>CM068303.1:14653389-16010475 GCA_034768395.1 Linum lewisii
GGCGAAAAATAATCACTAATCCGGATCAGTTAGGGTTAAGTATAAATATTTAACCCGGCGGCAGGAGGCATTGGAGACAATCATAATTTACAAAAAACACACTTTTCGAGATCAGAATTCTCTTAAGTTTCTGGAGCGAAGAGCTGGAGTTCGAAGAGCCGGATAGAGATCGTGATGCCATCCCTTCCATCTCGGAGAACCGGAGCTAGGAGTGTAACTTACCGAAGATAGAAGTCTGCCAGAGTCGTCTAAATTAGGTTTTTCAGATTCTTTTCTGTTCTTTCTCTGAATGATGAACTCTTTCCTTGTCTTTGTTTCTTTTGTAATAATCATGAGTAGCTAAACCATTTAGAGCTTAGACTAGATGAACCCTAAGTGACCCAGGGCTTTAAAGCGGTCACGGATCGGCGGTGATGAGATTCGAAATTCAATCAGTTCTTTTTCATGTTTGATTCGTTTCTTCATTGTTCATGTTTCTTGTCTGGATTGATCACGTAGATTAGATTCTTGTTAAGCTAAGGATAGAAGCGAACGCTCGCCTTACTTTAGAACATCGAATTGAACAATTAACCTTATAATTGGAGTGTGCCTTTCGTAGGAACCGGTTAGGGTTAATTCACTGCAAGAGTAACTCATTAATCACTAGTAATCACACCAATTAATTAAGTCATTGTGAGAGGCGACCGTACCCGGGCGGCTAGTTAATCTTGGTAGTTAGAACGGATAGAGCTAACGTTCGCCGGTCTTAAACCTAAGGGTAAGGAGTTATGGTGATGTCTTAGAAATTGATTGAATGAGAATCGAAATCCGCTGATCTGTTGATTGCCAATGCTCTGGGAATGAAGGGGGATTCAAAGTCTAAGTTCGTCTGTCATCCTTGTTTTCAAACCCTAATTCTCAATCTGCTTTAGTTTAATCTTTTTAATTTTTCTGCATTTCTTAGAAATAGAAGTCGTGGAACTCACACCACGCACAACGTGTTTACCTTTGAGTATTTTGCTAGTTCTGAACCAATCATAGAAAGCCCTCGGAATACGATCTGCTATACGCTTTTTCTTAGCATTAGTAGTTTTTATTTGGTTGAATCCCGAACAACGACCGGGCGGTTCACCAGAACGCTCGCTTTACTATAAACATCAAATCGAACAATTAACCTATTCATTGGAGTGTGCCTTTCGTAGGAACCAGTTAGGGTTAATCCACTGCAAGAGTAACTCATAAATCGTTAGTAATTCCATCAGTTGGTTAAGTCATCGCAAGAGGCGACCGTACTCGGGCGACTAATTAATCTTGGTAGCTAGATCGGATAGAGGGGAACGTCGCTAGTCTTAAACCTAAGGGTCAGGAGTTATGGTGGTGTCTTAGAATTGATTGAACGAGAATTGAAATCCGCTGATCTGTTGATTGTCAATGCTCTGGTGAACTAAGGGGGATTCGAAGTCTAAGTTTGTCTGTCATCTTTGTTAAGTCAACCAATTTCCCAATCTGTCTTTACTTTTCATTTTAATTTCCGTGCATTTTCTATATTAGAAGTTGTGGAACTCACACCACGCACAACCTGTTTAAACCTGAGTAATTTGCCCTTATATTTGAGTAGACAATTGAAGAAGGCTCGTGGAATACAATCTACTTAGCTTCTAGCTTTGTAGTTATTTGATCACGTCCTATGATGGTTCATCAATCACCGTGAACTTTAAGGTTCTCGACGAGGAGTTTGTCAAAATTAGATACATGAGGTTTAAAAAAAAACTTCTCGCCGAAAACTTTTTAGTGTTCGGCGAGAACTTCTGACCTGTAGTTAAAAACAGATTTTCGAAAATCAAAACAAAAACAAAAACAACGAAAATCGGAAAAATCCCAGATAACTTGGAATTGAACCGAGAACACACAACACACACAAGAAAAAATAAAAAACCAAGAAAGACACTTTTGGCTCCCCCGAACCGACTTTAGACATGAAACTGATTCAAATATTCAAAAACTGACTCCAGCCATGGGTTACCTCCCACGAAGAGCTCTTGCTTAACATCCTTGAGCTGAACGATACCTGGATGGCGATCAAGAAGCATCCCAACTCAGGATTTCCTTTACGCTCGCGTCGGAGTCGATGAAGTACAGCTTCGGTTTTACCTCCGGTAAGGAAAATCGCTTCCCATTGGCATGAGTCAGTTCTGTTCGACTGTCGGGAAGGTGTCCGGTAACTTCAAAGGGCCCGAAGAGATCCTTCATGTCCTTGATTTCATCCGGTGGCTTGGCGGATGATGGTGAGGTAATTGGCTTCCAAGCCACCTTAGTCTTCATTGTGCTCTCCTTCTTCACTTCGCCGGGATCTTTAGCTCGTGGCGATTTGGTGGGAGATGCCTTCGGTTCCTCCTCCTTCCTTGGCTTATGTGTCGGAGGTTCATTCTTTAGTTTGATGATCTGTTCAGCACCTGTTATAGCAATCTTGGGGGAAGCACTCGAAATTTCATTAGTAACAGAGTTGGCCGAGGCCAACTCCACAGTGGTAACAGACAAACAATGCTCCTCATCTTTAATAGGGGCTTGCATACCGTCCTTGAGACGGAATGTCATAGTATCCTTTCCGACACTTAATGTCAACGAGCCATTTGGAACATTAATGTTAATGCCGGTTGTTGCCATAAACGGTCGGCCTAGGAGAAGGGTAGGATCTGTCCCTTGGGTATCCATAATAACAAAGTCGGCAAGAATAGTGAAAGGACCGCAACGGCCAACCACATCTTCTATTAATCCCCTAGGTGCTTTAAGAGATTTGTTAGAAAACACTAATTGCATCCTACTAGGTTTTAATACACATAAATTCAGTTTTTCATACAGGCAAGTGGGCATGACATTTATAGAAGCACCTAAAATCAACCAAGCTATGATCAATTTTAATTCCGTTTATAATGCAAGGTAAGTTAAAAGGACCAGGATTGGAACACTTAGCTGGGGGAATTTGCAGCGGTTGAGATCAGACGGGAGAGCATTCTTCATCAAGGGATATTGAAGTTGCATCTTCCTTCTTCTTGTTCTTCGCCAGATCCTTCATATCTTTTCTGACTTGCGGTATCATCTGGACAACATCGGTAACTGGAATCTTGATTTCTGCATTCTTCAAGATTGAGAACCATCTCTTGTATTGAGTGTCGTGATCCTTAGATTTGTTTGCCAAAGCTTTAGGAAAAGGAATCCTCGGCTGGTAGGGAGCAAGAGGCGGTGTAGAAGCTAGCTTTTTCGGAGGAGATGGGGTCACCTATTCTTCTTCTTTGTCATCCTCTTCCTCGATATTTGGCATGTCAATGGGTATAGGATCTGGAATCATGACTGGATCAGGGGCTGTAGGACCAGCTAACTGCTTGCCACTTCTAGTAGAGATAGCTTTAACATGTTCATCCCGGATTGATGAGCTGACTTCTGCTCTGGAAACGATCCTGATGGTCGATTATTCTGGTTCTGGTTGGCCCCAGAGTTCTAAGGAGGTCGCTCTTGGAAACTCCCTTGTTGTTGCGGTTGTCAGAATTGACGGTAGCCAGTATAACCTTGTTGAGTAATGGTGAATCCTTGACCAATGAAGTCGACTTCTTTAGCGGACCAGACATCTGGTCTACCAAAATCTGACAACAGCCTCCGTTATGTGCACAGGTCCCACACCATTGACAATCAGCAACAAAGACAGAGGCTGAAGGAGGAGCGATAGGTGTGCCAGTCTTCTTTAAATGCTTTTGAACTTCTGCTTTAATCTGCTCTTCAATGTTAAGCTTACTCTTAACTCCTTCTGATTGTCTCTCCCAATTCCTTGACTTGGAAGCACAGCTAGCAAAGTGGAGAAGAGCAGCTTGTGGAGTAAGAGCGGTACAATCTCCCTCAGCCAAGTAGTTGACCCATTTAGCAGACTCCTTTATACCTCGAGCAAAGATCTCATCTAGTTGCCTTGGTTCGAAGCAAAGATCTCTACTAGAAGTGGCAAGCAGTTAGCTGGTCCTACAGCCCCTGATCCAGTCATGATTCCAGATCCTATACCCATTGACATGCCAAATATCGAGGAAGAGGATGACAAAAAAGAAGAATAGGTGACCCCATCTCCTCCGAAAAAGCTAGTTTCTACACCGCCTCTTGCTCCCTACCAGCCGAGGATTCCTTTTCCTAAAGCTTTGGCAAAACAAATCTAAGGATCACGACACTCAATACAAGAGATGGTTCTCAATCTTGAAGAATGCAGAAATCAAGATTCCAGTTACCGATGTTGTCCAGATGATACCGCAAGTCAGAAAAGATATGAAGGATCTGGCGAAGAACAAGAAGAAGGAAGATGCAACTTCAATATCCCTTGATGAAGAATGCTCTCCCGTCTGATCTCAACCGCTGCAAATTCCCCCAGCTAAGTGTTCCGATCCTGGTCCTTTTACCTTGCCTTGCATTATAAACAGAATTAAAATTGATCGTAGCTTGGTTGATTTAGGTGCTTCTATAAATGTCATGCCCACTTTCCTGTATGGAAAACTGGATCTAGGTGAATTAAAACCTAGTAGGATGCAAATAGTGTTTGCTGACAAATCTATAAAGTCACCTAGGGGATTCCGTTGTGGACCTTTCACTATTCTTGCTGAGTTTGTTGTTATGGATACCCAAGGGCCAGATCCTACTCTTCTCCTAGGCCGACCATTTATGGCAACAACTGGCATTAACATTAATGTCTCGAATGGCTCGTTGACATTAAGGGTCAGAAAGGATACTATGACATTCCGCCTCAAGGACGGTATGCAAGTCCCTATTAGATATGGCACTCATTGTTTGTCTGTTGAAATCGCGGAGTTGGCACGGTCAACTCTGTTGCTAATGTCATCTCTAGTGTAGTCCCCAAGATAGCTGTAACACGTGGTGCACAGGTCATCGATCTAAAAAATGAATCTCCGGTACCAAAACCAAAGAGGAAGGAGGAGCCGAAGGTATCCATTACTCCTCCATCATCCGCCAAGCCACCGGATGAAAGCAAGGACATGAAGGATTGTTCGGCCCTTTCAAAGTTACTGGAAACCTTCCCGATGGACGAACCGAATTGACTCATGCCAATGGGAAGTGATTTTTCCTCATCAGAGATAAACCAAAGCTGTACTTGATCGACTCTGATACGAGCGTGAAGGAAATTGAGTTGGGACGCCTCTTGAACGCCATCCAGGTATTGTCCAGCTCAAGGACGTTAAGCAAGAGCGCTTCGTGGGAGGAAACCCACGACTAGAGTCAGTTTTTGGTTTTTGAGTCAGTCCTCGTATCTAGAGTCGGTTCGGGGGAGCCAAAAGTGCAGTCGTGGTTTCTTATTTTTCTTTTGTGTGTTGTGTGTTCTCGGTTCAGTTCCAATTTATTTGGGATTTTTTCAATTTCTTTTGATTTTGTTTTGAAATTTCGAAGTTGCGTTGCTGGTGTTTTCGAAAATTGTTTTGAACAACCCAGGTCAGATGTTTTCGCCGAATACCTTCAAAGTTCTCGGTGAGAACTTTCATTTTAATCCCACTGTCGAATTTTCAAACAATCTGAACCTATTTTCGACAAACATTTTGCCGAAAACTTTTCCCAAATCCGCTGCGTATTGAGTCTTCTATTTTAACCGTTTTTAAAAACAAGTTTTCAATGAGAAGTTTCAAAAGTTCTCGGCTAAAACTTCAGTAAAATATTTTGAAAATTTCCCCTTATCCTTTTGTTTTCGCGTCCGTACCTGCATTTCCCCCCCATCGTTTTCATCAAACAGAAACCCAAACCCCACTGTCGCCGCCAATTTCCTTCCCTTTGCCGCCCCTATTTAGCCACTGTCGCCCGCGTCTGCCGCCGCCCGCACCACTCCCCTTCCACCCGAAACCCCGCCGTCCGAGTTTTTACCATTTTCAGCGTTCTCCGTTCATTTTCTCCGATCATGTCTTCAAGGTTAGTTGTTGGGTTTTCAATTT
This sequence comes from Linum lewisii, assembly GCA_034768395.1. Lineage (NCBI taxonomy): Eukaryota > Viridiplantae > Streptophyta > Magnoliopsida > Malpighiales > Linaceae > Linum > Linum lewisii. Next base: position 14,659,332 of record CM068303.1, read on the forward strand.
TGAATCTTTTGACATATTTATTGTTGAATTTCGTTGAACTTGATTTCGGTTGACTTTTCGGTCTACCTCAATTTGCGTGCTTGCTGTTTCGGTGTGAATTGTGCTGAATTGTTCAAACTTATTTGATCCAGACTAATTTAGGAGTGTCGTGCCATGATTTGATGCCAATTGAGCTTAGTTTACCATGCTTAATTGCTGATTTTGTTGGAGTGTTGACTTTGTGCTAAATGTCGGTTTTGACTTTGAATTCCACATATCATTCTGCTGTCCCGACAGTTCCTATGCATGCCTTATGATCAATTATGGTTACCGAATGTTGAATTAGCTTATCCCCACTTGGTTTCCCTCGTTTCTTTGTGAAATTGAGTTTTTTGACCAAGTGTGGGGTATGATGTCGGTTTGACTAATTTGGTTTTCTATTTTTGATATGTTTTAGGAACAGGGGTAAGAGACCGAGTGTCAGTGGTTTAGGATCCTCTTCCGCCACTCCGAATCCCATGGACAGCGGAGCTGGTGCCAGTGCCCCCGCCCCTGTCACTCCCGCTCTCGCCGGTCCTCCTCTGCCCAACCCCAACCTTCAAGGGCTTCATCCCTTCATTACCAGACTCCCACAGAGCTATTTGGACCGCTACTGGAGGATCCAAACCATCCCTCCAGCCGACCTTGCACCTCTTTCCTTGGGGTCTGTTCGGGAATTTGACCAGGAGTGGCACGATAACGTCTCCCACTCCCTCATCGCGGCGGAACTTCTGGAGCTTACCACCATTGCCGACAACTATCCACACGTCGCTCTCCAGGAGTTTTGGAGCAAATTCGAGCTCGACACCCGTAAGAACAGGACGCGCTCAAAGGTGATCACTTTCCGTCTTGCCGGTCAGAGATGCAACCACACCTACGACGAGTTCGCCCACTACCCTAGCATTCCAACCGAGCAGTACGTCGGTCACCACCACGGATGGGAGAACAAGTAGGATCACCGGTCAGCCAAGAGTCAAGCCCACCAACCAGTACTATGTCTGTATGATCTCTCACCCTCTCTTTCATTTTATTCATTACATAGGGTGTCGTTCTTTATTTTGTGCTCCAGAGAGAAGCCGCCACCACATAGCCACCGCAGAGCTTCTACTCTTCAGAGCTATCTAAGAGGGCTACCCACTTCATCCAGGTTGGGTTCTTGCCCGCCTATTCAACAAGAAGATCAGTTCTTCTAAGATCCCGCCTTTCCTCCTTGGCGGTGCTATCGGCCGTCTCATTGTTGGCCTCCGGTTCGTAGGATCCTTGGGTTCCACGCATCCAGGTGCACACCGTTAGAGCAGAGCTAGCCTAGGAGTTCATGATTAACCTGGCCATCGAGCCAGAGGTGTATGTTCCGGCCCCCATCTTCGAGAACTCTGAGGCAGAAGAAGAGGAAGAAGAAGAGGAGGAGCCCCTACAGGAGCAGGAGTTCCATTATCAGGAGCCTCAGGCAGAGCCAGAGCCTCAGGTGCATCGACAGCAGATGCCACCCCAGTACTCCAACAAGTATGGTCAGATGCTGACCCGTATGGATCAATGGAAGACAGACTTCTCTTCCGATTCCCACCAGTGGCAGAAGGAGCGGTTGGCATTCGAGGACAGAGTCACATCCTGGCAGGTATAGCAGGATGCTAGATGGTTCATCACTCAGCGTCAGCGCAAGGAGGAAGCAGCGGGGCGACGAGTGATGGTCGCTCACTTCGGGATTTCACCACCCCCACCCCACCTGAGGATCAGTGATCAGGTCATATCCCTTTCCATTCTTTTTATTTATTCTTTTCAGATTTCGATCCAACTTTTTTTTTTGTGTGGATCTGGGCACTTGTTCCGGTTTCCTTTTGATCTTTTGTTGTTTTTGTTTTGTAAGAACTGTTATAGCTACTCCGCTCCACTCCGGACTCTCCGTGTTCATCCCCTACACCGACCATCTCGTTATAGGTTCCCCGTATTTCTCTCTCTCCTAATTTAGTCTTGTGAGGACGCATAACCGTTTAAGTGTGGGGTAGGAGTTAGGATTTGCATGATCTTGTGTGATTTTCTGTGATTTCGTGGCATATTCCATTCCTCTAGCAAAGAATTACTCGATTCTTGACTTTTGTTGTTAGGTTGTCTTTCAATCTTTCATAATGATGCTTAGACTGCTTAACCTAGAACCTGTAACCAACTTGCCTAAATTGATGCTAAATTGCCTTGTCCGAACAGAAAATTTTATCACGCTTGTAGTATTTCACCTTGATTGCATGAAAATGATCGAATCCGACTAGCAAACCGATTTGTGAGCTTTTGATCCATTGCACGTAACTCGTAAATTCAATTCTTTTTGAGTGGCTTTCTCGTACTTTGAATGAGTTAGAATTTTGATGAGACCTATTCGAGATCACACGATGACACGAGTTCTAGGAGGATAGAGGCACCTAGAATCAGCTACTTAAGCCATAAAGCCAACCCAACGATAAATCCCTTAGGTATAAACCCTTGAGCTTGGCGTTTCGTTCGGTTATTTATACATTACATCTATTTCCCATGTTTTTCATCACCCCGTTGATCCCCTGTGGTAGTAGTTCTAGATTAGCCTACCGGAAGTCAGTTTGTGGTAACCTGCCTATAGCCATTTAACAGGTGGTCTTAGCTATTATGTCCAAACGTGTAAACCCTCTAGCAACTTAAAAATCGGCATTAAAAAAAGAGAAAAATAAGACAAACAGAAAAAGGTCATATAAAGTTCAAGTTCAAAGTCAAGTAGTATAGTTAAAAATGTTATTCTCCCTACATTTGGAAGAACGAAGTAAATGTAAATGTAAGAAAAGTCAGAAAAATTCAGAAAAAGAAACAAAAATACAAAATAAAGTGCTAGGTTGCTTGAGGATATCATAGGACGAGCGTGTATACTATTCCACCCTTGTTTGGTTAGACGGTAGGAAGCCATAAGCTAGATTTGACGGAAGTTAGTAAAAAAGCTACACTGCACCAAAGCTAATTCCATCATTCATCCCATCCTCCATTCATCATAAACCCTTGTAGTGTAGGATCGATACAGTCCCTTGCAAAAGTCCTTTTGACTTGCTACTCGTGTTGTCATAGTGGTGGAGATGTGGTCGAAATTCAAACATATGACATACTTCGGTCGAGAAAGTCATTGAGAGCAGAAACACGTCCCTAAACACAGAGTGCGAGAGTCCCCCATGTACTAAATATTATCTATGTGAGGAGTCTAGTCGGTTAGGTCAGATTTGTGCTTGATTGGTGATTGCTCCTTGTTGTGTGCAGATAATTAGTAAGACCAGGTTGTTTGGTTGACGTGTATGCCTGTTAGGTCATTTGTTCTAGAAGTAGCAGTTTAATAATTCATTGTGAAGGCTTGAATTTTAACTTGATCGATCTTGTCATCTGTGAATCTGAGCGCGTTCTAGTTCAGTTTGCTTGAGGAAAAGCAAAAGCTTAAGTGTGGGGTATTTGATGAAACTCGATTTGACGTGATTATCAGCCTCATATAGGCGACATTTCCTTGCTTGAAACATGATTTTAGGGGTAGATTATCGCGCATTCACTCAATTGCTATATTTCCTACTGATTTGGTTACTTTGGCCCTTTTTGGGTCTATTTGATGTGTTTTCTAGTATCTCTATGAGTACACAGGTTTTTACCATCAATTATGTAACCTTGAACGTGTTGGGGAAGCAATGAAGCCTTAAGGAATGACGCGAAATCGAAGACAGAAATCAAACCAAGCAAAGAAGTACCAGTCCTCCTGCCCTGTAGTCAATTCTCAGCGAGAACTTCAATGTTTTCGCCGAGAACTAGGAAGAGATACATGGAGATTTCTCATCGAAGATACATGAGGATTTTAACTAAACTTCTCGGTGAGAACTTTCATAGTTTTCGCCGAGAACTATCTTTTTTCCGCGGTAGAGGAGGAAAACCTAACCTATTTATAACAAGCAGCAGTAGCGGCACAGGGACGATTATTTATTCATTCGACACACACTCAATTAGACTTTTGACAGTCGCCACGACTGTAGAGTCGATAGATAGAGTTGAGATCATCCTCGGAGTTATGGGAGAGATCGTGACGTCATCTTTCCACCTCGGAATGCTCGGAGCTAGGAGTTGAAGATCGTTGGAGATCGAAGCTTCACGGGAGCGCCAGACGTCAGTCGCCATAATTAGGTTTTTTAGTTCCTATCTGTTATTCCTTTGCATGATGAACTCCTATGTTGTCTTTGATTCTCTTGTATCAAATATGAGTAGCTAAACTCGTAGAACTTAGATTAGATGAACCCAAAGTGACCCGAGGCTTTAAAGCGGTCACGAATCGGCGATAATTAGATCTTGATTTAGATAGTTTCTCTTGCCTGATTGTTTGATCTTCATTTCCGCGTTTCTTGTCTACTTGACTCCTAGATTAGATTCCTGTTAAGTTAAGGTTAGTCGCTAGATGTTAGTGGCCAGATGTTTGCCTTACTTTAGAATTCAAATCAATTAATAAACCTAATAAATGGAGTGTGCCTTTCGTAGGAACCATTTAGGGTTGATCCGCTTCTAGAGTAACTCACTATTCTTAATCTTGTGCCAGTTAGTTTCCCTTATAGAGGTGAACGCACAAACGGTTAATTAATCTTGGTAATTAGATCGGATAGAGAGAACGTTCGCCGAACTTAGACCTAAGGGTAAGGAGTTATAGTGGTGTCCGAGAACTGAATGAATTAGGATTGAAAACCGTTGGTCTTGTGATTGCCAATGTTCTGGTGATCTTAGGGGGATTCGATTCTAGCTTGTCTATCTTCTCGTTAGTCAACCCATCTTTAATCTTTCTGTCTTTTGTTTCCTTTGTTTATTACTTTAGAAGTCGTGGAACTCACACGACGCACAACGTGTTTAAAACCTGAGTAAATTGCCAGCTTCTTTGAGTAGTAGCTGCAGTTTTAGCGGTATCAAATAACTAACCTACCAAGGTAGACTAGATCGTATTCTACTCGAGGTCTCTTCTTCTTGTCTACTCAAATATGTTGGAAAATTACTCAGGTTTAAACAGGTTGTGCTGGTGTGAGTTCCATGACTTCTAATCTAATAAAGCAGGAAAATAAAAGACAGAAAGATTAAAAGGTTGACTAACGAGAAGATAGACGAGCTTAGATTTCGAATCCCCCTTAGATCACCAAGGCAACGACAATCACAAGACCAGCGATTTTCAATTCTAATTCAATCGGTTTCTATACACCACCATAACTCCTGACCCTTAGGTTTAAGACTGGCGAACGTTCGCTCTATCGATCTAACTACCAAGATTAACTAGCCACCCGGGTACGGTCGCCTCTCGCAACGACTTAATTAACTGGTGCAATTACTAACGATTTATGACTTACTCTTGCAGTGGGTTAACCCTAATTGGTTCCTATGAAAGGCACACTCCAATTATAAGGTTAACTGGTTGAGTTGATGTTTTAAAGAGAGGCGAGCGTTCGCTTCTATCCTCAACTTAACAAGAATCTAAACTAGGTGATCAAGGAAGACAAGTTTATGCGCCAAAGCAAGAAGATGTCTGGCGACTAACCCTAGCTTGCAAAAACCTAATCTAGGCGATCAACCGGAGAAGAAACATAAACAATCAAGAACAAAACAACCATGCAAAGAGAAACTGATTGAACTTCGAATCTAATTACCGCCAATCCGTGACCGCTTTAAAGCCCTGGATCACTTAGGGTTCATCTAATCTAAGCTCTACAAGTTCAGTTACTCATATCAGAAACAAGAGAATCAAAGGCAGCAATGAAGATCATCATACAGAGGAAGAACAGATAAGAACTGAAAAACCTAATTCTGACGACTCCCGCGAAGCTTCAATCTCTTGGATCTTCAACTTTAAGCTCCGAGTTCTCCGAGGTGGAAGGATGGCGTCACGATCTCTCCACGGATCTTCGAACTTTCTAAGCTCTATCTATCGACCCTAGAGTCGGCTGACTCTCAAAAGTCCGATTTGTGAAAATATGAATAATGATTCCTCCTCTTGGCTGCCGGCTGCTTCTCTTTAAATAGGTACGCTCAGGGTTTCCAATACAGCGCCGGATTTGGAAGATATTTTCGGCGAAAATATCATATAATTTTCGCCGAAAACTTTAGGCAAAATCCCCTGTTTGATTCTTCTATGATTTTCGGCGAAAACTCAAAGTAGTTTTCACCGAAAACTTCAGTGTAAATCAGCCTGTGAGTTTCTGAAGGTATTTTCGCTGAAAACCTCATAGTATTTTCGGCGAAAACATTGTGCTGGGCAGTTGGATCTTCTGTTCTGACTCTAGTTCGATTTCTGGTTCGATTCCGGTTCACTCCTTGAGGTCTTGAACACGTCCGTGGCCACATAAATGATGGCAAAAACCTGTGCTTTCACAAAAACACTAGAAAACCATCAAATAGACCCAAAAAGGGCCAACGTAACCAAATCGGTAGGAAATAGGGTAGTTGAGTGAATATTCGCTATTTTACCCCTAAAACCACGTTTCAAGCAAGGGAATGTCGCTTAAATGAGGTTGATAATCATGTCAAATCGAGTGTCATCAGTAGTCAATTAGAAGAAACCTCGAGAGATTCGATCTACCTTATTTCTCAAGTAGGGTAGTTATTTGACGCACCTGAAAACGTGTACATCAATTACCAAGGCATTGGCGATCACAAAGTCGGTGACTTTCAATCCTAATTCATTCAGTTCTTAGACACCGTCACAAATACTTACCCTTAGGTCAAAGTCCGCGAACGTTCGCTCTATCAGAACTAACTACCAAGATTAATTAACCATATGTGCATTCATTTCTACAACAGATAACTAATTGGTGCACCTGATTGATTTTAATGAGCTGTTCTAGAAATGGATTAACCCAAAACAGTTTCTACGAGGCATAATCCATTGAATAGGTTAATTAATTGATTTGAGGTTCTAAAACAAGGCGGACGTTCGCCAATTATCCTTATTTGAACAGGAAACTAATATTGGTGATCAAGCTAGAAAAGAAACAGAAATTAAGAAAAATCAATTATGAATAAGAAACTATCTAAATTAAAATCTAATTATCGTTAATCCGTGACCATTTTAAAGCCCCGGGTTACTTAGGGTTCATCTAATCTAAGCTATAAGAATTTAGCTACTCATGTCTGACAAACAAGATTCAAAAACTAGAGAAAAATTCATCTTAAAACAGAGGAAGAACATAAGGAATCTGAAAAACCTAATTTCGAATGATTCCGTGAAGCTTCGATTTCGAGAATCTTCAATTCCTAGCTCTGAGCGTCTTCCGGGATGAATTAATGGCGTCATGGTCTCTCTGATTGCTCCAAAATAAGCTCTCAACTCTCTTTAGGTCATGGAAAAATATCCAAATTGAATAATGAATGAATAATGCCTCTTTTGGGGTTTAAATATCCAAAATCCGTCCAAATCCGGAAAACTAGGAAAAAATAATTTCAGCTTCTTATTTTGGGAATTCCCACTCCGTCCGAACTCCGAATTGGTCCCCGTTTGACGCGATGGACTCGTGAGAGATTCCTCTACTATGTGTAACCTGGAGGCTCAACAAAATATTCACAAAAAGGTAAAAATAGATAAAAATATGGATAATGTACGCACTTGGAGCCGAGAATCGCATAGTTAACACATTAACACCAAATACTCATCATAATTGCATCTATGTATGGGAATATAAACACTATAAATTTAGTATCATCAAATCACCGCACACTTAAGCTTTTTCTTGTCCTCAAGCAAATCAAATTTAGAAACACACTCAAATTCACATATGACGTGACTAGTTAAATTATAGTTTAATTTCTAACAATTGAGCTTACACTTTCACACTTAGAAAACGTAACCTACACATGCAAGAACATCAACCAAAAAAATCCAAGTCTTATTATCTTCTACACACAGAAAGTAGCAAACACCTATCATGCACACTACCAACCGAGCTTACTAGACTTCCTCACACAGAAATATTTGGTACATGGGGGACTTTCAAAGTTTGTGTTTAGGGACGTGTTTACGCTCTCATTCACTTTCTCGAACTGAATTATGGCATATGTTTGCATTTTGACTACAATCTCCACCACGGTGACAACATGAGAAACTAGTCAAAAGGACTTTGCTAGAGGCTTTAACGATCCTACACTACAAGGGTTTATGATGAATAGATAAAGGGATGTATGATGATGATGGGTTTGGTGCGGCGTAGCAATCGATTAACTTCCCTCGAATCAGGCTCCGAGTCTTCGAGATGGAAGGGATGGCGTCACGATCTCTTTCCGGCTCTTCGAACTCTAACTCTTTGCTCCAGAACTCGAGAGAATCCTTGGAATTGTGATTATGAAAGTATATTATTCGTCCTCCATTTGTTTGGGCCGCCGGTTAAGTATTTATACTTAACCCTAATTCAGCCAGATTTCTTCTGATATTTTCGCCAAAAATATTGAGGAATTTTCGGCGAAAATTCCTTTGTAAATGGATGATCCGCCGGCTGCTTTCTCCTGTAATTTTCGGTCCAATAGTTTTCGGTCAAAAACTTAGGGTTTTCGCCGAAAATACTCTTCAGTCAGCATCAGTGATTTGTGAACATATTTTCGCCAAAAATCCTAGTGTATTTTCGGCGAAAATTCCTTTGTAAATCGGGGCAGGAATTGTTTCGACTTGGTTGGCTCCTTGATTGATTCCGGTGCAATTCCTCGAGGTTCCAACGCCTTAGACACGTCCTTGGCTACTTTATTTGACGGCAAAAAACCTGTGCTAACATAAAACACTAGAAAACCATCAAATAGACCCGAAACGGGCCAAGGTAACACAAATGGCACGAGATAGGGCAATCGATTGAATATTCGTTATTCTACCCTAAAAACCATGTCTTAAGCAAGGAAATGTCGCTTAAATGAGGCTGATAATCACGTCAAATCGAGTGTCATCAAAATACCCTACACTTAAGCTTTTGCTTGTCCTCAAGCAAACTGAATAGAAACGCTCATGTTCATAAATGATAAGATCGATTAAATTGGGGCTCATCAGACACAATGAATAATTAGACAGATAGATCCTAGAACAAGAAACCTGACATGCATACAGATCAGCCAAACAACCTGGTCACTCTAGTAAACTGCACACAACATGTAATCGTAACCAATTATGCACGAATTTGGCCTGACCGACCAGACTCCTCACATAGGAAATATTTAGTACAATGGGGGAACTCTCACTCTCTATGTTTAGGGACGTGCTTCTGCTCTCAATCATTTTCTGTTACCGAATTCTGTCATAAGTTTGCATTTTGACCACATCTCCACCACTGTGACAACACGAGTATCTAGTCAAGAAGGACTTCCCTGCTAGGACCGTAATGAATTCTACACTACAAGGGTTTATAATGAGATGGATGATGGGAATGTATGATGATGGCTTTGTGCGGTGTAGCTTTCGACTAACTTCCCACGAATCTAATCTATGGCTTTCCTACCGTCTAACCAGACACGGGCGGAATAATGGACGCTCGTCCTATGATACCCTCAAGCAACCTAGCACTTGTTTTCTTTTACATACACATTTTTTTCTTTTTCAACTTATCTTTTGACTTCGTTCTTCCATTTGTAGGGAGAAGAACGTCTATTTGAACTAGAAACTTGAAACTTTTCTGATTTTTTTCTGATTTTTTTTTCTTTTCAATTTTTTCTTCTTCTTTTCTTACTTGATTTTTTCTTTGTGCCGATTTTTCTTTTAGTTGCTAGAGGAGTTTACACGTCTGGACATAATAGCTAAGACCACCTGTTTAATGGTTATAGGCAGGTTACCACAAACTGACTTCCGGTAGGTCAATCCAGAACTACAACCACAGGGGATCAATGGGGAAATGAAAGAAAGGGAAATGGCTGTAATGTATTATCGAACTGAAAGAACAGGCCAAACTCAAGTGTCTACACCTAATGGATTTTATCGTTGGGAAGGCTATCTGGCTTAGTAGCTGAATCTAAGTGCCCCTATCATTCTAGAACTCGTGTCATCGTGTGGTCTCGAGTAGGTCTCATGCAAATTCTAACTCATTAAAGCAAACAGAAAACCACTCAGAAAGAATTAAAATTGCAAGTTACGTTAGACCTGGCAATATTGGACCCGACCCGTTGATCCAATCCGAACCCGCCCGAAAGTTTTAGGGTTGGGTTTGCTATTTTGGGACCCGAACCCGAGATGACCCTAACCCGAAAACTCGACAATTTTTTGGGTGGGTTAGGGTTGGGTTTAGGGTCGACCCGTTGACCCGAAAAAATCTTTATAGTACCTATAAATATTACTATTTTCATGTCACTTATGTGCTAATTTAATATGTAGTCTTATTTATGATTTATGATTTTCAATTTCATAACTTTTGTCATTTTGATTCTTTTATCACGTAAGTCATAAATCATAAATAACACATATCACAAATATTATACTCAACATATGCCATGTCGAATGTCACTAAAAATCATTGATGTCATTACTAACAACATTAATGGTTGTAAATTTTTCACAAAACCATAATATGGTTGAAATTATGTTCCAAAACTACTTTTTAACACTTTTAACATCCTCGTGCATTATCTTACGTCATCGGTTCAAGTGCATTGTGTATAACTTACACCATTAGTATGTGTGTTCTATACATGTTGTATTAAGCTATGAACTATAATTTTATACATATTTCTACGTCTCACATTCATAATTTATTAGTTTAATTTGAGTCTATTTGTTTTAAATAAATTTGTGATGATGATGTTTAAATTTTTTTATGACTCAAAGCGCTTGTAATCCGAAATGACCCGCAACCCGACCCGAAAGTTTAGGGTTAGGGTCAATTTTCAAATATGACGATCCGTGACCCGAATGACCCAACCTGAAATAACCCGTAACCCGTAGTGACCCGCCCAAATCAACCCGACCCGCCCGATTTGCCAGGTCTAAGTTACGTGCAATGGATCAAAAGCTCACATTTGGTTTGCTAGTCGGATTCGGTCATTTTGATGCAATCAAGGCTACAAACTACAAGTGTGATTCTTAAAATTCTGTTCTGACCAGGCAATTTAGCATCAAAGTATACAAGTTGGTTTCTCAAGCTCTAGGTTAAGCAGTCTAAGCATCATTATGAAAGTTTGAACAACAACTTAACATCAAAAATCAAGAACTGAGCCATTCTAATGCTTGAGAGACTGAAATGGAATCACGAGGCACACAAAAACACAATCAATGGCAATCAAGTTCATGCAAGGTTCTCTAGCATCCTACCCCACACTTAAATCGGACTGTGTCCTCACAGGACTAAAATTATAAGGTTCAGAGTGAAGTAGAAGAACTTGGACCGAGATGGTTGTTGTAGGGGATGAGCACGGGTCCTCGGAGCGGAGGCAATCTACCAAAGCGAAGCAAAGGGAATCTCCCTACTGCCTACAAAACAAAAACAAATGAAACATAAAAAGAAAACCGGGACAAGTGTCCCGGATCCACACAGAAAAAATTGGATCGAAATCTGAAAAGAAGAAATAAAAAGAAAGGACAACGAAAAGGACACCACTTGATCACTGCATATCAGGCGCGTCGGAGGTGGAAAGTGGAGGAAATCGCCGAGCTGACGTTGCCACGCCAGCTGTGCCTCATACCGCCTGTCGGAGCGGCGCATATGCTACTGCATAATAGTCCATCTCGCCTCTTGAGTGGCGTTGTCGGTGATGGGCCACTCCTGCAGTCGCTCATATAGCTCACCAATGTCTGCGGGGTGCGGTTGGTGCTGAGGGTGAGGCGCTTGGTATGGATCTGAAATGTGCGGCGGCGACTGGTGTGCATACCCTGCCTGATGATGTGGTGAGGGTATATGCTCATGAAACTCTGGCTGCGGATGGGGCTGCTGCTGCTCAGTATCATCTTCTTCTCCCGACTCATCCTCGTCTTCGAGAGGAGGGTCCGCTACTACAAGGGGGCTGACGTCCAGATCAATGTTGTTACTCGACCGCCAAATCAGCTCCAACGTGCGTACTCTGCGGTGTGGGATGTTCGGGCCATATTCATTGTTGAGGCCGAAGGAGATGATGAGCCGGCCTACAAAGTTGCCTCCCAGGAGTGCGCGGGGACGACTTGACCTCTGAGTCTTCTTGCGGAGTAGGCGAGCAAGCACCCATCCGGGATGAAGAGGATATCTGTCCCGGATGGCGCGAAGAAGAAGTAGCTCGTCCTTGCTAATATGGTGGCGGTCCTTGTATGGAGCATATAAAAGCGATCTACGCCAAACCATATGAATGTATTTAAAGAAAGGGTGAGAGAGCGACTTAACTGAGTTATGGTCCCTAAGGCGATCGCCGGGCACTCCAGTCATGTGGCTCCAGAGGGTATGATACTCCTCCTTGTCATCATCGTCGCCCTAGCCGAGGTGATGTCCATGGTAGTGCTCGTAGGGATGCCTAGGTGAGCAGCAAACTCATCATATGTGAGGTCCCTGTACACCCCGCCTAGATAGAAGGTGACAACCTTCCTGTGCTGCCTCCTCTTGTGCTCGTCCACCTCAAATGTTGCCCAGAATTCCTGGAGGGCGATGTCTGGGAAGTCGGTGGTGAGCGTAGTTAGCTCCAGCAGGCCGGAATGGGTCAGTGCATCGAGCACGTTCCGGTACCAGTCATCATCGTGCTCCGAGAGCGACTCCATGGACAGGGGGCGAACATTAGCTCCAGGGTGTTCTCGAACCACTGGTAGCGCTCAAAGTAGGGATGGGGTAGGCGAGCAACGGCGCGGTGGTACCCCACACGGTTAGGGAAAGCAGGTGGAGGGCCCTGGACAGCGGGCGTAACAGGGGCGGTGACTCCGGAGCTCGAGGCACCATCAAGTCGTGCCTTGGTCCTGCGCTCATAAGTGGTGTTCCTAAAACCAGAATGAAACCAGATTAGTCAAACTAAAACCCTACCCCACACTTAGTAGAAAAACTCAATTTCACAAAGAAATGAGGACAACCGAGTGGGGGTAAGCAAAGTAGATTAACCGGTAATTACAAACAACAAAACACATGCTTAGGAACAGCCAGAATGGAATTAGCACAATCAGAGTTCAGAAGTCAAACTGACATTTGAAAAGTCAACATACTAGAACATTGAACCCTAATCATGGCAAGACTATCACAAAACGAGAATGACGGCATAACATGATCTCAGATGGCAAACACAATGATATGACGAGAATGAATACATAAGGCAGCCAAATGATTAAAAACAGTTCATGGTCAAACCGACATTTCTCACAAGTCAACATCATAAGGAATCAATCTTATGCATAGCAACACATGATCAAATGATATGAAAATTAAGCACGATACTCCTAAGCATGCTAGAACAGTTCAACAATTTCAGCTACCTTAGTTCACACGAAATCAGTCGGCACGCAAATCGAGGCAGACCGAAAAGTCAACCGAAAGTCAACCCCAACAAAATTCAGCAATCAATATGTCCAAAGATTCGCAATGAAAAGTTCTACAACTTACCTTGTAGCCATGGATGCGAAAAACAAACGGTTTGGGAGAAATCGTGAAAAATGAAGATTTTTAGGGTTTGGGGAACTAGAGCTATAGAGCTCCGATTCAGCTGTTCTAAGGCTTGGATTGATCGGAAATGAAGGGAAAAGGGAGCGGCGGCGGCGGCGGCAACGGTCGGCGGCGGGGTTTGAAATAAAATAGGGGATGGTTTTTTTTTCGGGTTTGGTTCAAAAATAGAAAGTGAGGAAAGAGAGGCTGAAATCCGGATTTTAAAGTGAATAGTTGGTTGATTTTCAAAGAAATTTTCGGTGAAATATTGAGGAATTTTCGCCGAAAATTTGTGTTAAAAAGTACTGCCGGTTTTCAAAGAAATTTTTGCCGAAAACATTAATACATTTTCACCAAAATGTGAAACAGGAACGTTTGGAAAACTCAATGGGATTTCAAAGATAATTTTCGCCGAAAATATGGGTTATTTTCGCCGAAAATATAGAACTCTACGATTGAAAATATTTTCGCAATCCCGACAAACTTTAGAAAATCACAGTTAAATCCACAAAAATCGGAAAGACCTCAATCACTTGCAAGTGACACTATGACACACAGACTACACACGAAAAATATGAAATCAAACAAACTGACACTTTTGGCTCCCCCGAACTGACTCTAAAACACTAAGGTTGACACAAATAAAAACGGACTCCAACCGTGGGTTGCCTCCCACGAAGCGCTCTTTTATTAACGTCCTTGAGCTGGATGATACCTGGACGTATTAGGAGACATCCCAACTCAGATTCTCCTTAATGCTAGCATCGGAGTTCATAAAGTAGAGCTTCAGGGCTTCTCCGGTGAGCATGAATTTCTTCCTGTTCGCGTGTAAGAGTTTGGTACGTCCGTCGGAAGGTGGTCAGTGATCTTGAATGGTCCGAACAGTTCTGTCAAGGGATCATCTTCCACAAGGAAGACAGTGGATGGAATAAGAACGATCGATTCCTTCCTTTCTTTAACCTCTGACTTGATATCACCAGGATCGTTGATCGTCCGTATTTCCTAGGAGATGCTTTTGGCTTCTCCCTCCATACTTGTTCCGGAGCTGGTAGCTCGAAATGAATTGGTGGTGAAGCTGGCTCGGTAGACAGTGGCGGCACAACTGGTCTCCAGACCATTTGGGTCTTCGTCTTCTTGTTCTTTCCCCGAGGCCTGCTAGGTTTTGTGCTCGGTGGTTTAGAAGAGCCTTTCAGTTCCTTCTTCTGTGGCGGCTTCTGAAGAGCAGATTTCAGTTTCTCTGCTTGGTAACTTGTCCAGCACCTGCAACAGCAATTGATCTAGGCACACTAGAAGGGACATCAGTAACGGAGTTGACCGGAGCCAACTCCACAGTTTCAACAGCTAAACAATGAAATTCTTCACTCTTAGGGTTATATTTCATTCCGTCTTTAAGGCGGAACGTGACAGTTTCTTTACCAACTCTCAAAGTTAAAGAACCATTTGGAACATTAATTTGCATTCCAGTAGTAGCCATGAAAGGTCGTCCTATGAGAATGGTAGAATCATCCTTACTAGTGTCTATGATTACATAGTCAGCTAAGAACATGAAAGGACCACATTTAGTAACAACGTCTTTTATTTCTCCCCTAGGGTTTTAAGTGATCTATCACAAAAGACAAGTTGCATACTAGGCGGTTCAAGTTCTCCTAGGTTCAGTTTTTCAAATAAGCTCATAGTCATGACATTAACAGACGCGCCAAGATCAACCAAACAACGATTCAATCTCAATATCATTAATGACAAGAGGTAGAGTGAAAGAACCAGGAGCAGAACACTTAGCTGGATATGGAGAGGAAGGTTTCTTGCTACGAATGTCAGGATATCCTTATTTATTCCCTTTCATGCCAGTCTCGATCCTTGCATTTGGCAGCAATGCTCTTGGAAAAGGAGGCTTCACGACGTACGGTGCAAGAGGAGGATCATCCTCCTTAGGCACCAGTTTCTGTTCTTCCTCTTGTGATTCAGCGATCCTGCGCAAACAGAACAAGCATCAGCAGATAAACTTGTAAATTTTCGAGCGGTTACCATCTTGGCTTGCTCCTTTCTCGGATTCGGCTCTGTCTGACTTGGAAGTTGGCCAAATGGTCGACCAGATGCTAGCATGCTCGATATGTTGTTCACAGCTTGCTCAATTCTTTGACCGGCGGCTATCTGTTCTTGATTGAGAAGAGCTTGAGCTTTGAACTGACTGTCATGATCATCGAGTCTAGTGATGATCTGACTAAGCTTCTTATCCAGGTCACTGACGTTGTTTTCCTTCTGGTACTGCTGCCCTAGATAAGTATTGTTCAAATATTGATTCTGGCAATTGCCAGGAGCAGTTCCATAGTTGCCCGATTACGATGCGGCGGCTGGTAGACACCTGCCGGTGGATGGTTAGGCTTCTGATCCTGAGCTGGACCAGCTGGGCGGTTATTCTGGTTCTGGTTATGGTTGGCGCCATTATTGTAGGGAGGTATGTCTTGATAGTTCCCTTGCTGCCTGAAGTTGCGGTAGCCAGCATAACCATTCTGATTATTAACGAAGCCTTGTTGAACGAAATTTACCTCTTCGGCGGACCAGACTTCTGTCTTACCAAAATTCTGGCAACGGCCTCCATTATGTGCGCAAGCTCCACACCACTCGCAATCGGCAATGTAGACAGAGGCTGCCGGCGGTTTGATGGGTGTAGTAGACTTCTTCAAATGCTTCTCTACTTCTTCCTTGATAGCTGCTTCTAGATCGAGCTTGCTCCTTGATCCTTCAGATTGTCGTTCCCAGTTCCTTGACTTGGAAGCACAGTTTGTGAAGTGAAGAAGAGCAGCTTCAGGTGTAAGTGTAGTGCAATCCCCTTCAGCTAGAGAATTGACCCACTTGGCAGATTCTTCTCGAAGTCCTCGAGCAAAGATTTCAGCTAACTGCCTTTGCTCGAATCCATGATGAGGACAGTTGTAGTGAAGTTCTTGGAATCGATTCCAAGTATCATATAAGCTTTCTCCTTCTTTCTGGGAGAATCTGGCAATGCTGTCCTTGATGGCTGTGTTCTGGCAGGAGGGAAGTATTCTTCAACGAAGTCCTGAGCCAGAGTATCCCAATCGGTGTAATATCCAGGTGGTTTTCCAGTAAGCCACCTCTTAGCAGCGCCTTTCAGAGAGAACGGAAAAGCTCTCAGACAAAGAGTATTTTTGTCGAGGTTTCCGTTCTTGAAAGTGCTGCAGAGATCAAGGAAGTCTGTAAGATGAGTGCATGGATTGTCTAGGGGCCGCCCTTCAAACTGTAGATCCCTAGAGATCATAGTCAAGAATGGAATCTTGATCTCATAGTCAGGATCTCCTTCAATGCGCGGTACGGCAATGGCAGATCGAACGCTAGTCGCGCTCGGCTTGTTGTAATCTGCAAGACTTTTCTGTGCAGGTGGTGGTGGTGGTGGTGGTAATTGATCAGCCATGGTAGGAGATGGAGGAGGTGAAAGTGACTCGGTGTATGAAACGAATATAGGTGACGGTAACGGTGAAGATGAGGGACTATCCTTTAGTTCCTCAATCTTAATCGGAGTGATGGGTGGAGGTGGATTGGTTCTGCCTCTCGTTGGAATCTGTGATTGTCGAGGAGGAGCAGAACTGCCTGGTCTCTCTATACTCTTAGCCTTGTCGGTTTGAGAGCGAGTCCAAGGGCGGCGATGCATAAACATGTGAACAACCTACAAATAACAAAAACAAACAAAAACCAGTGTAAAATCGAAGTGGGTGGAAAATGAAAGATGGAAAGTAGAAGAATAAATTGCCAGTTCTTCTTTCAAACAATCAAAAAAGTCCCCGGCAACGGCGCCAATTTGAGTTCCACGACTTCTAATTCTAAGAAATGCAGAGAAATTAAAAATTGAAACTAAGAACAGATTGAAATTAGGGTTGAGAACAGAGATGACAGACGAACTTAGACTTTGAATCCCCCTTCGTTCCCCAGAGCATTGGCAATCAACAAATCAGCGGATTTCGATTCTCATTCAATCAATTACTAAGACACCACCATAACTCCTTACCCTTAGGTTTAAGACCGGCGAACGTTCACTCTATCCGTTCTAGCTACCAAGATTAATTAGTCGCCCGGGTACGGTCGCCTCTCGCAACGACTTAACTTAATTGGTGAAATTACTAACGATTTATGAGTTACTCTTGCAGTGGATTAACCCTAACCGGTTCCTACGGAAGGCACGCTCCAATTATAAGGTTAATTGTTCAATTTGATGTTCTAAAGTAAGGCGATCGTTCGCTTCTATCCTTAGCTTAACAAGAATCTAATCTAGGTGATCAATCCAGACAAGAAACATGAACAATGAAGATCAAATCAAACATGAAAGAGAAACTGATTGAACTTTGACTCTAATCACCACCGATCCGTGACCGCTTTAAAGCCCTGGGTCACTTAGGGTTTATCTAGTCTAAGCTCTAAGAGTTTAGCTACTCATGTTTATCACAAAAGAATCAAAAGCAAAGAAAGAGTTCATCATCCAGAGGAAGAACAGAAAAGAATCTGAGAAACCTAATTAAGACGACTCTGACAGACTTCGACCTTTGGTAAACTGCAATCCTAGCTCCGAGTCTTCGAGATGGAAGGGATGGCGTCACGATCTCTTTCCGGCTCTTCGAACTCTAACTCTTCGCTCCAGAACTCGAGAGAATCCTTGGAATTGTGATTATGAAAGTATATTATCCGTCCTCCTTTTGTTTGGGCCGCCGGTTAAGTATTTATACTTAACCCTAATTCAGCCTGATTTCTTCTGATATTTTCGCCGAAAATATTGAGGAATTTTCGGCGAAAATTCCTTTGTAAATGGATGATCCGCCGGCTGCTTTCTCCTGTAATTTTCGGCCCAATAGTTTTCGGTCGAAAACTTAGGGTTTTCGCCGAAAATACTCTTCAGTCAGCATCAGTGATTTGTGAACATATTTTCGCCGAAAATCCTAGTGTATTTTCGGCGAAAATTCCTTTGTAAATCGGGGCAGGAATTGTTTCGACTTGGTTGGCTCCTTTGATCGATTCTGGTGCAATTCCTCGAGGTTCCAACGCCTTAGACACGTCCTTGGCTACTTTATTTGACGGCAAAAAACCTGTGCTAACATAAAAACACTAGAAAACCATCAAATAGACCCGAAACGGGCCAAGGTAACACAAATGGCACGAGATAGGGCAATCGATTGAATATTCGTTATTCTACCATAAAAACCATGTCTTAAGCAAGGAAATATCACTTAAATGAGGTTGATAATCACGTCAAATCGAGTGTCATCAGCTCTCTCATACCATATTGTACATTGATCATGTTGCTTTGTGCCACCTCCTCGCGAAGAAAGATTCTAAGCCATGACTCATCCGATGGATTCTTTTGCTATAAGAGTTCAACATAGAAATGAAGGATAAGAAGGGAGCAAAGAACATAGTGGCAGACCATCTCTCTCGCCTTGAGGAATCACAACCAGGTAATTCCTCCCTCTCTCCCATCGATGATTCTTTCCCTGATGAGTTATTGCATCTTGAGCTACAAAAACAGGTACATAGGATCGCCATCGATCCATGGGCGAGCCATCATGCTCAAACTCTGAGCAATGATTCAACATTTAAAGAGCCATGGTACGCCAGCATTGCGAACTATCTAGCTTCCGACAACATCCCATCGGAGCTCGACTACAATGCACGCAAGAAGCTAACCAAAGAGGCTAATTGCTACTTCTGGGATAAACCATTCCTTTACCAAATCAGAGCTGACAGGATGATCCAAAGATGCGTCTCCTAAGTCAAGGCTGTCAAAATCATGCACCACTGCCATCAGAGCCAATTTGGTGGACACTTTGGTAGAAACCGAACTGTGGGAAAGGTGCTCGAAAGCTGGATTTTTTTGGTCATCCTTATTCAGTGACTGTGACGTCTTCATCCGTCATTGCGATGTGTGCCAGAGATCAGGTAACATCTCTAACCGTCATGAAATTCCCAAATTATATCATTGACTGTTGAAATATTTGATGTTTCGGGATTGATTTCATGGGACCTTCCAATGGCAATAAGTACATTCTTGTCACTGTTACTGACATATCTAAGTGGGCAGAGGCTCAAGCCTTACCTACTAACGATTAGAGAGTGGTGGGGAAGTTTCTCCAACGCCTCTACACGCGTTTTGGGACACTACGCTTCATCATTAGTGATAAGGGTACCCACTTCCATGGACACTTCGACCGGTTGTGCAAACATTTGAGCGTCACCCACAAAATGTCCACCGCTTACCACCCTTAGGCAAACTGTCAAGTGAAAGTGACATACCGCGAGCTTATGCGAATTCTTGATAGAACAGTTGGCCGATCTCGCAAAGACTAGTCATCTAAGATCGATGAGGCCTTATGGGCGTACCGAACTGCATTCAAGGCTTCTATCGGCACCACGCTGTATCCATCATTTTATGGCAAGGCATGCCATTTACCGGTTGAGCTTGAGCATAAGGCGTTTTGGGCTATTAAAGATCTTGATGTGAACCGCTGCAACCGTGGGCAGACGACCCTAACCACCGCAAGTTGGACACCGTGCAACGAGGTAGAAACCTTCGGGAACCAGGGCGAATAGTACTTTGACTCGTCGGCTATATAACAGCCGGGAACCAGAAGTGTCCAGTCGAAGACGCCACGCCAAGAGATGGATGCTCTTGATGATAAGTCGATCCTTCAGTATCGCAACATACAGATACAACAAGGGTTTCAGAACAAAGTTCTATCAAAGGGGGTTTATTTCATAAAGTTGTATTTTCAATGGGTGGCCGGCGGCCTCCTTATATAGGTGAGGGAACAAGCTCTCCTCCCTAAACACTACTTCCTAAATAATAATAAAATAAAGAGTCCTACTTCAAAAGAATCCTAAAACCCCTAAATAAGCCTACTAAAAATGAATAAAACATAAAATAATAGTTGTAGTCTTTAAAGCAGAATAAAAGACCTAAATTAGGTCAGAAACCCTAATTCGGCCACGGTTGGGCTGCTCGGGCCAATTGGGCCATGGTGGCGGTCGTGGGCCCGACCGGCGGGCGCCGGGCTTGCTTCGGGCGGCGGTTGCGGGCTTCGTGCTCCGGGCTGCTTCAGTGGCGAGGTCCTTGTCCATAAGTCATGTTCTTCGTGATCGGCTCCATAGAACTCATTTGATCTGCCCGACTGCCGGTTTAGGGCTTGGGACTGTTCTCTCCGTGGACCTTCTTCCTTTCCGCTTGGGCCTTCTTCTTTAAGCTTCAGGTAGGCCTCCGAGTATCTCCTGGTGTAGCTCTCCGGGGGTTGAGTCGGTCTAAGTGTCACATCTCAGGGCCTTGGACTCCAATTCTTCTCATGGTTCGGCTCAGGGTCATTCCTTGGAAGCTCTCCTCTCCAGGCCAGGTATTCTCGGGCTCTCTTCCTCCTATACTCCAGAAATGCTTCCAAAGGGTCACTCAAAGGGCCTACTTCTTCTTCAGGGCTCCTGGAGGTCAGGCTAGGAGCAGGTTGAGGTTGTTCTTCCTTGCTAGGGTTTAGATCCTTGGCCAGCAGCATGGCCTGGAATAACATTCCATCTCGTGGAGCCTTTCTACCTGTAAGGGATGGGCTTAGTTTATATTTCAGAGCGTACCTTGGCTTTAGGGCTTGACTATGGCCTATCCGAGGCTCTTTATGCCTTGTGTGAGGTCCTAGGGCCTTATCTCTGCCTGGTGACCCTGGTGGGGTGTAGGAGTACCGGTTGGCATCAGGGCAGCATTGTTGGATCTCATCATTCCCCTCTTCTTGCCTTGGATTTGTCCTCAAATCCATCTCGAGGCCTCTTCTAGCAGTCATCACTCTCTCCCAAACTTCAGCGATCTTGTTGGCCGCGGTCGGGGATGATTCAGCAGCATTTTTAGACTTAGGAGTGTCACTTGAGTTAGTAACGGACCAAGGCTCGGGTCCTTCAGCGCTTCCTCCATCAGTCTCCATGGCTCCCTCTCCTGAAAAACTATCAACAATAATGTTAAGGCTCAGGGAGGTATTCGGTGAGAGTTCCTCACTCATTTCCACATCCGGGTCAACATCCGAATCTTCTTCACTCGGGGCAGCTCCTAAAATCCGTCGGGAGGTGATCTCCCATTGAATCATGGGTGCACAGGGGACCGTCGGTGAAGCGTCGGGTCGGGCACTGGGGTGTCGGGGTAGGCCAGGCCGCTTCGTGCAGGGCGGCGGGTTCGGGCAGTGGGGCGGCGGCGGCGTCGGACAGTGACGCATCGGGCAGCGGGAAGTTGGCGGCGCGGGGCAGTGGGAAGCCGGCGGCGGTGGGCAGTGGAGAGCCGGCGGTGGCGGGCAGTGGACAGCCGGCGTGGCGGGCAGTGATGCGTCGGGGTGGATGGGGTCGTAGGGCGTCAGCTGGTCGGGATCGTCGGGCATCATCGCGTCGGGAACGTCGGCCAGGTGCTCGTCGGGAGAGTCAGGTAGTGGCACGTCGGGGCCGGCTAGGGCCGCGTCGGACCGTCGGGCAGTGATGCGTCGAGGGGGCGTCG
This sequence comes from Linum lewisii, assembly GCA_034768395.1. NCBI lineage: Eukaryota > Viridiplantae > Streptophyta > Magnoliopsida > Malpighiales > Linaceae > Linum > Linum lewisii. Next base: position 14,681,406 of record CM068303.1, read on the forward strand.
GGTGGCGACGGGCTCGGGCCAAGCAAGGCCGCGTCGTGGCCGGGCAGTGGGACGGCGGCGGCGGGCAGTGGAGTGCCGGGCACAGGGGTGTCGGGGATGCCGAGGGTGTGCCGGGCAGCGTTGGAGCGGGGGTGGACAGGGCGGCGCCGGGGTCAGGTGGTGTCGGGCCGGGGTCGGTTAGGACGGTGCCGTGGTCATGGGACCCGTCGGGTGCTGGGGTAGGGCGCGGAGGCGCCGGGGCTGGGTCTGGCGTCGGGCGCTGGTCGGGCGCCGGAGGCGCTTGGGAGCTGGGCGCCGGTCGGGCGCTGGTGGTGCCGTGGCTTGGCGCTCGGGCACTGGTGGCGCTGTGGCTAGGTGCTGGGGCCCTCGGGTGCCGGTCGCTGGGCGCCGGTGCGGGGCGCTCGGGCGCTGGGTGCTCGGGCTCTGGGCGCGGGGGCGCCGGTGCTGGGCGCTCGGGCGCTGGGTGCTGGGACACCAGTGCTGGGCGCTCGGGCGCTGGGCGCTGGGGTACCGGTGCTGGGCGCTGGGGGGCGCCGGTGCTGGGCGTTGCTCGGGCGGTGGTGGCACCGTGACTGGGCGCTGGGCGCCGATGCTGGGCGCTGGGGCGCTGGTGTTGCAGCGCCTGGGCTGGGGCCGAGTGCTGAGGCACTAGGGCCTGGTGGGGCAGCGCCTGGCCTGGGGCCGAGTGTTGGGGCACTGGGGCCTGGTGGGCAGCGCTGGGGCTGGGGGTGAACACCGGGGTGCTGGGGCCTGGGGTAGCGCCGAGGCTGGGGCCGAGCGCTGGGGTCGAGCGCTGGGTCGAGCGCGGGCGCGAGGGCCTGGGGCAGCGCCGAGGCTGGGGCCGAGCGCTGGGTCGCTAGGGCCTGGGGCAGTGCCGAGGCTGGGGCCGAGCGCTGGTGCGCTAGGGCCTGGGGCAGTGCCGAGGCTGGGGCCGAGTGCTGGTGCCAGGGCTGGTGCCGGGGCTGAGGTCGGGGCTGGTGCCGGGGCTGCAGTCGGGGCACCGGGTGCTAGGGTTTTAGAGGTGATCGCTGCAAACTTCTCAAGTCTTCTCGGCTTAACTGTCTCTCCTTCATAAGAGTCTTCTTCTTCTTCTTGTCCGTCTCGATTTCTTTTTCTCTGATCACCATCGTTTGTTGATTAGGGCAGTCCCTTGAGATATGTCCCCTTCCTTGACATTTGACACATACAATTCCACTGGGACGTGGGTTAGAGCCTTGAAACTTATAAGTAGATGGTGTAGGTGTTACCAAAGGTGCCGAATCCCTAGGGTTAGGGTTTGGCCGTCAGCTGAGGGCTCGGGTCTGTTCGGGCTTCCAGGGCGCTTGGCTTGTACTCAGACCTTCTCTCCATGAGTCATGGGTGGGTCTCCTGGTGTAGCCGTCTCGGCCTCGTTCTCTTCCACGCTGGGTCAGGGCTCCGTGTATGTGGGCCAGGGTAACTTTAAGACTCTGAAGGGTGTCTTCTATTTTGGCTAACCTCTCGTCTGCCATGGTTAGTACTAGCAAACAGAAGCAATTTTCTATCCCCTCTTCTTAGAAACAAACTTACAATGAAAGGAAATAACGTGGCAAGGTGACCTTGCTTTTTTTTTTTTTCTTAACTCGAAACTAAAACAAGAATTGAAATAGAAGGGAATTTTCGAATCCATTTTCTAAGAAAGCAGTAAAAGGATATGAATCCAGGAGAACCTGGAGACTGGGATAGATGTGGTCCTTGTGTTTGAACCGTGCTCTGATACCAACTACTGTGAACCGCTGCAACCGTGGGCAGACGACCCTAACCACCGCAAGTTGGACACCGTGCAACGAGGTAGAAACCTTCGGGAACCAGGGCAGAATAGTACTTTGACCCGTCGGCTATATAACAGCCGGGAACCAGAAGTGTCCAGTCGAAGACGCCACGCCAAGAGATGGATGCTCTTGATGATAAGTCGATCCTTCAGTATCGCAACATGCAGATACAACAAGGGTTTCAGAACAAAGTTCTATCAAAGGGGGTTTATTTCATAAAAGTTGTGTTTTCAATGGGTGGCCGGCGGACTCCTTATATAGGTGAGGGAACAAGCTCTCCTCCCTAAACACTACTTCCTAAATAATAATAAAATAAAGAGTCCTACTTCAAAAGAATCCTAAAACCCTAAATAAGCCTACTAAAAAGGAATAAAACATAAAATAATAGTTGTAGTCTTTAAAGCAGAATAAAAGACCTAAATTAGGTCAGAAACACTAATTCGGCCACGGTTGGGCTGCTCGGGCCAATTGGGCCATGGTGGCGGTCGTGGGCCCGACCGGCCGGGCGCCGGGCTTGCTTCGGCGGCGGTTGCGGGCTTCGTGCTCCGGGCTGCTTCAGTGGCGAGGTCCTTGTCCATAAGTCATGTTCTTCGTGATCGGCTCCATAGAACTCATTTGATCTGCCCGAACTGCCGGTTTAGGGCTTGGGACTGTTCTCTCCTTGGACCTTCTTCCTTTCCGCTCGGGCCTTCTTCTTTAAGCTTCAGGTAGGCCTTCGAGTATCTCCTTGTGTAGCTCTCCGGGGGTTGAGTCGGTCTAAGTGTCACATCTCGGGGACCTTGGACTCCAATTCTTCTCATGGTTCGGCTCAGGGTCATTCCTTGGAAGCTCTCCTCTCTAGGCCAGGTATTCTCGGGCTCTCTTCCTCCTATACTCCAGAAATGCTTCCAGAGGGTCACTCAAAGGGCCTACTTCTTCTTCAGGGCTCCTGGAGGTCAGGCTAGGAGCAGGTTGAGGTTGTTCTTCCTTGCTAGGGTTTAGATCCTTGGCTAGCAGCATGGCCTGGAATAACATTCCATCTCGTGGAGCCTTTCTACCTGCAAGGGATGGGCTTAGTTTATATTTCAGAGTGTACCTTGGCTTTAGGGCTTGACTATGGCCTATCCGAGGCTCTTTATGCCTTGTGTGAGGTCCTAGGGCCTTATCTCTGCCTGGTGACCCTGGTGGGGTGTAGGAGTACCGGTTGGCATCAGGGCAGCATTGTTGGATCTCATCAGATCTAAACATGCGTTATGAGACTGTAGGAGATGAAAGACTTATGCAGATTATCGAGCTTGAAGAACATCATCTCCATCCTTATGAAAGCTCGAAGCTATACAAGGAGCGAACCAAGCATATTCACGACTCTCACCAATTCTATCCCGGTGATGAAGTTCTACTATATAATTCACGCTTGAAGCTCTTCCCGAGATAGTTGAAATCCCGGTGGTCCGGTCCCTTCATAGTGGTTAAGAAGACACCACTTGGAGCTGTGGAAATTAAGGGCAACGATCAAGTTACATTCACGGCGAATGGTCATCACCTTAAGAAGTACCTCCAAGGTCTTGCCATTCCCCAGGTTGACGTGCATGTCATCACACCACCCCTCTGATCCGTACCCAGGTATCGTCTGGCCCAAGACGTTAAACGAGACATTATCGGGAGGCAATCCGAGTCTAGAGTCATTTTTTATTTATTTTGAGTCATTTTATGAGTTTTGTGTCGAGTCGGTTGAGTGTGGATGAAAGAAAATAGTTAAAAAATATGTGTTGGGTGTTATTTGGGTTTAAAAAATTTTGCAGATATTTCGGTGACCAAATTGTGAAAAAGTGGCAAAAGTCCAGATTTTATCACCTAAGGAGAGCCAAAAACACATTAAGCTTACACAACTATGTAAGGTTCTGTGTAAGCTATTGCACTGAAAAGCTTACATGCCGTGTAAACTCGAGTAGATAGAGGTAATTCCTTTTTTTCTTTTCCTCATTTTCGCGGATCTTCTTTTCTCTCCCGAAAACCACTCAACACTCCCTCCATCTCCGCACCACAAATCCACCTGCACCGGCATCTACCTCACCTCCATCTTTCTTCCCTAGCGATGTCAATGCCAGCAAACGGAGACTCCCTAGCCGGGAACTCAAGTTCAAAACCCACAGCCCCAACTCGTTTTCAATCCGTTTCTCTCTTTTTTGAGTGGTTTGAGTCGATTCTCAAGTACATACATCACTTACCCTACCCTAGTTGATGCCTATTCTAGTGATTTTCTTCATCAATTTCGTCATTGCAGGTGTTCATTCGGATTTGAGTTCTTTGAACTCTAAACCCTAAGTTTTCAAAGTTAGGGAATTGTGAAATTGAGCTGATCCTCTTGAGTCTTGTAGTTCACTGTTTTTTATGAAATAAAACCACTAATTCATAAAAAAAATTGAGCTAATAGATATGAAATTGATGATATGTTGAGCTTAAATTTTGAATCGGGGATTGTTTAGATGTTGTTTGCCCATCCAATTGTGCATTTACATTGACTTTTAATATCGATATTGCTCAAAATTGGGGATTTTTGCATATGGACGATTTTGGATGAATTTTTGCTTCGAGACTAATCTTATGATGATTATGAATGTGTTTTCATGCTTGCTCTCGAATTTCTATGGCATTACGATGCTCGTTGGTTGATTTGAGCACACTTTGATTATATCGGTTTCTTGAATTTTCGACTTGGGCATGTGGACGTGTGTGATTGACTTGGTTGTGATTCCTACTTGATTTTGACATGTGTTAGATCATATTACGTCACTCCTTTGTTCCAGTTGGTTAAATGCTTGACTATCGACCATTTTGCTAAGTGTTGTGTTTAAGACCTAGATATATGTTTAGGGAATTTTGGCTTAAGTTGTTGGCATTTCCCTTGCAATCTTTGATTTTTGTTTCTTTGATGGTGGTTGTGGTTATCATTGATCGATAATCCTTCATTGCTCACTTGGATTCATAGGTTTGGTTCATTTGTTTCGTGTGTTTCAAACCTTCTGTTTGCTTATCCTATATGCACTACTCCCACTTGTTTGAATACTAAACTTGGCATTTTTTGTGTTATTCTTTTTTAGGATGGGAAAATCTATGGGTCATCGCACCTCTACTAGCAAGGGAAAAGAGTTTCCTCCTCGTCCTCCGCTCCACCTCCGCCAAAGAAATAGAAGAGAACTGGAGGCATGACACCCTCTAGGTGGCTTCCCCGTCGGATAGCATTACCGACACCATCTTTAATTTTCCTCGGCCGGATGATCGGGCACAGTGGCTAGTAATTTAGACGAAGAAAGTTGTGGCCATGAAATACATTGATTGGGAGGCTATGGAGAAGGAAGAATGGGCTGATGGCCTTCGTGCTACACTTTCCACCTTCCGAATGGAGAGGGTGAATGAAAGGATTCAGCCGATCACCATGAGCAAGTGCATCTACTTCTGTCTTGGAGGGATTGAGCGATCTCTCACCCTTGATGAGTTTGTCGATTTCAGGTCTGGTTAAACAGTAGAAATCCATAGGTCTAGATTCAAGGGAGGTTAGTCGATTGCTACGCCGTACCATACCCCTCATCGTCACTTATCCCTTCATCCATTCATCATAAACCCTTGTAATAGGATCGTTACAGTCCCTTGCAAGTCCTTTGTACTAGTTCTAGTGTTGTCACTTGTGGTGGAGATTGTGGTCCAATTGCAAACCTATGACAGATTTTAGTTTTAGAAAGTGAATAAGAGAATAAACACGTCGTTAACACAGAGTGTGTGAGTCCCCCATGTACTAAATATTTATGTGTGAGGAAGTCTAGTCGACTCGGTTGGAAGTTTGCATTATAGGTGTTTGCTACTTGTTGCGTGCATAGAATAGTGAGACTTGGATTTGTTTGGTTGATGTTCTTACATGTGTAGGTTACGTTTTCTAAGTATAATAGTGTAAGTTGAATTGTTAGAAACTGAACTTCGATTTAACTAGTGATATGAATCGATCTGCAACTGTGGGCGGTGACACTATACCAATAATCCAATGAACAAAGACGACAAGTCTAACGTTAGTAACCGAGGGTGGATAGGACTTGGACCCACTAACTATAGAGAGCTAGGAACCTAAGCATCAATTCGAAGGTGCCACACCATGGGATGGATGCCAAGGTGATAAACCGAGCCTTAAGCAATGCAATAACGAGCAAAGACTTGAAGGAAACAAGAACAAAGTTCTGAAATTTTATTTGTGTAATTGATCAACGGTGTCCTTACAATGAGGCTGTAAACCTTTATTTATAGGTGAGGATTCGTGAACAACCTCTCTGATTCCTCCTGCAATTCTAACTCCTTACATAGTGATGACACTCGATTTGACGTGATTATCAGCCTCATTTAAGCGACATTTCCTTGCTTGAAACGTGGTTTTAGGGGTAAAATAGCGAATATTCACTCAACTACCCTATTTCCTACCGATTTGGTTACTTAGGGCCCTTTTTGGGTCAATTTGATGGTTTTCTAGCATTTTTTTGTGATAGCACGGATTTTTGCCATCATTTACGTAGCCATGGACGTATTCAAGACCTCAAGGAGTGAACCAGAATCGAACCAGAAATCGAACCAGAGTCATAACCGAAGATCCAACTGCCCAGCACAATGTTTTCGCCGAAAAATTTTATGAGGATTTCGGCGAAAATACCTTCAGAACTCACAGGCTGATTTGCACTGAAGTCTTCGGCGAAAACTTCCTTATGTTTTCGCCGAAAATCCTAGAAGAAATAACACAGGGGATTTTAACTAAAGTTTTCGCCGAAAATCATTTGATATTTTCGGCAAAAATATCTTCCTTTTCCGCGGCAGAATCAGAAAACCCTAATCAACCCTATTTAAAGCAGGAGTCGGCAGCCATTCATGGAACAATTGAACAGAACAAATCATTATTCATCTTTTCTCAAATCAGACTTTTGAGAGTCAGCCGACTCTAGGGTCGATAGATAGAGTTTAGAGAGTTCGAAGATCCGTAGAGAGATCGTGACGCCATCCTTCCACATCGGAGAACTCGGAGCTTAAAGTTGAAGATCCAGGAGATTGAAGCTTCGCGGGAGTCGTCAGAATTAGGTTTTTCAGTTCTTACTGTTCTTCCTCTGTATGATGATCTTCATTGTTGCCTTCGATTCTCTTGTTTCCGATATGAGTAACTGAACTTGTAGAGCTTAGATTAGATGAACCCTAAGTGACCCAGGGCTTTAAAGCGGTCACGGATCGGCGGTGATTAGATTCGAAGTTCAATCAGTTTCTCTTTGCATGTTTGATTCGTTTTTCATTGTTCATGTTTCTTGTCTGGATTGATCCCCTAGATTAGATTCTGGTTAAGATAAGGATAGAAGCGAACGCTCGCCTTACTTTAGAACATCGAATTGAACAATTAACCTTATAATTGGAGCGTGCCTTTCGTAGGAACCGGTTAGGATTAATCCACTGCAAGAGTAACTCATAAATCATTAGTAATTACACCAGTTAATTAAGTCGTTGCGAGAGGCGACCGTACCCGGGCGGCTAGTTAATCTTGGTAGTTAGAACGGATAGAGCGAACGTTCGCCGGTCTTAAACCTAAGGGTAAGGAGTTATGGTGGTGTCTTAGAATTGATTGAATGAGAATCGAAAACCGCTGATCTTGTGATTGCCGTTGCTCTGGGGACGAAGGGGGATTTGAAATCTAAGTTCTTCTATCTTCCCGTTAGTCAATCTTTTAATCTTTCTGTCTTTTATTTTCCTGCTTTGTTAGATTAGAAGTCGTGGAACTCACACCACGCACAACGTGTTTTAACCTGAGTAATTTGCCAGCTTCTTCGAAGTAGTCGATCAGAAGAAACCCCTGGAATACGATCTACCCTAGCTTCACAGCTTGGTAGTATTTGATACCGCTAATACTGCAGCTATCAAATTGGCGCCGTTGCCGGGGACTCTTCTAATTGTTTGAAAGAAGAGTTGGCAAATTATTCTTCTACCTTTCCGCCTTACCATTTAATTTTCCTCCATATTTTCATGATTTACCTGGGTAGTGTTTTTGAGTTTTAATTATGCAGGATTACAGGTGGGATGACCAGTACCAAGAGTGGTATGTCGATGAAGCACCGTATATTGAGGATAACCAAGAGATGTATATTCTAGCTCATCAGCATCGACAACAGACGACGAGAATAGAATCCTTCTTGGAGAATATCTCTACAGAGCTACAAGCTCACAAAGAGATAAACTCACAGGTTCATCAAAATCGACAACAGACGACAAGAGTAGAATCCACCTTGGATGATCTCATTTCGAAGCTGCAAGCTCATACGTAGTGGATGTCGAGCTCGAGCAACCAAATCCACTAATGAAGAAGATGCTAAGAGCTTATGAAGATGAACATGAAAATCTCACCAATGACTATTGGAGCTAGAAGCATCCGATGAAGAATCCTTAGCGGTGGCGGTTGATGAAGACAAAGAGCCAATCCATCTTGAAGTTGAAGCCGAAGAGGAGCACGAAGAAATCGAGGAGATATCCTCAATCGAGCTTCCGCCGAGCCAACCTATAGATCAAGCCAGAGACGAGCACGTGGGAATCAAAGACATCAAGGATTTGGAAGTATACACACTCGATCCCGAGAGACCTCTTGATGAGCATCAGGTGGAGAAGATGGAGCTCATTGATCATGTCGCGCCGTACTACCTCTTTCCTCCTCCAGAAGGAGAATTCAAGAAGAACTGGTCATCCAACCAGAACCACGATCTACTGGAGCACTACCGGTTACATCACCCTGCTGGAGTGCTACATGGCACTCAACCGCACACCTTGAAGAAGACGATGGACTTCAAGGAACTTCTGAGTTGGGGTCCCTAACAGGTACCGTCCGGCTCAAGGACGTTAAAAGAGAGCGCTTCGTGGGAGGCAACCCACGGCTGGAGTCCGTTTTTTTTTTGAATTATTGAGTCAGTCTTTTTCGTCGTTCAAGTCGGTTTGGGGGAGCCAAAAGTGTCAGTTTGTTTGTTTTCTTATTTTTCGTGTGTAGACTGCGTGTCGTAGTGTCAGTCGCAAGTTGATTGAGTTCGTTCCGATTTTTGTGGATTTAACTGTGATTTTCTGAAGTTTGCCGGATTTGCGAAAATATTTTCACCCGAGTAGTTCAAAATTTTCGGCGAATATTCAACCTCATTTTCGACAAAATCGCCTTTTGGTTTTCACTGAACCTCCCTGTTTCATATTTTCGGTCCGAAATTTATAATGTTTTCGGCGAAATTGAACTTGAAAACCAGGCAGTGATTTTAACGCTTATTTTCGGCGAAAACATATGGTTACTTTCGGCGAAAACACACTTGAAAAACCGGCAGTGCATTTGAACTAAAATTTTCGGCGAAATACCCTCTTATTTTCGCCGAAAAACTATTTTGAAAACCACCCAATCCTCCACTTAAAGAGAGTCAAAATATTTTCAAAATTCCCCTTAACCTTCTTTGTTCGACTTTTATTCTGTGTGGATCCGGGACACTCGTCCCGGTATCCTTTTGATCTTTTTGTTGTTTTTGTTTTGTAGGATCTTGAGTAGCTACTCCGCTCTGCTCCGGACGCTCCGTGTTCATCCCCTACACCGACCATCACCTTCCAGGTTCTTCGTATCTCTCTACTCTAGTTTAGTCCTGTGAGGACACAGAACCGTTTAAGTGTGGGGTAGGATGTTAGAATTTGCCTGATCTTGTTTGATTTTCTGTGGTTCCGTGGTTCAATTTTAAAATTTCTCTTGCATAGAATTGTTCAATTCTTGACTTTTGATGTTAAATTGACTTCAATTTTGATCAATGACGTCTAGACTGTTCCACTTAGAACCTGTAACCAACGTGTTGGAACTATATTAAATGAGTCTAGGTCAGAACAGATCATAAATCACTCTTGTAGTTGAAACTTGAATTAATTGAATTAATTGGTTTGTTAATAACAAAGCTCGATAACACCGTTCTAAGATGATGGATGCTAGCTTCTCCCATGTTTTCACTCCATATTTGTTCACCTGTGATTGTGGCTAGAGATTAGACGGAAATCCAATTCGAAATCTTGTGTAAAAAGTTATAACTAGCTAGGATTAAGTGACTAAATGGTTAAATCAAGTAAACTGAGTTGTTCGAATTAATTGTTAAATTCTTTAAAGTGCTGAAAATAAAGCTAGGCAAGCCCGACACCTAAGTGAAGTGTTCGTGGATTGAGCACATAGTATGGCAGTAAAATAAAAGGAAAAAAAAAAGTCAAAACTCGAAATAAATTGTGGTTTAAATCAGTCCTAGCTAGAACATGTAACGCACAGATCTAGAAACGAATGAAGTCGAGTCGATAGCCACGTCACTTTTCCTACCTCCGCATCCACATCATGGCTAGAGCTTTAAAGTCTTTTATCATTAGAATTGGTGTTATCGTAGTCGGTTAATTATGATTTATTGTTTTACCAAGAAACGAGCTTTGTTAAAACTACTACTTGAAGTGTGCAGAAAACAGTGAGATCGAAAACTTATTTGGTTGATGTTCTTGCATGTGTAGGTCACTCTTGCTACGTGGAACAGTCTAAACCAAATTGTTAGAATTGAATCTCGGTTTAATCTCGTGTCATTTGTGAATTTGAGTGTGTTCTAGTTCAGTTTGCTTGAGGACAAGCAAAAGCTTAAGTGTGGGGTATTTGATGACACTCAATTTGACGTGATTATCAGCCTCATTTAAGCGACATTTCCTTGCTTGAAACTGTTTTAGGGTAAGAATAGCGAATATTCACTCAACTACCCTATTTCCTACCGATTTGGTTACTTTGGCCCTTTTTGGGTCAATTTGATGGTTTTCTAGCATTTTTTTGTGATAGCACGAATTTTTGCCATCATTTACGTAGCCATGGACGTATTCAAGACCTCAAGGAGTGAACCGAAATCGAACCAGAGTCAGAACCAAAGATCCAACTGCCCAACACAATGTTTCACCGAAAATTTTATGAGGATTTCGGCGAAAATACCTTCAGAACTCACAGGCTGATTTGCACTGAAGCCTTCGGCGAAAACTTCCCTATGTTTTCGCCGAAAATCCTAGAAGAAATAACACAGGGGATTTTAACTAAAGTTTTGCCGAAAATCATTTAATATTTTCGGCGAAAATATCTTCCTTTTCCTCGGCAGAATCAGAAAACCCTAATCAACCCTATTTAAAGCAGGAGTCGGCAGCCATTCATGGAACAATTGAACAGAACAAATCATTATTCATCTTTCCTCAAATCAGACTTTTGAGAGTCAGCCGACTCTAGGGTCGATAGATAGAGTTTAGAGAGTTCGAAGATCCGTGGAGAGATCGTGACGCCATCCTTCCACATCGGAGAACTCGGATCTTAAAGTTAAAGATCCAGGAGATTGAAGCTTCGCGGGAGTCGTCAGAATTAGGTTTTTCAGTTCTTATCTGTTCTTCCTCTGTATGATGATCTTCATTGTTGCCTTCGATTCTCTTGTTTCCGATATGAGTAACTGAACTTGTAGAGCTTAGATTAGATGAACCCTAAGTGACCCAGGGCTTTAAAGTGGTCACGGATCGGCGGTGATTAGATTCGAAGTTCAATCAGTTTCTCTTTGCATGTTTGATTTCTTCGTTCTTCATTGTTCATGTTTCTTGTCTGGATTGATCCCCTAGATTAGATTCTGGTTAAGCTAAGGATAGAAGCGAACGCTCGCCTTACTTTAGAACATCGAATTGAACAATTAACCTTATAATTGGAGCGTGCCTTTCGTAGGAACCGGTTAGGGTTAATCCACTGCAAGAGTAACTCATAAATCATTAGTAATTACACCAGTTAATTAAGTCATTGCGAGAGGCGACCGTACCCGGGCGGCTAGTTAATCTTGGTAGTTAGAACGGATAGAGCGAACGTTCGCCGGTCTTAAACCTAAGGGTAAGGAGTTATGGTGGTGTCTTAGAATTGATTGAATGAGAATCGAAAACCGCTGATCTTGTGATTGCCGTTGCTCTGAGGAACGAAGGGGGATTCGAAATCTAAGTTCGTCTATCTTCCCGTTAGTCAATCTTTTAATCTTTCTGTCTTTTATTTTCCTGCTTTGTTAGATTAGAAGTCGTGGAACTCACACCACGCACAACGTGTTTTAACCTGAGTAATTTGCCAGCTTCTTCGAAGTAGTCAATCAGAAGAAACCCCTGGAATACGATCTACCCTAGCTTCACAGCTTGGTAGTATTTGATACCGCTAATACTGCAGCTATCACATAGTAAAACAATTCCTAAATAGTCTAAGTAGGAAGTATAATAAAACTAAAACACTAAATAGTCTTAAAATAGTAAATCCAAGAAAATCGGTCGAAACTCTAAGCCGACGGAAAACCCTAATCCATGTCTAAGATGCATGGGTTATGAAAAATCCCTCCTTGTTTGGGACTTCGTCTTCTCCGTGTTTCCTACTCCTAAAAGGACTTGGAAACACAGGTGGCACTCAATGGCGCGGGTTTCCTCATCAGGATAGGAATCCTGGTCACGGGCGGATTCCTAGGCGCCTTCGGGTTTCTGGGCATGATGTTGGGCGCCGCCGAATGTCGTGTCCAGGGTGTCCACCTTGTATCCTTCTCCGAATTGGACTTGAAGTAGTGGAGTTTTATCCTTAGGACATAGGGAATCCTTCTGGCTGAGAGATTCCTGAAAGGCACGGCTGGAATTTAGGCTCGGCCCTAAGTGCGTCTCGTACAGGCTCCAGCTTCGGCCCTGCGCCTGTGTCGACATCGGCTTCGGGCCCTTGGCTGGTTCGACCCTGTGCTTAGCCGTCGGAACCTGCTTGGGTTTCAGCACCAACCTAGGGATGTCTTCCTGCTTCGGCACTTCAGTAATCTTCGGCGCTATCATCAGCCCTAGGCTGGTACGGTCTCGGCCCGACATCAGTGCTGGGGCCGGATCAGCATTAGTATCAGGGCTGGATGTTGGGGCTCCTAGTATGGGGTTTTCCCTTCCATAAAGGGATAACCTCTCCTGGATTCTTCATAAGTTCCTTCGCTCAAGCCTTCATGGGGATATTGGGGATTGGTGCCCGTGGGGGCATGTCGACGCCGGGCTTGGTGGCCGCTATCACTTCAATTAGTCTCGTCATATGTAAATTTGAGTGTGTTTCTAAATTTGATTTACTTGAGGACAAGAAAAAGTCTAAGTGTGGCGTGATTTGATACGCCCAATTTGATATGACCCAACCCGACTGCCCAAGTATCCGTAAGTACTCATACACTCCACTAGGGTCACCCGTCCAAGGAAGAACCTTAGGGCCCTACAAGAAGCTAATAGAGGCAAGGGAAGGCCACCTACAAGACCCCAAGCCCAGGTATGAGATAAGGTACAGGCTAAGGCCACCCCCTACAGGTAGGAAAGCTCAGGAGGAAGAAATGCCACACCAAGCCATGTTGCTGGCCGAGTGTGGAAACCCTAGAGCTGAAGGTAAGCCCCGGCCGGATCCTAACCTCCTCTCCATGGACCCTGAAGATGAAGCACACTCCAGAGACCCTCTAGAGGAATTCCTGGAGTATAGGAGCAAGAGAGCTCAAGAGTACCTGGCCAAGAGGGGATGGCTACCTAAGACCGACCGGCGCCGAGTCCTGAGGAGAATTGAAGCACCTAGTTCCAAGGCACCACCCCTGGCCCGACCTTACCCCATGAGAGTCACATATGGAGTTATCTGAGGCGATGCCCGAAGCTAGGAGAGGAAGCCCCGAGCAGAAATGAAGAAAGTCCCAAACCGGCCCGCCCCGATCCCTAGACCAAGAGCCGGGCCGATCGGGATTATTTTATGGAGATGGACGCCGTGCGGACCAAGCCTTTTGGCAAGGCCCTAGTCCTTGGACCAGCCCGGAGCATCAGGCCCCAAGGCCCGACGAAGGCCCCCATTGAAGAAGAAGAAGCCCGGAGCCGAGCAAAGGCCCGGCCCGAAGACCGGCTGCCCGCCGAGTCCTAGTCCCGCCCGGACTAGGAAACCCTAAAACCGCCGGTTTAGGGTTTTAAGAGTTTTATTCCTATTTAGAGTTGGATTCTTGGATTTAAAGACTATTTAATTGTTTTTCCTTTTTAGTAGGACTTGTTTAGGGGTTTTAGGAGTCTTTTTAGGAGAAGGACTCTTTATTTTATTATTATTTAGAAGTAGTAATTAGGGAGGAGAGCTTGTTCCCTCACCTATATAAGGAGGCCGCCGGCCACCCTTGTAACTTACAACTTTTATGAAATAAACCCCCTTTGATAGAACTTTGTTCTGAAACCCTTGTTGTATCTGCATGTTGCGATACTGAAGGATCGACTTATCATCAAGAGCATCCATCTCTTGGCGTGGTGTCTTCGACTGGACACTTCTGGTTCCCGACTGTTATATAGCCGACGGGTCAAAGTACTTTTCCACCCCGGTTCCCGAAGGTTTCTCCTCGTTGCACGGTGTCCAACTTGCGGTGGTTAGGGTCGTCTGCCCACGGTTGCAGCGGTTCACATCAGTTGGTATCAGAGCACGGTTCAAACACAAGGACCACGTCTATCCCAGTCTCCAGGTTCTCCTGGATTCATATCCTTTTATTGCTTTCTTTAGAAAATTGATTCGAAAATTCCCTTCTATTTCAATTCTTGTTTTAGTTTCGAGTTAAGAAAAAGAAAAGAAAGCAAGGTCACCTTGCCGAGTTATTTCCTTTCGTTGTAAGTTTAATTCTAAGAAGAGGGGATAGAAAATTACTTCCGTTCGATAGTACTAACCATGGCAGACGAGAGACTAGCCAACGTTGAAGGCAGCCTTCGGAACCTTGGAGCTACCATGGCCGCCGTCCAAGAATCCCTAGCTCAGCTTCACGCCGAGAGAGGACGAGATGAGCGCCGAGAGGACAACCCTGAAGGCCTGAACAGGAGAGCCCGACGACTAGCTCAGGAAATTGACGATGACTTGAGTAACCTCAAGCTCACCGTCCAAAGTTTGCTGGCAAATACAATGCCGACGAGTACCTAGATTGGGAGAGAAGTATGGAGGATTTCCTCGAGTGCCACCACTACTCCGAACGTAAGAAGGTAATCCTTGCCACCCTTGAATTCACTAACTATGCTGCCCTATGGTGGAGCCAGTTCAAAGGATGGGTCCAAAGAGACGAGGAGGACCCTATCAGTCGTGGCGAGACCTCAAGAGGATCATGAGGAAGAAGTTCGTTCCTAGCACCTACACCCAGCAGAGACCTACACACATCCCTCCGGAACTTAAAACAAGGCACCATGTCCGTGGAGCAATATACCAAGGAGATCGAGATGTTGGTAGCCCGACTTGACCTCCGAGAAGAACCCGAAGCGAAGATAGCCCGGTTTGTAGGCGGGCTACGCCCCGAGCTCATGTATCAAGTCAACATACTCAACTATGTTGACTACGAGGAGCTCAAAGCCCTAGCTAACCACGTGGAGAGAGAATTGAAGAGGGTTACACGACAAGATCCGCCAGTGCCCGTGGAGAGGAGGCTCGACTACCAGCCAAGCCTCATGGAAGACCGAACAGCCCCGAGGCTCTAGTTCATGGCCAAACCCTAACCCTAGGGGTTCGGCACCTCCGGTAACAACTGTCCAACCTACTTCTACGGTTACCGAATTCTAACCCACGTCCTAGTGGAATTGTATGTTTTAAGTGTCAACGTAGAGGACACATCTCAAGGGATTTCCCTAACCAACGACGATGGTAGTAAGAGAAGGAGGAATCGAGACGGACGATGAAGAAGAAGAGAAGAAGGAAGAAGAAGAGGAGTCAGAAGAAGGAGAAGAAGTTCATCCCGAAGGGCTTGAAAAGTTTGCAGGGTTCTTCTCTAAAACCCTAGCACCCGACGCCCCGGCCTTAGCCCCGGCACCAGCCCTGGCCCCGGCCTGGCACCAACCCGGCCCCGAGTACCCAGCCCCGGCACTGCCCGACCAGACCCCAGCACCCCAGTGCTCGGCCCCAGCATCGGCACTGTCCCAGGCCCTAGCGCCCCAACGCTCGGCACTGCCCCAGGCCCTAGCGCCCCAGCGCTCGGCCCCAGCCTCGGCACTGCCCCAAGCCCAGCGCCCCAGCGCTCGGCCCCCGGCGCTCCCCGAACAGGCCCCAGCACCCCAGTGCTCAGCTCCAGCCTCGACGCTGCCCACCAAGGCCCTAGTGCCCCAGCACTCGGCCCCAGCCCCGGCGCTGCCCCACCAGGCCCTAGTGCCCCAGCACTCAGCCCCAGCCCCAGCCCCAGCCCCGCACTGCCCCACCAGGCCCCAGCGCCCCAGCGCTCGCCCCAGCCCCGGTGCTGCCCCACCAGGCCCAGTGCCCAGCGCTCGGCCCCGACCCCGCGCTGGCAATGCCTGACTAGCCCCGGCGTCCCAGCGCCCGGTTCCGACTGTCGTTACTTCGCTCAGTCCTAGCGCCCCAGCACCCGGCGCTACCCTGGCCGACCAGGCCCCGGCCGATCTAGCACCCGGCCCCGACCTGTCGCTGCCCAAGGCCCCCCGGCGCATCACCACCCGACGTGGCCCCCGACCACGAGTCCGGCGCGTCCCTGCCCGACGCTCAGCCCCGGTCCTGCCCGACCCCGGCTGCCCCGACACAAGGATGCCCGACGGCCCCCCACTGCCCACCGCCCCGGATCCCCACTGCCCGCCGCGCCGGATCCCCACTGCCCGCCGCCACCGGCTCCCACTGCCCCCCGCCGCCGACTCCCCACTGCCCGCTGCCACCGACTTCCACTGTCCGCAGCCGCCTACTTCGTGCCCGCCGCCGCCGGCTCCCCACTGCCCGCCGCCGTCGGCTCAACACTGCCCGCCGCCGCGCCCCCACTGCCGACGCTGCCACCCTGGCCGACGTGCCCTGGTTTACCTTTGGCACCTCCGGCACCCCCGTGCCCCGCCCCGACGCTTCACCAACGGTTCCCTGTGCACCCAAATACAATGGGAGATCATCTCCCGACGAGTATTGAGGCTGCCCGAGTGAAGAAGATCTGGATGCTGACCAGATGTAGAAATGAGTGAGGAACCTTCACCCACCACCTCCCCAAGCCTTAATATTATTGTTAATAGTTTTTCAAAAGAGGGAGCTATGGAGACCAATGGAGAAAGTGCTGAAGGACCCGAGCCTTGGTCCGTTACTGATTCGAATGACACTCCTAGGTCTAAAGATGAAGCTGAATCTTCCCCGACCGTGGCCGACAAGATTACTGAAGTTTGGAAGAGAGTGATGAGTGCTAGAAGGGAACCCGAGATGGATTTGGGGACAAATCCAAGGCAAGAAGAGGGGGATGATATGACCCAACCTGACTGCCCAAGTATCCGTAAGTACTCATACACTCCACCAGGGTCACCCGTCCAAGGAAGAACCTTAGGGCCCTACAAGAAGCTAATAGAGCAAGGGAAGGCCACCTACAAGACCCCAAGCCCAGGTATGAGATAAGGTACAGGCTAAGCCCACCCCCTACAGGTAGGAAAGCTCAGGAGGAAGAAATGCCACACCAAGCCATGCTGCTGGCCGAGTGTGGAAACCCTAGAGCTGAAGGTAAGCCCCGGCCGGATCCTAACCTCCTCTCCAGGGACCCTGAAGATGAAGCACACTCCAGAGAACCTCTAGAGGAATTCCTGGAGTATAGGAGCAAGAGATCTCAAGAGTACCTGGCCAAGAAGGGATGGCTACCTAAGACCGACCCGGCACCGAGTCCTGAGGAGAATTGGAGCACCTGGTTCCAAGGCACCACCCCTGGCCCGACCTTAGCCCATGAGAGTCACATATGGAGTTATCTGAGGTGATGCCCGAAGCTAGGAGAGGAAGCCCCGAGCAGAAATGAAGAAAGTCCCAAACCGGCCCCGCCCCGAGCCCTAGACCAAGAGCCGGGCCGATCGGGATTATTTAAGGAGATGGACGCCGTGCGGACCAAGCCTTTTGGCAAGGCCCTAGTCCTTGGACCAGCCCGGAGCATCAGGCCCCAAGGCCCGACGAAGGCCCGCCATTGGAAGAAGAAGAAAGCCCGGAGCCGAGCAAAGGTCCGGCCCGAAGACCGGCTGCCCGCCGAGTCCTAGTCCCGCCTAGACTAGGAAACCCTAAAACTGCCGGTTTAGGGTTTTAAGAGTTTTATTCCTATTTAGAGTTGGATTCTTGGATTTAAAGACTATTTAATTGTTTTTCCTTTTTAGTAGGACTTGTTTAGGGGTTTTAGGAGTCTTTTTAGGAGAAGGACTCTTTATTTTATTATTATTTAGAAGTAGTAATTAGGGAGGAGTGCTTGTTCCCTCACCTATATAAGGAGGCCGCCGGCCACCCTTGTAACTTACAACTTTTATGAAATAAACCCCCTTTGATAGAACTTTGTTCTGAAACCCTTGTTGTATCTGCATGTTGCGATACTGAAGGATCGACTTATCATCAAGAGCATCCATCTCTTGGCGTGGCGTCTTCGACTGGACACTTCTGGTTCCCGGCTGTTATATAGCTGATGGGTCAAAGTACTTTTCCGCCCCGGTTCCCGAAGGTTTCTACCTCGTTGCACGGTGTCCAACTTGCGGTGGTTAGGGTCGTCTGCCCACGGTTGCAGCGGTTCACATCACAATTACTGAAGTATTTATTCCCTCATTAGACGACCTTTTTTTGATGAGTTTATCTCGTTTGGGTGATTTTTAAGTGAGTATATTCCCCTTTCAGCCTTATGGCCATTTTACGTCATTTTGCACGTTTTTTTATGGATTTTAGGTAATAACCAATGTTGGATTATAGGCCCCTTGGAGTGATATGGGTCGAGGGAAGAAGGCCCAACCACAAGAAAATGATTGGTTTTGAAGAAAACTAAAAAAACTGGATTTTCGAGCTTACACGTGTAAGCTTTAGACTTTTTGGAGACAATTCATAACACATTCAATTTTGAGACGATTTTCATGACTTGGAGAGAGTTGGGAGCTTAGTTTGGAGAAATTAAAGAGATCTTAACACCATCATTCAATCCCGGAAGACGCTCGGAGCTAGGAATTGAACATTCTCAGGATCGAAGCTGCCAGGAATCATCCAAAATTAGGTTCTTCAGATTTTCTCTGTTCTTCATTTGTGTTAAGATGAATTCTAGGGTAGTCTTAGAATCTTGTGTTTTAGATACGAGTAGCTAAACTCTTATAGTTTAGATTAGATTAACCCTACGCGATTCGGGGCTTTAAAGAGGTCATGGATCGGCAGTATTTAGATTTCAATTTAGACTTTCTCTTAATCATGTTTAATTCGTTCTTAAAATCTGTTTCTTTTCTGACCTGATCACCTAGATTAGATTCTTGTTAGAATGAAGGATAGTTGGCGAACGTCCGCCTTGTTCTAGAACATCGAATTAAATAGTTAACCTTTTTAATGGATTCACCAGACCAATAGGGCCCGTTTAGGGTTGATCCATTTCAAAAGTAGCTCAGTGTTTCAATTCAGGTGCTCCAGTCAGTTATCCGTTACAAAAGCGAGCACACAGACGGATAATTGATCTTGTAGCTAGTTCAATAATAGCGAACGTTCGTGGACTTAGACCTAAGGGTGAGGAGCTAAGGGGGTGATTAAGAATTGAATAAATTGAGTCTGAAACTTGTCGATCTTGTGATTGCCAATGCCTTGGTAATCTTAGGGGGGATTCAAAATCTAAGCTATCATCTCATTAATTAAACAAACCAGTCAATCAATCTGTTAATCTTAGTAGTTAATTTAATTTCCCTTTTCCTTGATGCTAGCATTAGAAACCTCGTGGAACTCACACCACACAACTTTGTTAAACCGAGTAGTTGTTAATTTCTTTGAGTAAAGGTGTAAAAGAACCCCGTGGAATACGATCTATCCTACCTTTGTAGGTTAGTTATTTGACCGCTGTTTTGTAGCTTCTCATGTAGCAAAAGAAAATCTAGGCTCTAATACCCGTTGTAACACCCTACCCTAGATGATCCGGCTAAACCACTGGTTTAACCCATGCAATGCTAACTCGGGTGTCTCGGACTCTAACCAAGCATATAAGCATACACATTTATCATATAAATGAATAACTGAATCATTGGAATAAAAGGGAAAGGCCAAACCGGCACAATCTAGAACCAACAATCCAATACACCCAATAACCAATGAGGGGAGGGAAAACCGATAAAACACCAATACACCCATAAACCGAGTAACTAGAAAATAATCCTGAAATCCCGATCAAAACCAAAGAGTAAAAAATGAGAGTCTGAACGTCCTGGTTGTACTTAGCATTGCCCAACTCGTCGGCCTGCAGCACATTAGCTTCTCTCCTAACTCACCTAGGCCGCATGGTGACCTGCTCACCATACCCCAAAACGAACTAGCAAAGAAACCAAAGAAGAGGGATTAGTGACATAAATGAACCAATAAAATAGTAATCTCGAATGCTAGAAAATGCAGTAAACCAGTAAGCGATTCAGATCAATGAAAGATCATAGTAGGTTAGAAAGTTGGTAGCCCAAGCAATCCCTATCCAGATCCATAAAGGATACCTTAACCCAGTAAGGTCTAATGACCATCCTAGTGCCATAAAGCCCTTGTAAATGGTCTATAAGACCCCCTTTAGCTCTTTTTTTATGAATTAGTTGAATATATTTCCTCAAAAACTAGGAATCACTGTACAAAGAGAGGTTAAAAGAAGTGAAAAAACCTACTACATACTACTTAGAATACTAGCCTCATCTCTATGCCCTTTTCCAAAAAATCTGATTTCATCTCTAATCTCCTCACTCAGCCTATCCTTATAAATATAAGGCTTGATGAAGACCTTATTACATTCTTCAAGCATCGCCAGATGAGTCTTTTTGTCTGTTGTTTACTGTCTACTCCCTTCCATAACGAAGCCATACTTAACTGGTCATCCCAGCTTTCCCCAATAATTCTGGCATCACAATCCATGCAACCTGCTGGAAATAGCTGCACCCTGAGAAGAGGTGCTCCCTCGTTTCAAGCTCCTGTCTACAAAGAAGGCATTGATCATCAATACTACTGTCCCACTGCTTGATTTTGTCCCGAGTTGAAATCCTGTTATTGACAATCAGCTAGGCAACAACAGAACGCCTCTTCACTGTAAAGCCTGGCCACACTAGATCATACCAAGGGACTTCTCTCTGCTTTTTCCTTATAGACTGCCACATAACAGAGAGCTTAAACTTGGGCATAAGCTTGCCATTCCACAAGAGATCTCCATCACTGTCCACTGTGACCAATGTCTTAATTCCATCCCTAAACTTAGCCAGCCGTCGTCAATGCCAGGACCCATTGACAGGGTTTATATCCTAGAAACTCCGGCCTTTCAGCTTGTATACATTCAACCAAGCTATCCAAAGAGACCCTACATTGGCTAAGATATTCCAAATATGCCTAGTAATATTGGCAGAGTTCCAAGTACGAAAATCTCTAATGCCAAAACCACCCTCTTCCTTAGGTGAAGCAAATATATTCCAAGAAACCTTGGCACGGCCTTGCCCAATATCAAACGCCCAAAGGAAGCTACTGCAAATCTTCTCCACATCCTTAATGACTGAGGAGGGCAAGATAAAATATGACATCCGGTATTGAAGAGTCCCACCTACAACTGATTCTATCAACTGCAGTTTCCCAGCATACGACAGTTTTTTTGTTCTCCAATCTGTGACTCTTCGAGTGATTTTGTCAACTAAAGCTTTGCAATCACATCGTCGTAACTTGCCCGAGGTGAGAGGTATGCCCAAATATCTGAAAGGGAGAGCCTCCTTGCAAAACCCTGAGACCCTAGTCAGTTCATCATCTGCATCCCCAAAAACTCCAGCAGTGTAAATCGAGCTCTTATTGGGATTGAATTGCAATCGAGAGCATCTATGAAATTCAGTCAGGACCTCCTTAACCTCCTTGATAGCTTCCACATTTTCTTTACTGAAAATTAACAAATCATCAGCAAAGCTCAAATGTGACACCTTAACCCCTTCGCATTGAGGCTGATACTGAAATTTCCAAAGTGCACTAGCTCGATCAAACAGACAACTTAAAACCTCCATGGATATAACAAACATATAGGGGGAATAGGATCCCCCTGTCCGAGCCCCCTTTTTGCAGGAAAATAACCATTTAAGGATCCATTAATATTGACCAAGAGCATTGTGGCTTTGAAGCAAACTTCGATCCAATAGACATACTCACCAGGGAAATTCATAGCTCTGAGAGTGTCCAAAATGAAGCACCACTCAATAGAGTCAAAGGCCTTCATCAGATCCACCTTCATAGCACATTTGGGAGAAACACCAGAACGATTGTAGAACTTTAACAGCTCCTGTGCTAGAAGAATTCCATCTCCAATTTTCCTTCCTTTGACAAAGGCAGTTTGAGCTTCACTTATAAGAGAGGGGAGGACCATGGACATCCTATTTGCTAACACTTTTGAAATGATTTTATATAGGACATTAATACAGAAGATGGGACGATAATCCTTAATATCAGCATCATTAGCTTTTTAGGGATTAAAGTGAGAATAACAGAGTTGATAAAAGGAGGCAACTCACCCTGGACAAAGAATCCTCTGACCATATTGAAAATATCAGTTTGGAACAGCTCCCAACTATGTTTAAAGAACCGTGCATTGTATCCATCAGGCCCAGGGCTTTGTCATCCCCAATACTAAAAACAGCCTTCCTAACCTCTTCCATCGTAACTGGAGTGATTAGTGCATCTCGTTGGTCATTAGAAAGCCTTCTCTGAATGATAGCAGAAAGGTCAATATCCTGTACCTGACAACTACTCCCCAACATTTTCTTGTAAAAAGCAACTGCCACACCAGAAATATCATCTTGGGAGTCTACCAATTCTCCTTGCTCTGTACGAAGTTGGCAAATAGTATTAACAATAGTCCTGGACCTGACAAAGGCAGAAAAAATTTCGTATTTCCATCCCCAATTGTATCCAATTCACTCTACTTTTCTGTTTTACGATACTCTCTTCATCCTTTTGAAGAGCAATAAGCTCATCCTGGAGACTTTTGACTAATTCCAATCTATCCTCAATAGGATCATCATATAAGGACCCCTTTGCTTCAATCACTTCTTCTTGTTTCAGCCTAACACGACGACTTATATCAAAATAACATTTAGCATTCAGCTCTTTAAGGTCCCTTTTAAGCAACTGCAGCTTTTTAAACACTCTATAGAAACAATCTCCTAACATATTTCGATTCCAATTCCTTTCCACAATATGCTTATACTGTGCACAGTTGATCCAACCAGAGAAAAACTTGAACGGTTTAGGTCTACTTGCAGCATCAAAAGATGTGTCAATGAAAACTGCACAATGGTCAGAATCCGAAGAAGGGATGATGCTCACCTTACTTCTGGGAAAACAACTCTGCCACAGAAGATTAATAAGCAACCGATCCAATTTCCTAACTATCATACAATCATCTCTATTATTAATCCATGTAAACATAGGGCCATCATAAGCATGATCCATCATCTCACACGTCCTAACACAACTTCTGAAATCCTCCATACTTTCCAAAGAAGTCGGCAGATTAGAAGTTTCAGACGGATCAAGAAAGGCATTAAAGTCTCCAGAAACAAACCAAGACAAACCAGATTGAGAGAATCCATCCAGCTTGGCATAGAGTCTTCTCCTCCCATGTATATCATTTGCCGCATAAACAAAAGTGCACATATAAGGCTTTGGCATCTCAATCTTAATATGAATATATTGAATTCCAACCCCAGTAACTGTGAGAGGTACATCTTTCTTCCAAATGAGCGAAATTTTCCCCAGGTCCCCATCAAAAGCAAATTCAGCCAGCCATCCATCAAATCTTTCTTCAAAAAGGGGAATAGTTTTGTCCTTCCTAACTCTAGGTTCAAGAATAGCTACTACATCAAGTTTATAAAAGCTAATAAAAGAAGAAAGGGAAGAATATTTAGTAGGTTTATTAAAACCTCTCGTGTTCCATGTAAAGATCCTCATTTCTTGTGTTTGTGTTTCCGAGTCTTAACCCCTGAATACACCTTTTGATACCTTTTCTCATCTTTGGCCCCTCCTGTGATACAATGTCAGCTTGTTCAGCATCAATCTGGATGTCATCACCCTCCTCATCAAAATTGTTTTCAAATAATTTATACACTTCCCCTTCCTTTTCATTCCCAGACATAGGGCTACTTAGGGTTCTAAGCTGATCAGGTGCCCCTTCACTTCATAGGAAGTCTTGGAGGCATTGTCTGATCCCCCTCTAGATCCCTGTTTAGTACCACTGTCAGCTGGTGAGTCTGTCCCTCCTTCAAGAGATGCAGACCCATTGCCAGAGTCAGTAGTACCTACAAGTAAAATGGTGAGTCGGCTTGTGCCTGACTATCAACCACATTACTGTCTCCAATAGCTTATTGTAGAGCTTTATCCAAGTTCTTTTTGCGATTCTTCCTCCTCTTTTGTGTTTTACTTGTTTCACCACCCGGAACCCCTACAGTCTAGATATCTATTGGCGTGACAGGGACCTCACTAGGTTGAGATACCAGCTCAATAGAGTCGGACACTTATTTGTATCTGCACCTCAGGGATTTTTCATCATTACTCTTCACTCCTAAGCTAGAGGCATTACCTACCTTAACATCGTCTTTACCCTCCTTTGCCAACCAGAACTACTTCCCCTTATCCTTTTTATATTCCCTTGCCTGAAAATGAAGAATGTCAATACAAACCACTTCTCCATCATCAAGCTCGACTTGAACATTTGAAGGACAAGGAATAGTGATGACACTCGAATTGACGTGTTACTTTGGCCCGTTTCGGGTCTATTTGATGGTTTTCTAGTGTTTTCATGTTAGCATAGGTTTTTTCCGTCAAATAAGTAGCCAAGGACGTGTCTAAGGCGTTGGAACCTCGAGGAATCGCACCAGAATCGATCCAAGGAGCCAATCAAGTCAAACCAATTTCCGCCCCAGTTTACACTAAAGTGTTCGCCGAAAATCCCTTAGTGTTTTTGGCGAAAACCCAAGCACAAAATCCACTGATGTCAACCGAAGGATGTTTTCGGCGAAAACACTAAGTTTTTGCCGAGAACTTTGGACCGAAAACCACAGAAGAAAAGCAGCCGGCGTTCAGTTATTTTACAAAGAGATTTTCGCCGAAAATCTCTTCACATTTTCGGCGAAAATATCAGTTAAAAATTGGCGGTATTAGGGTTAAGTATAAATACTTAACCGGCGGCCCAAATCAGAATATACTTTTTCAGAATCATAATTACCAACTAATACCGAAATTCTCAGAATTCTCAAGAGTTCTGAAGGAGAGTTTAGAGTTCGTAGAGCCAAGAAGAGATCGTGACGCCATCCCTTCCATCTCGAGGACTCAGAGCTAGGATTGCAGTTTACCGGAAGATCAAAGTTCTGCCGGAGTCGTCTTAATTAGGTTTTTCAGATCCTTTTCTGTTCTTCCTCTGTATGATGAACTCTATCTTTGTCTTTGATTCTTTTGTGAAAAACATGAGTAGCTAAACTCTTAGAGCTTAGACTAGATGAACCCTAAGTGACCCAGTGCTTTAAAGCGGTCACAGATCGGCTGTGATTAGATTCAAAGTTCAATCCGTTTCTCTTTCATGTTTGATTTGTTCTTCATCGTTCATGTTTCTTGTCTGGATTGATCACCTAGATTAGATTCTTGTTAAGCTAAGGATAGAAGCGAACGTTCGCCTTACTTTAAAACATCAAATCGAACAATTAACCTTACAATTGGAGTGTGCCTTTCGTAGGAACTGATTAGGGTTAATCCACTGCAAGAGTAACTCATAAATCGTTAGTAATTCCTCCAATTAAGTTAAGTCGTTGCGAGAGGCGACCGTACCGGGCGGCTAATTAATCTTGGTAGCTAGAACGGATAGAGCGAACGTTCGCCGGTCTTAAACCTAAGGGTTAGGAGTTATGGTGGTGTCTTAGAAATTGATTGAATGAGAATTGAAATCCGCTGATCTGTTGATTGCCTATGCTCTGGTGAACGTAGGGGGATTCGAAGTCTAAGTTCGTCTGTCATCTCTGTTTTCAACCCTAATTTCTAATCTGTTTTCAGTTTCAATTTTTAATTTTCGTGCATTTCTTAGAATTAGAAGTCGTGGAACTCACACCACGCACAAAGTGTTTAACCTGAGTAATTTGCCAGCTTATTTGAGTAATCGATCATTAGAAGGCCCGTGGAATACGATCTGCTTAGCTTTTAGCTTGGTAGTATTTGATCACTGTTCTGCAGCTCATCAAATTGGCGCCGTTGCTGGGGGACTTCTTTTGATTGTTCGAAAGAAGAACTGGAAATTTATTCTTCTACTTTCCATCTTTCATTTTCCATCCACTTCGATTTTACATGGTTTTTGTTTGTTTCTGTTGTTTATAGGTTGTTCACAGGTGTATGCATCGCCGCCCTTGGACTCGCTCTCAAACCGACAAGGCTAAGAGTATAGAGAGACCAGGCAGTTCTGCTCCACCTCGACAATCACAGATTCCAAGGAGAAGCAGAACCAATCCACCTCCATCCGTCACTCCGATCAAGATCGAGGAACTGAAGGAGAGTTCCTCATCTCCATCTTCACAGTCATCTTCATCCGTTTCATACACCAAGTCACTTTCACCTCCTCCATCTCCTACCATGGATGATCAGTTACCACCACCACCACCACAGGCGGAAGTCCACCACCACCTGCACAGAAAAGTCTAGCTGACTACAACAAGCCGAGTGCAGCTAACGTTCGATCTGCCATTGCTGTGCCGCGTGTTGAAGGAGATCCTGACTATGAGATCAAGATTCCATTCTTGACAATGATCTCTAGGGATCTACAGTTTGAAGGCAGACCACTAGACAATCCGTGCACACATCTGGCAGATTTCCTTGATCTCTGCAGCACTTTCAAGAACGGAAACCTCGACAAGAACACTCTTTGCTTGAGAGCTTTCCCGTTCTCTCTGAAAGGAGCAGCTAAGAGGTGGCTTACTGGCAAACCACCTAGATATTACACTGATTGGGATACTTTGGCTCAGGACTTCGTCGAAGAGTACTTCCCTCCTGCAAGAACAACAGCCATCAAGGACAGCATCTCCAGATTCTCCTAGAAAGAAGGAGAAAGCTTATACGATACTTGGAATCGATTCCAAGAACTTCTCTACAAGTGTCCTCATCACGGATTCGAGCAGAGGCAGTTAGCTAAAATCTTTGCTCGAGGTCTTCGAGAAGAATCTGCCAAGTGGGTCAATTCTCTAGCTGAAGGGGATTGCACTACACTCACACCTGAAGCTGCTCTTCTTCATTTTGCGAATTGTGCTTCCAAGTCAAGGAACTGGGAGCGACAATCAGAAGGATCAAGGAGCAAGCTCGATCTCGAAGCTACTATCAAGGCAGAAGTAGAGAAGCATCTGAAGAAGTCTACCACACCAATCAAGCTGCCGACAGCCTCTGTCTATGTTGCGATTGCGAGTGGTGTGGAGCTTGTGCGCATAATGGAGGCCGATGCCAGAATTTTAGTAAGACAGAAGTCTGGTCCGCCGAAAAAGTCAATTTTGTTCAACAAGGCTTCGTTAAAATCAAAATGGTTATGCTGGCTACCGCAACTTCAGGCAGCAAGGGAACTATCAAGACAGACCTCCTTACAATAATGGCGCCAACCATAACCAGAACCAGAATAACGCCCAGCTGGTCCAGCTCAGGATCAGAAGCCTAACCATCCGCCGGGAGGTGTCTATTAGCCGCCACACCGTAATCCGGGTAACTATGGAACTGCTCCTGGTAATTGTCAGAATCAATATTTCAATAACACCTATTCAGGTCAGCAGCACTAGAAGGAGAACAACGTCAGTGACCTGGACAAGAAGCTTAGTCAGATCATCACCAGACTCGATGATCATGACAATCAGTTCAAAGCTCAAGCTCTTCTAAATCAAGAACAGATCGCATCCGGTCAAATAATTGAGCAAGCTGTCAACCACATCTCGAGCATGCTAGCATCTGGATGACCATTTGGCCAACTTCCAAGCCAGACAGAGCCGAATCCAAGAAAGGAGCAAGCCAAGATGGTAACTGTTCAAAAGTTTACAAGCTTATCTGTTGATGCTTCTTCTGTTTTACGCAGGATCATTGAAACTCCGGAGAAGAAGGAAGCACAGAAAGTGGCGCCTAAGGAGGATGATCCTCCTCTTGCACCGTACTATGTGAAGCCTCCTTTTCCAAGAGCATTGCTGCCGAATGCAAGGATCGTGACCGGCATGAAGGGGGATAAAGAAGGATATCCTGATGCTCGTAGCAAGAAACCTTCCTCTCCATATCCAACTAAGTGTTCTAATCCTGGTTCTTTCACTCTACCTCTTGTCATTAATGATGTTGAGATAGAACGTTGTTTGGTTGATCTTGGAGCGTCTGTCAATGTTATGCCTACGAGTCTGTATGAAAAATTGAACCTAGGAGAACTTGAACCAACTAGTATGCAACTTGTCTTTGCTGATAGATCACTTAAAACCCCTAGGGGAGTGATAAAAGACATTGTTACTAAATGTGGTCCTTTCATGTTCTTAGCTGATTATGTTATCACTGACACTAGTAAGGATGACTCTACCATTCTCATAGGACGACCCTTCATGGCTACTACTGGAATGCAAATTAACGTTCCAAATGGTTCTTTAACTTTGAGGGTTGGTAAAGACACGATAACGTTCCGCCATAAAGACGGAATGAAATATAATCCTAAGAATGAAGAATTTCATTGTCTAGCTGTTGAAACTGTGGAGTTGCCTCCGGTCAACTCCGTTACTGATGTCTCTTCCAGTGTTTCTAGATCAGTTGTTGCTGCAGATGTTGAACAGGTTATGAAGCAGAAGCCAAAATCTGTTCCTCAGAAGCTGTCAAAGAAGAAGAAACTGAAAGCCTCTTCTTCACCGCCAAGCAAGAAACATAGCAGGCCCCGGGGGAAGAACAAGAAAATGAAGACTCAAATGGTCTGGAGACAGTTGTGCCACCACCTTCATCCGAGTCAGCCGCACCGCCAATTCGTTCCGAGATACCGGCGCCGGAACAAGTTTTGAAGGAGAAGCCAAAAGCATCTCCTAAGGAAATACCTACGATCACCGATCCTGGTGATACAAAGCCGGAGGGTAAAGAGAAGACAAACTCAATAATTCTCATCCCTTCCACCATCTTCCTCGTAGAAGATGATCCCTTGACAGAGCTCTTTCGTCCATTCAAGATCACTGAGCACCTTCCCGACGGACGTACCAAGCTTACACACGCTAACGAGAAGAAATTCACGCTCACCGGAGATACCCCGAAGCTCTACTTCATGAACTCCGATGCTAGCATTAAGGAGAACCTGAGTTGGGATGTCTCCTAATACCGTCCATGTATGGTCCAGCTCAAGGACGTTAATCTAGAGCGCTCGTGGGAGGCAACCCACGGCTGGAGTCAGTTTTTCATTGGTGTCAGCCTTAGTGTTTTAGAGTCGGTTCGGGGGAGCCAAAAGTGCCAGTTTGTTTGATTTCTTATTGTTCGTGTGTAGTATGTGTGTCATAGTGTCAATCGTAAGTTGTTTGAGGTTTTTCCGATTTTTGTGGATTTAACTGTGATTTTCTGAAGTTTGCCGGGATTGCGAAAATATTTTCAATCGTACAGGTCAAAATTTTTGGCGAAAATGTACCATATTTCCAGCGAAAACTCCCTTTGAAATCCCACTGTGTTTTCTAGGTATTTTTAACTCAACTTTTCGGTGAAAATCCCTTTGAAAAACGGCAGTACTTTTTAACTAGCATTTTCGGTGAAAACTTGCACGTGTTTTCGCAAAAACCTGAGTGAAAATCAACAAATTATTCATTTTAAATCAACAATTCGAGTGTCTGTCGAATGAAAAATCACTTGCCCTGATTGTGATACTGTTGCATTTTTAAAACATGCTGGGATATTGTTGGTGGGGATGTTACTTTTATTGTTATGTATTTCTTCCATTCTAGTAGGCTTCTGCCTTTTGTTAACACTGCCTATTTGGCTTTGGTTCCTAAGAAGGTCAATGCTACGGAAATGAAGGATTACAGACCAATCTCCTAATGTAATGTGATCTACAAGGTCTTTCCAAGGTAATTTCTAATGGGTTAAGTTTGGTTCTTCCACTGGTCATTGGAAACTCTCAGTCTGCCTTTCTCAAAGGGAGGGTTATTGGTGATAATGTCCTGTTGGCTACTAAATTTTAAGAACATATAGAAAGACTAACATTTCAGCTAGATGTGCTATCAAAGTCGACCTGATGAAAGCGTTTGATTCAGTAGAGTGGGAGTTTGTGTTTGTAGTTATGTCAGCTATGAACTTTCCTTCCTATTTCATTCACTGTATTCAAGTTTGCCTGGAGTCTAGTATGCTCTCAGTTAGTTTGAATGGAACCCTTTGTGGAAACTTCTCAGCTAAGAAAAGGTTTCGACAGGGGATCCAATATCCATTATCTTTTTTTGTTTCGATGGAGATGAGGGTTTGTTTAATGGAAAAAGTTGTTGATCAAGGGGAGTTCAAGCTCCACCCTCAATGCAAGAGGACAAAGTTGACTAACTTGAGCTTCGTGGATGATCTCATTATATTCACGAAAGCTTCTTTAGAGGAAGTTAACTGTGTAACTGATGCGAGGAAATTATATCACTTTATCCCCCTCACTTATTCACAGTTTCAAGGATTATTGGCATCTTTCTCGTTGATTTCGTGGTTTTTTAGCTTGTTTCGAACACATTCACCCTTTGAGGTGACAAGGTACTTTCATAGTTTATTTTCATCTTAATTCAAGTTTTTTTGTTTTTATTTAAAGTTATAATATTGTAGAGTATTTAAAGTGGTTTGTAACGGTTCGAACGGTGCCCCAATCGGAGGCTCGTAGCTCCTAGTGCGATCGCTCAAAGTTGGTGCCCGAAAGTAGTGTTCAGGGCGTGCTCAGCACTCACCGAAGGCCGAGCTAAAAATTAGAGCGCTTGCCACCGAGAGTTGTGGTGGAAATTTGGAATTGGGGAGCGTTCATGGTCACCGCACTCACGCTTAGTCACTCTCCGCGCCCGCGGCCCCACATTTGACAACACTATACAAGTGCATTTTCATCACTTTTAGAAGAGAGTTAGGATTTTGGTCTCCTCCAAGGCGATTTGACGAAGGAAAGAGGTCTCCACCATGTCCTAGACCACTCCCAAGAGTCTCCACACCATCATCCATCGTCCCAAGTCCATCTAAGAGTTAAGAATGTCCAACTCTTCCACTTCATTGTGTAGAGCCATGGTTGTTCTTGTTCTTTGTATGGCACACTAGACCTAGGGGTTTGGGTTAGGAGGTAAGCCAAAAGTTTAAGGTTGTTCTGTGGGATTCAATTGTGTGGATGAGTTTTATGGATGCAAGATTGGTTTCAATCCAATTTACTATGAACTTTCTCTTACTCAAAATTGACCATGACTTGTGCAAAGGATGTTGAATGTGAAATTAAGCACTTTGTTTGCTCTTGTATATTGGTGTATTGGGTCGTAATTCACTAGATGCTTGTTAGGATTCGGGTTTGATTTTTGTTTGTTTACATGCATGTGCTAAGTAAGAGAGCTTACATGTTGTGAGTCCTACTTTAGGTGTTCTTTCACCTAGGAAGTTCATCGATCATGTGGCGTGCATAGTGATCTTGACTATTTTGGTCGAAATATCGATTATCTTGTCACTTGCATCATGATAGGACCTCGTTAGAGATCCTACATCATGGTTTGATGAAATGTGTGTGGGTTATGGATTGATTCTTGGTTTGTATTGATTCGTTTTCCCACTCGTTTCCTCATAGTGACCCTAAGCTCGAAAGTAAACCCCCAAAGCTCTTTTTCTTATCCTAGAACCTTCCTTTCATTGTCTTGTATTTTTTGTATGCTCCTTTTCCCGTTCTCACTCTTTTCATGCTCTTTGAGCCCTCATTGACTTTTGATTTGTGATTGTTGGACCTTTGTTTGTTGAAGTGATTCTTGGTTGCTCGATCCCTTTGTTAGATCTCCTCCTATCTGAGTAAACTTCCATCGAGGGACCCCGAGAAATCTAGCTTGCTATGTATCTTTGTACTAGGAGGACCCCTTGGGGAGCGGTCAAAATTTTGGCAGCATTGTTGGGGACCCTCGTTGAAGTGTCAAAGGATATGACGCATTGCTTTCTTCTACCTTCGCTTTAATTTTTGCTTCATTTGTTTGTTTTTCTTTTTGTGTTTATTTTGAGTTTGTTAATTTATGTACTTGTGTGGATCCCTTTCTTGTTGCTTGTTTAGAGTTTCAAGAGTCAGAATCTTCACTCGTTTGCTTTGTGTTTGGTTATAAGCAAGGTCACCAAGAAATCTTTGAGAACGAATTCGTGGACGAATTTGAAACCTCCTCGAAATAATCACATCTCTCGGACTCGAAACGTGAAAGTGAAGAGACTTTGAGCATTGTTTCAAGTTCAATCTACTCGGAAACGGCTCAATAAAGAAGACATCTGGTGGACTTCACAAAGCCTTTGGTAGGGGAACAAGAACAAATCATTGTACCACCAGCTATTGGAGCCAATCAATTTGAATTAAAGGGCCACTACATCAACTTGGTGCGCAAAACCGACATTTTCATGGTAGTCCGGAAGAATGCCCCGCGGCCCATCTTCAGACATTCTCGAACATTTGTGACACTTTCAAGCAAAGGAATGACTCGGAGGATTCTTTCAAACTTCAGCTCTTGAAATTTTCACTCATGGGTGCGGCTAAAAGGTGGTTGAGTAGTTAACCCGGAGGAAGTTTTAGGATTGGGTGACTTTATCTCAAGCCTTCCTAGAAGAATTCTACCCTCCCTCCAACATTTTGGAATTCAAGGCTCAAATAGCAAGGTTTGTGAAACTAGATGATGAGAGCATGTATGATTGTTGGCACTGGTTCCAAGAACTTCTAAGAGTTTTCCCTGACCACAGCTTTGGGAGTGGACAATTGGTGGAATTCTTTTTCAAATCTTTGAATGACTCCACAACAATGATTGTCAACCAACTAGCTCAAGGTGACATCACTCAACTAGAACCAGATGAGGCCCTTGAGCACTATGCTCAAGTGGCTAAGAAAAGTCAAACTTGGAAACGAAGAACAAATCAAAAAGTAGTTGCTAGTTCGGTTGATGACTCCAAAGTGAAAATCATGATGGAGAAGCACTTAAAGAAGATGAAGGTCTTGCAATCCAAGGACAACAAGCTCACCGTGGGAATTCCAAGTATTCCTCCATCCTCAACTCAAGTGACGAAGTCTTCAAGCTCTTCAGGTTTCAAGGGGGATGAGTGTGTCAATTGCGGAGATCCTAAGCATCCCGAAAGGGAGTTCTTCAAATTTGAGAGCAAGAAGAGTTGTATTGAGCCATGTAATTGGTTGTGGCTCTTGTGTTCACAAAGGAGGTGAATGCAATATCTTTGGGGCCACCTTCCCCATGAATGAAAAGGAGCTTCATTACATCTCAAAAGCCTACCCTAAAAACCAATCGGGGTATAGGGGATACCGACAAGAAGGCTTATACAATCAAGACTATAATTAAGTGAGAATACCTTCCGATAATCCCACTTATGGAAATGGACCATGACCAACTTACCAACCTCAAAGGACGCAAGTTCAAGGGTATCAAAGCCAATATCAAGGTCAATAGTCTTCAAGTAGTGAGCCCACCACTCGTGACATCTTGGCTCGATTGGAGAATATAGAAAGCAAGATCCATATGTAGTTTGCTAGCCACGAGACATAATTGAAAGGGCGTTAGGCTCAAGGCCAAAGAATGGAGAGTCAATTCAATGAGCTCGTGAGGATGCTTCGACAAAACCAACACCCTTCTGGGTCTCTCCCAAGAACCACTGAAATGAAGCCCAAACAAGAGACTTGGAGGTGGTAACCACTTGAAGCGACAAGAAAATTGGAGGACCAAATAATGTTACTAGGCCCCGATGGTACCGGATGAAGTTGTGGTGGACATACCGGAGGAGGACTCAAGGAATGGGTCGTCACCACATTCTATCCCCAAGGTGGCGGTCCTCCTTCACATGTACCAAGGATCCCCTTCCCCAACTACATCCGAAAGCAAACAATGGATGAACATTTCACCAAGTTCGTTGCCATCCTCAAGGTACAACAGATTAGCATACATTTGCTAACATTACTCACCACGATTCTGAGATACTCCAAGTACCTAAAGGATATCATCACAAAGAAGAGATAGGTGACTGAAGCATCTTTGTGTTCTCATAACTAGGATAGCTCAAACTTCATCAAATCGTCAAGACCATCTGAAAGCTGAAAGACCCAAGTAGTTTTACTTTACCTTGTTTTGTTGATTCGTTGCTAATAGAGAGAAGTTTAGTTGATTTAGGAGCAAGTGTTAATTCCATGCCCTCTTGTGTGTTTCAACGATTGAACTAGAAGAGTTGAAGCCTACTGGAATGACCATTGTTTTAGTCAATAAATCCATAAGGTATCCTAGGGGAATAGTGGAAGATGTGAATTTTAGAGTTGGCCACTTTATGATTCCTACAGATTTCGTGGTTATCGACACAAAGGATGTCACTCCTATTCTCATCCTGAGTAGGCCTTTCTTGGCTCCGAATGAGCACTTATCAATATTAAGGGTGGCAACCTCACCCTCCACATAGGGAGTGAGAGTCCAGTCTTTCGACTAACCTATGGCATGAGACGTGCCCATGAGGTAAAGGATGACACCGTGGGTGCCATTGATCTGATCGGCGAGGCTACGAATTTGTATGTTGCCAATCAGTTTGCTAGTGCATGCAGGATGTTCCTTGTTTTCTACGTCTGTTTCAGAATTCCAGGAGGTCTCGAGGTCGGCTACTCGTTATAACTTGAATGATGAGATGAACAATGTGTAAGATGAAGGGGAGGAGTTGTGTGGTGTTGCGAGCTTGGTATGTCATCCTAGGGTAAGCAAGAGGAAGAGGTCTGAGGATGCCGAGCCCGAAATGGTGGGTAAATTTGAGGCCCTTGAACTACAATTGAAAGAGGAATAAAATTCAAAGGAGCATATGCAAAGGGGGGGTGGAGAACTGGACGAAAATTGTACAATTTTGGAGGCTAGAGTTAAAACATTATTTAGGATGATAGCTGTTACATCCTCACCCAACCGGACGGTTTAGAACTCGAGTTCAGGTGATCGAGGCATTGGAAATCAGTGTCTCTGAGGTCCCATTGAAGTTCGGAACATTCGTGTTTAATTTGGGCTGAAGTTACAGACGAGCATGTTGTACAGTGAAGAACACACGCTATGTGTCTTCAAGGTACACGCTGTGTATCTGTGATATACGACCGTGCTCTAAATTCTAGAAAGACTCGTCGAAATGGCAGTAGGAACCACACGGTAGTGTAGTTGTAAAACACATCGGGTTTCTTCATAAAAAACACTGTGTGTTATGAAACACGTTGTGTGTTGTGTCCTGCATATAAAAGGACGGATTTTGACAGGTTTTAGCAACTTACACCTCTCTCTTTCCACGAAAAATCCTTTGACGAACCAATTGCTGTCAAACTTTGAAGGTTGATTCCGGGAGCTACAAAAGTCCGATTAAGGATCCGTTTTTCTCCTGTGCGTTCCTGACGATAGAATGGAGAATTGAGCTTTGATGATCTCCTAGACTATTGTAGGGACTTGAAAATAGAATAGACTAGGCTCAATCCCACTGTTAATTATGATGTGTTGAGTGTTGGGATAGCTTCTTGAGGCGTAGTTTTGGTGCATAGTTAAGCCTAGTGGATTCACTCAGTTTCATTTGGAAACTGATCCCCCCTCTTCCCCCTTTTAGGTTCTCATGGCTAGTAGGAGGTGGTGTTGGAATTCAGGTGTGACGGTTGATTTCGAGGAAGTTGCAGTTGAAGCTATGAGGTGAAGACTGGCGATATACTTGGAGTTGACTATTTATATTTCAATTTCAGTTGACCATTGTCATTTTGGGGATTTATGTACTTTTGAGGATTTTATTGGATTTCATTGGATTTATTGGTTATTGGTTTTGCACACGGATTTTATACTTATTGGTAGGCCTCCTTCGTTTTCATTTAATTTAAACATGGGATTTTTATTTCGATTTATATGTTGTTTCATTAGTAATACTCATAATCGGTTCAACCATGGGTTTCACAGGGTTGATTCGGGTTGGGTGTTACAAATGGTATCAGAGCCTGGTTAGTTCCTGTTGTACTAGTGAGTTGTTCTTCCTCCTCAGGAGTGATTAACCCCATAGAGAGAAGGGATGACACATCAATACAGGACCGACTTTCCAAGGATTTTCAACTATTTTAAAACGGGTGGAAGTTTTGAAAGAAGTCGTGATTTAAACCGTTGATATATTTCTCTTGAAAGGTCAAATGAAACGTTTTAATGTCCTCCCATAGTGAATCTAGCCAATAAATGGGAAGCCGATCAACTAGTAATTCATGGTTTAGAGGAGGAGCTCCTAGGTTTCAGCCTAGTCTACTGAAGGGTTGGAACTTTGGTGAGTTCAATGGAGAAGTGGTTGATCCTGTAGTTGCGGAGCAATGGCTTCAGGAGTGTGAGTACAAGTTTCTACAAATGAGACTTGATGAAGGAGTGAGGGTGCAAGCCATGGCCTTCCTGTTCAAGGGTCATGCATTAGATTGGTGTAAGTTGATGTCGCAGAGTCGGGTGGTTCCGCTAGAGATGGAGTTCGATGAATTTGTGGAGGAATTCCGAGATCAGTTTGTCCGGATCTTTGGCGTGAGGAAAAGGCTAAGGAATTCATGGGGTTAGAGCAAGGTGAGAAGACTGTTCTTGCTTACTACATAGAGTTTACCTCCCTCTCTAAGTGGTATGACGAGCAGACTAGCTAGGGGAAGCTCGTCAATAAGTTCAAGAACGGGTTAAGGGTGGAGATTTAGGACGGTGTCACCTCCGCTGACATGAGGAGTTTGGTGTCGGTGAAGGCTGCCGCTTGGAGAGGAAAGGTTGGAGCTGAAGAAGAAGGATCAAAAGAAGAGAAAGGCATCTGCTCAGCCTTCTCCTTCTATCACTCATAGCCATCCAGCTAAGAGGGCGCAGACATCCTATTTTGGTTTCATGGGTGCTCAGTATGCTCCACAGTAAAGTGCGATAGTCTGCTTCACTTGTGGCCGACCAGTTCATAGGAGTGCGACGTGTAATTTTCATGGTGAAGGTTCGGGATACGGGTGGAGCACCATCTGGATTACCCATCTATGGCACCTGTAGGAAGCCCCACTTTGAGGAGTGCCATTTGCTGAAGCCATTTCAGATGACGTGTTACGTCTGTGGTCAGGTGGGCCATAAGAGTAAATTTTTCCCAATCAGGAGGGTTGCTCCGACTCAGTCTGTGGGATTGGTGCAAGGACCTAGAGCTCCATCTAGGAGCTATGGTGAAAGAGGAGGTGGTAGTTTTGGTCGTTGCTCATTGAGTGCTGGTAGGGGAAATGGAGTCAATACAATACCCGTTGGAGCTGGTAGAGATCAAGGGAGGTTGTATGCACTTACCAACGGTGTAGCAGAGAATGGGAATGACGTGGTGACCGGTATGATCTCCATATTTGATCTTTCCGTTTATGCTTTGGTTGTTTCAGGCTCATCCCATTCCTTTGTTTCTGAGAAATGTTTGAGTAGCTTGGGTGTAGTAGCTAGTAGTTTAGAAACTAGTTGGGGTGTAAGAACTCCTTTGGGAACTTCGGTCAGGGTAGACAGTGTGATAAAGGGTTGTAAAGTGTTAGTTGGAGGAGCAGAACTACTAGCTGATCTGGTGGTGCTTCTTTTCGACGAGTTCGATACTTGGATGGATTGGTTGGCTAAGAATGGGGTATTGTTGTATTCTCGAAAAAAGGAGGTTTTACTACAGATCGAAGGGGTTGGCCGAGTGGTGTTCAAGGGTGTATGAAAGATGGATTCGGCACTTATGGAGTTGGTTTCATTGATTCAGGCTTTCTCGCTAATCCAAGAAGGGTGTGAAGCTTTGCGGGGTGCAGGTGTCAATTTAACAGAGCGAGGACTTGGAGAAGGTGCCAGTAGATCAAGAGTTTGTAGATGTATTTGAGGAGTTGTCTAGAGCACCGATCGAGCGGGAAGTTGAATTTAAAATAGAGTTGGTTTCCGGAACCGCTCCAATTTCCATTCCACCCTATCGGATGGCACCGGCCGAAACTGAAGGAGTTTAAGGAATAGTTGTAATAACTTCTGGACAAGGGTTTCATCCTTCCAAGTGTTTCCCCTTGGGGAGCACCCATTCTGTTTGTGAAGGAGAAGGATGGGTCAATGAGGATGTGCATTGACTACCGGTGGTTGACCAAGGCGACAATCAAGAATCGCTACCCTCTCTGAAGGATAGATGATCTCTTTGATCAGTTGGAACGGGCAGCAGTGTTCTTGAAGATTGATCAGAGGTTGGTGATGTGAACCTGGCCACCCTCGGGCCAACCCCGAGCCGAGAGCCTGAACAAGTCCTCATGCCAAATGCTACGAGCACTGGACCGACCATAGCCCCTGAAGACCCTCTGGAGACCTTCCAGAAGATGTGGTCAAAGCATAATGAAGAAAGCCTGGCCAGAAGAAGCTGGCACCCGAATATAGACCCCGGTACGAGACCCGGACCGGGCCAAATGCCAGAACTGAGCTCCAAGATCGAAGCATCGATCCCTGTACTAGCACCAGCCCTTGAAGACCCCATGAGAGCATTCCTGAAGACCTAGCCGAAGCAGAAAGTAGAAGACTTGGGTAGAAATGAAAAAGGCCCAGCACGGACCAAGCCCCGGGCGCCGGACCGAGCGCCGGGCACCACAGAAGCTTGCTTTTGTCCCAGCCAACAAATAGCTCGAGCCTTTTGGGAAATTCCAGCAGCCCTGGATAGATTGAAGTCTCAGGAGCACCCTCCAACAAACGGTGATCAATTTGGAGGAGTATCGAAGGAGATAGGGCTAGAACAAGTCCTAGTGATGCTTGGCCTAAGCATCAAGGAGTGGAGCTCGGATGCTGATCCGAGGAAGGCCAATCAAGGAGCTGTGATCAGGCCACCACCTGAGCCTGATCCACGAGGAGAGGATGAAGGAGAATCCAACCTTGGAGGAGAGCCAAGAGTTCAGCCCACGACTAAGAAGCTACGGGCCAGAACTAAAGTGAACAAGGTCCAAACCCGGATTTCTGGACAGATTCCTAGTCCGACAAGGATTGACGAATATGGGCTACTTGGAGACAGAATTTGGGCTGATGTCCAACATGAAAGTTGTAGCCCATGGAGTTTACTACGGATCTGAAAAGATCAGAATTTTAGGAATTTGTTTAGTATTTATTCGGCCCATAATTCCAGAACCCGTTTAGGCTGTTTTTTTGGGGAAACTTGGCTCCCAAGCTAGGATTTTTCTCTCACTACAACAGAACGGAGGTTTTGTCACAGGCCGTCTGCGACAGAAAAAGCGGCCTGTGACAAAGCTCGTCGCAGGCGTAAAGATTTGTCGCAGGCAAGTGCCTGCCTGTGACAAGTTTGTCGCAGGCGGCCTGCGACAAGGAATTGTCTGCGACAAGTTTGTCGCAGGCGGCCTGCGACAAAGCGTTGTCTGCGACAAGCTTTGTCGCAGGCCGCCTGCGACAAAGCTTTGTCTGCGACAAGCTTTGTCGCAGGCGGCCTGCGACAAAGCTTTGTCTGTGGCAAGCTTTGTCGCAGGCCGCCTGCGACAAAGCGTTGTCTGTGACAAACTTTGTCGCAGGCCGCCTGCGACAAGGCTCAAGTGCCTGCGACAAAACTTCGAATGACCCCCCTTCTTCGACTCTCAGAGATCAGTTTCTCCGAACTACACTGAAATTTTCTCTGAATTCTCTCCTCCGAATACTTCCTCCTCCGACTTCTTCCTCCGGCGGACAACTCCGAGCGGTTCCTCCTTCTCCTCTGGTGCCTCCTCCGACTGCTTCTTCCTCCGGCGGTCTGTTCTTCCCCCTCCGACCGTCTCCCCCTCCTCTGGCGAACTGTTCTTCTTCCTTCGGCGGTCTGTTCTTCCCCCTCCGACAGTCTCCCCCTCCTCTGGCTGGACTGTTCTTCCCCCTCCGACCGTTTCCTCCTCCTCCGACTCTTTCTCCGACGGACTGCTGAGGAACGACTGCTTCCTCCGAAGGTATCTGCTGTATCCTTTAGCAATTTCTGATTATTTGGTATTTGCTGAACCTGACTACTGCCATCTATCTCCAGATACACCCGCAATCTACGGACACGTAAACTCCAGCTTCTATCTGCAATCACGCTCACGCTCACCAACAGAAGGTATTCTTGGTTAATCAACTAATCAAATTCACCATTATTCGACTTGATCATCCCCTAACTGATTATGGTATAATGTATGTTGTCTAGCTATTCAAACGGAGAATCTTCACTTGTTCATCAGATTCGGACGTTCGTTCATCTGTCCGAGTTAGTTAGGTAAGATCATATGTTCTTCATTTTGACTTTCTTTACTATTTCGTTTTCTGGTTCCAATACTATTTTCCTGATCTTTGAATTCGTGGTGATTTGCAGTTTGTTCTTGTTCTTGCGGCAGTCCGTCGGGTTTTTTTTTTGTCATATCGTTCTTTCGAAGGATTTTCCATCTGGTAATTTGTTTTCTCTTAATTTTTTTCATAATTAATTAGAATAATTTTGTATTCTAATATGATTATCTTAAATTTTTTGTATCAGGTTTTGTATTATATTTGTTCTCGTAGAAGTTTTTGATTTCTTTCATCAATTTCCAGGTACGAAATTTATATAAGTAATTGGCCCCTTTAAAATATATGAATGTAAAGAAACCGATTTAAAGAAACTGATTTGATATAAATATATGCATGTTTGCCCTTTTATAAGTATAGTATTTACAACTACAAATTATATAAATTATAAATGCTTAAAATTAATTACTATGCATGAAAATTATTAGGTATAAACTATTCACCTTTTTAATTTATAAGTGAAATATATGCATGTAAAATATTAGGTAGTATAACGATTCTTTCTGTGTAATGTATAAGTGAAATATATGCATGTAAATTATTAGTACACTATGCACCTTTTTATGTATAAGTGAAATATATGCATATAAATTATTAGTACGTAACTATTCACCTTTTTTATGTATAAGTGAAATATATGTATGTAAAATATTAGGTAGTAACTATACACCATTTTTTATATACACGTGAAATATATGCATATAAATTATTAGGTAGTAACTATATATTTAACCACTTAACATTACTGTATATATTTACCAACTTACGTCAAACTAAGTTTGTAAATACAGTATTTGAACGATTAACTGTTATAATTAGGTAAACTTAGCGTAAAGCTAAGTTGATTACAATTTTTTTTTTTCATTACTTGATAACAAATTAAAACTAACACTCATTAGTTCAATATAGATGGATAAGTCTTGGATTCGAAAGCCGCGTCATACTCATGAGTATTACGTTGGCGTTCAACAATTCCTTGACTTTGCAATCTCCAACGCAATTGATGGAGTCAATATACTCTGTCCTTGCCCAAAATGCAACTTCAAGAAGTGGAAGCCACGAGGTGAAGTTAATCAACACTTGCTGGCAAAAGCATTTCCATCTTCATACGATGTATGGAATTTGCATGGAGAGTTAATCACCGACTTCGGAGCATCAACTTCTATACTTGAGCCAGAACTAATCATTCATGATCAAGAAGCAACTCCGCCATTACTGGTTAAGGAACAACCAGTACTTGAGCCAGACTTATTCCAGAACATGGTCAATGACGCA
This sequence comes from Linum lewisii, assembly GCA_034768395.1. Lineage (NCBI taxonomy): Eukaryota > Viridiplantae > Streptophyta > Magnoliopsida > Malpighiales > Linaceae > Linum > Linum lewisii. The sequence continues at coordinate 14,722,937 of CM068303.1, forward strand.
TTTGAAATACAGGGGTCACATGATAACCCCAACGTGCGTCTCGATGATGATGAATTCCCACAAGGAGGCGATGTACCAATGCCAGATTTACCTAGCATGCAACCAGATGATGAGTTCTACCTGTGACAAACGTTTGTCACAGGCAGCCTGCGACAAACGCCTGCCTGCGACAAACTTTGTCACAGACAGCGCCTGCGACAAAACACGCTTTGTCGCGGCTTATTTTGTCGCAGGCAAAAATGCACTTTGTCGCAGGCGGTGCCTGCGACAAACCTTGTACTTTGTCACAGGCCTGCCTGCGACAAACTGCATTTTTGCCTGTGACAAAAAACCCGTTCTGTTGTAGTGTCTAAATAGGATTCTTATGCCTTGTGGGATTGGAGTCCGAATTTACCTTAATTTTAGTCTAGATTAGGATTAGTTTAAGTCCTTTTTAGTAGTTTAATTATGACTCTTTTTATTTCTTTATTTTATTATTATTTAGGAAGTAGTCTTTAGGGAGGAGAGCTTGTTCCCTCACCTATATAAGGAGGCCGCCGGCCACCCTTTGTAGAGACACCTTGGAATTAAATAAATTACTTAAACTTCGGTTTTTATTTTATCATGGAATTGCTAATCTCTTCCCGACTTTCATGGAATTGACTGTCGTTTAGACCGGCTTATCGTCTAGGGTATCCTCCCCTTGAAGTGGCGCCTTCGACTTGATACTTCTGGTTCCTAGCTCCATTATAACTAGCGGGTCAAAGTCCTCTTCCATCCTGGTTCCGACGGTTTCTTCCTCATTGCACAATCATCAGCTTGCGGTGGTTAGGGTCGTCTGCCCATGGTTGCGGCGGTTCACATCAGTTGGTATCAGAGTACGGTTCAAGCACAAGGACCACATCTATCCCAGTCTCCAAGTTTATTCTTGGATTCATATCCTTTATTGCTTTCTTAGAAAATAGTTTCAAAAATCCCTATTATTTCAATTCTTGTATTCAGTTTTTGAGTTGTAAGGCAGATAAGCTAGGTGGCCATCATACCATCAAAAAAATATCAAAAGAGTCAGAAAACAGAAAATACTCAAAAATCAAGCAAGGCCACCCTTGCCAAGTTATTTCTTTTCATTGTAATAGTGTGTTTAAGAAGAGGGGATAGACTAGCTTCTGTTGCTTGTGTTAAACCGAGCCACGACCCTACTTTTAACCACTAAGTTATAGTTTGCATCGAGTCTTAGAAAATCATATTAGAAAAAGTTTTTGGTGTTCGTTTGTTACACTAACTATGATAGAAAGGAGTCTATGTCTGTTGGAGCTTCAGTGCCTGACTGCACGCTTAGCCCTACAAAACATGGAATATTCATTTAGAAGGTTAGATGAAGACAGGAGAGCCAGCACCGAGCCGAGCGCCTGCCCATCACCAGCACCGGCGCCCCAGGGCCCAGCCCCGGCGCCCGAGTGCCCAGCCCCGGCGCCCCAGCACCCGCCCCGGCCCCCCAGCGCCCAGCACCCGCGCCCCAGCGCCCAACATAGGGCCTCCAGCGCCCAGCCCCGGCGCCCCCGTGCACAGCCCCGGCACCAGCACTGGCACCAGCCCCAGCCCCGGCCCTAGCCCCGACACCAGGCCCCATACCAGCCCCGGTATGGCCCGAAGTCCTCATGCCCGACCCTAGAGCACCCGTACCAGCCCCGGTACGGCCCGAACACCCTTGGCGCGCCAATGAACCACCAGGTCCAGTCCTATGTACCCTTGAGATTATTTTTATTATTTCTAACGGATTATCAGGCAAGGATTCGAGGACAAATCCTCTTCAAGAAGAGGGGGATGATGTGATCCTGGCCACCCTCGGGCCAACCCCGAGCCGAGAGCCTGAACAAGGCCTCAGGCCAAATGCTACCAGCCCTGGACCGACCACAGCCCCTGAAGAACCTCTGGAGACCTTCCAGAAGATGTGGCCGAAGCATAATAAGAAAGCCTAGCCAGAACAAGCTGGCACCCGAAGATAGACCCCGGTATGAGCCCCAGATTGGGCCAAATGCCAGAACTGAGCTCCAGGATCGAAGCCTCGATCCCTGTACCAGCACCTGATGTGAACCGCTACAACCATGGGCAGACGACCCTTGAACACAGCAAGTTGAGATCATGCAACGAGGTAGAACCGTCGGGAACCGGGGCGATGAGGACTTTGACCCGTAGCTATATAACAACTAGGAACCAGAATTTATCAAGTCGTAGACGCCACTCCAAGAATGGATGCTCTGATGATAAGTCAAGCCTTCAGTATCGCAACATGCAGATACATAAGGGTTTCAAGAACAAATCTATCAAGAGGGGTTGTTTATTTCATAAAAGTCTGAATACAATGGTGGTCGGCGACCCTCTATATATAGGTGAGGGAACAAGCTCTCCTCCCTAAACACTACTTCCTAAATAAGATAAAATAAGAGTCTTATCCCTAAAAGAATCCCCTAAATAATCCTACTAAAAGGAAAAACAATTAAATAATCTTTAAAAACCGAAAATACAACTCAAATATGACTAAAACTCTTAAAACCCTAATCCGGCGGTTTAAGGTTTCCTAGTCCAGGTGGGTGGTGACACTCGATTTGACGTGATTATCAGCCTCATTTAAGCGACATTTCCTTGCTTAAGACATGGTTTTTAGGGTAGATAGCGAAATTCAATCAATTGCTCTATCTCGTGCCATTTGTGTTACTTTGGCCGCGTTTCGGGTCTATTTGATGGTTTTCTAGTGTTTCCTATGTTAGCACAGTTTTACCTCAAATAAGTAGCCAAGGACGTGTCTAAGGCATTGGAACCTCGAGAATCGCACCGGGATCGACCCAAGGAGTCAATCAAGCGAACACAAACCCTGCCCCGTTTTACACTGAAGTTTTCGGTGCAATCCCCCAAGGTTTTCGGCAAAAACTCATGAACGAATCGGCAGTGCTGACAAGAAGAAGTTTTCGGCGAAAACTCCAAGTTTTCGCTAGAACCCGCGATTTCCTTGATCTCTACAGCACTTTCAAGATCGGAAAACCTCGACAAGAACACACTTTGCTTGAGAGCTTTCCGTTCTCTCTGAAAGGCGCGAGCCCTAAGAGGTGGCTCACTGGCAAACCACCTGGATACTACACTGATTGGGAGACTTCTGCTCAAGACTTCGTCGAAGAGTACTTCCCTCCTGCCAGAACAACAACCATCAAGGACAGCATCGCTAGATTCTCCCAGAAGGAAGGAGTAAGCTTGTATGATACTTGGAATCAATTCCAAGAACTTCTCTACAATTGTCCTCATCACGGATTCGAGCAGAGGAAGTTAGCTGAAATCTTTGCTCGAGGTCTTCGAGAAGAATCTGCTAAGTGGGTCAATTCCCTAGCTGAAGGGGATTGCACTACGCTTACACCTGAAGCTGCTCTTCTTCATTTCGCGAATTGTGCTTCCAAGTTTAGGAACTCGGAACGAAAATCTGAAGGATCAAGAGGCAAGATCGATCTCGAAGCTACTATCAAGGAAGAAGTAGAGAAGCATCTAAAGAAGTCTTTTACACTAATCAAACCGCCGGCAGCCGCTGTCTATGTTGCCGATTGCGAGTGGTGTGGAGCTTGTGCGCATAATGGAGGCCGATGCCAGAATTTTGGTAAGACAGAAGTCTGGTCTGCCGAAGAAGTCAATTTCATTCAACAAGGCTTCAACAACAATCAGAATGGTTATGTTGGCTACGGCAACTTCAGGCAACAGGGGAATTATCAAGACAGACCTCCCTACAATGCTGGCGCCAACCACAACCAGAATCAAAATAGCCGCTCAGCTGGTCCAGGTCAGGATCAGAAGCCGAACCATCCGCCGGCAGGTGTCTACCAGCTGCCGCACCGCAATCCGAGTAATTATGGAACTGCTCCTGGCAATCGCCAGAATCAATATCTGAATAATACCTACACAGGGCAGCAACATCAGAAGGAAAACAACGTCAGTAACCTCGACAAGAAGCTTAGTCAGATCATCACCAGACTTGACGATCACGATAGTCAGTTCAAGGCTCAAGCTCTCCTCAATCAAGAACAGATTGCATCCGGTCAAAGAATTGAGCAGGCTGTGAACCACATCTCGAGCATGCTAGCATCTGGTCGACCATTTGGCCAACTTCCGAGCCATACCGAGCCAAATCCGAGAAAGGTGCAAGCTAAGATGGTAACTGTTCAAGATTTTACAAGCTCATCTACTAATGCTTCTTCTGATTTATGCAGGATCCCTAAAACTCTGGAGAAGAAGGAAGCACAGAAAGTGGCGCCTCAGGAGTATGATCCTCCTCTTGCTCCGTACTATTTGAAGCCTCCTTTTCCAAGAGCAATGCTACCGAATGCAAGGATTGAGACTGGCATGAAGGGGAACAAAGAAGGATATCCTTCTTTTTGTAGCAAGAAGCCTTCATCGCCATATCCAGCTAAGTGTTATGATCATGGTTTCTTTCACGCTTCCTCTAGTTATTAATGATGTTGAGATAGAACGTAGTTTGGTTGACCTAGGCGCGTCTGTCAATGTTATGCCTATGAGTTTATATGAAAAATTGAACCTAGGAGAACTTGAACCAACTAGCATACAACTTGTCTTTACTGATAGATCACTAAAAACTCCGAGAGGAGAGATAAAAGACGTTCTTACTAAATGTGGTCCTTTTATGTTCTTAGCTGACTATGTGATCATTGACACTAGTAAGGATGATTCTACCATTCTCATAGGACGACCCTTCATGGCTACAACTGGAATGCAAATTAACGTGCCAAATGGTTCTCTAACTTTGAGGGTTGGTAAAGACACGATAACGTTCCGCCTTAAGACAGAATGAAATATACCCCTTTGAATGAAGAATCTCATTGCCTAGCTGTTGAAACTGTGGAGTTGACTCCGGTCAACTCCATTACTGATGTCTCTTCTAGTGTGCCTAGATCAATTACTGTTGCAGGTGTTGAACAGATTACAAAGAAGAAACCAAAATCTATTTCTCAGAAGCCGCCAAAGAAGAAGGAACTGAAAGCCTCTTCTTCACCACCGAGCAAGGAACCTGGCAGGCCCCGAGGGAAGAACAAGAAGACAAAGACTCAAATGGTCTGGAGACCAGTTGTGCCGCCACCTTCATCCGAGCCAGCTGCACCACCAATTCGTTCCGAGCTACCGGCGCCGGAACAAGTATTGAAGGAGAAGCCAAAAGCATCTCCTAAGGAAATACCTACGATCACTTATCCTGGTGATACAAAGCAGGAGGATAAAGAGAAGACGAAGCTGATCATTCTCATCCTTCCACCTTCTTCCTTGTAGAGGATGATCCCTCGACAGAGCTCTTTGGTCCGTTCAAGATCACTGATCACCTTCCCGATGGACGTACCAAGCTCTTACACGCTAACGGGAAGAAATTTACGCTTAACGGAGATGCCCCGAAGCTCTACTTCATGAACTCCGATGCTAGCGTTAAGGAGAACCTGAGTTGGGATGTCTCCTAATACCGTCCAGGTATCGTCCAGCTCAAGGACGTTAATAAAAGAGCGCTTCGTGGGAGGCAACCCACGGCGGAGTCAGTTTTTCTTTTGTGTCAAACTTAGTGTTTTAGAGTCGGTTCGGGGGAGCCAAAAGTGTCAGTTTGCATGAATTTTTTTTTGTGTGTAGTCTTTGTGTCATCGTTTCAATCGCAAGTTGTTTGAGGTTGTTCCGATTTTTGTGGATTTAATTGTGATTTTCTGAAGTTTGCCGGGATTGCGAAAATATTTTCAATCGTACAGGTCAAAATTTTCGGCGAAAACTTCCATTGAAATCCCATGTGTTTTTCCAGACGTTTTTAACTAAACTTTTTGGCGAAAACTCCATGAGTTTTTGGCGAAAACGTATTTGAAAACCGGCAGACCATTTTGCCTTGGGGTTTTGGCAAAAAATAGCACATATTTTCGCTAAAAACTTGAGCGAAAATCAACAATTTTTCCCCTTATTTTCCCGATTTCTCTCTCTCTCCCCTCACTTTCCACTTTCTTCCATTTTCGAAAATTTTCAGAAAAAACCTCCCCTGTTTCGAAAACCCGCGACCGATTCCGCCGCCGACCAAACCAGCGCCGTCGCCGTGCCAAACGCCGCCGCCCACCTCCCCTCTCTCTTTCGATCATTTTGAGACGTAGATCGTCCAAATCGGAGCTCTAGAGCTCTCGTTCACCAAACCCAAAAAAAATTTTATTTTTCACCGATTTCTCTCTCTCCGTTCATTTTCAGCACCCATGGCTTCAAGGTAAGTTGTAGAACTTTTCATTCCGAATCTTTTGACATGTTGAATGCTGAATTTCGTCGGGTTGACTTTCGTTGACTTTTTCGGTTTACCTCGATTTACGTGCCGACTGATTTCGTGTGAACTAGGTTAGCTGAATTCTTTGGACTGATCTACCATGCTTAGGGAGAACCGTGCTTAATTATAATGTCGTTTGATCATGTGTTGCCATGCTGAAAGACCTGTTCTTTGCGGTGTTGACTTTCGAGGAATGTCGGTTTGACCATGAACTGTTTATGCTCGTTTGGCTGCCATGTGTGTTCATTCACGTTCGTGTTATTGTGCTAGCCATCTGAGTTTATAATTATGCCGTCATTTCCCGCTTTGTGCTAATATTGCCATGATTAGGGTTCAATGTACTATTATGTTGAATTTTTGAATGTCGGTTTGACTTCCGAACTCTGACTGTTATGATTCCATTCTGGTTGTTCCTAAGCATGTGTTTTAATTGTTTGTGATTACCGGTTAATCTGTTTTGCTTACCCCCACTCGGTTTTCCTCGTTTCTTTGTGAGATTGAGTTTTTCTACTAAGTGTGGGGTAGGGTTTTAGTTTGACTAATCTGGTTTATTTTCTTGCTTAGGAATGTAACTCATGAGCGCAGGACCAAGCAGAGACTTGACACCGCCTCCAGCTCCCGCGTTCCTGCTCTCGTCACTCCAGTTGTCCACGGTCCTCCACCAGCCTTCCCTGACCATGTTGGGTACCACCCACTGTTGCTCGCCTACCCCAGTACTACTTCGAGCGCTACCAGCGGCTCGAGCATGTCCCTGGAGCTGACGTTCGTCCATTATCCATGGACTCACTCTTCGAGCACGATGAGGACTGGCACCAGAACGTGCTCGATGCATTGCTACCTGCAAGACTGCTGGAGCTGACCACGTTAGCCGCTAACTTCCCAGACGTCGCTCTCCAGGAGTTTTGGGCGATATTCGATCTGGACGAGCACAAGAGGAGGTAGCACAAGAAGGTTGTCACCTTTTATCTGGCGGGGTGCACAGGACACTCACTTATGATGAGTTTGCAGCTCATCTCGGGATCCCCAGCGAGCGCCACGAGGGTCATCACCTCGGCTGGGAGAACAACGATGGCGATGGAGAGGAGTACGATGCACTCTGGAGCCACATGACTGGAGTGCCCGGAAATCGTACCACGAAGCATAATTCAGTTAAGTCCCTCTCTCACCCTCTCTATAAATTCATTCACATGGTTTGGCGTCATTCTCTTTTGTTTGCTCCAGAGAAGGACCGCCACCATATCAGCCGAGAGGAGCTTCTTCATCGCGCCATCTGGTAGAGTCATCCTCTTCATCCCGGATGGGTGCTTGCACGCTTATTCCGCCAGAAGACTCAGAGGTCGAGGCCACCTCGATCACTCCTGGGAGGCAACTTTGTTGGCCGACTCATAATCTCCTTCGGTCTCAGCCAAGAATATGGCCTGGACGTCCCACGACGCAGAGTACACACCGTCGGAGGTGATTTGGCGGTCGAGTACGACCTAGAGCTGGACCTCAGTCGCCAGGTAGCAGCAGATCCTCCCCTCTAGCATATGGAAGAGTCGGAGGAAGAAGATGATGCTGATGAGCAGCAGCCCCAGCCAGAGGTGAGATACCATGATCATATACCCTCGCCACAGCATCAGGCAGGGTATGCACGCCAGTCGCCGCCGCCCATTCCAGAGCCATATCAGGCGCCTCATCCGCAGCACCAACCGCATCCCGTGGATGTTGGAGAGCTGTATGAGCGTCTCCAGGAGTGGCGCATCACTGACAACGCTGCTCAGGAGGCGAGATGGATTATTATGCAGCAACACATGCACCGCTCTGACGAGCGGTATGAGGCACAGCTGGCGTGGCAACGTCGGGTCGGCGACGCCCTACACCTTGCACCCCCTGACGCCCCTGACCAACTATGATCGGGTGGTGTCCTTTTCCTTGTCCTTTCTTTTTATTTCTTCTTTTCGGATTTGGTCCAACTTTTTTCTGTGTGGATCCGGGACACTTGTCCCGGTTTCCTTTTTATCTTTCATTTGTTTTTGTTTTGCAGGCAGTTGGGAGATTCCCTTTGCTTCCCTTCGGTAGATTCCCTCTGCTCCGAGGATCCGTGCTCATCCCCTATGCCAACCATCTCGGTCCAGGTTCTTCTACTTCACTCTGAACTCTAGATTTAGTCCTGTGAGGACACAGTACGATTTAAGTGTGGGGTAGGATGCTAGAGAACCTTGCATGAACTTGATTGCCCTTGATTGTGTTTTTGTGTGCCTCGTGGTCCCTTTCCAGTCTCTTTAGCATTAGAATGGCTTAGTTCTTGATTTTTGATGTTAAGTTGCTGTTCAATCTTTCATAATGATGCTTAGACTGCTTAACCTAGAACCTGAGAACCAACGTGTATATTTTGATGCTAAATTGCCTGGTCAGAACATATTTTTAAAATCACACTTGTAGTTTGTAGCCTTGATTGCATGAAAATGACCGAATCCGACTAGCAAACCAAATGTGAGCTTTTGATCCAGTGCACGTAACTTGCAATTTCAATTCTTTTTGAGTGGTTTTCTGTTTGCTTGAATGAGTAAGAATTTGCATGAGACATACTCGAGACCACACGATGACACGAGTTCTAGAATAATAGGGGCACCTAGATTCAGCTACTAAGCCATATAGCCTACCTAAACGATAAAATCCATTAGGTGTAGACCCTTGAGCTTGGCCTGTTCTTTCGGTTCGATATACATTACAGCCATTTCCCATTCTTTCATTCCCCGTTGATCCCCTGTGGTCGTAGTTCTAGATTGACCTACCGGAAGTCGGTTTGTGGTAACCTGCCTATAGCCACTAAACAGGTGGTCTTAGCTATTATGTCCAAACATGTAAACCCCTCTAGCAACTAAAAGAAAGAATCGGCACAAAGAAAAATAAAATAAAGAAGAAAAATAAGAAAATTTAAAAAAAAACAGAAAAAGAGAAAAGTTTCAAAATTCGTAGTGAAAATAAACGTTCTTCTCCCTACATATGGAAGAACGAAGTCAAATGAAAAGTCAAAAGAAAAATATGTAAAGAAAATAAAGTGCTAGGTTGCTTGAGGGTATCATAGGACAGCGTTCACCATTCCACCCGTGTCTGGTTAGACGGTAGGAAGCCATAGGCTAGATTCGAGGGAAGCTACACCGCACCAAAGCCATCATCATACATTCCCATCATCCATCTCATCATAAACCCTTGTAGTGTAGAATTCGTTACAGTCCTAGCAGGGAAGTCCTTCTTGACTAGTTACTCGTGTTGTCACAGTGGTAGAGATGTGGTCGAATTGCAAACTTATGACAGAATTCAGTAACAGAAAATGATTGAGAGCAGAAACACGTCCTTAAACACAGAGAGTGAGAGTTCCCAGTTTACTAAATAGTTCCTGTGTGAGGAGTCTGGTCGGTCAGGTCAAATTCGTGCATAATTGGTTGCGATTACTCGTCGTGTGCAGTTTATTAGTGAGACCAGGTTGTTTGGCTGATCAGTATGCATGTTAGGTTTCTTGTTCTAGGAATTATCTGTCTAATAATTCATTGTGTTTGATTGAACTCCAATTTGATAAATCTTATCATTTGTGAACATGAGCTTTCTATTCGGTTTGCTTGAGGACAAACAAAAGCTTAAGTGTGGGGTATTTTGATGACACTCGATTTGACATGATTATCAGCCTCATTTAAGTGACATTTCCTTGCTTAAGACATGGTTTTTAGGGTAGAATAGCGAATATTCAATCAATTGCTCTATCTCGTGCCATTTGTGTTACTTTGGCCTGTTTCGGGTCTATTTGATGGTTTTCTAGTGTTTTTATGTTAGCACAGGTTTTTGCCGTCAAATAAGTAGCCAAGGACGTGTCTAAGGCGTTGGAACCTCGAGGAATCGCACCAGAATCGATCCAAGGACTTAATCAAGTCGAACCAAACCCTGCCCCGTTTTACACTGAAGTTTTCGGCGAAATCCCCCAAGGTTTTCGACGAAAACTCATGAAGGAATCGCAGTGCTGACAAGAAGAAGTTTTCGGCAAAAACTCCAAGTTTTCGCCGAGAACCCCGGTGTCCGAAAATAATAAGAGAATTCAACCGGCGATCAGTCATTTTACAAAGGAATTTTTGGCAAAAACTCAAGCACATTTTTGGCGAAAATTCCAGGCAAAATCCGGCGGTATTAGGGTTAAGTATAAATACTTAACCGGCGGCCCAACACACAAGAGACAACATAATTTTCAACTAATACCGAATACTTCAAGGATTCTCAAGAGTTCTGGAGTAGAGTTTAGAGTTCGAAGAGCCAGGAAGAGATCGTGACGCCATCCCTTTCATCTCGAAGACTCGGAGCTAGGATTGCAGTTTACCGAAGATCGAAGTTCTACCGGAGTCGTCTTAATTAGGTTTTTCAGATCCTTTTCTGTTCTTCCTCTGTTCAAGATGAACTCTATCTTTGTCTTTGATTCTTTTGTGAAAAACATGAGTAGCTAAACTCGTAGAGCTTAGACTAGATGAACCCTAAGTGACCCAGGGCTTTAAAGCGGTTACGGATCGCGGTGATTAGATTCAAAGTTCAATTAGTTTCTCTTTCATGTTTGATTTGTTCTTCATTGTTCATGTTTCTTGTCTAGATTGATCACCTAGATTAGATTCTTGTTAAGCTAAGGATAGAAGCGAACGCTCGCCTTACTTTAAAACATCAAATCAAACAATTAACCTAATCATTGGAGTGTGCCTTTCGTAGGAACCAGTTAGGGTTAATTCACTGCAAGAGTGACTCATAAATCATTAGTAATTGCACCAGTTAAGTTAAGTCGTTGCGAGAGGCGACCGTACCCGGGCGGCTAATTAATCTTGGTAGCTAGATCGGATAGAGCGAACGTCGCCAGTCTTAAACCTAAGGGTAAGGAGTTATGGTGGTGTCTTACACCATGTTTGGTTTCTGTGATTTGGAGGTGCGTTTTGGATGAATACACTATTTCATCCAAAACCTTCGTTTTTTTGGAAATACAAATGCACAAAACAGCTTATTTGGGCCAAAAAATGAGTGATTTCAAAACTCAGCTTTTAGTTGAGTTTTGGGTGATTTGATAATGAGTGAATTGAAGGGTTTGTACAATTACCTTTCTATCCAACTACTAATTCAGAAATTACAATCTATGCCACTATTTTAGTTCAACTTTCTAATCACTCTCACCAACTTAACCCTAGGAACAATTGGGGTTTGTGTTATAGGATTATATATTATTATGTTTTGTAAACATCTTTTTGAGAGCAGGTAGTGCTAGACAACTCATATTTTGGAATTCCACAATTCCGTAGATAGGAATTTGAATATGCAGAAGTAGTGTAGCTTGTGTAAGCATGAAATGTTATCTTTGGATTAGTATTATTCTATTTGATGTTTACTCGTAATTTGAAGGATTATTGAACCATAAATTGTTGTCCTTGGTAACACTTGCATTAAAACAAACCTGTCTCTTACAACAACAATGACTTGGCCACAATCTGCTATTACAAAATTACTGCATATAAATATCGTAAAAATACCAAAACTCTTCGGTTCAAATATGGCCAACATAATAATAAGGATAAAATGGTAATTTAGCTTTATTTTAAGACCCCACACCCAAATCCCAAACTGATTCATAGCAACTTCCAAACAAAGGTTTTGTGTAAAAGTGTAATCACAAAACAGCTTTTTCTAAAACCACAATATTGTTCAAATACACTATTTCCAAATCACAGAAACCAAACGACCCGTTAGAATTGATTGAATGAGAATCGAAATCCGCTGATCTGTTGATTGCCAATGCTCTGGTGAACGAAGGGGGATTCAAAGTCTAAGCTTGTTTGTCATCTTTGTCTTAATCAACCAATCTTTCAATCTGTTTTCAGTTTTAATTTTTAATTTCCGTGCATTTCTTAGAATTAGAAGTCGTGGAACTCACACCACGCACAAAGTGTTTAATCTGAGTAATTTGCCTTTATATTTGAGTAATCAATCATTAGAAGTCCCGTGGAATACGATCTACCCTAGCTTCCAGCTTGGTAGTTTATTTGATAACCCGCTCTACAGCGCTCATCAATGGGACTAGGACTCGGCGGTCCGCCGGTTACGGGCCAGGCCTTTGCTCGGCTCCGGGCTTCTTCTTCTTCAAACGGGGGTCTTTCGTCTGGCCTTGGGGCATGATGCTCCGGGCTTGTCCAAGGGCTAGGACCGTGCCAAAAGGCTTGGGCCAAGTGGCTACTCATAAAATACTCCTGATCGGCCTGACTCTCGGTCTAGGGCTCGGGGCTGGGCCTTGGTGGGATCTTCTCCATTTCTGCTTGGGGCTTCTATCCTAGCTTTGGGCATCTCTTTAGGTAGCTCCATATGTGGCTCTCATGGGTAGGGTCGGGCCAGGAGTGGTGCCTTGGAACTAGGGGCTCCTATGCTTCTCTAGACTTGGCTCGAGGTCAGTCTTGGGTGGCCATCCCTTCTTGGCCAGGTACTCTTGAGTCCTACTGTTCCTGTACTCCAGGAATGCCTCCAGAGGGTCTCTGGAGTGTGCCTCATCTTCAGGGCCCTTGGAGATTAGGCCAGGATCCGGCTGGGGCTTATCTTCAACCCTAGGGTTTCTACACTCGGCCAGCAGCATGGCATGGAGTGGCATTTCTTCCTTTTGAGCTCTCCTACCTGCAGGGGGAGGCCTTAGCCTATATTTCATCTCATACCTTGGCTTGAGGGCTTGTAGGTGGCCTGCCCTTGATTCTACACGCTTCTTGTATGGCCCTAGAGTTCTACCTCGGACAGGTGACCCTGGTGGGGTGTAGGAGTACCGGCGGGTACTAGGGCAGCTAGATCGGGTCATATCATCCCCCTCTTCTTGCCTTGGATTTGTCCCCAAATCCATCTCGGGGTTTCTTCTAGCACTCATCACCCTCTTCCAAACTTCAGCAATTTTATTGGCCACGGTCGGAGAAGATTCAGCATCATCTTTAGACCTAGGAGTGTCACTTGAATCAGCAACGGACCAAGGCTCGGGTCCTTCAGTGCTTTCTCCCTCAGTCTCCATAGCTTCCTCTCCTGAAAAACTATTAACAATAATGTTAAGGCTCGGGGAGGTAGCCGGTGAGAGTTCCTCACTCATTTCCACATTCGGGTCAGATTCGGATCTTCTTCGCTCAGGGCAGCCCTCAAAATTCGTCGGGAGGTGATTTCCCATTGAATCTTGGGTGCACAGGGGACCGTCGGTGAAGCGTCAGGTCGGGGCACTGGGGTGCCGGAGGCGCCGGGGGTAGGCTAGGGCACGTCGGGCCGGGCGGCGGTGTCGGGCAGTGGGAAGTCGGCGGCGGCCAGTGGGAAGGCGGCGGCGGCGAGCAGTGGGGAGCCGGCGGCGGCGACTAGTGGGGAGGTGGCGGCGGCGAGCAATGGAAAGGTGGCGGCGGGCAGTGGGAGGCGGCGGCGGCGGCCAGTGGGGAGCCGGCGGCGGCGGCCAGTGGAGAGGCGGCGTCGGTCATCATCACGTCGGGGCAGTCGGGGTCAGGCAGGACCGAGACGGAGCGGCGGGCAGGGAGGTGCTGGACTCGTCGGGTAGTGATTCACCGGGGGCCACGTCGGGTGGTGATGCGCCGCGGGGCGTCGGGCAGCGACAGGTCGGGGCCGGGTGATGGGGCGGCCGGGGACTGGTCGGGTAGAGCGACGCCGGGTGCTGGGGGCGCTCGGACTGGTCGGGGCGGGTCAGTCGGCGTTGGGGCCGAATGCTAGGGCGCCGGGGTCGGGGCCGAGCGCTGGGACGCTAGGGCTGGTCAGACCTGGTCGGGCAGCGCCGGGGCTCGGTGCCGGGGCGCCGGGGGCTAGGGTTTTAGAGATTAACCCTGCAAACTTCTCAAGCCCTTCGGGCTTAACTTTTTCTCCTTCATCAGATTCTTCTCCTTCTTCCTTCTTCTCCTCTTCTTCATCATCTGTCTCGATTCCTCCTTCTCTTACCACCATCGTCCGTTGGTTAGGGCACTCCCTTGAGATGTGTCCTCTACCTTGACACTTAAAGCATACAATTCCACTGGGACGTGGGTTAGAATTTTGAACCTTAGAAGTAGGTGGGGTAGGTGGTGCCGAGTCCCTAGGGTTAGGGTTTGGCCGTAAGCTTGAGCCTCGGGGCTGTTCGGCTTCCATGGGGCTTGGCTTGCATTCGGGCCTCCTCTCTACGGGGCACTGCCTGATCTTCTCATGTAACCCCTCTTCAACTCTCTCTCCACGTGGTTAGCTAGGGCCTTGAGATCCTCATAGTCAACATAGTTAAGTAGGTTGACTTGATGCATGATCTCGGGGTGAAGCCCACCCACAAACCAGGCTATCTTTGCTTCGGGCTCTTCTCTGAGGTCGAGTCTGGCTACTAACATCTCGATCTCCTTGGTGGATTGCTCCACAGACATGGTGCCTTGCTTTAAGTTCCGGAGGGAGGTGTGTAGGTCTCGGATGTAAGTTCCAGGAACGAACTTCTTCCTCATGACTCTCTTGAGATCTCTCCATGACTCGATGAGGTCTTCCTCATCTCTTTGAACTCGGCTCTCGAACTGGCTCCACCATAGAGCACAATAGTCAGTGAATTCAAGGGTGGCGAGGATTACCTTTTTCATTCAGAATAGTGATGGCATTCGAGGAAGTCCTCCATTCTTCTCTCCCAATCCAAGTACTCGTCGGCATTGTCCTTGCCGGCAAATTTAGGCACGGTGAGCTTGAGGTTACTCAAATCATCATCAATCTCCTGAGCTAGCCTTCGGCTCGTCGGTTCAGGCCTTCAGGGCTGTCCTCTCGGCGCTCATCTCGTCCTCTCCCGGCTTGAAGCCTGGCTAGGGTTTCTTGGACGGCGGCTAGGGTAGCTCCAAGATTCTGAAGGTGGCCTTCCATGTTGGCTAATCTCTCGTCTTCCATGGTTAGTACTAGCAAACGGAAGCAATTTTCTATCCCCTCTTCTTAGAAATAAACTTACAACGAAAGAGAATAACGTGGCAAGGTGGCCTTGCTTTCTTTTCTTTTTCTTACAACTCGAAACTGAAACAAGAATTGAAATAGAAGGGAATTTTCGAAGCTATTTTTCTAAAAAGCAGTAAAGGATATGAATCCAGGTGAACCTGGAGACTGGGATAGATTGTGGTCCGTGAGCTGAACCGTGCTCTGATACCAACTGATGTGAACCGCTGCAAACGTGGGCAGACGACCCTTGAACACTGCAAGTTGAGATCGTGCAACGAGGTAGAACCGTCGGGAACCGGGGGCGGATGAGGACTTTGACCCGCTAGCTATATAACAGCTAGGAACCAGAAGTATCAAGTCGTAGAAGCCACGCCAAGAGATGGATGCTCTTGATGATAAGTCGAGCCTTCAGTATCGCAACATGCAGATATAATAAGGGTTTCAAGAACAAAGTTCTATCAAAGGGGGTTGTTTATTTCATAAAAGTCTGAATACAATGGGTGGCCGACGACCTCTATATATAGGTGAGGGAAGAAGCTCTCCTCCCTAAACACTACTTCCTAAATAAGAATAAAATAAAGATTCCTATCCCTAAAAGAATCCTAAAACCCCTAAATAATCCTACTAAAAAGGAAAAACAATTAAATAGTCTTTAAAAACCGAAAATACAACTCAAATAGGACTAAAACTCTTAAAACCCTAATCCGGCA
This sequence comes from Linum lewisii, assembly GCA_034768395.1. Lineage (NCBI taxonomy): Eukaryota > Viridiplantae > Streptophyta > Magnoliopsida > Malpighiales > Linaceae > Linum > Linum lewisii. The sequence goes on from CM068303.1 coordinate 14,738,888, forward strand.
GTTTTAGGGTTTCCTAGTCCGGGTGGACTAGGACTCGGCGGTCCATCGATCTCGGGCCGGGCCTTTGCTCGGCTCCGGGCTTCTTCTTCTTCAAATGGGGGTCCTTCATCTGGCCTTGGGGCCTGATGCTCCGGGCTTGTCCAAGGGCTAGGGCCGTGCCAAAAGGCTTGGGCCACACGGTGCTAGCCTCATAAAATACTCCCGATCGGCCCGGCTCTCGGTCTAGGGCTCGGGGCTGGGCCTTGGTGGGATCTTCTCCATTTATGCTCGGGGCTTCCTCTCCTAGCTTCGGGCATCTCCTTAGGTAGCTCCATATGTGGCTCTCATGGGCTAGGGTCGGGCCAGGAGTGGTGCCTTGGAACAAGGGGCTCCTATGCTTCTCTAGACTTGGCTCCAAGTCAGTCTTGGATGGCCATCCCTTCTTGGCCAGGTACTCTTGAGTCCTCCTGTTCCTGTACTCCAGAAATGCCTCCAAAGGGTCTCTGGAGTGTGCCTCATTTTCAGGGCCCTTGGAGATTAGGCCAGGATCTGGCTGGGGCTTATCCTCAACCCTAGGGTTTCTACACTCGGCCAGCAGCATGGCCTGGAGTGGCATTTCTTCCTTTTGAGCTCTCCTACCCGAAGGGGGAGGCCTTAGCCTATATTTCATCTCATACCTTGGCTTGAGGGCTTGTAGGTGGCCTGCCCTTGATTCTACATGCTTCTTGTATAGCCCTAGGGTTCTGCCTCGGACAGGTGACCCTGGGGGTGTAGGAGTACCGGCGGGTACTAGGGCAGCTGGGCCTTGAAGACCCTATGAGAGCATTGCTGAAGACCTGGCCGAAGCAGAAAGTAGAAGGCTTAGCTAGAATTGAAAAAGGCCCAGCACGGAGCCAGCCTCGGGCGCCGGACCGAGCGCCGGGCACCACAGAAGCGTGCTTTTGGCCCAGCCAACAATAGGCTCGAGCCTTTTAGAAAATTCCAGCAGCCCTGGATAGCTTGAAGTCTCAGGGGCACCTCCAACAAACGGTGATCAATTTGGAGGAGTATCGAAGGAGATAGGGCTAGAACAAGTCCTAGTGATGCTTGGCCTAAGCATCAAGGAGTGGAGCTCGGATGCTGATCTGAGGAAGGCCAATCAAGGAACTGTGATCAGGCCACCACCTGATCCTGATCCACGACGAGAGGATCAAGGAGAATCCAACCTTGGAGGAGAGCCAAGAGTTCAGCCCACGACTAAGAAGCTACGGGCCAGAACTAAAGTGAACAAGGGCCAAACCCGGATTTCTGGACAGATTCCTAGTCCGACAAGGATTGACGAATATGGGCTACTTGGAGACAAAATTTGGGCTGATGTCTAACATGAAAGTTGTAGCCCATGGAGTCTACTACGGATCTGCAAACGATCAGAATTTTAGGAATTTGTTTGGTATTTATTCGGCCCATAATTCCAGAACCCATTTAGGCTTTTTTTTGGGGAAACTTGGCTCCCAAGCTAGGATTCTTCTCTAAATAGGATTCTTATTCCTTGTGGGATTGGAGTTCGAATTTACCTTATTTTTAGTCTAGATTATGATTAGTTTAAGTCCTTTTTAGTAGTTTAATTAGGACTCCTTTTATTTCTTTATTTTATTATTATTTAGGAAGTAGTCTTTAGGGAGGAGAGCTTGTTCCCTCACCTATATAAGGAGGCCGCCGGCCACCCTTTGTAGAGACACCTTGGAATTGAATAAATTACTTAAACTTCCATTTTTCTTTTAGCATGGAATTGCTAATCTCTTCTCGACTTTCATGGAATTGACTGTCGTTTAGACGGCTTATCGTCTAGGGTATCCTCCCCTTGAAGTGGCGCCTTCGACTTGATACTTCTGGTTCCTAGCTCCTTTATAGCTAGCGGGTCAAAGTCCTCTTCCATCCCAGTTCCAACAGTTTCTTCCTCGTTGCACGATCATCAGCTTGCGGTGGTTAGGGTCGTCTGCCCACGGTTGCGGCGGTTCACATTAGTTGGGGTACCATCAGTTGAAGGTTGAGGAAGGATCGGTGTCGATGACAGCTTTCAGAACCAGATATGGACATTACGAGTTTCTTGTGATGACATTCGGTCTTAGTAATGCTCCTAATGTGTTCATGGCTCTCATGAACAAAGTCTACCATGAGCATCTGGCAAATTTGTCATTGTATCCATCAACGACATCCTCATTTACTCTAATAATGAGGAGGAACATGAAGAACACTTGAGGATTGTCTTTCAGAAGTGAGGAAGCAACAACTCTTTGCAAAGTTCTCTAAGTGTGCTTTTTGGTTGGAGGAAGTGTTGTTCTTGGGTCACATGGTTTCTAAAAGAGGATTTGAGGTTGATCTAAAGAATATTGAAGCGGTGGTTAACTGGTCCCCACCTAAGGATGTGTCGCAGTTGAGAAGTTTCCTTGGGTTAGTTGGTTACTACAAAAGGTTTGTTGAAGGGTTCATCGTCATAACTTCCCCTCTTCACTAGCTATTGAGGAAGGAGTCAAAATATGATTGGACTGAGGCGTGTCAGAAGGGCTTTGAGGAGTTAAAGAAAATGTTGACTTCAGCTCCGGTGTTGACCTTGCCAGTATAAGGAGGAGAGAATGTAGTGTTTAGTGATGTTTCCTTGCAAGGTTTGGGGTGTGTACTTATGCAAAATGGGAAGGTAGTTGCTTATGCCTCTCGCCATCTTAAAGTGCATGAGGTAAACTACCCGACTGTGATCTGTAGTTAGTTGCAGTGGTGTTCGCCTTGAAGTTGTGGAGACACTACTTGTATGGCGAGACGTTCAAGATCCTGACAGATCACAAAAGCCTTAAGCTTCTCATGGATCAGAAAGAGCTGAACATTAGACAGAGTCGTTGGGTAGAGCTCCTGAAAGACTACGACTGCACCATTAACTACCATCCCCGGTAAGGCCAATGTTGTAGTTGATGCTCTAAGTCGGAAGGAGATGGTTGACCTTAGAGCCTGGAGGGTGGAGATGTAGTGGGAAAATGTTGGCAGTTTGCTTGCTAAGCTTAACATTCGTCTCTTGTTGAACGATATAATTGAAGATGAACAACTGAAGAATGCTAAGCTACTGGCTATCAAAGAAGAAGTCGAGAGAGGTTTGGACAATGGGTTCGAAGTAGTTGGTAGCTTGTTGAAGTGCAAGGGTCGCTTGTTTGTGCCATAAATGGAAGGGTCTCGAGGAAGCCCATTCTTCGATGTATGCTATGCATCCTAGGATGGCTAAGATGTATAACGACTTGAAGGTGAGTTTTTGGTGGTCGGGCATGAAGAAGGATGTAGGTCAGTTTGTGTCGACTTGCTTAGTTTGTTAGAACATGAAGTTTGAGCATAGAGCTCCAGGTGGATTGTTGCAATCTATACCCATTCCGGAGTGGAAATTCGCAAACATCACCATGGATTTTGTGTCCAGTTTTCCGCCGACCTGGGAGGGGAAGGATGCAGTTTGGGTTATTGTGGATCGCTTGACGAAGTTCGCTCACTTTATACCCATTTGATATAAGCTAGTGTTGAGCAGTTTACTAATCTTTATATCAAGGAAGTGGTAAGGTTGCATGGAGTTCCTCAATCCATTGTATCTTACCGAGATTCAATTTTCATAGTTCACTTCTGGGAAGGGTTGCATACAACATTGGGGATGAAGCTGAATTTCTTGATGGCTTATCATCCTCAAACAGATGGTCAATCGGAGAGAACGATTCGTACCTTAAAGGAATTGTTGAGGAGTTGTGTTATGGAATTTCTGATCCCTTGGACTGACTTATGCCATTGCTCGAGTTTGCATACAACAACTCATACCATAGTAGTTTGAAGTCTGCTCCGTTTGAAGCTCCATACGGGAGGAAGTGTAGGACGTCATTGTGTTGGGATGAAAAAGGTGCTAGGGTGTTGTCGGGTCCTCAAATTGTTGAAGAGACAGCTGACTGGGTGAAGGTGATTAAGGATAAGTTAAGAGCAGCTCAACACAGGCAGAAGTCTTATGCAGATGGGCGTGCTAGGGAGCTGAGTTTTAAAGTTGGTGAGAAGGTGTTCTTGAAAGGGTCACCCTAGAACGGGTTGATGCATTTTGGTCGGAAAGGGAAGTTGGCGCCACGTTACATCGGTCCTTATGAGAGTTTGGCGAAGTCTGGTCCTATTGATTTTGTTCTAGTGTTGCCAAGTGAGCATAGAATGGATACACAATGTATTCCATGTTAGCATGCTTAAGCAATATCACGGGGATCCGTCTCATGTGATACAACCAGAAGAAGGAGAAATTGAACAAGATTTGACTTATGAGGAGAAACCGTTGGCAATTGTGGATAGGCAGGTTCGACACTGAGGAGTAATCAGATTCTGCAGCTCAAGGTGGTTTGGAGGAACCATAAGAGCAAGTCAATGACGTGGGACACCGAGGAGAGCATGAGGGGACGGTGCCCATAATTGGTGGAAGCTTATGCTTCAGGTACTTACTCTCTTTAGTGTTCTTCTTGTTTTCTCAATTCTTGCTTCGTTTGAGTTGTGGTCTAGTTATGCCTTGAGTGTGTGTTGGTAAGAGTGTGGGTAGTAAGTAGTTGGAGATCCTACAAAGCAGAAGGTTCTAGGGCCGTTAATGAGATTTTTGGATAGTGATGTGGTGCTCAAGCTACTACGGTTTTACTACAATCTCTGTGTTAGATTGCTAGGATAAGATAGGTTGTAATTTCGGGGATGAAATCTTTTGAATTTGTGGAGACTTGTAACATCCCCTCCCAATCGGACGGTTTAAAACTCGAGTTTGGGTGATCGAGGCATTGGAATCAGTGTCTCTGAGGTCCCATCGAAGTTTGGAACGTTCGTGTTTAAGTCGGGTTTAAGTTAGAAATGAGCATGTTGTACAGTGAAGAACACACACCGTGTAGTTCTACTACATGCCATGTGACTTCAAGGTACACGCCGTGTATCTGTGATACATGGTCGTGCTCTAAATTCTAGAAAGGCTCATCGAAATGGCAGTAGGGACCACACAGTCGTGTAGTTGTAAAACACGTCGTGTTTCTTCTTGAAACAATTGTGTGTTATGAAACAAGTTGTGTGTTGTGACCTGCATATAAAAGGATTTTGACGGGTTTTAGCAACTTTCACCTCTTTCTCTTTCCATGAAAAATCCTTTGATGAACCAATTGCTGTCAAACTTTGAAGGTTGATTCCGGGAGCTACAGGAGTCCGATTAAGGATTCATTTTCTCTTATGCGTTCCTGGAAACGAGAGGAAGAGATTGCATTCCTCTGAATCTGGAGTTTCAAAGTGAAGGTCTGTCAGTGAGGAAGGGGAAAGCTACTAATTTGGAGAAGTGGGATTTCGTTCGTTGGAGTTCTAGAAGATGATTAGAGCCTCGTCTTCTATCCAGGTGAGGGCTTAGCATCGATAGGACACAATGGGTAATGTGAGGAGATGAAACTCGACTTAGATTGAAATTAGTTTTTTGCATGAACCTATGAGAGTAAAATTGGATTAACTGTCTTGTGATTGCTGTGTGATGATTGAATTGTTTGATGTGTGATGTGGGGATTGGGATGAAAGATGATGACTAATGAATTCGATATAGAAATGTGAGATAGGATGGGATGGGATGAGCTAAAATTTCTACATATGAATCTATCATTGTTAGTTATGATTTTAGGAGGAAGGCCCTGCCAATGTGGGGTCATCCTGTGAGAGATGAATATGAGGGTAACCCTAGACTCACGACATGCTATCCATGTACTTACAGGTGGGGGTGGCTGGTGAGACATCCGTTTACCCTTGATGTGTTTGTGAACATGTGTGATAATGAAGGAAATGAATTATGAAAGATGGTTGGAAATTGATGATGGATTTGGTGAATGGTTTCGATGGAATCGATGAGGAAATTGATGGATGGTTGATGGATGTTTTAATTGATGTGATTATTTGAATGATGATAGAACAGGTAGGAGTCCACATTGCCCAACTTGAAATGGTTATTATCGACTCCGGTATACATGGGGTAGATCACCTTGGCGGGGTGCCAGGGATTTGGAATTATATCCTCCTGCGGGAGAGGGTCACTTGACTCTGCATGGTGAGAGTGCGTCTATGGGGGCCCTGGCAGTGGTGGTGTGGAGAAACTCTAGGCGCTATAATCACACACATATAAATTAATAAATGGATTGTGTTGAATGCATGAGTGTGTGTTGATGTGTGTGGATGCTTGGTGACATGAGATTTATCGTGTTTATCAGCCCTAATTAACCGACATTTCATTGCTTGTAACATGGTTTTAGGGGTAGTTTAGTGTGTTTTCACTCATTAGCACTATTTCCTACCGATTTGGTTACTTTGGCCCATTTCGGGTCTATTTGATGTGTTTTCTAGTGTCTCTATGAGTACACTGGTTTTTTCCATCAATTATATAGTCTCGGATGTGTTCGGGATGCGATGGAGCATTAGAGAATGACCGTAATCAATCCAGAATCAAACCAGTCAAATAATAATGAAAGCACCATCCTAGCACTAATGTTCTCAGCGAGAATCCATAATTTTCTCACCGAGAATCCATTCGATAATCCAATCAAGACTATCGTCAAGAATCAAATTCAGTTTACAAGGATGTTCTCGATGAGAACTTCCAAGTTCTCGTCGTGAACTTAAGAAGGAATTAATCAAAATGCTCGTTGAGATTCAAAATTACTTTACACACAAGTTCTCGGCGAGAACTTACAAGTTCTTGCTGAGAAGTCTCTCCTTTTCTGGCACTGAGTTTGAAAACCCTATAAAAGTAGCTGAGGACTGGAGATGTTATATCATTCATTACATACTTCATAATTCATTCAATAACAATCCTGAGAGAGATAGATAGATTTTAGAGAGCATCTTGGAGTTCCGGGAGAGATCCTGGCACCGTCTTTCCACCTCGGAGTGCTCGGAGCTAGGAGTGAAGATTTCTCGAGTTCTTCTATGTTCTTCCTTTGTATGATGAACTCCTTTTTGTTTTCGATTCTCTTGCTTTCAACATGAGTAGATAAACTTGTTTAAACTTAGATTAGATGAAACCTAAGGACTCAAGGCTTTAAAGCGGTCACGGATCGGCGGTAATTAGATTCTAATTCAGACAGTTTCTCTTGCATGGTGATTTGTTCTTTGTGTTGTGTTTCTTTTCTAGCTGATCACCTAGATTAGATTCTTGTTAAAATAAGGATAGTTGGTGAACGTCCGTCTTGTTTTAGAACATCAAATCAATCAATTAACCTATTCAATGGAGTGTGCCTTTCGTAGGAACCATTTAGGGTTAATCCACTTCTGGAGTAACTAATTAAACTTAATCAATTGCACCAGTTAGTTTTCGGTTGCAGAAGTGAATGCACGGACGGTTAATTAATCTTGGTAGTTAAATCTGATAGAGCAAACGTTCGCGTAACTTATACCTAAGGGTAAGGAGTTATGATGGTGTCTGAGAACTGAATGAATTAGGACTGAAAGTCACCGGTTTTATGATCGCCGATGTCCTGGTAATCTTACGGGGATTTGAGTCTAAGCTTTGTCTACAAAATCATTACTCAACCCCAATCAATCAATCTGTCTTTTAATTCAATATCTTTTTCCCTTTGCATTATTAGTTTAGAAGTCGTGGAACTCACACCACGCAACTTGAATTTAAACCTGAATACTTTCCAGTTCTTTGAGTAAACGATTTGAAGAAACCTGTGGAATACAATCTATCTTGCTTTTAGCTTGGTAGTATTTGATACCCCGTTTTGCACGTTATCAATGTTGTTGTTCAGAATTAAGTGTGAGTTAAGTGTTGAACTATTTAACCTATCATGATATCATGAATGTGGTGTAATGCTGATGCTAGAATAGAGAACTGACCTTTGATGATCACCTAGACTATTGTAGGGACTTGAAAATGGAATAGACTAGGCTCGATCCCACTGTTAATTATGATGTGTGGAGTGTTGGGATAGCTCCTTGAGGCGTAGTTTGGCACATAGTTAAGCTAGTAGGTTCACTCAATTTCATTTGGAAACTGATCCCCCCCTCTTCCCCCTTTCAGAAGTTGCAGTTGAAGCTATGAGGTAAAGACTGACGATATACTGGAGTTGACTATTTATATTTCCATTTCAGTTGACCATTGTCGTTTTGGGGATTTATGTACTTTTGAGGATTTTGCTAGATTTCATTGGATTTATTAGTTATTGGTTTTGCACACAATTTTGTACTTATTGGGAGGCCTCCTTCGTTTTCATTTAATTTAAACATGGGATTTTTATTTTGATTTATGTGGTTTTCATTAGTAATACTCATAACCGGTTCAACCTTGGGTTCGTTGGTTGATTCGGGTTGGGTGTTATAATAGCCAAGAGCCCCAAGTGGAAAATGAGGAAGGCATGGACTCACCACCACCTTTGACAAAGCCTAGCGTTGATTTGCATCCCATTCAACTTGAGGGAGAGCTGACCACTTCCAAGGTTAAGAGTTGTGTTATGGATGCTACTCCACCCAAAGCCCCTAGGAAATGACTTAGTCAAAGGAAACGTAAGGGGCTTCGATGAGAGATGCAAAAGAGTAAAGAGAATGATAAAGTGAACTTGTGCGATATCATTGAGGGATCTCCATCAATCACCTCCCTTCCACTAGTGATGCCTCAATCCGACATTATTCCTCCTCCTAAGGCTCCAAGGAAAAGACCTAGTAGGAAGGAGCGAGAGCAATGAAAGAGAAGGGATAGGTTGCTAGAGCATGCGAGGGAGTCTTTCATCGACAACTGTGGGAAGGAGCTTCTCAGCCACACCACCACCTATTATGAAATTCCAATGAAGCTTACCTCTTCGAAGATGCATAGGAGGAGGTCGGGCAAGAAAGCTAGGGAGCGGTATAAGAGGAAGCTAGTCGGGCTAGAACCCGAGAATCAAGGGGTAGTCTTGCTCACGGAACCTCTCCCGGATACACACTCGAGCTTTGATACATTCACTAGGAGGGTCATGGAGTCTCTCCCTCCCATCATCACCTCGGCAAGGAACTACAAGGAATACCTTGGGTGGGATGACAAGAAGGTAACCTCAAAAGTGACGAGCCCCTTGACTCATCTTTCCTCTCATTCCTATTTTCCAGCTTTAGTTTGTGGTGTGGTGAACAATTTACTTTTGTGTTTTAGCTCTTGTCTTTTAATTTCGGTACTTAAGACTTATCATGAGTGCATATTTTAGCTTCCTAGCTTGTTAGGTTGCTAAATTTTACCTGCATGCCACTCTCTATGAGATATTACGATGTAGACTTTTGTACTCTACAGTTTCTATTTTTCAGTATACTGTTTCTGTAATATGTGTTGTGTGGTATGGCTCCTCTCGTGCTATCTTTTTTCTGTGTTTTCTACAGGTATCCCTGATTCAGGTCATTGTCCTGAACAAGCTAGTTGAACCGGAGTTCCATCTAGCTTCTTTTTACTCGTGGTAACGTCTTTCCTAACTTTGTCTGATTCCTGCCTTCAATGAGGTCATTACAATATCTAAGTGTGGGGTGGGGATTGGTGTTTAAGTTTAGGAGGGTTAGCCATTTTGCCTTTTTGTTTTTGTGTTCTTCTTTTCTAAGTCTGGGGCGGTGACTGCGTTTTGTTTTGTCGTTCTGTCATTGCTTCCTGATTTTTTAACCAAAATCTTGTGACCCTTGGGATGTGATGTGATCCTGGCCACCAAGCCCGACTTGGACACAGCTGATGCCAATCCAACTCCAACACTAATGTCGGGCCAAGAGTACACCGGCACCAACCTACACCAGCACCACCCCCGGAGCCTAGAAGAACCCAAGCCCCGGTGATGCGAACCGCCTCCTCTAGGAAGGGATCGACTCAACACCCAAAACTATATTATCAGCCCCAGGAGAACCTAACCTTTGAAACCGCGGAGAACCCTTGAAATCCACTAAGTATTGACTTAGGAACCCCAAGGTATTCGGTCGAGTTGGTGCCACAAACAAAGGATGAATGCCTTTGATGATAAACCAAAACCTTAAGCTAAGCAACAACGAGCAAAGACTTGAAGGAAAAAGAACAATGTTCTGAAAATTTCATTAAGGGGTAAACTGTCTTACAATGATGGCCGAGGCCTCTATTTATAGCTCAAGGGTGGCCTAGGCCGGTTCCAACTCTAAAAAGGAAAAACTAAAATAATCCTAAAAGATAGGCCGAGGAAACTATTAAAATAAACAAAGTTGTCCGAATATCAAACTCCTAAGCCGGTAAAATTGAGCGAAACCCTAATCCGGGCGAATTAGGGCAAATCCGGCTTTCCTTGTCCGGGTGGGATTAGGAAAAGGCTCCGGGCGCTTCGGCGGGCAATCCGGGCGCGGGCAAGAGTCCTTCCGCGGCTAGGAAAAGGGCTTTAAATGCGCCGGTGGCATTTCCGTAATTTCTGTGGGCTCCGGGTGACCGGGTGGTCGGGTGGCGTCCTTCGGTACTGTTGACGGCTCGGCATCATTCGCTCCGGACCCAGTGCTAGGGTTTTGGTGATGTCGGGCTGTTCTGGCCTTCTGCTTGACATTTCCTTGGACAAGCGAGGTTCTCTCCAAGTCTTTTGGCCTCCTGAATCTTCTGGCATCAACTTGTCCGCCAGATTCTGAGTGGTGAGCAGGGTTGTCCGAGGCAGGGGCTGGTTGTCCGTATCCACCGGGGCCGGGGCAGTGTCCTTAGGGCATTTGTCTTTTGTGGGGATTTCTATCGGCCATCAAGGGTCAGCACTGTGCATCCTTCTCTGATGAACCTCTGGTCTAGCTCTTCATGCTTGGCTCGACTCCAGTCGCCTATGTAGGCTGTGACCCGTGTCTTGAAGGCTTTGACTTCGCTCCGGGTCAAGGGCAGGTCTGGTCGGGTCCAGGGCACCGGAGGTTCATCATTCCCCTCTTCTTGGGGACGATTCGTCCTCGAATCTGTTTCTGCAAAGTCATCATCATAGAAAGGAGTTAAGTCAGCAACATTGAAAGTAGCACTTACACCATAGGTGTTGGGCAAATCTAAAACATAAGCGTTGTTGTTGATCCTTTCAAGCACAGTGTAAGGCCCATCTCCTCTTGGCAGCAACTTAGATCTCCTTTGCTCAGGGAACTTGTCCTTCCTGAAGTGAATCCACACTTGGTCACCAGGTTGGAAGATTTTCTCCTTTCTTCCACGGTTTGCATTCCTTAGGTATTGAGTTGTCCTTCTTTCGATGTTGGCTTTAGCCTTCTCATGAAGCTTTCGAACGTACTCAGCCTTGGTGTGTCCATCTGCATCTAGAAACTCATGTATAGGCAATGGTGATACATCCAATAGGGTTAGGGGGTTAAAGCCATAAACCAATTCAAAAGGTGAGTATTGGGTGGCGGAGTGGACAGATCGGTTGTAAGCAAACTCTACATGGGGTAGGCAGTCCTCCCAAGTCCTAAGGTTGGATTTGATGATGGCTCTAAGCATTTGGGATAGTGACCCGGTTGACAACCTCTGTTTGACCATCAGTTTGAGGGTGGCAGGTAGTGGAAAACATAAGCTTGGTTCCTAGTTTAGCCCACAAGGTTTTCCAAAAGTAACTTAGGAATTTTGAGTCTCGGTCAGAAACTATAGTCTTAGGGATGCCATGAAGTCTAACTATTTCTCCAAAGAATAAGTCTGCTATGTGGGATGCATCATCAGCCTTATGACATGCAATGAAATGAGCCATTTTGAAAACCTATCTACAACCACGAAAATTGAGTCTTTGCCCCTCCTAGACTTAGGCAATCCTAGAACAAAATCCATAGATATATCTACCAAGGGTGTTCAGGGATAGGCAAAGGAGTATATAAACCAAAGGGTTGAAGGTGGTGACTTAGCTCGTTGGCATTTGGAACATTGGTTGATGAACTTCTCAACTTCTTTCCTCATTCTAGGCGAGTAGAAATGTTCCTTAAGGCAGGCTACGGTTTTAGCAACTCTAAAGTGTCCCATGAGTCCTCCTCCATGAGCTTCCCTTATGACTAGGGTTCGGCTTGAATGGCTAGGGTAGCATAGCTTGGCTCCTTTGAATAGGTATCCATTCTACCTATAATAATCCTCAAACCCTACATGTGTTCAAGACTCAAAGATGTCTTTAAAGTCGGGGTCAGTCAAATATAAATCCTTAATATGCTCAAAACCAATGAATTTAGTACTCAAGGCAGTGATTAGGGCATACCTTCGAGAAAGGGCATCGGCTACCACATTCTCCTTACCTTGTTTGTAGTGGATGATATAAAGGAAAGACTCAATGAACTCCACCCACCTTATGCCTTTTGTTCAATTTATGTTGAGCCTTCAAATATTTGAGGGACTCATGGTCGGTGCGGATGATGAACTCCTTGGGCCATAAGTAATGTTGCCAAGTCTTTAAGGCTCGGACTAAGGCATACAGTTCCTGGTCGTAGGTGGGTAATTGAGGGTTGCACCACTCAATTTCTCACTGAAATAGGCAATAGGTCTTCCTTCTTGCATCAACACGGCTCCAATTCCTACTCCCGAAGCATCACACTCGATTTCAAAAGGTTTTGAGAAGTCGGGCAGCTTGAGCAATGGGGCTTCGGTGAGCTTCTTCTTGAGTGCTTCAAAGGCTGCTTATTGAGGTGCTCCCCAATGGAAGGGAACATTCTTCTTAATGACAGCCGTGAGAGGGGCGGCTATTGTGCTAAAGTCCCTCACAAATCTCCTATAGAAGCTTGCAAGTCCATGCAAGCTTCGGACATCAGTGATGTTCTTTGGGGTTGGCCATGACTTGATTGCTTCAATCTTGTCCTCATCAACCCTAATTCCTGTAGAGCTAACAACAAAGCCAAGAAACACAAGATGATCGGTGCAAAAAGTGCACTTTTCCATATTTGCATATAGTTGTCTTAGGGTTTCTAGGACAGATTTTAAGTGACCTAGGTGATCCTTTAGGGTTTTTGAGTAGATCAGGATGTCATCAAATAAACTACTACAAATTTCCCTATAAAAGGCCTAAGGACTTGATTCATTAACCTCATGAAGGTACTAGGTGCATTAGTCAAGCCGAAGGGCATGACCATCCATTCATACAAACCTAGTTTAGTTTTAAAGGCAGTCTTCCATTCATCACCTTCCTTCATTCGGATTTGGTGATAGCCTGATCTTAAATCTATTTTAGAAAAGATTGTTGAACCATATAATTCATCTAACATATCATCTAACCTAGGGATGGGGTGTCGGTACTTAACTGTGATGTTATTGATTGCTCGGTAGTCGACACACATCCTCCAAGTTCCTTCTTTCTTTGGCACAAGGATGACTGGAACAGCACACGGACTCATGCTCTCCCTCACATAACCCTTGTTCATCAATTCTTTGACTTGTTGCTGTATTTCCTTAGTCTCCTCCGGGTTTGTCCGGTAGGCAGCCTTGTTGGGTAGTGATGCTCCCGGCACAAGGTCAATTTGATGTTCTATGCCTCGATCGGGGGCAGACCACTAGGGATTTCCTTGGGAAATACATCTTCAAAATCCTGCAAAAGTGAAGACACAGCACTAGGAAGAGATGTGTTAGGGTTAGTAATCAAACATTCTTTGTAGAGAATGACCATAGGGCTTTCCGAGATACTAGGGTTTGTTTGATCTCACTAGGTCTAGCTATCAGGTTTTCTCTCCTCTCAACCTCACTCTTTTGAGCTCTCTAATCCTTAGGATCATGGCATTCTGTTTTTTATCTTGTTTCTGTTTTTGATCCTTTTTCTTTTCAGGGTTCACTCTTTTCTTCTCTTATCTCTCGTTTCTTGAGCTCTCTCTCCTTTTTCTCTCGGCTCACCTTTCTCTCTATTTGATCTTTGAGTATCTCAGTAGGTGATAGTGGCTTCAACTTGAAAGTAGTGTCTCCATATGTGAGTTGATACTTATTTGCTCTTCCATCATGTTGTGAGTATCGATCAAACTGCCAAGGCCTTCCAAGTAGAACATGGGCAGCCTCCATGGGAACTACATCACAAAGCACCACGTCCCTGTATTTTCCAATGCTCAAAGGGATGTGTGCTTGTTTGTTGACCTTCAAATCTCCGCTATTGCTAAGCCAAGCAGTCGGTAGGGCTTAGGGTGTGCGTGAGTGACAATTCCCAAACCCTTAACAAGATCTAGGCTCACTGCATTGGTACAACTTCCACCATCAATAACCAAAGTACAAATCTTATTTAAAATCACACACCTTGTATGGAATAGATTGTCCCTTTGCTCCCATCCATCTTCTTTAGGTTGTGTACTAAGGATCCGTCGAGAGACTGCTGAAAATTGAATCCGGGGACGGGTGACCGTCGGGTTCATGTCCGCCGGCTCGCCGGGTGGCCGTCGAGGCCGGCGCTCGGCTTCATGATATCGACGAGGCCTTCTTCTGTCTTCAAGCCAAAAATTGCCGAAGGAATGTTCAAAAAGCCCGAGGTAGGCCGATTGACATCATCTAGCTCGGACAGGGTGTCAGGGGCAGGCGTGATGCTGGGCCGGGGCAGGGCTGATGCTGGTCCGGGGTAGACCTGCTCGGCATCAGTCGGCGTGACCGGCGTGATCACTCGGCTGTTGAAGGCTGAAAATTTTTCCAAGCCTTCCACGTTGACTTCTTCTCCTTCACTGGACCCCTCTTCTATTTCTTCATCAATTGGCTCCTCTTCATCATCCGTGACAACCTCTCCTTCTCTAAGTACCATGGTTCGGGTGTTAGGGCAGTCCCTTGCCATGTGACCTCTACCTTGACATTTGAAACACACAATGGCACTAGGCCGAGCATTAGTATTAAGGATTTTTGAGCCAGGATTAGGTGTTACCCGTGCTGTGGTCCCTTGATTGGGGTTTGGCCTCGATCCAGGATTCCGGCTAGGGTTTGTCCTCCAAGGGGTGTTCCCTGCACTCCTGTCTCCTCTCACAGGGGCACTGATCGGTGGCGGGGTAGTAGCCCTCCTTCCAAGTCCATTCTTCAATTCCTTCTCAACCCTAATAGCCGTGGTTACCAAGTCATCATAATCACAAAGTTTAGGATGTTGTCTTGATGTTGGATTTCTCTTCGTAGGCCTCCAGTGAACCTAGCTATTTTGGCATCCACATCTTCACTCAGGTCAAGTCTTGTGACCAAGATCTCCATCTCCTGACTGTACTCTTCAACTGACATGTTCCCTTGCTTCAAAAGTTGAAGCTTGGCGTGCAAGTCTCGATTGTAGCTGCTCGGTACAAATTTCCTTCTCATCTTTCTCTTAAGACTCCTCCAACTAGGGATGGGGTACTCTTCTTCTCTCCTGATCTGATTTCTGAGCTGAGCCCACCATAAAGCAGCAAAGTCAGTGAACTCGAGAGTGGCTAGGGTTACCTTTTTCCTCTCGGAATAGTTATGGCACTCAAAGAAATCTTCCATGCTCCTCTCCCAATTAATGTACTCGTCGGGGTTTGCTTTGCCAGCAAACTTGGGTACATTGAGCTTCAGACTGCTCACATCATCATCTATCTCCTGTTCATTCCTCCTTGGCCGCCGGGGGCCATCTCCATTCGGGGCTCCAAACTGCTCGGTGAACCGGTGAAGTTTTGAGCCATGGCAGTCAATTGTGCCTCCACAGCAGCTAACCTCTCATCTGCCATGATTAGTACAAGAACAACGGACCTCACAAAATCACTCTAAAGATCCTCACACACTCTTTTTCTTACCACTCGTGTATAAAAATTTAAAGTCACTCAAATTAGGGTTTTCTTTGAAAATTTCAAAAACAAAGGCAATTTCAATTCAAGTAGTTGCAAGTTTCTTCGAAGCTATGAAGTCTAAGTCTACCAATGACACAAAACAAGACTTTATACCTAGGGTTTGGATTTCTAGGGCAAGAATCTTGATGCTAGGTCGTGGGATGAGAAAAACAAACAAGCTTGGGTGTTCTACTAAGAAAGCTACTAGCTAAACTTATGAAAACCTCTCTTCTTGAACTTAACCTACTACCTTGATTGTGAACGTGGCCTTGCTTTTTAGCTAGGTCAATTTTTCTGTTTTTCTAGACCTTTGATTTTTCTTTTCTTTTCTTTGATTCTTCTTTTTGTATTTTCTTTGATCGGCCACAGCTTTTTTCTCACAAATAATTTAAAAGAAAGGTAGAAGATTAGAACAAACACAATACACGATTTAGGGTTTTTCTGAAACTGAAAACAACAAAAACTTAAAGATATGAATCCAAGCAAGAACCTGGAAACTGGATAGATGTGGTCCAAGAGTTGAACCGTGCTCTGATACCAGCTGATGCGAACCCCTCCTCTAGGAAGAGATCGACTCAACACCCAAAACTATATTATCAGCCCCACGAGAACCTAACCTTTGAAACCGCGGAGAACCCTTGAAATCCACTAAGTATTGACTTAGGAACCCCAAGGTATTCGGTCGAGTTGGTGCCACAAACAAAGGATGAATGCCTTTGATGATAAACCAAAACCTTAAGCTAAGCAACAACGAGCAAAGACTTGAAGGAAAAAGAACAATGTTCTGAAAATTTCATTAAGGGGTAAACTGTCTTACAATGATGGCCGAGGCCTCTATTTATAGCTCAAGGGTGGCCTAGGCCGGTTCCAACTCTAAAAAGGAAAAACTAAAATAATCCTAAAAGATAGGCCGAGGAAACTATTAAAATAAACAAAGTTGTCCGAATATCAAACTCCTAAACCGACAAAATTGAGCGAAACCCTAATCCGGGCGGAATTAGGGAAAATCCGGCTTTCCTTGTCCGGGTGGGATTAGAAAAAGGCTCCGGGCGCTTCGGCGAGCAATCCGGGCGCGTGCAGGAGTCCTTCCGTGGCTAGGAAAAGGGCTTTGAATGCGCGCAGTGGCATTTCCGTAATTTCTGCGGGCTCCGGGTGCCGGGTGATCGGATGGCGTCCTTCGGTACTTGATAGCAGCAGTTTTAGCGGTATAAATAACTAATCTACCAAGGCAGACTAGATCGTATTCGACTCGAGGTTTCTTCTTCTTGACTACTCAAAGAAGCTGGCAATTTATTCAGGTTTGAACACGTATGTGTGGTGTAAGTTCCACGACTTCTAATCTAATGAACAAAGGAAAATAAAAGACAGAAAAGTAAAAGGTTGACTAACGAGAAGATAGAGAACTTAGATTTCGAATCCCCCTTAGATCACCAGAGCAACGGCAATCACAAGACCAGCGGTTTTCAATTCTAATTCAATCAATTACTAAGACACCACCATAACTCCTTACCCTTAGGTTTAAGACCGGCGAACGTTCGCTCTATCCGTTCTAACTACCAAGATTAACTAGCCGCCGGGTACGGTCGCCTCTCGCAACGACTTAATTAACTGGTGCAATTACTAATGATTAGTGAGTTACTCTTGCAGTGGATTAACCCTAACCGGTTCCTACGAAAGGCACGCTCCAATTATAAGGTTAATTGTTCAATTCGATGTTCTAAAGTAAGGCGAGCGTTCGCTTCTATCCTTAGCTTAACAAGAATCTAATCTAGGTGATCAATCCAGACAAGAAACATGAACAAGGAAGAACAAATCAAACATGAAAAAGAACTGATTGAATTTCGAATCTAATCACCGCCGATCCGTGACCGCTTTAAAGCCCTGGGTCACTTAGGGTTCATCTAATCTAAGCTCTACAAGTTCAGTTACTCATATCGGAAACAAGAGAATCAAAGGCAACAATGAAGATCATCATACAGAGGAAGAACAGATAAGAACTGAAAAACCTAATTCTGACGACTCCCGCGAAGCTTCAATCTTCTGGATCTTCAACTTTAAGCTCCGAGTTCTCCGAGGTGGAAGGATGGCGTCACGATCTCTCCACGATTCTTCGAACTCTCTAAACTCTATCTATCGACCCTAGAGTCGGCTGACTCTCAAAAGTCTGATTTGTGATAAGATGAATAATGAATTGATTCCTCCCTTGGGCCGCCGGTTTAAGTATTTATAATTAAACCCTAAGTCGCCGATTTGTTCTATTGTTTTCGCCGAAAATAAGGGATTATTTCACCGAAAATTCCTTTGTAAATTGATGCTTCCGTCAGCTATTTCTTCATAACTTTTTGGCGAAAACATTATAGTATTTTCGCCGAAAACTTCAGTGCAATTCAGCTCATTCCGTCTGTGGGTTTTCTGAAGGTATTTTCGCCGAAAACTGTATAGTATTTTCGGCGAAAATATTGTGTGGGCAGTTGGATCTTCGGTTCTGAATCCGGTTTGATTTTGGTTCACTCCTTGAGGTCTTGAATACGTCCATGGCTACGTAAATGATGGCAAAAATCTGTGCTATCACAAAAACACTAGAAAACCATCAAATTGACCCAAAAAGGGCCAAAGTAACCAAATCGGTAGGAAATAGGGTAGTTGAGTGAATATTCGCTATTTTACCCCTAAAACCGCGTTTCAAGTAAGGAAATGTCGCTTAAATGAGGCTGATAATCACGTCAAATCGAGTGTCATCAATACCCCACACTTAAGCTTTTGCTTGTCCTCAAGCAAACTGAACTAGAACACACTCAAATTCACAGATGACAGAGATTAAACCGAGATTCAATTCTAACAATTTGGTTTAGACTGTTCCACGTAGAAAGAGTGACCTACACATGCAAGAACATCAACCAAACAAGTTTTCAATCTCACTAATTTCTGCACACTTCAAGTAGTGGTTTCAATAAGGCTCATTTCTTGGCAAAACAATTAATTATGATTAACCGACTACGATAACACCAATTCTAATCAAAAAGACTTTAAGCTCTAGCCATGATGTGGACGCGGAGGTAGGAAAAGTGACATGGCTATCGACTCAACTTCATCCGTTTCTAGATCTGTGCGTTACATGTTCTAGCTAGGACCGATTTAAACAACAATTTATTTCAAGTTTCAACTTCTTCGTTCAATTTATTTACTGCATACTAGTGCTCGATACCAAACACTTCACTTAGGTGTTGGACCTGCCTAGCTCACAGTATTTGTGTTTATGCTAGTGCTCAACCCGAACACTTCACTTAGATGTCGGGCTTGCCTAGCTT
This sequence comes from Linum lewisii, assembly GCA_034768395.1. Classification (NCBI taxonomy): domain Eukaryota; kingdom Viridiplantae; phylum Streptophyta; class Magnoliopsida; order Malpighiales; family Linaceae; genus Linum; species Linum lewisii. Next base: position 14,757,871 of record CM068303.1, read on the forward strand.
TATTTTCAGCATTTTAAAGAACTTTACATTGATTTGCACAACTTATTACTTGATTTAATCATCTAGCCACTTAATCCTAGCTAGTTATAACTTTTTACACAAGATTTCGAATTGGATTTCCGTCTAATCTCTAGCCACAATCACAGGTGAACAAATATGGAGTGAAAAACATGGAAGAAGCTAGCATTTATCATCTTAGAACGGTGTTATCGAGCTTTGTTATTAACAAACCAATCAATTCAATTAATTCAAGTTTCAACTACTGAAGTGATTTATGATTTGTTCTGACCTAGACTCATTTAATATCAGTTCCAACACGTTGGTTACAGGTTCTAAGTGGAACAGTCTAGACGTCATTGTTCAAAATTAAAGTCAATTTAACATCAAAAGTCAAGAATTGAGCAATTCTATGCTAGAGAAATTTCAAATTGAACCACGGAATCACAGAAAATCAAACAAGATCATGCATAATCCTAGAATCCTACCCCACACTTAAACGGTTCTTTGTCCTCACAGGACTAAACCAGAGTAGAGAGATACGAAGAACCTGTGACGAGATGGTCGGTGTAGCGGATGAGCACGGAGAGTCCGGATTGGAGCGGAGTAGCTACTCAAGTTCCTACAAAAACAAAAAAACAAAAAGATCAAAAGGATACCGGGACAAGTGTCCCGGATCCACACAGTCAAACAAAGAACGGTTAGGGGAATTTTGAAAATATTTTGACTCTCTTTAAGTGGAGGATTGGGTGATTTTCAAAATAGTTTTCGCGAAAATAAGAGGGTGTTTTCGCCGAAAATTTTAGTTCAAATGCACTGCCGGTTTTTCAAGTGTGTTTTCGCCGAAAATAACCATATGTTTTCGCCGAAAATAAGCGTTAAAATCACTGCCTGGTTTTCAAGTTCAATTTCGCCGAAAACATTATAAATTTCAGACCAAAAATATGAAACAGGGAGGTTCAGTGAAAACCAAAAGGCGATTTCGCCGAAAATGGGGTTGAATATTCGCCGAAAATTTTGAACTACTCGGGTGAAAATATTTTCGCAAATTCGGCAAACTTTAGAAAATCACAGTTAAATCCACAAAAATCGAAACGACCTCAATCAACTTGCGACTGACACTACGACACGCAGTCTACACACAAAAAATAAGAAAACAAACAAACAGACACTTTTGGCTCCCCGAACCGACTCTAAAAATACTAAGTTCGACAAAAAAATTAAAAAAACAGACTCCAGCCGTGGGTTGCCTCCCACGAAGCGCTCTCTTTTAACGTCCTTGAGCCGGACGGTACCTGTTAGGGACCCCAACTTAGGAGTTCCTTGAAGTCAATCATTTTCTTCAAGGTTAGCGGTTGAGTGCCATGTAGCACTCCAGACGGGTGATGTAGCCGGTAGTGCTTTAGTAGATCGGGGTTCTGGTTGGATGACCAGTTCTTCTCGAATTCTCCTACTAGATGAGGGAGGAGGTAGTACGGCGTGGCATGGTCAATGAGCTCCATCTTCTCTACGGGTTGACTCGGCGGAAGTGTAGGTGAGGGTATCTCCTCAATCTCTATGTGCTCCTCTTCGGCTTCAACTTCAGGATGGATTGGCTTTATGTCTTCATCAACCACCACCGCCAAGGATTCTTCTAGCTCATAATAGTCATGGATAGGATCATCATCTTCTTCTTCGAACAGCTCTTGAGCGTCTTCTCTCATTAACTGCTTTGGTTGCTCGAGCTTGATGTCCGTCGCGAGATGAGCTTGTAGCATTGAAGAGATATTATCCAAGGCAGATTGGGTTCTCGACGAGCATTGTTGATGTTCATGAAGCATCTCTTGGTTATCTCTAGCGCCTCTTCGATGCTCTTGTTGGTGTGTCTCTTGGTAACCTTGTAGCATTGAAGAGATTTTATCAAAGAGGGAGTCAAATCTCGCGTTTGTTGTTGTTGTTGATGTAGCATTTCTTGATAATCATCGGGATATGGTGCTTCATTGAAGTACCACTCTCGGTACCGGTCATCCCACCTGTAATCCTGCATAATCAAAAATCAAAAGCACTACCCAGGTAAATCATGAAAATATGGAGGAAAAAATAAAGGTAAGGCGAAAAGGTAGAAGAACAATTTGCCAACTCTTCTTTCAAACAATTAGAAGAGTCCCCGGCAATGGCGCCAATTTGATAGCTGCAGTTTTAGCGGTATCAAATAACTAATCTACCAAGGCAGACTAGATCGTATTCGACTCGAGGTTTCTTCTTCTTGACTACTCAAAGAAGCTGGCAATTTATTCAGGTTTGAACACGTAGTGCGTGGTGTGAGTTCCACGACTTCTAATCTAATGAACAAAGGAAAATAAAAGACAGAAAAGTAAAAGGTTGACTAACGAGAAGATAGACGAACTTAGATTTCGAATCCCCCTTAGATCACCAGAGCAACGGCAATCACAACACCAACGGTTTTCAATTCTAATTCAATCAATTACTAAGACACCACCATAACTCCTTACCCTTAGGTTTAAGACCGGCGAACGTTCGCTCTATCCGTTCTAACTACCAAGATTAACTAGCCGCCCGGGTACAGTCGCCTCTCGCAACGACTTAATTAACTGGTGCAATTACTAATGATTAGTGAGTTACTCTTGCAGTGGATTAACCCTAACCGGTTCCTACGAAAGGCACGCTCGAATTATAAGGTTAATTGTTCAATTCGATGTTCTAAAGTAAGGCGAGCGTTCGCTTCTATCCTTAGCTTAACAAGAATCTAATCTAGGTGATCAATCCAGACAAGAAACATGAACAAGGACGAACAAATCAAACATGAAAAAGAACTGATTGAATTTCGAATCTAATCACCGCCGATCCGTGACCGCTTTAAAGCCCTGGTCACTTAGGGTTCATCTAATCTAAGCTCTACAAGTTCAGTTACTCATATCGGAAACAAGAGAATCAAAGGCAACAATGAAGATCATCATACAGAGGAAGAACAGATAAGAACTGAAAAACCTAATTCTGACGACTCCCGCGAAGCTTCAATCTCCTGGATCTTCAACTTTAAGCTCCAGTTCTCCGAGGTGGAAGGATGGCGTCACGATCTCTCCACGATTCTTCGAACTCTCTAAACTCTATCTATCGACCCTAGAGTCGGCTGACTCTCAAAAGTCTGATTTGTGAAAAGATGAATAATGAATTGATTCCTCCTTGGGCCGCCGGTTTAAGTATTTATACTTAAACCCTAAGTCGCCGGATTTGTTCTATTGTTTTCGCCGAAAATAAGGGATTATTTTCGCCGAAAATTCCTTTGTAAATTGTTGCTTCCGTCGGCTGATTTCTTCATAACTTTTCGGTGAAAACATTATAGTATTTTCGCCGAAAACTTCAGTGCAATTCAGCTCATTCCGTCTGTGGGTTTTCTGAAGGTATTTTCGCTGAAAACTGTGTAGTATTTTTGGCGAAAATATTGTGCTGGGCAGTTGGATCTTCTGTTCTGAATCCGGTTTGATTTCTGGTTCACTCTTGAGGTCTTGAATACGTCCATGGCTACGTAAATGATGGCAAAAATCTGTGCTATCACAAAAACACTAGAAAACCATCAAATTGACCCAAAAAGGGCCAAAGTAACCAAATCGGTAGGAAATAGGGTAGTTGAGTGAATATTCGCTATTTTACCCCTAAAACCACGTTTCAAGTAAGGAAATGTCGCTTAAATGAGGCTGATAATCACGTCAAATCGAGTGTCATCAGTACTGTTGACCGGCTCGGCATCATTCGCTCCGGACCCAGTGCTAGGGTTTTGGTGATGTCCGGGCTGTTCTGGCCTTCTGCTTGACATTTCCTCGGACAAGTGAGGTTCTCTCCAAGTCTTTTGGCCTCCTGAATCTTCTGGCATCAACTTGTCCGCCAGATTCTGAGTGCTGAGCAGGGTTGTCCGAGGCAGGGGCTGGTTGTCCGTATCCGCCGGGGTCGGGGCAGTGTCCTTAGGGCATTTGTCTTTTGTGGGGGATTTCTGTCGGCCATCAAGGGTCAGCACTGTGCATCCTTCTCTGATGAACCTCTGGTCTAGCTCTTCATGCTTGGCTCGACTCCAGTCGCCTATGTAGGCTATGACCCGTGTCTTGAAGGCTTTGACTTGGCTCCGGGTCAAGGGCAGGTCTGGTCGGGTCCAGGGCACCGGAGGTTCATCATTCCCCTCTTCTTGGGGAGGATTCGTCCTCGGGAGGATGTTGGTCACCCGGAGCTAAAAGACGCCCTTGGGAGGATGTTGATCCTCACCCAGGCACTGATGCCAGCCCCTGCTCCAGCCAAAGTTAGATTTATGACCCGCCAGGAGCTGATGCTGATACCAAGCCCAGACCTGGAGCCCGGGCCGAGATCCGAATCCTAACCGGCACTAAAAGACACTCAGAAGGTATTCTTGAAGAGCTGGCCAAGACAGAAGTCAAAAGGCCCGGACAGATTTGAAGAAGGCCCCAAGCTAAGCCTGCCACAGACACAGGGCCCATGCCAGCGCCCGTACGAGGAGCTATTTTGGACCAGACAACAATTGGCCCGTGCCTTTTGGGATTTTCCAAAGGCACTGGAATCCTTATGACCCCAGGATGACTCTCCAATAAACGATGCTGAATTTGGAGAAGAATTGAAGGAAATGGAGCTAAACCAAGTTAGAGTGAAGCATGGTCGGAACATCAAGGAGTGGAGCTCGGATGCTGATCCTAGGAAGCCCATGCTAGGAACTATGATCAGGCCACCACCTGATCCTGATCCAAGAGGAGAGAAACAAGGAGAATCCAACCACGGAGAAGGTCCAGGAGGCCAGCCCATGGCCAAGCAGCTACGGGCCAAAGCTGAGTTAATAAAAGACCAAAGCTGGATTTCTGGACAGGTTCGTAGCCCGACAAAAATTGAAGAATATGGGCTACCTGGAGACAGAATTTGGGCTGATGTCCAACATGAAAGTTGTATCCCATGGAGTCTAGTAGTGATCTGAAAAAGGGTTTAATTTTACGAATTAGTTTGATATTTAATTGGCTAATATTTCCAGAACCCGTTTCAACTGTTTTTGGGGAAACTTGGCACCCAAGTTTAGAGTTCTTGTATAGAAAGAATACTTTTCCCTTATACGAATTTTACTTACCTTTTAGGATAGATTAGGATTAGTTTAAGTCCTCTTTAGTATTCTAATTAGGAATTTTTTATTATTTCTTTATTAGTTTAGGAAGTAGCTATTTAGGAGGAACAAGAGAGCTTGTTCCCTACTCCTCCACCTATAAATAGAGGCATTCGCCTCTCTTGTAAGACACACCTTTGAATCAATAAACTCTTAAAATTTGGTTTCTTCTTGCATTATATGCAATTCTCTTTTCGACCTTCATGGAATTGATTGTCGTCTAGACCGGCTTATCGTCAAGAGCATTCATCTCTTGAAGTGGCACCTTTCACTTGATACTTGTGGTTCCTAGCTCCTTTATAGCTAGTGGGTCAAAGTTCGATTCCATCCTGGTTCCATCCCGATTCCATCCTGGTTCCTAGCTCCTTTATAGCTCATTGCTAGGAGCATCAGCTTGTGGTGATTAGGGTCGTCTGCCCACGATTATGGTGGTTCACATCTGGATGTTTGGCAGTTTCTGCTTGTTCGAATCGAGTTTCTGATCTCTTGGTGAGTTTGGTGTGTTGATGAAGTCCCTTATTAGGATGTTCAGATTCTTATGTTTATGTTGCACCCCCACGACCCTTGATCTTTAGCACTTTAGAAGCCAAATTTTGAAATATTTGAGGATAGTAACTCGCATTCTTTGGGATACTTTTGGTGCCCCAAATCTTACCTTTTCCGACCTCTCTAGCTTGGTGGAATAACATTTTGTCGGATTAGAGCCTCACATGGCTTTAAAATTTTGAAACGAAATCGTGAACTTGCATGGGTGGAGCTTAGTGAAGGTATACCCCTAAGCATGGTATGACCTTTACCATGTACCCTCATTTACTAAGTGATTTGGCCTCAAGTAAGTGCTATAATCTTATCTTTTTACAGAAAGAAATTTTCCAAGTCTTAGAGTTAGTGGGAGAGGGAAGAGCGTCATTTTTCAAAAGCTTGAAGTTTTCTTACTCCGCAAGTCTTTTAAGAATTGGCTAATCTAGTACTATTTTAGAAGGGACGGTGGTTTGTATTGTTGTGCAATTTAAGTGTGGAGTCCTATCCTATCTAAGGGATCACTTGAATGTCGTGTACATCACTCTAGGACCTACGGTTCTTTCATCTCAGTTTTGTCTAAGTAGGAGCTTTTATTTCGATTGAGTTGATTGCTTGAGGACAAGTAATGTTTAAGTGTGGGGTGATTTGATGTGAAGAAATTATATCACTTTCTTCCCCTCACTTATTCACATTTTCAAAGAGTTTTGGCATCTTTCCCGTTGATTTCGTGGCTTTTTTTAGCTTGTTTCGACACATTGATTGTTTGTGGTGACAAGGGACTTTCATAGTCCATTTCCATCTTATTTCTAGTGTTTTTGTTGTCATTTCAAGTTATAACATTGTAGAGTGCTGAAAGATGTTTCCAACGGTTTGAATGGTGCTCCAATCAGAAGCTTGTAGCTCCCGGTGTGATCGCTCGAAGTTCATGCTCTGAAGTAGTGTTAAGGGCGCGCTCAGCACTCACCACGGGCGCGCTAAAAATTACCGTGCTTGCCGCCGAGAGTTTTGGTGTAAATTTGGAGTTGGGGTGTGGTCATGGTCACAGCGCCCAAGGCCTTCCTTCCCCCGCGCCCACGCCCGCCCGCGGTCAGTCACTCTCTGCAGACCCTCATTGGATAGCACTATATAAGTGCTTTTTCTGCACTTTTAAAAGGGAGTTCAGATTTTGATCTCCTCCAAGGCGATTTGACGAAGTAAAGACATCTCCACCATCTCCTACACCACTCCCAAGGGTCTCCGCACCATTATCCATCATCCTCTCTTTCTTATCCTAGAACCTTCCTTTTTGTTGTCTTGTCTCAATTATGTTCTCCTTTGCTCTTTCACACTCTTTTCCATGCTCCTTGAGCCCTCGTTGACTTTCCTTTTCAAGTGACTTTTGATTTGTAATTGTTGGACCTTCGTTTGTTGAAGCGACTTTTGTTTGTTTGACCCATTTTTTATCTCTCCTCCTATCTCATTAAGCTTCCATCGAGGGACCCCGAGAAATTGACCCTATCTTTCTAGGTGCCTTGTACTAGGTGACCCTACGGAGGATCTCGTTCAGTAACCAAAGTCCTTAGTTATTTCATGGATATGTCAGACATTCGCTTTAATCCTGAGAAGAGCAAGATCTTTGTATGGGATGGAGGATTGAGAAATTTACTCTTTAATCCATGCTTCAAGATTCTCTAAAGGATCTTTGCCTTTTAAACATCTAGGTGTGCTAATGTTTGTAGGGAAACTTAAAAGGTCAAACTGCAAAGGGCTTATTTATAGAATAGTTGGGAGGAATACAGACAGGAAGGCAAGATGTTTGTCCTATGTAGGCAAGATTCAACTTATTCATTTTGTAATTTATGGCATTCTTCAATTTTAGATGAGTGTTTTTCTCATTACTAAGTATATCCTAAAGGAAATTGAAATGCTCTACAATAGGTATCTTTGGGGGGAAATTGAAGAAGGGAAAAGTAAACTTACTTGGAAGTATCTTGCTCTTCAAAAAATTGAAGGTGGTGTAGGTTTACGAGAGTTTTACTCTTGGAATGTTGCAAGAACAGTGAGGCATCTTTGGAATTTATTTTCCAGAAATGGCTCTTTGTGGGTTGTCTATATTTATAAGTACAAGATCAAGCATTACTCTATTTGGGATCTTAAATGCTCATCAGGGTCTTGAACTTGGAACCGGATCATGAAGATGAGGGCTTTGGTCAAGGAATTTCTTGCTCTTGATTATATAGGTGGTGTAATTTGGAATGGTGAGCCAATGAGCAAGTTCAAAGTCTCAGTAATCTGGGGTACTTTAAGGCCTAAAGCTCCTCTGGTTTGTTGGTGTGAAACACTTTAGACAGGTCTTGTTGTGCCTCGACATAGCTTCCTTTCCTGGTTGCTTATTCTTGGAAGGGAAAAATGGAAGGTGGATATGGTTTCTTGAGGTCTCCCATTGGATTTAGACTATTTTGTTTGTGCAGATTGACCATGTCTTCTTGCTTTGTCCGTTTTCCAAGGATATTCTCAGTGATGTGCTTCCTGGTATCTGCATCAACTCTTGGTCTGGGGTCATTAGCATCATTTATGGTGATTCGAGTGATGGTGACAAATTAAGAGATCCCTTTGGTGCAATGTTGTGAGCTCCATTTGGAGAAAACGATGCACTGGATACTATGGTGGTAGGAGGAGAAGTGCTACTGATATTATTGCAACAATTAAGAGTGATACAAGATGTGTGCTTTTGAGAAGATAGATAATAGAGTTTTGATAGAAAATTTTGTAAAGATATGTTTTGTTCTTGCTTTCTTGGAGTGTAGGTGATCTGGACCCCTCCTTTGAGGTAGATGGTGACTTGAAGCATCCTTGATAAGAGTTGAAGTAACTTGATTGTAGTTCTTAATTTTGTTTGATGAAATGAAACCCTTAATTCATCAAAAAAAGGAAATTTAAAATTTTTGTGAACTTTTAGTCTTTCCAAATGGTACATGTGGTTGTGACTCATATAGGTACGGAACGGCTGAAATCCTTTTTGGACTCTGCATTATCCTAAACCGAACCACAATTGGGAGTAGGTTGAGAAGAAGAATGAGACACTGAAACTTCCATTTGGGACTAAGCAATAGACGGGCATGTATTCAGCTCGTGGCGACCCACAACCAACACCATACCACGAATTTTTCAGAGTCTCACTATTTAGGTAGACTCATTGGTCAATACTATGCACACATTTGGAAAACCTTACCTAGAGTGCACATGACATAAAAAAACTAGTGAATTCAATAGGTGATTAGACCAAGTCTTCCACCAATCTAAGTCAATCGTTCATTAATTCAACCAAAGAAAGTACCTATACTACTAAAAGATAGATAGATTGGGTGATGGTCATACCGTGGTTCTCACACAATCACTAAGTATAGACACCACGTCTTTCTCATCAAACAACAAAAGGCATGGACACTTAACGAAGGATTTAAGCAATGCAAAGAGTCTAAACCACGAGGGGAAATGCGAAGCAGTGATAGAATGATAAAAACTGACATAATCACCACCCATTTCAATCAAAACACGGCAAACAATCAATCCCAAAACATGCATGATCCCACCCAGTGGAGGAACTTGGGGGAGCCGGGCCGAACCCCGACTCACCCCACTTTCAGTCCTAAGCATTGAAATCGAGTGTGATGTGATCCTACCTACCTGCCCCGGTGCCAATATTTATTCCTACACCCCACCAGGGTCACCAACTAGGGGCAGAAGCTTAAGGCCATACAAGGAACGCTTGGAGCCTAGGCATGCTCACAACCTGGCCCTACAAAGGTTCCTCAAGCCAAGGTACGTAACTAAATTCAAGCACAGGTCCTCCCCAGCAGCTAGGCAAGCAAGAATATCGGTCAGGCCACGCCAGGCACTGATGTTGGCCAATGCCCCAAATCCAGGCCCCGGGCTAAGCCTAAGGCCAATGTTATGCCCTAGATCAAAGGGAACGAGGCACGTGGATAGGGACAAGCCTCGTGATCCCCTTGAAGCATTCCTGGAGGAGCTTCGGAGGAAGAAAGCTGAAGGCTTGGCCAGACAGAATAGGATCCCAGAGCCAAGCCCCACCACGGACCTGGACTAGGCTTGGCACCAGGACTAGGCCTCGGTCAGATCCCCGGAGCCCCAGGCCTGCACCATCACGTGAAGACCCTCTAGAAGCCTTCCTGAAGAGCTGGCCGAGACAGAAACTCGAAGGCTTGGCCAGATTTGCAAAAGGCCGAGAGCTGGGCCTGCCCCGAGCACCGGGCTCTAATCGAGCACGATGCCGGATCGATCTGCGCTGAGCCAACAATTAGCTCAAGCCTTTTGGGAAATTCCAAGGGCCCTAGATACTTGAAGCCCTAGGATCCAAGATGACACTCGATTTTACGTGTTTATCAGCCTCATTTAAGCTAGATTTCCTTGCTTGAATCTCGGGTTTTAGAATGATTTAGCATGTTTTCACCTAAATGCTCTAATTCCTGCCATTTTGGTTACTTTGGCCCGTTATGGGTCTATTTGATGGTTTTCTAGTGCTTTTGAGAATGCACAGGTTTTTTCCGTCAAATACATAGCCACGGACGAGCTCGGGAAGCAAAGGAACCTCAAGGAACGGCCCGATCAATCCAGAAGTTAACCAAGTCAGAAGAAAACACTGCCCCGGCTGTAACTAAAGTTTTTGGCGAGAAGTCTGAAGTTTTTGCCGAAAACTTATGCAATAAATTCACAGTCGAAGACAGGAGAATCCAGCCGAGGTTTCCACTGAAGTCATCGGCGAAAACTCCTAAGTTTTTGCCAAAACTAATTCCTTTTTTTCTGCTGGAATCCTAAACCGGGGCCACAAAAGAAATATACTTATTCCGTGGATTAATTTCCAGACTTCAAAATTTTGAGAAAGAGTTTACAGAGTTTGAGGGGCCAGGAAGAGATCGTGACGCCATCCTTCCATCTTGGAGAACTTGGTGCTAGGAGTTGAAGATCCAGGAGATTGAAGCTTCACAGATTCGACTGAAATTAGGTTTTACAGTTCTTCTCTGTTCTTCCTGGTTAAAGATGTATTCTTTGTTTGTCTTTGATTCTTTTGTTTTGAATATGAGTAGCTAAACTCATAGAGCTTAGATTAGATGAACCCTAAGTGACCCGGGGCTTTAAAGCGGTCACGGATCGGCGGTAATTAAATTCAGTTTCAATTAGTTTCTCTTGCATGTTTGGTTTGTTCTTAATTGCTTCTGTGTTTCTTTTCTAACTTGATCACCTAGTTAAGATTCTAGTTATGCTGAGGATAGTAGCGAACGTTCGCCTCACTTCAAAAACACAAATCAATAGTTAACCTATTCATTAGAACAATTTCTCTTTGTATGAACTATTTAGGGTTAATCCACTGCTAGAGTAACTCATTAATCACTAGTAATCGCGCATGTTAGTTTTCCGTTGCTGAAGCGAACGCACGGGCGGTCAATTAATCTTGGGAGTTAGATCGGATAGAGCGAACGTTCGCCAGTCTTAAACCTAAGGGTCAGGAGTTATGGTGGTGTCTGAGAACTGAATAATTCAGGATTAAAAACTGATGGTCTTCTGATCGCCAATGTTCTGGTGATCTTAGGGGGATTCGAAATCTAAGCTTGTTTATCGTCTTGTTAAGTCAACCAATCATTCAACTGCTTTCTGTTTTCATTTCTTATTTCCTGCTTTATAGTCTAGAAGTCGTGGAACTCATTCCATGCACAACTTGTTTTAATCTGAGTAAATTGCCATCATATTTGAGTAGGCAATTAGAGAGAGACCTGTGGAATACTATTTGCTTAGCTTTTAGCTAGGTAGTTATTTGACTACACGCGCGTGAAAACGCGTTCATCAATCCACCTCCAACAAACGGAGCTGAATTTGGAGGAGAATTGAAGGAGGAGCCACGCGATGTGATGACACTTGATTTGACGTGATTTTCAGCCTCATTTAAGCAACATTTCCTTGCTTGAAACGTGGTTTCAGGGGTAGAATAGTGAATATTCACTCAACTACTCTATTTCCTACCGATTTGGTTACTTTGGCCCTTTTGGGTCTATTTGATGGTTTTCTAGTGTTTTTGTGATAGCACAGGTTTTTGCCATCATTTACGTAGTCACGGACGTATTCAAGACCTCAAGGAGTGAACCAGAATCAAACCAGAAATCAAACCCTAGTCAGAACCGAAGATCCAACTGCCCAGCACAATGTTTTCGCCGAAAAACCTACATAATTTTCGGTGAAAATACCTTAAGAAACTCACAGGCAAAGTCAGTAGCTTTACACTGAATATTTCGGCAAAAACTTTCATAGTTTTCGGCAAAAATCCAAGAAGAAACCCAACGTAGATTCAGCTGATGTTTTCGGCGAAAACTTAAAAGTCTTCGCCGAAAACTATTGAAGAAAAACACACAAGAGATTTTAACTGAAGTTTTCGGCAAAAACTCCTTAAGTTTTCGCTGAAAACTCCTTCCTTTTCCGCGGCTGGGTTGGAAAACCCTAATCTTACCTATTTAAAGAAGCAGTCGGCAGCCAGCCAGAGGGAGAGGATTATTCCAACAACTATTCACAAATCAGACTTTTGAGAGTCAGCCGACTCTAGGGTCGATAGATAGAGTTTAGAGAATTCGAAGATCCGTGGAGAGATCGTGACGCCATCCTTCCACCTCGGAGAGCTCGGAGCTTAAAGTTGAAGATCCAGAAGATCAAAACTTCGCCAGAGTCGTCAGAATTAGGTTTTTCAGTTCTTATCTGTTCTTCCTCTGTATGATGATTTCCTTTGTTGCCTTTGATTCTTCTGTTGTCGTTATGAGTAGCTAAACTCGTAGAGCTTAGATTAGATGAACCCTAAGTGACCTAGGGCTTTAAAGCGGTCACGGATTGGCGGTAATTAGATTCAAAGTTCAATCACTTTCTGTTTGCATGGTTGTTTTGTTCTCCGTTGTTTATGTTTCTCTTCTAGTTGGTCGCCTAGATTAGGTTTATGCAAGCTAGGGTTAGTCGCCAGAAAGCTTCCCTGCTTTGGCGCATAAACTTGTCTTCCTTGATCACCTAGTTTAGATTCTTGTTAAGATAAGGATAGAAGCGAACGATCGCCTCTCTTTAAAACATCAATTCAACCAATTAACCTATTCATTGGAGTGTGCCTTTCGTAGGAACCAATTAGAGTTAATCCATTGCAAGAGTAACTCATAAATCGTTAGTAATTCCACCAGTTAGTTTAGTCGTCGCGAGAGGCGACCGTACCCGGGCGACTAATTAATCTTGGTAGCTAGATCGGATAGAGCGAACGTTCGCCAGTCTTAAACCTAAGGGTCAAGAGTTATGGTGGTGTATAGAAACTGATTGAATTAGAATTGAAAACCGCTGGTCTTGTGATTGTCGTTGCCTTGGTGATCTAAGGGGGATTTGAAATCTAAGCTCGTCTATCTTCTCGTTAGTCAACCTTTTAATCTTTCTGTCTTTTATTTTCCTTCTTTATTAGATTAGAAGTCGTGAAACTCACACCACGCACAACCTGTTTAAACCTGAGTAATTTGCCAACATATTTGAGTAGACAAGAAGAAGAAACCTCGAGTAGAATACGATCTAGTCTGCCTTGGTAGATTAGTTATTTGACTACACGCATTACAACGTTCATCATGATGCAAAACTCATACACGATCCAGGCCCAATCATGCAATCCGACCGTGTTTAGGATTCCTCTCCAGACAAGGAATCCCTAATACCACGGACCGAAGACCGTGTTCCTAGTCCTCCTAGGACTAGGACACATGGAGGAACATAATCCGATTCAGAATCCAGACTACACACACAGCCAAGACAAATTCGAGCAGGACACAGATTCCTGTCCGGCCTAGGGTTTCTCCGGTTTTGCCAGTTTTACTATTTAGGGGATTTCTTGTTTTCCAAGAATCTTTGGGTTTTTTATTTGTGTTTCCTTTCTAGTTTCAAATAAGTAGGATTAATTTAGTCTTTTAAATGTCATAGTTAGACTTTAGTTTATTTTATTATTCGTTTAGGAAGTAGTTATTTAGGACGAGTAGGAGAGCTTGTTCCCTAACTCCTCCATATAAATTAAGGTCGTCGGCCTTCTTTGTTCTTCACACTTTTATCAATAATAAACCCCTTTTTCATAATGTTGTTCTAACCCCTTCGAGTATTTTCTAGTTGCATTGCTTAAGGTTCGGCTTATCATCAAGAGCATCCATCTCTTGAAGTGGCACCTTCGACATTGATACTTCTGGTTCCTAGCTCCTTTATAGCTAGTGGGTCAAAGACTGATATCCATCCTGGTTCCATAGATTTAGCTCGTTACTAGGAGGCCAGCTTGTGGTGGTTAGGGTCATCTGCCCACGGTTGCGGCGGTTCACATCAGAGTGTAAATTTGTGATTTTTTCAAATCCAGCTTTGTGCAGATTTTAAATTAAGCTCAGTGTTATATTAATTCAACGATTTGAAAACCAAATCTATTTTGAAAAACTTTGTGTTGTTAAGAAAACCTAATATAGTTAATATACTCAATCATATTAACTATACGGTTATACTCTTATCTTATAGTAATATCTCATCGACATATGTAGATGGTTAAGCAAGCTAATCATTTTATTGCGATTTATGAATGAATGAGTAAGAATGTAGTATTGATGATAAATTATTCAAATCAATAGAAGATCGTCGGTGGCATATTCAATTTTCATTTTGTCAAGAGGAATACTAACAATTTATAGAAATGATGTTGGTCGTGATGAATTAGTGACTAATAACATCACACACTGAAACCGAAAAAATATCTAGCGCATTATATAGAGAGAGTAAAATTTTGTTTCAATTTCGGCTTAGTGCACGTTTGGATGCAAGTTCCACCCCTGATCCCACCCACACTTAAACAAGCCAATTTCCTCATTGGGCGCAATAATAAGGGGGAAAAAGAGTTGGGAAGATGATACACATGTGACAACGGGCATTGTGAAGGTGACAACGGTCGTTGTCAATTTGTGGATAAAGGCGTTGTAAGTGCTGCAACGGCCGTTGCACTGGAACAGACAACGGGCGTTGTACATGTCAATATTTAAGTGAATAGTGGGCAGTAAGTCAGAAGCCTAATTCATAATTCCTAATTCTCTCAACTGGGTTTTGACGAACAGTGGGAATTTCAGAGGAGGAATTGCGATATCCCGATCTAGGAGGCTTAGATAGTCGTGGGAATTTGTGGGAAGTGTAAGGAATAGTGATGACACTAGAAATATCATGTTTATTTGCCCCAATTAAGCGACATTCAATTGTCTGAAACACATTTTAGGGTAGTTTAGTGGATTTTTGTTCATTAATGCTATTTCCTACCGATTTGGTTACCTTGGCCCGTTTCGGGTCTATTTAATGTGTTTTCTAGTGTCTATGTTAGTACACAGGTTTTTGTCATCGAATAAGTAGTCATCAGGAGTGTTCGGGATGCAATGGAACGTCAAGAAGTGACACGAGATCATCAGAGAAGTCAGACGATCAAGAATTGAATCACAACTGCCCAAGGGAGAAGTTTTCGACGAAGACCTTACAGTTTTCGCCGAAATATTGATGAAGTAGGGAAGATTTTGGCGCAGGATTCTCAAAATATTTTATAAAGAACTTTTGGCCTAATACCCTCAGTTGTCACGAACTATTGCGAAATTACTCGCGTATATACCACGTATACCCTATCTGGATGGCGTCACCAACTGTTGGATTCCGAGTTCCAAATAATACGCCGTCAGATTTTAGTCATTTCCGTGGACACTAGTGCTAACGAGTTTGCTGACTGTATAAACTAGTCTAGTTGGCATCCTATGTGGCAATATTTGATAATTTCTTAAAACAAAAAAATAAAAATTAAATTAAATTAAATAAAAAAAACTCTTCTCATCCGTTCTCTCTTTCTCCACTCTCTCTCCTCCTCCTTCACCTGCACTACTTTCTGACGTCTTATCCGCTGTGATCTCCGTGCTTCCGATGGCAAGATTGGCGTGAAGAGAGAATCTGGAGCTCCGCTTCAGTCCATCTCGGTGCCGCAAAAGGCCACCAGAGTGACAATGTTGGAGAATTAGTACAGGAGATTGAATCACAGAGCTATTCAATTTTTTGCCCCTTCTTCCTCCGTTTGATTGAATTGCTAGGTCATTTTCGCGGTGACGGTGGCGGTGGAGGTTGTGACGGGGAACTCGATGTTGAGGAAGCTGGATTTGGTGGGTTCCCCTATTTCCGCAAGGATTCCTGATTCTTCTTAGTCTTGATTTCAGCAACCAGAGCTGCTGCTTCCTTCGCCGCCTTATGCTTCCTTCCTTCAAGATGTTGCTTCCAACTTTGTTGGCTGTTACTTACAATGTTACACAGCGCACAACTTACCAAATCTGTCCTTTGTTGCAAGAAAGAGTAAAAAAAACAGAGTGAATCCAAAATGCAATTAGTCTGAAAATGAGTGTGGAAGGGACTGACCAGAAGGATCCTAGGCTGAATGCCATCGGAGGGAACTCGTCAGGACGTCGGCGGCGGTGGGAGACAGAGTGTTTCGCCGCCGTCGTCGACAAGTGGAGGCCGGTGAAAGGTGGATCACCCTTCGTATCTGCTCCTCGGACAGATAGAAACATCAAATCTTCAATGGGTCTGCTGGGAAGGAAGTGGGAAATTTGTAAAAGGATCGGTTTTGAGTTGCAGAGGAGGTGGGTTCCTGTGAGAGAGAGTGGAGAGAGAGAGAGAGAGCGGACGAGAAGGGTTTTTTTTATTTAATTAAATTTTATTTTTATTTTTTATTTTTAAGAAATTATTAAATATTGCCACATAGGATGCCAACTAGATTAGTTTATACAGTCAGCAAACTCTGTTAGCACTAGTGTCCACGGAAACGACTAAAATCTAACGGCGTGTTATTTGGAACTCGGAATCCAATAGTTGGTGACGCCCTCCAGATAAGGTATACGTGGTATATACGCGAGTAATTTCGCAATAGTTCGTGACAACTGAGGGTATTAGGCCAGAACTTTTTTCCAAAAAGTTGGAATTCTTCGACAAAAAGTTAATGAAGAAGCAAGACAGATTTCTGGCGCTGAAATTTGGAAGTCTTCAGCGAAAACTTTGGCTATTCCCGGTCAGTTTTGGACAAGTCCCTATTTAAGGACTCCTTCAGCCCCAATTGGAGATATCTCATTTTTCAAACTTTCCCACACAAAAGAGAGAGATGTTAGAGTGCTTTATGGAGTTCTTGGTGAGATTACTTGATAATCTTTTCATCCCGGAGATACTCGGAGCTAGGAGTTGAAGATTTTCTCGAGATCGAAGCTTCGTGGAGTCATCGCAATTAGGTTTTTTAGAGCTTTTCTGTTTCCCCTTTTTAAGATGAATTCTAAAATAATTTTTGATTCTTTTGTTTTGAATGAGTAGCTAAACCTATTGAGCTTAGATTAGATGAACCCTAAGTGACACGGGGCTTTAAAGCGGTCACGGATCGGCGGTAATTAGATCTTAATTCAGATTGTCTTTCTCATAATTGATTTGTTCTTCGTTTATGTTTCATTTCTAGCTTGATCACCTAGATTAGATTCTTGTTAAAATAAGGATAGTTGGCGAACGTTTGCCTTGTTTTAGAACGTCAAATCAATTAATTAACCTTTTCAATGGAATCATTCCTTTGGTAGGAACCGTTTAGGGTTAATCCGTTTCAAAAATAGCTTATAGAATCCATTCAGGTGCACCAGTCTTTTATCCATTGCAGAAGTGAACGCACGGACAGATAATCGATCTTGGTAGCTAGTTCAATAGTAGCGAATTTTCGTGGACTTAGACCTAAGGGTAAGAAGCTATGACGATGTTAATGAATTGAATGAATTAGGATTGAAAAGTCGCCAATTTTGTGATCGCCAATGCCTTGGTAATCTTAGGGGGATTCGAGTCTAAGCTTTTGTCTGTCAATTGAAACCAACCTCAATCAATCAATCTGTCTCTTAATTCAATTCGTTTTCCTTGCATAATAGTTTAGAAAGTCCTAGAACTCACACCACACAACTTGATTTAAACCTGAATATTTGTTAACTTATTTGAGTAAACGATTAGAAGAAACCCCTTGGAATACGATATATCCTAGGTTAGTAGGTTAGTTATTTGATACCCTGTTCTACAGCTTATCAGATAGGTCTAGAATGATCGTCCAAGATCATATTCAAGTAAGCTCTCTCCGTTTCAGAGATTTCAGGAGAAACTTTCGGGTTCTACGATCGCAATCAGTCGTGTTTTTCGCTAATTAGTTTGGTCTGGTGTTTGTATTTCTTAGGAATCCCTTGGGGAGGTTTGTAATATAGTTTTTGCAAGCTCAGGAAGCTGTCTCGACCAGTTTCAGATCTGGATTCAAGAAGAAGACAGATGAGGGGTTGAATATAATTATGCATCCATACCCTAGGATGTATAGTTGATTGTATATTATCGGTTATGTACTTGAGATATTATTAGCAAAGTCATTGATCTTGGTTATCGGTATGGTAGTGGGTTATCTGAATTACTAGGTTTTGGTTATGATGACAAATTATGTAGATTATGGGCATTGGCTCTTGATACTAGATAATGACATTTGTCTACTACTCTTGACTTCTAGCTTGATTTATTATTCTGCGTTACTGTTATTGGTTAGTAGTGAGGATATTCATTGTCAACCCCATTCTTATTGGCTAACAACCAAAATATAGATAAATTAACTTAATGGTTGGAACTAGGTGAAAGTACGAATTACACACTCTCCTAAGAAATGTAAAGGCTAAATGAGTCTTAAAGACCATTTACGGGGCCCTTCACGACACATGGGTGGTTATTAAACCATACAGGCTACATGGATCCTTAAAATTCATATAGAGGTTGCTTGTACTTCCAACGTAACTTTTATTAGATGTTACTGGGATTACTGGTATCGGTTACTGGCTCTTGCCTTCGGGTGTTCCAGTCATTGGTATTGGGATTATCAGATAGAACTATTAGGTTCTAAACTTCTAATTACTAGTTAGGGTTTCTACCCTTGGCTTTCAATTAAAGCACTTCTCCTACTTTTTCTTGCTAGTTCTTACTTTCTACTGGTTTAGAGTTCACTCAGTGTTTAGCACTGACCCTCCTTCTTGTTATTCTTTCTTGTCTTGTTACAAGGTATGGTGAGAAATCCATCTTGCTGATGAGAAGACTACCGGGATGAAGATCTGGACAATGTGTCTAGCACTAGCGGGTGTTGTAGCATGAGTTCAAGATGACTCTAATTAGTTTTGTTTTAAATAATGTATTTATATTTGGGAACTATTGTACGAGATTCTTTATTGATTTCTGTAAGTTACTGGTTTCCCGATTTGTGGGTTGTTCTTTGTATCTTATTGTTTAGAGGTTACTTGATTATAAGTATTGGTTTATGTAATAGAATTACATTAGTTATTCCTTATGAGTTTATGAATGCATTGATTGTTATGTGTGAATGTACTAAATGAGAGTCAGTAACACCCGGTTTAGTGTATGCATAGGTTGGACCACTAGTTAAACCAGAGTCTTCTAGGGTGGGGTGTTATAGCATTGCCTTCGCAGAATGTACTCTATTGTTGTCGGCTTTGCTTGTGTTGTTCACCATGACATGTAATCATCACCATCTTCTCCATCATCATCTTCCTCCACGACATCACCGCACTCAAACTCCATGATCAGTCGTCTGATCTCAGAATGATTCAACATCAGTTGCACAATCTTCCTCGAGATGATATCGTGCATGGGGATCCCTAACGCGTTGACTAAGCCACAAACCCATCAAGGTCGAAGATCGTTGGTGAGGATGGCGAAGCGGTTGACGAGGAATAATCAGTGTATTTTTGGCAAAGCTTTGTTTATACTATTGGTCTTGGAATGCTTGAGCATATATCTAATTCGAGTTGAACCAAACTTAAATATTAAGTTAACACACTAAAACTGAACGAAATGAAATATCCCTAACTACCTCCTTCTGCTCGTTTCCCCTTCATTCCTCTATTCAAACTCAAAAATTTCTTGTCTGGTTAACTAAATGGATCAATAAATATTTAACACTGTTATTGACGAGGCAGACGACGCTTATGTGAAATTCCCTCAATAGATAAAAAAATTTAATTTAATTGCAATGTGAGAACTTTCTAATTAGAAAATAAAAAGTAAACGTAAAATATAATTTACTTTTCTATCTTCACTTTTCTTCGTCCTCTCCCTTTCTCCTCCAACTCTCACCTCTCTTCGCAACTAGGTCCCCTACACCTCTCCCCCTTTCCCACCAGCTCTTATTCTCCCCTTCTTCCCCCTTAGAACCACATCAATCTCTTACCACCCCCGCTATTAGTAGTATAATAAGATTTTTTTTACTATTACAACTGCATAAACTCATGATTTCCATGTTTCTTTATAATCATTGTTGTGTATTAAAAGGGAAAAACATTGAATATGAAGCTAGTATGGTACATGGAGTGCAAAAAAGTCTATTGAAGCTTGCTAATTACTTTGTTTAACACTATGGTAATTATGAAACTATTCCTCGAGGTAAACTATGTTCTTTCTTGTCACTCCTTCTATTATGGTTTTGCTACAAAACTTTATTTGTTTTCACCTGAATAATGTTTTAATGAATTTGTTATTTTAATTGAATTTCTGGTTAGTTAAAATAGCAGAGTTTTTCGGTTAAAGTTTGGTAGTTGAATTCTTGTTAGTTGTCTATTAACCATTACTGTGATGATTTTATATTTCTTTAGTTGGTGAAGACCTTTTCGTCTCGATTGATTGGCTCTTACCATGTCTTATTTAATTGTTTTTTATTTGACTTGGTAGTGTAAAACGAAGACAACTATTTGAGAGAAACATAATTAGAGAAATCAATTGAAAAAAATTATTGTATAAGTTCAGAGATGAGCTATGTTTCTCTTCAATGGTTTCCCTACACTTCTGTCTCCCTAATGTCCCATCTAACTCGAATAAGTTCACTTTGTTGGTGATGGTTCGTGGCTAAGATGGGAAGAGATATTGGTAGTAAGTGGTGGTGTTGTGGTGACTACAATAGTTATTTAGTTTTAAAAATTAATATATTCAACTATATTATTTATTTCTAATAATTTAACATAGCATCTCATGTAGCAATTTTTTGAATATCATATGAATTTGTGTGGGATCTTAATAGGGCGGGTAGTGGGTATTCCTGAACCCGTATGGAGTGAGTACCCGTACCCGTTTGGGTTCATGTTTCAGGATAGTTTTAGGGTCATACGGTGTATCCCGAACTTGAAAATACCCACTACCCGTTAGAAGCCCGAAAATACCCATTAATTCCTTAACCCCTAATAATTCCTCAAGCCCACACCCACACTCACTGCCCACAGTGAGTTACTCACAACCCACACTCACATTCTTCACTCTTCACCACGAGTCCACGACACTAGTGGATTGACTGAATCCTAATTGGCTTGGCTAATTCCTTCGACCTTCAATTCTACCTTCGGCTTCGGACTCAATCTCATTTAGCCATTCTGTCGGTGACTCGAGTCGAGTTAGGGACGAGAGTCGGGAGCAACTCACCAGCAGCAACCAGCACCGCAGTAGGAAGCAACTCAACAATGTCACGATATCACAAATCGATAATCATATATCCCTTCATCCCTTCTCCTCTTTTTTTAACTGTCTGATTGCGTCTTCTTGTCAAGTTTCACGCACTTTCGTCTCCCGAACTTGGGCAGTTACGATCTAGGTAAAAGAATCTGTCTCCGTTGTTCTGTGTTTTATTGATTATAAACCATTAAACATGTTGTCCACCTTGTTCTGTTTGTCTGATGTCTAAGGTTCATTTAAACCTAGATATATTACACTGCTAAACTAGGTTTTAGGTTGGTTTGTTTGATGATGATGGTTTGATTAATTGATCCCCAGATTTCTAAGTTTTTGGTTTTATTCCTCTTACTTGGCAATTTCTTGGTTGGTTTGTTTGATGATGATGGTTTGATTCGCTAATTTTTGTTCAAGCTGCTGACTATTGTTTCATTATGGTATATTGCCTATTTTTGATGTTATATTTCCTTGGATGATGAAGATTGCCTCTTGTTGTTCTTGTTCAGTTGTTATATTGCAGGTTGTTGTTTTATTATCACTTATTGCTTATTGATTAGTCAGTTATTCTCATTAGATAGCGAGTAATATTGAAGAAACACACCAAGCGAAAGTAGTGTGAATGTTGAAGGAACTACTTCATCCGGCTCTCGTACTATTCATCCAAAGAAACGGAAACTTTGGTCTCCATGATGGGAAGGTTTTACAGCCATTTATATCATGGAAGGAATCCACCGAAAGAGGTCCGTTACGAAAAATGCAACCGATGTGAGACTATCATTAAAGCGAAAGCAAGAAATAGTGATACTAATGGTTTCAAAAATCACACGAGTCTTGTGAGATGAGGTTCAGAGATTCACAGAAGCAATCTAAATTGAGCTAACAAGTGAGCAAGGATGGTGCTGTCATAGAAAAGGATAGGGTATTCAGTCAAGAAGAAGTTTGATTGGCATTGGCTGAATATATAATCATGGATGAACTATCCTTTAAATCTGTTAACAAAGAAGGGTTCAGACGATTCATGACGAAGTGTTTGTAACACCATACCAAACTAACCAGGGTATCCCATGGTTGAACGGTATGAGCATCGCTCGAAGATAACATAATTGAAATAAACAGAAATCGATAAAAGGGAAAATGCATTAACTCGAATTAAATGATGAAACTCCAAGGAGGCCTCCAGTAAATAAACCAATAAAAAATGGTGAACAATAATCCAAAACCAACATCTCGAAAGTTGGTATAAAACTCACCCAAAATACATTAGTCAACTGAAACTTAAAGAAAACAAAGAAATGTCAACTCCGTGTGGTCCGCCAATCATCATCTCATAGCTTTGCTCGACAGACTTCTCGAACCCGACAGAACCACCTCTCTAACATCACACCTATAAGCCACGAGAACCTGAAAGGGGGAAGAGGGCGGGATCAGTTTCCTATTGAAGCTGAGTGAACCCACTAGGCTTAACTATGCGATGTCCTAATCCACAGTAGAGGTTCCAAACTCCACACAATACATTGACAATGGAACCAAAGTTAACTTTATCTAGATTTTAATGTCCTAAAGCAGTCTAGGTGATCACATAGGTTCATTTCATCGTTCACATCCATAACTAATAGCATCAGTAATAGCATAAGCGATTCAGCATTAAACAATAGGACATATCTCAGAACAGTTCACAATCACCATCATCTCACACATTCATGCACACAAACCAAAAGTCATTTCTAGGTGAGTTATTAAGGCGCCAAGGAGTTATCCCACACCACCGTCGCCGGCCATCACAACTATCATATCTCGCAGGATCTTTCCCCGTAAGATCTTTCCCCGCAGGGAGATAACATGACGCATCCCCTAAGGGATCCTTCCTCCATGGAGCTATCACGACGCATCCCCTAGTGATCCTTCCTCAACGGAGATTTCAACCACTATGACTCAACGTCATAGGATTAACCCCAATGAATAGGACACGAACGCAATGGTATTTTGGGTGGGGTAGTGTGGGCTCCTTCCGGTTCTACATTCATATTCAGTTCACCACTCATACAATTCATATCACAAAACACTCTGTCCACATCATTTCATAATTCCTCTTTTCAAACATGTTTCACAACTCATCAACATATTCACACAATAGGGTAATCGGCTAGCTTATCGGCCACCCCCACCTGCAAGTATAGGGATAGCCATGTCATGAGTCATGGAATTACCCACATGTTCCTCTTTCATAGGACGACCCCACATTGGCAGTGCCATCCTCCTACATCCACAACTGACAATTCAAGATATCATACAATTTACAACCAACCCCTTCTACACCAATCCATTAGTCAATTCATTTCAACTGAAATCCCCAATCACAGCAACAATCAATGAATCAATCATGTTAACAATCACAGAACAGTTTACCCCTTCGCTCTTTATTTTCATGCAATCCCTAGCTTTCAACTAAGTCGAATTACAACTCCTCACGCTGTCCAATACTATCTAACAACGCTAAGCCCTCACCTGGAATAGAAGACGAGGCTCTAACGTCTTCTAGATTCCCGGAAGAATGATTTCCCCAACTCCAAACTCGTAGCTCTAACCCTTCTCATTGACTGCGCCCTACATCGAAAAACCAGAAATGAAGATTAGAAATCTCTTCATCTCATCTCTAGGAACACGTAGGAGAAAATGGATCATTAAATGGACCCATGTAGCTCCTGGAATCAACCTTCGAAGTTTGGCCGAAGTTGGTTCGTCATAAGAATTTTCGTGGGAAAAGAAAGAGTTGGAAGTGGCTAAATCTCATCAAAACCCATCTTTTTATATTCATGTTTAAACACACAGTGTGTTTCATAACACACGACATGTTTCATGAAGAGACACGGCATGTTCCACAGACACACAGTCGTGTGTTTCCTTCTGCCAAATTCGAAGAACATTGCTGTAACACGCTGTGTACCTTGAAGACACACGACGTGTGTTCTTCACTGTACATCATGCTCACTTGCTACCTCAACCCGAATTAGGCACGAACATTCCGAACCTCAATGGTACCTCAGAGACACTGATTCTAGTGCCTTGATTACGCGAACTCGAGTTCCAAACCATCCGCTTGAGCGGGGATGTTACAAGTCTCCACAACTTCAAAGATTTCATCCCCGAAATCACCCCTAACTCATCCTAGCAATGCAATACCGAAATTGCAACAGCTTAAGCACCACATCACTACCTGAAATTCTTAATAACAAACCTAGCAACTTCTGGCTTCTAAGGCCGCCAGCTACCTGCATCCCAACTCTTAATAGCGCACAACACAACCATAGCATGCACCCAACAACAAAACTATAATACAACTAGAACGAAGCACAAACTGAGAAAGTAAGAGGAACACTAAAGGGAATGAGTACCTGAAGCATAAGCTTCCACCAATTTCGGGTACCGTCTCCTCTTGCTCTCCTCTGTCTCCAAAGTTGCTGACTCGCTCTCGTGGTTCCTCCACACCACCTTCAACTATGGAATATGATTGTTCCTTAGAACTCGAACTTGCTTATCAATGATTGCCACCGGCTTCTCCTCATAGGTCATATCTTGTTCGATCTCTACTTCTTCTGGTTGTATCACATGAGAGGGATCCACATGATACCGCTTAAGCATTCTAACATGGAATACATTGTGTATTCTTTCTAGCTCCCTTGGCAATGCCAGAACATAGGCAACCGGACCAGACTTCGCCAAAACCTCATAAGGAACAATGTATCATGGCGCCAACTTCCCTTTTCTACCAAAGCGCATCATCGCTTTCAATGGCGACACCTTTAGGAACCCTTCTCCCTAACTTTGAAACTCATCTCCCTAGCACGACTGTCAGCATAAGACTTCAGCCTGTCTTGAGCAGCTCTCAGCTTATCCTTGATCACTTTCACACGATTAGCTGTCTCCTAAACAATATGAGGGCCCGTCAACACTCTAGCACCTCCCTCATCCCAGCACAACGACGTCCTACACTTCCTTCCATACAGAGCTTTGAACGGTGCAGACTTCAAGCTGCTATAGTATGAGTTATTGTATGCAAACTCGACCAATGAGAACAATTCTGTCCAAGGAGTCTGAAACTCCATAGCATAGCTCCTCAACAACTCCTCTAAGGTAAGAATCGTCCTCTCCGATTGACCATCTGTTTGAGGATGATAAGCTACCGAGAAATTCAGCTTTGTTCCCAATGTCGTATGCAACCTTCCCAGAAATGAGTTGTGAAACTCGGATCTCGGTCAGATACAATGGATTGAGGAACTCCATGCAACCTTACCACTTCCTCGATATAAAGCCTAGCTAGCTCCTCAACACTAGGCATTACCAGATGGGTAAAAAGTGAGCGACATTCGTCAAGCGATCCACAATTACCCAAACTGCATCCTTCCCTTCTCTGGTTGGTGGAAAACCTGATGCAAAGTCCATCATGATATTGGCAAATTTCCACTCCGGAATGGGCAAAGATTGCAGCAATCCACCTGGACCTCTGTGTTCGGCCTTTGTCTTCTGACACACCAAGCAAACCGACACAAACCCGGCTACATCCTTCTTCATACCCGACCACCGTAAACTCGCTTTCAAGTAGTTTTACATCTTTGTTATTCCAGGATGCATGGCATACATCGAAGAATGAGCTTCCTGATGTTTGAATTTCAACTCAGAACAATCAAGGTCGTATTTCCACGAGGGCTCTCCAATTGCCACTACTCACACGGTTCATGGACGGTCTATTCATTTGAAAGAAGTTTTGGGTTGGAATAGGAACAAATGAAAACATAAAGAAAACTAAACAAACAAACAAAGCGGTGCAAAACAAAGATAAAGGAGGTTCACTTGGAAAGATAGCTTCATCATGCTCAAGAGGAACAAATGCACAAACAAGCCAAACATGATCGAGGTTGCAATCGAATGACCACGCAAATCCCTTCTATAGACTCAATGCACTCTCGTAGCACTAAGTTCCTATCCTAGAACCACTCAACTTAGGCTCTCGCTCTCAAGCTAAGTGACTAAGGATGCATTAAAGGTGTTTGATGAAATGCCAAGCTACAAAACCCGTCCTATGACTCTATGACCACTAGGCTAGACACCACACTCTCATGTCAATGTCCTAACACTAAGAGAATCATCAAAAGACTAATCAAAGTTCAATTGAATGAAAAAACTAATGCACACCAAGTGTTCGATAAAATGCACAAGAGAGAAATCATGCAACTATGGTTGAATTGAGATGATCTAATCTCTTAAAACACACTCTCTTCAATCCCTAGACCTACAATCCATGTAATCTAAGCACTCTCATGCATTACATCACAAAGAATAGACCAAATCAAGCAAACATGGCAATCAATGGAATTAACAACAAGTCTAGAGATCATCTTCTTACATCCAAGATCATTCATAGCATGTTTACACAATCAACCTCTATCATAGCATAACTATCTATCAATCCAAGGAAACCTAGGAAATTAGCCACACATGGCCAAGGGTACAAAAGAGAAAGAAAGAGAGATGATCACCAAGAGCTCCATGGCAATCCTCTTTTTGCAAGCTCCTCTCCCAAGGATGTGGACTTCAATCCAAGCTCCTCTACTTTGAGTTGCACCTTGCTCTAGGGTTGTGGATTGGAGATGAGGAGAAAGTGATTGAGAAGTTGAGAAAAAAGGGTTTTGACGAAGGTGTGTAATCTAAAATAATGAATTGTATCCCTTCTTTCTCCCTGAAAACCTGCTTTAAATATGCTGCTGGAAAAGCCTGGAGTTTTCGGTGAAAACTTAGAAGGTTTTCGCCGAAAAATTCCTTTGAAAATCACTGAGCCAGCCTTGACTTTCTTCATAGTTTTTCGGCGAAAACTCTGAATGTTTTCGCCAAAAACTTCTTCACAAATCAGCTTCAGATTTCCTGGATTCTCCTGCCTGCATTTGGACGAATGTTTTCGGCGAGAACTTGATAGTTCTCGCCGAAAACTCCTTCAGTAAAACTGCATTTTTCTCGATCTTGGCACAGCCATATCTCCTCCGTCCTAGCTCCGATTGACCTCCAGTTTGATCCTACGTGCTCCTTGTCACCAGTACTTCGATGCCATCTCCTGAAAATGCAGAAAAACATCCAATAGATCACGAATTTGGCTCCAATGTGGCAACCGGACAACAAATGGACACTTTGCACAAAACTTCAATAAAAGATATTAAGCATGGCATTTAAGGTTCAAATACGACATTTCATAGGTCAATCATAAGCTCAAAATGCACTAAATAAAGTCACATCAAATTCCCCTACGTCTAAGCTTTGCTTGTCCTCAAGCAAATGAATTAGAAAACATCCAAGTTCACAAATGACAAGATCGGTCCCATTGAGATTCAAGCAATAACAATTTGGCTTAAACTGTTCCACGAACAAACTTAACCTACACATGCAAGAACGTAAACCAAACAAGTCTAGACCTCACTATTTTCTGCACACTTCAAGTAGTGGTTAATTGGGACACAGAAAAACCGACCACGACAACACCAACTCTAATCAAAAGGACTTGAACTCGGGAAATGGAACGGATTAAGCGGAGGTAGGGTAATTTGGAAAGTGGTGAGTGATCGTGATGTGGCTATCGACTCAACTTCGTCCGCTTCTAGATCTGCACTTTTCACGCTCAAGCTAGGATCACTACAACAAGGGCCACTTTTAAGAACTCTTTCATTTTTCCTTCTTCTTTCTTCTCTTCTTTTTTTTTCCTTTTTTTTCTACTGCATAATAGTGCTCGATCCAACACTTCACTTAGGTGTTGGACCTGCCTAGCTCACAGCCTTTGCCTTTGCTAGTGCTCAACCCGACACTTCACTTAGGTGCCGAGCTTGCCTAGCTTTTCTTTTCTTTGAGCATTTTCTTTTGAACATTTTCTTCACAAATTAGCCACTTGATCCTTAGCCCCCTTAAAACTTCCACACAAGATTTTGATATGGATTCCGTCTAATCTCAAGCCACAATCACGAGGATCAAAAAGGGAATGAAGAACATGGAAAAAGGGCGAAAATGTGTATGATCCAACAAACAGGCCAAGGCTCAACGGGTTGTCATATAGGAAACTGATTTGGGTAGGCTTTTTGGCTGAATGCGGTGAAATTCTAATTGCCTTTATCATCTTAGAACGGTGTTATCGGGCGGTACCTAAACACGCATCAAACCATTCAACCAACATACAAGAGTGATAAAATCTCTGTTCTGGCCTAGACTCATTTGATATTAGTGCTAACATGCTGGTTATAGGTTCTAAGTGGAACAGTCTAAACGTCATTATGAAAGCTTGAAGTCAATTAAACACCAAAAGTCAAGAACCGAATGATTCTACGATAGAGGAATTTGACATTCAATCAGGATCATGCAAAGCATCAAAGCATAGCATTACATTTCTACCACAAACAATCACACCAAACCTCAAAGTCCCCCTACGACTAACATGAGCATTGTCCTCAATGATCAAGAGAGAGAGGGTAAGGTGGAGCGAAGTTACCGCGTTGGTAGAGAAGAGCATAGGAGGTAATAGTGGTGAATGAGTTCCATGATGATCCTTGGTGAAGAGTGATCCAAAATGCTTGTCAAACCTTATTCAAAAAGCTAAAACAACACAAAAACCTCAAACAACAATTAAAAGCGAAAAAATTAAAGATAACATGGGGTGCCTCCCAAGAAGCGCTTAGTTACCGTCTTAAGCTCGACGATACATGCGTTAGGGTGTCCAACTTAGTACCTCTTTGAGGTCAAGTATCCTCTTCCATGATGAAGATTGAGCTCCAAGTAGCGATAGAAGCAAAGGGTAGACTAGCCAATGAACAATGATGCTTGTATAACACTTGATACCTTGGGGTGGCTTGCTACCTTTGAAATTTGGAACTTGAGGAAGATAGTAAAGTGGGGGGCCCTCGTTGAGCTCCATCGTCTCCAAGTTGGTGATGCCACTCGAAGAGTCTTCCGGGTCAAGGAGAGGTGGCTCCACTTCCATGACCACCGTATGAGGAGTAGAGTTGCATGCGTCCTTGGGCTCTTGGCACAAATACTTCATGACCAAGCAAGAAGATTGAAGAGCACTCACAATCTTTGGTGGCACCACAATAGGGTGGTGTTTTTCACTTTCGTGCTCCACTCTCGGTACCACCTCTTCTTGAAGAGTCTTCACAACATGTCTCACCTCCTCTAAAGTGTCATCATCCTCAAGTTTCCTTGGTTCTTCTATCCCCACATCATCGTTACTTGGTGTGTCCTCGGGAAGAACATGTTCTTCAATCGCCTCCACTACCAAATCTTCTTCCGTGTCAAGCTCTTCGGATTCACAAGTGTCATCTTCATCATCATAAACTTGCTCCACCTTCTTGGGCCGATTCTCATTCTCTAGAGCTTCCATGACGAGATTCATACTTTGAGCTAGGCGATTGAGCCGAGCCGCATTGTTGTCCGCAATCTTCGAGAACTCCTCTAGCATGGATGGAGTGGGAGAGTGTTGCTCCACCTTATGGGGTTGACGTTCATTTTCAAGCATCCCATTGATGTGTGCCATGCTTTGTGCTAAGCGATTAAGTTGGTTCGCATTGTCTTCCGCAATCTTCAAAGCTTCCTCAAGCGTGGGAAAAGGTGGAGGAGGTTCCTCATAGCTTACGAACTCCTCTCGAGGACGCTCACTTTCCTTCAGCATTTTCAAGAGCTCCTCTAGCATAGAAGGAGGTTGAGAGGGTTGCTCATAGCTTGTGAACTCCTCTTGAGGACGCTCACTTTCTTTAACCATCTTAAAGAGCTCCTCTAGCATGGAAGGCGGTGGAGAATGTTGTTCATGACTTGTGAAATCCTCTTGATAATACTCCGGCAAGACTTGATGGTAGGGTGGAGATGGATAGGGACATTGCTCATTCCACATGGGTGTTGAAACTTGTTGTTCTTGACCCCACCATTGGCTATCTCCCTCACAAGTTTCTTGGTAGTAGTTGGATGAAGTAGGATGACCATAGTATGGGTTAGGAGATGGATTTCACCCTTGATAGGTATCATAACCATTACTTCCATTCCATGAGTTCATCTTACTTGCAACCGTGCTCCCATGAACTAAATGAGGTAGAGGGCGGAGTGGTAGATCAATAATTTGTTCGAGGCCTTGAGGTTGTGCTTGGAGATGAGTGAATCGACTCATGCACTACTATAAGGGACCTACAAACAAGCACAACAAACACAACCGAGTAGTACAACAATGCGGGATAAAAAAACCACAAAAACAAATAGCAAAGAAGCAAAACTAAAATGGAAGGAAGTGAATAGAACGGTCCACTGCTAAATGCTTTCTTAGGATTGAGAAAGTCCCCGGCAACGGCGCCAAAAACTTGATGTTTGAATTTCAACTCACAACAATCAAGGTCGTATTTCCACGAGGGCTCTCTCAATTGCCACTACTCACATGGTTCATGGACGGTAACAAATGAAAACATAAAGAAAACTAAACAAACAAACAAAGCAGTGCAAAACAAAGATAAAGGAGGTTCACTTGGAAAGATAGCTTCATCATGCTCAAGAGGAACAAATGCACAAACAAGCCAAACATGATCGAGGTTGCAATCGAATGACCACGCAAATCCCTTCTATAGACTCAATGCACTCTCGTAGCACTAAGTTCCTATCCTAGAACCACTCAACTTAGGCTCTCGCTCTCAAGCTAAGTGACTAAGGATGCATTAAAGGTGTTTGATGAAATGCCAAGCCACAAAACCCTGTCCTATGACTCTATGACCACTAGGCTAGACACCACACTCTCATGTCAATGTCCTAACACTAAGAGAATCATCAAAAGACTAATCAAAGTTCAATTGAATGAAAAAAACCTAATGCACACCAAGTGTTCGATAAAATGCACAAGAGAGAAATCATGCAACTATGGTTGAATTGAGATGATCTAATCTCTTAGAACACACTCTCTTCAATCCCTAGACCTACAATCCATGTAATCTAAGCACTCTCATGCATTACATCACAAAGAATAGACCAAATCAAGCAAACATAGCAATCAATGGAATTAATAACAAGTCTAGAGATCATCTTCTTACATCCAAGATCATTCATAGCATGTTTACACAATCAACCTCTATCATAGCATAACTATCTATCCATCCAAGGAAACCTAGGAAATTAGCCACACATGGCCAAGGGTACAAAAGAGAAAGAAAGAGAGATGATCACCAAAAGCTCCATGGCAATCCTCTTCTTGCAAGCTCCTCTCCCAAGGATGTGGACTTCAATCCAAGCTCCTCTACTTTGAGTTGCACCTTGCTTAGGGTTGTGGATTGGAAATGAGGAGAAAGTGATTGAGAAGTTGAGAGAAAAGGGTTTTGACGAAGGTGTGTAATCTCAAAATAATGAATTGTATCCCTTCTTTCTCCCCAAAATCTGCTTTAAATAGGCTGCTGGAAAAGCCTGCAGTTTTCGGCGAAAACATAGAAAGTTTTCGCCGAAAATTCCTTTGAAAATCACCGAGCCAGCCTTGACTTTCTTCATAGTTTTTTGGCGAAAACTCTGAATGTTTTCGCCGAAAACTTCTTCACAAATCAGCTCCAGATTTCCCGGATTCTTCTGTCTGCATTTGGACGAATGTTTTCGGCGAGAACTTGATAGTTGTCGCCGAAAACTCCTTCAGTAAAACTGCATTTTCCTCGATCTTGGCACGACCATATCTCCTCCGTCCTAGCTCTGATTGACCTCCCATTTGATCCTACGTGCTCCTTGTCACCAGTACTTCGATGCCATATCCTGAAAATGCACAGAAAACCATCCAATAGACCACGAATTTGGCTCCAAAGTGGCAACCGGACAACAAATGGACACTTTGCACAAAACTTCAATAAAAGCATATTAAGCATGGCATTTAAGGATCAAATACGGGCATTTCATAGGTCAAACATAAGCTCAAAATGCACTAAATAAAGTCACATCACTTCCTCAACTCATCCACTTCCGATACACACACACGATCTCCACACTTCAGTAACTCTCAGCCACTTCAAAATCGTTATCCAAACCCTTATCCACTTCTTCTCTAATGGCTACCAGCTTGGCATCCTTGAGTTTCTCCTTCCGATTCTGTCATTTAGCAAAGGGTGAATGCTGAGCTTGGCAAGCAAAGTGTCAACTTCGCCGAGCTGCAACTCCACTCGCAAAGCTCTAAGGCCAACCAACTCCCTCCGACTCAGAGCATCGGTTACAACATTGGCCTTACCAATATGGTAATCAATGGTGCAGACGTAATCTTTCAGAAGCTCCACCCAACGTCTCTGTCTGCTGTTCAACTCCTTCTGATCCATGAGATGCTTAAGGCTTTTGTGGTCCGTCATGATCTTGAATGTCTCACCATACAAGTAGTGTCTCCATTCACAGTAGTACTACTGGCTACTGCTTATTAGTTATAGCCTTAAAAGTTATGGCATTATGTGGACTTTTGTATGTTGTTACTTATCACTTATGGTTGAATTTGCCTATTGAATATTGGGTAAATGAACTATAGAATATTGATGCTATTACTGTGAATCTGTAAATCTAAGTATTGCTGCTGAAATCTGAATGGTTCATGGTTGCTGGCTTGTTGATGAATATTGAATATTGTTGTTGAAATCAGAAATAAATCCATTCATGTTTGTTATTGTTGCCAAATAATGCTTCTGCACTTTGCTACTTCTCTAGTGTGTGTGCAATGTGCTTCGACTTTCACAACACACAACATTCTCACTCACTACTAACCCCTTTTATTCATTTATGTTTTTCCCCCTTCTGACAAGTGTTTGTTAGTGTATTCTTGGGTTGAAATAAACAAATCCAGAAACGAATTTGTGGAATTGTGGTCGTTGGATGAGTCGTAAATTCGTCTGATGAAAGGCAGTGCTTCGTATCGATCTTAGTGGGTATCCCGTACCGAATTCGTTCGGGTTAGTGGGTACCCACTACCCGATCGAGTTCGAACTTCGGGATATCTTTTGTATTACCAAAACTTAATGGGTACGGGTACCCGAGCCTGTACCATTAGCCCACCCTAGATCTTAACCATTTTTCTATTAAATAAAAATGGGTTAATGCACCTTTTTACCCCTCTACTATGCAAAGTTAACAAACATACCCCTTTACTATTTTCTAACCGATTTAACACCCTCTACTTTGAAAACTTTAACAAATATGCCCCTCTGTTTAATTTTTCATCTATTTTCCATCCGATGTGTTGATTGTACGTGCCACGTCATATTATTTGTACACCTTATCGCTTTTTTGAATGCTCACAATCGAAAATTATTGAAATTAGAAAGAAAAATAAAAAAGAATACCACAAACGCCTCCGTACATAATAGTGATTATAATGTACTTTTCTTTTATCTTTTCTTTTTAATTTAAATATTTTCACCTTGTGGACATCCCAATTAGCGATGTTGTGGAAAAAAAATATGACGTAGCACGTATAATCAACTCATTTGACGAAAAATAGATGAAAAGATAAATGGAGGGCATATTTGTTAAACTTTTCAAAGTAGAGGGTGTTAAATCGGTTAGAAAATAGTAAAATAGTATGTTTGTTAGCTTTGCATAGTAGAGAGCCAAAAAGGTGTATTAACCCAATAAAAATGTATTAATAACATATGTAAAAGAAATGTTATAATTAAATAATAAAAAAGATTGTGCATACAGATTTGTATAAAAAAAATTAGACAGTAGAAAACTGTGAACTGCCAGCATTTAACCTGGAGGACGTCCATCGTCCAGTGCAGGTGCCCATGGCCCTTAAAAAATGCCACGTAATGGTGATGATGATGATAAATGAAAGGAATGTAAAATTACCATTAACACCATACTGCTGCATTGGATCTCATCTCATGCTCTCTACTATCCCATCAACTTGCCACTGTGCAGATACATTACATATGTACATTGTACATTATTAAATATTTTTAAAAATTGAGGATTAATACTAGAGAGCTCCAAAGGCACTAAAAACCAACCATTCTTCACATATTCAGAGGCACCACCCTCCCTCCCTCATCACCATTAATAAGAGAGAGAGTTACCGAGTGACCAGCAGCAGCAGAGCAGCATCATCCACGCCCCCCACCCACAACAACCAACTTCACTGTGTGCTTTCAGAGAGCTGTTTCTCCCTTCTTCAAACAAACTCTACCTACAGAGCTCTGCCAATCTGATTGCCTAACTCAATGGACGCTGAGGTTTGCTCACTTTTTTTTTAACTCCTTGTCCCTCAATGAAATCAATCAATCAATGAATTGCTTTTTATTGTTCAGGAAGAGAAGAAACCAGCTGCTGCGGCAGAAGTTGTAGAGAATAAAGCAGAAGAAGAGAAGAAGGAAGAGAAACCAGCAGATGAGGAGAAGCCCGCTGCTGCCCCGCCGGCTGAAGATGAGAACAAGGATGAGAAAAAAGAAGGCGGTGACGATGGAAAAAAAGAAACCAAGGGAGAGGAGGTCCCACCGCCTCCACCGCCGCCTCAGGAGATTGTGTTGAAAGTGTACATGCATTGCGAAGGATGTGCTCGTAAGGTCCGCCGCTGCCTCAAAGGCTTCGACGGTCTGTCTCTCCTCTCTCTTCACTCACTTTATCTCTGTTTTCGTTACTCTGCTTTTTGTTTGTGCTGTCAGATGTACTGTATATACCTCCTTCTAATTCATAGTACTGTTTCCTTTGGTTTACTTACGTATTTGCAGGTGTGGAAGATGTAATAACAGACTGCAAAACCAGCAAGGTGGTTGTGAAGGGGGAGAAAGCAGATCCGCTCAAGGTTCTTGAGAGGATACAGAGAAAGAGCCATAGGCAAGTTGAGCTCATTTCCCCTATTCCCAAACCACCTTCTGATGAGGAAAAAAAAGCTGAAGACGAGAAACCCAAGCCTCCTCCAGAAGAACCAAAACCTGAGGTTATTTTCTTATTTCTCTCTCTCTCTCTCTCTCTCACTATTTCTCCATATTCCCCTGTTTTCTCTTCCTTCTTTCGGCCTGTTTTAATCTTAATAATCTAACTGTCGTCCTGAATTCTGGTGCAGCCTCCACCGCCGGTGATCACAGTTGTCCTGCAGGTCTACATGCATTGTGAAGCTTGTGCCATGGAAATTAAGAAACGGATTCAGAGA
The DNA here is from genome assembly GCA_034768395.1 of Linum lewisii. Taxonomy (NCBI): domain Eukaryota; kingdom Viridiplantae; phylum Streptophyta; class Magnoliopsida; order Malpighiales; family Linaceae; genus Linum; species Linum lewisii. The sequence goes on from CM068303.1 coordinate 14,793,282, forward strand.
ATGAAAGGCATGCTCCTCTCTCTCCTCCTTGCTTTCATACGTTTTTGTGTATTGTTGCTTTATTAATTTGTTTCCGTTGTGGGAGGAGTTCATGCAATTTGTTAGTGGGTTTGTTTGCTTTGTAATTTGGTGATTCATAGTTTTGTATTGTTGCCCCCACCCAGCCACCTCGTTTTCTTCTTAACCACTAATTAATTAATCTCCCTGTTTGATTTGATTGTGCATCTCAGCCAAACAATTTCGAATCCGAGGCTGACAAGAATTGTTGGTTGATTTTAAAACAGTTCATTTCCTTTCGCTTTAGTCAAATTACAAATCGACATTCCTTTCTCCCTCTGAAGTAAAACTGAAGTCACTAAACAATCAATTCAACGCATATACCCCACCGGACCAGTATGGGGAGAATCGAATCTGTATCAGACTCAGAGTCATCGAATTTTTGTTTCATTAATTGTAAATTGAAATTCAGCTGTTGTAAATTATGATAGGGGTGGAATCGGCAGAGCCAGATCTGAAGAGTTCTCAGGTGACTGTGAAGGGAGTGTTCGAGGCGCAGCAGCTGGTGGAATACGTCCGCAAAAGGACAGGGAAGCACGCTGTGATCGTGAAGCAAGAGCCGGAAAATAAGGAAGAGAAAGGTGCTGAAGATAAAGGCAAAGAGGAACCCAAGGAGGAGAAGAAAGCTGACGAGCCCAGCGGCGACGATAAAGGTAAGAAGGAAGGCGGCGAGGGGAAGCCAGATGAGGAAAAGCAGAAAAAGGAAGGAGATGGCGATGGTAAAGAGGGGGCTCCTCCTGATACGGCGACGGCAGCGGCAGAGGCACCACCGGCGGCTGGAGAAGAGACAAGTAAAGTGGTAGAGGTGAAGAGGAACGAGTACTATTACTACCCAGCGAGGCACGCCATGGAAATGTACGCGTATCCACCGCAGATCTTTAGCGACGAAAATCCTAATGCTTGTACGGTTATGTGAAAAACAGATTCAAAAAATAAAAAAAGGGTTGGGATAGAAGACGGGGACAAAATTGGCAAGTCTGAGGGAGAGTTAGATTGGAGAAAAATTGAATATGTAACGCCATCATAAATGAAACATAATAATACTTCCTTTACCAACAAATAAATTTTACTTGCCTGCCTACAAACTCTCTCTTCTTACTCCGATGATACGATTCCTCACCCACTTCTATTTCTTCCGGCTATTTGAATATTGCGGATGAGAAGCATCATTGACTAATGAGAAATCGACAGACATTCTTTGCAACAGGGGGTATTTAAGTTTGGGTTGATGTTGATTCAACTTTGGTGTGGATTCCTTCACGGTAAAGCTCGGAGTCTGCTCAAATACCCATGCGAAATTACCCCCGGGCGGGGGCGGGGGCATCGAGGGACTTGAACGGACTTGGGAGGCAGGTTACCGAATGGTGGTTTTAAGGATGGACTCGGTGTGTTAGAAACTGAAAGTATTGGTTGTATTGAAAGTGCGAAAGTAAAGTTACATAAATGCTTCCAAGAGCATTTATAGAGTTAGGTGACTGTATAACAATTACAAGAAGCCTTCGAAGTTCTATAAATTGCATTTATGACACCTATCTATTTTCACCCCCTCAAGTTGGAGGGTGAATACTGGGCAATCCGAGCTTGGATACTAGCGGCTAAAAAATATGAGGACCTAAAGCCTTTGTCATGATGTTGCATAGCTGAAGTGGAATGAAAGAATAAACCAAAACCAGGATCGGTTTTGAGGTAGTTAACAACTCGCATGTGTTAAATTAGTGGGATTGCTCATGAATTGACTCAAGTAATTAACGGTGAACGAGATATCACGAAGAGTTATATATAAGTAAATCAACCAACCAACGAGACGTCTGTAAGACGAAGGATCGGGAAGCGGAGCACTCGAACTAATCGACACAACTGAGAATTAGCATCAGAGGGACTTGAAACGGGTTTAGTGGCTAATAAATTGCCATCAGGAATTATTTCGAGAGCATAGTTTCGTTGACAAAGGGTGATACCCTTCGAGGACCAAGCAATCTCAAGCCCCAAACAAACTTAAGTTCTCCAATATCCTTAATGGTAAAACGCTCGTGAAGTTGATTCTTGATAGCATGTATGCCTTGAATATCATCACCGGTCATGATAATGTTGTTCAACATAAACCAAAATCGCAAGCAAAAGACCATTAGTATTCTTAGTCAAGGAATAGTCGGCATTGGATTGAAAAAAACCATGAGTCTGAAGAAACTTAGTAAGCTTGAAATTCCATTGCCTACTAGCATGTTTTAAGCCATATAAAGAGTTATTCAATTTACACATAAGATTTGGAGATTCTAATTGCAAACCAAGAGGAGGATTCATGTAAACGTCCTCAAACAAATCACCATGAAGGAATGCGGTATTGATTTCTAATTGATGAAGAAAACAACCCTTGGTACAGGCTAAAGCCAAAAGGGCTCGTACAGTAGTCAACTTTGCAATGGGAGCAAAGGTATCGGTATAGTCTATACCGGCGGTTTGATTACAGTCGATGGGCTTTTCGTCCATGGGTAATTGGACTAGAGACCAAGTGTTGGTAGTATGCAAGGAACTTAGTTATGAATTCATAGACTCTATCCACTTGGGATTACCCACAACGTCTTTATAACTATTGGGCTCGGATTCAGCCGAAACAACAAGAATGAAAGTCTGATAAGCTTTTGATAGTTTGGACAAAGATAAGTGGGCTTGGATAGGGAAATGAACCGAAGAAACCCCATTACAGTAATATTCATTAAGATACCCAGGCCTTTTCTTAACTCTATTATTGGGTCGAGACATGCCATCCGAAAGCGACTGATCCAAAGGACAACAATCACTATTGAGTTGGGGAATCTGATCACGCTGAACTAAAGTATCAACTTGGAATGTAGCAGCAAGAGGTTCTTTAACAGAAGAATAATCATTGTTGGAAATATTAACATTAGCCAAAGACTTATTAGTTTTATAAATTTTTTTTGTGTGAAGATGAGTGTAAACTTCTACATCGACTTTGAAATCCTTAGGACAAGAAAAAGGAAATAAAGACTCGTGGAAAACCACATCACGATACACAAACACATGGTTAGAAACCAAGTTATACAGAATATAACCCTTGGTTTTGACCCAAGAAAAGACAAAGGTGAGCTCGAACATCCAATTTCAATCGTCCAAGCGAAACAACAGAAGCATAAGCTAACACCCAAATACCTTTAAGTGGCTATAGAATGCAGACTTGGTTAACAACTCAACTGGAGATGAACCTTTTAAAATAGGAGACGAGAATTGATTAACGAGGTGAACAAAATGCAGCACAACATAACCCGAGAAATCAACAGGAAGGAAGATTGAAACAACAGAGCTCGAGTAACATCGAGAATATGCTGATGCTTACGTTCAACTCTTCCATTCTGTTGTGACATATAAACAAAAGTGGTATCCGTTACGACTTGGTGGGTGTTTGCCTACCTCGTCGAGTTAATAATACTCCGTAAGGGTCACTTACGTTTCACCAAAAAAATATAAACAAAAGTGGTAGGATGACTAATACCCTTGGGAGAAAAAATCCATTTGAAATGCCAGACCATTATCAGTTCGAACATTCTGAACACTACATTGAAACTGAGTTTCAACCATCTTACAAAAATCAACAATCAATTGATGAGTTTCAAATTTTGAACGCATAAGGTGAACCCAAGTAAACCGTGTGTGATCATCGACAATAGTCAGAAGAAACCTATGACCTTCCATAGTCGAAACAGAATAGGGACCCCAACTATCAATGTGAACTAAGGAGAAAGCTCTCTCAGCACAAGAAGAACTAACATGAAATCTTAGTCATTTTTTTGTGTCGCCAAAGGGAAAACTTTACAATGAAATTGATCTATCTTCTTAACTCTCAACGATTCAAGTACAATCAGATAGCACTATGACCTAACATATCGTGCAATAGGTAAACACAACATAATTCTTACCCAATGAAGAAACTGAAGCATTACTTGAGTTTGGCGTTTCTCGAAGTAATACAACCAAAGGTGCCACCTAGCTATGCCAATCCTCTATGAAGTAATTCTGTCTTGAAATATACAACACTCAGGGGAAAAAATATCACAACATGAGGTGTGAGTTGTGAGTTTTCCAATAGAAATAAAATTAAACTTGAACGAAGGAATAACCATAATATCATGAATACTGATCGAGAAGTCAAGCTTAGCAGAACCCACATGAGTAACCAAAACTTTGGTTCCATCCGGCAAACTAACAAACATGTTTGTAACAACATGATAAACACTTAGACTAGCAATAGAGCAAGCCACATGGTCAGTTACTCTGGAATCAACAACCCAATCGTGGTGGGAAAAAAAGTCATAGAAAAGGTAGAGAAAACAATACCTTGGATATCACTGGCCGATGAAGTATGTCTAGGATGCGGATAAGAAGAGTTGGGTGCCTACTGAGCATCTAGATTAGTGAAATCATCAGTCTGATGTCTTGTGACGAGGCTAACAACACCGATATGAGCATAACCTAGACCAGCTCCGAGAGAACTGTGACCTTAGAAAAGATAATACAAGGGCTTGTATTATTGCTGAGATAGAGTCACACCACTGGAATCATCATTAGCCTATCCTTGATGAATGGCCTAAACGGAATTTAGAACCACACATTTGCCCTTGTTGCGATATCCGAGAGGATAACCAATCTTCTTGTAGCACTTCTCGATTGTGTGCCCAATGATGTCGCAACGTTTACAAACTGGTAGCTTCGAAACCTTCTTGAAATTGTTAATTGGAGGACCAGCAACAAAAACTTGAGACCCTTGAGACCCAGAACCAGAAGGAAACCCACTAGCTTGATGACCAACCAAATTAGAAGCCTAAATCCCGATTTCTTGCTCTTCTTGAGAAATGATTGTAACATCACCGCCCAACCGGATAGTTTAGAACTTGAGTTCGAGTGATCGAGGCACTAGAATTAGTGTCCCTAAGGTCCCATCGAAGCTCATAACTTTTGTGGTTAATTCGGGTTGAAGTTACAGATTGGCATGTTGTACAATGAAGAACACATGGCGTGTAGTTCAAACTACACGCCATGTATTTACAATACACGACCGTGCTTTAATTCCTAGAAAAGCTCGTCAGATTGGCAGTAGAAACCACACAATCGTGTGTCTGTACAACATGTCGTGTTCCTTAATGAAACACGTCGTGTGTTATGAAACACGCCGTTTGTTGTGACCTTCATATAAAAAGACGGAGCTTTTAGTAACTTCCACCTCTTTCTCTCTCCATGAAAATACTTTTGACGAACCAATTTCAGCCATTCTTCGAAGGTTGATTTCGGGAGCTACGAGTGTTCGATTGAAGATTCATTTTATCTGAGAGCTACGAGAGTCCGAGAGAAAGAGATCGCATTTCTCGAATTCTAGTGTTTGGGAGTAAGGTGCTGTCATTGATGAAGTGGAAAGCTACGAATTTGGAGGATGGGGATTTTGCTTGTTGGAGTTTTAGAAGACGATTAGAGCCTCGTCTTCTATTCTAGGTGAGGGTTTAGCGTCGATAGGAAATGATGGGTAACGTGAGGAGCTGAAACTCGACTTAGAACAAAGTTAGGTTTTGCATGAACCTGAGAGAGTAAAATTGGTTAACCATCTTGTGATTGTTGAGCATTGATTGCTGTGATTGGTTGGTGTTGATTGTAATTAATGTTTGTTGTGTACTGGGAGGGTATATGATGAAATAAATTGATTTATAATCATGGATTAGAAATGAGAGATAAGATAGGTTGGATTGAGTTGTGTTCTTCATCTATTGGCTATTGTCAGTTGTGGTTGCAGGAGGATGGTCCCGCCAATATGGGGTCGTCCTATAAAGGAGGAACAGATGGGTAACCCAAGACCTCGTGACATGGATGCCCCTACTCCTTCATTTATGCAGGTGGGGTGGCTGACGATGTTTGTCGTTTACCCTGTGATGTGATGGTTGAATTGTGAAACGATTGGCGAAACGGATGAGTTATGATGATGATGATGATGTAAATGAGGATTGACAGTGATGTATATTGTATGTTTGATTGTGAATACATAAAACATAGCACATGCCACCTGAATGTTATGTTAGTCGTCTACTGGTGATCACTCGGTTGATACGAGATTGTTGCTTTCCCAGAGGAGAAGATCCAAAAGATATTGAATGTTCTTGAGGATCTTTAGGTTATAAGAGTCCACACTGCCCACCTGAAATGATGTATGTTTGAGTCCGGTCTACATGGGTAGATCACCTCGGTTGGATACCGAGGATTGTTGCTTTCCTCACGAGGGAGAAGATCCTATAATAGGATATTTTGTAATGGTTCTATGGGAAGGGATCCGTTGAGGATGCGTTTGTTTTTGGCCGGCAGTGATGGTGTGGAGCAACTCCTAGGCGCCTAATTAACACACATAGAAATTTACTTGTGATTGATGTTTGTTGATTGTCGATTGTTGATGTGAGGATTGGATGGTGTCTATGCTTATGTATGAGGTTGAATTGATTGTGCTAACTGTTATATCGTATTGCAAGGAATGTGAGCTGCTGATGCTAAATTAGTGAACCGAACTTGGTTGATCACTTAGACTGTTTTTAGGGTTTAAAAATGGAATAGACTAGTTTCGATCTCACTATTAATTTCAATGTGTGTGGAGTGTTGTGATAGCTCCTTGTAGCGTAGTTCGACGCATAGTTAAGCCTAGTGGGTTCACTTAGTTTCATTAGGAAACTGATTCCCCCCTCTCCCCCCCCCTTTCAGGATCTCGTGGCTAGTAGTCAGTGCTGGAGTTCAGGTGACCAGGTTGAGGTCGGGAAGGTTGCTTTTGGAGCTATGAGGTGAAGATTGGCGACCTACTTGGAGTTGACTCGTTCTATTTTTACATTTCAGTTGACCATTATCGTTTTGGGATTTATATACTTTTGAGGATTTTATTGGGTTTCATTGGACTTATTGGTTATTGGTTTTGTACAAGGATTTCATATTTATTGGGAGGCCTCCTTTGATTTCATTTAAATTAAACTTGGGAGTTTTTTATGCTGATTTATGTGTTGTTTTCATTAGTAATACTTGTAACCGTTTCAACCACGGGTTTCACATGGTTGATTTGATTTGGGTGTTACAATGATCGCAAAAACTTGATTTATCGGTAGAAGTGGCTCCGATCGTAGAACCTGCGATCGTGCTTGAGCGAAAGTCGGATTGAGACCACGAAGAAATCGTATAATCTGCTTAGTCTAGAAGTAATCACGAACTTTTGATAGTGCGTCACAAGAACATTAGGAAGAGCAGTAGCAAGTCGGTACTGGACGATACATGGTGTATTCATCCCATAACACCTTGAACCTGGTGTAATAGGACGAAATTGACATAACACATTTCCTAAATGAAGAAATTTGGTCATGCAGATCATTGACGCGAATCAAGCTTGAGCGCCTGAATGTTTCCTGAATATCCAACCAGACTTCCCTCATTGAATCTAGACAGATGATGCTCTGGCCAATCTCCGACGAAACGACCTTGATGATCCAGCCAAGAATGAGCACGTTGGCCCGTTGCCACACAAAAAATGTCGAATCCGTCGACGTTGGAGGGACCTCAAATTCGTCGTCGAATTCAACCTTGTTTTTGGTCATCAAGGCCATGCACATTGACCTATCCCATGAGTAATAATCGACAGCGCCAGTAAGAACCGCTAGAACTATCAGATCCCAGGGGTTATCACCCGTCGCGATGAAGTATGGGTGCTCTGAAGTAATTGTCGAAGCCTTGGTTTGAGTAGTAGAATCCGGTGGTTTGCATTAGATCTACCCAATTTGCCGATGAAACTAACTAGAAGGAGAAAGAAACACCCACAAACACCTTGAGGAAGACGAAGAATAGAAACGCAGACGAAACGTCTGGGAGAAGCCAAGATTGGAGAGAGAAACAAAAGCCAGACTAATCAGTGAAAATGGTTAGTTTTTGCCTCTGATACCATATTAGAAAGTGAAAGTGTTGATTGTATTGAAAGTGCGAAAGTAAAGATATAGAAATGCTTCCAACAATATTTATAGAGTAAGGTATTTGTACAACAATTACAAGAAAGCCCTCAAAGTTCTATAAATTGAATTTATGACACATATCTATCTTTACACAATGGCGGCTCTTGCTCTTTAGCAGAACGAAGAAGATACATCCCATCTTCATGGAATGGATTTCCTACATTTCTGCTAGCTTAGACGAAGGACTTGGGACATTCAGATCGACAAAGAAGTTAACCATGCAGTTGATTATCTTGCCAGCTTGGTTATGGCTATCCTTTTGGTAGCCACACGATTCTAGTGACGGGCACTAAGCTTTTTTCTTTCCTACGCTCGATTTTGATTAATGATTAAAGTGTCTGGCACCGCCCTTTCATAAAAAAAATAGGCGTGGATTTGGTTTATGAGAATAAATTTAATTTAGAAATTTTCATTTATATTATTAAAATAAGATATGGCTTCATCCAACCCTATAGCTACGATGTCCCAAAGACCCACACTCTTCGCTTCCATATGCAACATAAGGAAGACGAGCTGAAATGTGTGGAAGTTCATGACTTCCACAAACTGTGAGATCATATTGGAGAAATATTAGAATCAACGACCAATTTGGCATTCCATGACTTTCCCAATGTTGTTTGCACTTTGACTCTGAGTATCTAGTCACAATTTTAGTCCACAAATCGTGAGAAGTCAAATGTCAGAATCAACGACCATTTTTGGCATTCGATGACTTTCCTAATGTTGTTTGCATTTCGACTATGAGCCTCTATAGTCACAATATTAGTCTCACCGGCAATGGAAACATCAAAACCAGCACGACCACCTGAAAGAAAGTCCTCGTCGTTTACTACTTCTCCAAGGACGGCCACCTCGAGCATCCTCATTTAGTGGAAGTCACTCTCTCTTCTCCTAAAGGTTTCCGCCTCTTGGGTAAAAAACAAATTATTTTCTCTCGTTTTTTGGACAGTCAAACAAGTCACTTTTAATTTGTACATTCTCGCTAAGTGTTTAAACTAGTAAAAAAATTATTTTGAATCGATGGAATCATCATATTGGACCATTTACAAATAGGACATCTAGTTCGATCAACTAAATAGTTTAGGAATTTTGGTCACGAATCAGGTTCGATCATGTTTCATATTATTAAGAATTATTTTTCTAATTTATGAAAGAAGTATATTTATAGAATTGGAGTATTTTGATTTATGAGAAGTAGGGTCCACTAGATAACGAGTTAATAAGATTAACGAGTCAATTGAATTATTAATAGATTGGATGGTGATTATCATGTACCTAAATATATTGTTTACTTTTGCCAATTGAATTATCAATATTTTGATTTATGGTTGTGGTTGGATATTGAGGAGTTACACAAGCTAATTAGTCTAGAGTTGAGTTTAGTTTAATAGGGGACATGTTAGTCATGTCACATGTAATTTAAATTATGAAATCATCCTACTCCAAGCTTAAAAGGGTTGATTGGCAATAAATTTTAATCACCTCGAGTAAGATTTAAGTAAAAATGATGGATATATTTATGAAAATTATATTAAAATTATAGAAATTAGAGTTAATAAGGGTCAATACACTTAATTGGGTTGAAGGCCTTAAGTAACCCGCAATACTTGGGGAAACATGCATAATATCAATTTAGTTGTGCTTTTCCAACTTACGATTTTGAAGACATGTGTATTGATTGCCTAAAGCGATCAATGGTGTCTGACAAAGGAAAAAGAATGTGATTGGGAAAATGTTAGAGATTTTCATGGCATGGTGACAAGAAGCTATGTGGTTTAAGACAGGGATATGATTTTGAATCTGGATATATGATTCTCATCCTACACTTATTTTTGGGTTCGCGACACAACTATGAATTTTTATTTAAATAGGTATATATTTCTTTCCAATTAAATTTAAATAAGTATCTGTACCATTCCTCACACCTAAATCTAATAGATTCCAAGAAATAAAAATATTACATGACTACCATTCTTACATAAAATTCCTGACCAATAAGTCGGGCTCAAAACTAGTAAGTAATTACTAGTGTAATTGATTATTAAGTTGTATAACTAGTATTTGTCAAACAAAAGTTGTGTAACTAGTTATTTTCTCATGTAACAAGTTAATAAAAGCAATCATTTATAATTGTTTAGTTCATATAAGTAACTGTTCCGTCCGAACCAACTCATTGGACCAACCCAGACTCTCTGGAATGGAATAGTTACAACGGCGGTACCTCATTGGACCATTACTACCTGTTTGACACCCCCACGGCAGTACCTCATTACTACCTGTTTGACACATTCTGGGGTGCTTGATTCCTTATGACAGCGGTACCTCGTAGCAATGATTCAAACAGGTAGTAAGAGGATGATGAGTATAGGGGTAAGCTTGTAGGAAGGATGGTTTGAGAGGTAGAGAAGTACCGGAGGGTACCCGTGGGCGTATGTGAGGCTTTGAGCGTATGAGTTAGGGTGTACGATCAGAGGAGTATTGTAGTAGAGGTATTTGTGAATGTGTTGTCCTTTCTGGTGGCAGGAACCTTTGCTATTTATAGCATGGTGAGCACCCCGGTGGGAGCCACGTGGCGACTCTTGGTTGGTCAGTAGTGTCGGTCATGGAGATGACTTTCATGGCGGCTAGGTCTCTTCAAGTGGCAGAACCCTAGCCCTTAGTGGGCCTCGGCGTCTGGCGAGCTTGGCCTGGTTGAGGGTGAGTCTGATTCTCTTAGGTCTAACCCAAAAAGGGTTCAGGCCCATTAGTAACTTTTCGAGTTATTCAAGTGAAATAACGAGTTGTATTTTTTTCTCTCAATTAACTAGAATTTTTTCTATAACTAGTTAGTTTTTAATATAACTAATTATTTTCTCTAGTAACTAGTTATATTTTCTTTTACCTAGTTATTTTTGTTATTAAGTATTAAGTCGTGTAACTAGTTATAGAATTATGATGTTACTAGTTATTTTGTCTCATAACTAGTAAAGAGATTTTGTCTTGTAACTAGTTAATTTGGTTCGTTAATAGTTATGAGACTAGAAAAAGATTGTCAAAAGAGTCACTTAGCCGGTTGCCAGGAAAATCATTCGTAGCCTTAGAATGGCAAAGAATTTTTAAAAACAAAATAAATAAAAAGTTATAGTAATCTTTGAGGGTTTTTTAAACATGATGAAATGCATGGAAAATTGATCTGTAATTATTGGGTTTTTTATGTAAATACTTATATACAAGCCCTTAACATTAGGCTTGGCAATGGGTACCCACAGGTTCAGATATTACATATCCACTACCCACCTATTTATTAAACAGATATTACTTGTATTGAGACTAAATCTGGTACAAAATCCAAACCTTCCCCACCCCAGAATGGGCATTGGGTAAACCCGCTACCCATCGGGGGAACCCCAAATTTCTCTACATCTTGATTGCAAAGAGATTTCTAACATGGAGCTATGATTTTCAGAGCATTAGAGTTTTGAGATGGAACTGAATGACTGAAGGAGAAATTGGGTGTGGTTCGTTAAACATAGATGATATATTGTGGCTAATACAATGTCGTTTCATACTAGGGTACCCATCGGGTTGGGAATGGGGCGAATACCTTCAAACCCATCCCTACCTGTTACCGACTTTAACTAGTACTGAGTTGGCCCATACCCGTCAACTTTACCCGATCAACGGGTAATCCCTACCCAAATCAATCAGATTTTGGGTGGGTACCTAGTTTCTGGATACCAATTGCCAAACTTACTTAACATATTCAAAATGGTATAAATTCCCTTTAAAAAAATAAAAGGAACCCTCTCTACTTTGTTAACTTAACAAATAGCCCCCTATATTATAAATCATTCTTTTTCACTCTTTTCTATTTCGACTGCTTTATCGTTTAAGTCCTTCCATTTTAACTTTTGTCTTCATAACATTAAATCTGGACACATTCGCACATGACATAGGGAGATATCAAAGGTAGGAGACAAGGACTTGGCTAGGGAGGCAAATTTGGGAGATATCATGAAGAGTATGGTCAAATACAAATAGTTTTAAAACCACACATTTCCAAAAAATTTAACAATTTAAGTATTTACCTTAAAATTTTAAGAGGGGACTGTATGTGCATCAATTAACACTTGCTTGCTCAGTTGCTCATTATCCCTTTCTTCATCACTATAAAGCACCATGACTTAAACACACTCATGGGGTCGTTGATAAAAACACAATCCTATTAGTCGAGCTCATTTGTTGGTATACGCTCACCTTCCTTGAACCCACAATCCACTCTAGAATCAACCCAAGTGTTGTTAAGATCCCCATTCCCATCACCCTAGTCTTGAATGCTTCCGAGCCATAGAGCCAAGGCAGCCCTCCAATCCAAATCCCGACCCACCTTCAAGTAGTACAACGCCGCTATATAGTACTTAAAAATTATCTCGTTATTACTAGCATGGCCTTGATGATTTGCGAGGGATGCTGCCCCCCATATCCATGTGGCCACCACCGTTTCAGATATGCTAGTGAGCAACAAAATCTTTCTCCCGTAGCCGTCCACCAGGGAATAAAATAAACAGTGATAAAAGAGTTTGAATGCTAATCAGGATAAACCTCCCAACGATATACGATCTCAGTGAGATGTAGTGGTTCAAAGATTGTATATTCACCTCACATCACATTCATTGTGTGTAGTGTTGTGATCAAGAGGACGACTTCAAAGGATCCATTGAAAATTTGTCTCTACATCCTCGCGCCCCCTGTTGTGACCGATCACAGTTACGTGTGGTCTTTATGATACGGGGCATGATGTTGGTGGTCATTTCAACTGGGCAAGTCTTTCATTGGCGTCTTCCCCACGAGATCCCAGCCTATCTACCAACAAAGATTTTGCTTTGTTCAACTCCCCTTTGATTACCATGTAGCATGGCGATTCATAGAGTCAAAAAGAGATGAATGTGGTGACGACAACAACCATAATCAAGGGAAACCCCATCATGATCCTCCAGACATGCTTCATCTTGGAGTTCGACATGTCGAACTGAATCACAAATCCAAATATCTGACCAATGCATAAAAAGACCTGCACCCCAACCAACAGAGAAAAAAGAAAGGTCAATATACATAAATCAAGTTGTGTCTTTCAATGCATTCTCACTCAATTCTTTTATACGCGGAAGAGATCCAGGAAGGCCACGAAATGAGGTGGGGGGGGGGAATTCTATGCTATATATACTGGGGCGACCATGATCCCAACACCTATGCCCATGTCCATGAAACCCCGACCCACCTTGTAGGCTGCAAATCTTGTGCAGAACACAAGATTGTGGCGCCCTGGACGTATGAAGCCGAGCTAAAGATGAGTTTCCATTTGCGTCCAAAATAGTTGAAAGAAATTACGGCCAGGAGAAGCATGAGATAAATTATGAGTCAGATAAAGTCCTCAAACTCCATGATGTCCTCGTTGAAGTTCTTTTGTATCATGCGATCGCCTATGATCACTAATACCTTTATGAAAACACCAATATTAGTTATGTTGTTGTTTTCTTCGAAATCTCGAAATCTCAAAATATTGTTTGTGTTAGGTTTTTCACGTAACTATTCTATTAAGTCATATTAAGTTTAATGCAAATACTTCACTTTTTTGAATATACACTATTCGTATTGTGTTCCATTTATAAGCTATCTACTCGTCCATAAAAAATTTTGGTAGGAAAGGGATATACCATATAGTTTGCTATATAATATGTTATATAAAATAGGAAAATTTGCATATGGATTATTTTTCTTTTTTATGGTTTATTTTATGAAATGTTATGAGTGTATTAAATGTAGTGTGGAAAGGAAAATGATATAGGAAGATGCTAAGTGCACTTTGAGAGATGATGATAGAAGAGATGGACTGATAATTATCTAAAATAAAGGTAAAATATATCATAATTTTATTATATGTTATGTTATATATAACATATAATAAATATAATGTCGTAGTGTATATTATATAATATTATATATCATATATAATGAACGTTCTAATTTTAAATACTAGTTATATGATACACATTTAATAATTTAAATATGTTGATATAAAAATTTATCTAATAAGTTTTACTCAAATTTCAACAAATATGAAAATATGAAACTGAGTATTCCACCAATAACTATTTTTCTTTTATATTGATCACTAAATAGTTTTTGTTCACCTCATCCGCCCACTAGTAGGCCATGTTTCTAGTATTTTTCTAATTTCAAGGAATTTCCCAATGTGCTTCGCCGCCTTCTTACCAAAATAAATAAATAAACGAGTGATAATAATTCCAAATCAACATAGGTAGGAATGAGTGTGCACCTCTGAGGGCTGAGGCTCTAACTCCCTTTTTTGAAGTCACTGATAAGTAGTTCGTTTCAATGGTTATGTTTCGTTGATAGGGATAAATGGTTGTATTTATAAGAATTGACGTTGACTTTCGAGTAATGTTTGTGCATTGAGAGTTATTTTATTATTTTGATCACTATATGGGTTAATAGCAGCAATTTGTTGGCTCTAGCTAGAAATTTGTTAGTCTATTCAGCAAAATTAACCAAGTTTAAGGCATATCCGTTAAAAATACTAACGTCAGGATAACGACGCATCCTTAAGAGGAATTCAATGGTACTCAGGAAAAGAAAATTAGTTAGATGATTGTTACTAAAAAAAAAGTTCGATGATATTTAATGCAATTTACCTATAATATATAAATAGAGGCCAAACCAATGGTTAAAAAAGTTAAGGCGTGAAAATCATAGAGAAAATCATTAACCCCTAATCCATCTTGGAATTTCCATGCAACAAATACAACAAGACCAACTCGTCTAGCTTAATATCATTCTACATAACTAACAAGTAAAGAAAAGGTCAATGAGGCAAAGGCTGCTAGTCTGAACAGGTTTCTTTGTGTGCATCAATTAGCACTTGCTTGCTCCTAATCCCCTTCGTCATCACTATAGAACACCATGGGGCACACATAATCAAGAGGGTCGTTGATAGAAACATCATCATATTAGCCGAGCTCCTTGAATCATACATGCTCACCTTTCTTGAATCCAATATCCACCCCAGAATCAGCCCAAGTTTTGTCGGAATCCCCACACCCATTGCCCTGGGTGGATGCTTGAATGCTTTCGGGCCATACAGCCAAGGGAGCCCTCCAATCCCAATCCTGACCCCAGCTTCAAGTAGTACAACGCCAACTATGTAGTACTTGAAAAAGGTCTCATTACTGATATGAACCTGCTGATTTGCGACGGATGTTGCCCCCAAATCCCTGTGGCCACTACCGTTGCAGATATGCTAGTGAGCTATAAAATCTTTCTCCGTAGAGGTCCACCAAGTATACCTTAAACAGTGAGAAGAGAGTGTGAATGCTAATCCCGATAGTACATAACTGATTCTCTATTTGTGTTATAAACCGAAGAAGGCATGTGTCGCAGAAAGTTTGTTGGTTGGACGTTCATAAGGTTTTTTTTTGCTACGAAACTTATATGATTTTGCATTGTGCAAAAAAAAGTTCCAATAATAAGTATACCTCTTTTTGTCTGTGTTAGATTTTTATTTTCATGTAACTATTCTTTTAAGTTGAATTAAGTTTAATGCAAATACTTCACACTTTTGGATATACATTATGTGCATTGTTCCCAATTTATATGATATCTACTCATTCGTTGAAAAAACCAAACAGATAGAAAGATGATATACCATAGAGTTTACAATATGATATGTTATATATAAAATAGAAAATTTTGACATGATTATTTTATGAAATGTCAAAAGTGTTTTAAATGGAGTGTGAAAAGAAAAATGATATAGAAAGATCCCAAGGCACGTGTACTTTGAGAGAAAAACTGATAAAAAGAGATGTCCCGTAATTATCTAAATCAAGAGTAGAATATAACATAAAGTTATTATATAATGTGTTATATATAACATATAATATATAATAATAATATTCTAATGTATTGTATATATTATATTATATATCATTTATAATCATCACTTTAATATTTAAATAGGGTTAATACACCTTTTTACCCCTCTACTATGCAAAGTTAACAAACATACCCCTCTACTATTTTTAGCCAAATAAAGCCCTTTTACAATGCAATGTTTAACAAATATGCCCTTCCGTTAGATTTCCCGTCCAAACTCTGTTAAATATGCTGATTGTACAAGCCATATCAACTATTTCGTCCACATAGGCAAATTCTTTGCTGACTGGAAATTCCACTAAAACTAAAATTCAATGAAAAAAAAACCTAAAACTAATCATCTTCTTCAGATGGAATACTCGTTGAGCTTCTTGATTTCTTCGCTCCGACGAAGCACCTACCTCCAATTAAGACCCACGATAGCGGAATTCATGGAGGATGGACTTGACAAAGGGCAAAGGCGAAGGAGAGATTTGCGGAGGTAGGGAGACCGAGTTTGAACATGATGTGAAAAACAGAAGCCACCGTCGGTCGTCCTTAGCACCACATCAAATGGGGATACACAGTTGTCAAAGAAATTCTCTGTCATCGGAAGAAATTTTCAAGCTATTTGACACTTTCAATCAATTTGAGTGCGTGAATCCATTAGCTGATTCCAAAAGTGACAATGGTTTTATGAACCTCCATTTTGGAAGAAAGAAACTCAGTTACTGGGTTAATCCTAAAAAACTATTCGGAACTAATCTCAAATCCTTGATTTTACACCCAACACTCTGAGAAAACAATATACGAAGAAGCCAAATGAATTATATGAGGCAAGCGATGAGCCATGACCTCTCTGTTATTGTTATTCCTCTGCCACTGCTGTTGTTACGGCGGTGGCGATTAGGGTTCAGGTGGACAGATTGGTGTTCTACAACTACACAATCGAAGGTCGGAACTCCGCTCTCTACGCTCTAGGGCACCGTCAGTTCTACCGTGGATGCAAGGTCTCCGGATCGGCGAATCTGATTATCGGCGACGCAACGATGGGAGATGACGAGGTTCGTGGTGCCGAAATCTACGGTGAACGGGATCGGCGGTGAGCTAGTGGGAGATGGTGACAGAGGAGGAACCAAATAACCAAAGCAGTCACTAAAGTTTGATTATATTATCTTTTATTATTATTATTAGTTTTAAGTGGGTGGAATTCCTTCCCTAAAAAAAAAAGTGGGTGGAATTCCTAGTCAGCGACGAGGTGTCGCATACAATCAACAACAATCAGCATTTGTAATGACAATTGGACGGAATTGTGGACGGAAGGGTAGATTAGTTAAACGTGACAAAGTATAGGGATATGAAACGAAAGAAAAATAGTATAAGGGCATGTTTGTTAACTTTGCATAGTAGAAGGGCAAAAAGGTGTTATATAATGTGTTATATATAACATATAATATATAATAATAATATTCTAATGTATTGTATATATTATATTATATATCATTTATAATCATCACTTTAATATTTAAATATTAGTTATACTATAAGTTAGAAATCTATTTTATAACAAATTTAACAATTAAGTATTTAACATAATTTAAGAGTGGTCTGTATGTGCATCAATTAATACTTGCTTGCTCATTATCCCTTTCTTCATCACGATAAAGCACCATGATTTAAACACACTCATGGGGGTCGTTGATGGAAACATCATCCTATTAACCTAGCTCATTTGTTGTTATATGATCACCTTCCTTAAACTCACGATCCACTTCAGAATCAACCCAAAGTGTTGTTAAAATCCACATTCCCATCAGCCTAGTCTTGAACGCTTCCGAGCCATAGAGCCAAGGGAGCCCTCTAATCCCCATCCCGACCCCAACTTCAAGTAGTACATCGCCGACTATGTAGTACTTGAAAATCATCTCGTCATTATTGGCATGCCCCTGCTGATTTGCGATGGATGTTGCCGCCCAAATCCATGTGGCCACCACCGTTGCGGATATGCTAGTGAGCAACAAAATCTTTCTCTCATAGCAGTCCACCAGGAATAGAATAAATTGTGAGAAGAGAGTCTGATTTCTAATCGGGATCAACCTCCCAACGAGATACGATCTCAGCGAGATTTAGTGGTTCAAAGATAGCATCTCTATTAGGTATGTTTGGATTGTATATTCACCTCAAATCACATTCATTGTGTGTAGTGTTGTGATGAAGAGGACGACTTCAAAGGATTCGTGGAAAAGTTGTCTCCACATCCTTGCGACCCCACCCCTATTGGGACCGATCACAGTTACGTATGGTCTTTGTGATACGTGGCAGGATGTTGACGGTCATTTCAACTGGGAAAGT
This sequence comes from Linum lewisii, assembly GCA_034768395.1. Lineage (NCBI taxonomy): Eukaryota > Viridiplantae > Streptophyta > Magnoliopsida > Malpighiales > Linaceae > Linum > Linum lewisii. Next base: position 14,811,629 of record CM068303.1, read on the forward strand.
CTTTTATTGACCTATTCCGCGGGGGGGCCAACCTATTTGCCAACAAAGATTTTTCTTTGTTCAACTCCCCTTTGATTACCATTTAGCATGGCGATTCATAGAGTCGAGAATTGACGAATGTAGTGACGACAATAGATATAATCAAGAGAAACCCCATCATGACCCTCCACGCATGCTTCGTCTTGGATTTCGACATGTCGAACTGAATCACAAATCCAAATATCTGACCAATGCATAAAAGACCTTCACCCCAACCAACAAAGAAAAAAGAGAGGTCAGTATACGTAAATTCAAGTTGTATCTTTCCATGCATTCTCACTCAATTCTTTTATATACGAAGGGGATCCAGGAAGGCCACAGAATGAGGTGGGGGGAATTCTCTGCTATATATACTGGGGTGACCATGATCCCAACACCTATGCACATGTCCATGAAACCCCGACCACCTTGTAGGCTGCAAAGCTTTGTGCAGAACACAAGATTTTGTCGCCAGTACGTATGAAGCATTGTCGAAGACGAGTGGCCATTTGCGTCCAAGATAGTTGAAAGAAATTGCGGCCAGGAGAACCATGAGAGAAATTATGAGTCTAAAAAAGTCCTCGAACTCCCCGATGTCCTCATTGAAGTTCTTTTGTATTATGCGATCGCCTATGATCACTAATACCTCTATGAAAACACCAATATTAGTTATATTGTTTTTTTTTTAAATCTCGAAATCTCAAAATATTGTTTGTGTTAGGTTTTTATTGTCACGTAACTATTCTATTAATTTACATTAATTTTAATGCAAATACTTCAATTTTTGGATATACACTATTCGTATTGTTTTCCATTTATATGCTATCTACTCATCCGTTAAAAATTTTGGTAGGAAAAAGATATACCATATAGTTTGCTATACAATATGTTATATATAAAATAGAAAATTTGCATATGGCTTATTTTATGAAATGTTATAAGTTTATTAAATGTAGTGTGGAAAGGAAAATGATATAGGAAGATGCTAAGTGCACTTTGAGAGATAATGATAGAAGAGATGGGTTGATAACTATCTAAAATAAGGGTAGAATATATCATAAATTTTATTATATAATATTTTATATATAACATAAAATCAATATAATATCATAGTGTATAGTATATATCATATTATATAATATTATATATCATATATAATCAACACTCTAATTTTTAAATACTAGTTATATGATACACATTTAATAATTTAAATATGTTATAATATTTTATCTAATATCTTTTATTCAAATTTCAACAAATATGAAAATATGAAATACAGTATTCCACCAATAACTTTTTTTCTTTTATATTTATCACTTAATACTTTTTTGTTCACCTCATCCGCGCACTAGTATGCCATGTTTCTAGCATTTTCTAATTTCAAGGAATTTTCCAAGGTGCTTGCGTCGCCTTCTTACAAAAAAAAAAAAAAACCACCGAGTGATAATAATTCCAAATCAACATAGGTAGGAATGGGTGTGCACCTCTGAGGGCTGAGGCTCTAACTCCCTCTTTTGAAGTCATCGATAAGTAGTTCGTTTCAATCGTTAGGTTTCGTTGTTAGGGATAAATGGTTGTATTTATAAGTATTGGTTCTTTCGATTACTATATGTGTTAATAGGATAAATTTGTTGGCTCTAGCTTGAAATTCGTTAGTCTATTCAAGAAAATTAACCAAGTTTAAGACATGTCCGTTAAAAATAACGGCAGGATACAACGCATCCTTAGATCAATTCAATGGTACCCGAGCAACGAAAATTAGTTAGATGATTGTTACTAAACCAAATAATATAGGTCAATTTTATTCAATGCAATTTACCTATAATATATAAATAGAGGTGAAACAAAGGGTTAAAAAAGTAAGGGTGAAAATCATAGAGAAAATCATTAACCCCTAATCCATCTTTGAAATTTCCATGCAACAAATACAACAAGACCAACTCGTCCAGCTTAATATCATTCTACATAACTAAAAAGTAAAAAAAAAGGCCAATGAGGCAAAGGTTGCTAGTCTGAACAGGTGTCTATATGTGCATCAATTAGCACTTGCTTGCTCCTAATCCCCTTCGCCATCACCATAGAACACCATGGGGCACACATAATCAAGAGGGTCGTTGATAGAAACATCATCCTATTAGCCGAGCTACTTGAAGCATACACGCTCGCCTTTCTTGAATCCAATATCCACCCTAGAATCAGCCCAAGTGTTGCCGTAATCTCCACACCCATTGCCCTGGCCAGATGCTTGAATGCTTTCGGGCTATAGAGCCAAGGAAGCCCTCCAATCCCAATCCCGACCCCAACTTCAAGTAGCACAACGCCAGCTATGTAGTACTTAAAAGGGTCGAATTAATGATATGAACCTACTGATTTGCGACGGATGTTGCCCTCAAATCCCTGTGGCCACTACCGTTGCGGATATGCTAGTGAGCTACAAACTCTTTCTCCTGTAGCGGTTCACCAAGAATAGCATAAACAATGAGAAGAGAGTGTGAATGCTAATTCCCATAGTACATAACTATTCTCTAGTTGTGGTATAAAATGAAGAAGGCATGTGTTGCTGAAAGTTTGTTGGTTCGGCGTTCAAAAGGTTTTTTTTTTGCTACGAAACTTAGATGATTTTGCTATGTTGACAAACTTAGTTACAATGAAACTTGGAAGAGATGTTTGTGCAAAAAAAAAGAAGTTCCTATAATAAATTTACCTCTTTTTATTTGTGTTAGATTTTTATTTTCATGTAACTATTTTTTTAAGTTGCATTAAGTTTAATGCAAATAATTCACACTTTTGGATATATATTATTTGCGTTGTTTCCAATTTATATGATATTTACTCGTTCATTGAAAAAACTAAACCGATAGAAAGAGGATATACCATATAGTTTACAATATGATAAGTTATATATAAAATAGAAAATTTTGACTTGATTATTTTATGAAATGTCAAACGTGTTTTAAATAGAGTGTGAAAAGAAAATTGATATAAAAAAGATCCTAAGGCACGTGTACTTTGATAGAAACTGATAAAAAGAGATGTCTTGATAATTATCTAAATCAAGAGTAGAATATAACATATTATATAATATGTTATATATAACATATAATATATAATAATAATATTCTAATGTATTGTATATATTATATTATATATCATTTATAATCATCACTTTAATATTTAAATATTAGTTATACTATAGGTTAGAAGTCTATTTTATAACAAATTTAACAATTTAAGTATTTAGCATAAAAATTTAAGAGTGGTCTATATGTGCATCAATTAACACTTGCTTGCTCATTATCCCTTTATTCATCATTATAATGCACCATGATTTAAACACAATCATTGGGGTCATTGATAGAAACATCATCTTATTAGCCGAACTCATTTGTTGGTTTACGCTCACCTTCCTTGAACCCACGATCCACATCAGAATTAACCCAAGTGTTGTTAAAATCCCCATTCCCATCGCCCTGGTCTTGAACGCTTCAGAGCCATAGAGCCAAGGAAACTCTCTAGTCCCAATCCCGACCCCACCTTCAAGTAGTACACCGCCGACTATGTAGTACTTGAAAATTGTCTCGTCATGCCCATGCTGAGTTGTGACAGATGCTACCGCCCAAATCCATGCGGCCACCACTGTTGCGGATAAGCTAGTGAGAAACAAAATTTTTCTCTCGTAGCAGTCCACCAAGAATAGCATAAATAGTGAGAAGAGAGTCTGATTGCTAATCGGGAGCAACCTCCCAACGAGATACGATCTCAGCGAGAGGTAGTGGTTCAAAGATATAATCTCTTTTAGGTATGTTTGGATTATATATTCACCTCACATCACATTCATTGTGTGTAGTGATGTGATGAAGAGGACGACATCAAATGATTCATGGAAAAGTTGTCTCCACATCCTTGCGATCCCCCCTATTGGTGCTGATCACCTTGTAGGCAGCAAAGCTTTGTGCAGAACACAAGATTGTGGCACCTAGGACGTATGAAGCTGTGTCGAAGACGAGTGGCCATTTGTGTCCAAGATAGTTGAAAGAAATTGCGTCCAAGAGAACCATGATAGAAATTATGAGTATGATAAAGTGCTCGAACTCCCCGATGTCCTCATTGAAGTTCTTTTGTATCATGCGATGATCACTAATACATCTATGAAAACACCAATATTAGTTATATTGTTTTTTTTTATATCTTAAAATCTCAAAATATTGTTTGTGTTAGGTTTTTATTTTCACATAACTATTCTATTAAGTTATATTAAGTTTAATGCAAATACTTCACATTTTTTATATACACTATTGGTATTATTTTCCATTTATATGCTATCTACTCGTCCATTACAAAATTTGGTAGGAAAGGGATATACCATATAGTTTGCTATATAATATGTAATTATACAGATATTTATGTTCCCAATCAAAAATTATTAGTAAGCTAATACATGGTTATTGGATGTAACATTGTGTACTAAATACGTCGTATCAATTAACGTTATGAAAACAAAAGTTAGAATGAAAGATCCCAACGACAAACTAGTTGAAGTAGAAGGTAGTAAAAAGAAAAATTGGTAGTATAGTTGACTGTTTATTAAGTTGCCAAAGTACAAGGGACCAAAGTTCAATTTAAAAAAAAAAAATCAAGTTTCATGTGCTATTGTAAAAACATTTAATGGCATTTCTTCAGTTTCAAATTCCTCTTATATAAGGTGTAATTAATGCCCTGTCCGTATAATTTAATTGTAATTGGGGATTTTTGGACTTTAAACCATAATTAAACAGTGAATTAAATACACATAATGCAAAATTTTTGGGAAAGCATGGAGGGTTACATAAGGGATCCTTATGTCTCCTTGACATAATGGATTTCAACCACTAATTATAAGGTAAGAGATCCAATAATTGGGGAATCTATCTATTATTATTATTATGCAAATATAAAAGAGACCCCTTTTATTCTTCTTATCCTTGAGTGTAGGGATTCTATCAATCACCATTAAGTAATTAATTAATATTAAATTATGTAAAAAATAAAAACATTATAAATAAATAAAATAATGCAATGGAAATCAACCACGTTTTTTAGCAAAATTAATAAAAAATGAAAACAGTTTTTTTTTATGTTCCATTATCTTAGGGCTATCTCTCCTTTCACAATAGCATTTTTTCTCTTATTTAAAAAATCAAAAGTGTACATCCCACTTAATTTTAGTATTTCAATAAAATTAATTAATTTTTCATACAAAATATTTTTTAATTTCCACGTTTACTCTATAAAATAATCATATGCATTTTTCATTTTCAATCAATCAAAGATCTTATCTTCATTTTATCTGTTTATTTTTTTTAAGTTGTGACTATTTGCCTAAAAAAAAAATTTGTGACTATATGAATATTATTAAAAGCTTATTCTAAATGATTCACATCAAAACGAAAATTTCCAATAAAAAAAGATAAAAAGTTAAAGACTTAAACACTATACCAACAATTTAAAAACATTATTTTATATGATAATCTATATATGTATCCAATATCTACGATACATAGAATCAATCTCTTTTTATAACTATGATTTATATGTTCAACTTAAGCCAACCATTATCGTCAGAACTAAATGAGAATTTTAACGAACTTATATATAAGAATTAAATTATCCATTAATCTAAAATGTTATTTAAAATAATACACAAAATAAATTCAATTTTATTAAAAGAGGGTTCAAACATGGGTTATAACAGTAAAAAAAAGTTTCATTAACTAAAAAGGGAGAAAACAGTCTATTTTATAATTCTACAATACACACTACAAAAAAGTTTACCTTTAACTACTGTAAAATTACAACGACATGAAAATGCAGTAGCAAAGACTTGATATTTGTTACGAAAACCACTATTTCATGTAGTAGTTTGTAGTAGCAAATACTATTTACCACACCACTATTTGCGACGGGATGTTGAATTATAGACACAACACTCTCTTTAATAACTTAACTTAATGGTAGAGATCATGGAAATATAAATATATTATATATTAATTATTGTAACATTACTTAAACAAAAAGATTATCATCGGCTCAATGACCAACTTTTCGTTTAATTTTTTTGTGAAGATAATGTATTCTTGAGTTAGACTACTTAGATATATAGTTATTTTTTGGACCGCATTATTTCACTTTTTTTTAATATGTAGTGTTTTTTATCAAGATTAATATATATCATAATTATAATTTATTATAATAAAAAGGCATGAAGAATTAAATTACTATGTTGATAAAAATTAAAAAAAATCGTTGTCAGCTTTTGTGGGGAGTACGATAAAAAAAAGCATTATAATAACTTAAAAACATTATAATAACGTTTTTTTTGTTGTCCACGTTAGAGAATATGACAACTTTTCTTTTAATAGTGAATTAGATTTTTTAACAAAAAAAATAGTTTACCAAAATATCCTAAAACAGTTTCATTCCTCAAATTATGGAGAAGATTAGAAATTAAAAAAATAGTTTCAACTACATAATCCCATTTTTGTATATTATATTATTTTAGATACTTATATATTTATATCATTTATATCACTTTAATATATGTTTTTTCCTATTTAATTTCATCATATCAATTAAGAATTTAAACATATTTAGACTTTTAAAGAGTTTAGAGTTTTATCCTTCGGAGCCTTCATTATGTTTAGAACTGAAGTACTTAAAGAGTTAATTTTGAGCGTGTAATTACAATTAATTAGTCTTTTAAAATCAAATTGAATTTTGATATTAAAACCAAATAGATAACTATTTGTTGTTCTTGAAGCAACATGGTTAATTTAATGGTTATATCCGTATAACATAGAGTTTACAACTACATTTTTTAAATACTATGTGACTTTAACAAATTCAAGAACGTTGAGATCAAAGTATTATAAATTATGAATGTGAGAGATGATTTTTCCTAATAAGAATGTAGCACTTATCTCTCAAATTGTTTATTTTTCCCTCTAAATAAAGTTCAAAATTATATATTGCAAGGTTGCGGCCCGCCAATGGGCGGGCAAAAAAGCTAGTATAATATTAAAAGAAAATATTTATTGTCCCTTTTAATTCTTTAATTATCATTTATATAATTACTTTCTATTTTTTCCTCACCTCCTTTATTCTCTCATTTAATACATATTATTACATTAATTACCTTAATAAAATCAATAAAAAAACTTTTTCCAAACTCTTAGTCTCTTTCACGATTTGGATTTGAATGTATACAATACTAGTATTTTTTCGTTTTGGGTAGTTTACTATTAGGGATGCGACAAACATGGGTTTTTGATTTGTGTTTCTCCAAACTAGGTTTTGGGTTCGATTAAGGGGAGAACTATCATATACTAGTATTCTATTGTGTTCAGTACTAGTATTTGATGTGTGTTGTTGAATATTGAGATTCGAGAAATAAGGGTTGTAGTGTTATAGTTTTCTTTGAAGTAGTGAATGAGAGGGAAAGAGTTCGAACTGAGGATTCATAGCATATATTAGTAATCAATTCACCCTCTCTGACTAATTTAATTTCAAACAAGGTGTTTGCAAGTAGTAGAATTTGTATTGTTGAGAGTTTTTTTTATGAAAAGTGTTGTTGAGAGAGTAGTTAAATAAATACTAGTATTGAAGCTATGTTTTTCTTTTGTGAAATTTGGTTCTAGGAAAAAAGGGGTCCGACCAAACCAAATTAAAACTAGTATTTTGGGTACTAATCAACAAGCTCGGAGAATAATTTGACTGAAATTTATGAAGCTACTTTAAGTTTGTTAACACTTCTCTCCCACTCCGTCTAATTGAGCTTTAAGCAGTATGTTTGCAAGGAGTAGAGGTTGTGATATTGTGAAAATAGGTAAATACTAGCATTCAATTTTTTTTTACATTTGGTGCTCAGAACATAATGGTTCAACCAAAATCATTATTTTGTGGGAATTAAGCAACCAACTGAATGAATAATTTGGAATGAAATTGCAAAGCTGCATTTAATTTGGGGTTTTGCATCTCCATTACTACATTCAAATGACTTTCGAACCTAGTTCTAACTTGTCCTGTAACATGCTTATAACTCAAATACTAGTATTTTATTTTTCATATGGATGTTTGGATTTTTTTGGTAGGTGTTAGGTGATTTAAATATGGTAGTTTTTGAAATAATATGAATTTAATGAGAAGATAAATGGGTATAGGAAAAAATGTAAAGAAATCATATGAAGGTAATGATTAATAATGCACAATTAATACAATAAACAATTAAACAAAAAAGAAATATAATAGAGGAAAACCTTATATCACCCTAGAAATTGTCTTTTTTATCTAAACTCTTTCTTTTAATCATTAACTTCATTATTTTAGGTAAATCAATAAATATATGGTGCCGCTATATGTATTATTTATTAATGCAACCCATATTTTTTCACAAATCCACTAACATACCTCTGATATAATATATTATTTATATGAAGTGCGTTAGTAAAATATAGACTACATCAGTAAAATATTTAAATTTTTATGTTTTTTATTTATTTCTAACCTAGTTCCTTCATGTTAAGCCGAATTTGTATGTTCTTTATATAGAAAAATCTATCTTTCAAAAATGAATTAAACAAGATCAATCTTGATACCATTTCTAATACTTTTTGAAACATACCTATTCTGAAATTTTATCTATAGACATCTTGAACCATCTATCTAGAGTTTGGAAGCAAGGCGATGGGGTTAGAACCTTAAGTTATCGCCCTAGTGTTAGAAGGTATGAGTAAGACAAAGAAGGAAGAAGATTAACCATTAACAACAACCTTGAATCACGTGGGGTTCACCAACAATCCCCACTAAGGCTATGCAACACCCATTTTAGGAGAGTAGCCAACGACCATTGCCATATAGGAAACTCTCGTTGCCTAGCTAGACCCAATGCGTTTGGGGGTAGGGTAACGATCATTGTCAAACTCCTGACAACAATTGTGGTTCCCTCCGCCATGATCGTTGTTACTAGTAGGACCTAGTAACATAACTACAACACAACAAACCTACTTCCATTTAATTAACAACTGGACTAACCAGATTCCACACATGTTTTCAGTTTTCTCCGATAATAAGCCCACAAGTTCGATAAGTCATTTTGGATGGGATTTTTAGGTTTCATCCGAAAACCTCGTTTCCATTTTCTACAATGGAAGGTCGAACTAAACAACCATTTACGAACTTCTTAAATTTTTAACCACAAATTGCATTCTCATTTCATTTATAATTTCTTTGAACAAAGCATGGCACACTACTCGAGCGATCCCATAGTCAATCATTAGTATCCAATTCCTGAAATGCCATAAGTCTGATTCCTTAATAAGCTCAAATATATGACATAACATGGAGAGATCCTATCTCTATAGCACCATTTACTAAGAACAGGTTAATGGTTTCAAAAGTACAATAAGCACAAAAAATGCCAATCTCGACCCAAAATTGTCCCCTTTAACACAAAAACAACATAATATTGTTATTTAAGTCTGTGACTCACCGGTTGGACCGGTCTCTGGTTATTACCCTGATTGGTAACGCTTGGTTCCTTGATCTGCTTCTTGTCCGCACCGTTTCACTTGAGCTGGCTGAGTATATACACCATGCTAAATACTAGGAAATAGAGTATATACTCATTCAACGAATTCATCGCTGCTGCTAGGGTTTCGCTCTGCTAGAGTTTCTTAGTGCTTGAAAAGTTCTGATCGACGATCTCCATCGACGCTTGGCTTCTGTTGTTTCCTTAAATAAAAGATGAGTCTTCGTTCTCATCTCCTTCCTTGTATTATCTGGTTTTCGTTATGTTTGTTCCAATTCTACTGTTTTAGGTTAATTCTATTCGATTTCTCAGTGTCATATGTGAAGTGATCCAGCTCATGAGGGCCGATGCGACCACGACAGCATGGACACGAGTCCCCCATCCAGACCTAAAACTTGGGAGCTAGGCAGGGCACTAAGGAGACAATGAGAGGTTCATGAAAGAAGGCCCAACCCTACTGGAACTGAAGGCCCTAGAACCTCAACATCAAGGCTTAATGCTGATGCTGATCCTGACCCCCAACACTGATGCCGGTCTGAGACAGTACCGGCCCAGGGCCGACACTAGTGTCGGACCGAGGACCGATGCCGGAGCCGAACTAGAGACCCAGCCAGGCTAAGGCTGCACCGGAGCCCAGGACACCTCAGGGAAGATGCTGACACCCAGTCGGGCTTCGACAACCAAGCACAGGACCGAGCTAGACACAGGCCTAGGGCCGAAGCCAGGGCACCTACTAGAGGCGATTAGGGCCGAGCCTCCAAAATACACGTGCCTTTCAAGAATCCTTCAGCCATAAGGATTCCCTAGTCCTCAGGACAAACCTCCACTAATCCAAGTCCAACTTGGAGAATGACACACGAAGGACACGGAGTTGAACCGAGCTAGGTTGATGTCAGGCTGAGATATCATGACACGACCATAGATGCTGATGCCAGACACGTCCAGAACCGCGGCCACAGAATCCACACGCGACAAGGAAATCCACCGCGATCAGGATTCCCTACCAGATGAGGAAACCTCAACGGCACGTGAAGAACCACGTGTTTCCAAATCCTTTTAGGAGTAGGAAACACGGAGGATACACAAGCCACGCCAGAATAGGACTTGACGACCTATTCCTATTTAGTCACAGACACGGTTATGGCTGGCAGTCGGTTGCTGGTTTTTGGTTAAAACCAAACCAAAAATGGGGTGACCGAACCAAAAACAAACCGAGTCGGTCTGGTCATCGGTTGAATAATTTAGGAATTTTCAGTTTCTGCCGATTTTTGTTCAAAATTGATAATTAACCAAAACCGAGCAAGAAACCAACTTTGACTACTCTCTCTCTCAGCTCACCACGACTCGTGAAATTCAGAAACAAACAATCAAGAAAAATTGGGAATTTTGAAACCTAATCTAACACTCCCCTCTCTAACTCTCGCTTCTCCATCTCTCTATGAAATGGCAGCTTCGATGCCTCGACTCGCACCTACAACTACACTCTCCCCTCTCTAGCTCTCTCATCTCAGTCTCTCTATAAAATTCGGCGGCGGGAAATCAAAAGAGCAACGCCGGCTCGACGGCGTATTGTCGGAGTGTCGGTACAGCCAGAGCCAAGTACAGCCTCTAAGTCCCTAACCCCTTAATCTCTACTCTCTTATCGTCTTAGTCTTTTCTCCTATCTATCATCTCACTCTCTCAGTCTCAGACTCTCAGGCCTCAACATTGTAATCGATGACGACACCTTCTTCACTTCAGCCCCTCTTCGCCTCGTCAGCCTCTCAGGTCACTCAGTGAGCACACAACAGTAGAGCTCCAGAGTCCAGGAGTCATCTACTTAGCTACAGCCTACAGGTAAATCATTGATGCTTGTTGTTCTGGTAATTGTTTGGTATTCGACAAGAATCGAAGTGCTTATTGTTGTGGTAAATACTTTGAAACTTCGTATTAGGTTTTCATTTTTCAATCGGCGGAGATCGAATCCATTAAAGTCAGCTGACGAGAATCGAAGCTCTGGCCGCAAGCCTCGCTACTCGAGCTCGATGACCTGCTAGCAGGACACCTCACTCCCCTCCGCTACTGTGACTATTTGAGTAATGTTTATCGATGATAATCTGCTTGGTTGATTAGTTTTGTTTGCAATCATTAATCTAGCTTATGTAGAGGTTCTTAGCTTGGATGGTTGTTTGAACTAGGAAATATAAGCTAAATCAATTGAATTGAAAATGCTAGAGAAGCTTAAATGAAAGAAAGGTTGTTAGCTTTGTGATTTTGCTTGAATGTAGAGTTTCTAAGCTTGGTTAATTAATGGTTTCTTGTTTAATTCATATTGAGGTTTAATGATAAGCTTGGTTAAGTTCTAACTTCACTAGTGTTCCTTCTCGAACTTTGTATTCGTAAATTCTAGCTTTTAGTTTGATGATTTCCGACTTTGTAAATTCCAGCTTTAGGTATTGAACGGAAAGACTCGAAGTAGGGGTTCAAACTTTGTATCTTATCCTTTCCCTCTGCTCATTCGAAGACTCGAAGTAGCTCATACAAAATGTAAGTTCGAAATGTGGTAAAGTATGATTTTCTTTGGAAGTTGGAAGTTGGAACTGTGAAATTGAATAGAAGAAATGACTTGGAAGTTGGAAGTTGGAAGCAGATGACTTGTAAAGAAGAAATTGAACATAATCAATTACATGAAATGAGAGTTGATCAGATCTTTGACTATGAACATAATAAATCATATACATAATAGAAAGAAAGTAAATATATGCATTTGCTTTGTTTAAAGTCCAGATAAACACCACCATCATGGGTTTTGAATGAGAAAGCTTTGTTACCATCTAGTTATTAAATTTCTCTTTATATGATTTATTATGTTTGTGATTATGATTAATTAAAAAAAAAGAAAGTAGTACACTTGATTAGCTTTATGATCATGATCTTTGAGTATGTGTTTGACAATTGACATGTATGTGAATTGCATGGATTCAAATCAAAGAAGAATGGAAGCGGGTGTGAATACGCGAAGTGGTAAGCGTAAAGGCATTCAGACTCAACCGCCTGCACATAAACGCACCAAGGGTAATTCACGACCTCCTATTCCTAAACAACCGAGTCACAATCCGGCTCCCACTACTCCGACTCCTGGCCCTGAACCTGAGGTACCGGCTGCTCCTACTCGTCCTACTCCTGTCACTGTCAGTGCTAATAGTGCTAGTGCTATTAGTGCTCCCCAATCAACACATAAGTCATTGTCATCAGCGTGGACAGTTATGGTTAAGTTTGTCGATGAGCATGGAATAAAAAGGCAAAGTGCAATATATGCCAGAAGGTTCTTGCTGTAGATCCTACTAGAAATGGTACTAGTACTTGTAGGAATCATGTGTTACGGTGTATTGCGAAGAGGGATGAGAAAAGAGGGAAAACTACTTTGGTAATGAAAAAAAGTTCAACTGTTAAAGGGGAAGAAACTCCAGATGCCTGGCATTTCAGTCAAGCTGCTATTAGGTTGGCTCTAGCAGAAATGATAATAGTTGATGAGCTTCCATTCAGCTTTGTGGATCATAGGGGGTTTATACATTTTATGGATGTATGTTGTCTAGAATTCGACATTAATTCCTTCGAGGATAGCAATACGGGAAGATTATTTGAAACTCTTTATTGCTGAGCGTCAGAAGTTAAAAGATTACTTGAGGACGGCTTGTGCTGGTAGAGTGTCGATAACAACTGACACTTGGACTTCTGTTCAAAATCTCAATTACATGTGCATAACAGCACATTTCATTGGACATGAGTGGAAACTGCATAAGAAGGTAATCAGTTTCTCTCGGATTACAAGTCACAAGGGTACTGATATTGGGGCAGGGATTGCCAAATGCTTGGATCAATGGGGGTTGAAGAGGTTTTTCACTATGACAGTTGATAATGCAAGTGCAAATGATTCCGTTATCAAGTACTTGCACGTGAAGTTACATGGTTGGGGTACTCAGTTCTTGAGTGGCAACTACTTGCAAGTTCATTGCGTTTGCCACATTATCAATCTAGTAGTCCAAGATGGACTAAATAAGATTGGAATGTCAGTTAGGCAAGTGAGGGAGGCGGTGAGATGGGTTCGTGCATCGCCAGCACGTGAGGAGCGTTTCAGGAATGTTGTAGCCATTAGGAAGATGAAGTGCAAGAAAATGCCATTACTAGATGTTCCAACTAGGTGGAATTCTACATTCTCAATGTTGGATACAGCTTCGGCGTATGAGAAAGCATTCAAAGTTCTTGAAAATATGGAAAGTAACTTTGTAGAAGATTTGCAGGCGAAGAGTTATCAAGGTGAGGTTATTGGTGTTCCAAGTTCTAGTGATTGGGATAGTGTGAGAGTCCTCACTAGTCATCTAAAGTTCTTCAGTGACATGACTCAGGTTGCTTCTGGTACCTCATATGTGACTATTAATCTCTTTCTCAGAGAAGTGACGAAGTTGTTTCATCACATTAAGAAGATGAAAAGAGATGAGGAAATAATCATATAGACAATGGCAAGGTCAATGGAGGAGAAAGTTAAGAAGTATTGGTCTGAGGACGTTGATAATGTCAAAGTTAACAGACTCTTCTACATCAGAGCCATACTCGATCCACGAAAGAAAAATGGAAATCATTCCATATTCTTTCAAGTTGATTTATGAGCCGACACAAAGTGCTGAGTTGGTTGAGATGGTGAGAAGTGAATTGTATGCTTTGTTTGACTTGTAAAAAGTAGAGTATGAACAACGTGTCAGCAGTACTCAAAGTGCATCTCTAGCTTCATCAACCCAGTCACAGACTACCGGTGTTAGTGGAGATGGTGGAGACGAAGATGACTTTGAGGAGGACCAAGAGATTGAAGATGATTGCTTTGCTGAGTTTGACGATGATAATCACTCTGGTGATGACCCCAGAGCAGAGTTAGCAAAGTATCTCTCTGAAACATGAGAAGTTAGTATGGATAAGAAGCAACGATTTGATGTTTTGGCTTATTGGAAAGCATCTGCACTCACGTTTCCTATCCTTAGTGAGATGGCGAGGGATGTACTTGTCATCCCAATTTCATTTGTTGCTTTTGAGAGTGCTTTCAGTACTGGGGGATGAGTGTTGAGCAACTTCAGGAGCTCATTGACTCCTACTATTGTGGAAGCTCTGATTTGTGCTGAGGATTGGTTGCGGTCAACATATCCAGATATATTTGATCCGAAGAGGAGGAAAATGAGAATGAACAACTGGAGTTTGAGAAAGGTAAAATTTGGCATTTATACTTTTTATCTTCCATATATAGTAGTAGACAAGTAGTGTATATTGATACTTGATAGTTGATCGCATTTATATTCATTACAAGTATTGTTTTGTTTAGGTTTCGAAGATACGGTTTTGAACTTCAATGCTACTCCATCAGCAATTGGTTCTGATCCTCTTGTTCAACCCGTTCTACAATCATTCATCAAGAAGAATGGCAATGACAATGCTATTGCTAGTGATGATGATAGACGATGCACTTGAAAATGAAATGTGTGGTATGGAGGCGCGTCAGATGATGATTAGCTTTTAGATGTTGCGAATTGGGATGTTGAATTTATTTATGTTGTTAATGTTGAACTTGTGTGGTGTTTGAGTTATGATGTTGTTGACTTTGGAATTATGGTTATGAGTTATGAGTTATGATGGATGTTTGATTGTGGATTTGTGGTATGAGATCTTTTGTTTTCGTTTCAGGCAATGTAGTCAAAATCGTGATTCCACGTGAAATCGAAAACATGGGTGAAATAGGAATCGTAGTTTTTAATCGTAAAATCGTAAGATTTTATGAACTACTATCAAAACATTTAAGTCAACAATATATTAAGAATAAGAGGACCATTACCCAACTTTGAAAAGTCTAGATAAGAAAAAAGAGAGAATCTCGGCTCTTAAACGGTCATTTGAGGAAGTAATAATTATATTTTAGACATATTTTAGTAATAACTTCTAACTTAATTAATCAAAATCTTTAAAAAAATCAATTTAATTTAATTGTCTTTGTTCTGACTTATATGTAGTTGTATAAACTAGTAATTTTCCCTAGAAAGTAAAATCGTAAAATACAAAAAAATTCGTTGATTTTATAAGATTCTAAGATTTTGATCGAGATTTTACTAGATTTTACGACCCATAGATTTTGCGTGGAATCAAGATCGCTAGAGACCAGTGAAATCGTAAAACCGTAAGATTTTAAGATTAAAATCGGGATTTTGACTACATTGGTTTCAGGTATTATTGTGAAGAACTGAATAGATGAAATTGTTGGGTTATGCTGCCGAAATTTTAGTAAAACTACGTGACTCTTTACTTCTTACTTGGAGATGATAATCAACCTAGAAACAAGGCAATGGTGCACGACTACCAACCCTTCCCAATGCCTTCCCTACACAATACTCCAATTCTTCTATCAAATCCAACTCATCAAACTTTACTTGAGCCTACGATTACCATATGAGACTACCAGTTTTAGGTCATAATAATTCAAAAATCCATCAAACTCATCAAACTAATAATACTTAACAAATTCGGTTTCACAATCCAAATTTTGGTTTTTTTGTTCAAAATCTTGGTTTCAACTCGAATCCCGGATCAGTTTCAATTTGGTTCAGGTATGGTTTTCGATCAAAGCGCGTCTAATTCGGTTCTCGGTCGCGGTTCAGATCTAAACCAAAACTGGTCGGTACGGCTCGGCTAAAAAACCGAGCAAACTCAGTTCGGTTGACGGTCCCATGTTTGACAAAAATTCGGTCTCGGTCAACCAAAAAATTGTTTTTTTTTTACCAAACCATGTCGACTGCCAGCCCTAGACACGGTCACCCTAGGTTTCCGCCAGTTTATGGTTTTGACTATTTTTAGACAGTTTTGTTATTTTATTCGGATTTCTTCATTTTTAGTAGTTTGTTTAGGAATCTTTCTTGAGTTTTATTATTATTTTAGACTTAGTTTCTAAGTAGTAATAGGAGAAGTCCTAGGCCGATCCTTGACCTATAAAAGGAGGCCTTCAGCCGTCATTGTAAGACAACCTTTGAATAAACATAAATTGAATTTTCAGAACTTTTGTTTTTGTTTCCTTGAAGCTTTTGCTCGTTCTTGCTTAGCTTAAGGTTGGTTTATCGTTGACTCGAGGTATACACCCTCGACTGCGTGGCACCATTCGACTCTGGACACTTAGGGTTCCTAGTTATATAAAACTAGTGGGTCCAAGTACTTTCCGCCAGAACTAAGGTTCGACTCGTTGTTCTGGTTACTCAACTTATGGTATTAGGTTCACCTGCCCACGGCTGCAGGTGGTTCATATCAGTTGGTATCAGAGCATGGTTCAACACTAGGACCACTCTATCCCTTTATCTTTCAATTTTTATAAATTTTTTGAAAACCCCCTAAAAAGTTTCATCTTGTATTACTAATTCTGTTTATTTTTGTTTCAGTTTTCTTGTAAGGTAGTAAAAGCTTGGTGTCCATGAAAGTATCCAAAGAAAAACAGAAAACTACAAAAAGAAAAGAAAATCAAAAGAGGTCTAAAAATAGAAAACAATCGACCCAACCAAAGCAAGGCCACCATCACCAAGTGTTTGCGAGTTTTTGTTAAGTTGAATTTTAAGAAGAAGGGTTCGAATTTTCATAGCTTTCGTTGCATAGGTTTTCACTTGAACCAAAACCCTATTTTCAAAACTGTTTGCTTGTGTGCTTGAGTAAGGAGTCATAGAAAAGATTGTACTTGTGGCTAGAGAGAAAACCCTAGGTTATAGGTCTTATTGTGTCACGATATTTCGTAACTTGGTAGCTTCAAAGAAACTTGCAACTATTTGAACTAAGCTTGAACTTTAAATTCATACACGAGAGGTAAAATCAGAGTGAGTGAGGTTCATTAGAGAGATCTGTGAGGCCTTTGTTCTATACTAACCATGGCAAACGGATGACTACCCACACTAGAGGAAACCATGACCACATAGGCGCAAACCCTAGCTGACATCCAGGTTATAATGATGATGGTGAGAGAGATCGGAGGAGCATGGATAGACCGAGAGAGATTAGACGCCGTGGTTCTTCATGAAATTGATGATGATTGATAGCTCAAGTACCAGAGTAATGGATGAGTACATCGTTGGAGGAGATTGGGATTTCTGGACTGTCTAACATCGAAGAGAAGGAACTGTTGTTGTATCGAATTTCTGAATACTCCCTTGTGTGAGTGATAACCAGGCACAGGTAAGAGGCAAAGGTCCATCGAGTACATCGGATTTGAAGAAGAAGAGAGGAGGAGTTTGGTACTGTGCTACAATTCGAACGCGAATCAAGTTCCACGTGCTTGAAGAATTTCTACATCGCTGCCCGGTGGTAGTACAAAACGACATTAGAGAGTTTGGGTGACCACGGCATTGAATTAAAAGACGATGAGGAAGGACGTGGTGGCACAGGCTTCACAATACCCTGATGCAAGGGACATATTGACACAAGTACAAATATCAACATTGTGATTTGGAGACCAGGGCTTGACCTAACGATGAGGAGAGGTGGATTCGACAGAATGGTTAAGGGACAATATTCGCACGACCTATTTTATACACCTAGGGCCCCGCCCTTGGAGAGGGAAGTTGAATGCTTTGGAAGAACAACACCACCCACCATTGGAGGGTTCGATCTGGCCCCATGAGCGAGCTAGCGGAGCATCGAGCCACGACTAGGTCCTAACACACGAGAGCTGACGCCACGGCAAACCCTAGTCATAATCCCCCTATTGTTCAAAATTTTAACCCATAACATAGTGGAATTATGTGCTTTGAATGCCAAGGGAGAGGACTCGTAGTCAGAGACTGCCCAAATCAAAGACTCATGATGCTCAGAGAAGGAGAGGTGGTTACGGACGACGAGGAGGAGTCGGCCAAATTTGAGATGGATACGAGCTCAGAGGAAGGAGAAGTAGCCGCGCTTAAAGGTTTGGAGCAATTTACAGCAATGTACATCCGTACATTGGTCTCGGAGCAGGAGGCTGCCACGGTCACCCTGACCAAGGCGGACAGCGTGACCACGCCGACCAAACCAAACGGCGTGATCACCACAACCAAAATGACCGATATAGACACCCTGTCCGATACGGCCACCGTGTCCAGCCCCGGAGTTGAAGTAAAAGAAGCTGGAGAAGGAAAGACAGCAAGAGATGGAGGAAGTCAAGTAGTGGGCACCCGCCTCGGCACCAGTGCCGACAGCAGCACCGTGGCCAGCTCCGACACTCGTGCCGACATTAGGGTCGACCCCCAGACCCAGCACCAGCCCGGCGCAGCATCCAACACCAGCCCCGACGTAGCACTAGGCCCGCGCCCCGGTGCCGAATCACTGCCCGATCACACCAGGTGCTTCTCAGCTGTTTCACGATGGATTTTGAGTGCCCAAACAGTGGAAGATAAATGGGAGCAGAGGGAGAACCTATTCCATACGAGATGTGTGATCAAGAATAAAATTGGTAGCATGATGATCGATGGAGGGAGTTGCTCTAATGCAATCAGCATTGAAGCGGCAGAAGGTTTAGGCCTTCAAACTCAGAAACACCCCAATCCCTACAAGCTACATTTGCTTAGTAAGTGTGAAGAATTGAGGGTGACAAGACAAGCTCTTGTGCCCATTAGCATTGGAAGGTACACAGATGGAATTTTATGTGATGTTGTACCTATGGAAGCTGCCCATATACTTCTTGGTCGACCTTGGCAGGTTGATAGGTATTCCACTCACGATGGGAGGACCAACAAGTACCTCCTAACCCATGGAGATAAGGTGTACAAAGTCAAGCCCATAACCCCAACAGAGCTCCTCAAGGATCAATTAGATAGGAAGGCGAGTCGAGAGAAAAATGAGAGATAGCTCAAGTGAAGAAAGATGAGAGAAGAAACGATGAGCCCATTAGTGCAAAAAATAGAATTTAAAGTCCCTCGAGGTTAAAGAGCTCAGAAGAGCGAGGATGAGTGGAGAGAAAACCAAATAGTGAGCTCACACGAGAGTAGACAAACCCTGGTTACGAAGCATTTTTTTAATGGCGAACTTTAACAAGGAAATCCCTAACATTAACCCTTCATTTCTAGTGTTTCTATCTTATTTCAGGAACCCAAGGACGAGTTCATCCATGAGACACCAAGCAAGGAGCTATTAGACCAAAGTCGTGAGTACCAAGCCAACTTTGAGCCGAATGCTCATCACTCAAGCAACGATGTGCATCAAGCTATTAAGCCAATCACTATAACGTATTCACTTTCTATACTTAGACGTGATAAGATCTCAGGTGAGTCTTACTACATATCCTTTGCCACTAGCAAGAATTTTACAAACTGGATAGGTTGTTTGGTAGGTCTCATAACAATAAGTATTCACTTTTCTTAATTATGGGATTAATCCCTTGAAATCATTGCATTTTTCACCTTTGCTTTTCAATAGTGTCTTAGTTACAGATGGGAGAAGAAGGATCGAACCTATACACAAGATGAAAGCCTACAAACCACTACCTGAAGGAGATGAACTCACCATTCCACCATGGATCTTTCCCTTATACTTTCAATTTTTATTGATTCATTTGGTTTAAGAACCAATCTTTATGTTACTACCTTGCTCCGTTTATATGGTGTTTATGAGAACACAAATTCGAGGATGAATCCTATCCAAGAAGAGGGGTATGAAGTGATCTGGCTCACGAGGGCCGACGTTACCATGACCATGGACACGAGTCCCCCATACACACCTAAAACTTGGGAGCAAGGCAGGGCACCAAGGAGACAGAGAGAGGTTCATGAGAGAAGGCGCAACCGTACTAGAACTGAAGGCCCAACATCAAGCCTTAATGTTGATGCTGATCTGGCGCCCAACACTAATGCCCAATCGAGACAGTAACGACCCATTACCGACACAAGTGCCAGACCGAGGATCGATGCCGGAGCCGAACCAGAGACCCAGCTAGGCTAAGGCTGCACCGGAGCCCAGGACACCCCAGGGAAGATGCTGACACCCAACCGGGCCCTAAGAACCAAGCACAGGACCGAGCTAGCCACAGGCCTAGGGCCGACGCTAGGGCACCTACTAGAGACGATTATGGCCGAGCCTCCAAAATACACGTGCCTTTCTGAAGTGATCCCAGCCGCCAGCCGTAGAGCGAATGCCTATTGCTACACCCCACTAGGTCATTAACACAAGAAGCCCTAGGCCGATCCTTGAGCTATAAAAGGAGGCCTTCGGCCATCATTGTAAGACAACCTTTGAATAAACATAAATTGAATTTCAGAACTTTTATTCTTGTTTCCTTCAAGCTTTTGCTCGTTGTTGCTTAGCTTAAGGTTGTTTTATCGTTGACTTGAGGTATACACACTCAACTGCGTGGTACCATTTGACTCTGGACACTTAGGGTTCCTAGTTATATACAACTAGTGGGTCCAAGTATTTTCCGCTGGAACTAAGGTTCGACTTGTTGTTCTTGTAACTCGACTTACGGTATTAGGGTCACTTGCCCACGGCTGTAGGCGGTTCATATGATGATATGTATCTTTTACTTGTGTGACTCTATTGTGTGATTGGAATGAGTCCCCCCCCCTCATGATGCTCCGCATAGTAGGGTTTCCTAAACTACATACCAATTTCGAGTGTTCTTTATCTTTTCTGCGACCCGTTCGATTTAGGGCTTAGAACTTGTTCACCTTGATTCATCTTTGTTCTGTTGTCTGAGTTTGTTTCATTTTACAAAGTGGTATCAGAGCTTTGTTTCTTGATTACCTTTCGCTTCTTGTTCTATGATTTTCTTACTAGGGTTTCTTTGGCAAGATCTATTTTTTTCTTGCTTCTGAAGTTTCTTTTGGTTCCTATCACTCTTTTGTGTTGTTTATTTTGTGCTTTGATCACCTCTTCCCAAGAAACTCGGATTGTGTTCTTCTCAATTTTCAACTAGTCCACTATGTTTTTGGTACTATGGTAGAGAGAATCAAACTGAAACTATTTGATGGGACCTCTGACTTTGCAATGTGTCGAAGATCAAGATGAAAACCATCTTGACAAAAGAAATGTGCTATGGTGCTATTACATAAAATTGGTCTGATGCTACTGGTGATCTAAAAAAGGATGAGCTACATGACATAGCTCATTCCGAGATCAAGATTCGGCTGGCTGATGATGTCATTCGTCAGGTGGTAGGATTTTCTGACCCTAAAATTTTATGGGAAGGCTTAGAGGCCATTTTTAGTCTAAGTCCTTGCCAAGTCGAATTTCCTTGCTTACCTAGTTATTTGCTTTCAAGATGGATACCTCTATGTCTGTCCATGAGAACTTTGATATCTTTCTTCGTATGACACAACTTAGAGAAATGTTATTTAACCCCGTGACTCACTGGTTGGACGGTCTCTAGTTATTACCCTGATTGGTAACCCTTTGTTCCTTGACCTGCTTCGGTCTGCACCGTTTCACTTGAGCTAGTTGGGTATATAAACCAAACTAACTGCTATGAGAGAGAGTATATACTCATTCAACAAAAATCATTGTTGCTGCTAGGGTTTCCCTCTACTAGGGTTTCTTGGTTCATGAAGAGTTTTGATCGACGATCTCCGTCGACGCTTGGCTTCTACTATTGCCTTGAATGAAAGTTGAGTCTTCATTCTCTTCTCATTCCTTGTATTCTCTGGCTTTTGTTCTGTTTGTTCTAGTTCTGCTGTTCTGAGTTCATTATGTTCAATTTTTCAGTGTTGATCTGTGTATCTTGTACTTGTGTGACTCTATAGTGTGATCGGGCTCAGTCTCCCCTCCTGAGGCTCCACAGAGTAGGGTTTCCCGAACTGCTGTACCAAATTCGAGTGTTCTTTACCTTTTCCGCGATTCATTCAATTTAAGGCTTGGAACTTGTTCTTAGTGATTCGTATATGTTATGTTGTTCGAGTTCATGTCGTTTTAAAAAGTGGTATCAGAGCTTTGATTCTTGATTACCTTACGATGGTTGTTTTGTGTTTTTCTTGCTAGGGTTTCTTTGGCAATATCTGCTTTCCTCTTGCTTTTGAAGTTTCTTTTGGTTATTGTCCCTCTTTTGTGTTGTTTATTATGTGCTCTATTCACCTCTGCCCTAGAAACTCGTACTGTGCACTTTTCAATTTCCCACTAATCCATTGAATTTTTGCTACTATGGCATAGGTAATCAGACAAAAATGTTCGATTGGACCTCTGACTTTGCAATGTGGAAGATCAAGATGAAAGCCATCTTGATCAAAGAAAGATACTATGCTGCTATTACAGAAAATTGGCCTAATGCTACCAGTGATCTTAGAAAGGATGAGCTACATGACATAGCTCATTCTAAGATCATGATTCGACTGCCTAATGATGTCATTCGTCACGTGGTAAGCTTTACTGACCTTAAAACTCTATGGGATGGTTGGAGGCCATTTTTTAGTCTAAGTCCTTGCCAATTAGAATTTCCTGCTTAGCAAGTTATTTACTTTAAAGATGGATGCCTCTATGTATGTCCATGAGAACTTTGATATCTTTCTTTTCATGACACAAGACTTAGAGAAATGTAGTGATAGTACTGACGAAACTCATCAAGCTATTATGTTGTCCGAGTTTGTTTCGTTTTACACATGATGAGACACCAAAATACTTAACTAGATTATCGTCAAGGCATACCACTACAAGTATTCCATGTCTATAAGACATTGTAACCATGCCTTGGTTGAGTCAGGAAGTCTGATCATGTTAACTATTAGCGAGTGATGATAGACACTAGCTAGGACACTTAAAAGATTAGAAGAACTCGTATTACTGATTTAGGTATCTTGAGTGCAATGGAGGATTACGTACCCTGCATCCACTAGGATAAAAACTCAAATGAACATGACGATTATAAACCAGAATTGGCTAGCAAGCATTAAGCACGAAACGTTATTTGTCGTGCATCAAGCAAGAGGTTAATCATTTAATTGTTTGATATGTGACACCTAGGAAATCCACATTGACAAAACACATGAGAGATCCATGGCTATAATGAATTGTTCAACTTTAACTAACAAGATACGCTTTGGGTGTAATGGAGAAGTTCTTATAAAGTTCCAAAGTTAAACATGCTAGGGCTGGAACACTGCAAAATGGGTGTCTTCCTAGGAAGTCGCCATTATGCAGCCATAAAAAAATTTATCTGAGCTTGGGCCCAAAGTAGACAATATCTGGCCGAGAAAGGTTGGGATATTACAAGTGGAATCATAGCCTCTTCGCGTCCCTCTTAAATGATGGTGTGGAAACCCTCCAGAAGGACGTTGAGTTCCTAATGGGGGTTTAATGTGAAATTCTATGCAAATATCACATTGATGAAGTACGAGCGAGATCCATTGGCTATAATGAATGGTTCAACATTAACTGACAAAAAAACTTTAGGGTGTAGTGGAGGAGTTCTTGTAACAAATTCAAAGTTAAACATGTTGCGGCTGGAGCATTGTAGAATGGGTGACCTCCTAGGAAGTTATCATTATGCATCAAAAAGAAAATCTGTGAGGGCTTGGGCCCAAAACGGACAATATATTTTGAGAAGGGTTGGGATGTTACATGGTACCTGATGCCCACAATTATTAACATATTTATTCCCTCATTAGACGACATTTTTGTGATGATTTTATCTCGTTTGGGTGATTTTAAGTGAGTATATTCCCCTTTCGGCCTTAGGGTCATTTTTCACGTTTTTTATGGATTTTAGGTAATAACGACGTTGGGAAATCAAACCAGGAGTTGAGTATTGAGTGATATGAGATTCTACGCCCCTTGGAGTGATCCAGGTCGAGGGAAGAAGGCCCAACCACAAGGAAATGACCAGTTTTGAAGAAAACTCAAAAAGCTAGATTTTGGAGCTTACACCCCGTGTAAGCTCCCCAGAAGGAAAAGATTGCCTTTTTCAACAAGGACAAGGTTTTAGATGGTATAATTAGACTTTTTGGGAGCCAATTCAGGGAACATTCAATTTTGGGAGGAGAGCAACGACTTGGAGAGGGTTTAGAGCATATTTTGGAGTACTGAAAGACGCTCGGAGCATAGGAATTGAAGATTTCAAGATCGAAGTTGTCCGAATCATCATAATTAGGTTTTACAATTTCTCTTGTTCTTCCTTCCTAAGATGAATTCTTTTGTGATTGTTGAATCTTGTTTGTCGCTGATGAATAGCTAAACCTTTTAGATTAGATGAACCCTAAGTGACCTAGAGCTTTAAAGCGGTCACGGATCGGCGATAATTAGATCTTAATTCAATCAGTTTCTTATTCATAATTGATTTGTTCTTAATTTGTGTTTCTTTTCTAGCTTGATCACCTAGATTAGTTTCCTGTTAAAATAATGATAGTTGGCGAATGTCCGCCTTGCTTTAGAACTTCAAATCAATTAATTAACCTATTCAATGGGATCATGCCCCTCGTAGGAACCATTTAGGGTTAATCCGTTTCAAGAATAGCTCACTAGAATCAATCAGGTGCACCAATTAGTTATCCATTGTAGAAGTGAACGCATAGATGGTTAATTAATCTTGGTAGCTAGTTCGATAGAGTGAACGTTCCTGGAGTTAGACCTAAGGGTAAGGACCTATGACGGTGTTTAAGAACTGAATGAATTAAGATTGAAGTCACCGGTTTTGTGATCGCCAATGCCTTGGTAATCTTAAGGGGATTTGAGTATGAGCTTTTGTCTGTCAGTCGTAACCAAACCTCAATCAATTAATCTATCTTTTAATTCAATCTCAATCTTAAGGGGAACTCACACCACGCAACTTGATTTAAACCCGGATATTTTTCAAATTCTTAGAGTAAACAATTAAAAGAAACCCTTGGAATACGATCTAATATACTTTGGTAGGTTAGTTATTTGATACCCTGTTTTACACGTTATCAGTACCACACTCTTCAAGGACCCCATAGGTTTTATAGGTCTGGATATGGGTTCATGATCCCTTGCCTTTCCTCTTGAACCAAGGTGTTGTTCTTCCAATTTTAGTTATGTGTAGCTAAGTTCCCCTAGGGTGTTGGACTTGTCAAACCGTAAGGGGATTGGTAAATTGGTGTAGTATTGTGTGATGGATGATAATGAACTACGTTATTGCTGCAATGCAATGTTCACTCTTGTTCTTCATGGTGTTCTTTCCATATCTTGAGTTTATGTTTTAGTTTGGTATCGACACTTGGCTTGATCTTTCTCGAAAGGGTGTTTATGTCATAGAGAATGAGATTATATGTTTGATTTGTCGTTACACTAGAGAGAGAGGCGAGATTTGAGTCTATTTGAGTTGAATTTCTTCATAGACATTTTGTCAAACACTTGGCTTGCATCTCACATTTGGCCAATTAGTGACGAGAGTCCTATTGGTTAGTGTTTGAACTATGCCTAAGGTCTCGATAGAGTCTTAGGACTCTTGTTTGATGTGTCTAAATCAGTTGCCAATGATTAATTCAAGTTTTGTTCATCCTAAATCCACATACTTAATAGATTGGTCATGAACCTTAGAGGGGAACATGTATACCCCTATCATTCTCATCCATTTCATTCTCTTTCGTCATTATAGCGTTGTTTGTATTGTTTTTTATTGCTCCTTGCTCTTTGAGCCCAGTTGACCTTTATTGTTTATGGTTGACCTTGAGTTGACTTTGGTTGACTTTTGCATCCTTTGTGGCACCTCAACCACTCAAAACCTTTGACGACCCTCTACCTAATAGAGCAACTGATGAACCGAGAATTCGTTGTGCGGGTTCAAACAAATAACTAACAAAGATAACAAGCTAGGGTAGATCGTATTCCACGGGTCTTCTATGATTGACTACTCAAATAAGCTGGCAAATTACTCAGATGCAAACACTTAGTGCGTGGTGTGAGTTCCACGACTTCTAATTCTAAGAAATGTAGAGAAATTAAAAATTGAAACTAAAACAGATTGGATATTAGGGTTGAAAACAGAGATGACAGACGAACTTAGACTTTGAATCCCCCTTCGTTCCCCAGAGCATTGGCAATCAACAGATCAGCGGATTTCGATTCTCATTCAATCAATTACTAAGACACCACCATAACTCCTGACCCTTAGGTTTAAGACCGGCGAACGTTCGCTCTATCCGTTCTAGCTACCAAGATTAATTAGTCGCCCGGGTACGGTCGCCTCTCGCAACGACTTAACTTAACTGGTGGAATTACTAACGATTTATGAGTTACTCTTGCAGTGGATTAACCCTAACCGGTTCCTACGAAAGGCACGCTCCAATTATAAGGTTAATTGTTCAATTCGATGTTTTAAAGTAAGGCGAGCGTTCGCTTCTATCCGTAGCTTAACAAGAATCTAATCTAGGTGATCAATCCAGACAAGAAACATGAACAATGAAGAACAAATCAAACATGAAAGAGAAACTGATTGAACTTTGAATCTAATCACCGCCGATCCGTGACCGCTTTAAAGCCCTGGGTCACTTAGGGTTCATCTAGTCTAAGCTCTAAGAGTTTAGCTACTCATGTTTATCACAAAAGAATCAAAGACAAAGAAAGAGTTCATCATCCAGAGGAAGAACAGAAAAGAATCTGAAAAATCTAATTAAGACGACTCTGGCAGACTTCGATCTTCGGTAAACTGCAATCCTAGCTCCGAGTCTTCGAGATGGAAGGGATGGCGTCACGATCTCTTTCCGGCTCTTCAGACTCTAACTCTCTACTCCAGAACTTCAGAGAATTCTGAAGTTTGGTGGTACTTGATTTCTGAAAAGTGTCTCTCTTGATTTGGGCTGCCGGTTAAGTATTTATACTTAACCCTAATGCAGCCGGATTTTAACTGATATTTTCGTCGAAAATACTGAAGGATTTTCGGCGAAAATTCCTTTGAAAAAGGGGATGACCGCCGGCTGTTTCTTCTGTGTTTTTCGACCAAATGTTTTCGCAAAACTTAGGGTTTTCGCCAAAAATACCTTCAGTTGACATCAGTGGATTTGTGCATGTATTTTCGCCGAAAATGCTAGGGTATTTTCGGCGAAAATTCCTTTGTAAACTGAGGCAGGAATTGTTTCGACCTGATTGGCTCCTTGGATCGATTTCGGTGCAATTCCTCGAGGTTCCAACGCCTTAGACACGTCCTTGGCTACTTTATTTGACGGCAAAAACCTGTGCTAACATAAAAACACTAGAAAACCATCAAATAGACCCGAAACGGGCCAAGGTAACACAAATGGCACGAGATAGGGCAATTGATTGAATATTCGCTATTCTACCCTAAAAACCATGTCTTAAGCAAGGAAATGTCGCTTAAATGAGGCTGATAATCACGTCAAATCGAGTGTCATCAGCAACCTTACTTCAGAGGCCCTAGGGAAATGCGACCCTAGTCCAAGGCTAGGTTTTATCTTTCAACCTCCCTTTGGGAGTGATCATTTACTTAGTAGATCTAGAAAATTCTAAGGCTTTCAGTCAAACCTGTTTCCCTACTATTGAGAAAATTAAAGAACTTATATGGCATAGAAGATTAGGTCGTGCAAGCATTAGCGAGCTTGCTAAGCTATCTAGACTAGATCAAGTTAGAGGTGTTCCCAAGCTAATAGAATATAAGGAATTCTTCTGTGAAGCTTGTTCTTTTGGAAAATAAACAAAGACCTCCTTCAAACCTAAATCTAGTCTTTCTACTTCCCATCCTCTTGAGCTTCTTCATATTGATATTTTTGGTCCAAGTAACATCATGAGCATTGGAGGAAAAGTATATACCCTTGTCATTGTAGATGACTACAACAAATTTTCATGGGTAAGATTTCTCGTGCTTAAGAATGAAGCCTTGGACTCTCTCAAAATCCAGGTCACTGAAGAAGAAAACTCCCTCAGATTGGAAGTTTTCTCTATTAAAAGTGACCATGGAGGAGAATTTGACTCTTCATAATTTTATTCCTTTTATTCTTCTGTTGGGATCAAACATGAATTCTCTACTCCACTTACTTCGCATCATAATGGAATTGCTGAATGAAAAAAAGAGCTTTACTTGATCTTTCTAGAGCTATGTTAGAGACCATAAACTCCAAAAACCTTTTGGGCATAAGCCATAACAACAACTTGTCATGTACTTAATAGAACCCTCATGGATTAGAAATTTATGAAAACCGCTATGAAATCCTTAAACATCAAAGCCAAAGATGTCTTATTTTCATCCCTTCGGGTGTAAATGCTTTGTGTTTAACACAAAGGATTCTCTAGGAAAATTTGATGCTAGGTCAACTGAATCAATCCTTCAAGGGTACTCAAGCCAAAGCAAGGCCTGGAAAATCTTCAACAAGACCTCTAAAAAAGTGGAAGAGTCTATCCATTTTTGTTCAACGAACAAAATCCCTCATCTCTTCAAACTTCTGAATGAGACAAAAATCTCCACTTGTTCCAACCTACTCAAAATTTCCCTGACCCTATTCCTTCCCCTTCTTTCCTCTCTAAAATTATTGCTCCTCCTCATATCCAAAAACATCATCAACCTGAACAAATAATCAAGAATCCTGATGATAGACTCGTCACACAGTCCCAAAAACATCTTGAGTTAAATGCTTAAGCTTTTCACTCTACAATTGAACCAAAATATGTGAAAGAGACACTTCATGATGATTTTTGGATCAAAGCAATGCAAGAAGAACTCCAATAGTTTGAAAGATCATATGTGTGGGATCTTGTTCACCCCCAACTAGAAAAACCATCATTAAAACAAAATGGGGCTTTCACAATAAAAAATGAAGATGGAACTGTAAACCAAAACAAATCCAGACTGGTCGCTCAAGGATATACTCAAGAAGAGGGAATTGACTATGAGGAAACCTTTGCACCTGTTGCAAGACTCGAAGCAATTCTAATTCTTTGTGCCTTTTTCTAGTCATATAGGATTCACTCTTCATCATGGATGTAAGAGTGCTTTCCTCAATGTATTCCTGAAAGAGGAAGTCTATGTTACTCAACCTCCCAGTTTCGAAGACTTCCAACACCCAAATCATGTTTTCAAACTCAAAAGGACCCTTTATGGACTCAAGTAGGCACCAAGAGTCTAGTATGAAAGGCTATATGCGTTTATTTTCTCTCAAGGATTCTCCCGAGGTAAGTTGAGACCACATTTTTCATACAAACAAAATAATCATACATTTTGATTGTTCTAGTGTATGTTGATGATGATATCGTGTTTTGTTCAACGAACACCAAACTCCATGAAAAATTTAGATCTCTTATGACTGAATCCTTCAAAATGAGTATGGTGGGAGAACTTTCCTACTTTCTTGGGTTACAAGTTTATTAATCCAAAAATGGTATCTTAAATCATGAAAGCAAATACATCCAATCCATGCTGGCCAAATTCGACCTCATTTATGCCAACAAATAGTCAACACGAATGTCCACCTCCCTCAAACTTGAAAAGGACGAACGAGGTAATCGAATTGATCCTAAACTCTTTCGAGGGATGATTGGATATGTTCTTTACCTTATTCCTAGTAGTCCTAACATCCAGTTTAGTGTCTATTTGTGCACTCGTTTCCAAGCCTGTCCAAAAGAAAGTCACTTCAGTATTGTGAAAAGGATACTTTGGTATCTAAAAGGGACTCCTTCTCTAGGACTTTGGTACTCCTCTTCTCCAATTTTTTATGTCACTGCATGCAATGATTTTGATTATGCTAGAAGCATTGTTTATCGAAAGACCACCTCTGGGTTTTGACATTTTCTTGGAGGATATCTCGTCTCATGGGCTAGTAAGAAACAAAAAATTGTCGCCTTATCAATAGTTGAGGCAGAATATGTCGTAGGAGGGCACTTTTGTACTCAAATCTTATGGATTCGATCTCAACTTTAGAATTATCACTCTCTCTGACTCATGTCCCAATTCTATGTGATGATACTAGTGCGATATGTATTTCCAAAAATCTTGTTCATCATTCTCGAACCAAGCACATTGAATTCGTTACCAATTTCTAAGAGAACTTGTTTAGGATCAAGTAATTTCATCAGATTTTATTTCCACAGATGATCAACTTGCTGACATTTTCACTGAACCTCATAAGGAAGATAAGTTTTGTGAAATTAGAAGAAATCTCAGTAAAGTAAGTGAATCGACTATTTCATCAAGGATATTTGCTGCTTCATATGCCAATAAGGATTTTTCAAAACCCTTTCATTTCTTTTTTCACAAAGCACTTCGGGGAAAGATAATCATTTTCTTTCCTTCTCTCTCTGACGTTTTGGTTCTTCCTATTCGTCCCTTTCTCTTCCTCCACTCAACAGTTCCTTATTTAAAACATCCCCTCTTTTATTTATCTATGAGCTCTTCTTATTCCTTATTCTTTACATTCGTCCACGGCTACTCCAAACTTCACTATCCCTCCGCTTTAATATATTGGTCCAATGCATCCATGCTCGTCCTTCGTCCATCTTTACGACAGAATTTACACTCACATGAAAATTCTGGATTCCTTCCAGATTGACATGCATGGCTTTGTCAAGTATGGCCTCAACCCTTTTCCTCTTCTCAACAACTTAGGATGACACTCCCTATCACAGAGCCAATCAGGAACCTTTGTGAAGAGGGGTCAAAATATTCTACTACAATCTTTAACTCAAATCATACAATCCTCCTCTTGCTCGTTCCATTGTCTATGGTCGTGAGATTCTTGTCACAATTGATGTTTTCTCTTCGCTTCTCAATGTTCCCATGGATAGATCTACTCTTGAGAATAACTTCACCATTGAAACTCATGGCTTTGATGGTCCAAGTGAACTCGCTCGACTATGCCTAGTGGATCTTCATATTCTAGACCAAGTACACGTATCTTTTCTTCTAGAAAATATACAAGTTTTATCACTCATATTTTTCGGCCTGGATCCTATGATAGGGACATTGTTCAGTCCTTGGACACATGGATCTTAGTTAATGTTGTTCGTCAGACTCACATTAGTCTTCTTCGTATCACCTTATTCAACATGGTGTCTGCATGCGTTGTCAACTTTCTTGGCAGTCTCCCATATTCATCTTTGTTCATTGTGCACCTCTCTAAGGTCCATATCAACTTGTCCTATCATGTTCTTTAGTATAATGGTCATTGCATCCGGCCTCATCATGTTCTCAGAAAGTTACTCTCGGGTAGGACTTTCTTCAAGCCTGCATCAAGGGGAGAAGGATCAAACTAGGCCAAATGGCTCCTGTTTTGAGGGCCAATCCTTATGCATAGAGCTTGATTCCTACCAACATTCTTTCCAAAAGAAGATAGGATTAGCAGACTTGTAAAATATTGTTCACCCTTAATGCAAATGAATTCCAAGTTGTGGTCCGATTAAAGCATCTGAAAATGCTCAACAAGAAAATCAATAAGCTCTCTTCTCTGTTGGAAACCATAATATACTGGTACATGAAATACCTTCATGACGTTTCATTTGAAAATTCGATTCTTTCTCAAGAAGTGAATACCAAGTCCATTCGAAAGCTAGAGAAGGAACTAGGAGTCTGTGACATGTTAGACTTTGAGGAAGATCCTCCTTTTGAATTATGAAATCAACTTTCTTTGTTGTGATTTCCATTTAAGATTTTTTTGCCCTCTAAACAATTGGCATATGCTCTCTATTTATAGTTTCTTTTGTTTACCCTCCTTGCATGAACTCATGGGAAGATCTTGTATGAAGGCAAACTCCAGGGGGAGACTTTTTTCTTTTATTGTTTGTGTGCATCTGTGTGTTTATCTCCATTGTATGTTGCAGGGCTTGGCTTAGGGGAAGATTGTTAGAATAACACAATGTCAAATCTTATGCCATAATTATGGCAAGTCATTTGGAATCAAGTTAGGTATGTTCTATTTTGTAGAGATTTCCTTGTCTGAAGAATGGAAAGAAGATCATCAACAAAATCAGTGGAGACAATCCCCTGAACAAAGGAACATGATTGATTGAAGCAACGACTAGTTTACAAAAAGTATAAGAAGCCTCTTTGATGAACATAAAGTGACACACCGTGTAAGCTCCCTAGACGGAAAAATTTCCTTTTTCAACAAGGAAAAGGTTTTAGATGGTATAATTACACTTTTTGGACATTCTTCATGCTACATTCAATTTTCGTAGAAGAGCCACAACTTGGGGAGATTTTGGAGCATATTTTGGAGTCCCGGAAGACGCTCGAAGCATAGGATTTGAAGATTTTCAAGATCGAAGAAGCTCAGAATCATCAAAATTAGGTTTTACAGTTTCTCTCTGTTCTTCCTTCTTAAGATGAATTCTCTTGTGGTTCAGTGGTAAACTTTTGAAAGCTGATTGCCAAGTTCTTATAGATAAGATTGTTGCTAGAATCTCTTCTTGGACAGCAAGGACCCTTTCCTATGCGGGGCGTTTGCAGTTGGTTAAATCAGTCTTGTTGAGTATCTCTCATTATTGGATGAACATATTCTTACTTCCTGGTATGGTTATTAAAGAGATTGAGAGAGTTTGTAACAGGTTCTTGTGGAATGTGGATGGAGTGGCTAGAAAGAAGGTGAAGTGCTCTTGGGCAAGGATGGATATCCCTTATGAACAGGGGGGCTTCATCTTCCAAACCTTACTCTTTGGAACACAACATGTATAGCCAGGCACCTTTGGGCTATCATTATGAGGGGTGAGTCACTTTGGATTGCTTGGATTCACACTTATAGGATTCAAAAACGTGATATTTGGAGCTGTACAGCTAGTACTAATGCGTCCTGGGTTTGGAAACGGATTCTGAAGGCTAGAGAGAAAATCTTTCCTTATTTTACACTTGACTTGGACGGAGATTTGCTTTGGGATGGTCTTCCAGTTGGTAGATTTAAGGTGAGTACCATTCTCCATACTATTCGTGTTAAAAACGAATGTGTTGGTTGGTCTAACTTGGTGTGGAAACGTCCCATGATCCCTAGCCATTGCTTCCTTACTTGGATGGTGATGAGTCGAAATACTACGACAAAGGATAAGCTTTGCAAATGGGGGGGTGATTTCTGATGATTCTTGTGTCCTTTGT
Organism: Linum lewisii; assembly: GCA_034768395.1. Taxonomy (NCBI): domain Eukaryota; kingdom Viridiplantae; phylum Streptophyta; class Magnoliopsida; order Malpighiales; family Linaceae; genus Linum; species Linum lewisii. Next base: position 14,845,189 of record CM068303.1, read on the forward strand.
AATAGTTCTTCTGAAGATTTTGAGCATATCTTTATTGACTGTGTTTATAGTCGGGCTGTGATGTTGAAGTTGTTTGAGAAGTTGCAACCGGATATTAATGTAGTCAGCTCCACTTGGGGGGATCTTTGTAGATGGACTTCATCCTTTAATGGGGGAAGTGGTAGGGATATTGCTGGAAGGCTCTTGTGGAGGACGTATTGTTCAAGTGTTTGGAAGGAAAGGTGTGCTAGAGCTTATGGTAGAGGAAGTAATCGGTCGAGGAGTTGGTATCTTCAGCGAAGCTGCTTTTGAGTCTCTTAGCCATTCGGAAAAACTCGAGTGATGTCGCTAGTTATATTTGAGAATTTTGTTCTCTTCTTTTTTCCCATGTAATTATCTCTTTTTTCTTGTTCTAGCTCTTAACGATTCACTCAATCTCTCATTTTTTAGGGATTGAGTGCCTTACTTTTGATGAAATGAAATTACGCCATTCATAAAAAAAAAAAATTCTCTTGTGGTTTTTTATTTTTGACTATGGGATATGATTAGCTAAAACTCTTCTAGTTTAGATTAGATGAACCCTAAGTGACCCGGGCTTTAAAGCGGTCATGGATCGGCGAGAAGTAAGATATTAATTCAGTCTTTTCTTGTTCATAATTGATTTGTTCTTCAATTTCGTTTCTTTTCTAGCTTGATCACCTAGATTAGATTCTTGCTAGAATAAAGGATAGTTGGCGAACGTCCGCCTTGTTTTAGAATGTCAAATCAATTAGTTAACCTATTCAATGGAATCATTCCTTTGGTAGGAGCCGTTTAGGGTTAATCCGTTTCAAGAGTAGCTCATAGAATCAATTCAGGTGCACCAATCAATTATCCGTTGTAGAAGAGAACGCACAGATGGATAATCAATCTTGGTAGCTGTTCAATAGTAGTGAACGTTCGTGGACTTAGACCTAAGGGTAAGGAGCTACGGCGGTGATTAAGAACTGAATGAATTAAGTCTGAAACCTGTCGGTCTTGTGATTGCCAATGCCTTGGAGATCTTAGGGGGATTCGAAATCTAAGTTATCTTCTCATTAATTGAATCAAACCAAATCAATCAACTTTGTAATCTTAGTTTTCAATTCAATTTCATTTCCCTTGCATGTTAGCATAGAAATTCGTGGAAATCACACCACAAAACCTGTTTAAAACCCGAATAATTGTTAATTTCCTTTGAGTAAACGTAGAGAAGAACCCCGTGTAATACAATCTATACTACTTTTGTAGGTTAGTTATTTGACCACTATTTTACAAACATAAAAAAGAGGGATTACTTGAGATGTAGATCAAGGGTTGTGTGTGTGATTTGTGATAAGAGTGACTATTCCGAGCTATGTAAATTGTGTGTTTGTGTATCATCTCCTTCTAATCTCTATCATCATCCTTTTCCTTCCATTTCCACCTCATCATCATTTATCTACATTGATGTGAACCAAGGCTATGGAAGCTAGGATCCAACACCTTTTATCTAGTGATCAAGGAATTGAAAAACAAAACCCAATACTTGGATGGAATAAGACCCAAACCTTATAGCTAAAGAGCTATGAACCCTAAGTATCACGTGAATGGTGCCATAACTATGGGTGATAACTTAAGTTGATATACCAAAACTCTCTATCCTAGCAACAACAAGCCAAAGCAAGAAGAGAACAAACACGTAACCGAGTGATATAAGCAACTTTATAAGTGAGCCTCATGCTAAGGATTAGAAGTGATAGAACATTCCCTTATATAGGAGTGGGTGGCGGCCAAATGACCTACAATTCCTAATCCGAAAAGAAATCAAAAAACTAATTAAATAAGTCAAATACTTAGAGAATGAGGAAAAAAGAAATAATAAACTAAGTCCTAACATGTTTCCTACATGGAAAAGGAACCAAGGGAAGGGTCCATGAAGGGTGGCGACCACCGGCTCTGGGTCATCTTTTCTTCGATGGACCAACGTCAGGCCTTGGGACCTTTATTGGATGGTGGTAGAGGTGACTGGAGGCCCAAATTTAGGTGGTAGGCCTTCGAGCTAAAACATGGTGTCTGATCGTGTTTGGGAGTCAGACAGACGTCAAAATCGTTTTAAGGCGTTCGAGGCGTTGGGCGGGCAAAGATCGGGCGCCATCTTCGGATGCAGGGGACCAAGGGCATCGGTTTTAGGCATTAAGCTGTCTGAGGTGCCCGAGTCATCCTTGATCTCGTGGCATCGAAGTCGACTCAGCCGGCCTTGACCAAGCGTGGCTCCCCAGATGGGTCGTGATGTGTCGCCGACTGAATCAGGGGGTGGACATTGGCGTGTCCAAGACCTTGGTTTGACTGGCTGGGATCTTGGTCGCGTAATCTACTCCCACCAAACACTCGCCAAAGCTGAAGAATTAACTTCTTCTTATCAATCCGATTAACGGGCCTAAATCCTTCACCACATTCTCCAATTAGTGAAAAAACTAGATTGTTTGGGCTCAACTATATCTCTAGGCCCAATACACGGAAAATCTTCCAAAGAGATGTTTCCTTTATTGTCCTCGTTTCATCCTTTCACCGATCATTGAGTTTTTCTCTTGTTCAAGAGAAATTCTTACTAACATCCGTTTTTACCTTGCCGTCGTAGTTGAATTGTTTAATTCATTGCAAGAGATCCTGTGGGGACGAATGGTGGTACCATGGCGAGATGGGCGTAGCCACAACGCCCCCTGCCCTGATATCGAGTGTAAACTTATATGTAAATTTTGGTATTTTCAAAATTTGGAGCCGACTCCTTCATCCGCAATGCAAAGGTACTAGTTTGACTCACCTTTGCTTTGCGTATGACTTGATTGTCTTCACAAAGGCTACAAGATAAGGAATTGATGGTATTTTAGCTGTTATGGAGGAGTTCAAGAGTTTCTCAGGCCTTAAGTTCAATCCAGACGAAAGCGAGTTGTATATGGCTGGTGTGCACCATGTCGATGCCAATGCTTTAAGCTGCTTTCAGGTATGACTCTTGGCACTCTCCCTTTCAGATATCTTGGGGTGCCCCTCACTGCAGGGAAACTAAAGAGAGGAGACTATAAAGTCTTAGTTGGTAAGATTACCGCAAGAATCATTGATTGGAAAGCAAGAATTCTGACTTTTGTAGGGAAGGTTCAACTTATTCAGTTAGTTGTTGGAGGCATATTGTAGTATTCGATGTATGTGTTTCTTCTTCCAAAATATGTTTTGAAATAGGTTAAGCAGATATGCAATCTTTTCCTTTGGGGAAAGCAGCCCGGAGAGATAACAAAAATTGCTTGGCATCACATTACCTTCCCTAAGGATGAAGGTGGTTTGGGGTTAAAGGACCTTCACAGCTGGAATACTGTCAATGCCCTTAGGCATATTTGGTCTCTTATTGCAAGGGGGGGATCACTATGGGTAGCTTGGGTGCTTAAGTATAGTTTGAAGCACAAAGATCTCTAGACTCTTAAACTTGGTACTAGATCTTGGACTTGGAAGAATTGTTAAAGCTAAGAGATTCAACTACCAATATTTTCTCTATCGTCAATAGTATTGTGTAATGTTGTGGGAAGCCTTTGGAGAAATACAGTGTTAGGCTGGTGTGGGAACAACTGCGCCCATGAGTAGCTCCTGTAACTTGGTATACGGCAGTTTGGAGGGGTTTTGTTATCCCAAGCAACAAGTTCTTGGTCTGGCTAATCATGAAGGATAGGATCACTACAAAAGATATTATGGTTCAATAGGGTTTATCCCTTGATATTGGGTGTGTGCTGTGTGAAAATGGAATTGATAGTAAACATCATCTCTTTTGGAGCTGCTGAATGCTTTCATCCCAAAGATCCAAGACACTACTTGGGGGGGGGGGGGGTGTGGTGGGTTATTAGTTTTGTTGAGAACCGACTCAAAAGAGCTCAAGAGCAAAGTGCATAGGCTTCTTTGGAGCATCATCTCAAGCTCTATTTGGAGGGAGAGATGTGCTCGCATATATGGTGACTTACACTCGACTTTGGATTGCCTTACATATAGGATTGGAAATGATCTTAAGTTTTCTTGCTTTTGGTAGAATGGATGAAAGTACTATATTACCCTTCATCGAAGTTTAGCATAGACTGTTTTCTTTCTTGAGTCTTTGATTGTACAGTTCTCCATGATTTGATGAAATGAAACCCTACCTTTTCATAAAAAAAATTGGCGTCAGGGGTATTTGAAGTTCACCCACCCACTATGTTGTTTCGAGGAAACATTGTCTTAAATTTTACGTAATACTTATTCATAATCAACTTATAGTATGTAATAATTAAAATATTTGGTGATAAATGATCCTAATATGCAGAAAAATTGCATGTGGCACATATAATTCTTTTTTACTAATTAGTAACCTATAATCAAAAAAATTATTGTGTATTTTTACTTAGTATTAGATTTATGAAAATTTTCTACTTTTATCCAAATTTGATGAAATATTTTTACTGATGCCACCTCTTTTTCATTTACAATTCATTCCCCTTCATATACCAATGTTGGTTACATCATATTGGTGAGGAGATTGTTTATGGAGGACGCTTTATGAGAAAATCCTCATAACATGGCACATTATATCTTAGCTGGAAATTCACCACTACCATGTTGGAACCTACGTTTCGATTTACCGAGTAAAGTGAGGACTTTCCTGAGAACGAATTCTTGTTGACAATACACGACGTGAGTTCGCGTACCCAGATTGGAAAGGGGGATCGCATGATCACTTAAGTCCCTTCAACCTTAGAATTCGCTCTCTTACGACACTCTAGTCGAAAAGTAGAGAGGCTTTGGCTTGTAATCAACTCGAACCAAGTTGTGACTCGGATTATAGTCGAGTCGTGAACGAACTCACTTTCCGTAAAGAACATTCCTACCCTTTTCCAAAGCCCATGGTTACAAGGAATTCCTTTGTGGGATAAGACTACTAACACCTTCAAAATCAAGGCTTATAAAATTGAAGAACCTTTGAGACCTTTCAGAGAAGATGGATGTGTGTAAATTGGTATGTTCGAGAAATGAGGAGGAGACCTCTTTATATAGGCCATGAAGGGGGTGTGAGGGTGAAGAATTATGTTGGTTCATCCATGGATCAACACAACCCTTCATTCAAATCAAATTAAAAAACAAACTAATTAAAATGATTTTTTCCCTCCCTTCCTTACATGATACACAGGGCAGAAAAAAATGAACCTTGGGCCTGATTTTTAGACCCAAAAATCAGCTCAAGTTGACCCAATAATCAGCCCAAAAGTGAGGACTTTCCTGAGAACGAATTCTTGTTGACAATACACGACGTGAGTTCGCGTACCCAGATTGGAAAGGGGGATCGCATGATCACTTAAGTCCCTTCAACCTTAGAATTCGCTCTCTTACGACACTCTAGTCGAAAAGTAGAGAGGCTTTGGCTTGTAATCAACTCGAACCAAGTTGTGACTCGGATTATAGTCGAGTCGTGAACGAACTCACTTTCCGTAAAGAACATTCCTACCCTTTTCCAAAGCCCATGGTTACAAGGAATTCCTTTGTGGGATAAGACTACTAACACCTTCAAAATCAAAGCTTATAAAATTGAAGAACCTTTGAGACCTTTCAGAGAAGATGGATGTGTGTAAATTGGTATGTTCGAGAAATGAGGAGGAGACCTCTTTATATAGGCCATGAAGGGGGTGTGAGGGTGAAGAATTATGTTGGTTCATCCATGGATCAACACAACCCTTCATTCAAATCAAATTAAAAAACAAACTAATTAAAATGATTTTTTCCCTCCCTTCCTTACATGATACACACGGCAGAAAAAAATGGACCTTGGGCCTGATTTTTAGACCCAAAAATCAGCTCAAGTTGACCCAATAATCAGCCCAAAAACCCTGTCTAAAAATCAGACCAAGAATCTATTCATTTGGATTTCGAATCTAACCGAATTTTTGAACCAAAGTTTGAAATTTGAAATTTGAATTCAAGATTCAAAAAATCCAAATTAGAAACTTTGGTTTATTAATATATTTTACCATTCAATCCATCACTAGTGTTACTGTTGCCATGAATTAATATTTAATAACCTAAGTCTTTTTAGCCAACCAAGTCACATTCACCATGTGACTACCATGGAATCCAAAATTCCAACAATCCTCCCCCATTTTAGTGTATTCTTGGAATCCACTAAAATCACCACAATGTCACAACACATGTGACACCTTAGTAATCATTCCATCGTTCCTCAATTCATAAAACATATGCATAAATGAAAATGTCGTGATGATTGAATTTTCATCTTAGTATATCACACTTAACAAGTATTCAAATACATGGGTGTCGAATACGATTGAACCGAATAACTCATTTGAATACTCGAAGGTAATACACACATAAATTCTATACTTGTCTCAAAAGGCAACCTTGACAATATTTTCCGCCATGTGTCCCAATCCGTCTCATGAGCGCACACGAAACTAGAGTCCAAGTTTCTTGAAGCGGCTACACTTCATGCTCACGTAGGTTGATTCTTTTATTTGTGTATCTGCATACGTACACTTTCTCAAAGAATCAATTAAGAAGTATTTAAACTTCATCCTCTCCTTTCATGCAGAGTAACAAGCACATCCTTTCGGGATGATGTATTTATGTGCTTCAATTTCTAAGAATGAGCTTTCCACATTGAATTCAGCCTTGAATTCAGCCTTTAGCGTTGTACAAGAGGGGAATTGGGTATCCCATGCTTAGAAATTTATGTGGACTTTTCCTATCCCTCATCACTTGACTGGTGCACCAAGTCCCAAATAAGTCACTTCATCAAGTCACTCATTAATAGTGATAATACTCAAAACTAATTTCACCCCATGAGTCAACTCACTTACCTCGTTAAACTAAACGTGGATAAGTTCCAAGACTCAAACTGATATATTTAGTTATAGATCATAACTACAATAATCTTTGGTGAAACTTATTTTAAAAGAAAATTCGTAAGTCAAACCTTAGTCATTCGATGATTTCTTGACATGACTAACTTTCATTAATTTGTCGAAGATGCAAAATTCGCTTCTTTGAGATCCATAATATGACACCTCCCCCAAGCAACAACACATTACCACTCATAGAATAAACATTCTATCTTGGTAATCTATCTTGCAATCTTAACATCTTTTTTTAAACCAAAAGATAATTTCCATCAGAACTAGACATGATTTTCATGATTTTACCTCAAACAATTCAAGCTTTTGTCCAAGTAAATTAAACTTGTTACAAACAACCATCACTAAAACTTAGTGTTGCTACTTGTGACACTCATTAATTTAATTTGTCAAAATACTTACTAGTAGTGGAACTAATTTTACTTAGTGCACCATTAACATATTTTTACCAACCCAAAACACTAGTGTAATTGCTCTCCCGTGGTAAAAACTAAGTGGTCTTAGTACACCACAAACAATTCCGACTATGTTTTGATGACACATTTACAATCATGAAAACACTTGTCTAATTGTTATCCAATGATCAAACTATGTCCGCTAGTTTACCATTAACAATTCAGACTCTCAATGTTATCACAATGTACGTATCTTCCCATAAATATCATGAAGAGGGTCTTATGATGATTTACTTTGCACTTTGTCTTATTGTTCAACCAAAGGTATTAACTCCTACCTTTAAACAATTTTAACTATGTGCTAAGACCAACTTTCAAGTATTTGATACATATCTCAATACTTGAAAACCAATATTACTAATAAATTAATAATATTCAATATTTTTATCCAAAATATTAAATATCGGTTTAAACTAGATATTAAAAACTAACAATATTATTAATATCTTAATAATATTTAATATTTGATTATTATGTAACCAAATATCATAGACCAATATTATTAAAATATAATAATATTAAATATTTGATTATATCCAAACCAAATATTAGAAACCAATATTATTAACGTTTTAAAAATATTCATATTTGATTATTCTAAACCAAATAAACCAAATATAAGTAGCCCCAATATTATTAATAATATTCAATATTAGGTTATCAAATCAAATATTGGTAAACTCAATATTATTAATAATATTCAATATTTGTTTTCTAAAACTAAATATTAGTGACAACAATATTATTAGTACGTTAATAATATTGCAATATTATTAATACCTCAATAATATCTATAAATATTATTCATATATGAATAATATCTAAAAATATTATTTGTACTTCAATAACAATCAACAATGTTATTAGTACTTCAATAATATTTAACCATATTATTAGTACTTTAATAATATTTAACCATATTATCAGTACTTCAATAATAGTTAACAATATTATCAATACTTAAATAATATCCAACAATATTATATGTACTTCAATAATATTCAGCATAAAAATGCTAACTTACTCCCAAATTTATATAAATTTTAAATAATATATATACTAATATAATTAGTTTATATTTTTATGATAATCATACTTAGAGTATGTTATCACATAACCTTTTGAATTGCTTCAAAATCTAGAGTCACTTTGCATGTGCACTTCAATCGGTCAAGACACACATTTTGAAACTTTTAAAGGTTTACACCAAAAACTTCTTACCAGAAGTGTCATTGGCCTTGTGTTTTGACATGAAAGCAAATCCACAACTTTTGTTCAAGTCATCACAATGGATAATTATTCTTTACAACTATTGGAACCTACGTTTCGATTTACCGAGTACGGAAAGTGAGGACTTTCCTGAGAGCAAATTCTTGTTGACAATACACGACGTGAGTTCGTGTATCCAGATTGGAAAGAGGGATCGCATGATCACTTAAGTCCCTTCAACCTTAGAATTCGCTCTCTTACGACACTCTAGTTTAAAAGTAGAGAGGCTTTGGCTTGTAATCAACTCGAACCAAGTTGTGACTCGGATTATAGTAGAGTCGTGAACGAACTCACTTTCCGTAAAGAACATTTCTACCCTTTTCCAAAGTCTAGAGTTACAAGGAATTCCTTGTGGGATAAGACTACTAACACCTTCAAAATCAATGCTTATGAAATTGAAGAACCTTTGAGACCTTTGAGATGGAGAATGGATATGTGTAAATTGGTGTGTTCGAGAAATGAGGAGGAGAACCTCTTTATATAGGCCATGAAGGGGTGTGAGGATGAAGAGTTGTGTTGGTTCATCCATGGATCAACACAACCCTTCATTCAAATCAAATTAAAAAACAAACTAATTAAAATAATTTTTTCCCTCCCTTCCTTACATGATACACACGGAAGAAAAAAGGGACCTTGGGCCAGATTTTTAGACCCAATAATCAGCCCAAGTTAACCCAATAATCAGCCCAAAAACCCGGTCTAAAAATCAGATCAAGAATCAATTCATTTGGATTTCGAATCTAACCAAATTTTCAAACCACAAAAATTCGAAATTTGATTTCAAGATTCAAAAAATCCAAATTAGAAATTTGGTTTATTAATATATTTTACCATTCAATCCATCACTAGTGTTAGTGTTGCCATGAATTAATATTTAATAACCTAAATCTTTTTAGCCAAGTCACATTCATCATGTTACTACCATAGAATCCAAAATTCCAACGTAACAATCCAAAACTGTTTAAAAATATGAGTTTGTATCGGAAGATAATCAAACATTCATTATAAGTACTCACTTAAATTGTAAAATTGATTAGTTTTCGACTTAAAAGACATGACGTATCATACAATGACCAGCTCTGTTTACCGAATGAGAAATTATCAATAGGCCGATGAACAGAGAAAAACTCAGGAACAAACAAACGTTGGAGACAATGATGTCCCCAAAGAAAAAAGCACGTGAAGATGGGACAGAATAACCCATGCCATTATCAACTTGTAGTCGGTAGATGGGTGAAAACTACAGTATTTTGGAGCCGTTGAAAATTTTGCAGGAATGAGTGACATGCCTAATCAGACGATTAATACTTTTTTATAAACTAGCATATTAATAATAATTTAATTTGGAGGAGCAAGAATTGCAGAGTTGGATCAAATCTCTGATCTTTATTAATAGTTATTACTGACAAGGATGGAAGTTCCCAGGTCGCTTTGCTTTCTATCATTTTATAAACGCAACGGTGGGTTGATGTCAGGAGAATTTTATGGTTGATAGATGCTGCTGTTCGTATCTGCTGGGATTATTTTGGGTTGTTTGTATTAGAGATTTGGGGTGGGGATTTTGGGTGATTTGGGGCCAAAATCCCATCTCTAGATATTTCAATAAAATCACTTGTTTGGGCTACAAAATTATAGGGAGATTGGGAGAGATTTTAAATCTCTTTGGTGGGCCCATAGAGATTTGAGAGTGATTTTAAAATCACCACACAAAAGTAGAGATTTGGGGAGTTTGAGAGAGATTTGAGGCAAATTTACTAGTTGCCCTCAACTAATTCCCCTATTCACAATGTTAATGAAGGATATTTTTGTCATTTGTGAATTTAATTTTTAGTTTTTAATTTTCTGAATTTCTTCCTTCAATAATCTCTCAAATCACTTAACCAAACAATCTATTTTTCAAATAGCAAGGGGACCTCAATTCTCATGCTATTTCAAGTCTCTAGACATTTGAAATCTCCTCCTCCCAAATCACCCATCCAAACGACCCGTTTAATTACCCGAATAATTACATACATTTTGTGATCTCAACTGATAACGCACAACGGATACTTCATTCATTTTATTTTATTTTATTATTGTGTGGATTAGGATATACTTCGTTTTCTAATCTGCATTTTATCAGTTTTCGTCAGGAGGAAATAATTTATTTATTGAAGGTATCCATTCAAACGGACAGGTTTACTGAACTCTAGTTTGAGGGCTTATTATCTATTTTGGTCACTAACGTATTGGGTTTGTAACATAGTGATCATCAACGTTTCATGTGGTCATTAACGTATTGGGGTTTGTAACGAGTTGGTCATTCCGTCAAGTCTCCATCCATTTTTTCCGTTAAGTGATGATATCACCAATCCAACTCACCATTTTTGTCCATGTCACCTACTGCCACGTCACACAATTAACCCCACACTCAACCTAATTAACCAACCCAACCTAACCTAACCCGTTCTATCCAACCCAACCCAAACCAAACCCACCCACTACCCTTTTCCTTTTCCCGCTAAACTCTAAGGGATGACTGTTCAGTACTACGTCCCTTACCTCTCCGCAATCCAAATCTTCACCAGTAATCCTTCCGTCGTCAACAATCTCAGGTTTCTCCTTCTTTCCTCATTTCTGAAACCATCAAACATTCAAACCCCAGACTAGCAAAAGGTTCGATTCCCATGGTTTTTTTTCTCAGCCGTTACAGGGAAGAAACAGAGTCCGGCGACGGCGAGACTCGTGACTCGTTCAGCACCGATTCTTGCAGCGACGAGAGCGAGAGCGAGAAGCTCTGTAGATGGGACGGATGTTCGTCGGAGGACACCCTATTAAACGACGATTAGAGTTCCTCTATTGTCAGTACTTTGAACGATCGACGCCTTACGACAGAGTCCCTTTGATGGATAAGGTAAATTCGTGAAAAACTGAAAACCCATTTGAATCATTTCCATTTCAAGTTTTCATTTTCAAATCTGATCGATTCTCCGTTTGCAGATCAATGGATTAGCTCGGAGACACCCTGGTTTGATGTCGTTGAGAAGCGTCGATCTCTCGCCGACGAGCTGGATGTCCGTCGCCTGGTAATCAATTGTTCATCGGTTTCAATTGGGATTTCTCATTTCTCTACAGTCAAAACTGATGAGTTTTGGTTTTGATTTCTGGGTTTTTGTTGCAGGTACCCAATTTATCATATACCGATGGGAAGAACAATCAAAGATTTGTCGACATTCTTCCTCACTTACCACACTCTTTCATCGTCATTCCAAGGTTTGGGTTGGGTAGAACGGGTTAGGTTAGGTTGGTTGGTTAATTAGGTTGAGTGTGGGGTTAATTGGGCGACGTGGCAGTAGGTGACATGGACAAAAATGGTGAGTTGGATTGGTGATATCATCACTTAACGGAAAAATGGATGAAGACTTAATGGAATGACCAACTCGTTACAAACCCCAATACATTAATGACCACATGAAACGTTGATGACCACTATGTTACAAACCCAATACGTTAGTGACCAAAATAGATAATAAGCCCTAGTTTGAGAGACATCGAAGAGTCTTTTTTTCACAATGATCCATAATCAACACTCACACGTAATTAAGAAAGTTGAAACATCTATGTAGAAGTAGATATCTATAAAAAAGAGACATCCCGAGAGGTTGAGAACTTCGCGCTTGAGTGAAGTATCCTTCAATGTCAACATCCTTTCATACAATTATTCCTGGTGATAGAGTCCACGTACATTCCTGAAAGATAAAAACTCAATGAAAAACAGAATAAATAGTACACAAATAAGAATTACTAGAGGCAAAAGGAAGACTTCATGCATGGTGTCGTACCACGAGACTTGTGCCAGTTCCTCCGGGCTACTCCACCACACCACCTGATGAGGAAGAAGATATGTCAATATAACTCCTAACATTGATTCTTTATTGATCTTCGAATTCCCATCCATAGTGCTCATAAGGGACTTCAAAAAGAATATCGCCAATAACCGCCAACAAAAATTTTAAACTGTAACTCCTATGCCACAACTCACATCATGTCCACTTCCATACTCGTCGAATCCTTCTCGAATGGAACAATGAATGAAATAGTTCATGAGGTCCATCGTACTCCCATCGTCCACGCCTCCTCGATCTCGTCATCTTCATTGCCTTCAATTGCCTTTGTTTATCGTATACAAAAGAGTGGTGTCCTCGAATGAATGATGATCAATCGCAAAGGATGAATATGAAAGCAAGAAGGAAATCTATTTTCCATGCATGTACTTTCTCCTATTGGAAGGCTTCCATTCAGTTCCTCCCTTCTTTCTTGGTCATGAAATAAGTGGGTTCATCTCAACATCATATTATTTATTGTGCCAAAGAATCAAACTATTCAAGTCCAAAAGATTACAAACCATGAGAACAAATTTCGTGCCCCGATGAGAGGGGGAACCGAACAAAGATTTGATTAGACGCCCTTTATATTGGGTTACAGTGGGTCATCGACTTAAAGAGTAACGTAAGTTTGGGCCAATAACTCGCCGATCACCCACGTATAAAATCCTTCAAATTGGTCCCATCTAAAATTCCGTCCAACTTCCATCCAATTTTTCCGTCCAATGCTGACATGGAAAATGACTCAACCGATCCAGTCATCATAAATAACAATAAAATATTAAAAAATTAAAAATAAATCAAAACTAATCAAATAAAAATATAAAATATCTCTCACTCTTCCTCTCTCTTCCTCCACTCCTCTCCCTCCCCTCAGTCTCCTCCTTCGACAAGAAGCCACCACGCCGTTGCTCGACGAATGGCAGCCGACGATGGGTTGAGAAAGGGATGGCGGCAGCGGCGTAGTTAGAATCAGGAGGGAGAGTTTGTCGTCTCTCTTGTCGATTTGTGGCACGGCTCAGCAGCGGCGAAATCTGAGGGCTCAAGGGTAAGTAGGTTTTCATCTTGATTTTGGTTTAATTTTGATGCCAATTGCTTTGAACTTGAAACCCTAATGGGTAATGGTCAGTGAATTAGCTTAAGTTCAGTAATTTTCGCAGTTTGAACTCTTGCTCTGTGAAGATGTTCTAAGTAATTCAAACTTCTATGTTGTGCAATCCATGGGAGTTATGAATCTGATGTAAAGAAGTCACCTTTGCTATGTTTTTGCAGGACGGTGAAAACTATTTTTGAAGCTATATTGATGAATCTGTTTCTCTGGTTCATAATTTTAATACCATTGCAGGGATGTCATTCGTCGAGCAATGGTGACGGTGGCTTCTTGTCGGATGAGGAGACTGAGGGGAGAGAGAGGAGTGGGGGAAGAGAGAGGAAGGGTGAGAGATATTTTATATTTTTATTTGATTAGTTTTTATTTATTTTTATTTTTTAATATTTTATTAGTATTTATGCTGACTGGATCGGTTGAGTCATTTTCCACGTCAGCACTGGACGGAAAAATTGGATGGAAGTTGGACGGAATTTTTAGACGGGACCATTTTGAAGGATTTTATACGTGGGTGACCGGCGCGTTATTGGCCCAAACTTACGTTAGTCTTTAAGTCGATTACCCGGGTTACAGTCGTAAACAATAATCGTAAGAAAAGAAAAACTCCCAACGTACGGTGTCCGTTGCATTAGGTGTTAACCTTCTAGATGAATCATATGATTCCTTAACCGTCCAGTGACCAACCCATATAGTACCAGAAACCAGAAGGAATCTTCTAATCCAATCTCTAATCCCTTGCATTAGGTTACAATCGAGCATGCAATGGGAACAACATGTCGTGTAGTTCAACTACACATCGTGTGTTTTCATGGTACACAGCGTGTATCTGTGATACACGACCGTGCTTTAATTCATAAAACCGTCAGCGAGAGTGGCAGTTAAAACCACACGGTCTTGTAGTTGTACAACAAGCCGTGTGGTATTACGACGTGTTCTTTGACCTACATATAAAAAGACGAGTTTTGACGGATTTCTGCAACTTTAATCTCTTTCTTTCTTCCTGAAAATCCATTTGACGAACCAAGCTCTACAAATCTTTGAAGTTTGATTCCATGGAGCTACGGGTGTCCGATTAAGCCACCGTTTCTTTCTGTGGATTCCTGGCGAGGAGGAGAATAAATTGCATTTCTCGGGATTCTGCTGTTGTGGTGGTGAGTGCTATCGGTGATGAAGGGGTAAAGCTACGTTTTTTAGGAAATGGGATTCGTTCATCCGAGAATCTAGAAGACGATTAGAGCCTCATCTTCTATCAAAGGTGAGGGCTTAGCGTCGATAAGAAATTAAAGTTAGGTTTTCCATGAATTTGATAGTAAAGTTGGATAACTGTTATGTGATTGCTAAATGTTGGTTGTGATACTTTGTTATGTGATTTGGGGATTGCGATGAAATGTAATATTTAATGAATTCGATTTAGGAATGAGAGATAGGATGGGATCAGTTGAGTTGTGTTTCTGTATATACATATCTATCATTGTTAGTTGTGGTTGCAGGAGGATGGTTCCGCCAATGTGAGATCGTCCTATGAAGGATCGATGAACAGAAGGGTAACCCTAGACTTGTGACATGGCTACCTCTTTCTCTTGTTATGCAGGTGGGGTGGCCTACAAGCTAGCAGTTTACCCTTGTTGTGGATATGGTCATGGAATTGGATTGTGGGAAATTGATGGAATGTTGTGATGGTTTTTTATGATGACGATGTGTGGTGATGGGAACTGAATTGAAAGTGATGAAGTATGAAATTGGATTGAAGTTCTTGGTTGTGAATGGAAAATTTTAGAACCAACACTGCCCCACTCGAGATTGTGTTGATTGAGTCTGGTCCAGTAGGGTGGATCACCTTAGCATGGGTGTCAAGGGTACTATTGTACTTCTCGCTGAGAGGAGGAATTGTGATAAAGATGATTAACATGTTCCCCATGCGGTAGGGGGAGCGAGGAACTCCCATGCGGTAGCGATGCGTCGGCCGGTTGGTGGTGGTGTGGAGAAACTCCTAGGCACCTTAATTACGCACATAGAAATTAATAGTGAATTATGAACTGCGAATTGTGTTTGAGTGCATTGTGTTTGTGTTTGTGTTTGTGTGGACTGGATGATGATGGTTGATGGTGGATGTGAGTTATGTGCTGATCTGTTTTACTTGATGTTGGAATGTGGTTGTTGAGAATTGCTGATGCTAGAATAGAGAACTGAATCTTGGTGATCACATAGACTGATGTAGGGACTTAAAAATGAAATAGACTAGGAATGGTTCCACTGTTAATTATGCCTTGTGGAGTGTTGGGACAGCTCCTTGAGGCATAGTTCGGCGTATATTTTAGCCTAGTGGGTTCACTCAGTTTCATTAGGAAACTGATCCCCCTGATTTCCCCTTTCAAGTTCTCGTGGCTAGAGTTGTTGTGTGAATTGCACGTGCTACAGTTGAGTTCATGACAAGTTGCAGGTTGATATCATGGGGTGAAGATTGGTGGCCTTTCTTGGAGTTGACTACTCGTTTACATTTCAGTTGACTATTCTTTGTTTTGGGGAATTCGTATTCATTTCAAGGATTGTTTCAGATTTATTGTTTATCGGTTTTGCAGGGGATTTTATGTATTGGAGGCCTCTTACTGATTTATTCGGTTTGATCTTTAGCTTTTTATTCATATTTATGCATTGTGTTTCCGTTAGTAATTTCCATAACCAGTTCAACCATGGGTTTCACCGGGTTGATTCGGGATGGGTGTTACAGATTGTACTAGAGGCTGGTTTGTTGTTGTTGTATTGGTGGGTTGTGTTTTCTCCTTGAGGAGTAATTAACCTCATAGGGAGAAAGGATGAAATAATAGTGGATGACCGACTTTCCAAGGTTTTTCAAATTGTTTTAAAATGCGTGGGAAGTTTTCAAAGAGAAAGTGATTTGAACTGCATTGTGGTTTCTTAAACAGTCAACTGAAACATTTAATATCCTCCTATAATGAATCTAGCCAAGCTATGGGAATTCGTTCAATTGGTGACTAGGGGTATGGAGGTAGAGCCCCTAGGTTTCAACCGGGTATGTTGAATAGGGTTGGAACTTTAATGAATTCACTAGAGAAGTGGTTGATCCTGTTGTTGTAGAGTAGTGGCTCTATGAGTGTGAGTATAAGTTCCTGAAGATGGAGCTTGATGAAGGAGTGAGGATGCAAGCAATGACCTTCTTGCTCAAGGGTCATGCTTTGGACTGGTGGAGTTCGATGCCCTAGAGTAGAGTGGTTCCACCTGAGATGAGTCTGGATGAGTTTGTTGAGGACTTTCAGCCCTAGTTCTGCCTGGACAATTTGTGTGATGAGAAGTCAAAGGAGTTCATGGAGTTGGAGTAGTGTGAGAAGTATGTTCTTGCGTACTACATGGAATTCACTACCCTTTCCAAGAGGTAGACGAGCAGGCTAATCGGGAGAGGAAGCTCATCAACAGGTTTAAGAATGGGTTGAGGGTAGAGATTCTAGAAGGTATCACTTCTGCTGACATGAGAAGTTTGGTGTCTGTTAAGGCTGCTGCATTGGAGAGGGAAAGGTTGGAGAGTAGGAAGAAAGATGAAAAGAAGAGAAAGGAATCTTTCCCGCATTCTCACTCGTTACTCATAGCCACTCGGCTAAGAGGGCACAAACGTCTTATTCAAGCTTTAGTGATGGTTAGTCTGCTCCGCAGTGGATTGTGTTGACCTGCTTTACTTGTGGCCGACCAAGTCATAAGAGTTCCTCTTGTACTGCTCGTGGTGTCGGGTCAGTTTGTTCGGGAGGAAAACCTCCTTCAACAAAGATACCTGCCTTTTGACCAGGGTCGTATTCCAGTGGGTTTCCTGGTTCGATTTACTAGGACAATCGCAAACACACTTCAAGCAATAATAATCATAAGGCAAGGTTGACTCAAGCTATAAACGACTAACTCAAGCACGGGCTCAAAGAGCATGGAAGTAGGGGTTTGACAACAAATTGTTCTAAGCGCGCTAAGACAAAACACAAGATGGATGAAATGGGCGAGAAGTAAGGGTCAAATAAGGTTTTCTTCTTTGGGTTCATGAATCATGATTAAAACTTTGGATAAATGTTTAACAAGCTAGATGAATATTTCAACATAACATCGACACGAATCCTAAGCTCATTGGATAGTGTCAAATAGAATTCAACATTAACCACTCACAAAACGGGCATTGGTCACTATTGACATGAAAGTAGATGTGCACAAGGTGTTCAAGAAATGATCTTGGACTTTAAAACCTAAAAATCATAGCTAATATGATCGGATATTATGCATCACATTGAAGCGCAACACATTACTTGCTCAACATGACTCAATGCACATTATACAATCAAACAACAAACCTAATCATGCATCATTGTTGAAAAGCAAGAAATAGGATATGAAGAACACAATTCTGAATAACATTTGAACTTGAAGTTAAACCGAAATTAAATCCAAAGTAGTATAGTGAAGATTTTGAGAAATACGACCTAGAGTGAAGAGATGAAAAACTACACCGATTTTCCTATTTCGGATGAATGTTGATCTTCTCCTACTGTTTCTGTGGTAGTGGAGGTGAAAGATGATGATGGGTAGAAGTATGATACGAATAATTTGCAAATAAAACAGAGCATACACACAGTCTGAGGCTAGATAACCTATTGTTTTGCCCTTGCTGAATGTATGGCATGTAGGTAGGAACCTTGGTTGCTTGGTCCATCCAAAAATTTGGCTGCAAACTGTTGTTTTGACTTAGCGGATATTTTTGCATTTGCTACAACTTGTTTCACAGCAAACTCCTACGAGACACGAAATGAATTCCCCACAATCATGCAACCCTAAGGACTACAGAATGAAACTCCAACTAAGGTATGTAAACGGTAGGAATCCTTACCGCTAACGATAGCAAGGAGAAAACCATGTCAGGTTGACCGTGTGCAGCAATGTACTCATTGTAAACAAATGGCCGAACGAGGTCATCCGCTCAGGTTGATGCGGCCTCTCGCATAGAAGGAATGCCCCTGGAAGCCCACCACGCCATTACATTTTCAGGAATAAACAACCCTTGGCATTCCTGTTGACAATGAAATAACATAAAGGCCTGGTCATAACTGGTCAACACAAAGTTAGGGCACAATAATAATATGTAGATAGTGTGACATACTCTGACAGTCTTCTTTTGTTGGTGATGAAGTCCACAAACCTGTTCTACTCAGGGGGTGAGAGTATTATGTGAACTCTTGCTCCCTAAATCACCCTTACTAGTCTTCAAGGTCATTTTTCCCTGGACTACCATGCAAAACTGGAGTTGTAGACGACTGTGGCTCCACCACATCGTCTATGCTCACTTGCCCTTTGTTTCTCTCCTCCTCTTTCTCTTTGTCATGTTGTACTACTTCTTCTGCGCTAAGCCCATTTGTAGTTATTGTGCATTTCAAGTGCAGAAATTGAACTACAATCCGTTGATTGATTAAGGGGTTCATGAACCAAGTTGAGAGATGAACTACTGATATAGAAGCAGAACTCAAAAGACTTATAACCGAATGTTAATAAATTAATAAATTAAACATTGAAGCTAACATGTCTAGTTCGTCCATGACACTTGTCTATTCATAAAAAAAAATCAAAGTTGAAATTAAAACAAAAGAATGAAAGTTGATTACTATAAAATTATACTGAATATTTCCTATTAGTGGTAATTGGCCATTCGTCCACATCATTATATTATTCTTCGCATTCCGAATCAAGCTTCTACAAAAGAGCCATTTTGTCAATTTCTTCATCTTTTTGTCTTTTTTCTTCACTGTATTGTTGAATAATGTCATGAAATTTGGGTGTGTGATCAGCTACTCGTTCGTGTATCATACTCCATGCATAATTACTAGAACATGATCAAATCTTTAGCAGCCACATGCGTTCATGTGAGCCATAATACTGCAAACAACAACAAAAATTGTATATGTGATAAGTTGTTCTTTTGCTAAAACTGTAACAAATTTAAATATAAGTGTTCTTACCCCATCATAATTTTTTGAAAAATGTGCAGACATTTTCCGTTAACAACCCCACATCCCACAAAAGTACCTAGTTACATCAGTGTCATCGTTAAGTAACTACGATAGTAAATAAGAATTGAAGACAATGTCATGAATGTACTCACGAGTTTTGTTGATTAGGAACACCTTCAAGTATGAAGATTACCCAATCAATAACTCTCTGATCCCTCTTGGATCGAACAACAACAAGGTACTAGTGCAAACTGTCTTGATTCATTGGAATGTAAATGTGCATGAGATGGTAAAAAAACATAAAATTAGCAAAATAAAACTAAATTTTGCATAGCTTGCATAGAATGTCATATTATCTTCTTGCATCTAGGAGAGACAGACAATAAAGTATGTCCACAACTTGTCGATGCGTCATCTTTTTGGTCTTGCTAAAATATTCTTGCGGAAATATAATATGCCAGTTCATGGTATGAACAAATATATTTTAGTTATTATAATCGTAGTTGCTTGCATACTAACCTGAAATTCTACAGGAAGGAAACAAATAACAACTTTCTATTTTTTCTTGCATGCATGTTCGTTGGGAAGCTACAACATTAATGATATGCGTATGTGAAACCACATGAATAAACGGAATGAATTAGTTGATGTACAAAATGATATTACAACTTAAATTGCAAAGAGTGATTAGAATTATAACATTGCTGCAAATCCAACTCTCTCGAAGTAGACTATGAAATCGTTATGAATACAAGTAATACCAAAAATGATAAATTAATTTTTCTTCGATTGGATACCCTTTAGAAAAACGTAACAACAAACAGCAGCTTCTTCATGTGTAATTCTTAGTTCTAGTGGAATTGGGAATGTTAATTTTCGAACCTGATATGAAAACAAACATGGAATGATTCAGCACATATAAGTTCATTTTTAAGAAGTAAAACTTTAGAATTTTTTTTCATGTCTTACCTCATCTGGATAACTTATTGTAGGACGTTTTACGATCCTTGGACGATTTGTTTCATCAACAGATTCAAGGTTAACGACAGGTGTAGCAGTGAGAATTGGAGTTCGTGGTCTCTTAGTACCACGTACAGAAGAAGGGGGGTTTTCACATCGTCATCGAACTTGTCTTCAAATGATTGCTTCGAATGACACAACAACAACCTTTACTTCAGTAAACATATCACTCTGATTGCACATAAAAACTTTGAATTTGTCGATGAACCTTCAACAACACGAAAATTATTAATGTTATTATGGTTACGTAAAATAGCAAAACTGTGGAAAATCTCAAAGATCAAACGGTGAAATAAAACACATGATGCGATAAAGAAAATTACACTAAACGTTTGTAAGAAACTGAAGATAAGTCTTACTTGTTAATGGTGACAGAAACTATTGGACTGCTGCAATTTACGCAGAAACAGTGCATAAATTTTTCTTTGATTCTCGTTTATACTTGATGATGAGAAAACTATTTTAGGTTGTCCTATTATATAGACTGGGTTTCCCCTAGAAAGTAGGAAAAAGAAATGGTTATAGAAATTTAATGCTAAATAAAACATAATGATCCGGATAAATTGTCATCCTATTTAGGCTTAGTTTTCCCAAAATAATTATTTTTTCCTCATGTGTTTTGGATGAAGGTTTGCTACCAAATAATAAAAGTCCTAGTACAAAATAACCCTTAAAATAATAACAATAAATAAATTATGTTTGTTCCCTCAGTTTGTTTCATCGATGAATCATCTCTGCCCCATCCACCATGTTGACGTCAACGGCCAAGTCATCGTCTTTGAATCGAGATCAAGTGGTTCGTGTTTCTATTACAACTGGATCAGGTAGAGGCAGAGACTTGCTTGAATCCAAAGAAGCCTGTAATACCTAGAAACACGAGGAAGAAGAAGAATGGTGAGAAATAGTTGATGATCGAGAGGACTGAAGAGATAAGATAAGAGTGGATGATAGAGTTTCCGCACCATATGGTCAATCTTGTACCAATCACCAACAAGGAGATTAAAATCCCCATCTGGAGTTGCAGAAGGAACAGGAATTTTGGGACCCATTTATGGATCCGTACCCATCAGCTTCTCTGTGGAATCCAGTAGATGGGAAAAATGTGAAAGATCCAATCTGATCTTTTGGTTGGAATATGTAAGTGTAGTTGGCCCCATGAAGTGTAGGGAAATTTGTACCAACAACACCATCTTGCCATGAATTCTTTCGCTGAGCATAAAAAATGATATGACTGCTATGAAAACTGTTCAACAAAATAATTCATTCACAGTCAGTAAGATACTTTTGTCAACAGTCCTCTGAAGATGTTGGAGAAATAGTAAAAAAGGGCAAACAAAGCTCTCTAAGCACAAGTTTACAACCTGCAAAAACAAGATTAACAAAATATTCAAGCTAGATAGTAGCGAAATAGATCACTTGAGGTAGCAAATACATGCTCATCAATCAAAGAAACAATTAAGAAACTGAATTAAAACATCAACCAAATGTTAATAAATTATTAAGTTAAACATCGAAGCTAACTTGTCTAGTTCGTCCATGACACTTGTTTATTCATAAAAATATCAAAGTTGAAATTAAAACAAAGCAATGAAAGTCAATTACTACAAAATTATACTAAATATTTCCTAATAGTGGTAACAGATCTATTCGTCCACGTCATTATATTATTCATCCCATTCGGAAGCAAGCCATTTTGTCGATCTCTTCATCTTTTTGTCTTTTTTCTTCAGTGTATTGTTGAATAACGTCATCAAATTTGGGTGTGTTGATCAGCTACGCGTTCATGTATCATACTCCATGCAAAATTACTAGGATCCATGATGAAATCTTTAGCCAGTCACATGCGTTCATGTGAGCCACAATACTGCAAGCACCAACAAAAAATGTATATGTGATAAGTTGTTGTCCTTTTGCTAAAACTGTAACAAATTAAAATATAAGTGTTCTTACCCCCATCATAATTTTTTGAATAATGTGTAGACATCATCCATTAACAAACTCACATCCCACAATCGTACCTAGTTACATTAGTGTCAACGTTATGTAACTACGATAGTAAATAAGAATTGAAGATAATGTCATGAATGTACTCACGAGTTTTCTTCGTTAGTAACACCTTTAGGAATGAAGATTTCCAAATCCATAACTCTTGGATCCCTAGTAGTATCTCCAATATCAATTGATAATTGACTAATGAATCAACCATTGGGGGTCGTTTGGATGAGGGATTCCAAATGTCCACGGAATTGGAGAGAATTGTAGAGAATTTAATTCTCCAGAATTAGTGGGAATTCAACTTTTAAATTCCATGTTTGGATTGCTAATTAAGGGGAAGGAATTGCATTAGAGGATATTTAATTAATGCATTAAAAGACATTTTCACCCTCTATTTAATAGACATTGTCCAGCTAGGTTTATTAAGTTAGATCGTTTCAGTCTGCATTGATATGTGTTAGAGCTTCATTTATGCTCTTGATATAGCTATATTAATTACTAAAGGTTGTGCCAAAATTTACTAATTGCTCTTGCAAGATAAAATTTACACAATTAGCTAATAGCTATTATACATCAACAACCATAACATCATGAAAGCAGCAAACTATCAGATTAACTGGCAACGTGAAATTAAATCTAGAAACATCATCCAATCTCTAGACCGCAAACAACACTAAGATCCGGCTAGACCACAACAACAGCTGATATGAAACAAGTTTCGAATCAGTACAACCAAACGGACAGTCAAACACGCAAATCAAAGCAGCCAACTACAATACAGAAGCTGATAAGAACTAAATCTGACAAAAGGAATGAAACTCACGATCTGCTAATGCGATAAACAAGGGGAACGAGTGTATGAAACTAGGAACTGAATCGTCGAGAGTATGGAAAACAAATCGAATAATCTAGAATTCAACGAACATATGTGTGAGTATAATTCAACGAATATCAAGAAAATTACCAAACAACGAATAATCCAAAATTAACCTAACCTTAATGATAAAAAAATCCCAGAAAATATTCTATCAATACTATCCAAAAAATAAACTCATCTAATAGCTCCCATTAATTCTGAGTTCATGCTAGGCATTTAGCCTACGCAACATCCTCATAATGAACTTCTTCTTCTCGTTGATTGAATCAAGATGATAAAACATCCGCAGCTTGTTATCACAGTCCAAGAGAAGCAACGTCGCATCAAACATCTGATATTCAGATAGACCATCCAGCTTCTTCAACTCATTAACCAACATATCTCTCTCTCGTAGCTCCACGACAGCTTCTTCGGCTAACATGCCACCAAGTGCCTCGATAGTCCTATTGATCATAGGCTCAAACCTTCCAACTAATTTGCTTGTTATGTCCTCCGCAAAAGTTTCATCTGTTGTCTGTCGCTTCTTCTTCTTAGCTTGCGTATTAGCATCAGACGGGCTTTCTTCAACGCAACGCTTTCTGAAAGGCTCAGTAGATGGAGCATTCTCTGTGTTTAGCATGTCATCAACAAAATTATCCTCCATAGCCCTTATGACCTCGTCTGGGGACCCCTCCCGCACAAAAGTATTGGGCGTTGAATCCGAATTAGTTTCTGCAGAAGGCTCCGGTGCAGGATCAATGATTTTCTTAACTTTAGATCCTGTAGCTCGTCCTTTCCCAAAAATTGCAAGCATTTCATCATAAGTTGGGTATGGTACTCTATTTTTGTTTGCACACTCAGGGTGTATCTGCAAAGAAAAAAACAAATAACACATTGTTAAATCACTCGAAGTTTACAGAACATTACGGTAGAGATAAATGTGTCACCATACCTTCACAAAGTCGTCGTACACTTGATCCTCAATATCTGGACATTTCAATTCGTCATTCCATCCATAACCACTTTGTGACTTATTAGCTGCACTGCATCAAATTTGATCTTCAAGGTTTTCACTCTAGACTTTATATTCGGATCAGCATTCATGTCAACCTCAGGAAATCGTGCAAACAACTTCTTCTCTAACGCCTTATAAGCTCTAGGCTTGAACTTGCCATTTTCAATAAGTCCATTGTCCATTACTTCTTTCATACCCTTTATCAGTGCATGCAGCTAATTGTGCAGTCCATGGCTTGTATACTCGTCCATCCTTTTCCTTCGAAGTCATTCTATATGAAAAAAAAACAATTGAAAAAAAACAACATAAATGTAAAGCAACAAAAGAAGCCAATACTACCGGAAGGAGGTTATAACAACAATAAGAATGCTCAAGATTGGAAATAATTATTGAAATTTGGACAAGTTCAATGTATTGTTTATCTCTAACAAACAAAATAGTATAGAAAGTACATAACACTGGAAACAAGTACAACCAAATTTAATGAGCATTCCTACTCTGCCACATTTCTTGAGCCTTCGCAATTTTCAATTCAGCCCACTCTGCAGTCGGTTGAATTGTTGAAATAGATTCAACATCTTCCACGACACCCGGATCAGTAACGTTCGTGTGCTCCACAGAATCATAAAATCTCTCAAACACATCAACTCCTTGCTCACGTTTGATGAAATTGTGCAACAAACAACATGCATTCACAATGTCTGCTACCACATCTACTGGAAACCAGGTAGTGTCTGGTAGGATGGCCCACCGCATTTTGATAATCCCGAATGCTCTTTCTATACAGTTTCTTGCTTTAGAATGTATCATGTTATAGTATTCTTTAGCAGTTTGTGGTCTGGTTGCACCCTATTCTGATAAATGATATCGCTGGCCTCGAAGTGGGGTAAGAAACCCTTCAGAGTTGGCATAGCCAGCATCACATTGATAGTAGTTTCCTATAATGAAAGGTTAGCTGTTGTTAGAATCTATGAAGGTGTCATCATATATATGTTTTATCACTAAAGAGGTGTACCTTTAGGGACCCTAAACCCATTTGGTCTACCCAATGCATCACGGAGAACTCCTCCATCATGAGCAGAACCTTCCCACCCAGCAGAGCAATAAATGAATTCAGTGTTTGGGTTACAAACACCCAACACATTATTGGAGACATCCCCTTTTCTATCATGATACCTATGTTGATCCTCCCGAACAACATGAACTTTGACATGTGTTCCGTCTAGTACACCTAGACATTTCTATTTAAAAAGGAATTAGTCATACGATATGTGAAGTCTAATTCGTGTAATAGTGATTGAAGTTATAAAATTTATTTCTAACCTTAAAGCATTTCCACCGATGGTCGGTGCAGTTGTCTGAAATAGGCTTCGCTTGGCAAATTAAGACATGCTTCAATCTAAGTATAGCTCGGAGGACCTTGTGTATGTGTCTTGAAATAGTTTCCCCGGACCGGCAAAAGTGAGCCTGAAGTATCCTATTATTCACATTGTGGCCTATGGTGTGTAAGAACATAATCACCATTTCCTTTATGTCAACATGTTTTTTTCGTACAAGTCCTCCTTCGGCAACAAGCAATTCACACAACTTTTTGAACAGCCTAGGGTTCATCCTTATAAGGTTCAAGCTATAGGTTTCTGAAGCTGCGTCTTTTACAAATTTCCTCCTCTTTGTGTAACAGTCCATAATATCCAAAACAGGTTTGGATATCATGGTATACCTACGTCTAATGAGAATCTCACATAGTTGTGCTACGAACATATTTAGTATGAATAATGGCTGCAAAACAACTGTAACTACTACTACTATTTTCCGCCTACGTGCAATGGGTAACTTGCTCAATCGAGCCATTATTAACTTATATAGAAACATGATATAAATATCAGAAACTAGTACAACACATCAACATAATTTCCATAATTTCCCACATAGAACTAACAACAAAGCTCATTAGAGTAAACATGAGTAAAGAATTTATGGATCCTATTTTAGCTTATAAAGAACTTGATGGGTATGTAATTATGGCCGACGTTTCCAGAATGTACAAATTTTGGCTTATTTAATCATATAAATTTGTAACTTCAAAATTCATTTTCTTCTCCCAGGCGTATTTCATATGATAATTATCTCAACTAATTAATATCGACACAAATGTATATACTCCAACGCAATACAGTGCAGGCCATCATAATGTTACTTGTTTGCCCTTTCAAAATTCTCTATCAGTCTAGTCCTTACAAGTTAGACTATGTCATCAGGATTAACATTAAGAAGCAGAATAATAGGGAGTACATAAACAAAAGAAAAAGGAGAACACAGTAGCAGTAGAACATGAAAAGAAAAGGAAGCAATATAATACAAACTAAGAAATTAAGCAGATGAAGAACACACACAGCAGAAGAAGATGCAGGAAAACAACATTAGAAACAGAAATAGCAGCAGCAGAAACAGCAATGGAAAATAGCAATAGAAACAGTAATAGCACCAGCCACAAGAAGAAGAAGGAAGAAGAAGAAGAAGTTGAAGAAGAATAAGCAGTAACAGCATCAAAGAAGAAGAAGAATAATAAGCAGCAGCATCGAAGAAGAAGGAGAAGAAGAAGAAGAATAAGCAGCAGCATCGAAGAAGAAGGAGAAGAAGAAAAAGAAGAATAAGCAGCAGCAGCATCGAAGAAGAAGAAGAAGAAGGAGGAGGATAAAAAACTAACCTGTCGGTGGAATTGAACTTCGGCGTTTAGAAGCTGCGATGGAAACGAGACGAGAGTTGATTTCCAAACTCAATTGTGCAGGGTTTGAGTCGAGGGTAAGTCGTGTAAATTGTCGAGAGATATCTCAATTCCTTGATGGTAGTTGGGTTATTCTAAATCTCTGAAAAGATATATCACAATATAATTAGGGAACTCAGGGCCCAATTCTCCGGATTAAATTTGGGCTACCCAAACAAGACATTCAATGAAATCCCTAAAAGCCATCCAATTCCCTTTCTGAATTCCCTCATCCAAACGACCTCCATGTGTACAATTTTCTCATCAATTTGAACAACAACAAGGTACTAGTGCAAACTGTCTTGATTCATTGGAACGTAAATTTGCATGAGATGGTAAAAAAAATAACATGATACTATCAAATTAAAACTAAATTTTCCATAGCTTGCATAGAATGCCATATTACCTTATTGCATCTAGGAGAGACAAACAAAAAAGTGTGTATGTCATTGTCCACAGCTTATCGATGCATCATCTTTTTGGTCGTGCTAAGATACTGTTGCGACAATATAATATGCCAGTTCATGTTATGAACAAATATATTTTAATTATTTTAATCGTACTTGCTTGCATACTAAACTGAAATTCTATAGGAAGGAACCAAATAACACATTTTCTGTTTTTTCTTGCATGCATGTTTGTTGGGCAGCTACAACATTATTGATCTACGTATGTGAAACCACAAGAATAAAATGAATGAAGTAGTTGATGTACAAAAAAAATATTACAACATAAATTGCAAAGAGTGATGAGAAATACTAACATTGCCGCAAATTCAAGTCTCTAGAGAAGTAGACTATGTAGATCATTACGAGTACAAGTAATACCATAAACAATAATTATTTTTCTTCGGTAGGATACCCTTACAGAAAAAAAAACATAACAACAAACAGAAGTTCTTCACGCGTAATTCTTAGTTCTAATGGAATTGGGAATGTCAATTTTTCGAACCTGTTATGAAAACAAACATGGAGTGATTCACGCACATATAATTTCATTTTTTCTCTAGGAAGTAAAAACTTTAGAATTTATTTTCATGTCTTACCTCATCTAGATAACTTATTGTAGGACGCTTTACAATCCTTTGACGATTTGTTTCATCAACAGATTCAAGGTTAACGACCGGTGTAGCGGTGCGAATGGGAGTTCGTGGTCTCTTAGTACCACATATAGATGAAGGGGTGGTTTTCACACCGCCATCAAACCTATTTTCAAAGATTATTTCAATGATACAAGAGCAACCTTTATTTCAGTAAACATATAACTCTGATTAGACATAAAACTTCGAATTTGTCGATGAACTTTTAACAACATGAAAATTATTAATGTTATTATGGTTACGTAAAATTGCAAAAACGTAAAAAATCCCAAGGAGCAAACGAAGAAATAAAGCACATGATGCAATAAAGAAATTTACACTAACGTTTGTAATACACTAAAGATAAGTCTTACTTGTTCATCGTGACAGAAACTATTGGACTGCTGCAATTTACATAGAAAATATGCATAAACTTGTTTTTTATTCTCGGTTATACTTGACGATGAGAAAATTGTTTTAGGTTGTCCTATTATATACATTGGTGAAGACACAAGAATTAACGTGATTATCAACCGCGTTTAAGCGACATTTCATTGCTTGTAACACGGTTTTAGGGGAAGTTTAGGGTGTTTTCACTCTTTTGCACTATTTCCTACTGATTTGGTTACTTTGGCCCGTTTCGGGTCTATTTGACGTGTTTTCTAGTGTCTCTATGGGTACACAGGTTTTTGCCGTCAGTTATGTAGCCTGAGAGAGAGAGTTTAGAGAGCATCGAAGAGTTCCCGGAGAGATCTTGACGCCATCTTTTCCACCTCAGAGTGCTCAGAGCTAGGAGTGAAGTTTACCAGAGTTCGGAGCTTCGTCGAAGTCGTCAGAATTTGGTTTTACAGTTTCTATCTGTTCTCCCTTTGTATGATGAACTCCTCTATTATGTTTTATTCTTTTGTTATCAACATGAGTAGCTAAACTCGTTTAAGCGTAGATTAGATGAACCCTAAGTGACTCGGGGTTTTCAGCGATCACGGATCGGCGGTAATTAGATTCAAATTCAGATAGTTTCTCTTGCATGATTATTTTGTTTTTCGTTTTCTTTGTTTATTGTCTAGCTTGATAACCTAGATTAGATTCGTGTTAAGATAAGGATAGTGGCGAACGTCCACCCTACTTAAGAACACCAAATCAATCAATTCAGTGGAGTGTGCCTTTCGTAGGAACCATTTAGGGTTAATCCGCTTCTAGAGTAACTCATTAATCTTAATTAATTGCACTAGTTAGTTCTCCGTTGCAGAAGTGAACGCACGACGGTTAATTAATCTTTTTAGTTAGATTCGATAGAGCGAACGGTCGCAGAACATAGACCTAAGGGTAAAGAGTTATGGTGGTGTCTGAGAACTCAATGAATTAGGATCAAAAGTCGTCGGTCTTGTGATCGCCAATGTCATAGTAATCTTAGGGGGATTCGAGTCTAAGCTTTGTCTGTTAATTTGATAAGTCAAACCGAATCAATCAATCTGTCTTTTAATTCCATTTCAATTTCCTTGCCTATTAGATTAGAAGTCGTGGAACTCACACCACGCACAATCTGTTTAAATATGAGTAATTTACCAGCTTCTTTGAGTAAACGATTTGAAGAAACCTTGAGAGATTCGATCTATATTGCTGTTAGCTTGGTAGTATTTGATACCCTGTTTTACACCGTTATCAAATCGGCACCGTTGCCGGGGACTCTTCTATATTGTTTGAAAGAAGAGTTGGCATTTATTCTTCTATTTTCCATATTTTCACTTTATATCACACTTCTATTTTACACCGGTTATTTTTGTTGACTTGTAGGTTGTATGCAGGTATATGAACCGCCTGTTCACTCGTTCTCAGTTCAAGCCTAACAAGACTAAGACCTCACACAAGCCGAGCAGTTCTGCACCGACTGAGCAACTGCGAGTGCCAAAGCAAGTAACAATCGTCCCACCTTCATCTTCCACCCCCATCAAGATTGAAGAGTTGAAGGAGGACTCTTCTTCTTCCGCATTGTCCACTTCGTCAGAGTCGCCGCCACCCTCTCCTAGAATGGGTGATCGACAACCACCACCACCACCGCCTCCTGCTCCGCGTACTATGGCGGACTATAATAAGCTGAGTGCGACTAGCATCCGGTCAAGAATCACCGTCCCTCACAATGATGCCGATCCTGACTATGAGATCAAAATCCCCTTCCTGGGAATGATCTCTAGGGATGTCCAATTTGAAGGCAGACTTCCTAGCCATGTGTGAGACCTTCAAGAGTAGGAGTCTCGACAAGAACACTTTGTACTTGCGAGCTTTCCCATTCTCTCTCAGAGGCACCGCCAAGAGGTGGCTTAACAGCAAGTCACCCGGTCACTACACCAACTGGGATGACCTTGCTCAAGATTTTATGGAGGAGATCCTCCATCCAGAACGACGTCTTACAAAGACAACATTGCCAGGTTCGTCCAGAAGGATGGAGTCAGTTTATATGATGCTTGGAATGAATTCCAAGAACTCCTTTACAATTGTCCCCATCACGGTTTCGAGCAAATACAATTGACTGAGATCTTTGCTCGAGGTATGAACAATGAATCTGCTAAGTGGGTCAACTCCTTGGCTGAGGGAGATTGCACCGCTCTTACACAAGAAGCTGCTCTTCTCCACTTTGCAAGTTGGGCATCTAAGTCCAGGAATTGGGAGAGACAATCTGAAGCAGCTAAGAACTGATTAAGCCTTGAAGAACAGATCAAGGCCGAAGTACAAAAACACATAAAGAAGGCTGGTGCACCCACCAACCCTCCATCAGCTGCTGTCTATGTTTCCGATTGTGAATGGTGTGGGGTATATGCTCATAATGGAGGAAGTTGTCAGAACTTTGGTAAAGTAGATGTCTGGTCTGTAGATGAAGTGAATTTTTTTGGGCAAGGCTTCACCAACAATAAAAAAGCCTACTCCGACTATCGTCAATTCATACAAGCACAACAACAAGGGAGCTTCCAAGAGCATCCTCCTTACAACTCAACATTAACCAGAATCAGAATAACCAATCATCTAGGTCGTATCAAGAATAGAAGCAAAATAATAAATCTGATGGAATCTATCAACCGCCTCACGGGAATCAAGGCAACTATGGTACAACACCTGGCAATCGCCAGAATCAGTACCCTAATAACAACTATCAAGGTCCGCCTAGCTTCACCGGAGGACAACAACCTCAGAGATCTGTGCTACAAGACACGAACCAGAGTGAAATGGATAAGAAGCTTAACCAGATCATATCCAGACACGATGACCATGATGGTCGATTCAAAACTCCAGCTATTCTTAATCAAGAGCAGATGAATCACACACAGAAAGTGGAAAGTCAGTTGAGCACCCTTATCAGTCTCGTCACTAGCGGTCGCCCCATGGGTCAGTTGCCTAGCCAGACATAGCCAAACCCAAGGAATGAGCATGTCAAGGCCATCTCTAAAAGAAGCGGCAATCAACTAGCTCCTACAGCTCCTGACCCGGTAATGGTTCCCAATGATATCGCTATAGACATACCAGAGATTGAGGATATCACGGAAGAAGAGGAAGATAAAGATGACAAAAAGGTGGTTGTCCCGCCTCCTTCGAAGCCGACCCTTGAGCCACCTCTTCCTCCTTATCAGCCTAGGATTCTGTTCCCTAAGGCATTGCAATCAAAGGAAAAATACCACGACACCCGGTACAAGAAGTGGTATGGATACTTGAAGAACACGGAGGTCAAAATACTTGTCACCGAAGCTATCCAGATGATATCAGAGGTCGGAAAAGTCATGAAAGATCTTGCAAAAAACAAGAAGAAGGGAGAGTTGTCTTTCGTCTCTATTAACGAGGAGGGTTCTGCCATATGCCATCTATACCTCCCCCAGCTAAGTGTTCCGATCCCAGTTCTTTTACTTTACCTTGCTTTATCAATGGTATTAAAATTGATCGTAGCTTGGTTGATTTAGGTGCATCTATTAATGTCATGCCTGTATGCTTATATGAAAAGTTGAATCTAGGCGAATTAAAACCAATTAGTATGCAGTTAGTATTTGCTGACAGATCTGTTAAAGTACCTAGGGGATTAATAAACAATGTGGCTGTCCGTTGTGGTCCTTTCACCATCCTTGCTGATTTTGTTGTTATGGATACTCGAGAGGAGGATGTTACCCTCCTCCTAGGCCGACCGTTTATGGCAACAGCCGGCATGACAATCAATGTTCCGAATGGCTCGTTGACATTAAGGGTCGGAAATGATAGTGTAACATTCCGCCTCAAGGACGGTATGAAATACATTCCTAAGAAAGATGCTCATTGTTTATCCGTTGATACTATGGAGTTGGCCTCGGTCAACTCTACTACTAAAGACATTTCTAGTGCTTCTTCCAAGAGAGTTATGACAGGTGGTGAACAGATTATCCGTCCGAAGAACGAGGCTCAAGCACAAAGCCAAAGACAAAGGAGGCACCGAAAGCTCCCACTGTTGAATCGCCACGAGCTAGAGATTCTAGTGAAGTAAAGAAGGAGAGCAAAGTGAAAAATAAGGTGGTCTAGAAGCCAATTTCTCCGCCATCCTCTGATAAGCCACCAGATGAAAGCAAGGATATGGAGGATTTATTCGGGCCTTTCGAACTTACTGCGCACCTCCCTGATGGACGAACTGAATTGACTCACATCAATGGGAGGCGATTCCTCTTGACCGGAGGTACACCGAAGCTATACTTCATCGACTCTGATGGGGGCGTGAAGGAAATCCTAAGTTGGGACGCCTCTTGATCGTCATCCAGGTATCGTCCAGCTCAATGACGTTAAACGAGAGCACTTCGTGGGAGGCAACCCACGGATGGAATCTGTTTTAAATTTATTATTGACTCAGTTTTTTGTCGTTCAGTCGGGTTCGGGGGAACTAAAGTGACAGTGGTGTTGTTTTCGTCCTTTATTTTTATCTATTAGTTTAAATCTTCTCGCCGAGAAGTTTAAATATTCTCGGCGAGAAAGTGCGTTTTTAATAGGGGTATTTTTCTCATCAAGTTTTCAAAATTAGTTTTCAAATAAGTTCTCGGCGAGAAGGTTGGTTAGTTTGAGTCAGTTTTCTCGTCGAGTTTTGAAAATTCATTTTCAAAGAAGTTCTCGCCGAGAACTTCAACATTCTCGGCGAGAACTTTAGGGATTATCAGAAAAATGTTTGAAAAAAAAGTCAAATTTTTTTCAAAATTCCCCTAAACCTTCTTCGTTTCGACTTTCTTCTGTGTGGATCTGGGACACTTGTCCCGAGTTCCTTTTGATCTTTTGTTGGTTTTTGTTTTTGTAGGATCTTTGTAGCTGCTTCACTCCGCTCCAGGAATTCCGGTCCATCCTCGACATCGACCATCACCTTCCAGGTTATTTGTATCTCTATACTGTAGTTTAGTCCTGTGAGGACACAGAACAGTCTAAGTATGCGGTAGGATGCTAGAGAATCTTGCATGATCTTGATTGTTTTTCTGTGATTTCGTGGTGCATT
Organism: Linum lewisii; assembly: GCA_034768395.1. NCBI lineage: Eukaryota > Viridiplantae > Streptophyta > Magnoliopsida > Malpighiales > Linaceae > Linum > Linum lewisii. The sequence goes on from CM068303.1 coordinate 14,878,989, forward strand.
CCAATTCCTCTAGCATAGAATTACTCGGTTCTTGACTTTTGATGTTAAGTTGACTTCAATTTTTTACAATGATGCTTAGATTGCTTAGCTTAGAACCTGTAACCAACTTGCACGCATTGATGTTAAATAACCTGGTCAGAAGAGAAATTAGAATCACGCTTGTAGTGGCACCTTAAAATGCATGAAAATAATCAATCCAACTAGCAGCCAATTTTGAGCTTTTGATCCATTGCACATAACTTGCAATTTGTATTCTTTTTTAGTGGCTCTCTCGTACCTTAAATGAGTTAGAATTGGCATGAGACCTATTCGAGACTACACGATAACACAGGTACTAGAAGGATAGAGGCACCTAGAAATTACTACTTAAACCAGAAGCTATCCCAGGTGTAAACCCTTGTGTTTAGCCTGTTCTTTCGGTTCGTTAATACATTACAGCCAATTCCCATATTTTTCATCACCCCATTGATCCCATGTGGTAGTAGTTTGAGATTAGCTAACATGAAGTTGGTCTATGGTGACTTGCCTATAGCCAATAAATCGGTGGTTTTAGCTATTATGTCCAAACGTGTAAACCCCTCTAGCAACTAAAAAATTTAGCACTAAAAAAAAATAGAAAAGCAGAAAAAACAAAAAAAGTTCAAGTCAATAAGTAGAAGTTAGTTCAGAAAGTTCTTCTCCTTACACATGGAAGAACGAAAGTAAGTAATGCAGAAAGATAAGAAAAATCAGAAAAAAATAAAAAAAGTGCTAGGTTGCTTGAGGGTATCATAGGACGAGCGTACATCATTCCATTCCGTGTCAGGTTAGACGGTAGGAATTCATAGGTCCTAATTCAAGGGAAGTTACTCAATTGCTACACCGCACTAAAGCCATCATCATCATACATCCCATCATCCATTCATCATAAATCCTTGTAGTGTAGGATCGTTACAGCCCCTTGCAAAGACATTTTGACTAGTTTCTCGTGTTGTCACAGTGGTGGAGATTGTGGTCGAAATGTAAACTTATGACATAATTTAGTCGAGAAAGTGATTGAGAGCGTAAACGCGTCCCTAAACACAGAGTGTGAGAGTTCCCCCATGTACTAAATATTTTTTGTGTGAGGAAGTCTGGTCGGTTAGGTCGGATTTGTGCATGATTGGTGATTGCTCCTTGTTTGTGTGCAGATAATTAGTGAGACCGGGTTGTTTGGCTGATATGTATGCATGTTAGGTTACTTGTTCTAGGTGTATCAGTTTAATATTCATTGTGAAGGCTTGAATCTCAATTTGATCGATCTTGTCATTTGTGAACCTGAGTGTGTTCTAGTTCAGTTTGCTTGAGGACAAGCAAAAGCTTAAGTGTGGGGTATTTTGATGATACTAGAATTAACGTAATTATCAGCCCCGTTTAAGCGATATTTTATTGCTTGTAACACAGTTTTAGGGGTAGTTTAGGGTGTTTTCACGCTTTTGCACTATTTCCTACCAATTTGGTTACTTTGGCCTGTTTCGGGTCTATTTGACGTGTTTTCTAGTGTCTCTACGAGTACACAGGTTTTTGCCATCAATTATGTAGCCTTGGACGTGTTCGGGAAGTGATGGAACCTCGAGAAGTGACCTGAAATTGAAACCAGAGATCAAACAGATCAAAGAACCAAGGAAACCTGCCCAGCATCTTAGTTCTCGGTGAGAATTCTCACAATTCTCGCCGAGCATTCATTCAAAGTTTAAATTCCAATTCTCGTCGCTAGAGCAGAATAAATTTACAAAGAAGTTCTCGGCGAGAACTTCATTGTTCTCGCCGAGAACCTATGAAGAAAACAATTGCAAATCTCGTCGGCAGCCAGAGTTATATTTACACCTTAATTCTCGGCGAGAACTTAAGGATTCTCGCCGAGAATCTGGTTCTTTTCCAGCTGTGATTCGGCAAAAGGCTATTTTAGCAGTGCAACCCCTTGGAGGATAGATATCATTCATTATTCAATATACTTTTTATAAACCAGACTTTAGAGCTGAGAGAGAGAGTTTAGAGACCATCGAAGAGTTCCCGGAGAGATCTTGACGCCGTCTTTTCCACCTCAGAGTGCTCAGAGCTAGGTGTGAAGATTGCCAGAGTTCGGAACTTCATCGGAGTCGTCAGAATTAGGTTTTACAGTTTCTATTTGTTCTCCCTTTGTATGATGAACTCCTCTATTATTTCTGATTCGTTTGTTATCAACATGAGTAGCTAAACTCTTTTAAGGTTAAATTAGATGAACCCTAAGTGACCCGGGGCTTTAAAGCGGTCACGGATCGGCGGTAATTAGATTCAAATTCAGACAATTTCTCTTGCATGATTGTTTTGTTCTTCGTTTTTTGTGTTTCTTGTCTAGCTTGATCACCTAGATTAGATTCGTGTTAAGATAAGGATAGTGGCGAACGTCCGCCTTACTTAAGAACATCAAATCAATTAACCTATTCAGTGGAGTGTGCCTTTCGTATGAACCATTTAGGGTTAATCCGCTTCTAGAGTAACTCATCAATCTTAATTAATTACACCAGTTAGTTCTCCGTTGCAGAAGTGAATGCATGGACGGTTAATTAATCTTGGTAGTTCGATCCGATCGAGCCAACATTCGTTGAACTTAGACCTAAGGGTAAGGAGTTATGGTGGTGTCTGAGAACTGAATGAATTAGGATCGAAAGTCGTCGGTCTTGTGATCGCCAATGTTCTGGTAATCTGAGGGGGATTCGAGTCTAAGCTTTGTCTGTCGATTCGTTAAGTCAAACTCAATCAACCAATTTGTCTTTTAATTCCATTTCAATTTCCTTGCCTATTAGATTAGAAGTCGTGGAACTCACACCACACACAATCTGTTTAAATCTGAGTAGTTTGCCAACTTCTTTGAGTAAACGTGTAACATTCCCGCCCAACCAAACGGTTTGAAACTCAAGTTCGGTTGACTAGGCTGCTGGAATCAGTGCTCCTAAGGTCCCCTTGAGGTTTGGGACGTCCGTGTATGAGCCGGGTTGAAGTTTCAAAGGGGGAAATGGTGCAGTGTACAGTACACGGCCGTGTAGTGTGATAGACGCCGTGTATCACAATACACGCCGTGTATTCTAGATACACGACCGTGTACCTTAGCGTCAGAACCTCGTCAAAAGTTGCCAGGAATTAATACACGGCTATGTGTTGAGGATACACGACGTGTATCATGATACACGCCGTGTATCGTGGACCTGACATAAAAGGACAGATTCTACACAGAAATTCATAACTTCTCACTTCTTTTCTCTCTCCCCGAAAGCCATTGACGAACCAACTTCTAGAGATCTTCGAAGGGTGATACCGGGAGCTGTAGAGGTCGGAATTGAGATCCGTTTGTTGCTATGGATTCGTAGCGACGAGGAGAAGAGATCGCTAACTTCCATTTTGGGTTTCTAGGTGTAGGTCGTGAGCGGTAAGGAGGGGTAAAGCTACGAGTTTGGTGGTTGGGAAATCGGGTTTCTGAGGAACTAGAAGACGAATAGAGCCTCGTCTTCTATTCCAGGTGAGGGCTTAGCGTTGTGTAGATAGTTTGGACCGTGTGAGGAGTTCCAATTTTGACTTAGATTAAACCTAGGTGATGCATGCAAATGATGAGTGTAAAAGGGGATAAACTATACTGTGAATGTGCTTGATTGCTATAGATGATTGTCGTGGTTGATTGTTGTTGTTGATTGCTACGATGTGGGTTTGGTGTGGACTGAAATGAACTGTTTAATGGATTGACATAGAAATGAGAGTTAGGGTGATTGGGAAATGAGTGCAAGTGCCTTGATGTTATGAATTGCCAGTTGTGTATGCAGGAGAGTAGCCCTGCCAATGTGGGGTTGCTCTGAGTATGAGGAACAGGTGGGTGACCCCTAGACTCATGACATGGCCTCCCCTGTACTTGCAGGTGGGGGTGGCCGGTGAGCTAGCCGGTTACCTTAGTTGAGTGTTGAGTTGAATGTGTTGATTGTGGATTAGATGAGATGTGTTGGAAATGTGTCGTGGTATTGTCGGAGTGATGAGCTGTTAATAGTGGCAACTGTGAACTGTGGTGAATTTGTTGAATGTGAACGATAGAAACTGAAGGAGCCTGCACTGCCCCCTAATACTGCACTATGGGTGCTAAGTGCCTCTTCGAGGGAAAGAGGTGCGGTCACGTCTTCAAGGGAAAGGCGTGATTTGTTTGGTTGAGTCAAGTTTACGATTCCTTCAAGGGAAAGGTCTCGTGGTATCCTCCAAGGGAGAGGATGCGTCTTGGACCTCTCCAGGGAGAGAGGTGCGTCAAGCCGGCAGGGTGGTGCGGGATAAACTCCTTATGGCGCCTAATAACTCGCCTAGAGAACTCGAATGTGGATGATTGTGTGTTGTCTTGTGATTGTGACTTGGTGGATGTTTATGATGTGTATTCATGTTATGTACCTCGATGTTTGGCGTACTATTGTGATCTTGTGTTGCGTTGTAGTATGAGAACGAGAACTGACTAACGTGATCACCTAGACTGCTTTAGGGACTTAAAATGTGGAAAGGGGTGAAGTCGTGGTTCCATTGTTGATTGTCTTGTGCGGAGTTGGAACCGCTCCATAGAATAGGCCAACGTGTAGGTAGGCCCGGTGGGTTCACTCAATTTCAATAGGAAATTAATCCCTTTTCCCCTTTCAGGATCTCGTGGCTAGAAGGGCGGTTGTGGAGTTAGAGTTTGAGGTTGATTTCGTGAAGTGCCGGACAGAAGCTATGAGGTGAAGACTGGGATCACACGGAGTTGACTCTTTCTGTTTTCTTTTCAGTTGACCAAGGGATTTTGGGGAATTTCATGTAATTTGGCATATGTTGGATTTGGAGGATTTATGTTGGTTCGGCTTGTACTCAGTTTTTCTTTCCACATTTTATGGAGGCCTCCCTTGTTTTTATTGACTTTTAATGTTGAAGTATTGTCGTTTCACCTTGGTTTTTACTTAGTGACATTCATGACCGGCTCAACCACGGGTTTTACCGGGTTGATTCTGGAAGGGTGTTACAAATGGTATCAGAGCAGCAATTTACGTAGAAACAGTGCAAATGGTATCAGAGCAGCAATTTACGTAGAAGGGTCTTACTTGTTCATGGTGACATAAACTATTGGACTGCAGCAATTTACGTAGAAACAGTGCAAAAGTTTTTCTTTAATTCTTGGATATAGTTTACGATGAGAATACCGTTTTATTTTGTCCTATTATATATACTAGGTTTCCCCTATAAAGTAGGAAAAAGAAAGGGTTAAATAAATTTAGTACTAAATAAAACATAATGATCCGAATGAATTGTCATCCTATTTATGCTTGTTTTTCCCAAAATAATTATATTTTCCTCATATGTGTTTTGGATGAAGGTTTGCTACCAAAAAATAAATTACTTAAAGTTCTAATTATAATTAAAGTCCTAGTCCAAAATAATCCTTAAAATAATAACAATAAATAAATGATATTTACTATAGGGTTAATACACCTTTTTGCCCCTCTACTATGCACAGTTAACACACATACCCTTTTACTATTTTCTAACCGATTTAACACCCTGTACTTTGAAAATTTTAACAAATATGCCCCTCTGTTTAATTTTTCACCTATTTTCCATCCGATGTGTTGATTGTACATGCCATGTCATATTATTTGTACCCTTATCGCTGATTAGAATGTTCACAATCGAAAATTATTTAAATCAGAAAGAAAAATAAAAAGGAATACCACAAACACCTCTGTACATAATAGTGATTATAATGTGCTTTTCCTTTATCTTTTCTTTTTAATTTAAATATTTTCACCTTGTGGACATCCCAATTAGCGATGTTGTGGACAAATAATATGACTTAGCTAGGGGTGAAAGTTTGGGTGTGGGATTTGGGAATTCCCATTCCCAAATTTAAATTCCCAAATTATTTAGGGAATTGAGAGCCCATTTACCAAAATAAAAATGTAAATTTGGGTTTGGGTTTAAGAAATGGGTATGGGAAATTAAGTTTGGGTTTGGGAAAACTCAATTACCAAATTACAGAATTCAGGTCTGGGAAATTGAGTTTGAACTTTGAAGTAGGGATTTAGGAAATAGGGTTTTGCTGCGTCAATTTCCTCCCGATTCGATCGACAATAATCGTCACCATGATTTCGTCACCTAATACGTCTGCAACGACGACGATATTCATTCTCTTCCTTGAGGCTTTCCAGTTCGTTGACTTCTTTCCAGTTGATTCTGTCTGAAGCTTGCTGTCCGCTGCTCAAGCTTGCCGAGAAGATTGAGATTGGTTGCAGAAAAGGTGAGATTGAGCTCTGGACTTGTCAGCTCCTAGAACTTGTAGTCCTCCAGTGATTTCATGTTTAGGGTATGCTTTTATTTGTAGGAAACAAGATATCGGTTTTTGGAGTAGGGTTGGGTCAGTGTTAAATAAGCTTAGTGTCGTGGAAGCATTGGAAGTCAGTATTTTATGATGTCCCAATGTCTTCTTGCTTGGATGATATTTGATTTTGGAAGGCTCATCAGGCAGTGATTTCAGACTATAATCTCTCAAACTAAGTAGAAATAACTAACACAGCGTTGTTCTAGGTAGACGGTAGTAACTAGCTAGTACATGAATCTGTTCAATTATAGCATCTGCTGCCAATTGTTATAAACAAGTGTTGCTTCCCATCTTATAACTGATTAATGGTGTGTCATAAACAAGTGTTGCTTCCCCTTTTTTCTTTGTTTTCTCATATGGGTTTGATGTTCTTTATAATCAAACTGGTTCTATTACATATGATGATTGTAATGTTAGATGGATGTCAGTGTGTGACAGTTGCTTACAACTCATGAGCTTGCTTTCCCGTATGTGCAGGTGGAAAGGATGAACATAACTGCTAATTCACTTCATCATGCTCAGAATAATGGCCTTTTGTTTACCCGTACTTCAGCTTGTTATACTAAATGTCTTGAGAAGTTGTGATTTATATCCCCATTTTAATTCAAAGTCTTTTACATTTTTCTGATCAGAACATCTCCCTTTTTAAGCAACAGCTAAATGAGCAAGAATGAATCATCTGAATGCAACTCTGTTTCTAATCAGAACATTTCCTAGGTGGAAGTCACGTGCATTAACTGAATGCAACTCTGTTTCACCCTCCCTGCTATGGTGCTATATAAACCTTCTTTATCCACCCCTGCATTTCAAACCACCAAACAGCACACACATAAGCATTCTTCAGTTCTGCATTTCAGTTCTAGATTTCAGTTCTGCATTTCCATATGAGGTTAGTGTTCTTGTGCTCTTTCATTTTCCCCTTTCTAGTGCTATTGGAATGAATTTTTGGTGATGGTTGTGCTCTCTCTATTTTGTTGTGGGGGAAATGCAGGGCCAGGCTGTTCTTCTTTGGAGTTGGTGCTTTCTCTGAAAATGGACCCTTCATACCTAAATCTCAATGGCAATAATTTGGTTTAAAATAGTTGTATTGATGTTGTAAGAATTTGGAACGAATTTTTGGTTCAGGAATCAATGATGTAATAGTTAGATGTTATTTGGTGTAACTTTGGTTTTTGGTTACACAATTAATTTAATATCACGTTTTTTATATAACAAATACACAATTATAATAAAATAAAATAAAGAATTCGGGAATTTGGGATCCCGATTCCCAAATTAGAATTCCCGTTCCCGAATAAAAATTACCAAATTAAATTCGGGATTGGGAATGGGATTCCTAATTTGGGAATTGGGAATTGGGATTTTGGAAATATGGGAATAGGCTCCCAATTCCCACCCAATTTCCACCCCTAGACGTAGCACGTATAATCAACTCATTAGACGAAAAATAGATGAAAAGATAAATGGAGGGGCATATTTAATAAACTTTTCAAAGTACAGGTGTTAAATCAGTTAGAAAATAGTAAAAGGGTATGTTTGTTAACTTTGCATAGTAGAGGGGCAAAAAGGTGTATTAACCCTTTAGTATAATAAGAAAATTACACTAGTAAGAAACTGAAGATAAGTCTTACTTATTCATGGTGATAGAAACTATTGGACTGCTGCTGTAACATCCATCCTGAATCGACCCAGGTAACCGCGTGGTTGAACCGGTAATGAGCATTACTCGAAGTTATCTTTAAACGAAAAGAGCCAACGACGATAAAGAAAAGGCTGAAATTCTTATTAAAAATCAAAATCCAAAAGGATGCCTCTAAAACATGAAATCCAAGTACAATGATAATCCAAAATCCAAATCCTTAACGATTGCACAATCCCCAATCGTAAATGTCAACTGAAATGTAAAAATAAAAGAAATGGTCTACTCCAATGTAGATCACCAATCTTCACCTCATAGCTCCAACCGGCAACTTCTCTGAACTTGACCGAAACACCTGAACCTCAACTCACTCTCCTAACCACGCGCACCTTAAAGGGGAAAAGGGTGGGTCAATCTCCTATTGATTGAGTGAACCCACTGGGTTTAACTATGCGCCGAACCTATCCAAAAGAAACGATTCCAAACTCCTCACGAAACACTAACAATGGAATCAGACTTAGCCTTTACCAGTTTTAATTCACTAAAGCAGTTAGGTGATCACATAGGTGCAGTTCTCAATTCAACATTCACGATTCAGATCCACAACAATATATAATAGGGAAACATCAAACATACAGTTCGGCATTACATCAGAAGTCATCTCACAATCACCGTCAATACACACACACACCCATTCACATACAACACATTTCAATTAGCTAAGTGAGTTCATTAGGCGCCAAAGGATTTATCCTGTACCACCCCTGCCGGCTAACAACAGACGCACACTGAACCGAAGTAGGGGTTCTCAAAGATGCATCTTGAATCGCAGTTAAAATGATTCATGACCACACCACACAACACACCTCAGGGACACCATAGCACCTCAGTGCAATCTAGGGGGCAGTACAGGCTCCTTCCAGTTCTATCATTTCAAGTAATCACAACAATTAATCCAACACTCAAATTCATCTATCAATCCATTCATCAATTTCCTCATCAAATCCATCCAATTCCAACCATCAAGTCCATCATCAAATCCATCATAATCTATCCAATTACACGTTTACATTGCAATCAATTCCAATCCAGATTCCACATATCACAACCAAGTCAAGGTTAAACGGCTAGCTCACCGACCACCCCCACCTACAAGTACAGCGATAACCATGTCGTGAGTCTTAGGCTTACCCTCCTGTTCATCCTTCATAAGACGACCCCACATTGGCAAGGTCATCTCCTGCAATCACGACTGACAATAGTAGAATATACAATTTCCACAAGATCACCCAACCCATCGTTCCTAACACTCATTTATAATTTCGATCCGTTAATCATCAATATTACTCGTTTACCCCAATACCATCGCATAACATCACATCAGTAATCACACATCCATAATCAATCAAATGGCAGACATTACAATCAAACAGCAATCACATAACAGTTATCCCAATTTTACTCCCTTCCAATTTCATGCAATCCCTAAATTCATCTGGGTCAAATTACAACTCCTCACATCGACCATCACTACCTATCAAACACTAAACCCTCACCTGACAAGAAGACGAGGTTCTAAACAACTTCTAGAAACTCGAACGAACAAGCTCTCCTTCTCCAAAAACTTAGCTTCTTCCTTCCTTCACTGACAATGCTTAACTCCAAAATACGAAGAATGAAGATACACAATATCTTCCTCTCGTTGCTAGGAACGGATAGGATAAAATGGATCATCGATCAGACACCCGTAGTTCTCGAAATCAAGGTTTGAAGTGGGGAAAACCTTGGTTTGTCAAAAGGGTTTTCGGGAGGAAAGACAGAGGGAAAAGTTGCAGAAATCCATCCAAAAACCCATATGTTATAGTCAAACCATGATACATGGTGGGACCACTAACTTGTGACTCATGTCACGGTTATGTCAAACGATTATGTTAATGGCTTATGATATCGATAGGGTTCTAGGTGTGAGAGTAAGGATTCGCCAACTTTGAAAATGAGTTCATCTCACACCTTTATGAACTGGGGTGACAATCCTATTTCACATGCATAGTTGAATGTAAAGGTTGTAAAGATCAAGTGATGATTTTTTTTAATTGTGAATGTGCCCACTATTAACTAATGACTAGTAACTGCCGTCCGATGATGACTTATTCAATTTCGGATTATGAGGTGGAGAAGAAGTTTCCAATTAAGATGTATTATTTTTTCTTCTTCATCAAATTATCTAAATTATTAAATGTTCATACTAATGATTAAATTTGCAATTTCGTTAGTGACCAATTTTAATTTAACTCTCGTAACGGTTTAAACAAAATTTGAATATGGAAACAATCACGATCATTAATCTCTAACAGGAGAATTAGTCACTTGAATAAGAGATCCAAGACTAAAGATACTATAACTATGAAACAAAGGGAAAATTATACAACTCTCTAAAGTAGTACGGTAGCTGCTAGTTCACATTTTTCCACTCTTCAAACCACTTTGACATTTTCTATTCTCTTCTTCCCTAATCAAGCTAAGAACATAATTAACTTATCCGACTTTATCGCAGTAGGGGGCTAGAATCGAGAAACAAGCTAATTCTACCATAGATTTCTCTTACTAGAGGCTCCAGCCAGAACACCACAGTTCGAAACATCAACGGTTAAGCAGATTAGTTAAATGTAAACCTGGCCAACAGATAGATAATTACTCTATTTTTGTACAATATTGATAGACCTCCCAACTTACATTATTGTTCATCAATGTCTTACATCATTTCCTTACCATTGAAGCTGTTGAAGCAAATCATCAATATGAGTTGTTAACACCTAGTGCTTGAGTTCTGAGTACGAACTATGCATCATTTTTCTAGGTTTCCTAAAATGGGGATCTCATTCTCGCTACATCACCATTTTTCATATCCCAAATAAGACAATAAATCATCATGATTTACAGCACCAACTCATTTTATACTTTACATTGATCAAACTTAATCTACAGTCAGCCAAACTTACTAACTCTCTCTCTCTCATTATCTTAACACATTGGGTCCTTCTTTAACTGCAACCCAAACATCATTGACTGGCCACCCGAATCACATCAAGCAATTGTAGATCAATGTTCAGTCAAAATTTTGGATGTTTATACTTCAATCATTAGAAAATGGATGTGTTGTTACCTGAGTTGTACTAGGCAATAAATTATTCACCAGATCGTCATTTACAAATACGAGTACTGGCGATATCTGGCTCATTATACCAGGCATCTAGCTCATGCTGCAATAATGGGAAACATTATTCTTAGACAACTTTGTCAAATAGAAGCAGCACTGTTGTGTTAAAGATTTGCTTCAAAAGCATATACAAAATCCATGTACTCGTTCAATATCGCTGTAATGTTGTTCCTTGTGCGACAGAACATATCAATGTTTTCTTGAAACAGTTTGGAGATACATGAATTAGATATCCGTAAGTAACATGCATTGCAGACATAAAGAAATCATGTTCACCTTGAATGCTGAAAGATTATATGAAATTTGACTAAAGGCTTAAATATTTTACTCCAAAAGATGTCTAGATGTACCACTTATCCCTGAAATCACAAGTGTGTTGAAATTAAAATCATCCAGGCTACTGAAACGGTTACGTAATGACCCTAACTACATACCTTTGAAAGGCAAAGATGTAGTTTGGTCTATGTTCTACGTCATTAGAGGGTAGACTTACAAGTTCTATCCTAGTGGTGAAAGCATATTCATCTTTGATGTTGATTCCATTTGTTTATTCTCGATGAAAATGTTTTATAGGATCAGGTTACACGAAATTCGGGTAACGTTTATTCATATATACTGGTTAAAAACACTCGTTTTAATTTCCTTTCTAATCAAGTTCCGAACATTTTGAGTCGTCAGATTATAACCTTGTAAACATCGATGTCGAGCCCATCCTCGAGGGGGCGATCGTACACGGCCTCTTGGTTATTCCTCACCCGCGGTTCATTAGCCTAAAAAGGTTTTAACATCAATCAACGAATTAGAATTCGACTGTCAATGGATCAGCATTTGCCAAGGAACAATTGGTGTGAATTTTTTATCCAAACACAACCAGTGCGAACCCTCAAAATTGGATTGCATGTATAGAGGTCGGAGGGGAGAAATTATTGTTTACCCTAGAAACATTGACGAGATAGGTGAAGTTATCTACAATGTTGGCGATGTCAGTTTCCAACCTTTGAATCAACGCTTTCTACTTTTGGGCTGCAGCAGTTGCGGCGTCGGCCGTAGGCCGCTCTCTGCTCCCCCACCAACGCTGACTGTTGCTTTTCATACGGTGAGGTTAACGCCAAGCTTGACTCGAATATGGAGGAGACCTATGAGGTGGTCCATCGGAGAAGAAGCTCTGTTCATTGTCGATGCTCTTGACAGCAATAGATACTCCGTGACTGTTCATCGTCGATGCTCCATGACCGACTGGTTATAGATTTTTTGTCTGATTCTATGGACATTAGATAAGAGAAACATGGATGGAATAAACTGAGTTGTCAAAATAAATTATTGCATAATTAAAGTGATCAAATTACATTATTTGCAACTCATTGAGCCCAAACAAGCATATTTTTCTAGTTAATTATGTGATCAACCCTTTTCCATGTTACTATTTAGGGGTAATTTCATTTCTCCATTCTGTGGTTGATCCATCGCATCAAAGTTTCCAAAATTCTACTTAAATGTCAAAGAGATGATGTTGGCGAGATTTGCAAGAAATTTACAATGATAATCAATTTATATAGATGATGGCTTAATGTTAAACTTGTTGACTTCACCAAACTTTTAGAATTTCCTTCTTGCAATTCATGACAAAGATTGACTACCTTGTTCCCACAAAACTACATCACTTCTATCTAGTTACTAGTAAGCGGAAGGAAGGTAATATTCTTGTCCGGCTTCTTTTTTTTCTTAAATGAATTCTTTCATTCTTTAAGGATTGATCTTAATCATGGAATCATCCTAAATTTAATAGCCTACATTAAAATGGGTATAGATGTCATTTCACTATTTTATTTATTTTCTTTTATTATATATTTTCAAATAAGGACCTTAGCGACCGGAGCTCCATCGACTTTTTACCGGTCGATGACTTTTTTGTGATCAAACCACTAATTCCAACAAAAAAAATTGGTGACGGAACCACCGTCGCCTAGCCTATTTTTCTGAAAATTTTTCAATGAATTGTTGTACACCTTTTTCTACAAGTGAACCATTACTATACATGTACATATTTTGTACACTAGTACACTTATCCTTCACCTCGTGTACACCTATTTGTCCAAGTATACCCAAGTTCTTTACATATTTTTTGTGCATGTGTACACACATTTTTTACACATGTAGACCTATTTGTACACGTGCATACACTTTTTGTACATGTGTAAACTTGTATGTCAATGCGTATACAAGATCTTTACATATTTTATGTACACGTGCACACACTTTTTGGACACGTATACACCTATTTTGTACTAGTGTGCACGGACTCTTTGCTCGTGTACACAGACTTTGTACACACAATGTGCACACTCCTTAATAATACTATTTTATTATTACATAGGTACATAATAACAAATGACATAATAGTACGGATTAAAACTTGAAAGAATGATGTCATGGTTTTGATTCCACCATCACCAAATTTCAATTTTTTTACTGTTGAAGTGGCACAATGTGATATCAGGGATGGCCATAGTGTTGGATATTAATTTAGCTAGTGTCATTTGTTTTGAGTTTGTTAAGTTAATTGTTTGGAGTCAGTTTCTGTTACAAGTGAAGTTAGGAGTCATTAGCAATATCAACAAAAGTTAGGAGGTGGTTAGTAGTGGAGGTCGTGGGTCGCACTAGTGCTGTATATAACTCTTGTTCTGTTTATCAAATAAAGGTTGCTGAGTTTGCTTATATTCTCTGATTCTTTCTATTCAACACATAGACCTATAGTGGCCATGCGATGCTCGACGATGGCAGTGACTAGTAGTGGTAGTAAGACATTTTGATATAGTACTTATTTTGTCCTTGTAATTTCAGCTATTATATTGAAATGATTTAATGTAACGGTTGAGATTGTTCCTTGATGGCAAGATTATATTGTTTATTCCAACCATGTCTTCGATTAGATTAATTGATTAGAATACAATATAAGATAACATTTTTGTTTCGTTTTGGCTATAGAAATTAAAATATACTTTATTTTTTTGGGAAAATAACACTATGACCCCTCTACTTTAAAAACTTAATAGATAGCCCCCCTATGTTACAATTCGCTCATTTTACCCCCTTTGTACTTTGACCACTTTGTCATTTAGGTCCTTATGTTCCAACTTTCGTCTTCGTGACGCTAATTGATGCGCATTCAGTACACCATGTTAGCTCCAATAGCCATGTATTAGCTTACTAAGCATTTCTTTAATTAGGAATATAATTAAATATGATGAAATTGAAGAATAAAACATGTGATTCTTCATATTTCACCATACTCTTCTCGATAACTCCCCAATATACCTCCATGACAAACTTTTGTCTCATATCTCTGATATCTTTCTCTGTCAATGTGTGGATATGTCCAGATTTGACGTTAAGAAGAGGATAGTTGAAATGGAAAGTCCCAAAAGGCAAAGTGGTAAAAGTAGAAGGAGGTAAAAGGAGCGATTTATAGTATAGGGGCTATCAGTTAATTGATAGAGTAGAGGGGAAAAGGGCTATTTTCCTTTATTTTTTTCTATACTATAAATTTTGTTTTATCCCTTATATTATAGCGAACTTGACAAACTTTTGGATGAAGTGATAAGACTAGCATTTCGTATTCTAAGGGCTAATTTGTGAACTTGACAAAGTAGAGAGGGCCAAAGTATCATTCTCCCTTATCTATGTTGTATGCTAAAGTAGATGGGACGAGGTTAAATTATATTTGATACTAAACTTTTAAATTTTTGCTCAATCTAGCGGAACTTTTTTTTGTTACAAAAAAATTTTGAATCTTTAATAATTAGGAATATCGTTAATGGGTCAACTAACAACTCCGTCACTAATGTTAAGTCAATAATCCACATCAAATGACACATGTACAAATTTTCTACTTGTTTTTTTTTTTTTTTTTGAATATCATAGTATTGACGCGCGGTACTGTCCATTGATTCTGAAGCTTTTGATTTGGCCTTTGGGCCCCCTTGATTCCATGGCTTCTGATTCTTCTACTTCTTCTGCTCACTGTCCCAAGACTTGGGCTCATGTAACGGTTGAGATGGGATCAGATCTACATTTTATCAAGGAATCCCCTGCTTCTTTGGTTGACAAAATTTTGCAGATCCCTGACTCGGTTGTCGAGCTAGGTATTCAGTGTTTGTTATCGGCGATAGTAGCACAATTTTTTGGGTCTCCCCCACCTCTGAAAGTGGTTTCCGCCATGGTAAATCGACTTTGGGGTTTTGACAAACCTGTATTCGTATCACATATTTCTGATGGGTTCGTTTTTATTGAACTGCCCTCGTGACTGGGTTCTTGCTCATTCTTGGCACATTCATTATCAGCCGATGATGCTAAGACGATGGCATCAGGATATTATCCCGCTTGATTTTTCTCCTCAAGACGAACCAGCTTTGTTAACGTTCTGTGGCATTCCCCCTGTTCTACTCACGACAAGGGTATTAGCTGGATGGCCAGCCAATATGGAAGACAAAATGCTTCGACCGAGCTTAATACTAATTTGTTGGTTGGAGGGGGTGGTAGGTACTAAGCCTAAGACTTCATATGAAGTGGAGGGTTCTCCAACCCAACTGATAGCCCCTGAAACTTATATTGACGTAAAGAGACATGATAATCATAGCCCTGTTGCTAGGATTGATATCCATGCTAATAATTTTGATGGTTTGAGTAAAGACGAGGAGGAAGAGATTGGCTCTATACATGACGAAATTACTACTACCCCTGCGAAACCAACTCTGAGTGACTCTATGAAAGGTAGTAAATCTGTTCCCATAATGGGTAAAGGTAATTGGTATGGTGGAGTTAAGACAAGACAATAAAATAAAAGATGATAAAGTTTTGGGTATGGAACATAAGAGGGTTTAACAAAAGTATAAAAGCTGATACTATACATAATTACGTTGCTGAAATCTGTATAGATATTGTTGCTATTCTTAAACCTATAGTTAGAATGAAGAATACTGATACACTTTACAATAAGAGATTCCAAGGTTGTTCGACAGAGTTTTGTTATGAAGACGACCTAGGGCAGATTTGGCTTCTTTGGGAATAGGATGTCCCTATTACAGTGCTTCATAAAACTTCCCAAATGATTCATATTAGAGCAGATCTCCCATTCCTTTTCTGATTACAGTGGTTTATATTGCTAATGATACTGCAAAGAGGAGGATTTTATATCAACATCTTCTTAATCTCTCAATTGGTAATCTTCCTTGTATAAGCTATAGGTGATGCCATTCTACAGAGTTCAGAAGCTTCAAATGTTCCTTCTTTTTTTGGTGGTATGGATGACTTCTTGGATTTTGTTCAGACTAGTCAGCTCATGGAGCATCCTTCACACGGACCTTTTCACATGGACTAATAACCAAGATGAACCTATTGCTAGGAAATTAGATAGAGCTCTCATTAATTCTGCCTGACATTCTTCTATGAGTTCTAGTACAATCACAATTGTTCCTGCTGTAGGTTCTGATCATTGTGCACTTATGTTGAATACTGGGGAGGCGAATGGTTCATATCCTAAACCATTCAAGTTTTATAACTGTTAGATGAAAGACAAAGAGTTCAACTCTATTCTTATGGATGCTTGGAATACAAGGTACTGTGGTCCTCCTTCATTATCCTCTATGTTAAACTTAGGAGACTTAAAATGGCTTGAAACATCTTAATCCTAATTAATATTCATATATCTAGAAAAGGGTGAAGGATCAACGTAAAAATATTGAGGGGGCTAAGGCTGCTGTTTATAATAGTCCTACTCCGTTGAACTTGGAAAATATGAAGAAGTGTGAAAAAGATCTATCTGATCTCATTAAAGTAGAGGAAAATATTCTTCGTTTAAAAGCTAGAACTTTATGGATTAAAGAAGGTGACCGTAATAGCAGGTTATTTGCAAATTATGTTACTGCTTGGAATACAAGAAACACTATCAGAAAACTTCAAGGTCATAATGGTACTCTAACTGATAATATGAAAGATATGGCCAATATTGTAGTAGAGTTCTACAAAGGTTGTTAGGTGCTCCATCTACTAGGAATGCAGATCTTACTGGTCTTGTTTCAAGAAAGCTAAGCTCTGATCAATACAATAGACTGGACGCTGATGTAACTAGGAAAGAAATGAAAGATGCTATCTTTAGTCTTGCTTCAGAAAAGACCCATGTCTCTGATGGTTACAGTGTTAATTTCTATACAACCTGTTGGAGTACTGTTAATGAAGATGTGTATACAGCTATGAAGGACTTTTTCAGTACTGACACTTTGTATCTAGTTGTAAATTCAACTATAATCACTTTGATACTTAAGAAGGCTGATGCTACAAGTATGACTGACTACCGACCTATTTCCTATTGCAATACCATTTACAAAGCCCTCTCTAAGGTCCTTGCTAATAGGCCATGTGTTGTGTTACCTGATTTAGTTAGCAGCTCACAGTCAGCCTTTATAAAAGGGAGAATGATTTCTGACAATGTCATCTTAGCTCATGAACTTCTAGCAAAATGTAATCGTAATAAGGTGTCCCCAAGATATGCTCTCAAGGAATTCGACTCCGTTGATTGGATTTTTGTCAAGAATTTTCTTCATGAAATGAATTTCCCACCTAGATATATTCATTGGATAATGGCATGTTTTAAATACACAAGGTTCTTAGTCGACCTGAATGGTTCTTAATTTTGTTACTTTTAAGGAGAGAGAGGATTGAGGCAGGGGTATCCCATCTCCACTTACCTCTTTGTTCTAGCAATGCAAATTCTAGACTATCTCTTTGTGGAAGCTGCTTCAAAGGGTCTTTTCCAATATCATCCTCAATGTAAGCAGGTTCAATTAACGTATATTTGTTTTACGGACGACCTCATTGTCTTCACAAAAGGTAATAAGGAAGCAATAGTCCATGTTCGAGCTATTATGCACAATTATCATAATATTTCTGGTTTAAGGCTGAATCCTGAAAAGAGTATTTATATAATGCTGAAGTGGGAGATGAAGAGGGAGAGAGGATGTTGGTTACAACAGGTTTTTTAGGGGAGCGATGTTGCCTATGAGATATCTTGGCATGCCCGTCTCAGCTGGTAAGTTCTCAAAATCTGACTATAGAAGGTTAATTGCAGGAAAATTCATGACTAGGAGAATTCATGACTGGAAAACAAAGCTCTTAACATATATAGGAAAATTGCAGTTGATCAAATCTGTAGTAAATGGCATTCTTCAATATTGGCTCTCTATGTTCATTATCCCTAAGTCAATTCTGAAGGAGATTGAGGTTATATGTGCTAGATTTTTGTGGGGAAGAATGAGAGTCAAGGGTTAAAGTTGGTATCATATGGCTTTTCCTTGTGATGAAGGTGGTCTTGGGATTAAGGATTTAAGTAGCTAGAATTCAGCAAATATAATCCGACATTTCTGGAATATCTTGATCACTTTGGTTGGCGTGTGTTAAAAGATACAGATTGAAAAAATAAAGACATATGGAAATAGTGTTGCTGGTTCTTGGCACTAAAGGAAGGTAATGAAACTAAGTAACATTGCTCGCAATTATATATCTTGGAATGATGAAGGTGGAGCTCTTTGGAATGGAATTAATATGCAAAAATTCAAAGGTAAGGTAATTTGGGAGACTATCAGACCCAAGCAGATGAAAATTCCTAGGTTTATTATCCCTAGGTATGGTTAGTTTGGTTGATAATGAAGAACAGAAGTACCACTATGGATTAAATAGTTAAGTGGAATGCAGGGACTGTAAATGTTTGTTGTCTTTGTGATCAGGAGGCTCGAGATAGAGATCATCTCTTTGCAGGGTGTTGTTATATTAGAGACGATATGCAACACTTCTTCCTTGGATGCAGGACTTTTGATACGTGGGATAGAATGGTTATGTTTGATGTTAATGCTTGGAGAGGTAATTCAGTAAGTGATGTGATCCTGGCCACCAAGCCCGGCTTGGACACGATTGATGCCAATCCGGCCCTAGCACTGATGCCGGGCTGAGAGTACACCGGCCCCAAGCCTACACCAGCACCACCCCCGGAGCCTAGAAGAGCCCAAGCCCCGGAGCTAGAAGATGCACCTGGGAGGATGCTGATCCTTAGCCAGGCACCAAGGCCAGCTCCTACTCCAGCCAAAGTCCGGTTCATGACCCGCCAGGAGCTGATGTTGACACCGAGCCCAGACCCGGACCCCGGGCCGAGCCTAGCACCCATCCTAGGCCCCATGTCGAATGCCACGAGCTCTGGACTGACACCAGCCCCTAAAGACATCCCTAACGTACTCTGGAAAGAAGGCTCGAAGCAGAACTTAAAAGGCTTGGACAGATTTGAAGATGGCCCCAAGCTAAGCCTGCCACTGGCACAGGGCCCATGCCAGCGCCTTCAGAGAAGCACTTTTGGCCCAGACAACAATTGACCCGTGCCTTTTGGGATTTTCCAAAGGCACTGGAATCCTTATGGCCCCAGGATTACTCTCCAACAAACGGAGCTCAATTTGGAGAAGTATCGAAGGAGATAGAGCTAGGACAAGTCCTAGTAGAGCATGGGTGGAGCCCTAAAGAGGAGGACTCGGATGCTGATCCGAGGAAGCCCATGCCAGGAGCTGTGATCAGGCCACCACCTGAGCCTGATCCAAGAGGAGAGGATCAAGGAGAATCCAACCTTGGAGGAGAGACAAGAGTTCAGCCCACGACTAAGAAGCTACGGGCCAGAACTAAAGTGAACAACGGCCAAACCCGGATTTCTGGACAGATTCCTAGTCCGACAAGGATTGACAAATATGGGCTACTTGGAGACAGAATTTGGACTGATGTCCAACATGAAAGTTGTATCCCATGGAGTCTACTACGGATCTGTAAAAGATCAGAATTTTAGGAATTTGTTTGGTATTTATTCGGGCCATAATTCCAGAACCCGTTTAGGCTGTTTTTGGGGAAACTTGGCTCCCAAGTTAGGAGTTCTTCTCAAAATAGGATTCTTATTCCTTGTGGGATTGGAGTCCGAATTTACCTTATTTTTAGTCTAGATTAGGATTAGTTAAAGTCCTCTTTAGGTTTTCTAATTAGGACTCTTTTTATTTCTTTATTTTATTATTATTTAGGAAGTAGTGTTTAGGGAGGAGAGCTTGTTCCCTCACCTATATAAGGAGGCCGCCAGCCACCTCTTGTACTCAGAACCCCCTTTGATTAAATATATTTCAGAACTTATGTTCTTTTCCCTTCGAGTTAATGTGAGGAGCATTGCTTAAGGTTGACTTATCATCAAGAGCATCCATCTCTTGGCGTGGTGTCTACGACTGGACACTTCTGGTTCCCGGCTATATACAGTCGACGGTCAAAGTACTCTTCCGCCCCCGGTTCCGAAGGTTTCTTCCTCGTTGCACGGTCATCAACTTGCGGTGGTTAGGGTCGTCTGCCCACGGTTGCAGCGGTTCACATCAGTAAGCCAGAAGTTTAAAAGGCTGTGTTGGTGTGCTATCATTAGTGAAGTATGGAGGGAACACTACATAAGGGTGTTTACTGGAGTAAGGATTGATCAAGAAGCAACCTGTGATAGAATTTCAGTTGTTCTAAAAGCTTATACTGCATATCATATTAGTGAACATATTGTATTGAGAAGTTTTTGTTTCTAGTCTTGTTCCTTGTAGAATTTGTTTGCATATTAGGATAGTGAGATCACCTATTGAGGGAGTCTCATTTCTGATTTTTGTAAGCATTTGTTGTATGGGTTGTTTAGCCTTGTTTGGACCTATGATTGTTTTTATGAAATATAACCCTAATTATTCATTAAAAAATATCATAGTATTTAAATAAAACCTAACATATGCTTCACAATCGATACCACTGGTCCGGATGCCACGTATCCACTCCCCACTCGTTTATTATAGGGTACAAAAATTCAAACCATCCCCGCCTAGCTTGAGTATTGGGTGAACTCGCTATCTATTGAACCTCAAATCTATATGCACCTAGACTGGAAATAGATATTTTAGATGAAGCTATGATTTTGTGAGAATTAGGATTTTGAGAGGAACAACAGTATGCTCGATCGATTTGTTGAAATAAAGACCTAATTAGCTGAAGGAAAATAGGGTCTAGTCCGTTAAACATAGGTGATATATTATGCCTAATACGACATCATTAATAATGGGTATGGAGTGGATACCTTTAAAATCGTCCCCACCCGTTACCCATTCAAAACAGGTTCACCTGTACTGGTCAAGTTTACTTGATGAATGAGTAATTTCCGCCCAAATCTACCAAATTTTCAGTGAGTACCTAGTTTTCGGATAGCAATTGTAAAACCTAAAATCCAATTCCAAACCTAGCAAACTAACTCCCTTACCATCTTCTTCTTAATTATCCAGTCTATGAAGGTCACAACATCTTGATCGAAGCTATACTCTCGTTGTTGCTCGACTCTATCACAAGTGGACTTTTGAGATTAAAAAGATAGATTGCATGAGGGAATTTGTTGACATCTATTATAATCAAATATTCATGACCTAATTAACATCTTCGATGATTCAGATTACTCCGTCTTCAAGCACTGATAGAGAAACCAAACAACGGTTCAATTGAAAATCTCCACGGCCTAATGAGCTCTCTGCACGAAAACCCTTCATATGACTGTGCGACTACGAAAAATGTCACAAGACCGCCAGATCCTGTACCACCATTACCCCCAACCTCTTTCTCTCCCCGAATTCTTCTTCTCTCCCTTGTAATCATCTTCGGGAGGAGCTTCCTAACCCGCTTTGCTAGGAATCAGATACTTCCCGACCATATCCTTCGAGTGACTCAAAGGGAGGTCCAAAGGATCCGATCCAAGACATCCCAAAGTTCCCAACGGAGAAGTCGAACCACATTGGTGTCGGGGCGAGGACCTCATTTTCGTTCATGGAGGAGGATGTTGAGAATTTTTTGGCACCACCAGCACCCATGCTAGAGGATTCAGAACCTAATCCGAGATTCCCTAAAATATTATTCTCGAAGGATGAACTTTGAATTTTTTACACGCCATGGTCCAAGGCACTTGTCGTGAGGGTTCTTGAATGAAGCTTATCCTTTGTGGCAGTCAAACAGAGGTTAGAGATGTTGTGGGTGAAGAGTTGAAGTATCTAGGTGTCCGATGTAGCCAACTCCTCATTCCTTGTTAGTTTTTCGAATCTGGAAGACTACCACCGTGCTGCTTTCAGAGTCCCTTGGAAGATTTTTTATTTTTACTTATCGGTGGCCAGGTGGATGCCTTCTTTCAATGAGGAAAAGCCACTTAAGACGATCCTCACGTGGGTTAGACTGCCAAAGCTTCCCTATCACTTTTTCAACCAGTTGCCAGTCACTCGCATCGTGAATTATATTGGAAAACTATCAGACTTGATTTGGAAACTTCGGAAGGCGCTAGGGCATGGTATGCAAGGGTTTGTGTTGAAGTTGATATTTCCAAGCCTGTCCTTGGGAAGTACATGATTGATGATCGTACTTTCTATGCCGAGTATGAAAGCTTAGAGAGTATTTGTGCAACGTGTGGATTTTATGGCCATAAATCGGATTATTCTCCTTCCTTGGCCGATTCAAAACCCAGGGTAGAGAAAGAAGAAGAGACTAAAGAAATTGCCTCGAGAATGGAAGGGGATGTCAGTGAGTGTATGGTTGGTCAATGTAAGACAAAGTATAAAGGACGAAGAGAGAAATAGAATCCTTCAAAAACCACCTTTACTGGTTCTCGCTGAGCCGATGGAGAAAGTTTTGTCGGAGAAGAGTACTAAGCCTACTTCGAAACCTATTAAGGAGAGGCGAGAGACGGAATCTAGTTACTGCATGCAATGGCTTGCGTTGAACCTTGTAGTTTCTCTTGCTCATGCCCCATGCATGCATGATGATTTGTTTTTCATGACGGGGAAAACTACTGTGAAGCCACTCGCTCAACAACCGATGATGGGTGTCTTGAATGATACCCGAAAGTTGACCAAACCAGCAAATCATATTTATTCTAATATGCCAGAAGGAGATAATATATCAGCCCTTGTTAATGTCCCAGTTATCTTTGATAACCCGATGTTTCAAGGGACTCGTCAGGTTTCAAATACTCCTAAGGTGAAGAAGAAAATCTTAAAACGTGATAAAGGAATAGCTATAAGGGAGAGACCCTTTTTGTCTGATAAGAAAGAGAAGAAAGATGGTAAACAGACTCGGTCACTCGCAAGGAAGATAAGGATGGAACATCGACCGCAGATGAGGGGGTTAAGTAGGCAAACCTCCTTATCTCTCCTTATTTTTGAGCCACCTCTCCCTATCGATCCTTAATGATTATTTTATCATGGAACTTAGAGGGGCGGGTCATGAGGAGTTCGTTCTAACCCTCAATCATTATATTACTCTTTTTAAACCTTTGGTTGTTCTTATTGTGGAACCAAGAATTAGTGGAGATGTTGCGAAGACAGTTATTCGTCAGCTTGATTTTGATAGCTGGATTGCGGTCGAAGCTCAAGGGTTCTCAGGAGGCATTTGGGTTTTCTAGTATTCCGCTTCAACTACCATCTTGGAAATTGATAGTCAGAGCAAGTTGTTCATCTCAAGCTTGCTCTCCCTCGTTTGCCAACAAGTGTGATCTTGGAAGTTTATGCAAAACCCAATCCGACGAGTAGGGTTCTACTCTTGGATGAGATCTGGAGCATTATGGATTGGGAAACCCGACCTTGGTTCATTGTTGGTGACTTTAACAGCATCTCTTGTGCCTAGGAGGATGGAGGAGCAGTCTTTAATCCATATAGGGCTACTTCATTCATCAAGTGTATTTTTTACTGTGGTTTCGTCAATCTTGGACATGTGGGACCTAAATTCACCTGGTTTAGGGGTTTGACCTATAAGTTCCTCGGTCGTGGTATGGCTAATATGTGTTGGCGACAGACTTTCCCTCAAGTGGTGGTGAAACACCTTTCGCGACATCGATCGAACATCCGCCCTATTCTGAATGATTACTTTGGCTTAGAAATTCCTTGCTGACTCAAGCGGCTGTTTCGGTTTGTTCTACCCTGGAGGGCCCATTCAAACTTTCTGTGACTTTTATCCAGTGATGACACTCAATTTGGCGTGATTATCAGCCTCATTTAAGCGACATTTCCTTGCTTAAGAGATGGTTTTTAGGGTAGAATAACGAATATTCAATCAATTGCCCTATCTCGTTCATTTGTGTTACTTTGGCCCGTTTCGGGTCTATTTGATGGTTTTCTAGTGTTTCTATGTGAGCACAGGTTTTTGCCATCAAATAAGTACCAAGGACGTGTCTAAGGCGTTGGAATCTCGAGGAATCGCACCGGAATCGATCCAAGGAGTCAATCAAATCGAACTAAAGTCTGCCCCATTTTACACTGAAGATTTCGCCGAAAATACCTTCACGTTTTCGGCGAAAATCCATGAACAAATCGATGATGCTCATCCAAGGAAGTTTTCGACGAAAACATGAAGTTTTCGCCGAGAACCCGGCGTCCAAAAATCACAGGAAAAAACGGCCGGCGATCAGACATTTTACAAAGGAATTTTCGCCGAAAATTCCTTCACATTTTCGGCGAAAATATCAGTTAAAAACCGGCGGTATTAGGGTTAAGTATAAATACTTAAGCGGCGGCCCAAAATCGGAGGAGGGACATCATAATTCCAACTAATACCAAATACTTCGAGGATTCTCAAGAGTTCTGAAGGAGAGTTTAGAGTTCGAAGAGCCGGGAAGAGATCGTGACGCCATCCCTTCCATCTCGAAGACTCGGAGCTAGGATTGCAGCTTACCGGAGATCGAAGTTCTGCCGGAGTCGTCTTAATTAGGTTTTTCAGATCCTTTTCTGTTCCTCCTCTTTTCAAGATGAACTCTATCTTTGTCTTTGATTCTTTTGTGAAAAACATGAGTAGCTAAACTCGTAGAGCTTAGACTAGATGAACCCTAAGTGACCCAGGGCTTTAAAGCGGTCACGGATTGGCGGTGATTAGATTCAAAGTTCAATTAGTTTCTCTTTCATGTTTGATTTGTTCTTCTTTGTTCATGTTTCTTGTCTGGATTGATCACCTAGATTAGATTCTTGTTAAGCTAAGGATAGAAGCAAACGCTCGCCTTACTTTAAAACATCAAATTGAACAATTAACCTTATAATTGGAGTGTGCCTTTCGTAGGAACCGATTAGGGTTAATCCACTGCAAGAGTAACTCATAAATCGTTAGTAATCCCACCAGTTAAGTTAAGTCGTTGCGAGAGGCGACTGTACCCGGGCGACTAATTAATCTTGGTAGCTAGAACGGATAGAGCGAACGTTCGCCGGTCTTAACCTAAGGGTCAGGAGTTATGGTGGTGTCTTAGAATTGATTGAACGAGAATCGAAATCCGCTTATCTGTTGATTGCCAATGCTCTGGTGAACGAAGGGGGATTCAAAGTCTAAGTTCGTCTGTCGTCTTTGTTTTAATCAACCAATTTCCAATCTGTTTTCAGTTTCAATTTTTTTATTTCCTTGCATTTTCATAGATTAGAAGTCGTGGAACTCACACCACGCACGAAGTGTTTAACCTGAGTAATTTGCCAGCTTATTTGAGTAATCGATCATTAGAAGGCCCGTGGAATATGATCTACCCTAGCTTTCTAGCTTTGGTAGTATTTGATCACTGTTCTGCAGCATCATCAAATTGGCTCGTTGCCGAGGACTTCTTTTGATTGTTCGAAAGAAGAACTGGCATTTTATTCTTCTATTTTCCATCTTTCATCTTTTCATCCACTCCGATTTTACACTGGTTTTTGTTTGTTTTTGTTATTTGTAGGTTGTTCACAGGTGTATGCATCGCCGCCCTTGGACTCGCTCTCAAACCGACAAGGCTAAGAGTATTGAGAGACCAGGCAGTTCTGC
Organism: Linum lewisii; assembly: GCA_034768395.1. Lineage (NCBI taxonomy): Eukaryota > Viridiplantae > Streptophyta > Magnoliopsida > Malpighiales > Linaceae > Linum > Linum lewisii. Next base: position 14,905,092 of record CM068303.1, read on the forward strand.
TCCACCCCGACAATCACAGATCCCGAAGAGAGGCAAACCAATCCACCTCCATCCGTCACTCCGATTAAGATCGAGGAACTGAAGGAGAGTTCCTCATCTTCATCTTCACCATCATCTTCATCCGCTTCATACAACGAGTCACTTTCACCTCCTCCATCTCCCAGGATGACTGATCATCTACCACCACCAGGCGGTGATCTACCACCACCACCACCAGTTGTGCAGAAGAGTCTAGCAGACTACAACAAGCCGAGCCGACTGGCGTTCGATCTTCCATTGTCGTGCCACGCATTGAAGGAGATCCTGACTATGAGATCAAGATTCCATTCTTGACTATGATCTCTAGGGATCTACAATTTGAAGGCGGACCGCTAGACAATCCGTGCACACATCTGGCGGATTTCCTTGATCTCTGCAGCACTTTCAAGAACGGAAACCTCGACAAGAATACTCTTTGCTTGAGAGCTTTCCCGTTCTCTCTGAAAGGCACCGCTAAGAGATGGCTTACTGGAAAACCACCGGGCTACTATACTGACTGGGATACTCTTGCTTAGGACTTCGTCGAAGAGTACTTCCCTCCCGCAAGAACAACAGCCATCAAGGACAGCATCGCCAGATTCTCCCAGAAGGAAGGAGAAAGCTTGTATGATACTTGGAATGGTTCCAAGAACTTCTCTACAACTGCCCTCATCACGAATTCGAGCAGAGGCAGTTAGCTGAAATCTTTGCTCGAGGTCTTCGAGAAGAATCTGCTAAGTGGGTCAATTCCCTAGCTGAAGGGGATTGCACTACGCTTACACCTGAAGCTGCTCTTCTTCACTTCACAAACTGTGCTTCCAAGTCGAGGAACTGGGAATGACAATCTGAAGGATCAAGAGGCAAGATCGATCTCGAAGCTGCTATCAAGGCAGAAGTAGAGAAGCATCTGAAGAAGTCTTCTACACAAATCAAACCGCCGGCAGCCTCTGTCTATGTTGCCGATTGCGAGTGGTGTGGAGCTTGTGCGCATAATGGAGGCCGATGCCAGAATTTTGGTAAGACAAAAGTCTGGTCCGCCGAAGAAGTCAACTTTGTTCAACAAGGCTTCAACAACAATCAGAATGGTTATGTTGGCTACCGGAACTTCAGGCAGCAAGGGAACTATCAAGACAGACCTCCCTACAATGTTGGCACCAACCATAACCAGAACCAGAATAACCGCCCAGCTGGTCCAACTCAGGATCAGAAGCCTAACCATCCGCCGGCAGGTGTCTACCAGCCGCCGCACCGTAATCGGGTAACTATGGAACTGCTCCTGGCAATCGCCAGAATCAATATTTGAATAATACCTATACAGGGCAGCAACATCAGAAAGAAAACAACGTCAGTGACCTGGACAAGAAGCTTAGTCAGATCATTACCAGACTCGACGATCATGACAGTCAGTTTAAAGCTCAAGCTCTTCTCAACCAAGAACAGATCGCATCAAGTCAAAGAATTGAGCAGGCTGTGAACCACATCTCGAGCATGCTAGCATCTGGTCGACATTTGGCCAACTCCCGAGCCAGACAGAGCCTAATCCAAGAAAGGAGCAAGCCAAGATGGTCACTGTTAAAAATTTTACAAGCTTATCTGCTATGCTTCTTCTATTTTACGCAGGATCTCTGAAACTCCGGAGAAGAAGGAAGCATGGAAAGTGGCGCCTAAGGAGGATGATCCTCCCCTTGCTCCATACTATGTGAAGCCTCCTTTTCCACAAGCACTGCTGCCAAATGCAAGGATCGAAACTGGCATGAAGGGGAATAAAGAAGGATATCCTGATGCTCATAGCAAGAAACCTTCCTCTCCATATCCAGCTAAGTGTTCTGATCCTAGTTCTTTCACTCTACCTCTTGTCATTAATGATGTTGTGATAGAACGTTGTTTGGTTGATCTTGGCGCGTCTGTTAATGTTATGCCTATGAGTCTGTATGAGAAATTGAATCTAGGAGAACTTGAACCGACTAGCATACAACTTGTCTTTGCTGATAGGTCATTGAAAACCCCTAGAGGAGAGATAAAAGACGTTGTTACTAAATGTGGTCCTTTCACTTTCTTAGCTGACTTTGTGATCATTGACACTAGTAAGGATGATTCTACCATTCTCATAGGAATACATTTCATGGCTACAACTGGAATGTAAATTAACGTGCCAAATGGTTCTTTAACTTTGAGGGTTGGTAAAGACACGATAACGTTTCGCCTTAACGATGGAATGAAATATACCCCTTTGAATGAAGAATCTCATTGCCTAGCTGTTCAAACTATGGAGTTGACTCCGGTCAACTCCGTTACTGATGTCTCTTCTAGTGTGCCTAGATCAATTGCAGTTGCAGGTGCTGGACAAACTACTAAGCAGAAACCAAAATCTGTTCCTCAGAAGCCGTCAAAGAAGAAGGAACTGAAAGCCTCTTCTTCACCGCCGAGCAAAGAACCTAGTAGACCCCGGGGAAGAACAAGAAAATGAAGACTCAAATGGTCTGGAGACCAGTTGTGCCGCCAACTTCATCTGAGCCAGCTGCACTACCAATTCGTTCCGAGCTACCGGCACCGGAACAAGTATTGAAGGAGAAGCCAAAAGCATCTCCTAAGGAAATACCTACGATCACTGATCCTGGTGATACAAAGCCGGAGGTTAAGGAGGAAATGAAGCTGACAGTCCTCATTCCTTCCGTCGTAACACTCATGAAGGATGAACTCTCAAGAGAACTGTTCGGACCATTCAAGGTTACTAATCACCTTCCCGATGGACGTACCAAGCTTACACATGCTAACGGGAAGAAATTCACGCTTGACGGAGGTACCCCGAAGCTCTACTTCATGAACTCCGATGCAGCGTTAAGGAGATCCTGAGTTGGGATGTCTCCTAATACCCTCCAGGTATGTCCAGCTCAAGGACGTTAATAAAAGAGCGCTTCGTGGGAGGCAACTCACGGCTGGAGTCAGTTTTTCATTTGTGTCAACCTTAGTGTTTTAGAGTCGGTTCGGGGGAGCCAAAACTGTCAGTTTCTTTGATTTCTTATTTTTCGTGTGTAGTCTGTGTGTCATAGTGTCTTTCGCAAGTTGTTTGAGGTTGTTCCGATTTTTGTGGATTTAATTGTGATTTTTTGAAGTTTGCCGGGATTGCGAAAATATTTTCAACTCGTTCAGGTCAAAATTTTCGGCGAAAATTGACCCTATTTTTGGCGAAAACTCCCTTTGAAATCTCACTGTGTTTCCAGACGTTTTTCGTTAAACTTTTCGCCGAAAATTCCTTGAAGTTTTCGGCAAAAATGCTTTTGAAAAACGGTAGTGCATTTTAACTGATGTTTTCGACGAAAATTTGCCCTAGTTTTTGCCGAAAACTCAAGGCAAAATTTTGGACCTATTCCTTTTAATTCCGATCGTGTCTCCTCTCTCTCCTCACTTCCATTTTCGAAAACTTAAAACCCCTCCCCCTTTTTGTTTTAAACACTCGTCGCCGCCGCCCTTTCTTTCGTCGTCGTCGACCAAACCAGCAGCCGCCGCCGTTGCCGACCGCTGCCGCCCTACTCCCCTTCCTTTTCTGATCATTTTGAGACGTAGATCGTCCGAATCGGAGCTCTAGAGCTCCCGTTCAGCCAAACCCTAGATTTTTGAGTTTTTTGCCATTTTCTCTTTCTCCGTTCATTTTCGGCAGCCATGGCTTCAAGGTAAGTTGTAGAACTTTTCATTCCGAATATTTTGACATGTTGAATGCTAAATTTCGTCGGGGTTGACTTTTGGTTGACTTTTCAGTTTACCTCGATTTGCGTGCCGACTGATTTCGTGTGAACTGGGTTAGCTGAACTCTCTGGACTGATCTTGCATGCTTAGCTATTGTGCTTAATTTCCATATCGTTTGATCATATGTTGCTATGCATAAGACCTATTCTTTGTGATGTTGACTTTTGAGAAATGTCGGTTTGACCATGAACTGTTTATGATCATTTGGCTGCCTTTTGTGCTCATTTACGTTCATATTATTGTGTTAGCCATCTGAGATCATATTATACCGTCATTTTCTGCTTTGTGCTAGCATTGCCATGATTAGGGTTCAATGTACTATTATGTTGACTTTTTGAATGTCGGTTTGACTCCCGAACTCTGATTGTGATGATTCCATTCTGGCTATTCCTGAGCATGTATTCAAATTGTTTGTGATTACCGGTTAATCTGCTTTGCTTACCCCCACTTGGTTTTCCTCATTTCTTTGTGAAATTGAGTTTTTCTACTACGTGTGGGGTAGGGTTTTAGTTTGACTAATCTGGTTTGTTCTCTTGCTTAGGAACGTAACTCATGAGCGCAGGACCAAGCAGAGACTTGACACCGCCTCCAGCTCCCGAGTTCCCGCACCCATCACACCCGCCGTCCAGGGCCCTCCACCAGCTTTCCCTGGCCGTGTTTGGTACCACCGCACCGTTGCTCGCCTACCTCAGTACTACTTTGAGCGCTACCAGCGACTCGAGCATGTTCTCCGGAGCTAGTGTTCGGCCACTTTCCATGGAGTCACTCTCCGAGCACGATGAGGACTGGCACTGGAACGTGCTCGATGCACTGACGCATGCTGGACTGCTGGAGCTGACCACGTTAGCCGCTGACTTCCCAGACGTCGCTCTCCAGGAGTTTTGGGCGACATTCGATCTGGACGAGCACAAGAGGAGGCAGCACAAGAAGGTTGTCACCTTCTATCTGGGACGCACCTATGATGAGTTTGCTGCTCATCTAGGTATACCCCGTGAGCACTACGAGGGACACCACCTCGGATGGGAGAACGACGATGACGACGGGGAGGAGTACAATGCACTCTAGAGCCACATGACTGGAGTGCCCATCGATTGTCTCACGAAGCATAATTCAGTTAAGTCTCTCTCTCACCCTCTCTATAAATTCAGTCACATGGTTTGGCGTCGTTCCCTTTTGTATGCTCCAGAGAAGGACCGCCACCACATCAGTCGAGAGGAGCTTCTTCTTCTTCGCGCCATCTGGGAGAGTCATCCTCTTCATCCCGGATGGGTGCTTGCACGCCTACTCCGCCAGAAGACTCAGAGGTCGAAGCCACCTCGCTCACTCCTGGGAGGCAACTTTGTAGGCCGACTCATCATCTCCTTCGGCCTCAGTCAAGAATATGGCCCGAACATCCCACACCGCAGAGTACAAACCGTTGGAGGTGATTTGGCGGTCGAGTACGACCTTGAGCTGGACCTCAGTCCCCAGGTAGTAGCAGATCCTCCCCTCCAAGACGAGGATGAATCGGAGGAAGAAGATGATTCTGAGGAGCCTCAGCCTCAGTATGAGCCGGAATTTCATGATCCTACACCCTCGCCACACCATCAGGCAGGGTATGCCCACCAGTCGCCGCCGCCCATTCCAGATCCATATCAGGCGCCTCACCCGCAGCACCGACCGCACCCCGCGACTGTTGGAGAGCTGTATGAGCGACTGCAGGAGTGGCGCATCACCGACAACGCCACTCAAGAGGCGAGGTGGATTATTATGCAGCAACATATGCACCGCTCCAACGAGCGGTATGCGGCACAGCTGGCGTGGCAACGTCAGCTCGGCGACTTCCTCCACTTTCCACCCCCCGACGCCCCTGACCAGCCATGATCGGGTGGTGTCCTTTTCCTTGTCCTTTCTTTTTATTTCTTCTTTTCGGATTTCAATCCAACTTTTTTCTGTGTGGATCCGGGACACTTGTCCCGGTTTCCTTTTTATGTTTCATTTGTTTTTGTTTTGCAGGCAGTTGGGAGATTCCCTTTGCTTCGCTTAGGTAGATTGCCTCTGCTCCGAGGATCCGTGCTCATCCCCTACACCAACCATCTCGGTCCAGGTTCTTCTACTTCACTCTGAACTCTAGGTTTAGTCCTGTGAGGACACAGTCCGATTTAAGTGTGGGGTAGGATGCTAGAGAACCTTGCATGAACTTGATTGCCATTGATTGTGTTTTTTGTGTGCCTCGTGATTCCTGTCCAGTCTCTCTAGCATTAGAATGGCTCAGTTCTTGATTTTTTATGTTAAGTTGTTGTTCAGTCCTTCATAATGATGCTTAGACTGCTTAACCTAGAACTTGAGAACCAACATGTATACTTTGATGCTAAATTGCCTGGTCAGAACAGAATTTTTAAAATCACACTTGTAGTTTGTAGCCTTGATTGCATGAAAATGACCGAATCCGACTAGCAAACCAACTATGAGCTTTTGATCCATTGCACGTAACTTGCAATTTCAATTCTTTTTGAGTGATTTTCTGTCTGCTTGAATGAGTTAGAATTTGCATGAGACCTACTCGAGACCAGACGATGACACGAGTTCTAGAATGATAGGGGCACCTAGATTCAGCTACTAAGCCAGATAGCCTACCAAACGATAAATCCATTAGGTTTAAACCCTTGAGCTTGGCCTATTCTTTCGGTTCGATAATACATTACAGCCATTTCCCATTCTTTCATTCCCGTTGATCCCCTGTGGTTGTAGTTCTAGATTGACCTACCGGAAGTCGGTTTGTGGTAACCTGCCTATAGCCATTAAACAGGTGGTCTTAGCTATTATATCCAAACGTGTAAACCCCTCTAGCAACTAAAAGAAAGAATCGGCACAAAGAAAAGAAAAAAAAAGAGAAAAGAAGCAAAATTTCGAAATAAATGAAAAGAAAGAAGAAAAATCAGAAAAGCCAAAAGGTTTTAAATTCAATAAACGTTCTTCTCCCTACATATGGAAGAACGAAGTCAAAAGAAAAGTAAGAAAAGAAAAAGAAAAAAAATGTGTAAAAAGAAAATAAGTGATAGGTTGTTTGAGGGTATCATAGGACGAGCGTACACTATTCCATCCATGTCTGTTTAGACGGTATTAAGCCATAGACTAGATTCGAGGGAAGTTAGTCGAAAGCTACACCGCACCAAAGCCATCATCATACACTCCCATCATCCATCTCATTATAAACCCTTGTAGTGTAGAATTCGTTACAGTCCTAGCAGGGAAGTCCTTCTTGACTAGTTACTCGTGTTGTCACAGTGGTGGAGATGTGGTCGAATTCCAAACTTATGACAGAATTCAGTAACAGAAAATGATTGAGAGCATAAACACGTCCTTAAACACAGAGAGTGAGAGTTCCCATTGTACCAAATATTTCTTGTGTGAGGAGTCTGGTCGGTCAGGTCAAATTCGTGCATAATTGGTTGCGATTACTTGTCGTGTGCAGTTTATTAGTGAGACCAGGTTGTTTGGCTGATCAGTATGCATGTTAGGTTTCTTGTTCTAGGAATTATCTGTCTAATCATTCATTGTGTTTGATTGAACTCCAATTTAATCGATCTTATCATTTGTGAACATGAGCGTTTCTATTCAGTTTGCTTGAGGACAAGCAAAAGCTTAAGTGTGGGGTATTTTGATGACACTCGATTTGACGTGATTATCAGCCTCATTTAAGCGACATTTCCTTGCTTAAGACATGGTTTTTAGGGTAGAATAACGAATATTCAATCAATTGCCCTATCTCGTGCCATTTGTGTTACTTTGGCCCGTTTCGGGTCTATTTGATGGTTTTCTAGTGTTTCTATGTTAGCACAGGTTTTTACCGTCAAATAAGTAGCCAAGGACGTGTCTAAGGCGTTGGAATCTCGAGAAATCGCACTGAAATCGATCCAAGGAGTCAATCAAATCGAACTAAAGTCTGCCCCATTTTACACTGAAGATTTCGCCGAAAATACCTTCACGTTTTCGGCGAAAATCCATGAACAAATCGACTGATGCTCATCCAAGGAAGTTTTCGGCGAAAACATGAAGTTTTCGCCGAGAACCCGGCGTCCGAAAATCACAGGCGAAAAGACCGGCGATCAGACATTTTACAAAGGAATTTTCGCCGAAAATTCCTTCACATTTTCGGCAAAAATATCAGTTAAAAACCGGCGGTATTAGGGTTAAGTATAATACTTAACCGGCGGCCCAAAATCGGAGGAGGGACATCATAATTCCAACTAATACCAAATACTTCGAGGATTCTCAAGAGTTCTGAAGGAGAGTTTAGAGTTCGAAGAGCCGGGAAGAGATCGTGACGCCATCCCTTCCATCTCGAAGACTCGGAGCTAGGATTGCAGCTTACTGGAGATCGAAGTTCTGCCGGAGTCGTCTTAATTAGGTTTTTCAGATCCTTTTCTGTTCCTCCTCTTTTCAAGATGAACTCTATCTTTGTCTTTGATTCTTTTGTGAAAAACATGAGTAGCTAAACTCGTAGAGCTTAGACTAGATGAACCCTAAGTGACCCAGGGCTTTAAAGCGGTCACAGATCGGCGGTGATTAGATTCAAAGTTCAATCAGTTTCTCTTTCATGTTTGATTAGTTCTTCTTTATTCATGTTTCTTGTCTGGATTGATCACCTAGATTAGATTCTTTTTAAGCTAAGGATAGAAGCGAACGCTCGCCTTACTTTAAAACATCAAATTGAACAATTAACCTTATAATTGGAGTGTGCCTTTCGTAGGAACCGATTAGGTTAATCCACTGCAAGAGTAACTCATAAATCGTTAGTAATCCCACCAGTTAAGTTAAGTCGTTGCGAGAGGCGACCGTACCCAGGCGACTAATTAATCTTGGTAGCTAGAACGGATAGAGCGAACGTTCGCCGGTCTTAAACCTAAGGGTCAGGAGTTATGGTGGTGTCTTAGAATTGATTGAACGAGAATCGAAATCCGCTGATCTGTCGATTGCCAATGCTCTGGTGAACGAAGGGGGATTCAAAGTCTAAGTTCGTCTGCCGTCTTTGTTTTAATCAACCAATTTCCAATTTGTTTTCAGTTTCAATTTTTTATTTCCTTGCATTTTCATAGATTAGAAGTCGTGGAACTCACACCACGCACGAAGTGTTTAACCTGAGTAATTTGCCAGCTTATTTGAGTAATCGATCATTAGAAGGCCCGTGGAATACGATCTACCCTAGCTTTCCAGCTTTGGTAGTATTTGATCACTGTTCTGCAGCATCATCATCCAGCTCTTGGAATTCAGATTGGGTGATCTCTAAGAATCTCAAGAAGCTTACTTCTCGCCTCCGTTGGTGGAATAGGGAGGTGTTTGGGAACATCACCCAGCGAAAAAATGCCCTTACGCAGCATTTGGATGACCTGGAGAAGGCGTCAGATTCTGGCCCCTCTACAGACATCAGGAATGCCGATTAAAAGACTACAGTTGTGCTTCAATGAACTCTCTGGGAAGAAGAAGTTATGTGGTCTTAGCAAGCTCAGACTGACTGGATAAATGATGGAGATCTCAACATGAGATACTTCCACCATATCAATCTTCGTCGGAGGGCCATTAATAAAGTGGTGATGCTTCGTCATGAGGATGGAACGTGGGAGGAATGCATAAATTTTCAAATCCATGGCGCTTAATCATTACACTCGTCTCTTCATGGAAGATACAGTGGAGGCCCCTTTTGAGTGTGATGGTTTCTACCTAATTTCGATAGAACAAGCTATGCGACTTGTCTCTTTGCCAAACACGGTTGAAATTAAGAGTGTGGTTAGAAGTATGGAAGGCATGAAAGCACCGGGTGTCGATGGTTACCACCTGCTTTCTTCCAAAAGTAATGGGAGACCATGGGTCCCTCAGTGACAAACCTCATCCAAAGTTGCTTTCAAGACTATCGTTTAATTGAGGCCATGAACGATACCACCATCATTATGATTCCAAAGGTCAGAAATCCTGAAACTCTTAATCAGTTTCATCCCATAAGTTTGTGCAATGTCATTTACAAGATCCTTTCTAAATGTGTTTCCATGAGATTGAGACCATTAATGAGGAGTTTAATTAAAAGCATGCATTCTAGTTTTGTTCTGGGTTGCCAGATCTCGGACAATATCATTGTCTTACAGGAGGTTATTCACTCTATGGAGAGAGGGAAAGGGTGTGAGAAGCGTATGATGCTTAAGATCGACCTCACTAAAGCCTATGACCGGATTAGATGGTCTTTTCTGGAGGATACTCTTAAGGGTGCAGGTTTTTACGATGAGTTGGTTTGCATCATCATGACGTGTGTTACATCGACACGCTATCAGATCCCATGGAACGAGGGTTTAATTGACGAGTTCTTATCTTTCTTGTTTACATTGTGCATGGAACACCTTAGCCACTTGATTGATGAGGCAGTGTGGTTGGCAGATGGAAACCGATCACTATTTCCACAGGTTGCCCTAACCTCTCACATCTTTTTTATGCTTATTATTTAATTCTACTACCCTTCTATTGAGCATGCGAATTTATCTTGAATTACCTTGATGTTTTTATGGCGCCTCTAGTCAAGCGGTTAGCAAAAAGGAGTTTCAGCTAGCATTGCTCATGTTTTGGGCATCCCTCTAACGCAAAACCTTGGACATTATTTGGGCGTCCCAATTTTGCACGAGAGGACCACGACCCAAATGTACTAGGTTATTATTGATAAAATTAATCAAAAGCTGAGAGGCCAGAAGACAATTCCCTTTCTTTGGCAGGAAGGATTCAAGACTTTGTTTGAGGTTCAATCATTGAGACACACAAGGTTCACTTAGTCGCGCGGGAGCGTGTTTGTACGCCCAAAGAAGAGGGTGGGGTGGCTTAGGCTTGAATTTGGCTAGTTTATTAAACAGAGCTTATATGACTAAACTCGCCTTCGTCTTCTTTCAGGTCCTGAGAGACTTTGGGTTGGAGTTCTCCAAGGAAAATACTTTAAGGAGACTAAGGATGGATATGCGATGAGAAAATTGATCACTTATTGGACAGCAAGATGGTTAGATTCAGGGATCCTCCACGTTGATTCAGTGGAGGGTGAGGACGTTGATTTTGATCTGACAAAGATAGTGGCAGATTTTACAAATGAAGCTGGTCAATGAAACATGGATAAACTTCTAAGCTCACGTCCCTCTAATATGGTTAACTCAGTTATTGGCATTGTAACACCCATCCCGAATCAACCCAGGTAAACCAGTGGTTCAACTAGTAATGAGCATCACTAGAAAGATAATACAATAAAAGAATTAAACAAAATGACAAATGAAAGAAAACAGAATCCTCCATAATGAAATATCCGGAAGGAGACCTCCAATAGTAAAATCCAGTTACAACTGATAAATAATAAGTCCATAGTCAAATCCCAAAATGAATACGAAATCCCCAAAACATGAATAGTCAACTGAAACATGAAATAAAGGGAAAAATTCAACTCCGAGTAGCTTGCCAAATCTTCACCTCATAGCTTCACTCAGCAACCTCCTCGACTCGAATGAAGCACCAGAACATCACTACAACCACATACAGCACATACACACACAAAGCATTTCATGTTTCATTTATCTATGTGAGTTAATAGGCGCCATGAAGTTTACCATGTACCACCTCCACCGGCCTGACGCACCTCTCTTCCCTGAAGAGGCCGAAAGACGAATCCTCTCCCTTGGAGGATACAACGAGACCTTTCCCTTGAATGAATCTTAAACTAGACTCACACAAACAAAATCACGCCTTTCCCTTGAAGTCGTGACCGCACCTCTCTCCCTTGGGGCGGCACTTAGCACCCATAGTACAGTTTAGGGGGCAGTGTAGGCTCCTTTGGATTCTACAGTTCACATTCTCAGTTATTTATCACAAAGTTCAGCCACTAAGCCACATTCACAACCCACAGTAACTCATGTAATCATCTTCTATCATCCATCACAGCATTTCATTAACTCCCACAATTAAGGACAACAATATCTCAGAATTCAAGAACCACGACAAGGATAAATGGCTAGCTTGTCAGCCACCTTGCATGCATAAGAATATAGGGGCATCCATGTCGCAAGTCTAGGGTTACCCTCCTATTCATCCTTCATAGGACGACCCCACATTGGCAGGACCATCCTCCTGCATCCATAACTGACAATGGTATATAAATCCATTAATAACCCAGAACCCCAATTCGGCCTATCACTCATTTCTAAACCCGATTCATTAGTCAAATTTATTTCAGCATCAACCCCAAACAAGCAACAATGCATTTCAGACAATCAATAGGCAACCACATAGCAGTTATCTCATTTTACTCTATTTCATTTTCATGCAATCCCTAATTTCATCTAGGTCAAATTTTAACTCCTCACGTTACTCATCTTGTCCTATCGATGCTAAGCACTCGTCTGGAATAGAAGGTGAGGCTCTAATCGTCTTCTAGATTCCTGGATGAATGATTTCCCCTTCACAAAAACGTAGCTCTTCCCTTCCTTACTGACAGCACTCCGCTCTAAAAATACAGAGTCTGAGAAATGCGATCTCTTCCTGTCTTCGCCAGGAACACACCTGAAGAAACTGTGCCTTAATCGGACACCTGTAGCTCCAGGAATCAAGTTTCAAAGGATTGCAGAGCTTGGTTGGTCAAATGGATTTTCAAGAAGAAAGAGAGAGGTTTTCATTGCATAAATCCGTCAAAACCCGTCCTTTTATATGCAGGCCAAACAACACAGCATGTTGTATGATACACGACGTGTTCCATGAAGAAACACGACTTTTTACAACTACACGACCGTGCGGTTTTAAAGGCATTCACGATCGTGGTTACCATGAATTAAAGCATGGTCGTGTATCATGAAGACGCACGGCGTGTAGTTAAACTACATGGCGTGTTGTCTTCACTATACAACATGCTCAATTGTAACTTAAACCCGACTTAGACATGAATGTCCCGAACTTTGATGGGATATCCAGAGCACTAATTCCAATGCCTAGATTACCAAAACTCGAGTTCTAAACCATCCGGTTGGGTGGGGATGTTACAAGTCTCCATAAATTTAAGGATTTCGTCCCCAAAATCACAACTCATATCTTTCCAGCAATGCAAAACAAAAATTGCAGCAAACACAACATTTTAAGCATCTCATTACCACCCGAAACTCATGCTAACGGTCTTAACAACTTCCGACTTCTAAGATCGATTTCTACTCACAAACCCAAACTCTCACTCAAACACACGCACAAACTAAAACACCAACACAAGAGCGTAAATAGAACACCACCCAATAAAGGTAAGAATTGAGAACACAACAAGAAGAAAACTAAAGAGATTAAGTACCTGAAGCATAAGCTTCCATTACTTCCGAGTACCGCCTTCTCATACTCTCCTCGGTCTGCCAAGTCGCAGACTGCTCTCATGGTTCCTCCACACCACTTTGAGCTGCGGAATCTACTTACTCCTTAGAACCTGAATTTTCCTCATAAGTCATATCCTGCTCGATCTCCACTTCTTCTGGTTGTATCACATGAGAGGGATGCACATGATACCGCTTAAGCATGCTAACATGGAATAAATTGTGTATTCGCTCCAGCTCGCTCGGCAATGCCAGAACATAGGGACCCAGATCAGACTTAGCTAGAACCTCGTAAGGACCGATGTAATGTGGTGCCAACTTCCCTTTACGACCAAAAAACATCAACCCCTTCCAAGGAGACACCTTCAGAACTTCTGACCAACTTCAAAGCTTAGCTCTCTAGCACGACTATCAGCATAAGACTTCTGTCTGTATTGAGCTGCTTTTAACTTATCCTTAATCAGCTGTCTCTTGAACAATTTGAGGACTCGTCAACACTCTAGCACCTTCTTCATCCCAACACAATGGCGTCCTACACTTCCTTCCATACAAAGGTTCAAACGGAGCGGACTTTAAGTTTCTATGGTATGAGTTGTTGTAAGAAAACTCGACCAATGGTAGCAGTTCAGTCTAAGGGGTCTGAAACTCCATAGCACAACTCCTTAATAACTCCTCCAAGGTAAGAATTGTTCTCTCCGATTGACCATCCGTTTGAGGATGATAAGCCGTCGAGAAATTCAGTTTCATCCCCAATGCAGTATGCCATCCTTCTTAGAAATGAGCTGTGAAACTCGGATCCCGGTCAGATACAATAGATTGAGGAACTCCATGCAACCTTACCACTTCCTCGATATAGAGCTTAGCCAACTCCTAAACACTAGGCTTATACCGGATGGGTATAAAGTGAGCGACTTTCATCAAGCGATCCACAATTACCCAAACTGCATCCTTCCCTTCTCTAGTTGGCGGGAAGCTTGACACAAAGTCCATCATGATATCAGCAAACTTGCACTCCGGAATAGGGTTGGCAATCGGGCTGATCGGGGATGGATTTATAGTATCCATTGCCCGATGGGGTTCTAGAAGTCAGCCTCCTGAACTGAAGGCCGACTCAGAAGCAACAGAGGTAACAAGTATAGCAAGAACATCTCTTGCTATATCTTACAGGATAGGGTATTTCAATCCACTAAGTTTCCACCACATCAAGATATCAAATTCAGAAGAATGAGGAAGAACATCCTCGTTCAAATAATTGTCCAGCTCAGTAACAACAGCAGTTGTACGAGCCTTTTTCCTTTGAGTAAGAAACAACTCAAAGTCACGATCATTGGAGGTTGCATTACCATCCTCTAGTGCAGATGAGCCAACACCACAACAGGACTGGTTTTTAGCAAACCTCAATTGATACTCCAATATAAGATCACATAGTACTTGCTTCACAGAAGTAGCACTGAAGCCACAATCATCAGGTCCGATTTTTTAAGCATAATATTCTACAATCTCAAGCTTGTATCTAGGATCCAGGACAATAGCAACTGCCAAAATATGGTGAATTCCATCCCAATACTTACTAAATTTAGACCACATAGACTGAGCCATGTTAGATATCACAACATTTGGAGCATAAATCCATTGACATATTTTAACCCTCAAATCACATATACGAGGGAAAAAAATATTAGTTGTGGGGTACTTGGAGCCAGAAAACATGTTTGAAATCAAACTGAACACCTCAAGCATCTCACAGACAATGGCAGCAAATTGCTAATGAGAAGTAGATGGCACACAGTTATAGTGAGCATCTCTAAGTTTCAGCCTATTGAACACATCTCTATAAGGCATGGCACTGCTTAACATTGCATAAGTAGAATTCCAACGAGTAGGGCAGTCCAAAACAAGTTTGTTATCATGTCTAAGTTTCAATTGCTTAGCAGTTTCTTGGAAGAATTCCAATCTTTTAGGAGTAGCCATCCAATAAGACACAGATTCACGTATTTTCTCAATTCCATCTTTCACAACATCAAGACCATCTTTGACAACCAAATTTAATACATGTGCAGAGCATCTCATGTGAAGTAAAGCACCATCTTTGATCAAATAAGGCAATGCCAACTTCTTCTTAACAGTTTCTAGCATTCTATCATTGGTGCTACAGTTATGCAAGGTTATGGTTGATACCTTAGTGTCAACATTCCATTCCATCAAGCAGTCTACCAGAAACCTTGCAAGCCTATCAGCGTATGAGGAGCTGGGACATAGATTAACCTACAACATCAACAAGGAAACAAACACCATCACTTAAACAAATAGTTGAGTAGTTAGCCATTTACAGAGAGGGTTTACAGTTTAGGCTGAATAACCTCAACAGTTGACTCCTCAAACACCATCTATTATCGAGATAGTGTGCAGTGACAGCCTAGTAATCTTTCCTTTGGTTACTGGTTGTCCACATATTAGTTGTTACTGCCAGTCTGCCCTTACTAGAATCGATTAGCATCTGAATCTTAGCCCTCTCATTATGGTACAGTCTCATCACATCCATTTTCAATGTGTTCCTCGAAGGAACATTGAAAAGGGGCTGAAGAGAGTAACAGAATCTCTTGAAATGCAGCTGTTCAACAAATGAAAGAGGGTACTCATGCATCAACACAGCAATAGCAAGTTCTTTCCTAGACACATCAGCATTATAGGCAGTAGCAACTAACTCGGTTATGCCTTTACTTAACAAATTGGGACCAAGAACCTTTTGAGATCCATCATGTATTCTCTTCTGAATACAAGATTTGATATGACTTCTTAAATGGGATGTACCATTGTTAAAATCACCACCTAAAAACTTCCTACAGTAGTTACACTTGGCCTTTCATATGTCATGAACCTTAACTCTCTCAAAGTGAAGCCAAACAATGCTTTTATGCTTACTCTGTGTAGGAGGTGTCACTACCTCAGCATCTGCAGGAGGCTACTGCTAATTAGGTTGGTGGTTGCCATTTCCAGCTTCCATTTCATCGTTGGGATGCTCTCCTTGGTTGACATGGTTGTCGTTCAGTTCAACTACAAGTGGCAGTTGCTCAACCTCAATAACCTCAGGTGGCATGACTTCATTGTTGTTCATAGCGCCTGCGAGAAAGAAGGAACTAAATGAGAATTCAGATACCAAAATCGAAATGAGAAAACCCTAAAGGACTAAAATTGAGAAGCAATAAACAATTAAGAAGCAATTGAAACCCTAGCTTGTACTCGTAAATCGACGAACTGAAGAGATATACTGACCTTAGGTGATTGAGTAGCAGAAGTGAAGAGGGAAGATCGATGAACAGCTGTAGAATGCAATTTATAGCTGGAATCCTGCACACATGCAATGAACTAGGGTTAGGGTTTACGGAAATATTGTCGATCGAATTGAAGAACTTCATCAGAAAATGAAGGAATAGGAGAACTCGAAGGGTAAGTGGGGTTTATTGGAGGATTGTAGTAGGAAATAATGATTGATTAGTCAATTTCAGCGACAAAAGTCGACAAGCATCCTCACGAACGAGGAGAGATTATCGGTGATCGATGCTTCTAGAGAGTGGAGATGAGAGATTTGAGAATGTAGATTTCAGCGCATGCAAGCCTCAAAACAGATTAGGTTGTGTAATAATGGTTTAATCAGGGGTATTTTAACCGCTGGGTCGAGTTCGGAGTCGGGGACGATGCGGATACTACAGAATCCATCACCGCCCGTTACCGTTAATTGACGGCGTCTATTTTAACCGTCCCTGAACCAAAATGCGGTCAACACGGTTTTCTGCCTGTTTGACCGGTTCGGTTTCTGTCGGTTAACCAATTTATCGGTTCAAATTGCCAAGCCTACTCCGGAATGGGTGGAGATTGCAACAATCCATCTGGAGCTCTATGTTCAGCCTTTATCTTCTAACACACCAAACAAACTGATACAAACCAAGCTACATCCTCCTTCATGCCAGGCCACCAAAAGATCACCTTCAAGTCGTTATACATCTTAGTCATCCCAGAATGCATAACATACATAAAAGAATGAGCCTCATCAAGGATGTCCTTCCTCAGCTCTTCCACCTCCGACACACACACGCGACCTCTACACCTCAACAAGCCACCAACCACTTCAAAACCGTTATCCCAACCCTTCTCGACTTCCTCTCTAATAGTTACCAGCTTAGCATCCCTAAGTTACTCCTCTCCAATCATGTCGTTCAACAAAGGATGAATGTTGAGCTTAGCAAGCAAACTGTCAACTCCTTCTAACTGCATCTCCACTCTCAAGCCCAACTAAGTTGAGTATTTAATTTACACTTAAACTGTAGCTTGCGTCCATTTCATCTCAGATGATCTAGGGTTTGTTTCTCTCTTTTCTAAGAAAGGTGAACTCTGTTGAACAATCTTTCTCTTATCGAAGAAAAGTGAATTGTGTTGAACTATGGGGATTGGATTACAATAACTTTGTTACTACGTACAAAGAGACATCATCAAGAAGTTTACAGACCAATTGGAGATACAAACGGTTAGTCAAGAGCAATGGATATTCAGAGAGGGGAAATTCATGGGCCAAACCCTTAAGGCTCATCATAGCGGCTCACGATCCATCGACCCAACTCGAAAAAGGTAGTAGAGCCTCGAGCCAACCACCTAGGATTCTTGGAAAAGATCTTAGTCTTTGATTTAGGATTTCACTACATGCAAGTCACCAGTTAAGAGTCGACAAGTGGTTGTTAGCCTAAGATCCCAAGGTACAATAAATAGCAATGTGACCTCATCATTAAATATGTTGAACACTATCTACCTACTCCCACACTATATGTTATACACTATATGCCTAGAGACAACTCCTAATATTTCTCTACTTTCTAGTGTCCTTATACTCCTTGTAAGGAATGGGGTCGGCTTGAGGCATCTTGAGTGAGGAGATGGTAATGGGGTGATACCCTTCAACATTACCGACCAAAGACACTTCCTCCTTCCCTTCACGCTCTCTCATTTCCCTTTGATGCCTCCTTCGTTTCCTTCTACTAGGACGACCTCTTGGAACCTTGCCCAGAGTGGCATTTACCTTGAGGTCTCCTTAGAGATGATTGGTTCCCGCTCAATATTAGTTGTTGCCATTTCACCCTTTTTCTTGTCAACAAGAAGAGGGAAAGTCTTGTCTTCCAATTCATGGACTTGGGGCTCTATGCTCTCATCTTTGACTTTTATGATCTTGAACTTGCATTCCAACCCATCAACAATCTTGGTCCATTTCTCCACTTCTTCAAGCACAAGTTCCTTCTCTCTTTGCTCCTCTTTCAACTTCAATTCTAAAGCCACAAACTTGGCATTCATTTCAACATCAACCTCTTCAAACTTCTTTCTCTTATTCCCCTTGTGGTTACATCCTGAGCTTGTAATCCCGAAAAACTCTTCTCTTCCAATATGCACATATTCCATCAAGTTTTCTGAGCTATACCAAGTTGCAAGCCTGAAGGCTTCCTGAAATTCAGATACAAAGGTGAATAAATAAGGGAAGTCCTATGCAACACTAGCAAACTCGTCGAAACATACGAGGTCGTGGCCTCATCAATAATATCAATATCTCCTATCGTATCTTCTTCTGTTAGGTGAGCACGTTTCATACCATTGGCTAAATGAAAAACAACACTCTCACCCCCTATACTGAGAGTGAGCTTGCCATTCTTAACGTCAATAATTGCTCCACTGATCGCTAGAAACAGCTTACCTAAGATTAAGGTAGAGGTAACATTTGATGATACTAGATTTACCGTGTTTATCTCGCCACATTTGAACGACATTCCCCTCGTTTTACTCCTATTTGTCATAGTTTCTAGGAACTTTCGTGCAAATTACGTGTTATTGCCCTTTGGTACTCTTTAGGGTCGTTTGATGTTGTTTCGAGTTATTTTTATGAGATTTCAGGTTACCACATAGTGGAGGACCTGTCTACGAGCTCGACGCTTCAAACAGGAACCAATATAGAGTTCAGATAGAGCAAGAACCAATATTAAGAAGCTGGAATTTTTTCTAGCAAAATGTGCGCCCTGGACCTTCAAAAAGTGCGCCGAAGCACCTTTTAGTGCTTTTCGGGTGAACTTTTTGTTGTCTTTTCCGATTTTCTATTGGAAAAAGGGTTTTTAACCCCAAAAACTCAATTTGTCAAGGATTATTCATATTTTGACGATTTGAAGAGAGGGTAGGGGTGGGCAACAGTGCGGTTTGAACCGAACCGCACCGCATTGATGGAAACCCGTAATAACCGCACCGCATATATTGCGGGTGAAACCACACCGCACTCGTATCCGATTCAGTTCAAACCGCACTGCATTATTCGCGGTTTCGGTGAGCTTTGAACCACAAACCACAAAAAAAACATGGCGGCACAATCCATATTAAGGCACAATAATTAACTGTAGTTGATTTTGTAATTTATAATTAATTTAGCTTGTTAGTTTGGATTTCTGGAGAGTCTAGAAACTTGGATGAAGCAAAATAGTGGCACTTATACAATTAATGAAAATAATTAAGTAGGGTGTATCTTAATTAGTAATTTACGGACCCCCTTCACTTAATTAGCGTAATATGAGTTTATAACCTCATGTATTAATTTCCTTATCCAGAAACAATGAAAACAAATGGCAATCTGCTTGTTACGCCTATGTTGGGTTGAACCAGATGAGAACAAGGTAAGGTGTTGACCTAAGAAATTTGGATATGAACCAGAATTCATGGATTAAATTATGGTTTGTGGTTTGAACCGCCAAATCACGGTTGCGGTTCAAGCGAACCACAAACTACGAGAATAAAAAAACAGCACCGCGTATTATTCGTATTGCGGTTCGGTTATGCGGTGCGGTTCGAGGCGGACGAATGCCCACCCCTAGCAGAGGGAGACATTTTTTTGAGTTTGGAATCCCGATTGAGCTGGAAGAAAACCACGATTGGCAAGAGTTTCGATCAAAAATCAAGATTAGTTTCCTTCAAAGAAAGATGACCTTCTCTTCGGTGTTACTATCTTTTGTATTTATGAATTCCTTTAAAGCCATGAGCACCTAAAATCTCAGGTTTGTTCAGATTATATGAAACTCTAGTGAGGATTTTGTATGGATGATGTTGGGTTTCTAACACTTTGATGTTAATTGAGGTTTATTCAGACTATTGATGTAATTTTCCTAAACTCTAATTTAAACGTTTTGAATCTGACTGATTGACCAATTGTTAGTTTCTTGTTTATCTTTGATTTACGGGGTCTGACAATGAACGTGAGTCATTCTTGGAGTTTAAGAAGTTGTTAGGTTCTGTCGGTAGCTTGACCATAGGATCGGTATACCTAATCACTTTGCATTATCTATGTGACATTTTATCAAACACCTTATATGCGTCCTTAACAATTTGCAAGTTAGCTTGACCATAGGAACTTGTAGGTTTGAAAGTATTGTATCTCTACGGCCTGGCCACGGAGTAGAGATTAACCAAAGAAGTGTCGAGTCATCAAGTCTATTGAACCGAAATTGCATTGCATCTATATATCCGTCTTAACAGAGCTAGAACGAATTCGAGTCTGGACAAACGTCTTAGTCATTCTTCAAAAACCCTACTTGTTTGCTTGTTTTCCTTTGCATTTTTAGTTAATTAGATCACAACCTAAACCAATTCCAAACCTTTGAAACCCGAAGCTTAATTAATAATTGTTGAGTAATAAAAGGGAAAGACCCTGTGGAAGAACGATATCGCTAGAGCAATATAGTGAGTAAAATTTGGTACGAGTTATTTCTAGCATCACATCTTCTATATCGATCACAATGAAGTTAGTCGGGACCATGAATGGCCCTACCTTAACGTTGACATCCTCAATAACTCCCCAAGGATACCTTACAAATTTCTCAGCTAGAACAATGGTCATGCTAGTACGTTTAAGGTTTCCTAGGGTCGATCGCTAAAAAACATAGGATGGCATTACATTCACACTTGCTCCTGAATCAACTAAGCTTCTCTCTATAAACAATGAATCCACGAAACAAGGGATTGTGAAACTACCTGGGTCCTCTTTTTGAAGCTGAGGAAATCGGAGTTATCTTGATTAAGTAAGCAGAACGAAGCTTCATTCATATGCCTTTTCTCGTGATGACATATTTTAGGTACTTCTCTAGGATGGATAAAAACTTAGCAAAGTGCTCATCCATGACTTGCTTTCAGATTCTGTTTGGGAATAGAATCCTCGGTACATGTAGAGGTGGTTCCATCACCTTGGGGGCAAAAGGTGGCAACGGTCCGTTCCTCGGGTCCTCATCTGGGATATCCACTACCACTTCATATGGAACCATGGTTAGTTCAGCAGCTCTACTAGTCTTACCAGTTGCTCTGGCACTCCGAGTGGTCACAGCCTTCTAGGTCTCTTGCTTCAAATTTATCTTGGTGGAACTAGGAAGAGAACCTGACGGGTGGTGACTCTATTTCATCATCCTAATAAACTCATTGAATTGGCTCTCGGTCCTCTGGCCTTGAACTTGCTCTCCTTTCAACTGAGTTTCGTGGCTTGAAAACCTTAGGTCCATCTTATTCTCAATCTTTTCTAAGCGGCTTAAAATCTCTCTCGTACTTGGCTCATTGCTCGAAGAACCTTGACCTTGATACTGATTCTGGTAGCTCTGGTTCTGAACCTTTCCTGCTTATCCAGGAGGTTTATATAGTCTTGATCCACTACCATAATCTTGATTACCTGCCGATCTCTTGTCTCGGTTGTAATCCCAGTTGTACATCCCCTCTTGACAATATCCTTGATATCCATCTTGATTTTGAGGGTAGCCCTTGGAGATGTAGTGAAGCTCTTTCTCATTCATGGGAAACGTAGCCCCAAATTGCTGACACTCTCCCCATTGTGGATGCATGAACCTGCATGGATCAACAAAGTTCTTGGTACTCTGAAACTTGTAGCATTCACTTTTGGGATGCCTAGGGTCTCTACGCTGATTGCAATAATTACCCCTGAATGACGAAGAGCTCGGAGGCTTAGCTACCTGAGATGAAGACGGAGGGATGCTGGAACCTCCCACAGTGAGCTTGTCGACTTTAGATTGCAAACACTTCATCTGTTTTGCGTTCTTTTCCATCATAACTTTCACCTCAAAGTCCTCCACCGAGTGTGCAGTTCTAAGGTTGGACCAACAGTTCCATGTGCGACTCTGTTTGGCCACTTAAGCATAGTGCACAAGGGTTGCGTCCGACTCCAATTCGGTGATGTTACCTTGGGCCAACTGATTAACGATCATAGTGGTTGAGTCGTTCAGAGAGTTACCAAAGAATTATGCCATCTGAGCGTCTCCAAATCCATGGTGGGGAAAGACTCTTAATAGCTCATGTAATCTATGTTAGCAGTCATATAAACTCTCGTCATCTAGTTGTATAAACCGTGCTATCTAGGCCTTGTACTCTGAAGTCTTGGAAGGGGGATAGAATTTCTCCAAGAAATATTGGGAAAGAGTGGGCCAATCCATGAAGTTACCCCTTGGCTGACTATTTAATCACCTCTTCGCAGCTCCCATATGTGAAAACCTGAACAATCTCAATCGAAACGCACAAGGTGAGACTCCTCTCTGCTTAAAGGTGTCACAGATGTCCAATAAGGCTTCTAGATGTGCGACCGGCCATTCTTCGGGACTTCCATGGAATGGTCGATTTTGAACAAGACTGATACAGTGCCCCTTAAGCTCAAATTTCCGTGCTTCGAAGGCAGGAGGTATCATACTTTGCCCTTGTTCATCCACTAGCGGCTTAGTGTAGTCCACTAGTGTTCTCCTCTCCTGAGCCATGTATGAATATACTGAACTGGAAATAATGCTAAGAGTATCCTCACTGTCACTTTCTGGATCCGAGAGGTGAGATGATTGCAAAGAAGTTTCAAACTCGTGTGCAAACTGGTTCTCGAAGTCCTCGGGATCACCATGCATAAAAACAACGCAAGGCAAAACTGAAGATTCTGAAACTTGAAATCAAAGCAAGAAACAAGAAAAGAATCCAACACAAACTAATCAAGGCACCAAACAAACTTCAAACTTAAAGACTAAGAGCACAAAACAAGTAATTCAACACAAACCAGCCAAAGGAAGCAACAACAAACAACTTAGACTAAAACAAAAGGCAAGACAAACTCAAAACTCAACATAATCCACACCAAGCAAGTGAAGCAAAAAGTAAAACGAAAGTCGAAGGAAAGTTATAGGTCCTAATCTTTCACACTCCGTCAAAGGTTCCACGGCAACGACGCCAAAATTTGACGCACACCCCAAGACGTGTCACTATCGAAGATAAATCCTAACCTTATGGGTTAGGGTTATATTTCACAGGTTCCTTGGCCAATGGATATTGAACTAGGAGGTAGAGCAAACAAGGGTTTTGTGTGGTGTAGGTGTCACAATGAGTCAAAGGTAAGACGATCTCGAAAGGCATAAAACAACAAATCAACAAATGGAAAGTCAACGTGGGCTCAAAGAGTATGAGAAATGGTGAAATCGAATCAAGGTAAGGCAAACAAGGGAAAAGGCAACGAAGGAAGAATTATATGAGAGGGAAGGGTGGGTCAAAGTTCATTTAAGGGTCTAAAGTCTCCCAAATATGGAAACCAGGTAGTAAAATGGTATAAACAAGCAAGGCCACTCTCAATCCAGCTTAGGAAAGAAAAAACTCACGATCTAATAAGGTCCCTAACGAGCTCTTAGAACCATGCGGGTAGTATGGCAATCAATCTTTCGACCTAATCAAGCCAAACCAGTCACACACACAAAGTGATCGACGAAATGCCCATGTGAAAACTCATTCGCCAAGGACCCAGAAACATGCCCCTCTCTCAAGTACGCGCAATTGAAATTTCAAGAATCAAACCCGGGATCCTAACAAGCATCTAAGAAATAAAGGATAAAATCCACAAAGAACATGGGTAAAAGTTGTGCCTATTTTCACACTCAACACCATTTACACCAATGTTTTGGTCAATCTTGGGTAAGAGTACATTAAGATCAAAACGCCATCATCCACACATAAAGTTACACCTATGAATCCATAGGAACACACAACAACCAAAGATTCCCCCAACCCAAACCCTAGGAATCTAGTGTGGCATGGAAGAAGGGAAACTATCACTCCTAAACAAGAAACTAGAGAAGAATAGCATCATTAGCTATATCATGGACTTGGAATGGATGGATGTGGAGATTTAACCCTTGGAAAAGGCTTCAATGGAGCTTCTGAGAGTCCCCCTTCATCAAAATCGTCCTAGGAACCACCAAAAGTCGAGCTGTACTTCAAATGCCCAAAGTTTGGCATTATATAGTGTTGTCCAGGGTGGTCGAGGTTTTGCATTGTGTGGCGCGGCCGCCGGTCAAAGAGAGTGGTGCGGGTGGTTTTTCAGCCAGCGTGGGTCTGCCCCTGTCCACCTTCAATTTTCATCAAAAGCTACGAATGAGAGCGCGAGAATTAACCAAAATCATGGTCACGACGCCCTACCCAGGATCACACATTGCTGACGCACTCTTGAAACTACTTCCAAGCCGTTACTTCGAACGACGATTCCAAGAGCCTCAGGCCTCTAATTGTGGCACCGTTTGGACCGGTGGACTCATTGTTTAGCAAGCTTTAGTGGTGAAACTGAAATAACATGAAAAACAATTGGATCTAGATGAAAATGGACCATAAAAGTCCCTAGTCGCTACAAACGGCCAGTTATCGAAATAAGCTATTTCACCACTAAAAGGGCACGAAAGGGGACACAAATCCTAGAAATAGAGGTTAAGTGGGGGGAATTTATATGAAATCAATGCATCATACATCAAAGCTGAGTTTGGTGGAACCACGCAAATATCGTTGTCTTTGCACTTCTCATTTTCGTTATCATTGTGTTGATATTCATTGAATATATCTAGTTGTTGGCGAACTCTCTTCTTTGGTAGACGTCTCTGAAGAATCGCCCCTCTCTAAATATTTTGGGCACCTTGCTTTTGAGCCCTCTCAAACCCAACTAAGTTGAGTATTTAATTTACACTCAAACTGTAGCTTGCTTTCATTTCTTCTTTGATGATCTAGGGTTTGTCTTTCTCTTCTCGGAGAAAGGTGAACTGTGTTGAACTATGGAGATTGGATTACAAGAACTTTGTCACTCCAAAGAGACATCATCAAAAACTTTAGAGACAAATTGGAGATACAAACCGTTAGTCAAGAGCAATGGACATTCAGAGAGCGGCAATTCATGGGCCAAACCCTTAAGGCTCATCATAACGGCTCACAATGCACCGACCCAACTCGAAAAAAGTGGTAGGGCCTCAGGACAACAACCTAGGATTCCTGGCAAAGATCTTAATCTTTGATTAAGATTTCACTAAATGAAAGTCACTAGTTTAGAGTCGACATGTGGTTGTTCAGCTAAGATCCTAAGGTACAATAAATAGCAATGTGACCTATCATTAATGAGGCTAAGCACTATCTACCTACTCACACACTATATGTTATACATTATACGGCTAGAGACAACTCCCAATATTTCTCTACTTTCGAGTGTTCTTATACTCCTTATCTCTTACTCACATCACATCCTTGCTCCCTCTCTATATATGAATTACTTGCGAGGTATTGCCAAGATTCATCCCAAGGTGTATAAAACTCTATGATAAATTAACTTATTACTCCACTTGAATGAGCGGGTTCCATGGTACACCGTATTGGAATTTGTTGTGTAGCCCACATTTGTCATAGAAACAAAGCTATTACTTTTCTCATTAAACAAAACAAAACCACCCAACATTCTGAGGTTGATGTTGATTGTTATATGTCCACTGAATTGGATAGTCCTTCGAGGCCCAGCAAGTATTTCATTAAAAAGTAAGTTGGAAGAAGGCCCAATCCATTGAAAATTAAAAAAAAAAAAAAAAAACAAGAGTCTTGTAGCTGATGTCGGCAACCCCAAGTTAGTCCCTCGTGGGCCACGATAATTTTGTCTGACATAATTGAACAACATGACGCCGACCTAAACCTTCTCCTTCGTTAAGAACGTCGGCACGTGGCTTCTTCACGAGCTAAAAGACAAATAAATCGAACCCTCCATTAATTAAATCGAATTCATTCTAATAGAAAATGATTACATGATTACCTTTATGGAGAAGGGTTAGTAAATTTGATTGATTCTGTTCATGGCCCAGAGGCAACCCTTAAATTAAATCTGGACGGTGCTCCACCATTTGAAGGCAGAATAAGATACTAGGCCTCATATCACGAATGCCACGTGTCCTCTTTCTCCTCGTATTTAGTTAATAAATACCACTCACTGATTTCCATCTATCCTTCCTTCCCCACCAAACCCTTCCAATTTTTCACTTAGTGCACCACGCCTTTACTTTACTCTCTACACTTCCTAACGCGTTCTTCTCCTCCGACTTCGATTCTCTTGCTTTTCTCGGTCTACCTAACTTTTTCCGAAACGATCGAAAGATGAGTCGCTTCTGGACTTTCCTAACTCATGTTCACGCTCTTGCTGGGTAAATTTCTCTTTATCTTTAATTAACCCATTTCAGCTTCTGTGGAGGATCATCTCCTTTACTGTCTTTGCCTGTGTAATCAATCTTAGTCTGATGCCTTTGATTTTCCTATTTGGTTGGATGATCGTGCAGGCCAGTTGTGATGTTGCTGTACCCCTTGTGAGCTACTACCCCGTTTCTCTGTTTTTGGTTCTGTTACAGTTACAAAATGTGATAAAGGGTTTTGATTATTCAGTGTTTTTTTTTTTTTTTCTGTAATTCAAAATAACAGGTACGCCTCAGTGATGGCAATAGAGAGCCCAAGCAAAGTGGACGATGAGCAGTGGCTCGCTTATTGGATCATTTACTCCTTCTTAACCCTCTCTGAGATGCTCCTACAATCCGTCCTTGAGTGGTATACGCGATTAATTCCAGTTTCTATGATTCTGAAGCTCAACAAACATCACCTTGAATCTCAAATCTGATTATATTTTGTGTTGTGTTGGTGCTTCTAATATTTTGAAGGATCCCTATATGGTACACTGCGAAGCTTATGCTTGCAGCATGGCTAGTACTCCCGCAGTTCAGAGGAGCAGCTTTCATCTACGAGCGATTCGTGAGGGCTCATATTAGAAAGCATCTCATTAGCAACTCTCACTCTAGCGCTTCTGGCAGTGGTGTCAAGGCTAAGAACAAGTTTGTCCAATTCGTTTCATCCAAGAAAGTAAGCCTCACTCTTTAAATTTCTACTGCACTTGTTGTCATTCATCTAAATGTTTACCTCACTGTGTGTGTTTCAGGATGAGCAAGAGGCTTACTGATGGGAGCAGCTGAGGGAACTATGGTAGTACTACTATGTGGTTTAATCGGCTTTGGTTTCTTGATTTCCAGTTGGTTCTTCTTCTTCTTCTTTGCTGCTTGTTTTTAAGTGTTACTAATTGTAAAATGAGGATGTTAACTCTGCTTTCCTTGGGAAGTATTGTGTACAAAGGAGGAAAAGAGTAGTAGTCCTTCCCACTTAACAACATGTTTTGCTATGCAAATCATAGTCTTGGTCATTACTCATTTCCTTCATCCATAAAATAACACGTATATTCAGTTGATGAAGAAAGTTGAGCGTGTACATATGGATTTGGAACATCTGTATTTTCATTATTGACTTTGTGGTGATCATATATCTTGTATTACGTCGTTATCCACCATGCACGCTGCCCTGACTTTGTCCAAATCAATCTTCTTATCCTTTGTTTGTGGGGATCCTGTTACTGCTTATGGTCATTCGTGTCTTCATGTTTATGGTTGAGCAGCCTGTGATTGAAACTGGCACAACCATATGTATGCAATTAGTTTAATCTAGTTTGATAATACTTGATTTCTGTTTCTTTCAGTTTTGGTAAAGGTGACCAAGATCCAAGTTCCAGTTTTGTTCAATAGCTATTATGTTCAGATATTTGATAAATAGAGAATCCATCAGAGCATAAAATCATCAACTGTTAATAGAGAGTACAATTAGCAGGAAACAGGTGCCACTCTAGTGGCTTATTATCTTAATAATCTTAATGGTGGTATGGTAGATTTGCTTTTGACACGTAGGATAGAACCCTCCTTACAAATTCCACATCATCATAAATTTTTAAATTAAATTTAATTATATTCTCTTCTCTATTATCAATGCTCATGTATTAAATATTTCAACATTAAATATATTATAAATATAATAATATTAAAAACTATTTTAATATATATTAACATAAAGTATTTAGAAAAAATATAAATCAAATTTAGTATATTTTAATTAATTATAAAATTTTATTAATCACTGTATGATCTTTGTTATGCTTAGGTATTTGGTTCATCAAAAACGTCCGCCAATAGCTTCAGGAGCTTCATAGTTGAAAGAAAATGTTTTATTGGTGTTGTGTGTGTTTTTTCGAAAGTCAGATTTTTATCCTACAGGTCGTAACGGTCGTTGCCTCTTCACAACGGCGTTTCTACTTAAGTGACAATGGTTGTTCTACAAAAAAGACGCTCATTGGATTCCAGATCACAATAGTCTTTTCCTACTATACAGAACGTCCTTCGTTGTTCTGATGGTTCTGACTGTTCGTCATTTGGACTTCAAACGAGCAAATTATGACGAAAATTATCGTTGTCACATGTAATTCCTCAACCTTACTGGCAGAAAAACCACAAACTTTACTCCAATCAATTTCGTCCTCATTTCAAATCGAATTTTTCAAGTAATGACAATCCGGGACAAGTCGTTACATAAACTCCGTATGTCAGTTTGTGTTTTAGTCGGATTCTTGTGAATTAGTTTTCATATTAAGTAGGGGTTTCTGACTCATGGAGTGGTCTTTGGCCCGGATCCCTTTGGTATTATTTTTGGATAATAGGAGAGAAGTAGGGAATCGTAGTTCATCATGGATTTATCGCAAAAGCTTGGTGCATATAGTTGGTTAGAACACCGGCGGAACAACTAAATGTGAGGGATCTCTCCGTTAAACTGATTAGTTGTTCCATTACGTTATGCATTTTCTTGTATGGTTTTCAAGATCGAAGAGAATTGCAGGTATACATGTTTATGTTTGTATGTTATGTTAGGGTGTTATTTTCCATCATGTTTCATGACAACATTCACGTTACCATGTTATAAGTATGCTATCATAATGTATTACTAATATTCATGTTCTTTCACGCTTTAGTATGTTTTGTCGCCGATGATAGAACCGGGGAGAGTTTTAGAAACCTCTCATCGACCTTGTATGGTTACTAGTAGCACTATATGACATTATCTAGTCCACAGACTAGTCTTTAATACATGACCTCTACTTTCTGGACACGTTGCTTGCTTTGGCACATGAACTTGGTTTCTCATTTAGTAATTAGCACTAACCATCACCTGTATCATATTTATTTTTTAAATGATACAATGTCTCCTAGGAGGATGATACGAGGTAGTAGAGGTGAAGCATGAGGTGGCTGCACGACAAGTTTCGTGACACCCTTGAGGTAGACCCTTTGCTTTTCATGTTTTTCGGGTTTCAGTTGTTGGGGAAAAAACTATTTATGTTTTCCTTCCATTAATTTAATGACTATGACTTTCTTATGCTTACTGTTTATATCGCTGGTTATGAATGATGTTATGTATTTCAACTCATAGATGTTTTACCTAGGGTAGAGTGGTGTTGTACCCAACATTGTTATACCACGATCAGTTATGTTATTTGTTCCCTTGTTACTCGATGACCCGGGGTTATTGACCCAAAGAAACCATATAATTACAAGAGATCAATCATAAAAGTGGAAGCGATAACAGAATTAACCGAAGAACCCTGAATTAACCACTACAAGCCAAAAGGAACAATCAACATCAAACAAGGGCAATACAATAAACTAAACGTAGCTAGATTCAAATACAAGGAAAATCAATAAACATCCCCAAGGATCCCACCAGCTCACTCTCCAGCTCCAGCTCCACCACATCCTGTAAACCCATCCAAAAACCATAAACAAAAAATAGAAAGAAGAGGGTCAGTCTTAATCACTTAGTGTCTAACCTGCAAGCTCAACCCTTGCTAAAACTTAAATCCCGTCATAAAGACAATCTCGTAAATCCTTACCATGGCAAGGTAATAGATCACCATCCTTAAGTTATCCGTTAAAAGTGTTAGCAGCACCTAGATTATCGTTCCAATAAATCCTGGTCTCTAAGGACCTCCCGACAACTAAGGACCTCCCTAGATGGTCATTAAATATGAACCACCAGAACCTTTACCTTTTATGTTACCTAGCGGATTGCGCAATCCAAGGGTGGGCCACCGGCACTGAAATCCCGTATTAGCCTAATAATGGCGGGGCAGTAATCCCCAACCATATCCTATCCCGACCTCTAGCCTTAGCCAAAATCGATACCTGAATCAATTGTTATATTACCCTTAAGCTTATCCCATCTAGCCAACTGGTGGCTATACTCGAATACCCGTTACAAGGACGTACAAACAACCAAGCACCAAAACATTTCCCTAAACCTTAACCGAATAAACCCTCGAGCTTGAGGTAACTATAAACCGTAAAACCCCTCACCTTACACCAACAAACCCTTAGCTAGAACCAGATCTCCGATCTGCCATTCTCTGAATCCTTCTCCCTGAGCTACCTCACTCAACTACAAGAGAAGAGATCAATACCTGATAAAAGGGTTGAGTAGAGAATACTAAGACGAGATCCGCTGACCGATCTAAGTTGGCCTCTTCATCTGAGATCCCGATCTGATATTCCAAGGCTGGCTGATAAGCCTTCTGGTGAGCCCGAGATCGTTGTGCGGGTTCAAACAAATAACTAACAAAGCTAACAAGCTAGGGTAGATCGTATTCCATGGGTCTTCTATGATCGACTACTCAAATAAGCTGGCAAATTACTCGGATGCAAACACTTTCGTGCGTGGTGTGAGTTCCACGACTTCTAATTCTAAGAAATGCAAAGAAATTAAAAATTGAAACTAAGAACAGATTGGAAATTGGGGTTGAAAACAGAGATGACAGACGAACTTAGACTTTGAATCCCCCTTCGTTCCCAGAGCATTGGCAATCAACAGATCAGCGAATTTAGATTCTCATTCAATCAATTACTAAGACACCACCATAACTCCTGACCCTTAGGTTTAAGACCGCCGAACGTTCGCTCTATCCGTTCTAGCTACCAAGATTAATTAGTCACCCAGGTACGGTCGCCTCTCGCAACGACTTAACTTAACTGGTGGAATTACTAACGATTTATGAGTTACTCTTGCAGTGGATTAACCCTAACTGGTTCCTACGAAAGGCACGCTCCAATTATAAGGTTAATTGTTCAATTTGATGTTTTAAAGTAAGGCGAGCGTTCGCTTCTATCCTTAGCTTAACAAGAATCTAATCTAGGTGATCAATCCAGACAAGAAACATGAACAATGAAGAACAAATCAAACATGAAAGAGAAACTGATTGAACTTCAAATCTAATCACCGCCGATCCGTGACCGCTTGATGACACTCGATTTGACGTGATTATCAGCCTCATTTAAGCGACATTTCTTTGCTTAAGACATGGTTTTTAGGGTAGAATAACGAATATTCAATCAATTGCCCTATCTCGTGCCATTTGTGTTACCTTGGCCCTTTTCGGGTCTATTTGATGGTTTTCTAGTGTTTTTGCGTAAGCACAGGTTTTTGCCGTCAAATAAAGTAGCCATGGACGTGTCTAAGGCATAGGAACATCGAGGAACTGAACTGGAATCGATCAAAGGAGCCAATCAAAGTCAAATCAAAAATCTGCCCATTCACACTTACAGTTTCGGCGAAACCAGGCCTCCAGTTTCGGCGAAACCAGCAGTTCAAATCAACTAATGCCAAGAGAAGGATGGTTTCGCGAAACCATTCAACTGCTCGGACCGAAAATAATGAACAGCCGGCGGATCCCCTGAACTCAAAGCCAGTTTCGCCGAAACTATCCTTATGGTTTCGGCGAAAACATCAGCTCAGCCCGGCCCAACTAGGGTTAAGTATTTATACTTAATCCGGCGACACACAACAGGGAGGGGACACAACAATTCATTATTCTTATTTTCTCAAATCAGACTTTTGAGAGTCAGCCGACTCTAGGGTCGATAGATAGAGTTTAGAGAGTTCGAAGATCCGTGGAGAGATCGTGACGCCATCCTTCCACATCGGAGAACTCGGAGCTTAAAGTTGAAGATCCAGGAGATTGAAGCTTCGCGGGAGTCGTCAGAATTAGGTTTTTCAGTTCTTATTGTTCTTCCTCTGTATGATGATCTTCATTGTTGCCTTTGATTCTCTTGTATCTGATATGAGTAACTGAACTTGTAGAGCTTAGATTAGATGAACCCTAAGTGACCCAGGGCTTTAAAGCGGTCACAGATCGGCGGTAATTAGATTCGAAGTTCAATCAGTTTCTCTTTGCATGTTTGATTCGTTCTTCATTGTTCATGTTTCTTGTCTGGATTGATCCCCTAGATTAGATTTTGGTTAAGCTAAGGATAGAAGTGAACGCTCGCCTTACTTTAGAACATCAAATTGAACAATTAACCTTATAATTGGAGCGTGCCTTTCGTAGGAACCGGTTAGGGTTAATCCACTGCAAGAGTAACTCATAAATCACTAGTAATTGCACCAGTTAATTAAGTCGTTGCGAGAGGCGACCGTACCCGGGCGGCTAGTTAATCTTGGTAGTTAGAACGGATAGAGCGAACGTTCGCCGGTCTTAAACCTAAGGGTAAGGAGTTATGGTGGTGTATAGAAACCGATTGAATTAGAATTGAAAACCGCTGATCTGTTGATTGCCAATGCTCTGGTGATCTAAGGGGGATTCGAAATCTAAGTTCGTCTATCTTCCCATTAGTCAATCTTTTAATCTTTCTGTCTTTTGTTTTCCTTTGCTTAATAGATTAGAAGTCGTGGAACTCACACCACGCACAACGTGTTTTGACCTGAGTAATTTGCCAGCTTCTTCAAAGTAGTCGATTAGAAGAAACCCCTGGAATACGATCTGCTATACGCTTTTTCTTAGCATTAGTAGTTATTTGGTTGAACGCATCACAACGACACGCTCACCAAATTGGCGCCGTTGCCGGGGACTCTTCTAATTGTTTGAAAGAAGAGTTGGCAAATTATTCTTCTACCTTTCCGCCTTACCATTTAATTTTCCTCCATATTTTCATGATTTACCTGGGTAGTGTTTTTGAGTTTTAATTATGCAGGATTACAGGTGGGATGACCAGTACCAAGAGTGGTATGTCGATGAAGCACCGTATATTGAGGATAACCAAGAGATGTATATGCTAGCTCATCAGCATCGACAACAGACGACGAGAATAGAATCCTTCTTGGAGAATATCTCTACAGAGCTACAAGCTCACAAAGAGATAAACTCACAGGTTCATCAAAATCGACAACAGACGGCAAGAGTAGAATCCGCCTTGGATGATCTCATTTCGAAGCTGCAAGCTCGTCTCACGACGGACATCAAGCTCGGGCAACCAAATCAATTAATTGAAGAACACGCTCAGGAGATGTTCGAAGAAGAAGATGAGCCCGTCCATGACTATCATGAGCTAGAAGAATCCTTGGCGGTGGTGGTTGATAAAGACAAAGAGCCAATCCATCTTGAAGTTGAAGCCGAAGAGGAGCACATAGAGATTGAGGAGATACCCTCACCTACACTTCCGCCGAGTCAACCTGTAGAGAAGATGGAGCTCATTGAACATGCCGTGCGTACTACCTCTTTCCTCCTCAAGTAGGAGAATTCAAGAAGAACTGGTCATCCAACCAAGATCGCGATCTATTGGAGCACTACCGGTTACATCACCCTGCTGGAGTGCTACATGGCACACAACCGCTGGCCTTGAAGAAGACGATTGACTTCAAGGAACTTCTGAGTTGGGGTCCCTAAAGGTACCGTCCAGCTCAAGGACGTTAAAAGAGAGCGCTTCATGGGAGGCAACCCACGGTGGAGTCCGTTTTTGAATTTTTGAGTCAGTCTATTTCGTCGTTCGAATCAGGTTCGGGGGAGCCAAAGTGTCAGTTTAATTTCCTTTCGTTTTGATTTATTTTCTATTAGGTTTTTAAGAAAAAGAAAATGAGTTTTCAAAAAAAAAAAGTATTTTCGGTGAAAAATAATAAATTTCTATCCGAAAACTGCAAACAGTGAACTTCTCATTATTTTTGCTAGTTTTCGAAGAAGTTTTCGGCGAAAATATTATGAAGTTTTCGCCGAAAATTTGTTCTGTTTTGAAAATCAGATTCCTTTTTTCGGCCCGATTCTAACGCATACTTGATCGTCCAAATCGGAGCTCTGTAGCTCCAGTTATGCCCGAAACAAGTTTTTCACGTTTTTGGCCAACTTCGTCGCTTTCCGTCCATTTTCTTGAGTCGTGTCTAAAGGTTAGTTGTTGGGTTTTCAATTTCGAATCTTTTGACATATTGATTGTTGAATTTCGACGAGTTTAATACCGGTCTACCTCATTTTGCGTGTCTGCTATTTCGGTGTGATTTTTTTTCTGAACTAATTGAGCTTGGATGATCTAGATTTCTCTAGGAGTGTCGTGCCGTGAATTTGAAAAAAAAAAAAGAGTCAAAATATTTTCAAAATTCCCCTTACCCTTCTTTGTTCGACTTTTATTCTGTGTGGATCCGGGACACTTGTCCCGATATCCTTTTGATCTTTTTGTTGTTTTTGTTTTGTAGGATCTTGAGTAGCTACTCCGCTCTGCTTCGGA
Source organism: Linum lewisii (assembly GCA_034768395.1). Taxonomy (NCBI): domain Eukaryota; kingdom Viridiplantae; phylum Streptophyta; class Magnoliopsida; order Malpighiales; family Linaceae; genus Linum; species Linum lewisii. The sequence goes on from CM068303.1 coordinate 14,939,968, forward strand.
CGCTCCGTGTTCATCCCCTACACCGACCATCACCATCCAGGTTCTTCGTATCTCTCTACTCTAGATTAATTCTGTGAGGACACAGAACCGTTTAAGTGTGGGGTAGGAGTCTAGGATTCTACATGATCTTGCTTGCTATCTATGATTCTGTGGTTCAAATTTGAAATCTCTCTTGCATAGAATTGCTCAATTCTTGACTTGTGATGTTAAATTGACTTTAATTTTGAACAATGACGTCTAGACTGTTCCACTTAGAACCTGTAACCAATGTGTCGGAACTGATATTAAATGAGTCTAGGTCAGAACAATCATAAATCACTCTTGTAGTTGAAACTTGAATTAATTGAATTAATTGGTTTGTTAATAACAAAGCTCGATAACACCGTTCTAAGATGATAGACGCTAGCTTCTCCCATGTTTTTCACTTCATATTTGTTCACCTGTGATTGTGGTTAGAGATTAGACGGAAATCCAATTCGAAATCTTGTGTAAAAAGTTATAACTAGCTAGGATTAAGTGGCTAGATGATTAAATCAAGTAATAAGTTGTGCAAATCAATCTAAAGTTCTTTAAAGTGCTGAAAATAAAGCTAGGCAAGCCCGACACCTAAGTGAAGTGTTCGGGTTGAGCACTAGCATAAGCACAAATACTGTGAGCTAGGCAGGTCCAACACCTAAGTGAAGTGTTTGGTATCGAGCACTAGTATGCAGTAAATAAATTGAAGGAAGAAGTTGAACTTGAAATAAATCATTGTTTAAATCGGTCCTAGCTAGAACATGTAACGTACAGATCTAGAAACGGATGAAGTCGAGTCGATAGCCACGTCACTTTTCCTACCTCCGCATCCACATCATGGCTAGAGCTTAAAGTCTTTTTGATTAGAATTGGTGTTATCGTAGTCGGTTAATTATGATTAATTGTTTTACCAAGAAACGAGCTTTGTTAAAACCACTACTTAAAGTGTGCAGAAAATAGTGAGATCGAAAACTTGTTTCGTTGATGTTCTTGCATGTGTAGGTCACTGTTTCTACGTGGAACAGTCTAAACCAAGTTGATTAGAATTGAATCTCGGTTTAATCTCGTGTCATTTGTGATTTTGAGTGTGTTCTAGTTCAGTTTGCTTGAGGACAAGCAAAAGCTTAAGTGTGGGGTATTTGATGACACTCGATTTGACGTGATTATCAGCCTCATTTAAGCGACATTTCTTTGCTTAAGACATGGTTTTTAGGGTAGAATAACGAATATTCAATCAATTGCCCTATCTCGTGCCATTTGTGTTACCTTGGCCCTTTTCGGGTCTATTTGATGGTTTTCTAGTGTTTTTGCATAAGCACAGGTTTTTGCCGTCAAATAAAGTAGCCATGGACGTGTCTAAGGCATAGGAACATCGAGGAACTGAACCGGAATCGATCAAAGGAGCCAATCAAAGTCAAACCGAAAATCTGCCCATTCACACTTATAGTTTCGGCGAAACCAGGCCTCCAGTTTCGACGAAACCAGCAGTTCAAATCAACTAATGCCAAGAGAAGGATGGTTTCGGCGAAACCATTCAACTGCTCGGACCGAAAATAATGAACAGCCGGCGGATCCCCTGAACTCAAAGCCAGTTTCGCCGAAACTATCCTTATGGTTTCGGTGAAAACATCAGCTCAGCCCGGCCCAACTAGGGTTAAGTATTTATACTTAATCCGGCGACACACAACAGGGAGGGGACACAACAATTCATTATTCTTATTTTCTCAAATCAGACTTTTGAGAGTTAGCCGACTCTAGGGTCGATAGATAGAGTTTAGAGAGTTCGAAGATCCGTGGAGATATCGTGACGCCATCCTTCCACATCGGAGAACTCGGAGCTTAAAGTTGAAGATCCAGGAGATTGAAGCTTCGCGGGAGTCGTCAGAATTAGGTTTTTCAGTTCTTATCTGTTCTTCCTCTGTATGATGATCTTCATTGTTGCCTTTGATTCTCTTGTATCTGATATGAGTAACTGAACTTGTAGAGCTTAGATTAGATGAACCCTAAGTGACCCAGGGCTTTAAAGCGGTCACGGATCGGCGGTAATTAGATTCGAAGTTCAATCAGTTTCTCTTTGCATGTTTGATTCGTTCTTCATTGTTCATGTTTCTTGTCTGGATTGATCCCCTAGATTAGATTCTGGTTAAGCTAAGGATAGAAGCGAACACTCGCCTTACTTTAGAACATCGAATTGAACAATTAACCTTATAATTGGAGCGTGCCTTTCGTAGGAACCGGTTAGGGTTAATCCACTGCAAGAGTAACTCATAAATCACTAGTAATTGCACCAGTTAATTAAGTCGTTGCGAGAGGCGACTGTACCCGGGCGGCTAGTTAATCTTGGTAGTTAGAACGGATAGAGCGAACGTTCGCCGGTCTTAAACCTAAGGGTAAGGAGTTATGGTGGTGTATAGAAACCGATTGAATTAGAATTGAAAACCGCTGATCTGTTGATTGCCAATGCTCTGGTGATCTAAGGGGGATTCGAAATCTAAGTTCGTCTATCTTCCCATTAGTCAATCTTTTAATCTTTCTGTCTTTTGTTTTCCTTTGCTTAATAGATTAGAAGTCGTGGAACTCACACCACGCACAACGTGTTTTGAACTGAGTAATTTGCCAGCTTCTTCAAAGTAGTCGATTAGAAGAAACCCCTGGAATACGATCTGCTATACGCTTTTTCTTAGCATTAGTGTTATTTGTTGAACGCATCACAACGACACGCTCACCACCGCTTTAAAGCCCTGGGTCACTTAGGGTTCATCTAGTCTAAGCTCTAAGAGTTTAACTACTCATGTTTATCACAAAAGAATCAAAGACAAAGAAAGAGTTCATCATCCAGAGGAAGAACAGAAAAGAATCTGAAAACCCTAATTAAGACGACTCTGGCAGACTTCGATCTTCGGTAAACTACAATCCTAGCTCCGAGTCTTCGAGAGGAAGAGATGGAGTCACGATCTCTTTCCGGCTCTTCGAACTCTAACTCTTCGCTCCAGAACTTGAGAGAATTCTCAAGTTGTTGGTATTAGTTGGTGTATTATGGTATATTCTTTATTGGGCCGCCGGTTAAGTATTTATACTTAACCCTAATACCGCCGGATTTTAAGTAGGATTTTCGGCGAAAATATTAAGGAATTTTCGCCGAAAATTCCTTTGTAAATGGGGATGACCGCCGGCTGTTTCTCCTGTGTTTTTCGGATCAAATGTTTTCGGCGAAAACTTGGCATTTTCGCCGAAAATGTCTTCTTGAATGCACTGCCGATTTGTTCACTGATTTTCGCCGAAAATCCTAGGTATTTTCGCCGAAAATTCCTTTGTAAATGGGAGCAGGATTTGGTTCGGTTTGATTGACTCCTTGGATCGATTCCGGTGTAATTTCTCGAGGTTCCAACGCCTTAGACACGTCCTTGGCTACTTATTTGACGGCAAAAACTTGTGCTAACATAAAAACACTAGAAAACCATCAAATAGACCCGAAACGGGCCAAAGTAACACAAATGGCACGAGATAGGGCAATTGATTGAATATTCGTTATTCTACCCTAAAAACCATGTCTTAAGCAAGGAAATGTCGCTTAAATGAAGCTGAAAATCACGTCAAATCGAGTGTCATCAAAATACCCCACACTTAAGCTTTTGCTTGTCCTCAAGCAAACTGAATAGAAACGCTCATGTTCACAAATGATAAGATCGATTAAATTGGAGTTCAATCAATCACAATGAATTATTAGACAGATAGATCCTAGAACAAGAAACCTGACATGCATACAGATCAACCAAACAACCGGTCTCACTAATAGACTGCACACAACAAGTAATCGTAACCAATTATGCACGAATTTGACCTGACCGACCAGACTCCTCACACAGGAAATATTTAGTACAATGGGAACTCTCACTCTCTATGTTTAAGGACGTGTTTCTGCTCTCAATCATTTTCTGTTACTGAATTCTGTCATAAGTTTGCATTTCGACCACATCTCCACCACTGTGATAACACGAGTAACTAGTCAAGAAGGACTTCCCTGCTAGGACCGTAATGAATTCTACACTACAAGGGTTTATGATGCGATGGATGATGGGAATGTATGATGATGGCTTTGTGCGGTGTAGCTTTCGACTAACTTCCCTCGAATCTAGCATATGGCTTCCTACCGTCTAACCAGACACGAGTGGAATAGTGAACGCTCGTCCTATGATACCCTCAAGCAACGTAGCACTTTGTTATTTTTCTTTACACAATTTTTTTTCTTTTCTTTTCAACTTATTTTTTGACTTCGTTCTTCCATTTGTAGGGAGAAGAACGTTTATTTGAACTATACTTTGAAACTTTTCTGATTTTTTTGCTTTTCTTTTTACTTCTCATTTTTTCGAATTTTCTTCTTCTTTTCTTACTTGATTTTTTTCTTTGTGCCGATTTTTTTCTTTTAGTTGCTAGAGGGGTTTACACGTCTGGACATAACAGCTAAGGCCACCTGTTTAATGGCTATAGGCAGGTTACCACAAACCGACTTTCGGTAGGTCAATCTAGAACTACAACCACAGGGGATCAACGGGGAAATGGTGTAATGTATAATCGAACCGAAAGAACAGGCCAAGCTCAAGGGTCTACACCTAATGGATTTTATCGTTAGGTAGGCTATCTGGCTTAGTAGCTGAATCTAGGTGCCCCTATCATTCTAGAACTCGTGTCATCGTGTGGTCTCGAGTAGGTCTCATGCAAATTCTAACTCATTCAAGTAAACAGAAAACCACTCAGAAAGAATTTAAAATTGCAAGTTACGTGCAATGGATCAAAAGCTCACAGTTGGTTTGCTAGTCGGATTCGGTCATTTTCATGCAGTCAAGGCTACAAACTACAAGTGTGATTTTAAAAATTCTGTTCTGACCAGGCAATTTAGCATCAAAGTATACAAGTTGGTTCTCAAGTTCTAGGTTAAGCAGTCTAAGCATCATTATGAAAGTTTGAACAACAACTTAACATCAAAAATCAAGAACTGAGCCATTCTAATGCTAGAGAGACTGGAATGGAATCACGAGGCACACAAAAACACAATCAAGGGCAATCAAGTTCATGCAAGGTTCTTTAGCATCCTACCCCACACTTAAATCGGACTGTGTCCTCACAGGACTAAATTCTAGAGTTCAGAGAGAAGTAGAAGAACCTGGACCGAGATGGTTGGTGTAGGGGATGAGCACGGGTCCTCAGAGCGGAGGCAATCTACCAAAGCGAAGCAAATGGAATCTCCTTACTGCCTACAAAACAAAAACAAATGAAACATAAAAAGGAAACCGGGACAAGTGTCCCGGATCCACACAGAAAAAAGTTGGATCGAAATCCGAAAATAATAAATAAAAAGAAAGTACAAGAAAGAGGATACAACCCGATCACTGCTCGTCAGGCGCGTCGGGAGGTGGAAAGTGGAGGTAATCGCCGAGCTGACGTTGCCATGCCAGCTGTGCCTCATACCGCCTGTCGGAGCGGCGCATATGTTGCTGCAAAATAGTCCATCTCGCCTCTTGAGTGGCTTTGTCGGTGATGCGCCACTCCTGCAGTCGCTCATACAGCTCACCAATGTCTGCGGGGTGCGGTCGGTGCTGAGGGTGAGGCGCCTGGTATGGATCTGGAATATGCTGGCGGGACTGGTGTGCATACCCTGCCTGATGATGTGGCGAGGGTAAATGGTCATGAAACTCTGGTTGCGGCTGCGGTTGTGGCTGGGGCTCCTCAGTATCATCTTCTTCCTCCGACTTGTCCTCGTCTTCGAGAGGAGGATCCGCTGCTACCAGGGGGCTGATGTCTAGATCGAGGTTGTACTCGACCGCCAAATCACCTCCAACGGTGCGTACTCTACGGCGTGGGATGTTCGGGCCATATTCTTGGCTGAGGCCGAAGGAGATGATGAGTCGGCCCACAAAGTTGCCTCCCAGGAGTGAGCGGGGGGGGGGGGGGGGGGGGATCTCTGAGTCTTTTGCGGAGTAGGCGAGCAAGCACCCATCCGGGATGAAGAGGATATCTCTCCCAGATGGCGGAAGAAGAAGAAGCTCGTCCTTGCTGATATGGTGGCGGTCCTTCTCTGGAGCATATAATAGCGATCTACGCCAAACTATATGAATGTATTTAAAGAAAGGGTGAGAGAGCGACTTAACTGAGTTATGGTCCCTGAGGCGATCGCCGGGCACTCTAGTCATGTGGCTCCAGAGTGCATGGTACTCCTCGTCATCATCGTCGTCGTCCTCCCAGCCGAAGTGATGACCATGGTAGTGATCATGGGGAATACCGAGGCGAGCGGCAAACTCATAATATGTGAGTTCCCTGTGCACCCCGCCTAGATAGAAGGTGACAACCTTCTTGTGCTGCCTCTTCTTGTGCTCGTCCAGCTCGAATGTCGCCCAAAACTCCTGGAGAGCGATGTCTGGGAAGTCGGTGGTGAGCGTGGTAGCTCCAGCAAGCCGGAATGGGTCAGTGCATCGAGCACATTCCGGTACCAGTCATCATCGTGGTCCGGGAGCGACTCCATGGACAGGGGACGAACATTAGCTCCAGGGGTGTTCTCGAACCGCTGGTAGCGTGCAAAGTAGTGCTGGGGTAGGCGAGCAACAGTGCGGTGGTACCCCCCACGGTCAGGGAAAGCTGGTGGAGGGCCCTGAACGGCGGGTGTGACGGGAGCGGTAACTCGGGAGCTCAAGGCGCCATCAAGTCGCGCCTTGGTCCTGCTTCATAAGTGGTGTTCCTAAAGCCAGAACGAAACCGAATTAGTCAAACTAAAACCCTACCCCACACTTAGTAGAAAAACTCAATTTCACAAAGAAATGAGGAAAACCGAGTGGGGGTAAGCAAAGTAGATTAACCGGTAACCACAAACAATAAAACACATGCTTAAGAACAGCCAGAAGGGAATTAGCACAATCAGAGTTCAGAAGTCAAACCGACATTCAAAAGTCAACATAGTAGAACATTGAACCCAAATCATGGCAAGACTATCACAAAGCGGAGAATGACGGTATAATATGATCTCAGATGGCAAACACGATGATCTGAACAAGACTGAGCACATATGGCAGCCAAATGATCAAAAACAGCTCATGGTCAAACCGACATTTCTCACAAGTCAACAACACAAAGAATCAATCTTATGCATAGCAACACACGATCAAACGATATGAAAATTAAGCACGAAACTCCCTAAGCATGCTAGAACAGTTCAACAAGTTCAGCTAACCTAGTTCACACGAAATCAGTCGCACGCAAATCGAGGCAAACCGAAAAAGTCAACCGAAAGTCAACCCCAACGAAATTCAGCAATCAATATGTCAAAAGATTCGTAATGAAAAGTTCTGCAACTTACCTTGAAGCCAAGGATGCTAAAAACAAACGGATTGGGAGAAATCGGTGAAAAATCAAAGGTTTTAGGGTTTGGGTGAACTAGAGCTGTAGAGCTCCGATTCGGCTGTTCTAGGGCTCGGATTAATCGGAATTGAAAGGGGAAGGGGCGGCGGTGGTCGGCGATGGCGCGGCGACAAAAAATAGTGGCGGCGGTCGGCGGTTTTTGAAAACAGGGGGGAAGGTTTTTGGGAAATTTTCGAAATTTGAAAGTGGGGAGAGAGAGAGGGTTGAACCGGATTTTAAGTGAAAAATTTGTTGATTTTTGAACAGATTTTTGGCGAAATTATGGGTAAGTTTTCGCCGAAATTTTCAGTGAAAAAGTACTGCCGGTTTTCAAGGATATTTTCGCCAAAATGTTGATAAGTTTTCGCCAAAATTTTGTGTTAAAAACGTCTGGAAAACTCAGTGGAATTTCAAAGGTATTTTCGTCAAAAATAGGGTGCATTTTCGCCGAAAATTTTGACCTGTACGATTGAAAATATTTTCGCAAACTCGGCAATCTTCAGAAAATACAGTTAAATTCACAAAAATTGGAACAACCTCAAACGACTTGCAAACGACACTACGACACACAGAATACACACGAAAAATAAGAAATCAAAAAACTGACATATTTGGCTCCCCCGAACCGACTCTAAAACACTAAGGTTGACACAAATGAAAAACTGACTCCAGTCGTAGGTTGCCTCCCACGAAGCGCTCTTTTATTAACGTCCTTGAGCTGGACGATACCTGGACGGTATTAGGAGACATCCCAACTCAGATTCTCCTTAATGCTAGCATCGGAGTTCATAAAGTAGAGCTTCGGGGCTTCTCCGGTGAGCATGAATTTCTTCCCGTTCGCGTGTAAGAGCTTGGTACGTCCGTCGGGAAGGTGGTCAGTGATCTTGAATTTTCCGTACAGTTCTGTCAAGGGATCATCTTCCACAAGGAAGACAGTGGATGGAATGAGAACGATCGGCTCCTTCTTTTCTTTAATCTCCGGCTTGATATCACCAGGATCGTGATCGTCAGTATGTCCTTAGGAGATGCTTTTGGCTTCTCCCTCCATACTTGTTCCGGCGCCGGTAGCTTGGAACGAATTGGTGGTGCAGCTGGCTCAGTAGAAGGTGGCGGCACAACTGGTCTCCAGACCATTTGAGTCTTCGTCTTCTTATTCTTTCCCCGAGGTCTGCTAAGTTTTGTGCTCGGTGGTTTAGAAGAGGCTTTCAGTTCCTTCTTCTTTGGCGGCTGAAGAACAGATTTTGGTTTCTGCTTGATAACCGTCCAGCACCTGCAACAGCAATTGATCTAGGCACACTAGAAGAGATATCAGTACCGGAGCTGACCGGAGTCACCTCCACAGTTTCAACAGCTAAACAATGAAATTCTTCACTCTTAGGGTTATATTTCATTCCGTCTTTAAGGCGGAATGTTATCGTATCTTTACCAACCCTCAAAGTTAAAGAACTATTTGGAACGTTAATTTGCATTCCAGTAGTAGCCATGAAAGGTCATCCTATAAGAATGATAGAATCATCCTTACTAGTGTTAATGATCACATAGTCAGCTAAGAACATGAAAGGACCACATTTAGTAACAACGTCTTTTATCTCTCCCCTAGGGATTTTAAATGATATATCAGCAAAGACCAGTTGCATACTAGGCAGTTCAAGTTCTCCTAGGTTCAGTTTTTCAAATAAGCTCATAGGCATAACATTGACAGACGCGCCAAGATCAACCAAACAACGCTCAATCTCAACATCATTAATGACAAGAGGTAAAGTGAAAGAACCAGGATCAGAACACTTAGCTGGATATGGAGAGGAAGGTTTCTTGCTACGAGCGTCAGGATATCCTTCTTTATTCCCTTCATGCTAGTCTCGATCATTGCATTTGGCAGCAATGCTCTTGGAAAGGGAGGCTTCACGACGTACGGTGCAAGACGAGGATCATCCTCCTTAGGCGCCGGTTTCTGTTCTTCCTTCTTCTCTAGAGTTTCAGCGATCCTGCGTAAAACAGAACAAGCGTCAGCAGATAAACTTGTAAATTTTCGAGCGGTTACCATTTTGGCTTGCTCCTTTCTCGGATTCGGCTCTGTCTGGCTCAGAAGTTGGCCAAATGGTCGACCAGATGCTAGCATGCTCGAGATGTTGTTCACAGCTTGCTCAATTCTTTGACCGGCGGCTATCTGTTCTTGATTGAGAAGAGCTTGAGCTTTAAACTGACTGTCATGATCATCAAGTCTGGTGATGATCTGACTAAGCTTCTTATCCAGGTCACTAACGTTGTTTTCCTTCTGGTACTGTTGACCTGTATAGGTGTTATTCAAATATTGATTCTGGTGATTGCCAGGAGCAGTTCCATAGTTACCCGGATTGTGATGCGGCGGCTGATAGACACCTGCCGGCGGATGGTTAGGCTTCTGATCCTGAGCTGGACCAGCTGGGCGGTTATTCTGGTTCTGATTATGGTTGGCGCCAGCATTGTAGGGAGGTCTGTCCTGATAGTTCCCTTGCTGCCTGAAGTTGCGGTAGCCAGCATAACCATTCTGATTGTTAACGAAGCCTTGTTGAATGAAATTTACCTCTTCGGCAAACCAGACTTCTGTCTTACCAAAATTCTGGCAACGGCCTTCCGTTATGTGCGCAAGCTCCACACCATTCGCAATCAGCAACGTAGACAGAAGCTGCTGGCGGCTTGATCGTGTGGTAGACTTCTTCAAATGCTTCTCTACTTCTGCCTTGATAGCTGCTTCTAGATCGAGCTTGCTCTTGATCCTTCAGATTGTCGTTCCCAGTTCCTTGACTTGGAAGCACAGTTTGCGAAGTGAAGAAGAGCAGCTTCAGGTGTAAATGTAGTGCAATCCCCTTCAGCTAGAGAATTGACCCACTTGGCAGATTCTTCTCGAAGACCTCGAGCAAAGATTTCAGCTAACTGCCTCTGCTCGAATCCATGATGAGGACAGTTGTAGAGAAGTTCTTGGAATCGGTTCCAAGTATCGTATAAGCTTTCTCCTTCTTTCTGGGAGAATTTGGCAATGCTGTCCTTGATGGCTGTTGTTCTGGCAGGAGGAAAGTATTCTTCAACGAAGTCCTGAGCCAGAGTATCCCAATCAGTGTAGTATCCAGGTGGTTTGCCAGTAAGCCACCTCTTAGTAGCGCCTTTCAGAGAGAACGGAAAAGCTCTCAAACAAAGAGTGTTCTTGTCGAGGTTTCCGTTCTTGAAAGTGCTGCAGAGATCAAGGAAATCCGCAAGATGAGTGCACGGATTATCTAGGGGCCTGCCTTCAAACTGTAGATCCCTAGAGATCATAGTCAAGAATGGAATCTTGATCTCATAGTCAGGATCTCCTTCAATGCGCGGTACGGCAATGGCAGATCGAACGCTAGTCGTGCTCGGCTTGTTGTAATCAACTAGACTTTTTTGTGCAAGTGGCGGTGGTGGATCTCCGCCTGGTGGTGGTGGTGGTGGTAAATGATCAGTCATGGTAGGAGATGGAGGAGGTGAGAGTGACTTGGTGTATGAAACGGATGAAGGTGACGGTAAAGGTGAAGATGAGGGACTCTCCTTCAGTTCCTCGATCTTAATCGGAGTGATGGTTGGAGGTGGATTGGTTCTGCCTCTCCTTGGAATCTGTGATTGTCGAGGTGGAGCAGAACTGCTTGGTCTCTCTATACTCTTAGCCTTGTCGTTCTTGGCGCTTTGGAGACGCGTGAGAGGGCGGTGGTGCATAAACCTGTGAACAACCTACAAATAACAAAAATAAACAAAAACCAGTGTAAAATCGAAGTGGGTGGAAAAGTGAAAGATGGAAAGTAGAAGAATAAATTGCCAGTTCTTCTTTCAAACAATCAAAAGAAGCCCCCGGCAACGGCGCCAATTTGGTGAGCCCGAGATCGTTGTGCGGGTTCAAACAAATAACTAACAAAGCTAACAAGCTAGGGTAGATCGTATTCCACGGGTCTTCTATGATCGACTACTCAAATAAGCTGGCAAATTACTCGGATGCAACCACTTCGTGCGTGGTGTGAGTTCCACGACTTCTAATTCTAAGAAATGCAGAGAAATTAAAAATTGAAACTAAGAACAGATTGGAAATTGGGGTTGAAAACAGAGATGACAGACGAACTTAGACTTTGAATCCCCCTTCGTTCACTAGAGCATTGGCAATCAACAGATCAGCGGATTTCGATTCTCATTCAATCAATTACTAAGACACCACCATAACTCCTGACCCTTAGGTTTAAGACCGGCGAACGTTCGCTCTATCCGTTCTAGCTACCAAGATTAATTAGTCGCCCGGGTACGGTCGCCTCTCGCAACGACTTAACTTAACTGGTGGAATTACTAACGATTTATGAGTTACTCTTGCAGTGGATTAACCCTAACCGGTTCCTACGAAAGGCACGCTCCAATTATAAGGTTAATTGTTCAATTTGATGTTTTAAAGTAAGGCGAGCGTTCGCTTCTATCCTAAGCTTAACAAGAATCTAATCTAGGTGATCAATCCAGACAAGAAACATGAACAATGAAGAACAAATCAAACATGAAAGAGAAACTGATTGAACTTCGAATCTAATCACCGCCGATCCGTGACCGCTTTAAAGCCCTGGGTCACTTAGGGTTCATCTAGTCTAAGCTCTAAGAGTTTAGCTACTCATGTTTATCACAAAAGAATCAAAGACAAAGAAAGAGTTCATCATCCAGAGGAAGAACGGAAAAGAATCTGAAAACCTAATTAAGACGACTCTGGCAGACTTCGATCTTCGGTAAACTGCAATCCTAGCTCCGAGTCTTCGAGATGGAAGGATGGCGTCACGATCTCTTTCCGGCTCTTCGAACTCTAACTCTTCGCTCCAGAACTTGAGAGAATTCTCAAGTTGTTGGTATTAGTTGGTGTATTATGGTATATTCTTTATTGGGCCGCCGGTTAAGTATTTATACTTAACCCTAATACCGCCGGATTTTAACTAGGATTTTCGGCAAAAATATTAAGGAATTTTCGCCGAAAATTCCTTTGTAAATGGGGATGACCGCCGGCTGTTTCTCCTGTGTTTTTTGGATCAAATGTTTTCGGCGAAAACTTGGCATTTTCGCCGAAAATGTCTTCTTGAATGCACTGCCGATTTGTTCACTGATTTTCACCGAAAATCCTAGGTATTTTCGCCGAAAATTCCTTTGTAAATGGGAGCAGGATTTGGTTCGGTTTGATTGACTCCTTGGATCGATTCCGGTGCAATTTCTCGAGGTTCCAACGCCTTAGACACGTCCTTGGCTACTTATTTGACGGCAAAAACCTGTGCTAACATAAAAACACTAGAAAACCATCAAATAGACCCGAAACGGGCCAAAGTAACACAAATGGCACGAGATAGGGCAATTGATTGAATATTCGTTATTCTACCCTAAAAACCATGTCTTAAGCAAGGAAATGTCGCTTAAATGAAGTGATAATCACGTCAAATCGAGTGTCATCACCTTCGTTGCTCCTCTGAAACTCCCTTTTCTCCGGTCTGTACAACAAAACCCTAATATCTCAATTTTAATTCTCGCATGAGCTTAAATACTAAAAGTCTGTCACCCCACGCAATGGTCGTTCCTCCGTTGGTAACGGTCGTTACCATCATTCTGTAACGCCTGTTATAGCATAGGTAATGCCCATTACACCAGTCACCACAACGGCCGTTGCTGTCCACTCTAATGGTCGTTGTGCTCCATGTTTGACCAAACTCGAGGAATGACCCCTATTCAAGGGTTGAGCCAAACATGGGACGTTTTAGAGCAACCCCACTCTCTTTTTATTTATCATCCTCGTCATCCCAACTCATCGTCATCTCAGGTCGAGACTGGACGAAAATGAAAATATCAACAAGAGATTTGCGCATCAGAGATCGAAGATCAGCAACAACGCAAGAGCAAAATTCTGACAGGTCATGAAATTGAAAACAAATAATAAAACTAAAAATACACTAGATCTAGAGTTTGATTCAATATTAGGCGATTGCAAATGGACATCTCAACATGAAGGATTTGTTCTTTGAAGAGACTTGGGATCCACTCGCCCCGTCTAGAACGAGAATTCATGCTCCCAGTCACATGTTCAATCACTAGTGCCATCAAGATTACTCTGCCTAGGGTCGTCCCTGAAATTTTGGTGGCCCTGTTTTAAATTTACTATGTGGCCCCATTAAGATGAATAATTTAAATTCAGTTTGGTTGAGTTAACTTAAATTGACTTGTTTGGAGCAGGTATACTCATTGGTATGAGCAATAATAATACTCATTTGTGATGGTATATACGTCTGACCCTGTGCACCATAAAAAATACTCTCCTTAGACCCGACCTTCCATGGAGTGAGCTTTAGGTATTGAAGTGTCCACTTTGACCTAGTTACATTGTCATTCATATACTATATGAAATTTATTAACAATTAAAATAATATGAAAAGTAAAATAATATATGAAGTATGAGTTTTTTTCGAAAGTGTAACTTAATATAATATTATTATTATAATAATAGATCTAGAGAGAACAGAATGATAGTAAAAATAGAAAGTTCACTTTAAGAAAAGACAAATAATATTCATAAAAAAAAACAATGTTAATTAAAACAAAAACAATTAGTTTGATTTTGTCAAACACATGAATTAAACCCTTGACATCCTAGAACCAAACAACAAGCTAAACCACTAAACCATCACTACATTATTGTTCACCTTTTGTAGAGTTGTTTTATAATACATATTTTAGGTGTTCCTAGTTAACCCGGAAAATTTAAGGCCCCTGAAATTTTGAGGCCCTGTGTCGTAGGGCCCATTGGCACACCCTCAGGGCCGACCTTGACTCTGCCCCAGATTCACGACTCCGACGATCAAAACCATCAGTCCTAATCTAGCAAGCGTCGAAATTAGAGTTCATCTTCCATTTTGAAAATTTCATCTCGATCGAAGTCGGAGTTCATCCGTGTTGTTGGTGGTATGTGGAGCTCGTAAGTTGGAGTTTTTATTTTGGTGTTTGTCGGTCAGAGCTCAAAGTAGGAGCTCGTCGGTCGTCTACATATATAGTTGGTCGTAGCCAGACAAAGATTACTAAATCACTAGCGAAGATAGGGGTGGCTACCCTGGGCTCGGGCCCAGGGTCTCCTCGATCCAAATAGTTAAAATACATGTATTTTTTTGTAAGAAAATATATTCGGCCTATTGTATTTTATGTATCAGGCCCAAGATATACAGAAATTCGGGCTTCGCCACTAACTCAAATAATTGATTAAATTCCAAATGATTACTCTGTTTGTCATCTTTGAATCTACTAAAGAGATATCATTTTTGTTGGAAGATGAAAGCTCTCCTTTCTATTGACGCACTTCATATTATGCTTCTACATGGCCATAAACAAAGAAAGGAAGCTAATGAAGGGAATCAAAGAAATCGTTATCAAATCTCCAATCAAAGGGATTGATTATGCTCATGATTTGTGATTTCTATTTGTGGAAACAAATCATTCTCTCATCAATCACATAATCAAAGGAGATCATGAAGAAAGGAAAGAGAGATTATGATTCCATGTTTATGGAAACAAATCATCTTTCCATCAATCACACAATTAAGGAGATCATGAAGATTTGATGAGGATGGTGATTTGAAGATTGAAGATTACCATATTTCGTATATGGTAAGTGGAGTCGGTTGGAATTTGAATTCCAAGTTTTCGTTGGGTAGATTAGTATAAATAGAGAGTAAGGCTCACTAATTCAATTAAGCCTTACGTTGAGTGAAAATAGTACTGAGTGTAGAAAACAAATTCTCTCAAAGTGTTAGGTCACAATTACTAGGTGTTAGTGGTCGGGTTCTTGCGAGGGTGTTCGCAAGGTGTTGAAGGTCACGATCGCTAGGTGTTAGTGGTCGGGTTCTCGCGAGGGTGTTCACGAGGTTCATCGACATCTCGGGTTTGGAGTGTCGTGGCTCTCCAGGTGTTGGAGGTTCTTGAATCAGGCGTTGCTTCAAGGTGACTGTTCAAGCTTCGGTTGGAAGCTTGTTCGACAAGGAAATAATATCGTCTCCCAAGCGCTATCTTTGGACGTGGACGTAGATTTGCACACCGCATTTCGAACCACGTTAAAAAACATCGTGTGTCAATCTCTTGCCCTTAAACTCTTCATCTTTCGTTATATCTGTGTGGTGTTGAGCTTGCTCAACTTTCATTTCCGCGTTTATTTGTGTATTACTCAAAAATTGCCCCCCCTTTCGAGTATCAATTGGTATCAGAGCAGGTAACCTTCGTTGGACTTAACCGTCGCCGGAGAAACGATCAAAGAGGAATACTTAAACGCGATCAACGAGAAAAGTGAGCAAGATGTCTGGAGTTAACTACCAAGAAGGGATGTCCCACAACCGACCTCCTCTATTCGATGGCTCGAACTACTAGTTCTGGAAGAACCGCATGAAAGTGTACCTGACTGAAGAAGTAGATCTATGGAGCGTCGTGGAAGATGGAGTTCCTGAAGTCAACACGGAACGTGCAAAGTGGACGGATGAAGATAAGAGGAACATGCAGAGGAACGCAAAGACGATGAACATCCTCTACTGTGCTCTCACTCCAAGTGAGTACAACCAGATCTGTAGCTGCACTACTGCCAAGGAGATCTGGCGAGTTCTTCAGGTAACACATGAGGGGACATCGCAGGTAAAAGAAAGTAAGATGGATATGCTCACTCATGAATATGAATTATTTAAAATGATACTCGGGGAGTCTATTGACAGTATGTACTCTAGATTCAACGGGATAGTCAGTAAGCTTACAGTACTTGGCCGAACATACGGCAATGCCGAACTTGTTCGTAAAATTCTTCGGTCGCTTCCTAATGAGTGGATGCCTAAGAAAACCGCCATCGAAGAAGCCAAGGATTTGAACACTCTTAAGCTTGAAGACTTAGTACGATCTCTCATTAATCATGAACTTGTGCTTAAAGTTAATAGAGAAGAGGATGATCCTAAAAGGAAAAAGAGTATTGCTTTCGCGCCAGTCGCAAAAAGGAGTATTCTGATTCCGACACCGATGAAGATCTCATCGAAGAAATGGCCCTTATGAGTAGTAAGTTCAAACGATTTCTCAAGTTTGAACGCGCTCAAAGAAGGGAAAAGGGAAACAGTAGGGATTATAACAAGAATACGTCTCAATCCAGAGACAAGTCTTCTGACAAGTCAAAGAAGGATGAACGTAGAGATTCTGACGAATCTCAAACTTGTGATCGTGTGGAAAGGCTGGTCACTTCAAAGCAGAATGCCCGAATAGAAGGCAAGGACGAGCCATGGCGGTCACGTGGAGCGAATCTGATTCTGAAAGCGACATAGAAAGCCAAAGAGCTATGATGGCACATACTCAAGATGGTCACTCCGATTATGAGGTACAATCCTACTGTTCTGATTCTGAAGATTTTGATATTATTAGCGCTTATGAAAAATTAGAATCAGAATATATGAAATTAAGAGTAAAATATAAAGATGCTAAGAAAGAGCTGAAAGGTCAACGTAATCTCATTGATGAGTTGACAACTAAGCTTAATAAAGTAGAAAAAACAGAATGCTCTAAGGCTAACCTTAAACCTAAGGTTGACCAAAGAGTCGTTGATCAGTTGAAAATCGAAGTAGTTGACAAGACTAAAAAGATGAGTAACTTGAAAATGAAAACATTTGTCTGAAGAAGAAGGTTGTAGAACTAGAGGAACAAGTTGTCACTTTAGAAAAAATCACTCCCCTAGGACCTAGACTTGAGAAAAGAAGATTTCCCAATTTTAGACTAAAATCTTCTAAGTCAAATGCTCATGAAAGACATTTAGCTCCACAAAGGAAGAATACAAGCCACCCTGAGCATAGAAATAAGATTTGTTATTGTTGTCATCGTTATGGTCACATTAGCTATTACTGTCATTATGCTAGTCGAAATTACTATGGCAACTTTAATAATTCCTTTCATAAAAAGAGTGTACCCAAGTATATAATGTGTACCTAAAATGACTAACCCCTGCTAATGTGCAGGAAAAGTTGGGAGCTGGTGCAAATGAATGGTATCTGGATAGTGGATGATCCCACCACATGACTGGAAATATCAAGCTGTTTTCAGAGATCAAGTTTGAAAAAGGAGGATCAGTCACGTTTGGTGACAATAATAAAGGCAAGGTTATTGGACATGGAACCATTGGTACACATCCTAAACCTACCTTTCATAATGTTCTTCTTGTTGTTGGTCTTAAGCATAATCTTCTTTCTATTAGTCAACGATGTGGTGACCTGAATAGAGTTGTCTTCGAACCTAAGTCTTGCCGTGTGGAAAGACTTAGTGATGGAGCACTCCTTTTTATGGGATCTAGGAAGAGTAATGTTTATATGATTGATCTTAATTGCACTAAGTGTTTCAATGAGACCTGCTTTACAGCAGTCTCTAAGAATCTAGAAATGTTGTGGCACCGTAGACTATGTCATGGTAGTTTAGGTAGACTCTCTAGACTAGCTAACCTTAATCAAGTCAAAGGCCTCCCTTCTATCAAAGATTCCAAAGACTTCTTCTGTAAAGCTTGCATTCTTGGCAAGCAAACCCGTTCTTCCTTCAAAAGCAAGACATTTGAATCCTCTGATAGAACACTGGCTCTAGTGCACATGGATTTGGTGGGTCCCTCCAACGTCATGAGTCTTGGTGGAAAATACTCTATCTTCGTACTCGTGGATGACTACTCTCGCTTCACTTGGGTCTTCTTTCTCACACATAAGGATGAAGCGTTAGAGAAGTTCAAGGCTTTTATGGAGATCCGCAACAATGAACAAAACTCCAAGCTGGCATGCATCAGAAGTGATCATGGAGGAGAATTCGACTCAGAAGCCTTTGAAGAATTTTGCGACGCTCGTGGAATTCAACACACCTTTTCAGCTCCAAGAACTCCGCAACAAAATGGTGTCGTTGAAAGAAAGAATCGCTCTCTCATTGAACTAGCTCGAGCCATGTTGCATGACTATGGAGTCCCTAGACATTTCTGGGCTGAAGCAGTCTCAACTGCTTGCTATGTTCTTAATCGGACCCTCATTCACAAGAAGCTTCAAAAGACACCCTATGAGCTTTGGAAAAATAGGAAACCAAACCTCTCCTACTTTCGTCCTTTTGGTTGTCCATGCTTTCTGCTTAACACCAAGGACAAACTAGGAAAGTTTGATGCTAGGTCCAATGAAGCTATCTTTATGGGTTACTCTACAAGGAGCAAGGCATACAGAGTATTCAACAAACGTTCTCACAAGATGGAGGAATCAGCAAATGTAAAATTTGATGAGTATTCTCTTGACAAAGATAAGGAGTCAACGTACGAGAACTCTTCCAACGAGTTGAATATTTCTGACACATTTGGACTTCTTCAATACAACACCTCCCCTGAGGAAAGCTGTCCAAATGCACCTCCGTGTGCATCTCAAGACCCCAACACTCAAGACAAAGAAGATGATGCCGGTGAAGCCCAAGAAGAAGAAGAAGCTCTTGAAGAGGACTCTGTGCCTCAGCCCCCCACCTCACATTGCCAAACGACACCCTCGAGACCTCGTTATTGGAAACATTAATGAGACCTTAAGGACTCGGTCAAGTCTCTTGTTGGACCTCACCTCCATGCCTTTGTTTCATTAATTGAACTGAAAAATCATAAGGTGGCTCTACAAGATGAACATTGGGTCGTTGCAATGCAAGAAGAACTTGCTCAATTCGAGCATTCAAAAGTGTGGGATCTGGTTCCTCGGCCATCACATCAATCAGTTATTGGAACTAAGTGGGTCTTCAGGAACAAATCTGATGATAAAGGAAATGTCACTCGGAACAAGGCACGACTTGTTGCTAAAGGATATAATCAAGAAGAAGGCATTGACTATGAAGAGACGTTTGCACCAGTTGCACGTTTGGAAGCAATTCGAATTCTTTGTGCATTTGCATGCTATAAGAAATTCAAACTCTTTCAAATGGATGTTAAGAGTGCTTTCCTCAATGGATTCCTAAAATAGGAAGTCTACGTCAAGCAACCTCCTGGATTTGAGGACTTCAAGATTCCTAACCACGTGTTCAAACTTAAGAAAGCTCTGTACGGACTAAAACAAGCTCCTAGAGCTTGGTACGATCGTTTGACAGAATTATTGTTGGATGAGAATTTCACTCGTGGTTCAGTCGACACAACACTCTTCACTAAGACTCAAGGAAAGGACATCCTTGTTGTGCAAATCTATGTCGATGATATTTTTTTTGGAGCGACAAAGGACAAGATGTGCTCTGAATTTAGTGAAACAATGACAAGGAATTCGAAATGAGCATGATGGGTGAATTAAACTATTTCCTTGGTCTTCAAATTGACTAAACCTCTAAAGGAATGTTTATTCACCAAAGTAAGTATATTGGGAATATGCTTACAAAATTTGAGTTTGACAACTTAAAAAGTTGCGCCTCTCCTATGGCGGCCAATACCAAACTCAACAAGGACGAACAAGGAGAAAGCGTCGATGAAAAGAAATATCGAGGAATGATAGGCTCTCTATTATACCTCACGGCAAGTCGCCCCGATATTCTTTTCAGTGTCTGCATGTGTGCTCATTTCCAAGCAAACCCAAAAGCAAGCCACCTGACAGCTGTTAAAAGAATTTTTCGTTGTCTCAGTGGAACAACGAAACTTGGATTGCGGTATCCTTCACACGATTGATTGAAGAGATTAGCATTGATCTTGAGGACTTCAAAGGTCATACCAGCTATCAAGTAGTACGAGCTCAATCGATTCTTCGCGCTGTCTGCTCTCCTCTTGCTCCAAGAAAGTCACGTTCGCACCAAGGGGGAGAAAAATCAAAGAAGTCTCATGGTTGTTCTTGCTCAAAAGGGAAAGGAGGCGTCTCAGCAAAGTCATTGAGAAACTTAAGCAGCAACCGAGATCCAGAAGATGAAGAAAGTGCGGGCTCCAATGATGGAAAAGCTCATTGTGTTTCGGATTATCAATCCGATCAACCAAATATTTGGATCTAGAAGAAGTTGGATATCTTTCATAGGGGGAGCCTTCTAGATTTAGGAGTGTTGGTTTAGAGTTTCATTGTTTGCATTTTTTTTTCATCTTCATGTTTCCTTTGATGTTCACTTAGAAAGGTTGTCTCATGACTTTGTGTTTGATTTGTTTGACATGCATTGTAATTTGTTTTTGAATGAATAAAACGCCCCCCTCTTTCCTTTCGATTACATGATTACTTTGATTGGTGGCGCTTCACGCTTTTTCTTTTATAAGTTATTACGATCACGCTTGAATGCGTCGTGGAAGGTACTACTTAGTTTTGCAGGAAAGTTCAAAATAGAGTGGTCGAGCTTAGGGGAGAATGTTGGAAGATGAAAGCTCTCCTTTCTATTGACGCACTTCATATTATGCTTCTACATGACCATAAACATAGAAAGGAAGCTAATGAAGGAAATCAAAGAAATCGTCATCAAATCTCCAATCAAAAGGATTGATTATGCTCATGATTTGTGAATTCTATATATGGAAACAAATCATTCTCTCATCAATCACATAATCAAAGGAGATCATGAAGAAAGGAAAGAGAGATTATGATTCCATGTTTATGGAAACAAATCATCTTTCCATCAATCACACAATTACGGAGATCATGAAGATTTGATGAGGATGGTGATTTGAAGATTGAAGATTACCATATTTCGTATATGGTAAGTGGAGCCGGTTGGAATTTGAATTCCAAGTTTCCGTTGGGTAGATTAGTATAAATAGAGAGTAAGGCTCACTAATTCAATTAAGCCTTACGTTGAGTGAAAATAGTACTGAGTGTAGAAAACAAATTCTCTCAAAGTGTTAGGTCACAATTACTAGGTGTAGTGTTCATCGCAGCTCGGGCTTCTTGCGAGGGTGTTCACAAGGTGTTGAAGGTCACGGTCGCTAGGTGTTAGCGGTCGGGTTCTCGCGAGGGTGTTCGAGAGGTTCATCGACAGCTCGGGTTTGGAGTGTTGAGGCTCTCCAGGTGTTGGAGGTTCTTGAAGCAGGCGTTGCTTCACGGTGACTGTTCAAACTTCGGTTGGAAGCTTGTTCGACAAGGAAATAATATCGTCTCCCACGCGCTATCTTGGGACGTGGACGTAGATTTGCACACCGCATTTCGAACCACGTTAAAAAACATCGTGTGTCAATCTCTTGCCCTTAAACTCTTTATCTTTCATTATATCTGTGTGGTGTTGAGCTTGCTCAACTTTCATTTCCACGTTTATTTGTGTATTACTTGAAAATTAACCCCCTTCGAGTATCAATTTTGAATTACCATGGTTATCACCAAAGTCATACTAACCCACTCTATTTCTGATGTGGGTGGCCCTCGTAAAAAACCAGCACCATGTATTAGAAAAGGTTACTGATCCCCTATGCCCAAAAGGAGACGTTATACTGACGGGCAAACAAAAGCAACCAATTAGATTAGATAGCACTACCTACCCCCACCATATCTGCTTTTCACAAAGTCACACATTCAACTTCCTAAAAGAAATAAAGGCCAAAACAGTAACAGCATTATCAAATTGCCCTTTTAATATATATTTCTGAGTCTTATCTTTTTGAGGCATTTCATAATGTTCTCATTAATAATTAAAATTATTTCACATTACAAACTTTCTTACCTTCACGAATCTCAATATTTGAATCTCATAGTTATATTTTCTTTATAGTTATTTATATGTCCTTAATATCATATAATAAAATCAATTTTGTATAAATGACATTCAAAATTGAAGATATAATACTACTTTTTATGTTTTATAAGATATAATACTACTTTTTATGTTTTATATATTCTATTTCAAAGTATGATACATGATAATACAACCGTAATATTTGAGAGAAAAAACACCTTATCCATCCCACCACTTCCCTACTAAGCTACCACCACTATATATAACGTACTGCTCCAAGTTTGGAACTTTAGTCAGATGGTAATTCTTTGAGCTGATCAATCTTTTCCATTTTGAGACTGTGCCTCTGAACTTATCAGAATTCCCCCAATACAACTGCACGGTTGTATAATGAAAATTCTGAAACAGTGAAACCCATCTCTCGTTTCTTGGCTTCTACAACAATGGATCTCTCCAAGTTCCAAAAGATGCAACCCATTAACAAGTCAGTCAGAGAAGAAGAAGAAGAAGGTGCAACTTGAAGACAATCTTATGATGTATACCTTGGCGGTCCTGAGTTGCACCCTCTTCTACTCTATCCTACTCTGTTTTTTTTTTTTTATAATAATTAGGGATTTTATATCATCAAGAAAAACTATGAAGTCCTTAGAGCATCTACAATGGTCTTATTTAAAAGGTTTAAAGCTTTTACAAAAAACTTTATAACCAAAGGTTGAGGTGGCACTAAAAGCTTTATATACATAAAACTTTAAGGACTACAATGGTGGGGTTTAAAAGTTTAAAGTTTTAAGTGTAAATATTATATTCTATAAAATAATATGAGGTGACAATTTTGGAAAAGAGAGAATGCAAAAGCTTTGTAGATTCAAAGCTTTTGCAAAAAGCTTTATGAAATTCACCAATCAACCAATTTTTCTCTCCTCATTTTTTTCACTCAATTGCAGTGCTCTCTCCGATGCGTAGGTACTCGTCATAATGGTCAGCAGGTGTGCCATATCATCAGGTCTTGTATCGGCAGGCGGTGTTGGCAGTGGATATTGTTGTTGCATTGCTGGATTGAAATACTCATAGTGTGGATACATGGGGATATGAGGGTTTGAATAATATGGAAAATTCGGGATACCTTGGCGTTCTTGAAACTGTGAAGAACCTTGCACCTGAGGTGGTGGAGTCGTGTATTGAGGATGAAGTGATTCACCATTATAATGACTACCCAATAACCTCGTGAAATAATTTGGCTCCATGTGGAAAAGTTAGCAATGTTAAAGTTTAATATTATTCAATTTATAGAGGGTTTTCAATCTTATCAGCTTAGATTTTGGCGAAATATATGAGTTACCTCCAACAAATAATATATTTCTGTTTCAGTAACCACACCCCTATATTGAAGATATACATTTTTAGGCTTGGACTAATTGATTGCATTTTTCATAGTATTTCCATCAAATTTCTAATGTAAATTGAGTTTTACCTATTTATCATCAAAGGGATGTATTATTTTAATAATATTTTAATTTTTATTACATTATTAATTTTTAGGCGATTTATTTGTCGATTTCATAATTTGTAATTATATATACGTATATTCTCAATCATAAAATATTTAGTCAGATGATACATGGTCTTGGAGCTAGTGTGGTGTACTGAATGCGTACCAATTGACGTAATGAAAATGATAAGTGGTATGGAAAGACCCAAAATGTAAAGTGATCAAATTAGGTGGTTGTATTTATATAGGGGGCTATTTGTAGTATTGGCAAAATATAGGGGGCAAAGTGCTATTTTCCTTAAATATTTTAATCATATTATATTATTTATTAATATTTAAAAGTTATGAAGGTTTATAAAGGTTTATAAGTTTCATGCAATTGTAGGAATAGCTTTATAAGGTGAACGCTCCGGTACCCACTGGGTACCGATACCCTATCACTACAATTTCATCACAGTTATGTTTGAATTTTAAAGTTTGAGAGTCTTAGTTTAGTGTTCAGGGTTTAGGATATAGTGTTTGGGGTTTTGAGTTTATTTTGGGGGTTTATGATATTTTAATTTGAACTTTTGGTCAAAAGTTAGAGTTTTACATACGATTTAGGATTTGAGCTTATGAAGTAGTATTTGAGGGTCAGAATTCAGTGTTTAGGGAGTAAGCATTATTCACTAGTGCTCATGATTTATTACAATGCATTTAGGACTCATTATTTAAATTTTAAGCATTTAAAAATGTGATTTTAGAGTGCTAGGGTACCGATACCCTGTGGGTACCGGAGCGCTTGCCAGCTTTATAAATTAAAGTGTAC
Source organism: Linum lewisii (assembly GCA_034768395.1). Lineage (NCBI taxonomy): Eukaryota > Viridiplantae > Streptophyta > Magnoliopsida > Malpighiales > Linaceae > Linum > Linum lewisii. Next base: position 14,964,324 of record CM068303.1, read on the forward strand.
TAAAAAGTGATGTGGCATACTAGTTAAAGCTTTAAATTACACCACTATTGTAGATGCTCTTACAAAGGCTAAACTAGCCAACCAATACACCTCTAATCCGAGAAAGAAAAGAGGAACAAAACAACTCAAAACTCAATACAGTTTTAGTTAGGCATACAACCTACATTACACTTTCATGGACATGGCCTCTAGCAAACAAAGAAATCATCTCTAAAGTCTTTGCACAAACAGCTCCTGCTTCCATCTTAACTCCTGTAAATGTACTCTGCTTTCCTTCCATATTCATGAGCTCAAAGTTCATTTTCCTACTTGGCAACCTCATTATCATCATGGTCCTCGTTACTGAATCCAAGTCCTTTTCTTCCAACCCCATCAATGATTTCAATGATATCTACTACGAGGATTACATCAGCCACAAAACAATCCAAACTCAGATTTCTCAACAGAAGACAGAGAAGAAAACAGATCAACCCTTTAAGGAAAATGCTGAGGACTCAGTGTGGAGAAGTAGTCCAGAGAAGAAAAAGGGAAGTGTAGAGATCAATGGTCTGGCAGCAGAGGAGTTGAACAAAAGGGCAGATAATTTCATACCCAGGATCAATAGGCAGAGGAAGCTTGAAGCTACACTGATGCTCTGTTACAGATGACAAATGATTCTCATTGACAATGGCTGGCTATAGATTGAATGACTTGAAAAGAAGGGAATCACTGTGTTTAATGTTGATATGCCTACTTCAGGTTCAGGACCCCTGCCTAACTAGTATCTTTAAGTAATTATAAGCATGTAATGGCGGTGCAAGACTAGTAACAGAGAATCTGGATACTAGTCTAGTTTGGAATGTGATTTAGTATGTTCAGTAGCTATGTTTAGGTAGTCTCTATGGGATGAGATGATGTATGAACTATGAAGTTGCAGCCAAGGCTATGGCTCTCTCATCATTGAGACAGCATGAGAATCTTTCCACACAACCAAGTGATGGAATTCCGCCAACGGGAGAAAAATGAAAAGTAAAAACCATATGTATATTGATGATGATTTTGTTAGACATGATGAAAACACAAAATGGAGAACAGCAGCACACAAAGATAACTTGGTTTGCTAACATGATGAAGTTAATTCATGAGCGGCTATAGGATATATAACCCGAGATTGGAGGGGTTTACATGGAAAATAAGAGCATCTCCAATGGTTATGAAGTTTAAAGCTTTATGCACTATGTCACATAACTTTTTTTTAAACTCTAATTTATACGACTATTTTCATAACGATGAAGAATATTATAATATTTAATTAGTAAAATGATTTGATTAAAATGTTAATAAATTAATTCAATTATATAAATAGAAGAGAAAAGTGATTTGATTGGTTAATTAGGTTTATAAAGCTTTATGCAAAAGTTTTATGTGTGTAAACCTTTTATTTCCACCTCATTCTCTTATATGGTTCATAAAGCTTTTACTAAACGGTTTAAAGCTTTTAAACACAAGTACACAACCATTGGAGATGCTCTAAATGTCATATATATATATATATAATATATATAAACTTACAGAGGTTAGAAATGGAAGGAAAAGATGGAAAATATGCAAAGGCAGCCACAACCAAAAGCCTAAACTCTAATACAGTTTAAAACCCAACAAAAAGAAGGAGAAAATCGTAATGTCATCATACACCACCAAACTATCAACGAGTCAAACATGAAAGAAGAGAGAAACCCCAAACAAAGCTTGTTGGAATGGAAAACATTGAAGAAAGAACGATCTCCTCTTTACATATCTATGACACCTCAAGCACGTCTTCACGAATAATAATACTTCAAAACCAAATCACATGGGGAAGGTCGACGAAGCAACCCTGCCTCAAGACTCAAGTGCAATGTCAATTTGGCAATTGTCCTAGATGCACAAACATGTTAAGAGTGTCTCAAGGCCTTAAATATCAAACAAATGACCTCAACCAAACATGCATTCAAGGCTAACACACTAAGCACATGGAAACACAAGGAACAAGATGGCATTGGATAAAAACTCAAAATGAGCATTCATAAACACCACTACACAAAGTTAATAATCACTCCCATTGGGGTTTCACAAGTCTAACCCTAAGGGTTTATCTACACATCATTAAGGAAGGAAGAACACAACCTAGGTTGAAGGAGAAACCCATTTTTCTTCACTCCAAGCTTGTTACACTCTCCTCTTGAAGCTCCAATGGTGGTGTACTTAATTGGTGATGATGGAATGGTGATTAGGGATGATTAGATGAAGGGAATGAGTGTTGGATATGGCTCTTATTCGTCAAAATCGCCTTGAGGTCGTGTCAATTGAAAGATATATAAATTCAAAATCCACCTTAAGTTGCCTTTTATAGGTGCAAGATTTTAAGGGGGTGTGGGCGTATTGAGCACTGCGCACAGACTAGAGCAAGCATGAAAATTTTAGGGGGGTGGCACTGGAACGCTCATCACTGTGCCCGACGTTGCGCCCGACCCCCACCTTAAGGAACTCATGACAAGAAAATTATATAGTGTGGGCGCGCCCAGCAGGGTGCCCATGTGCATGCTAGAAACTCCCTTTTGCTCGTTCGCCTATATTGACTGTATTGAAGTCTCCTAGTGTTGGATACCTTCTTCCCTTTACTTAGTCGACTCGTAGATGGCCTGTCTACTAAATGATGACTTCAGATTACATAAAAAAATCAAAAATTACATCAATTAATTAAGACCCAAAAGGGCCTTTGACGGAAATGAGCACTAAAAAAGTAAACTAAGCACAAACAAGTCAAAAGAGTTCATGTAATGGATGAAATGATACCTAAAATGTTGTATGGTATGGGAAGATGACCAACAATAGTTTGGAGGGCATAAAATCACCCCACACTTGGACATTGCTTATCCTCAAGCAATATACTTACTTCCAATAATGCACTTTATCAAACAAATATGTAAAAACATCTTAGTTCCTAAGTCAATGTACATGGAAATTCAAAACTTAGCATACAAGCTCACTTGCTCGCTCACTCACTTAAGAATCTTTCCCTTCCATGCAGTTCAAATAAAAATTACCCTTATCGAGCTACAAGACGATCAACTTGGAAAAGGAAAAATAACGTTATTTACGTTACACTTACTCTTGGAGCACAATCAGACACGATCTCAGACAATGCAGAACCTGGACGGGTATTTTTTTCACGTCCTATGTGAAGAGGGTGGTATTCTCTTCCTCAACGTTTGCAACTCTTTTCTTCTATATCTTCTCACCCCCTCTTATTTTGTTGTGTTTTTAAACACTTTTATTTTTCCAATGGAAAGTGTGGTTGCGACCCGATCAAATTCAGATCAACCAGTCTCCTTCAGATCTTGTGGTATTCTAAGCCCTAACCCATGCTAGAAAAGGTTGAGAAGAAGAGGTCACACTAGAACTAGCAACGGACAATACTAAATACCTCTCGTGTTGAACCACAACCACACTCCCACAAAGTTCACGCGCGGGTAGGCACATTGGCCTCGTTTGTGCATAAATTCGAAACCACATGCATGATCACAATCACAGTGCCACCAGAGAATCAAACGATAACAAGGCCAAGTTTTACGAATGATAAATCATGAATGCCAAGTCAAGCATCCATTAACATAACAAAGATGAGTCACAATGGTACTAAAAGCAAGGAAAGGGAGGATGGTCATGACATGGATGTGCACACATCTAGCAAAACCAAAACAACCATTTTACCCTCAACATATGGAACATTAACATGTTATTCGAACAGGAAGAATGACAAGTCTAATGTTAACAAGAGTGGAAAGTTGTGATCGACGATAAAATGAAGTAAAACACATTCACCATCCATACACACACGAGCAAGTAGAGTCCATTGATGACACTAGAATTATCGTGATTACCAGCCCCGATTAAGCGACATTCCATTGCTTGTAACATGATTTTTTAGGGGTAGTTTAGTGGGTTTTCATTCATTAACGCTATTTCCTACCGATTTGGTTACCTTGGCCCGTTTCGGGTCTATTTGATGTATTTTCTAGTGTCTCTTGGAATACATAGGTTTTTGCCGTCAAATATGTAGCCGTCGGACGCGTTCAGGACGCAATGGAACCTCAAAAAGTGACCCGGGATAGTCAGAGAACTCAAACCGATCGAAGAAATAAACAATTCTTCCCAGGCCTGAAGTTCTCAGCGAGAACTTCCACTTTCTCGTTGAGAATGTGTTCACAAAGCAATCCAAAAATCTCGTCGAATATTAATCAGAGTTTATGAAAAAGTTTTCGGTGAGAACTTCAAAGTTCTCGTCGAAAACATTATGAAGAAGCAGTTGAAAAATTTTGCACATGATTTCTGAAATATTTTACATATAAGTTTTCGGTGAGAACTTTCATTATTCTCACAGTCAACTTGGCTCCAATCCGGGTCGGAATTGGTGAAGCCCTTATTTAAGGAGCCATTCAACCTCAATGGGGGGAAATTCTGAATTTCAGACTTCATACACACATAGGAGAGAGTTGAGAGCGTTTCTTGGAGTTCCTGGAGAGATTCTGACAAAGTCTTTCCATCTTGGAGGTGCTCGGAGCTAGGAATGAAGATTTATCGAGATTGAAGCCTCGCAAAATCGTCAGAATTAGGTTTTTTAGATCTCCCTTGTTCTTCCTTTGTATGATGAATTCTCTTGTTGTTTTCGATTCTCTTATTTCAAACATGAGTATCTAAACTTGTTAAGCTTAGACTAGATGAACCCTGAGTGAACCGGGACTTTAAATCGGTCACGAATCGGTGGTAATTAGATCTTAATTTAGACAGTTTCTTATTCATAATTGATTTGTTCTTAAACTCATGTTTTTTTCTAGCTTGATCACCTAGATTAGTTTCTTCTTCAAATAAGGATAGTTGGCGAACGTCCGCCTTGTTTTAGAACTTCAAATCAATTAATTAACCTATTCAATGGATTATGTCTTTCGTATGAACCATTTAGGGTTAATTCGCTTCTAGAATAACTCATTAAAATCAATCAGGTGCACCAATGTTATCTGTTTTCAGAAGTGAACGCACAGACGGTTAATTAATCTTGGTGGCTAGTTTGATAGAGCGAACGTTCGCGGACTTAGACCTAAGGGTAGGGAGTTATGGCGGTGTCCAAGAACTAAATGAATGAGGAATGAAAGTCGCTGGTTTTGTGATCGACAATGCCTTGGTAATCTTAGGGCGATTCGAGTCTAAACTTTTGTCTGTCATTCCTAAACAACAATCAATCAATCTGTCTTTTAATTTAATCTCAATTTCACTTGCTCAATAGATTAGAAAGTCGTGGAACTCACCCCACGCAACTTGAATTTAAACTCGAATAATTTGCCAATCCCTTTGAGTAGACAATTGGAAGAAACACGTGGAATACGATCTGCCTTGCTTTAGTAAGGTAGTATTTCATACCCTGTTTTACACGTTATCATCCATCCAAACACAAGGGTGAATGAGAAATAAGAATTATAGATAAGACTTCTCCAACCAGCCATTGAAGCATACAAAGAGGTGAAAGAAAACACATGCTAACCCCCAAACAAGCATCTACCCACCCCACACTTAACATGTACAGTGTCCTCACTGAATTTTTGATTGAGGACTTTCGAGGAGGAAGGAGGCAGATGAGGAGGGGGGAGGTAGATAAAGGAGGAGGGAGGAGGAGAAGAGACAGGAGGTGAAGGAAAAGGAGGGAGGAGGAAGGAGAGAGGAACAAAAGGAGGAGGGAGGATTTGAAGAGGGGGGAGGGAGGACGGTCGGAGGAGAAGGAGGGGAGGAGGGAGGACAGAGAGGGGTTTAGAAATTAGGATTATTTTTATTTTTTAAAAATTAATTTCTTCAATTTAAAAAGTAATTATTTCAATGTAAAATTAAATGATAATATTAAATTAATAAAATTATTGTTTTATTAATATTTTAGCAGGCTGGGATGTGTAACTCAGCTGTCATGTCAGCATTTAACGGAAAAAATGGATGGAGTTGGACAGGAATACCATTTCGAAATTTCCTGAAACGATCGTGACTAGATTGGAACTTTTGAAACATTGTGTACCAAAACCAAAATTTTGACCAAACAAAAGGTACCAAAAAAGTTAACACCTAATGTTTACAAAGTAGTACCAATTCGAACAACTCGATCAGTTGGATTATGACTCATTATAATAGTCTGATACAACCTAGATTTAATTATGGTTCAATCATGTTCAACTATAATTTATAATAATTTAAGCAGTTGAACCTCATATTATTACACTCACTGGCTTTATCTTCACTATTATTTCAAACACCATATATTAAATACATCTTATGTGGAAAATATTTATATTTCATAGACATCTGTATTATGTTTATAAACTTGAAAATAACATAGTTCGTTGGTCTCCTCCAATTAGATAGCCAAACTCTATCAAGGAGTCCAAAAAAAATTGTCATGTAGCTCCTTTCTCAACTCTCTCAACTCCAAGTGAGTTTTCGTCCGACCTTCTCCTCCTGAATTCTTCTTGAATCTTAATAAATTTTTTGTGGATCTCTCTATCTCAACAACTCAAATAGCATTAATTTTGCTTTGGACCAAGCTTTTGATCACCTTAAGTCTTCGGAGGGGACTCGAGTACATTGGCCAATGGGAAAGGCACAAAGTGATGGGAGTCTAGGAAAGGGATTTAATGTGTTTAGATCTAGTGGTAAAAAGGTTTCAAGACTCATTCAATGTAAGATGAGAGAAGGAAGAGGCTGTAAGAGAAGACTGGAGGGAAATAAGAGCATTTATGTTGTTCCAGCTATTTGAAGATACGAAAAAGGTAAGGACATATGAAGTTGAAGGAAGGAAGGCAAATGATTCAAAGGTGTTAAGGTGATTTGATGAATAGTTTGTATCAATCAAAAAGGACCTGTGAAATGGGTGTGGCTCAATACTGGGAAAAGGAAGACAAAGAGCCACAACGTAAAAGAGAGGGGATGAGGAGTAGGCTAGATCTGAGTGATTTAATGTTGGAGAGGACTATAATAAGGAAGAGGAAGAGAAACTCCCCATTATCATCCTTTCGCAAATCACACTCCAGAGAAAGCAAGGAAGGAAAATAGATAGGAAGATAAAGGCCGAAAATATGGATCTCAGTGAGTTTGTTCAGAAGATGCAAGAATGGAGAATCGGCGAACCAGTGGTGAAGCTCCGATAGAGAACTAGAGGAGCGGGAGAGATGCAAATCCTCGCTGGCATGATGATAACGTCAAGGAGAATCACTGCACATACTATGAATAACACTCTGTCCAATGCCTGGCCAAAAGTGCAAGGATTGAATATTTGCGATGCCAATCCCAACTCTTTTGTCTTCAATTTCAATACTCAATCCGACAAGGAAAAAGCATGAAGAGGGCGTCTTTGGAAAGTGCCAAAAACATTGCTTGTCCTGAAGGAGTGGGACTCAAGAGGGAAAGATTCAAATATCAATTTCTCGAAGGCGGATATGTGGGTACAGATTCATGACCTCCCAATGTGGTCTCAAAGGATCAACAATCACTACAAGAAAAAGCCCAATTAGTCACGGTTTTCTTGTCACGATTTTGAGAACCGTGACTAATTAGTCACGGTTTTTAAAAACCGTGACTAATTTGTCACGGTTTTTAAGGAACCGTGACTAATTTAGTCACGGTTTTCAAAACCGTGACCAATTTAGTCACGGTTCATTAGAAACCGTGACTAAATTAGTCACGGTTCCTTAAAAACCATGACAAATTAGTCACGATTCCTTAGAAACCGTGACTAAATTTGTCACGGTTTTTAAGAAACCGTGACTAATTATTGACCCAATCGTGTGTGCCACGCTGGCGATCCACAATTTATTTTTTGAGCCAATAATTGCTTGCCAAGCTGGCAATCCTAACCCACTCCCTCCCTCTTTCTTTCTTCTATGCACTCCGACCCCCCTCTCTCTTTCTTCTCTGAACTTTCTTCCCCCAAACATCATCTCCACACCACTTCCCCTACTTCTTCCTTCACCACCATCTTCTCTATACCATTTCTCCCTTCTCCATTACTTCTTCCTTCACTGCCCTCCACCACCATCTTCATCTTTCTCCTCTTCCATTGCAGATCTGTGGCGGCTGGGCATTGGAGGAACGAATCGAGGTGGCGGCTGCGGCTGCTCACGGCGAGAGGAAAGGAGGATTGAGCAGGCGCCGGCGGCAATGGAATCGAGAGGAGAGGAAAGGGAATCGAAGCGGCAGCGGCTTGAGCGGCGATGGAATCGAGAGGAGAGAAAAGGGACTCGAAGCGGCGGTGGCTTGAGGCGGCGATGGAATCGAAGCGGCGGTGGCTTGAGGGGCGGCGATGGAATCGAGCGGCGGTGGCTTGAGGCGGCGATGGAATCGAGCCGGCGATAAAAACTTTGGTGACCAAAAACAATAATAAGAATTTTAGTGACCAAATAACAATAATAAGAAAGTTAAGTGACTGCCATAAACGAAGAGGGATGAAATTGAAAAATCCAGATATTTAGTGACCAGACAATAATAATCAAAAAGTTAAGTGACTGCCTTGAAATCATGTGAATATTTGGTGACTGCCTAGGGTATTTTTTGTCACGGTTTTCCCCAAAACCGTGACCCATATTAGTCACGGTTTCCTTAAACCGTGATAATATGTACGTTTGGAAACCGTGACAAATATTGGTCACGGTTTTGGGGAAAACCGTGACAAATATTGGTCACGGTTGCCAAACCAAACCGTGACCAATTGTTAGTCACGGTTTACCACAAACCGTGACAATTTTAGGTCAATATAGTCACGGTTTTCCAAACCGTGACTAATTTTATTAGTCACGGTAAAAACCGTGACTAATATCCTAAAAAACCGTGACTAATTACCTATTTTCTTGTAGTGAATCTACAGTAGATTTTGGGTGCAAGCTTCACAGGAGGCATCGAGGTTGACGGTATCGGACCGAGTTTGACTATTGATACGTCTCGTCCCATTCCTTATAGCTTCTGGTGCAGTGAGGAAGAAGATGTTGATTGGGTAAGTTTCATATACGAGAAACTTCTAGTCAATTTTTGTTATACTTGTGGTATAATCGGGCACAACCAAACAAGTTGTGATTAACGGCAGGAACAAGTTGAAGGAAGGTACAACGAGCACACTCGGACGGGCCTCCACTCACTAGCGGCTCCCACATCAAAGAGGAAAGAGCGGTTAACCCAGATTCCAGTGGAAGACGAACACCAACAAGGGAAACAAAGAGTAGAGGACAGAGTGATTCGGACCCTATCGACTCGAGGTGGGCTGAGTTACAAGGTTCCGTCACATAGATGAGAAATAAAAAGGGGTCGGGTGCGGAAGAGAAGGCTAGACTTTCAGAGTTTATTGGAGAAATAATGGCAAAGAAAGCTGGACGACGACGAGGAAAGCACTAGACATTAACTGTAACCTATTCAGCTCTTTCAATTTTGTTGGATCCAAGCCGACCAAGGTGATTGGGACGAAGCCTGGAGGCAAATGCATATGAGCCCACCAGTTTTGAGACTAAATGATCCAGGGAGAGGGTCACCGTGTTTTGAGAGCTTTGCGGGCCCGTGTAGAACTTTAGATCCTCGTCTGTCAACCCAGATGTAGCCCACCACTACAAGAAAACATGGGATTAGTCATAGTTTTTTTTGCCTTTAGTCACAGTTTTTACATGGCTAAAAAAATTAGTCACGGTTTTGAAACCGTGACTAAATCGACCATTTTTTGTCACGGTTTCAATATGAACCGTGACTAAATTTTTTTGTCACGGTTTCTACAAGAACCGTGACTAATATTATTCACGGTTTCTTTAAGAAACCGTGACAAAAAAACCTAGTTACCAATTTGCGAGCTCAAACTTTCTAGTGACTAAATTTATAATTTTCATGAATTATTGTATCAAACCCCCAACTCATTCCATTATGCAATTTAATCCATAAACTTATAAGGTTAACAAAAGGTCCCAATTTTATTGACTTTGTCGTCTCCGACGAGTCTCGACCGCCACCGGCGAACTCTGAGCTTCTCCCTCTTCTCCTTCTCTGTTGATTTCTTCTCCTCCTCTATCGATTTCTTCTCCTCCCTCTTTTCCGTCGATCTCATCTCTTCCTCTTCTCTTTTTATTTCTTCTTCTCCCTCTTCCTCCGCTGTCACGGAAAGTGCCATCGGTATGTGCCTGGCAGTGAAGGTGATGGGGACTAGATTGCGGTGATCTCCAGCTCCTAACGCGATCACCACTTCTTCACCACCGTCTCCGCCGACGAACCGCCTCCACATCCGCACCTCTCGCCATCGCCGACGCACTGTGGAAGCTTGAAGCCCACAACAAGCGTCGAGAAGGATCGATCGTGGTGCTTAGATCCGGATGGGCAGGCTTCCGATTGATTAACACGCTTGGTCTTCACCCCTCTCCATGCTTCCACCTGCCGATTGGAGTTCTGTTTTCTAGGTTTAAAATTGGGGGTTTTCTATTCATTGTTGAGCTCAAAGAAGAATAAGAAGAAGGCTTGGAGGAAGAAGAAAGCTGGAGGAAGACGAAGGCAAAGAGAAGAGATGAAGCGAAGAAGAAGATAAGGATTGAAGAGGGAGAAAAAGCGAAGAAGAAGATAAGGATTGAAGAGATCGGAGAAGAAGGGAAAAAGAAAAAGAAAGAGGGAGAAAGAGAAGGGACTCAACGTGGAAATCGAGGCCTGAAGGGACTCAACGTGGGCCTACGCGGAAATTGAGGTAGCTCAGCAATACAATAGTCACGGTTTTATATAAAACCGTGACTAATTTTGTCACGGTTTACAAAACCGTGACTAATTTTGTCACGGTTTACAAAACCGTGACAGATTAGTCACTGTTTCCAAAATCGTGACAAATTAGTCACTGTTTCCAAAATCGTGACTGAAAAACTGTGACTAATCCTATGATTTCTTGTAGTGCACGCCGTTACTAACTGAAATGAGCCCTTGGATGGGCTTCAGGGCTGGCAGCCCATAGTGTAGAAAGCAAACAAGAAAAGGAGGATGCAAGGTATGTTCATTACTGTTTGTGATGATGGAAACAGCAGGAGGTGGACCAACTCGTGGATGAGAATACCATGGAAGACTTGAACCATTTCGGCCAGCAGTTGGGTGACCCAGGCAGTACATGCCTATGGAGTCTCCGAATAATTCTGAATGGATGAATCATTATGGTATAGCAGATGAGAAAGGTGGTGGTGAGGATATGTATACTACTGATGTTGCGGTGGCTCACCGAAGGCCACCCAACGAGCCATGACAACCCTTTGTGAAATGTAGAGGAATTGGGCCAACCTCTACAATCGATTACCTTAGTGACCTTATTAGTCAATTTAGCTCGTTAGTTGTTTTTATTATGGAAACTAAGAATTGTAGTCAAAAGTTAGAAACACGTAGAAAAAAAGCAAAATACCCTAGATCTTGGTATAAAGATCTCGAGGCTCGGAGTAGACATTTTGCCTTGTGGTGGGTCAAAAATATTAATATCAATGTATTTTCTTTTGATGACTACTAATATTGATACTTCTATTTATTTCAGCAACAGCCTTGACATTTTCTATACGACCTTCATTCATGCCTCAAATGACCCTTACCTTACAAGCCACTTCTAGCGGATGTTTGGGTCTGATCATGCTCCCATCAAGTTGGTTTGCTCCCCTAGGTTTTCTACGATAAGAGAAATGCGTCGTTCAAGTTTGACCAGAGATGGGTGGAGTTGAGCAATGTGAAGAGATCATTAAAACCGACTGGAGGGTTAGAGGCAGTTGTCACAACAAGCTTTTGGGCATTAGTGACTGTAACACCCTAAACTTTTACAACAGGAGAAAACACTAATTTTCCCCGGGGCGGACGTTTGACACTTGAAATTAAAATGACAATCCAAAATATAAATTCAACATTAAATCGCAATATAAACCCAAAGTAAAAAATCATCGTAACTGAGGAAATAGCCCTAACAAGTGGGAAAAAATCCAACCATAAATATGATAAAAACATAATCTCATAACAGTCTCCAAATAGTCCAACAATCCAACTAAAAGAAAAAGCACTTGACTTCTCTTCAAGCCTTCACTCACTTTGAGGTCTCAAACATAGCTCGCATCACAGAAATGGTATGCCAAATCTTCAGAAGGCTTCTTATTAGCTTTCGGACGACCTGGTCGGTGGTTCGGGGTCAATCTTTCGTGTTCATAATCTTTAAGCTAAAATGGATCGAATCTTAACTCGATCCAATACTTAGGTTCATTATTGAATAGTAGTGGTGGTGGCTTTAACTAACCATAACTTTAGTAATCGTATCATATCTCATGAACATTTACTGTGATATAAACATGGAAATCTGGAAATGAGAAACATAACATCATGCTTCAAATCAAAACTTGACTTAACTTATATCTGATCCGCTTTTACTTAGGGGCCCAACCCAACTAACTAGCCTTACCGCCCCCTGAAAACTGATAAAGGGACTCTCTGGTCCAAATGATAAATTGTGGGCAATCTAGCTCAATATTGTGTTCAGGGTCGCATATCGCTTGTGACCCATAACTGAAAACTGGGGTGGGGCGGAGGTCTAGCTAGTGAGTACCGTTTATTAATTCACCTATTATTTATCTAGGTGAGGTGTGACTCTTTAACATACGTAAATGTAGGTGCACATAATTCGTAAAAGTAATATAGCATAACAATATCACAAAGTAAAATTAGCAACGAAAAGATATTTCCCCCTTAAACCAACCCACCTTGAAAACAAGTGGAGGAAGTCAAAGAGCGGGGTCGAGGATTATTCCACTGGTTGATTGTCTTTAAAGAGTCTTAAATACGAGGAATCATATTAGATAAAACTTAGGGTAAGGATAGACTAAATGGGTTCCGACAACGGACTTGGCAAGTTCGAGACAGAATAACTTCTCAATTATTTGAGATCTTATCTTATGAAACGAGGTTTCTAGAAATTAGAATCGAGGTTTTTGACGATATTTTTAGTCCCCAACACCAAATAAACCTAAGAGTTATCAGAGTCGTATTCCCACGAGTCTACTCAAGCTACCTTACTCAGTTTAGGTCTGCTAGTCAGTGAAATCATTTTGATCAAATATTTTATTAATTTAGAAAAATGTAAAAATCTAACTAATAACTAAAACACAAATAAAAAGTAGGATCAGCGGTGGGGAAAGGTCTTGCTTGGGTTTGTATCCTTCTAAGAAATTATGAGAAAATGCAGCTACAGAACTGGCAGGACATGGATGACAATCAGTTTCAGGTTCTAAAGGTTGGGTCGGTTAACTCTACAACCAAGAACCACCTGCAACACACCCTAACTCGCATTCAACCAACAATCCAATAGCAAACTGAACAGAAAGCCTAAAACAGGAGAACTGCAGAAAACCTCGAATTACAGGGAAGTCTAAGAACGGGGCGACAAGATAACAAAATAGATCATCAATCATCATTAATCCACAATCCAATTCAATGTATCAACTCATAGTCTCAAAGAAATCAACAAAACCCAAGCAAGAAAAGGAAAACTTAGCTACTCATGAGATTAATCAGAAAGAACACTGCAAACCACCGATTCATCAAGGTTGGCCTTGATTCCTCCGAGCTGAGCTGCTCTATTGTCTTTCTCATTAACTCTGTCTCGCTGCCAATCCCCCTGGGAATCAATTCCCTTCCCCCGTCATCTACTCCCAATTTCCCTCTCTCTCCCGATGTCGTACACTCTGCTTCTCCGTATGCTGTCCAATGATGATATCCTCCCTGGGAATTAATTCCCTCATGCCTTCTATTTTTTTTTCCCGTCAAAGTCTGCTGCCAATCAGATTAGGAGTGGTGAAAAAGTTGGATTATGTCTATAAGACATAGTCCATAAGAGCCATTAGATCTCCATAGAATAGATCCAATGGTGGAGGGTTTTTAATAATAAAATAATACAATCCCATGATTTTCTACCCATATTAAATGTAATTTATTACACAGAATATTGCAGTTACCATTTTCACTTTCTTACCCTTTCAACCGTTGAAAAGAAGAATCACCCTCATTCTCTCCCGATTCTTTGTTTTCTTGGTGCCTTGTCTCTTCCAATCGCCCTAACCACTGATTCCGACGCCTTCCTTGGTGGCTGCTGTCGGCAAAATGAACTCAGGTCAACCGCTTCCTCAGTACTCACGGTCGAGTCCGCCGTCGTTTCATCGCCACTATTGCGTTTCGCTTGTGAGTTATTTGTTCTGATATGGGTTTTCGTGACTCTGGTTTTGGTGAAACACTTGGTTGTCATTCATTTTCTGTAGATTAAATCTGCTGAAAATATGTTTTTATGGTTGATTTTGTTGGGGATTAGTTATGTGCACCAACATTCATCTCTTTTATTGGTGTTTCTACTCTGATTTAGGGTTTAACGAATACTGTTATTAGGCTAATACTATTATTAGTTCTTACTTGTGTTTCGTGCATATGATTTTTGCTGGTAATAATAGTATATTAACAGTTGATTCATTCAAAGTAAAGGGAAATTCCATATGTAGTTTTATTCTGGGGAGTAAACCCTAAACCCTAAACCCTAAACCCTAAACCCTCAAACCTCTAAACCCCTAGACCTTGAACCCTAAACCCTAAAATGTTTTTTATGTGTGTTTCTGGCGTGTGATTTGTTCCTGCTAATAGGATTGAATTTGAACATATACTTGTCATTGAACACAAAAAATGTGCAGATAATAGTATTTTGGCAATACTAATATTGAGTTATGTAATTCGTTTGTTGATTCTGTTGTTAGTTTATGTACAAATGCTCTTGCCTCATGTTAATTCGTTTGTTGATTCTATTGTTTGTTAACAGGATTGAATTTGCTCAGGATGACTAATTCTCCCATTCCGAACCGTGGTAAAAGGATGAAGTTGGTTGGGTCTTATTTTGATCACAAATCCGAGACTATGAGCATAGTCTCAGTAAAATGATTCGACATCCTTGACAGTTTTGAACTCCAATGCCTCCCAATCAAAATCTACCTCGGGCACATCTAGAAAATTGAACAAAATTAATGTTAAATAATAGTATTTTATGTAAAACACATATAAAACACACTAAAAATAAATAACTATCAGTACTGTACGAATACCGAAACAGCAGAATTCATAGAATGGTTAAAAAAATGCAGATAGTAAAATACTATTATTAGCTAGATAACAGTATTGATTATTTATAACTAAAAAAAAGAAAAGGTAACGAAATATCAACTAAAGATGATTACGAAAAAAACATAAAAAGTAAATCCTTTATTCTGGGGAATAAACCCTAAACCCCCAAAACTCATAAACCCTAAACCCTAAACCCTAAAACCCTCCCTAAAACCACAAAGCCCATAAACCATAACCCCAAAACCCTAACCCCCCAAAACCCATAAACCCTAAAACCCTAAACCCTAAACCCTAACCATAAAACCCTAAAACCATAAACCCCCAAAACCCATAAACCATAAACCCTAAACTCTCAAAACCCATATACCTAAAACCCTAAACCTAAACCCTAAACCATAACCCTAAACCCTAACCCCAAAATCGTAAACCCTAAACCCCCAAAACCCATAAACCCTAAACCCTATACCATAAACACTAAAACCCCTAAACCCTAAAACCTTTTTGATTTGTGTTTCTAGTGTGTGATTTGTTCCTGCAAATAGGAATGAATAGGATTGAATTTGAACATATACTTGTCATTTAACACAAAAAATGTGCAGATAATAGTATTTTGGCAATACAAATACTGAGTTATGTAATTCGTTTGTTGATTATGTTGTTAGTTTATGTCCAAATGCTCTTGCCTCATGTTAATTCGTTTGTTGATTTTGTTGTTTGTTAACAGGATTGAATTTGCTCAGGATGACTAATTCTCCCATAAATCATCAAACGAATTAGTCATCCTGAGAAAATTCAATCCTGTTAACAAACAACAGAATCAACAAACGAACTAACATGAGGCAAGAGCATTTGAACATAAACTAACAACAGAATCAACAAACGAATTACATAACTCAGTATTAGTATTGCCAAAATACTATTATCTGCACATTTTTGTGTTAAATTTCAAGTACATGTTCAAATTCAATCCTATTTGCAGGAATAAATCACACACTAGAAACACAAATCAAAAAGGTTTAGGGGTTTTAGGGTCTTAGGGTTTAGGGTTTAGGGGGTTTAGGGTTTAGGGTTTACTCCCCATAATAAAGGATTTACTTTTTATGTTTTTTTCGTAATCATCTTTAGTTGAATAATCAACAAACGAATTAAAATGAGGCAAAAGCATTTGTACATAAACTAACAACATAATCAACAAACGAATTACATAACTCAGTATTAGTATTGCCAAAATACTATTATCTGCACATTTAAGGGGTTTAGGGTTCTGAATGTGAAAAAATATGAAGGCAGAGATATGTTTTATATCGGATTTGGTAAGTGTTTGAATATGATTTGAATCAGCATAGAGAGGCATAATTGGGGTAAGTGTTATGAAGGATTGATTGCCTAGAATAAATATAATATCCTACCATAACTATTACCCTTAATAAATCAAATAGAATCAATGCAATTAATTCACTCATTCCATAATTAATCAGCCCAAGAGATACCCGAATCCCATCCTATGGCTGTGAATGAATATTGTTGAGATGACATAATTTCAATTATGTCACCATCCTTTGGCCCGCTGCCAATACCCTCTCTCTATAACCATAGGCCCAAACTAATTACTAAGCCCAATTAATCTCTCGATAAAATTAATGAAGGCGTTGAAAATTCCCTGTTGAATTCTTAAGTCCACTTAATTCAATGACATGGAATTATTATAGCCAAATAATTTGGCTCCATTTCAATTAAGCTACTGAGCATAAGTTGCTGGAGCAATGCTTTAACAGAAGGTATGTGCGCCAATATCTTTTCTCTTGTGTTCTAAAACGTGACTTCAATCTTATATTATTTTTGGTTCGATCTCTAGAGTAGTATATATCCTAAAATGCATCAAAATACAAAACGACGTAAAATGATCCAAAAGGAGCAAAAAAGAAAAGCGATCAAATAATCAGCAATATCTCATCCAATTACAACTAAAACACAGTGAATATGTCGTCTAATGCGGGATTGAATACGTCAATATTTGGGTGCATCAAATCACCCCACACTTAAACTTTTGCTTGTCCTCAAGCAAGAACTCTACACAACAATGCACCAACTTGAATGAGCAAACCGAAAACCTCTTGGTTCCTAGAATGACATATACGATGCTTCTATCAAACAAGAGGATTACCCGACTGACCACACAGTTAAAACCAAACATTTGCCAGAGTAAAATAGGAACATGACTTTATCGAGCTAGTGAACAACCTGACTTGGTAAAGGCAAGACAATACTTACTTCCGCTACACTTATTCTAGGACGCAACCCGACACTTGGTAACACGAATTATACAAAATTAAAGAACATTTCATTTACTTTCTTTTCTTCTTTTTTTGTTTTTTCTTCTCTTTTGTTTTTTTTCAATTTTTTTTATTTACTTTCGAATGGTCGGTACAGTGTGGATACCACCGGGTATGGAGTAGCCGGAAACCTTTGGAATTCTGCGTTATCCTAGACCCCAGCCACGATCGGGAGTAGGTTAGAAGAAGAATGCCACATTGAGACTTCCCTTTGGGACTACAGCGATGGGCAGGCACGTATGCCAGCTCGTGAATCGACCCACAACTTCAATACCAAACCACTCATTTTTCAGATTTTCTTCTGATTGGGAACATTAATAATAATTAAAAGCACGAAATTAGAAGATCCCTTATCTAGACTCGATCATGGCATTGAGCTAGAGAATTCGAGCATAAGAAAGACCAAGTCTTCCACATTACCAAGTCATTTGTTCATTAACAAGATAAGGGCAAGTTTCTAGAAAACTACAAGCAAGAAGAATGGGAGATGGTCATAATACGGGTTCTCACACACACATTTGGTCACAGCTAAAGCACCACATCAATCTCACCATATGGAAAACGGCAAGCAAATTCAAGAAGATATTAAGCAATGTGAGGAGTTAAATGCCAACGAGAATGGGAAGCAGTGAAAGAGTGAACCACAGAATCACAGATAGGCAAACAAATTCAAGAATTATTCTCCTAGAATTCTCACCCCACACTTAAACAATGGACATTGTCCGCAATGGACCAAATCAGAATAGGGATGATACAGTGTACCTGGAATTGGCTAGTCGGAGGGTAAAGGAGGCAAGGTGAGCACCAACGATGACGACCTGCATAATAAACAAACACAAAAAGAACAAACAGTACATGCAAAACTGACTCAAAAATTCAAAACAGACTCCAGACATGGGCTGCCTCCAATGAAGCGCTCTTTTTTAACGTCTTTGAGCTAGACGATACTTGGAGAATTAGCAGTCTCCGTTCCATCCAAGAAGCTCCTTGTAGTTCATGTCATCTCCAAACTTCAAGTAGAGATGATCTGGGAATTGAACTTGAATACTTCCCCATTGTGGATGAGTGAATGGAATAACACCAATAGGATATGCATGAATCTTGATCTGGTTGTCAAGCTTAGGTAACTCTTCCTTATGTTTTGCTTGCTCAACCATCATCAGCTCTTGGCGACGCCGCTTCTTTTTCTCCTACTAAGGCGCTTCCGCTTTGTTGTCTTAATATGTTCAGAGTCATCCGTAGCCGTCTCATCAGAAGAGAGTATGGAGTTTACATTTTGACTAGTTGTAGTACTAACAACTTTAATCTCTTCAGTGGAAGGGGAACATATTCAATAGAGGGGTAGGAGTGGTGATGACCGTACCCATCAAAGGAGTGAAAAAGTCATCGTCGTCCGAGCTTGGATAAAAAGGAAGTTCCTTCTTAATATGCTGATATGCCTCTTCAGCCTCTTGAAGTTCCTTGCGCTGCTGTTCAACTGTCTTCACTGTCAACTTGAATTCCAAGTCAAACAACCCATCACTAAGCTCTTTCACCTTGCTAGACAAGTAATCAATTGCTCTTTTCTGCTTCTGCAACCCATCTTCCAATGCTTCTTTCTTCTTTCGCACATACGCCTCCAACATATCAAATCTTGCATTGGTAGTGGTCTCTAATGCGTCAAATCTAGTCTGAATCACCTTTGTCAAACTACTAAATAACTCCTCAACACTTGATGTTTGTTTGTCAGGCTGTGAGACTTGATTAAATGATCGCTAATTTCTTGTTGAGAACCAAGAGCATCATCATTTTCTTCCTTTAGCTTAGAAATGATGAGATCCATGTTCTCACACAGTCTCTTGAGAGAAGCATTATGAGAAGCGTTAAGAGAAGCATTTTCAGTTGCACCAGTAGTAATCATCTTGATAAACTCAATTGTGTAAGGACTAACTTGGTGTGTTGAGCCATAAGATTCAGGTTTTTCATAATAGCAGGATTGATCCTGTTGGTCTGAATAACATGGATCCTGCATACTCCAGCTGCCTGAGTTACCATAATCATCACTATACTCTTCGTAAGAACCAACAAAGGCTGGCGGAGAGGCTTGAGCCGATGGAGAATGATGATTTTGTAACTCCCCAAGAATAGCTGCAAGTTTTGCTTCAATATCCATACCCTGTCCTGCAAACAAAGTAGAAAAATCCAAGCAAACAACCAACACAACGGGTGAAGTAGAAAATGAAATATGAACAAGATGGAGGTATGAAGCAAACTAAAAAAAAATCAAATATGTACAAACAAGAAAGCAAAAACTGAGCTAGTAATCCTAAACCTTTCCTGAAGTCAAGTAATGTCCCCGGCAACGGCGCCAATTTGGTGACGAGATTTTTAGTCCCCAACACCAAATAAACCTGAGAGTTCTCAGAGTCGTATTCCCACGGGTCTACTCAAGTTACCTTACTCAGTTTAGGTCTGCTAGTCAGTGAAATCGTTTTAATCGAATATTTGATTAATTTAGAAAAATGTAAAAACTAACTAATAACTAAAACACAAATAAAAAGTAGGATCAACGGTGGGGGAAAGGTCTTGCTTGGGTTTGTATCCTTCTAAGAAATTATGAGAAAATGCAGCTATAGAACTGGCAGGACATGGATGACAATCAGTTTCAGGTTCTAAAGGTTGGGTCGGTCAACTCTACAACCAAGAACCACCTGCAACACACCCTAACTCGCATTCAACCAACAATCCAATAACAAACTGAACAGAAACCCTAAAACTGGAGAACTGCAGAAAACCTCCAATTACAGGGAAGTTTAAGAACGGGGCGACAAGATAACAAAATAGATCATCAATCATCATTAATCCACAATCCAATTCAATGTATCAACTCATAGTCTCAAAGAAATCAACAAAACCCAAGCAAGAAAAGAAAAACTTAGCTACTTGTGAGATTAATCAGAAAGAACACTGCAAACCACTGATTCATCAAGGTTGGCCTTGATTCCTCCGAGCTGAGCTGCTCTACTGTCTTTCTCATTAACTCTGTCTGGCTGCCAATCCCCCTGGGAATCAATTCCCTTCCCCCGTCATCTACTCCCAATTTCCCTCTCTCTCCTGATGTCGTACACTCTGCTTCTCCGTATGCTGTCCAATGATGACCTCCCTGGGAATTAATTCCCTCCTGCCTTCTTCTTTTTTTCCCGTCAAAGTTTGCTGCCAATACCCTCTCTCTATAACCATGGGCCCAAACTAATTACTAAGCCCAATTAATCTCTCAATAAAATTAATGAAGGCGTTGAAAATTCCCTGTTGAATTCTTAAGTCCACTTAATTCAATGACATGGTAAAAGATCCGGCTCCAACCCTTTAAGGGTTGGACGGTTCCAACCAATTAAACGGAAGGGCGTTTTTGGAATTTCATTAAAATCATTTAACTTAGCACTTCCCGTGAAAAGTAGTTTCCTCCTCCGATTATCCCTCTCTCCGCTTCCTCTTCCTTCGATCCACCATTCAGCCACCTCCTCCTCTGAACCACCTCCTCTCCAAGCCATCTCCTACTCGTCTAGTCCTCTGA
Source organism: Linum lewisii (assembly GCA_034768395.1). Lineage (NCBI taxonomy): Eukaryota > Viridiplantae > Streptophyta > Magnoliopsida > Malpighiales > Linaceae > Linum > Linum lewisii. The sequence goes on from CM068303.1 coordinate 14,985,378, forward strand.
TTCATTCTCCAACCGCCTCCTCCTTGTCTTTTTTGCCACGGCGGAGCAGATTCGAGACAAAATCAGATCTCAACAGCAGAAGGGAGGTCAGTAGAGGCAGAGCAGCTGACTCGCCGGAGTTAGGGGCTGGGACAACGTTGGGAGGGATGACGCTTTAGGGAGTGGTGGGTCAGCTGATTCTTCCCTCGTCGTCATCTACCGGCGCAGCGGAGGAGTTGATTGTGGTGGTGGTTTCGTAGGCAGAGTGGTTGGTGAAGAGGCCGTTGCCGCCGCTGAGGCAGGCGATGGGGTTGATCCGTGGTAATTAGAGTAGTCCCGGGAGCAATTAAAGAAGAAAAAGGGCTGGTCGTAGAGTCTCGGAACGGCGAAGATTGGGCGGCGGCCGACGACGGTATTCAGAGTTGAAGAAGACGAACAGTGGAAAAGGGATGGGATTTAACAATTGTGGAAAATTACATTTTAGTCATTGTTTTTTACATTATAGACAGTTTGATTGTTTAATATTAAAAATTATAATTTTAGTCACTATTTTTTATGTTGTTGACATTGTTGGAATAATATTTGAATTATATAAACGGGTCGTCGAATAACATATTAACTAGTTTGTATTAGATAAGTAGTTAACTAGTTAACTCGATAAGTTAATTAGTTGACTAATTTTGGTAACTAGTTATCACCTAAAAATCTTGTTAACTAGTTATCTAAATCATGATGTTAACTAGTTAAATTGATAAGTTAATTAGTTGACTAATTTTGATAACTAGTTAACTGGATTGATTAACTAGTTATCATCTGAAAAAAATGTTAACTGACTAGTTATCTTAGCCATGATGTTAACTGGTTATCATCTTTAAAAAATGTTAACTAGTTATCTTAGTCTTGATGTTAACTAGTTAACTCGATAAGTTATCTAGTTAACTAATTATGCTAATTTGTTAATGACCTGTTAACTAATTTTGATAACTAGTTAACTAATGTTAAGTTATCACCTAAAATTGTTAACTAGTTATCAATAAAAAATTGTTAACTAGTTATTAATAAAAAAATTGTTAACTAGTTATCAGGTTAAAATATGGTAACAAGTTATCAAACAAAAAACGATGTTAACTTGTTATCAGGTAAAAACGATGTTAACTAATTATGTTAATTTGAAGTTATCACCTAAATCTGTTAACAAGTTATAAAAAAACCGATGTTAACTAGTTATCAGGTAAAAACCACGTTAACTTGTTATCAGTTAAAAAAATAACTGTTATCGGGTAAAAAATTTGTTAACAAGTTAACTCGATTAGTTAACTAGTTAACTAGTTAACAACTTGTTAAGTTAACTAGTTAACAACTTGATAACTAGTTAACTCGGTTGGTTAACTAGTCAACAAAAATATTGTTATCAAGTAAAAAATTTGTTAACTAGTTAACACCTTAATAAGTTAACTAGTTAACTTGGTTGGTTAACCTGTTAGTAAAAAATCTGTTAATAAGTTATCAAACAAAAAACTATGTTAACTAGTTATCAGTTAAAAAAACACTGTTAACTAGTTAACAGCAAAAAAAAGTGTTAACTAGTATTTTTTTTAAGTAAAAAAAAATTTCAAAAAAAAAAACTCGCCGGAAAAGTCGCCGACAACGACGGCCGGTCACCGGAAAAGTCGTCGGCGACGGCGGCCGGTCACCGGAGAGTCGCCGGCTGTCACGGTAAATATTAATATATTTAACTAAATATAAAAATTAAATAGTGTGTGTAAAGTCCTAAATACCTCTAACAATCTAGACCATTGGATTAGTCAAAGAGTTAAAGTGTGATCTAATGGTTGAGAAAAGGTTGGAAGGCTTCCAACCCTTGGAAAGGGTTGGAGCCGAATCTGCAGCCCAATGACATGGAATTATTATAGCCAAATAATTTGGCTCCATTTCAATTAAGCTACTGAGCATAAGTTGCTGGAGCAATGCTTTAACAGAAGGTATGTGCGCCAATATCTTTTCTCTTGTGTTCTAGAACGTGACTTCAATCTTAAATTATTTTTGGTTCGATCTCTAGAGTAGTATATATCCTGAAATGCATCAAAATATACAAAACGACGTAAAATGATCCAAAAGGAGCAAAAAATAAAAGCGATCAAATAATCATCAATATCTCATCCAATCACAACTAAAACACAGTGAATATGTCGTCTAATGCGGGATTGAATACTCCAATATTTGGGTGCATCAGTTTTCTTGGTTATGAATAAATTCGTTATTAACCAACCTAGTTCTCTAAGTTTTGAGATAGAGGGAGAAAAAGGATTTATACTAAAATTTTACTGAAAAACTTTCATAAAGAGTATTATCCATAATTATTTACGAACTTTAAATATATAATTCTAACTTACTTATTTCTACTGATCCAATTTAATATATTAAATTTCCATAATGCTATAAATGGCAAAGGATTCGGCTCCAACCCTTTCCAAGGGTTGGAAGTGTTCCAACCTTTTCTCAACCATTAGATACCCTTTGACTTTTAACCAATCCAATGGTCTAGATTGTTAGGGGTATTTAGGACATTTCACACAAATTTTAATTCAATTTTTTTAATTCAAACCGGTCGACCGGTTTACTCGGGTGAACACAATTTCGGTTGGCCCAATTCTGCATATTTCTATTGATTTTTATAAAATTCTCAAATGTGAAATTAAAATTGTAAATCCCAAGATTTGAACCCTAGTCTTCAGTTTAAAAACCCACACATTTACCGTCTGAGACAAGTAACTTAACTAATCAAATACCAGTTTCATACAATAATAATTAATTTGTGCGGAGTAATGATTAAATAACATAATCATACAATAATAATTAATTTTGTACGAAGTAATAGCATAGATTAGACATACAATACCACAAAAGATCTAAATTAATTAAATTTATGATGATTAATAATATATTTTATTAAATAATGAAAAAATAATTTTGGCCCTAATCTACATCTCAAATTTCAGTTCTATTATTTTTTCGACATACTAAATTTTACATAAATCATATCGTTGCTTTCTCCGGTTCAACGTATTGTATGGTATGTGATACGTTATGAGAACAATGTCTCTAGTGACTATCTGTTCACATGTATTTGATAACCTATTAACAAAATTAGATAACAGGTTATTCGAAGTTAACTAAACCGCAACAAGTTTGTTTTTCTTTTGAAATTGAGCTGCAATAAATTATTTTGTTCATAACTAGTTAACATGTTATTTTTTCATAACTAGTTAACATGTTATTTTTTTCATAACTAGTTAACTAGTTATTTGAACTACTTAACATGTTATTTTGGTGATAATTAGATAACTGAATTAGTTAACTAGTTATCATGGCTAGGTAACTAGTTAACTAGTAAACTGATAACTAGTTAACGAATCATCATGATCAACATTTTAATGAGATTTTTTTAACAGGTTATCAAACTAGTTACGTTGTTTTTACCTAGTTAACTAGTTAACATTTTTTTAAGATGATAACTAGTTATAATTATAAGTTAACTAAATAACTTATCGAGTTAACTAGTTAACATCATGATTTGTTAATTAGTTAATGAGTTTATTTAGTTGATAACTAGTTATCAAAATTAGTTAATTAGTTGACTAGTTAATATAATGATTAATTAATTAATTAACAAGATTTTTTAACTAGTTATATGAACTAGCTAACACGATATTCGACTACTAGCTAACTCCGTCGACGACCTGTTAACTAGTTAACAACGGTTTTATTGAAGTTATTCTATTGATAACTAGTTAACTAGAGTTTTTGTTAAAAGGTTATCTACCTAGTTATGTTGTTTTAACTAGTTAACTAGTTAACATAATAACTTAGATAAAAATTTGTTATCAACATTAGTTAACTAGTTATCAAAATTAGTTAACATGTTATTTTAATGTTAACAAGTTATTTTATAGTAACTATTTAACCAATCAAGTTAACTAGTTAACAAATTTTTTACTTGATAACTAGTTATTTTGTTAACATCGTGATAGGGTAACTAGTTAACGAGATTATTGGATAACTAGTTAACAATATTATTTGATAACTAGATAACGTGATTATTTGATAACTAGATAACATCATGATTAGATAACTAGTCAACAATGTTTTTATTTGATAACTAGATAACGTGATTATTTGATAACTAGATAACATCATGATTAGATAACTAGTTAACAATGTTTTTAGTTGATAACTAGTTAACACGTTTTTAGATGACCAAATTATATAGTTACATGGTAATAGGATTTTTATGTTATCTAGTTATCTAACTAGTTAACTGAAATTACGTTTTTTTTCTATTGATGGCATGTTATCTAGGTAACTAATTACTTTGGGCAATCATTGTAATATATAAAAATTTACAAAATTTTCTGTTAACTGAATGAAGATGGAGTACCAAACTGTAAACTAGAAAACTTGAATGGTTAAAATGAAGATGGAGTACGGCAAAATGTCATTTTCTTTTATGTTGTGTGTGTTCACAGATGATCAAGTATCGTCAGAGACTGTGATGGTAGATGCATCATCGATTGCCAATGGGTGCTGGAAAGGGAGGGGTAGTTTGAGTGTGATGGTGATGGCCGTTGACTGCTAAGAATTACTGGAAAGGCTAGCAATTCGCATGGGTTAATTTTTTTTTTTAAATGCCGAAATTATCCCTCCTGTTTTTGGTTGGAACCGGTCCAACCTTTAAAGGTTGGGTCCGGATCCTGAGCCTGCTATAAACTACGTTCATTGAATTAATAACTTATTTTATTAAGGCAATAATAATATTTTTAATTCTAAATAACTGATTGTTCTTAATCCTATCCTAATGTTGCCATAAGGACATAATTCATTTTCCTAAAACTAAAATATTAGTTATGTTCTACATATTACTAACTTCAATATTACCTAATGACATAATCATAATTCTAATAAGTGTTAAATTCTTATTTAAGATTGATTCTAGGGTTTTTTCATCCGTTCTTATGATTTCACCTAACTCTGTTAGCTGACTGGGCTTAATTTGATTGACTTTAAAAGATACAGGACTATTCTGCTTGACTAGAGAACTGGTTTGATCGCGGATTGAAAATCAAGTGACCTACCTGATAGTTTATAAAGTTCCCTTTGTTTATAATTCGAAAGGTTCATGCTTCCAAGGTACTTAGAGATTCATTTGTGACCTAACATTAAAGAATCAGAATTCTAGTGACCAAATCATAGTCACTGGAATTCCAGTGGCTGAACTGTTTGTCCGTCGCCGATCAACATCTCTAGAAATCGGCGAGTTCAAGCCAGTTTCTGGCAAACTCCCACTGAACTAAAATGGGAGTAATGGTTCACTTAATTGAATGGGAACCCTGGGCTACCTAGGACGAATATTTTCAAGGCTCGACACGATTGATTCGAGGCTGGAACGGAGGGATTCGATGTCGGCCGCGTTCGCCAGAAACTGAGATTGAGCAACATGGGAAACACACTCAGTTGGGTTTTAAAAAAAAAAATTACAATGCCCGATACGAGTTCCTTATCGAAGGGTGGGATGGCTGGGGAAGGACGACAGGTCATCGTCGATGCCGGCAGGAGCTGCTGGCTATGGAGAACGGTCGACGATTTCTGATTTCGAAAAATAGGGGAAGTTGATGTTGGTTCTGTTTGGGATAGAAGAGAATGGAGGCTTGCTTTTGTGAGGAAACAAATAAAGGGATGGAATTTGATTCATTGAATTAAGCAGTTTTGGAGATTGAAGTATTGAATGCAGCTTTGGTTTCCAAGTCGACGGGAATCAGAACACTGAATCTCGACACAGGGGAATGAAGCTTAAAGAAGATGATGACTGCTTTGCTGAACGGCATCGTTTCTGTTGGTGTGGGGCTGTTTAATCAAAACATTGCGTTTTGATTAAATAAAATGAAAAAGAACTTGGCCCGGGACTGCTAATGTTGAGTGTCAAACCGGTGACCCTGGGCTTGAAGGTTTAGTCCAGTAAACACTTGGCCACGTACTTAATCTCAATAAATTCTATATCATGCTCTTACTCCTACTATAAGGTTAGATGATTGCACTTCCTAACCTCATAACGAAATAAGTTCAATGCCAAATGATAATCACTAATGTAGGATAATCATGCTATCATCTAATAATAGAACAATGTTAATGAATATAATGATTTGTTAACAAGTCTGAATATCTTATTGAGGTTATTTTAGAAATTTTAGCACTAAAATTCTGACCACAAGTTCGAGGTGTAATAGTGACAGTTTGAAAAAGTGGAGTAACCAGTCGTGCCATAATAGCGCAGTCGAGATTCGGAACACCCAATTAAAGCTGGCAGAAATCCAAGATGGTGTTAGGGATGTGGAGATGGCAGCCATGGAAAAATCTCTTGAGGAGGACCTTAACAAGCTTTGGAGACAAGAAGAAATATACTAGAAACAACGAGCCCGGAAAAAGATGGCTTACGGAAGGTGACAAGAACACGAAATTCTTCAATTCCAACACGGTACAAAGGAGACAAAGAAATAGAACCCTATAAAGCTTAAGAACGGTGACTCAAAATGGATAGAAGGAGAAACAAATATTATTAACCATGTAAAGGGCTTCTATGAGGACTTGTTCACAGCCTCTAACCCTAGGGGTAGAGATGACATTAGAAACAGCGTTCCTAAGGTAATTTCGGAGGCGATGAATACTCACCTCTACCAGCAGATAACTAAGGAGGAAATCAAGAAAATGGTTTTTCACATGGCCCCCCACAAGTCTCCAAGTCCGGATGGCTTTTCCGGATATTTCTTCCAGAAATACTAGGAGGTTATCAAAGATCATCTTTGTGAGGAAGTTAAGAATTTATTTTCAAGCTCGTCCATGCCAGAAGGATGGATCAACACTAACGTGGCTATTGTCCCAAAGTGCCCAATCTAGAGACGATCTCCCAATTCCGGCCGATTAGCTGTTCCAACTTCAAATATAAAATTATTTAAAAAATCATGGCAGAGAGGTTGAAGATTTGGATCCCAAAGATTATCTCGTAGATGCAGGCAGCTTTCACGGGTGGTCGAGCGATCCAAAACAATGTTATGATTGTGCATGAGGTGTTACACCATTTTAAGTCTCGCGCCGGAAAATTCAAATGGGACATGATGTTAAAAATGGACATGATGAAAGCGTATGATATGGTCAACTGGAATTGTCTGGAGGATATCCTTAGGACCATGGTATTCTCCCCGTTATGGTGTGGGTGGGTCTCTAAATGCATTAGAACGGGACTCCTTCAGAGCAATTTGTTTGTCCCAGGGTATCCCCTTCATTCCTATTCATTATCCTCACGAATTATTTGTCTTCTCTCATCAACAAGAATTTTAAAACTAGAGCTATTAAATGAATCAACTTAATCAGAGATGCCCAACTTTGACCCATGTCCTCTTTGTGGATGACACCATTCTCTTTGGAAAAGCTTCAGTTTTAGAGTCATGACTTTTCTAAAGACAATGGAGAGATATGGGAAGATGACAAGGTAGACTATCAGCCACCAGAAGTTTTCTATTATGTTTTCCCAGAAAACTCTGGTACCTTTGCCGCATCAAATAAGGGAGGTGCTTGGTTTCCATCATAATCCACAGTTTGTTAAGCACCTTGGAGTTCCTTTTGAATGAGGCCGGTCAAAGAATGAGGTTTTCTCTTTCCTCGATCGAATGCGCAATCTTGGTCAATCCTGGAAAAATCTAATGTTATCCCCCTAGAGGTAAGGAAGTACTCCTCAAGGCCGTTTATCACAGTATCCTTACCTATGTGATGTCTTGATTCCTCCTCCTGAATACTCTGACTAAGAAGATGGATTCCCTTCTTGGTGCAGTTTTCTAGGATGGCTCGATGTCCAAAAGCAGTATTCATTGGTCATCCAAGGAAAACCTCACTAACCCGAAAGCGAATGGTGGGTTGGGGTTTAAGGATTTCATGTCTTTCAACCTTGCCTTGTTGGAAAAGCAAGGGTGGCGTCTTATGCAGAATGGTGACCCTCTGTGGGCCAGATTACTAAAAGATCTCTATTTCCGAAAAACATAGTTCTCCCATGCTACAAAAACTAGGAAAATTTCTTGGATCTTGGCTAGCCTTTGCGACTCTAGAGAGGTACTAAATTTAGATGGTAAAAAGAACCCGATAAATGGACGATCTATCCAGGTTTTCAAGGACCCTTGGATCGTTTCAATCCCGAGATTTAGACTTCATGGTAGCCACGATGCAGGCACCCTAGCGAAGGAATGATTTAACGAAGATCAAAACGGTTGGAACGGGGAGGAAGTGGAGAAGTGGTGTGGAGCTACCGAGACTTACACTATCATGAGAATCGTTGTGGGTCCGCCTGATGGGAATGAGGATTAGGTTTGGCATTTTATCATTACAGGTCTCCTTCACGCTTAAGTTCGCTTATTATGTTATTCGTAAGGAGATGGGGACCACCCATCGTTAATGATGTCATCCTACCCACCTGCCCCGGTGCCAACATATATTCCAACACCCCACCCAGGGTCCCCAACTAGAGGCAGAAGCCTAAGGCCCTAGAAGAAATGCTTAGAGCCTAGGCAAGCTCACAACCGGGCCATACAAAGGTTCCTCAACCAAGGTACATGACTAAATTCAGACTTAGACCCCCCCAGCAGCTAGGCAAGCAAGGATGTCAGTCGGGCCACGCCAGGCACTGATGCTGGCCAAGGCCCCAAATCCGGGCCCCGGGCCGAGCCCAAGGCTACCTATGGGCCCTAGATCGAAGGGCACGAGCCAGGAAGCCAAGGACAAGCCTTGGGATCCCCTTGAAGCATTTATGGAGGAACACCGGAGGAAGAGGGAGGAAAGCTTGGCCAAAAAGACCAGAAGCCCGGAGCCAAGCCCCGCCACGGGCCCCGGACGAATCCCAGCACCAGGACTAGGCCCTCGGACAGATCCCCCCGAGCCCCAAGCCAGCACTAGCGTTGAAGATCCCCTGGAAGCATTACTGAAGGACTGGCAGAGGCAGAAGTTTGAACGCCTGGCCAGATTTGCCAAAGGCCGAGAGACAGGCCTGCCCCAAGCGTCGGGCCCGAATCCGAGCACAATGCCAAAGCGATATGGGCCGTGCCAACGTTTGGCTCAGGCCTTTTGGGAAATTCTAATGGCCATGGATTCTTTGAAGCCCCGAGATCCACCTCCAACAAACGGAGTTGAATTTGGAGGAGATTTGAAGGAGGAGCCACGTGAAGATTAGCTCGTACACGACCCGGGCCCAATAATGCAAGCCAATCGGGCTCAGGATTCCTCTCCGGACAAGAAATACTCGATGCCACGGACTGAAGACCGTGATTCCAAGTCCTTCTAGGACTGGGACATGCGGAGGAACATAACTCGGGTCAGAATCCGGCCTACACGCACACGACCACTACAAATCCGAACCAGATTCAGATTCCTGCTCGGGCTAGGGTTTCTTCGGTTTTGCTGGTTTACTATTTGGGGTTTATTTCTTGTTTTCCAAGACTCTTGAGGATTTTTATTTGTGTTTCCCTTCTAGTTTCGAATAAGTAGGAATAATTTAGTCCTTTTTAAACTTTAGTTTATTTTAATATTCGTTTAGGAAGTAGTTATTTATGAGGATTAGGAGAGCTTGTTCACTAACTCCTCCCTATAAATTAAGGTCGCCGGCCACCCTTGTAATCACAACATGAAATTAATAAACCCCTTTTTCATAACTTTGTTCTATTCCCTTCAAGCCTTTGCTCATTGTTGCATCGCTTAAGGTTCGGCTTATCATCAAGAGCATCCATCTCTTGAAGTGGCACCTTCGACTTGATACGTGTGGTTCCTAGCTTTTTTATAGCTAGAGGGTCAAAGTCCTAATCCGCCCCGGTCCCATAGGTTTCTACACATGGCTAGGAGATCAGCTTGTGGTGTTCAATGGTCGTCTGCCCACGGTTGCAGTGGTTCACATCAGTTGGTATCAGAGCACAGTTCAACAATAGGACCAACTCTATCTCAGTTTCCAGGTTCACTCTTGGATCCATATCTTTACTTTATGTTCTTAGAAAATTTGTGTCGAAAATCCCCATCTATTTGAATTTCTTGCATTGAGTGTAACATCCCGGTTCCGAGTCTCCGGTTAGAATTTAAAATTCTTGGTTAAACCTCGTTGGTTAAAACTTTGAGAATTTATATTCGAATTCATTAATTAATTTGCGAGTGTAATTTATTTCGTTAGCGGAGTAAATCATTCTGGGTTAAGTATTTGGGGTTCGAGTTCTAAATCGGTGGGTCGAACCAATTAACTCGAACAGTTGGTTTGGCTTGGGAAAAAGGGTGAAGGGAGGCTGGGCTCAAGGCCCAACCAGGTTTCAGTCCGACTTGCAGCAGTGTGGGCTTCAAGCCCAGCTCGGGTTTGTTCCAACATGGGGAAGAAGAAGGCAGCCCATGTGTTTAAGTGAGGGATGAAGAGATTAAGCCCAATTGGTTAGGGCCGGTTCAGCTATGGCCGAATTATGAGAAAGGTAGTTGGCGGCTGTAGGGGAGGGCAACACGGAAATCGAGTGAGAGAAAGAAGAAAAGAAGGACGGTTGTGGTTTCATAGCACGATGATCGAGGGAGAGGCGGATGGCACAAACGTCGAGGAAGGAGAGATGGAGAATGGCATTCCGGGGAGAGACTGGTGTCGGCGAATCAGCGGTGGTGGCGGAATTGCGATAGTCAAGAGGGAAGGGAGAGGTTCCGGGCAGAGAGATAGTTCGACGAAAGAGAATGGAGCTTCGGATAGGGCTCCGGTCGGACTGGGAAAGAGAACCGACGGCGGCGACGGCTTTGGAACGAGCGGCGATGGCTGGAGATCATCATTCCAAGAAAATAGGAGGCGGCAGAGCAACGCCGGCGTCCTCGAGTGATCGGGGAAGAAGAAGGACGTAAATGAAATTGTTTAAAGTTAAGTGTTTGGTTTTGTGCTTTCTGGAACTTTGAGGATCAATTAGGAATTTGTCTGTAAATTCTCTGTGTGGTCCCTAACTGTGGTAACTGTGACAGATGGGGATGTGCGTCAACTTTGTTAACTTCCTAAGTTGCTGAACCAAATGGCTTAACTAAGGAAGTTATGGATTGCCTCTGAAATTTGGGAAATGTCCAGGCTGGCCACTAGAAGTTCAAGAAAGTTGCAGATCAATATTTTGGTCGTATCTCGCCCGTTTGAAGTCCAAACGACGCACCGTCAGGGCCGCTGGAATCAGGACGATGAGGCGAAAGTTCTAGGACAGAATTCAGGGGATGCTTTTAGGCTAAGGTGAGGGTTTAGCGTACGATAGGTAGTGATGGTCGGTGTGAGGAGTTGAAATTCTGACTTAGATGAATGTAGGGTTTGCATGAAATTGGAAGAGAATAAAAGATGATAACTGTCTTGTAATTGATTGCTTTTGATTATTGATGTTTATCGATTGATGAGTGATTAATAATTGATGTATTGGTTGATGATTGATGGCTGTTTGTGATGTGTTTTGATTGGGGAAAATGATTAACGATGATGATAAACCGATCAGAACTAGTAATGAGTGTAGGAGGGATGGGTTGTGATCATGTTAATATATGTATATACCTTGTTGTATCAGTTGTGATTGTAGGAGGGTGGTCCTGCCAATGTGGGGTCACCCTATAAATGCTGAACAGGTGGATGGCCCTGCCAATGTGGGGTCGTCCTATGAAGGATGAACAGGAGGGTAACCCTAAGACTCATGACATGGCTATCCCTGTACTTGCAGTGGGGGTGGCTGGTGAGCTAGCTGATGACACTCGATTTGACGTGATTATCAGCCCCATTTAAGCAACATTTCATACCCTTTGATGCCATTTTGATGAGTATTTGGTGCATTTGTCGTAACTTTGTAATTATCGGCTCCTAGTGCGTACATTGTCCATTTATTGGCTATTTTTACCCTTTTTGTGAGCTTTTATGTTGATCCCCAGGTTACCACATTATAGAGGACTCTCTCACGAGTCCAGCGCTTCAAACGGAGACCAAATCGGAGTTCAAACGGAGTGGGAATGATCAAAACAAGTCGGAGTGCTGCACAGCTCAAAACGCTGCGTTTTGGAGCTTACATGCCGTGTAAGCTAAATACACTGTGAGCTTACACGCCGTATAAGCTCCCCAGACGGGAAATTTTCAGCTTTTCCAACAAGGAAAGGGTTTTCGGGGGTATTAATAGACTTTTCGAAGCCAGATTTGTTAACATTCAATAGAAAGAGATCAGCCACGACTTGAGGAGAGTTGAGAGAGTATTCCGGAGCTATCAGAGAGATCGTGACGCCATCAATCCATCCCGGAAGACGCTCGGAGCTAGGAATTGAAGATTCTCAAGATCGAAGCTTCACGGATCATCCGAGATTAGGTTTTTTCAGATCCTTTTCTGTTCTTCCTCTATTTAAGATGAATCCTTTTGTCGTCTTCGATTCTTGTTTGTCAGATATGAGTAGCTAAACTTGTAGAGCTTAGATTAGATGAACCCTAAGTGACCCAGGGCTTTAAAGCGGTCACGGATCGGCGGTAATTAGATTCAAAATTCAATCAGTTTCTCTTTGCAGGTTGTTTTGTTCTTGATTGTTTATGCTTCTCTTCTGGTTGATAGCCTAGATTAGGTTTGTGTTGAATTAGGGTTTGTCGCCAGACAGCTTCCCTGCTTTAAAACATTAAAACTTGTCTTTCTTGATCACCTAGATTAGATTCTTGTTAAGCTGAGGATAGAAGCGAACGCTCGCCTCACTTTAGAACATCAATTCAACCAGTTAACCTAATCATTGGAGTGTGCCTTTCGTAGGAACCAGTTAGGGTTAATCCGCTCAAGAGTAACTCATAAATCATTAGTAATTGCACCAGTTAGTTTAGTCGTTGCGAGAGGCGACCGTACCCGGGCGATTAATTAATTTTGGTAGTTAGATCGGATAGAGCGAACGTTCGCTAGTCTTAAACCTAAGGGTCAGGAGTTATGGTGGTGTATAGAAATTGATTGAATGAGAATTGAAAACCGCTGGTCTTGTGATTACTGTTGCCTTAGTTATCTAAGGGGGATTCGAAATCTAAGCTTGTCTGTCGTCTGTCTGAACCAACCAATCATTCTGTCTTTTAATTTCATTTTAATTTTCTTGCATCTTAGTCTAGAAGTCGTGGAACTCACACCACGCACAACGTGTTCAAACTTGAATAAATTGCCAGCATATTTGAGTAAACGATTAGAAGAAACCCTGTGGAATACGATCTGCTTAGCTTCTAGGTTAGTAGTATTTGATCACTGTTTTACAGCTCATCACTAGCCGTTTACCCTTAAATTGTTTGTGATATGTGGAATATTGAATGAGATGGATTGTGAAATTGGATGGAATGATGTTATGTGTCATTGGATGAAATGATGCTATGTGCGATTGGATGACTTGGTGTGACGTGTTGTTTAGGTGAAAGTGGTGCTACGTGGAATGGGGGGTTGGTAATGTGATAGTGATATAAAATTATGACATAGAATTGCATAATGAAGGATACTCCTTCGAGGAAGGATCCTATATGGATGCGTCTGGATGATGTGATGGCCGGCGGGGTAGCGGGGGAACAACTCCTTATGGCGCCTAATTAACTCACATAGCTAAATGAAGTGTGATGTGTTGAGTGTGTATATGTGATGTGCCGTATGTGTTGGTAATCTGATATGTGGTGTGATGAGTTGTGGATTGTGTTGGGTTGATATGTGAACTGTACGGTGTTGCTATGTTGAGCTGTGAGATTGTTGTTGAGTGGTTAATGTATGTGATGATGTGGTGAGTTGTGTATGTGTGTGCGTGTTGTTAGTGTTCTTGAAAGATGACTTGTGCCGTGAAGTTGATCTGTATGTATGACGCTTCCTGGTTATATAATGTTGAGTTGTTTGGAGACATGATGATGGACTGTGCGCATGATGAACTCTGGTGTACTATCGTTAATGTGGTTAGAGAATGCTGAGCTGTGAACTGCACTTACGTGATCGCCTAGACTGTTTTTAGGGATTTAAAGCTGGTAAAGGCTGAGTCTGATTCCACTGTTAATGTTTCGTGAGAAGTTTGGAATCGCTTCTTTTGGATAGATTCGGTGCATAGTTAAACCCAGTGGGTTCACTCAGTTTCATTAGGAAACTGATCCCCTCCCAGTTTTCCCTTTCAGGTTCGCGGGGTTAGAGAGAGTGAGTAAAGTTCAAGTGCTTCAGTTGGGTGTCGAGTGTTAGAGCATTGTTGGCGTGAAGAAGATCTTCAAAGGCTTGAACCAGGAGTTGACCATGTTTTGATGTTGTTGACCATTTTGGGTTGGGGATGTTTTGCATCGTTTGTTTGAACTTTGAGATTGTAAAGAAATCGTGGGTTGAATTGTATCTTTAAATTTTGATTTTGGATTTTAATAATGGAGGCGCTTCCGATTTGCTCTTGTTTATATTTTAATTCGATTTCAATGTTGTTTTCTCCTTTATTTTATTGTTATATCTTCGAGTGATGTTCAAACCAGTTCGACCATGGGTTCAACCCGAGTCGGTTCGAGATGGATGTTACAAGGGTATCAGAGCTTGGTTTGCCTCTGCTGCATGGGTGAACTGTTCTTTCTTCTAGGGGATTAGCTACCCTCTTAATGGAAAGAACGGAAAATCGATGTAGTACTGGCATTCCAGGGGTTTTCAAATGTTTTAACCGGGTTGGGATTTTGAAAGTGAAAGTATATTTTGAAGATCGAAAGTGATTTGAAAAGTTGTCAACTGAAATCGGTTTGTCCTCGGTCCTCCTGAGCCACGAAGAAAGTCATGGGATGTGAAGTTGTAGTGTTGAGTAGTAGTTGAGTGAGAATAGAGTGTCGGGTTAGGAGAGTTCCTTGACCTTTAGAACTAGAACGAAAGTTAGGATGCTAGCTTGACGTGGAAGTTTTAGGTGTGTTTTGTGAGAGGGTTGGGAGTCGGTTGAGGAGAGGAGTCAATGAGTGCTACAAGAACCTATCTTGTTTGTTGAAATGAAATTTCAAAGAAGGTTTTAGTTTGTGAGAATTTTGTCTTGCATTGTTTTCAGCTGTGGTTTGAATGAGATTTTAACCTGCCGAGAAGGTTTTGATTTTTGTTCCATGTTGAAAAACTTAGAAGGATTCAAGGATTTGATCTTTTGGGAAATTAGTATTTCGTGGTCCGTTTTGTCAATGAGATTTTGGTGTCGAGTCTTAGTATTAGTTCTTTGAGTGATTGGTGTAGAGTATTTGAAGAGCGTTTTAATGATTTCGTATTTTAACTGATTGGATTTTACTAATTTTGGTTTTGGGCTAGTAAATTGATGGCTGGGGTTCTTGGTTGAGTTCAAAGGAGTTTTGAAATTGCTTTTACTTTTTCGAAGTCGAGTCATGAATTTTTGTGGTTTCATTTTGTTAAACGTTCTTGTTTCGAAAGTTGGTGAGTGTTTTCAATTGTACTGATGTTTAGAGTTTTGAAAGCATTTGAGCATTTTAAACTAAGATAGAGTCCGGTTTTGAGATTAAAGGTTTTAGGAGTTTGGTTTTAAACAGAGGAACTTGGTTCCGATTTGAAAATGAATTTATTAAAGCTTCGTTTTTCTTGTCTTTGAAAATTGTGCTTGGGCTTTGAAAACCAGTTTGAGAGAGGAATCTGTAACGACAGAGTTTAGATGGTTAGTTAGTGCTCAAGTGGCTTGAGAATAGTAGCTGGAAATTTGAAGTGGGTTGGAGGAGTGAGGTCCTTGTAGACTTTGGTTAAGTTAGGTAGAATGCTTGAAGGGTATGAGCTCTAGCCTAAGGTGTTAGCTAAGGAGCTTGTTGCTTTGTTGAGTTGTGTGTTTTGGTTGTGCTCTAGTGGCATGTTGTGCCTTAAGTGTTCGGTTGTGCGTGTGAGTTAGGTGGAAATCCGAGTTCGTGTAAGTGAAGTGTGTAAGTGAAGTGTGTTAGGAGGTGTGTGTGTGTGTTGCTAGAACCGTTAAGAGAGAGTTTCGGGTGGTGATGTAATCCTTGAACTACTACGTCTGGTGTGATTTGTGAATACATTACTAGGTCGAGTTGGGTTGTGATTTCGGGGACGAAATCCTTTGAAGTTGTGGAGAGTTGTAACATCCCGGTTCCGAGTCTCCGGTTAGAATTTAAAATTCTTGGTTAAACATCGTTGGTTAAAACTTCGAGAATTTATTTCGTTAGCGGTAAATCATTCTGGGTTAAGTATTTGGGGTTCGAGTTCTAAATCGGTGGGCCGAACCAATTAACTCAAACAATTGGTTTGACTTGGGAAAAATGGTGAAGGGGAGGCTGGGCTCAAGGCCCAACCAGGCCCAAAAATGGTGAAGGGCTCGACGCCGCCTGACCCTGGCGCCGCCCTGTCCACCCCCGGCACAACGCCCGACGGACCCCATGACCCCAACGCCGCCCTGACCGACCCCGGCCCGACGCCGCCTGACCCCGGCGCCGCCCTGTCCACCCCCGGCCCGACGACGGCCGACCCCAGCGCACCCAACAGGCCCCACGACCCTGGCGCCGCCCTGTCCACCCCGGGCCCGATGCCACCCGAACCCGACACGGCACTGGCCTACGCCGAAGCACCCATACCAGTCCCGGTATGGCACGAAGGCCTCAGACCCGAGCCTAGAGCACCCGTACCAGCCCCGGTACGGCCCGAAACCCCACGGAGCCCCGATAAAGCACCAGGTCAAATCCTATATTCCCCTGTGATTAATTTTATGATTTCTAACGGACTATCAGGCAAGGATTCGAGGACGAATCCTCTTCAAGAAGAGGGGGATGATGTGATCCTGGCCACCCTCGGGCCAACCCCGAGCCAAGAGCCTGAACAAAGCCCTCTGGAGACATTCCAGAAGATGTGGCCGAAGCATAATGAAGAAAGCCTGGCCAGAAGAAGCTGGCACCCGAAGATAGACCCCGGTACGAGCCCCGGACCAGGCCAAATACCAGAACTAAGCTTAAGGATCGAGGCCATGATCCCTGGACCAGCACCAGCCCTTGAAGACCTCCTGAGAGCATTCCTGAACACTTGGCCGAAGCATAACTCGAAGGGCCCGAACCGATTTGAAGAAGGTCAAGAGCAAGATGTGTCCCCGAGCCAAGATGCCGCAAAGGAGAACTTATGGCCCATCCAACAATTGGCTTGTGCCTTTTGGGAAATTCCAGCAGCCCTAGATAGCTTAAAGACTCAGGAGCACCCTCCAACAAACAGAGCTCAATTCGGAGGAGTATTGAAGAAGTTAGGGCTAAAGCAAGTCCTAGTGATGCATGGCCTAAGCATCACTAAATGGAGCCCGGATGCTGATCCGAGGAAGGCCAAGCCAGGAGCTGTGATCAGGCCACCACCCGAGCCTGATCCAAGAGGAGAGGATCAAGGAGACTCCAACCTTGGAGGAGAGCCAAGAGTTCAGCCCGACTAAGAAGCTACGGGCCAGAACTAAAGAGAACAAGGGCCAAACCCGGATTTCTGGACAGATTCCTAGTCCGACAAGGATTGACGAATATGGGCTACTTGGAGACAAAATCTGGACAGATGTCCAACATGAAAGTTGTATCCCATGGAGTCTACTACGGATCTGCAAAAGATCAGAATTTTATAAATTTGTTTATTATTTACTCGGCCCATAATTCCAGAACCCGTTAGGCTTTTTTTGGGGAAACTTGGCTCCCAAGTTGAGAGTTCTTGTTAAAGTAGGATTCTTTTCCCTTGTAGGGTTGGAGTCCGAATTTACCTTATTTTTAGTCTAGATTAGGATTAGTTAAAGTCCTCTTTAGAATTCTAATTAGGACTCTTTATTTTCTTTATTTTATTATTATTTAGGAAGTAGTGTTTAGGGAGGAGAGCTTGTTCCTTCACCTATATAAAGAGGCCGCCGGCCACCTCTTGTACTCAGAACCCCCTTTTGATTAAATATATTTCAGAACTTATGTTCTTTTCCCTTCGAGTTAATGTGAGGAGCATTGCTTAAGGTTGACTTATCATCAAGAGCATCCATCTCTTGGCGTGGCGTCTACGACTTGATACTTCTGGTTCCCAGCTGTTATATAGCTGACGGGTCAAAGTCCTCTCCATCCCCGGTTCCTGAAGGTTTCTACCTCGTTGCACGATAATCAACTTGCGGTGGTTAGGGTCGTCTGCCCACGGTTGCAGCGGTTCACATCAATTGCGTGGTGGAATTGAAAAGTGGAATTGTGAAATGGTATTGGTTGAATGGGATTGCATTATGATGTGTATATGTGATGTGCCGTATGTGTTGGTAATCTGATATGTGGTGTGATGAGTTGTAGACTGTGTTGGGTTTATATGTGAACTGTACGGTGTTGCTATGTTGAGCTGTGAGATTGTTGTTGAGTGGTTAATGTATGTGATGATGTGGTGAGTTGTGTATGTGTGTGCGTGTTGTTAGTGTTCTTGAAAGATGACTTGTGCCGTGATGTTGATCTGTATGTATGACGCTTCCTGGTTATATAATGTTGAGTTGTTTGGAGACATGATGATGGACTGTGTGCATGATGAACTCTGGTGTACTATCGTTAATGTGGTTAGAGAATGCTGAGTTGTGAACTGCACTTACGTGATCGCCTAAACTGTTTTTAGGGATTTAAAGCTGGTAAAGGCTGAGTCTGGTTCCACTGTTAATGTTTCGTGAGAAGTTTGGAATCGCTTCTTTTGGATAGGTTCGCGCATAGTTAACCCAGTGGGTTCACTCAGTTTCATTAGGAAATTGATCCCCTCCCAGTTTTTCCTTTCAGGTTCGTGGGGTTAGAGAGAGTGAGTAAAGTTCAAGTGCTTCAGTCATCATCAATCACCACCCATCAACCCTAGGAGACATTTCTGGAGCAAATTGAAGTAATTGGAGCTTGGATTGAAGCCAACAAACCTTGGGAGAAGTGCTTTGATGACACTCGATTTTACGTGATTATCAGCCTCACTTAAGCTACATTTCCTTGCTTGAATCTCGGGTTTTAGGGAAATTTAATATGTTTTCACCTAATTGCTCTAATTCTTGCCGTTTTGGTTACTTTGTCACGTTATGAGTCTATTTGATGGGTTTCTAGTGTTTTTTAGATTACACAGGGTTTTGCTGTCAAATACGTAGCCACCGACGATATCGGGAAGGAAGAAACCTCAAGGGATGGCCCGAGATCAATCCAGAAGTCAACCAAGCCAGAAGAAAGCACTGCCCCGATTTTAACTAGAGTTTTTGGCGAGAAGTCCAAAGTCTTCACCGAAAACTTATGCAAAAATTGCACAGTCGAAAATAGGAGATCCATCCGAGGTTTCCACTGAAGTCTTCGGCGAAAACTCTCAAGTTTTTGCCAAAAACTAATCCTTTTCCGGCTGGGATTTTGAAACCCTATAAATACTAAACCGGCGGCCACAAACAAGAGGACGACTATTTTTCAAAAAAACCCTACCAACACTAATTTTTCCAAGGATTAATTTCCAGACTTCAAA
This sequence comes from Linum lewisii, assembly GCA_034768395.1. Taxonomy (NCBI): domain Eukaryota; kingdom Viridiplantae; phylum Streptophyta; class Magnoliopsida; order Malpighiales; family Linaceae; genus Linum; species Linum lewisii. The sequence goes on from CM068303.1 coordinate 15,004,847, forward strand.
GTTCAAGAGAGAGAGAGTTTAGAGAGTTCAAAGAGCCGGGAAGAGATCATGACGCCATCCTTCTATCTCGGAGAGCTCGGTGCTAAGAGTTGAAGATCCAGGAGATTGAAGCTTCACAGATTCATCTGAAATTAGGTTTTACAGTTGATGTTGCAGCTTTAGCGGTATCAAATAACTAACCTACCGAAGTAGACTAGATCGTATTCCACAGGGTTTCTACTAATCGACTACTCAAAGAAGCTGGCAAATTACTCAGGTTTAAACACTTAGTGCGTGGTGTGAGTTCCACGACTTCTAATCTAATAAAGCAGGAAAATAAAAGACAGAAAAGTAAAAGGTTGACTAACGAGAAGATAGACGAACTTAGATTTCGAATCCCCCTTAGATCACCAGAGCATTGGCAATCAACAGATCAGCGATTTTCAATTCTAATTCAATCAGTTTCTATACACCACCATAACTCCTTACCCTTAGGTTTAAGACTGGCGAACGTTTCGCTCTATCCGATCTAACTACCAAGATTAACTAGCCGCCCGGGTACGGTCGCCTCTCGCAACGACTTAATTAACTGGTGCAATTACTAACGATTTATGAGTTACTCTTGCAGTGGATTAACCCTAATCGGTTCCTACGAAAGGCACACTCCAATTATAAGGTTAACTGGTTGAATTGATGTTTTAAAGAGAGGCGAGCGTTCGCTTCTATCCTCAGCTTAACAAGAATCTAAACTAGGTGATCAAGGAAGACAAGTTTATGCGCCAAAGCAGGGAAGCTGTCTGGCGACTAACCCTAGCTTGCATAAACTTAATCTAGGCGATCAACCAGAGAAGAAACATAAACAATGACGAACAAAACAACTATGCAAAGAGAAACTGATTGAACTTCGAATCTAATTACCGCCGATCCGTGACCGCTTTAAAGCCCTGGGTCACTTAGGGTTCATCTAATCTAAGCTCTACAAGTTCAGCTACTCATAACGATAACAGAAGAATCAAAGGCAACAAAGGAAATCATCATACAGAGGAAGAACAGATAAGAACTGAAAAACCTAATTCTGACGACTCCGATGAAGCTTCGATCTCCTGGATCTTCAACTTTAAGCTCCGAGCTCTTCGAGGTGGAAGGATGGTATTACGATCTCTCCACGGATCTTCGAACTCTCTAAACTCTATCTATCGACCCTAAGGTCGTGGCTAATCAGCCAAAATTCGTGTATATTCAATCTGGCTTCAAAAAGTCTATATATAACCCAGAAACCCTTTACAAGTTGGAAAAGGCTGAAAATTAGGGTTTCTGCCCGGATTTTTTCAAAGGAATTTTCGCCGAAAATAGGAAGGAATTTTCGCCGAAAATGTTAGTTAAAAACCAGCTCCAACTTGTTTCGATGATTCCCGCTCCGTTTGAACTCCGATTTGGTCCCCGTTTGAAGCGCTGGACTCGTGAGAGAGTCCTCTATAATGTGGTAACCTGGGGGCTCAACATAAAAGCTAAAAAAAAGGTTAAAAATGGCCAAGAAATGGATAATGTACGCACTAGGAGCCGATAATCACAAAGTTATGACAAATGCACCAAATACTCATCAAAATGGCATCAAAGGGTATGAAATGTTGCTTAAATGGGGCTGATAATCACGTCAAATCGAGTGTCATCAAAATACCCCACACTTAAGCTTTTGCTTGTCCTCAAGCAAACTGAAGTGGAACACACTCAAATTCATGAATGACACGAGATTAAACTGAGATTCAATTTCTAACGATTTGGTTTAGACTATTCCACGTAGAAAAAGTGACCTACACATGAAAGAACATCAACCAAACAAGTTTTCGATCTCACTAATTTCTGCACACTTCAAGTAGTGGTTTTAACAAAGCTCATTCTTGGCAAAACAATTAATCATAATTAACCGACTATGATAACACCAATTCTAATCAAAAAGACTTTAAGCTCTAGCCATGATGTGGATGCGGAGGTAGGAAAAGTGACGTGGCTATCGACTCGACTTCATCCGTTTCTAGATCTGTACGTTACATGTTCTAGCTAGGACCGATTTAAACAATGATTTATTTCAAGTTCAACTTCTTCCTTCAATTGATTTACTGCATACTAGTGCTCGATACCAAACACTTCACTTAGGTGTTGGACCTGCCTAGCTCACAGTATTTGTGTCTATGCTAGTGCTCAACCCGAACACTTCACTTAGGTGTCGACCTTGCCTAGCTTTATTTTTAGCACTTAAAGAACTTAACAATTACTTTGAACAACTCAATTACTTGATTTAACAATTTAGCCACTTGATCCTAGCTAGTTATAACTTTTTACACAAGATTTCGAATTGGATTTTCGTCTAATCTCTAGCCACAATCACAGGTGAACAAATATGGAGTGAAAAACATGGGAGAAGCTAGCATTTATCATCTTAGAACGGTGTTATCGAGCTTTGTGATTAACAAGCAAAACAATTTAATTAATTCATATTTCAACTACTGAAGTGATTTATGATCTGTTCTGACCTAGACTCATTTAATATCAGTGCCAACACGTTGGTTACAAGTTCTAAGTGGAACAGTCTAGACGTCATTGTTCAAAGTTGAAGTCAATTTAACATCAAAAGTCAAGAATTGAGCAATTCTATGCTAGAGAAATTTCAAATTTGAACCACAGAATCATAGATAGCAAGCAAGATCAGGCAAATTCTAACATCCTACCCCACACTTAAACGGTTCTGTGTCCTCACAAAACTAATCTAGAGTAGAGAGATACGAAGAACCTGGAGGGTGATGGTCTGTGTAGCGGATGAGCACGGAGAGTCCGGAGTAGCTACTCAAGTTCCTACAAAACAAAAACAACAAAAAGATCAAAAGGATATCGGGACAAGTGTCCCGGATCCACACAGAATAAAAGTCGAACAAAGAAGGTTAGGGGAATTTTGAAAATATTTTGACTCTTTTTTTTTTTAAGAAAAGGTTTTCGAAAATTTTCTGACCCAACTAAGGTTTTTGCCGAAAACTGGTGAAGTTTTCGGCGAAAACTACTTTGAAAACAAAGACAGACGACTTAACTAAACATTTTCGCCGAAAACTAATTCAAAAACAGAAACAGACTCAAACAGACTAAACATTTCACCAAAAACTTTGGAAGTTTTTCGGCGAAAACAACTTTGAAATCCCACTGGAAAACAGACTCGAACAAACTAAAGTTTTCACCGAAAAATCTGAGGAGTTTTCGACGAAAATTTGGCCTGACACAGAAAATTAAAACAGACGAAAATAAAAGAAAACTGACATTTTGGCTCCCCGAAACTGACTCGAACGACGAAAAAGACTGACTCAATAATTCAAAAACGGACTCCAGCCGTGGATTGCCTCCCACGAAGCGCTCTCTTTTAACGTCCTTGAGTCGGATGGTACCTGTTAGGGACCCCAACTCAAGAGCTCCTTGAAGTCAATCGTCTTCTTCAATGCCAGCGGTTGAGTGACATGTAGCACTCTAGAAGGGTGATGCAGCCGGTAGTGCTCCAATAGATCGCAGTTTTGGTTGGATGACCAGTTCTTCTCGAATTCTCCTACCGGAGGAGAAAAGAGGTAGTACGGCGCGACATGGTCAATGAGCTCCATCTTCTCTACAGGTTGACTCGGTGGAAGTGTAGGTGAGGGTATCTCCTCAATCTCTATGTGCTCCTCTTCGGCTTCAACTTCGGGATGGATTAGCTCTATGTCTTCATCAACCACCACCGCCAAGGATTCTTCTAGGTCATAATAGTCATGGATAGGATCATCACTTCTTCTTCGAACAGCTCTTGAGCGTCTTCTGTCATTAACTGCTTTGGTTGCTCGAGCTTGATGTCCGTCGCGAGATGAGCTTGTAGCATTGAAGATATATTATCCAAGGCAGATTGGGTTCTCGACGAGCATTGTTGATGTTCATGAAGCATCTCTTGGTTATCTCTAGCGCCACTTTGATGTTCTTGTTGGTGTATCTCTTGGTAACCTTGTAGCATTGAAGAGATTTTATCAAAGAGGGAGTCAAATCTCGCCGTTTGTTGTTGTTGTTGATGAAGCATCTCTTGGTAATCCTCAATATTTGGTGCTCCATTGACGCGCCACTCTTGGTACTGGTCATCCCATCTGTAATCCTGCATAATCAAAACTCAAAAGCACTACCCAGGTAAATCATGAAAATATGGAGGGAAAATAAATGGTAAGGCGGAAAGGTAGAAGAATAATTTGCCAACTCTTCTTTCAAACAATTAGAAGAGTCCCCGGCAACGACGCCAATTTGATGTTGCAGTTTTAGCGGTATCAAATAACTAACCTACCGAAGTAGACTAAATCGTATTCCACATGGTTTCTACTAATTGACTACTCAAAGAAGCTGGCAAATTACTCAGGTTTAAACACTTAGTGCGTGGTGTGAGTTCCACGACTTCTAATCTAATAAAGCAGGAAAATAAAAGACAGAAAAGTAAAAGGTTGACTAACGAGAATATAGACGAACTTAGATTTCGAATCCCCCTTAGATCACCAGAGCATTGGCAATCAACAGATCAGCGGTTTTCAATTCTAATTCAATCAGTTTCTATACACCACCATAACTCCTTACCCTTAGGTTTAAGACTGGCGAACGTTCGCTCTATCCGATCTAACTACCAAGATTAACTAGCCGCCCGGGTACGGTCCCTCTCGCAACGACTTAATTAACTGGTGCAATTACTAACGATTTATGAGTTACTCTTGCAGTGGATTAACCCTAATCGGTTCCTACGAAAGGCACACTCCAATTATAAGGTTAACTGGTTGAATTGATGTTTTAAAGAGAGGCGAGCGTTCGCTTCTATCCTCAGCTTAACAAGAATCTAAACTAGGTGATCAAGGAAGACAAGTTTATGCGCCAAAGCAGGGAAGCTGTCTGGCGACTAACCCTAGCTTGCATAAACTTAATCTAGGCGATCAACCAGAGAAGAAACATAAACAATGACAACAAAACAACTATGCAAAGAGAAACTGATTGAACTTCAAATCTAATTACCGCCGATCCGTGATCGCTTTAAAGCCCTGTGTCACTTAGGGTTCATCTAATCTAAGCTCTACAAGTTCAGCTACTCATAATAATAACAGAAGAATCAAAGGCAACAAAGGAAATCATCATACAGAGGAAGAACAGATAAGAACTGAAAAACCTAATTCTGACGACTCCGACGAAGCTTCAATCTCCTGGATCTTCAACTTTAAGCTCCGAGCTTTTCGAGGTGGAAGGATGGCGTCACGATCTCTCCATGGATCTTCGAACTCTCTAAACTCTATCTATCGACCCTAAGGTCGTGGCTAATCAGCCAAAATTCGTGTATATTCAATCTGGCTTCAAAAAGTCTATATATAACCCCAGAAACCCTTTACAAGTTGGAAAAGACTGAAAATTAGGGTTTCTGCCCGGATTTTCAAAGGAATTTTCGCCGAAAATAGGAAGGAATTTTCACCGAAAATGTTAGTTAAAAACCAGCTCCAACTTGTTTTGATGATTCCCGCTCCGTTTGAACTCCGATTTGGTCCCCGTTTGAAGAGCTGGACTCGTGAGAGAGTCCTCTATAATGTGGTAACCTGGGGGCTCAACATAAAAGCTCAAAAAAAGGGTAAAAATGGCCAAGAAATGGATAATGTAAGCACTAGGAGCCGATAATCACAAAGTTACGACAAATGCACCAAATAGTCATCAAAATGGCATCAAAGGGTATGAAATGTTGCTTAAATAGGGCTGATAATCACGTCAAATCGAGTGTCATCAACAGTCTTCTCTGTTTTTCCTGTTTGAAGATGTATTCTTTGTTTGTCTTCGATTCTTTTATATTGGATATGAGTAGCTAAACTCATAGAGATTAGACTAGATGAACCCTAAGTGATCTGGGGCTTTAAAGCGTCACGGATCGGCGATAATTAAATCCAGTTTCAATCCATTTCTCTTGCATGTTTGGTTTGTTCTTAATTGTTTTTGTGTTTCTTTTCTAGCTTGATCACCTAGGTAAGATTCTAGTCAAGCTGAGGATAGTACCGAACGTTTGCCTCACTTCAAAACACCAAATCAACAGTTAACCTATTCATTGGAACAATTTTCTTCGTAGGAACCAGTTAGGGTTAATCCGCTGCTAGAGTAACTCAATAAACACTAGTAATCACACCGGTTAGTTTTCTGTTGCAGAAGTGAACGCACGGGCGGTCAATTAATCTTGGTAGTTAGATCGGATAGAGCGAACGTTCGCCAGTCTTAAACCTAAGGGTCAGGAATTATGGTGGTGTCTGAGAATTGAATGATTCGGGATTGAAAACCGCTGGTCTTGTGATCACCAATGTTCTGGTGATCTTACGGGGATTCGAAATCTAAGCTTGTCTGTCGCTTTGTTAAGTCAATCAACCTTTCATTTTGCTTTCTGTTTCATTTCAATTTCTTTGCTTCATAGACTAGAAGTCGTGGAACTCACACCACGCAAACTTGTTTTAAAACTTGAGTAATTTGCCGACTCATTTGAGTAAACGATTAGAAGAGACCCGTGGAATAACGATCTATCTTGCTTTGTGCTTGATAGTTATTTGACTACACGCACGTGAAAACGCGTCCATCAAATTGGCGCCGTTGCCGGGGACTCTTCTCATTGCTTGAATGAAGAGTTGTGCATTTTATTCTTCTACCTTTCCATCTTTCATAGTTCATCACACTTTGATTTTACACCGGTTGTGTTTGGTTTTGTTCTTCGCAGGCTGTTCACAGGTTTATGCATCACCGCTCGAATACTCGTTCTCAGTCTAAGTCTATCAAGTCTACTACTTCAGACAAGCCAGGTACTTCAGACAAGCCAGGTAGGCAACCACGAGTTCCGAAGCAATCTACTATCGTCCCGCCTTCATCTTTTACTCCAATTAAGATCAGAGGAGCCGAAGGAGAGCTCCTCATCTTCATCTTCATCTGCTTTATCAACCGCATCACTTTCGCCACCACCTTCTCCTAGAATGGACGACCAGCTATCGCTTCCTCCACCACCGCCGGCTCAGAAAAGTCTTGCCGATTATAACAAGCCGAGCGCGACTAGCGTTCGATCCTCTATCTCTGTGCCGCGCAATGTAGATGATCTTGGCTATGAGAATAAGATCCCCTTCTCGGGAATGATCTCTAGGGACGTGCAGTTTTAAGGAAGGCCACACGATAACCCTTGCACTCACTTGGCGGACTTCATTGCTCTTTGCGAGACATTCAAGAATGGGAATCTCGACAAGAACACCTTGTGCTTACGAGTCCTTCCATTCTCTCTTCGAGGCCCCGCTAAAAGATGGTTAAATAGCAAGCCTCCTGGTTACTACACCGACTGGGACAAGCGGGCTCAAGACTTCGTTGAAGAATACTTCCCTCCTTCAAGAACAATGCCTACAAAGATAGTATCTCCAGGTTCAAACAAAAGGAAGGAGTAAGCTTATATGACGCTTGGAATGAATTCCAAGAGCTCCTCTATGAGCAAAGGCAACTAGCTGAGACCTTTGCTCGAGGAAGGAACGAGGAGTCATCCAAATGGGTCAACTCCTTAGCTGAGGGAGATATCACTGCTCTTACACCAGAAGCGACTATGCTTCCAAGTCAAGGAATTGGGAGAGACAGACAAAAGGAGCTCGAAGCAAGCTCAACATTGAAGAGCATGTTAAGGCGGAAATCGAGAAGCACTTGAAGAAGTCTACCACGCCTATCAAGCCTCCATCCGCCTCTGTTTTTGTTGCTGACTGCCAATGGTGTGGCACCTGTGCTCACAATGGAGGTCATTGTCAAAAATTTTGTAGAGCAGTAGTCTGGTCTGCCGAAGAAGTCGACTTCATTGGTCAAGGCTTCGCCAATAACCAACAAGGTTATACTGGCTACTGATAATTCTGACTACCGCAATAACAAGGAAGCTTTCAAGAGCGACCTCCTTACAACTCCGGAGCAAGCCAGAATCAGAATAACCGACCACCTGGGTCGTTTCAAGATCAGAAGCCTAACAATCAAACCGGAGGTATGTACCAACCGCCCCACTGGAACCAAGGAAACTACGATACAGCTCCTGGCAATCGCTAGAACCAGTATCTGAACAACAAATATCAAGGTCAACCTCAGAGACCACCGCCGTATGACAGCAAGGACATCGAGTTGGATAAGAAGCTGAATCAGATCATTGCTAGGCTCGATGATCATGATAGTCAATTCAAGGCTCAAGCTCTCCTAAATCAAGAACAGATCGCGCATGGCCATAGAGTGGAGAGCCAAGTGAAAAACATTGCTAATATGCTCTGTAGTGGTCGCCCCTTCGATAATATATCAAGCCAAACAGAAACAAACCGAAGAACGAGCACGGGAAGACTATCTCCACTCAGAATTGAAAGAGTTTGGCCGCTATTACCTCTTCCAATCCGACGATGACTTCTGATGTTGCAGCTGTTGATACACCAGATATCAAGGAAGACGAAGAGGAGACTCCTTCGCCAAAGCCTAAACGCGCACCTGAGCCCCCTCTTGCTCCGTATCAACCAAGAATCCCATTCCCCAATGCTTTGCAAGGTGGGAGAATTGAGCAGCACAGTTCGCAGAAGAAGAAGGAAGCATCCTTCATGCCTTCTAAGGAAGAATGTTCCACCGTTCTTGACCATAAGCTCTCCATACCAATTCCAGCTAAGTGCTCTTATCCTGGTTCCTTCACTTTACCTTTAATCATTAATGATATTGAAGTCGAGCGCAGTCTAGTCGATCTAGGTGCATCCATAAATGGCATGCCTATGTGTTTGTATAAGCTCAACCTAGGTGAATTAAAACCTACTAGCATGCATTTAGTGTTCGCTGACAAGTCTTTAAAGACACCTGGGGGATTAGTTAAGAACGTAATCACTAAGTGTGGTCCCTTCACCTTCTTAGCGGATTATATAGTAATGGATACTCGGGAGGAGGATGCTACTCTTCTGATAGGTCGACCTTTCATGGCAACATCCGACATGACAATCAATGTACCTAACAGATCGTTGACATTAAGGGTCGGAAAAGACACTGTAACATTTCGCCTTAAGGACGATATGAAGTACATTCCCAAGAGAGAAGCTCATAGTCTTTCTGTTAAAACTGTGGAGTTGGCCTCGGTCAACTCCGTTACTAATGTCGTCCCTAGTGTTTCTCCAAAGATAGCTGTCTCGGGTGCTGAACAGGTTATCAAGCAAAAGAAGAAGACGCCAGTGGAGAAGCCAAAGAAGAAGGAGGAACTGAAAGCCTCCTCTTCTAAATCACCACAAGCTAAGAATCTTGGCAAGGCAAAGAAGAAGAACCTCCTACCGAGCCAATCATTAAACCACCTCCTACCGAGCCGATTGCTCCACCTTCTTCTGCCAAGCCACCAGAGAAGGACGTACAGCCGCAAGATCTGTTCAGACCCTTCGAAGTACCCGGGCACCTTCCCGACGGACGAACCCAACTAACTCATATCAATGGGAAATGCTTCTTACTCACTGGCGGTAAACCGAAGCTGTATTTTGTCAATTCCGACGCAAGCGTGAAGGAGCTCTTGAGTTGGGATCCATAACCAGGTATCGTCCGGCTCAAGGACGTTAAGCAAGAGCGCTTCGTGGGAGGCAACCCACGACTAGAGTCAGTTTTTGAATTCTTGAGCCAGTCTTGTTTCTAGAGTCGGTTCGGGGGAGCCAAAAGTGTCCTTTCTGTGGTCTTTTATTTTCCTTGAGTGTGTTGTGTGTCCTCGGTTCAGTTCCAATTTATTTGGGATTGTTCCCACCTTTGTTGATTTTGTTTTAATTTTTCAAAGTTTGCTAGAATTTCAGAAAATATTTTAAACTGAGGTCTTAGTTTTCGCCGAAAAATTGCACTTCATTTCGGCGAGAACTCCTCTTTGAAACCTCCTATCAATTTTGACTAGTTTTTGATAAACTTCTCGGCAAAAAGTTAATATTTTTCACCGAAAACTTTTCTTAAAACTGACAGACAGATTTTCAACCATTTCTTCAGTGAAAACTTTCCATACTTTCCACCGAAAATTTTCAGAAAAAGCCAAAAATCTATCCCCCTTATCTTTTCATTTTGGCCCGATCACTCTCTCCCCTCATTTTTGAAATAACCCAGAGCCCCCCCCCATCTCCCTTTTCATCGCCGTCATATTTAACCATCACCGCCGCTCGTTTCCCCTCGTTCCCCTGATCATTTTGACACCTAGATTGTCCGAATCGGAGCTCTCTAGCCCCGGTTCCACCCGAAACGCCAATTTCGAGTTTTTCACCGATTCTTTCTCGTACGTTCATTTTCAGCCAACATGTCTTCAAGATTAGTTGTTGGGTATTTCATTACGAATCTTTTTCCATGTAGATTTCTGAATTTCGTCAAGTTTGACTTCGGTTGTTTTTTTGGTCTACCTCAATTTGTGTGCCTGTTGTTTCGGTGTGATTTTTGTGGAATTGTTTGAACCTAGATGATCTAGTATGCTCAGGGAGTATTGTGCCATGATTTATTGATATTTGAACGAGAATTGCTACGCTTACTAGATGATTCTATTATGGTGTTGACTTTTGTGGACTTTCGGTTTGTTCTTGAATTATTAAAGCTCATATGATTGACCATTCCATTTCTATACGTGCCTATCGATGTTTGATTGTTGTTGAGCCTATGATTGTTCCTTGTGATGCCTTTGATCGTGGTTAGCTATGCGTAATTGCCAAATTTTGCGAGGTGTTGACTTTTTCATGAATGTTGGCTTGACTTTGAATGAATGATGTGCATTGGCTGCCCTGTTTATCCCTTTGCTTCCCTCATGATAACTTTTGGTTACCGGTTGTTAGATAGCTTATCCCCACTCGGTTTCTCTCGTTTCTTTGTGAAACTGAGTTTTTTGACCAAGTGTGGGGTAAGATTGGTTTGCCTAATGTGGTTTCAATTTTCTATATCTTTTAGGAACAGGTGTAAGAGGCCGAGAGTCACACACAGTGTCCAGGATCCACCTCTGCCACTCCCGACGCCGGAGCTAGTTCCAGAGCACCCGCTCCCGTCACTCATGCCATCCACGGTCCTCCACCGACTTTCCCGAACCGCCAGGAGTTCCACCCCTTCATTGCCAGGATGTCTGAGTACCACTTCGAGCACTACCAAAGGATCCAGCACACACCTGTAGCTGACGTGCGCCCTCTCTCCCTTGAGTCTATCCAGGAATATGATGAGGCGTGGTTCGAGAACGTCTCCGGCTCTCTCGCAGCTGCAGGACTTCTAGAGCTGACCAACATTGCGGATGAATTTCCTATTCTCGCGCTCCGGGAGTTCTGGGCCACCTTCGAGCTGGACATTCACAAGTCCAGGCAGCACAAGAAGGTCATCTCCTTCTTCCTCGGTGGGGTGTATAGAGACTTCACCTATGACGAGTTTGCCGACCACCTCGGCATCCCACACGAGCACTATCACGGCTACCACCACGGCAAGGGCGACAATAAAGCGAGGGGCCCGATCTATGATGCACTCTAGAGCCACATCACGGGAGTGCCGGGTGCCCAGACCACGGACCACAACTCCATCGATTCGGTCTCTCACCCCCTCTTTCATTTTGTTCATGTTGTATGGCGTAGATCCTTGTTGTTTGCTCTAGAGAAGGATCGCCACCATATCAGCCGAGAGGAGCTTCTACTCTTCAGAGCTATCTACGAGGGCTATCTCCTCCACCCACGCTGGGTACTCGCCCGTCTGTTACATCAGAAGATCAAGTGTGTAACGCCTTCATCCCTCCTACTCGGTGGAACCTTCATTGGTCGCCTTATCACCAGCCTTGGCCTCAACCAGTCATGAGAGCCTGGGGTCCCACGCCACATAGTGCAGACCGTTGGTGGAGACCTGGCGGTGGAGTATGACCTACAGTTAGACATCGGGCCTCGAGATACGGTACCTCCGCCTCTCTACCTAGGGGTCGAGTCGACGAAGAAGATGATTCTAAGGAGGATGAGCCTCAGCCAGATCCGACATTTCACCACCAGATACCCCCGAAGCGGCCGCCTGCGGGGTATTTACACCAGCAGCACCCTCACTACCAGGAGCCTCTGCAGATGCCTCCCGGTGGTTATGGGGAGCTGCTCAGCCAAATTCGAGGTTGGCAGATCGACTACACCACCACCCATGACACCCGTTGGCTAATCACTCAGGGCACATGCGCCAGCAGAACACCAAATACGAGGAGCAATTGGCGTGGCAACAGCGTATAGAAGATTTCTTCCACATTCCCCGCCACCACCACCACCTGAGCAGTGATCAGGTTGTATCCTCTTCCTTGTTCTTCTTTTTATTTATTCTTTTCAGATTTCGATCCAATTTTGTTTTGTGTGGATCCGGGTACTTTGTCCCGGTTTCCTTTTGATCTTTTGTTTGTTTTTGTTTTGTAGGCCCCTTTTGGCAGCTTCTCTCCACGCTATTTGATCATCCCCTACACCAACCATCTCGGTCCAGGTTCTTCTATTGCTCTCTACTCTAGTTTGGTCTTGTGAGGACACTGAACGGTTTAAGTCTGGGGTAGGGTGTATAAATTGCATGATCTTGTATGAATATTCTGTGATTTCGTTGTTTATTCGAGTCCTCTAGCATAGAATTACTCGATTCTTGACTTGTGATGTTAAGTTAGTTTTCAATTTTTCATAATGATGCTTAGACTGCTTAACCTAGAACCGGTAATCAACTTGCTGCATTGATGCTAAATTTCCTAGTCAGAAGAGAAAGTTTCATCACCCTTGTAGTAATTCACCTTGATTGCATGATAATGACCGAATCCGACTAGCAAACCAACTGTGAGCTTTTGATCCATTGCACATAACTTGCAATTTCAATTCCTTTTGAGTGGTTTTCTCGTACCTTGAATGAGTTAGAATTTGCATTAGACCAATTCGAGACCACACGATGACACGAGTTCTAGGAGGATAGAGGCACCTAGATTCAGCTACTTAAGCTAGATAGCCAACCTAACGATGAACCCTTAGGTGTAAACCCTTGAGCTTGGCCCTTCTTTCGGTTCGTTATACGTTACACCATTTCCCATGTTTTTCATCACCCCGTTGATCCCCTGTGGTAGTAGTTCTAGATTAGCCTACCGGAAGTTGGTTTGTGGTAACCTGCCTATAGCCATTAAACAGGTGGTCTTAGCTATTATGTCCAGACGTGTAAACCCCTCTAGCAACTTGAAAAAAATTGGCACAAAGAAAAAAAGAAGAAGAAAAACAGAAAAAGTCAAAAGAAAGTTCAAACTCAAAGTAGTATATTTCAAATAACATTTTTCTCCCTACATATGGAAGAACAAAGTCTAAGAAAATGTAAAGAAAAGTCAGAAAAAATCAGAAAAAGAAAGAAAAATATAATAAAGTGTTAGGTTGCTTGAGGGTATCATAGGACGAGCGTACACTATTCCACCCGTGTTTGGTCAGACGGTATGATGTGAACCGTTGCAACCGTGGGCAGACGACCCTTGAACACCGCAAGTTGATTATCGTGCAACGAGGTAGAACCATCGGGAACTGGGGATGGAGAGGACTTTGACCCGCTAGCTATATAACAGCTAGGAACCAAAAGTATCAAGTCGATAACGCCACGCCAAGAGATAGATGCTCTTGATGATAAGTCGATCCTTCAGTATCGCAACATGTAGATACAATAAGGGTTTCAAGAACAAAGTTCTATCAAAGGGGGTTGTTTATTTCATAAAAGTTGTTGTTACAAGGGTGGCCGACGGCCTCTATATATAGGTGAGGGAACAAGCTCTCCTCCCTAAACACTACTTCCTTTATAAGAATAAAATAAAGAGTCCTACTCCTAAAAGAATCCTAAAAACCCCTAAATAATCCGACTAAAAAGGAATAAAACATTAAATAATATTTGAAGTCTTTAAAGTATAATAAAAGACCTAAAATAGGTCAAAAACCCTAATCCGGCCGCGCAAGGCTGCTCGGGTCGGTTGGGCGCGTGTGGGCTTGACCGGCCGGGCGCCGAGCTTGATTCGGGTGGCAGTCGCGGGCCTGGTGCTCCGGGCTGGTTCAGTGGCAAGGGCCTTGTCCAAAAGGCCCGGTCTTCGTGGCCGGCTTCATAGAATTCCTCTGATCGGCCCGGCTGCAGGTCTAGGTCTCGGGGCTGTTCTTTCCTTGGGCCTTCTCCATTTTTGCTCGGGCCTTTTTCTTTAAGCTTCAGGTAGGCCTCCAAGTAGCTCCTGATGTAGCTCTCCGGGGGTTGGGTCGGTCTAAGTGTCACGCCTCGGGGCCAAGGACTCCAATTCTTCTCATGGCTCGGCTCATGGTCATTCCTTGGAAGCTCTCCTCTCCAGGCCAAGTATACTTAGGCTCTTTTCCTCCTATACTCAAGAAATGCTTCCAGAGGGTCACTCGAGGGGCCGACTTCTTCTTTAGGGCTTCTGAAGGTCAGGCTAGGAGCAGGTTGAGGTTTTTCTTCCTTGCTAGGGCTTATACCCTTGGCCAGCAGCATGGCCTGGAATAGCATTCCATCTCGTGGAGCCTTTCTACCTGCAAGGGAAGGACTTAGTCGATATTTCAGGGCGTACCTTGGCTTTAGGGCTTGAAGATGGCATGTCTTAGGCCCTATATGCCTTTTGTGAGGTCATAGGGTCTTATCTCGGCCAGGTGACCCTGGTGGGGTGTAGGAGTACCGGTTGGCATCAGGGCAGCACTGTTGGATCATATCATCCCCCTCTTCTTGCCTTGGATTTGTCCCCAAATCCATCTCGGGTTCTCTTCTAGCACTCATCACCCTCTTCCAAACTTCAGCAATTTTATTGGCCCCGGTCGGGGAAGACTCAGCATCAGCTTCAGGCCGGGGAGTGTCACTTGAATCAGTGATGGACCAAGGCTCGGGTCCTTCAGCGCTTTCTTCTTCAGTCTCCATAGCTTCTTCTCCTGAAAAACTATCAACAATAATGTTAAGGCTTGGAGAAGTGTCCGGTGAGAGTTCCTCACTCATTTCCACATCCGGGGTCCGCATCCGGATCTTCTTCGCTCGGGGCAGCCCTCAAAATCCGTCTGGAGGTGATCTCCATTTGAATCTTGGGTGTACATGGTACCGTCGGTGAGGCGTCGGGTCGGGCACTGGGGCCGGAGGCGCGGGGGTAGGCCAGGGCCATGTCGGGTAGTGCGGCGCGGGCAGTGCGGCGGCCAGTGGGGAGGCGCGCCGGCGGCCAGTGGGGAGGCGGCGGCGACGGGCAATGGGGAGGTGGCGGCGGCGGGCAGTGGGGAGCCGGTGTTGGCGGCGTCGGCCATCTTCGCGTCGGGGCAGTCGGGGTCGGGTAGGACCGGGACAGAGTGGTGGGCAGGGACGCGCCGGACTCGTCGGGTAGTGATCCGTCGGGGGCCACGTCAGGTGGTGAGGTGCCGCGGGGCGTCGAGCAGCGACAGGTCGGGGCCGGGTGATGGGGCGGTCGGGGCCTGGTCGGGCAGAGTGGCGCCGGGTGCTGGGGCGCTTGGACTGGTCGGGAAGGGCCATCGGCGTCGGGGCCGAATGCTGGGGCCTGGGGCCTGGTCGGGCAGCACCGGGGCTGGGTGCTGGGGCATCGAGGCTGGTCGGGCAATGCCAGTCAGGGATGGGGCCGAGCGCTGGGGCGCCGGGGCTGGTCACGCCTGGTCGGGCAGCTCCAGGGCTGGGCGCCGGGGCTGGTCAGGCCCGGTCGGGCAGCGCCGGGGCTAGGCGCCGGGTGCGGTGCTAGGGTTTTAGAGATTAACCCTGCAAACTTCTCAAGCCCTTCTAGCTTAACTTGTTCTCCCTCATCTGATTCTTCTTCTTCTTCCTTCTTCTCCTCTTCTTCATCATATGTCTCGATTCCTCCTTCTCTTACCACCATCATCCGTTGGTTAGGGAAGTCCTTTGAGATATGTCCTCTACCTTGACATTTATACCATACAATTCCACTTGGACGTGGGTTAGAATTTTGAACCTTAGAAATAGGTGGGGTAGGTGTTACCGGTGGTGCCGAATCCCTAGGGTTAGGGTCTAGCCGTGAGCTTGAGCCTCGGGGCTGTTCGGGCTTCCATGGGGCTTGGCTTGCATTCGGGTCTCCTCTCCATGGGGCATTGGCTGATCTTCTTGTGTAGCCCCTCTTTATCTCTCTCTCTCCACACGGTTAGCTAGGGTCTTGAGATCCTCGTAGTCAACATAGTTAAATATGTTGACTTGATGCATGATCTCGGGGTGTAGCCCACCCACAAACCGGGCTATCTTCGCTTCGGGTTCTTCTCGGAGGTCGAGTCTGGCTACCAACATCTCTATCTCCTTGGTGTATTGCTCAACAGACATGGTGCCTTGCTTTAAGTTCCGGAGGGAGGTGTGTAGGTCTCGGATGTAGGTTCCAGGAACGAACTTCTTCCTCATGACTCTCTTGAGATCTCGCCACGACTCGATGGGGTCTTCCTCATCTCTTTGAACCCTGCTCTTGAATTGGCTCCACCATAGAGCAGCATAGTCAGTAAATTCAAAAGTGGCGAGGATTACCTTCTTTCGTTCAGAATAGTGATGGCACTCGAGGAAGTCCTCCATACTTCTCTCCCAATCCAAGTACTCGTCGGCATTGTACATGCCGACAAATTTAGGCACGGTGAGCTTGAGGTTGCTCACATCATCATCAATCTCCTGAGCTAGCCTTCGGGCTCTTCGGTTAAGGCCTTCAGGGCTGTCCTCTCGGCGCTCATCTCGTCCTCTCCCGGCTTGAAGCCTGGCTAGGGTTTCTTGGATGGCGGCTAGGGTAGCTCCAAGATTCTGAAGGTGGCCTTCCATGTTGGCTAATCTCTCGTCTGCCATGGTTAGTACTAGCAAACGGAAGCAATTTTCTATCCCCTCTTCTTAGAAATATACTTACAACGAAAAAAAATAACGTGGCAAGGGTTGCCTTGCTTTCTTTTCTTTTTCTTAACCTCGATTTTTGTTGATGGTATGATGGCCACCAATTTTCTCTTGCCTTACAACTAGAAACTGAAAACAAGAACTGAAATTGAATGGAATTTTCGAAACTATTTTCTAAAAAACAGTAAAGGATATGAATCCAGGTAAACCTGGAGACTGGGATAGATTGTGGTCCGTGAGCTGAACCGTGCTCTGATACCAACTGATGTGAAACGCTGCAATCGTGGGTAGATGACCCTTGAACACTGCAAGTTGATTATCGTGCAACGAGGTAGAACCGTCGGAACCGGGGATGGAGAGGACTTTGACCCGCTAGCTATATAACAGCTAGGAACCAGAAGTATCAAGTCGATGACGCCACGCCAAGACATGGATGCTCTTGATGATAACTCGATCCTTCAGTATCGCAACATGCAGATACAATAAGGGTTTCAAGAACAAAGTTCTATCAAAGGGGTTGTTTATTTCATAAAAGTTGTGGTTACAAGGGTGGCCGGCGGCCTCTATATATAGGTGAGGGAACAAGCTCTCCTCCCTAAACACTACTTCCTATATAAGAATAAAATAAAGAGTCCTACTCCTAAAAGAATCCTAAAAACCCCTAAATAATCCGACTAAAAAGGAATAAAACATTAAATAATATTTGAAGTCTTTAAAGTATAATAAAAGACTTAAAATAGGTCAAAAACCCTAATCGGCCGCGCACGGCTGCTCGGGCCGGTTGGGCGCGTGTGGCGGCCCGGTGGGCTTGACCGGCCGGGCGCCGGGCTTGATTCGGGTGGCAGTCGCGGGCCTGCTGTTCCGGGCTGGTTCAGTGGCAAGGGCCTTGTCCAAAAGGCCTGATCTTCGTGGCCGGCTTCATTGAATTCCTCTGATCGGCCCGACTGCCGGTCTAGGGCTCGGGGCTGTTCTTTCCTTGGGCCTTCTCCATTTTCGCTCGGGCCTTCTTCTTTAAGCTTCAGGTAGGCCTCCATGTAGCTCCTGATGTAGCTCTCCGGGGGTTGGGTCGGTCTACTTGTCACGCCTCGGGGCCAAGAACTCCAATTCTTCTCATGGATCGGCTCAGGGTCATTCCTTGGAAGCTCTCCTCTCCAGGCCAAGTATTCTTGGGCTCTTTTCCTCCTATACTCCAGAAATGCTTCCAGAGGGTCACTCAAGGGGCTGACTTCTTCTTCAGGGCTTCTGGAGGTCAGGCTAGGAGCAGGTTGAGGTTTTTCTTCCTTGCTAGGGCTTATACCCTTGGCCAGCAGCATGGCCTGGAATAGCATTCCATCTCGTGGAGCCTTTCTACCTGCAAGGGAAGGACTTAGTCGATATTTCAGGGCGTACCTTGGCTTTAGGGCTTGAAGATGGCCTGTCCTAGGCCCTATATGCCTTTTGTGAGGTCCTAGGGTCTTATCTCGGCCAGGTGACCCTGGTGGGCTGTAGGAGTACCGGTTGGCATCAGGGCAGCACTGTTGGATCATATCATCCCCCTCTTCTTACCTTGGATTTGTCCCCAAATCCATCTCGGGTTCTCTTCTAGCACTCATCACCCTCTTCCAAACTTCAGCAATTTTATTGGCCACGGTCGGGGAAGACTCAGCATCAGCTTCAGGCCGGGGAGTGTCGCTTGAATCAGTGATGGATCAAGGCTCGGGTCCTTCAGCGCTTTCTTCTTCAGTCTCCATAGCTTCTTCTCCTGAAAAACTATCAACAATAATGTTAAGGCTTGGAGAAGTGTCCGGTGAGAGTTCCTCACTCATTTCCACATCCGGGTCCGCATCCGGATCTTCTTCGCTCGGGGCAGCCCCCAAAATCCGTCGGGAGGTGATCTCCCATTGAATCTTGGGTGCACATGGGACCGTCGGTGAGGCGGAGGAACAAAACACTGGGGTGCCGGAGGCGCCGGGGGTAGGCCAGGGCATGTCGGGCATTGCGGCGGCGCCAGGCATGGGGAGGCGGCAGTGGCGATCAATGGGGAGGTGGCACCGGCGGGCAGTGGGGAGCCGGTGGCGATGGCCAGTGGGGAGGCGGCGTCGGCCATCATCGCGTCAGGGCAGTCGGGGTCGGGTAGGACCGGGACGGAGCGGCGGGCAGGGATGCACCGGACTCTTCGGGTAGTGATCCATCGGGCCACGTCAGGTGGTGAGGCGCCATGGGGCGTCGGGCAGCGACAGGTCGGGGCCGGGTTATGGGGCGGCCGGGGCCTGGTCGGGAAGAGTGGCGCCGGGAGCTGGGGCGCTCGGACTGGTTGGGGCGGGCCAGTCGGTGTCGGGCCAAATGCTGGGGCGCCGGGGCCTGGTCGGGCAGCACCGGAGCTGGGTGTTGGGGCGCCGAGGCTGGTCGGGCAGTGCCAGTCGGGGTCGGGGCTGGTCAGGCCTGGTCGGGCAGCGTCGGGGCTGGGCGCCGGGGCTGGTCAGGCCCGGTCGGACAGCGCCGGGGTGCCGGGTGCTAGGGTTTTAGAGATTAACCCTGCAAACTTCTCAAGCCCTTCTGGCTTAACTTGTTCTCCCTCATCTGATTCTTCTTCTTCTTCCCTCTTCTCTCATCTTCATCATCTGTCTCAATTCCTCCTTCACTTACCACGTCGTCCGTTGGTTAGGGCAGTCCCTTGAGATATGTCCTCTACCTTGACACTTAAAGCATACAATTCCACTGGGACGTGGGTTAGAATTTTGAACCTTAGAAGTAGGTGGGGTAGGTGTTACCGGTGGTGCCGAATCCCTAGGGTTAGGGTTTGGCCGTGAGCTTGAGCCTCGGGGCTGTTCGGGCTTCCATGGGCTTGGCTTGCATTCGGGCCTCCTCTCCACGGGGCATTGGTTGATCTTCTCGTGTATCCCCTCTTTATCTCTCTCTCCACACGGTTAGCTAGGGTCTTGAGATCCTCGTAGTCAACATAGTTAAGTATGTTGACTTGATGCATGATCTCGGGGTGTAGCCCACCCACAAACCGGGCTATCTTTGCTTCGGGTTCTTTTCGGAGGTCGAGTCTGGCTACCAACATCTCTATCTCCTTGGTGTATTGCTCTACAGACATGGTGCCTTGCTTTAAGTTCCGGAGGGAGGTGTGTAGGTCTCGGATATAGGTTCAGGAACGAACTTCTTCCTCATGACTCTCTTGAGATCTCGCCATGACTCGATGGGGTCTTCCTCATCTCTTTGAACCCTGCTCTTGAATTGGATCCACCATAGAGCAGCATAGTCAGTAAATTCAAGAGTGGCGAGGATTACCTTCTTTCGTTCAGAATAGTGATGGCACTCGAGGAAGTCCTCCATACTTCTCTCCCAATCCAAGTACTCGTCGGCATTGTACTTGTCGGCAAATTTAGGCACGGTGAGCTTGAGGTTGCTCACATCATCATCAATCTCCTGAGCTAGCCTTCGGGCTCTTCGGTTCAGGCCTTCAGAGCTGTCCTCTCGGCGCTCATCTCGTCCTCTCCCGGCTTGAAGCCTGGCTAGGGTTTCTTGGACGGCGGCTAGGGTAGCTCCAAGATTCTGAAGGTGGCCTTCCATGTTGGCTAATCTCTCGTCTGCCATGGTTAGTACTAGCAAACGGAAGCAATTTTCTATCCCCTCTTCTTAGAAATAGACTTACAACGAAAGAAAATAACGTGGCAAGGGTGGCCTTGCTTTCTTTTCTTTTTCTTAACCTCGATTTTTGTTGATGGTATGATGGCCACCAATTTTATCTTGCCTTACAACTAGAAACTGAAAACAAGAACTGAAATAGAAGGGAATTTTCGAAACTGTTTTCTAAAAAGCAGTAAAGGATATGAATCCAGGTAAACCTGGAGACTGGGATAGATTGTGGTCCGTGAGATGAACCGTGCTCTCATACCAATTGATGTGAACCGATGCAACCGTGGGCAGATGACCCTTGAACACTGCAAGTTGATTATCGTGCAACGAGGTAGAACCGTCGGGAACCGGGGATGGAGAGGACTTTGACCCGCTAGCTATATAACAGCTAGGAACTAGAAGTATCAAGTCGATGACGCCACGCCAAGAGATGGATGCTCTTGATGATAAGTCGATCCTTCAGTATCGCAACATGCAGATACAATAAGGGTTTCAAGAACAAAGTTCTATCAAAGGGGGTTGTTTATTTCATAAAAGTTGTTGTTACAAGGGTTGCCGCGGCCTCTATATATAGGTGAGGGAACAAGCTCTCCTCCCTAAACAGTACTTCATATAAAAATAAAATAAAGAGTCCTACTCCTAAAAGAATCCTAAAAACCCCTAAATAATATGACTAAAAAGGAATAAAACATTAAATAATATTTGAAGTCTTTAAAGTATAATAAAAGACCTAAAATAGGTCAAAAACCTTAATCCGGCCGCGCACGGCTGCTCAGGCCGGTTGGGCGCGTGTGGCGGCCCGGTGGGCTTGACTGGCCGGGCGCCGGGCTTGATTCGGGTGGCAGTCGCGGGCCTGGTGCTCCGGGCTGGTTCAGTGGCAAGGGCCTTGTCCAAAAGGCTCGGTCTTCGTGGCCGGCTTCATAGAATTCCTCTGATCGGCCCGGCTGCCGGTCTAGGGCTCGGGGCTGTTCTTTCCTTGGGCCTTCTCCATTTTCGCTCGAGCCTTCTTCTTTAAGCTTCATGTAGGCCTCTAAGTAGCTCCAGATGTAGCTCTCCGGGGGTTAGGTCGGTCTAAGTGTCACGCCTCGGGGCCAAGGACTCCAATTCTTCTCATGGCTCAGCTCAGGGTCATTCCTTGGAAGCTCTCCTCTCCAGGCCAAGTATTCTTGGGCTCTTTTCCTCCTATACTCCAGAAATGCTTCCAGAGGGTCACTCAAGGGGAAGACTTCTTCTTCAGGGCTTCTGGAGGTCAGGTTAGGAGCAGGTTGAGGTTTTTCTTCCTTGCTAGGGCTTATACCCTTGGCTAGCAGCATGGCCTGGAATAGCATTCCATCTCGTTGAGCCTTTCTACCTGCAAGGGAAGGACTTAGTCGATATTTCAGGGCGTACCTTGGCTTTAGGGCTTGAAGATGGCCTGTCCTAGGCCCTATATGCCTTTTGTGAGGTCCTAGGGTCTTATCTCGGCCAGGTGACCCTGGTGGGGTGTAGGAGTACCGGTTGGCATCAGGGCAGCACTGTTGGATCATATCATGGTAGGAAGTCATAGGCTAGATTCGAGGGAAGTCAGTCGAAAGCTACACCGTACCAAAGCCAATTTCTATCATTCATCCCTTCATCCATCTCATTATAAACCCTTGTAGTATAGGTTACAGTCCTTGTAAAATTCCTTTTGACTAGTTACTCATGTTGTCAAAGTGGTGGAGATTGTGGTCAAACTGCAAACATATGACATACTTCGGTCGAGAAAGTGATTGAGAGCAGAAACACGTTCCTAAACACAGAGCGCGAGAGTTCCCTTGTACCAAATATTGTATGTGTGAGAAGTCTGGTCGGTTAGGTCGGATTCGTGCATAATTTGTGTTTACTACTTGTTTGTGTGCAGATAATTAGTGAGACCAGGTTGTTTGATTGACGTGTAAGCATGTAGGTCACTTGTTCTAGAAGTAGCGGTTTAATAATTCTTTGTGATTGCTTGAACCTTAACTTGATCGATCTCATCATTTGTGAATCTGAGTGCGTTCTAGTTTAGTTTGCTTGAGGACAAGCAAAGGCTTAAGTGTGAGGTATTTGATGACACTCGATTTTACGTGATTATCAACCTCATTTAAGCTACATTTCCTTGCTTGAATCTCGGGTTTTAGGGCAATCTAGTATGTTTTCACCTAATTGCTCTAATTTTTTATGTTTTGGTTACTTTGGCCCGTTATGGGTCTATTTGATAGTTTTCTAGTTTTTTTGAGATTACACAGGTTTTTGCCGTCAAATACGTAGCCACGAACGAGCTCAGAAAGCAAAGAAACCTTAAGGGATGGCCCGAGATCAATCCAGAAGTCAACCAAGCCAGAAGAAAGCACTGCCCCGGTTTTAACAAGAGTTTTCGGCGAGAAGCCCAAAGTCTTCGCCGAAAACTTATGCAAAATATGCACAGTCGAAGATAGGAGATCCAGCCGAGGTTTTCACTGAAGTCTTCGGCAAAAACTCTCAAGTTTTCACCAAAAACTAATTCCTTTTTCGGCTGGGATTTTGAAACCCTATAAATACTAAACCGGCGGCCACAACCAAGAGGACGACTCTTTTTCGAAAAACCACTACCAACACTACTTTTTCCAAGGATTAATTTCCAGACTTCAAAATTTGAGAGAGAGAGTTTAGAGATTTCAAGGAGCCGGGAAGAGATCGTGACGCCATCTTTCCATCTCGGAGAGCTCGGTGCTAAGAGTTGAAGATCCCGGAGATTGAAGCTTCACAGATTCATCTGAAATTAGGTTTTACAGTTCTTCTCTGTTCTTCCTGTTTGAAGATGTATTCTTTGTTTGTCTTTGATTCTTTTGTATTGGATATGAGTAGCTAAACTCGTAGAGCTTAGACTAGATGAACCCTAAGTGATCCGGGGCTTTAAAGCGGTCACGGATCAGCAGTAATTAAATCATGTTTCAATCAGTTTCTCTTGCATGTTTAGTTTGTTCTTAATTGTTTTTGTGTTACTTTTCTAGCTTGATCACCTAGTTAAGATTCTAGTTTAGCTGAGGATAGTAGCGAACGTTCGCCTCACTTCAAAACACCAAATCAACAGTTAACCTATTCATTGGAACAATTTCTCTTCGTAGGAACCAGTTAGGGTTAATCCATTGCTAGAGTAACTCATTAATCACTAGTAATCGCACCAGTTAGTTTTCCGTTACAGAAGTGAACGCACGGGCGGTCAATTAATCTTGGTAGTTAGATCGGATAGAGCGAACGTTCGCCAGTCTCAAACCTAAAGGTCAGGAGTTATGGTGGTGTCTGAGAACTGAATGATTCGGGATTGAAAACCGCTGGTCTTGTGATCGCCAATGTTCTAGTGATCTTAGGGGGATTCGGAATCTAAGCTTGTCTGTCGCTTTGTTAAGTCAATCAACCTTTCATTTTGCTTTCTGTTTTCATTTCAATTTCTTTGCTTCATAGACTAGTAGTCGTGGAACTCACACCACACAAACTTGTTTTAAAACCTGAGTGATTTGCTGACTCATTTGAGTAAACGATTAGAAGATACCCGTGGAATACGATCTATCTTGCTTTGTGCTTGATAGTTATTTGACTACACGCGCGTGAAAACGCGTCCATCATGCTTACAAGTGGAGAATTGAAGATCATCACAAGGATCCATCAATGGTGCTCTTGGTGACCAATCTTATTTCTCTTCTCTTTACTCCTTGGCCATTTGTGGCTAAGTTCCTAGGGTTCATCTTGGATGGGTAGAGTAGTTATGCTATGATAGAGCATGATTGTATAGACTTGCCACGATTGATCTTGGTTGTATGAGGATGATTCCTAGACTTGTTCTTATTACCATTTTATGCCATGTTTGCTTGATTTGGTCTATTCAATGTGATTTGATGCATGAGAGTGCCTAGATTGCATGGATTGTAGGTCTAGGGATTGAAGTGAGTTTGTTCTAAGAGATTAGAACATCTTATTTCAACCATATTCACATGATCTCTCTCTTCGTCCTTTTATCGAACACTTGGTGTGCATGCGGATTTTCATTCATTTAAGTATCGAAAGGCTTTTTGGTTAATCTCCTTGTGTTAGGGCATTGATATGAGAGTGTTGTGTCTAGCCTTGTGGTCATAGAGTTCTAAGAGAGGGTTTTGTGTTTTGTCATTTCATCAAACACTAGAATGCATCCTTTTGTACTTAGCTTGAGAGCGAGAGCCTAAGCTGAGTGGTATTAGGATTGGGATTTGATGCTACAAGAGTGTATCAAGTCTATAGAAGTGAAGTGCATGGTCATCCGAATGCAAACTCGATCTTGATTGGTGTGTTTGTTCAATTAGTCCTCTTTAGCATGATGAAACTATCCTCCAAGTGAACTCCCTTTGTCTTTGATTGAACCGGTTTGCTATCTTGTTTATTTTTGTTTATGTTTTTGAACCATTTGATCAAGCCAAAATCTTTATAAATGTTTAGACCGTCTACAAGGAGTGTGAGTATTAGTCTCTGAGAGAGCCCTCGAGGAATACGACCTTGAGTGTTAGTAATCATACCTTCTTGGTTGGTTATTGGCATGTCACCGGGCTTCAAAGGAAAGACGGCTGCAAGGAGTATGAAGAATGGCCCCATGATGAGCTTAACCGAAGGGCTAGAAGGTTAGTCTAGGAGATTGATGATGTGAGCAGCCTCAAGCTCTCAATTCCCAAGCTTATTGGCAAGGCCAATGCCGACAAATACATAGATTGGGAAAGAAGCATGGAGGACTTCCTAGACTGCCACAATTATTCACAGAGAAAGAAGGTAACCGTGGCTACTCTTGAGTTACTGACTATGCTGCTCTATCGCGAAACCAGGTTAAAAGACAGGTTCTCAGAGATGAGGAGGAACCTATCGTACATGGAGAGACCTCAAGAGAAGGATGAGAAAGCGGTTTGTACCGGCTACCTACACACGACACTTGCATGTCACGCTTCAAACTTTGAAGCAAGGCACCATGTCAGTGGAGGAGTACAACAAAGAAATCGAGATTCTGGTGACAAGGCTTGACTTGAAGGAGGAGGAGGATGCCAAAATATTTAGGTTTACAGGAGGCCTACACCCGGACATCATGCACCAAGTCAACATACTCAACTATGTTGACTATGAAGACTTAATAGTTGTGTCCCTCCGAGTAGAGAGAGAGATGAAGCGAGGTTGTGGAAGGAGGCATAACCCACCTGCTAGCAACACGTGGAGAGGGAGTTCAAATGCTAGCAACCCTCTATGGAAGCCAGGACAGCCCCGGAGCACTGGGTCCCGACCGAGCCCTATAAAGAGTCGGCACCATGGGTAACCCCTACTCAAAACAATCCTTTTGTTCCGAATTCTAACCCACGTCCTAGTGGAATTGTACGTTTTAAATGTCAAGGAAGAGGCCACGTCTCTAGGGACTGCCCCAACAAAAGGACCATGCTGCTTAGAGAAGGAGAAATCAAGACGAATGATGAGAAGGATGAAAGATGGAGGAAGAAGAGATTGAGTCGAGGAGGGAGAGGAGGTACAACAAGCTGGGCTAGAGAAGTTTTCAGGCATGTTCCTACGTGCCCTGAATCCGGAGCCAATGAGTCTGCCCAGCCCCGGAGCCAGATTCTTGGCTAGCCTCGGAGTCGGCGCCCTGCCCAGCCCCGGAGCCAGTGCCTGTCCAGCCTCGGAGTCGGTGCCCTGTCTAGCCCGACGCTAATGCCTAGGCCAACCCCGGCCGACGTAGCCATGCTCGATGCTGTGACCAAGCACTACTCGGCATTGCCACTGATGTCGAGTATTGTCGAAAGCCTGATCCGAGAGAAGATAATCAAGGAGAACCCATCCCTGAAGATGGGCCAAGAGGTCAATCCATGGCCAAGCAGCCGCGGGCCAATGCTGAACCAATACTAGGCCAAAAATGGATTTCTGGATAGATTCAGAGTATGACAAATGATGAACGTTGTAGTGCGTGCAGTCAAATAACTAATCTACCAAGGTAGATTAGATCGTATTCTACTCTAGGTCTCTTCTTCTTGTCTACTCGAATATGTTGGCAAATTACTCAGGTTTAAACAGATTGTGCGTGGTGTGAGTTCCACGACTTCTAATCTAATAAAGCAGGAAAATAAAAGACAGAAAGATTAAAAGGTTGACTAACGAGAAGATAGACGAGCTTAGATTTCGAATCTCCCTCAGATTACCATAACATTGGCGATCACAAGACCAGCGGTTTTCAATTCTAATTCAATCGGTTTCTGTACACCACCATAACTCCTGACCCTTAGGTTTAAGACTGGCGAACGTTCGCTCTATCCGATCTAACTACCAAGATTAATTTGTCGCCTGGGTACGGTCGCCTCTCGCGATGAAAAAACTAACTGGTGCAATTACTAGTGATTAATGAGTTACTCTTGAAGCGGATTAACCCTAACTGGTTCCTACGAAAGGCACACTCCAATGAATAGTTTAATTGGTTGAATTGATGTTTTAAAGAGAGGCAAGCGTTCGCTTCTATCCTCAGCTTAACAAGAATCTAAACTAGGTGATCAAGGAAGACAGGTTTAAGCGCCAAAGCAGGGAACTGTCTAGCGACAACATCTGGCGACTAACCCTAACTTGCAAAAACCAAATCTAGGCGATCAACCAGAGAAGAAACATAAACAATGAAGAACAAAACAACCATGCAAAGAGAAACTGAATGAATTTCGAATCTAATTACCGCCAATCCGTGATCGCTTTAAAGCCCTGGGTCACTTAGGGTTCATCTAATCTAACCTCTACGAGTTCAACTACTCATAACGATAACAGAAGAATCAAGGGCAACAAAGGAAATCATCATACAGAGGAAGAACAGATAAGAACTAAAAAACCTAATTCTGACGACTCCGGCGAAGCTTCGATCTCCTGGATCTTCAACTTTAAGCTCCGAGCTCTCCGAGGTGGAAGGATGGCGTCACGATCTCTCCACGGATCTTCGAACTCTCTAAACTCTATCTATCGACCCTAGAGTCGGCTGACTCTCAAAAGTATGATTTGTGAATAGTTGCTGGAATATGAATAATGCCCCCTTTGGCTGCCGGCTGCTCTGTTTAAATAGGTAAGATTAGGGTTTCCAAGACAGTGCCGAAAAAGGAAGGAGTTTTCGGCGAAAACTTAAAAAGTTTTCGCCAAAAACTTCAGTGTAATCCTCCTGTGTACTTTGTTCAATAGTTTTCGGCGAAGACTTGAACTTTTCGCCGAGAACTTCAACTGGATCTTCGATGGATTTCTTCTAGGATTTTCGGCGAAAACTATGGAAGTTTTCGCCGAAAACTTCAGTGTAAATCAGCTGACTTCGCCTGTGAGTTCCTTAAGATATTTTGGCGAAAACTCTGTAGATTTTTTAGCGAAAACATTGTGTTGGGCAGTTGGATCTTCGGTTCTGACTCCGGTTTGATTTCTGGTTGATTTTGGTTCACTCCTTGAGCTCTTGAACACGCCCGTGGTTACGTATTTGACGGCAAAAACCTGCGCTCTTACAAAAACACAAGAAAACCATCAAATAGACCCAAAAAGGGCCAAAGTAACCAAATCGGTAGGAAATAGGGCAGTTGAGTGAATATTTGCTATTCTACCCCTAAAGCCACGTTTCAAGCAAGGAAATGTCGCTTAAATTAGGCTGAAAATCATGTCAAATCGAGTGTCATCAAAATACCCCACACTTATGCTTTTGCTTGTCCTCAAGCAAACTGAACTAGAACACACTCAAATTCACAAATGACACGAGATTAAACTGAGATTCAATTTTAACTATTTGGTTTAGACTGTTCCACGTAAAAAGAGTGACCTACACATGCAAGAACATCAACCAAACAAGTTTTCGATCTCACTAATTTCTGCACACTTCAAGTAGTAGTTTTAACAAAGCTCGTTTCTTGGCAAAACAATTAATTATAATTAACCGACTACGATAACACCAATTCTAATCAATAAGACTTTAAGCTCTAGCCATGATGTCGACGCGGAGGTAGGAAAAGTGACGTGGCTGTCGAATCGACTTCATCCATTTCTAGATCTGTACGTTACATGTTCTAGCTAGGACCGATTTTAACAACAATTTCTAACAAGTTTCAACTTCCTTCATTTATTTATTTACTGCATACTAGTGCTCGATACCAAACACTTCACTTAGGTGTTAGACCTGCCTAGCTCACAGTATTTGTGCTTACGCTAGTGCTCATCCCGAACACTTCACTTAGGTGTCGGGCTTGCCTAGCTTTGATTTTCAGCACTTTAAAGAACTTAAAATTAATTTGAACAACTCAATTTACTTGATTTAACCATTTAGCCACTTGACCCCATATAGTTATAACTTTTTACACAAGATTTCGAATTGGATGTCCGCCTAATCTTAAGCCACAATCACAAGTGATCAAATATGGAGTGAAAAACATGGGAGAAGCTAGCATTTATCATCTTAGAACGGTGTTATTGAGCTTTGTTATTAACAAACCAATTAATTCAATTAATTCAAGTTCAACTACAAGAGTGATTTATGATCTGTTCTGACCTAAACTCATTTGATATCAGTGCCAACACGTTGGTTACAGGTTCTAAGTGGAACAGTCTAGACGTCATTGTTCAAAATTGAAGTCAATTTAACATCAAAAGTCAAGAATTGAGCAATTCTATGCTAGAGAAATTTCAAAAGTGAACCATAGAATCACAGAAAATCAAGTAAGATCAGGCAAATTCTAACATCCTACCCCACACTTAAACGGTTCTGTGTCCTCAGAGGACTAAACTAGAGTAGAGAGATACGAAGAACCTGAAAGGTGATGGTCGGTGTAGTGGATGAACACGGAGCGTCCGGAGTAGAGCGGAGTGGTACTCAAGTTCCTACAAAACAAAAACAACAAAAAGATCAAAAGGATACCAAGACAAGTGTCCCGGATCCACACAGAATAAAAGTCGAACAAAGAAGGTTAAGGGAAATTTTGAAAATATTTTGACTCTTTTTTTTTCAAATTCACGGCACGACACTCCTAGAGCAATCTAGATCATCTAAATTCAATCAGTTTAAGAAAAATCACACTACAACAGCCACGCAAAAATGAGGTAGACCGGAATTAAACTCGTCGAAATTCAACAATCAGCATGTCAAAAGATTCGAAATTGAAAACCCAACAACTAACCTTTAAGACATGACTCAAGAAAATAGACGAAAAGCGACGAAGTTGGCCAAAAATGTGAAAAGCTTGTTTCGGGGATAACCGGAGCTACAGAGCTCCGATTTGGACGATCAAGTATGCGTTGGAATCGGACCGAAAAAAGGAAACTGATTTTTAAAACAGACACAAGTTTTCGCTGAAAACTTCTTCGAAAATAGGTAAAAATAAAAAAAGACGTTCCTGTTTGCAATTTGAGAATAGTTTTCGGCGAGAATTTTTGGTTCTCGCCGAACATTTATTTAAAAAGTGTTTTTTTTCAAAAAAACTAATGGAAAAAAAATCAAAACGAAAGAAAATTAAACTGACACTTTGGCTCCCTGAAACCGACTTGAACAACGAAAAAAACTGACTCAAAAATTTAAAACGGACTCCAGCCGTGGGTTGCCTCCCACGAAGCGCTCTCTTTTAACGTCCTTGAGCCGGACGGTACCTGTTAGGGACCCAAACTTAGGAGTTCCTTGAAGTCAATCGTCTTCTTCAAGGCCAGCGGTTGAGTGCCATGTAGCACTCTAGAAGGGTGATGCAGCCGGTAGTGCCCCAGTAGATCGCGGTTCTTGTTGGATGACCAGTTCTTCTCGAATTCTCCAACCGGAGGAGGAAAGAGGTAGTACGGGGTAGCATGGTCAATGAGCTCCATCTTCTCTACCTGATGATCATCCAGAGGTCTCTCGGGATCGAGTATGTAAACTTCTAAATCCATGACCTTGTTGCTTTCCACGTGCTCATCTCTGGTTGATCTACAGGTTGACTCGGCGGAAGTGTAGGTGAGGGTATCTCCTCAATCTCTACGTGCTCCTCTTCGGCTTCAACTTCAGGATGTATTGGCTCCATGTCTTCATCAACCACCACCGCCAAGGATTCTTCATCAGATGCTTCTAGCTCGCAATAGTCATGGATGAGATTGTCATGTTCATCTTGGTACGGCTCTTGAGCATCTTCTTCCATTGCTGGATTTGGTTGCTCGAGCTCGACATCCACCGCGTTACAAGCTTGTAGCTTTGAAGAGATATTCTCCAAGAAAGATTCTATTCTCGTCGTCTGTTGTCGATGCTAATGAGCTGGTATATACATCTCTGGGTTATCCTCAATATACGGTGCTGCATTGACGTACCACTCTTGGTACTGGTGATGAACGTCGCAGAGCGGTTGATCAAATACTACCAAGCTGGAAAGCTAGGGTAGATCGTATTCCACGTGCCTTTTAATGATTGATTACTCAAATAAGCTGGCCAATTACTCAGGTTAAACACTTCGTGCATGGTGTGAGTTCCACGACTTCTAATTTTAAGAAATGCACGGAAATTAAAAAATTAAAACTGAAAACAGATTGAAAGATTGGTTGATTAAAACCAAGATGACAGGCAAGCTTAGACTTTGAATCCCCCTTCGTTCACCAGAGCATTGGCAATCAACAGATCAGCGGATTTCGATTCTCATTCAATCAATTCTAAGACACCACCATAACTCCTGACCCTTAGGTTTAAGACCGGCGAACGTTCGCTCTATCCGTTCTAGCTACCAAGATTAATTAGTCGCCCGGGTACGGTCGCCTCTCGCAGCGACTTAACTTAACTGGTGGAATTACTAACGATTTATGAGTTACTCTTGCAGTGGATTAACCCTAATCGGTTCCTACGAAAGGCACACTCCAATTATAAGGTTAATTGTTCAATTTGATGTTTTAAAGTAAGGCGAGCGTTCGCTTCTATCCTTAGCTTAACAAGAATCTAATCTAGGTGATCAATCCAGACAAGAAACATAAACAATGAAGAACAAATCAAACATGAAAGAGAAACTGATTGAACTTCGAATCTAATCACCGCCGATCCGTGACCGCTTTAAAGCCCTGGGTCACTTAGGGTTCATCTAGTCTAAGCTCTAAGAGTTTAGCTACTCATGTTTTTCACAAAAGAATCAAAGACAATGATAGAGTTCATCTTCAATAGAGGAAGAACAAAAAAGGATCTGTAAAACCTAATTAAGACGACTCCGGCAGCTTCGATCTCCGGTAAACTGCAATCCTAGCTCCGAGTCCTCGAGATGGAAGGGATGACGTCACGATCTCTTCCTGGCTCTTCGAACTTTAAACTCTGCTTCAGAACTCTTGAGAATCCTTGAAGTATTTTGTATTAGATGTAATTATGATGTATATTCTTTTTGGGCCGCCGGTTAAGTATAAATACTTAACCCTAATACCCGCCGATTTAGCCTGGGATTTTTGCCAAAAATGTGAAGAGATTTTCGGCGAAAATCTCTTTGTAAAATGACTGATCGCCGGCTGCTTTTTCCTGTGATTTTCGGACCGTCGGTTCTCGGTGAAAACTTAGGGTTTTCGCCGAAAACTTCCTTGGATGAGCATCAGTCAATTTGTTCATGGATTTTCGCCGAAAACCTTGGGTATTTTCGGTGAAAACTTCAGTGTAAAATGGGGCAGGATTTGGTTCGACTCGATTGGCTCCTTGGATCGATTTCGTGCGATTCCTCGAGGTTCCAATGCCTTAGACACGTCCTTGGTTACTTTATTTGATGGCAAAAACCTGTGCTAACATAGAAACACTAGAAAACCATCAAATAGACCCGAAACGGGCCAAAGTAACACCAATGGCACGAGATAGGGCAATTGATTGAATATTAGCTATTCTACCCTAAAAACCATGTCGTAAGCAAGGAAATGTCTCTTAAATGAGGCTGATAATCACGTCAAATCGAGTGTTATCAAAATACCCCACACTTAAGCTTTTGCTTGTCCTCAAGCACACTGAATAGAAACGCTCATGTTCACAAATGATAAGATCGATCAATTGGAGCTCAATCAAATACAATGAATCATTAGACAGATAATTCCTAGAACAAGAAACCTAACATGCATACTGATCAGCCAAACAACCTGGTCTCACTAATAAACTGCACACGACAAGTAATAGTAACCAATTATGCACGAATTTGACCTGACCGACCAGACTCCTTACACAGGAAATATACAGTTAATGGGGAACTCTCACTCTTTGTGTTTAAGGACGTGTTTCTGCTCTCAATCATTTTCTGTTACTGAATTCTGTCATAGGTTTGCAATTCGACCACATCTCCACCACTGTGACAACACGAGTATCTAGTCAAGAAGGACTTCCCTGCTAGGACCGTAATGAATTCTACACTACAAGGGTTTATGATGAGATGGATGATGGGAATGTATGATGATGGATTTGGTGCGGTGTAGCTTTCGACTAACTTCCCTCGAATCTAGCCTATTTTTTCCTACCGTCTAACCAGACACGGGTGGAATAGTGTACGCTCGTCCTATGATACCCTGAAGCAACCTAGCACTTATTTTCTTTTTACACAAACATTTTTTTTTCTTTCTAACTTTTCTTTTGACTTCGTTCTTCCATATGTAGGGAGAAGAACGTTTATTCAACTAAAAACTTGAAACTTTTTGGCTTTTCTGATTTTTCTTCTTTCTCTTTTTTTCGAAATTTGCTTCTTTTCTTCTTTTTCTATTTTTCTTTTCTTTTGTGCCGATTCTTTCTTTTAGTTGCTAGAGGGGTTTACACGTTTGGACATAATAGCTAAGACCACCTGTTTAATAGCTATAGGAAGGTTACCACAAACCGACTTCCGGTAGGTCAATCTAAGCTACAACCACATTGGATCAACGGGGAATAAAAGAATGGGAAATGGCTGTAATGTATTATCGAACCGAAAGAACAGGCCAAGCTCAAGGGTTTAAACCTAATGGATTTATCGTTTGGTAGGCTATCTGGCTTAGTAGCTGAATCTAGGTGCCCCTATCATTCTAGAACTCGTGTCATCGTGTGGTATCGAGTAGGTCTCATGTAAATTCTAACTCATTCAAGCAAACAGAAAACCACTCAAAAAGAATTGAAATTGCAAGTTACGTGCAATGGATCAAAAGCTCACAGTTGGTTTGCTAGTCGGATTCGGTCATTTTCATGCAATCAAGGCTACAAACTACAAGTGTGATTTTAAAAATTCTGTTCTGACCAGGCAATTTAGCATCAAAGTATACACGTTGGTTCTCAAGTTCTAGGTTAAGCATTCTAAGCATCATTATGAAGGATTGAACAACAACTTAACATCAAAAATCAAGAGCTGAGCCATTCTAATGCTAGAGAGACTGGACAGGAATCACGAGGCACACAGAAACACAATCAAGGGCAATCAAGTTCATGCAAGGTTCTCTAGCATCCTACCCCACACTTAAATCGGACTGTGTCCTCACAGGACTAAACCTAGAGTTCAGAGTGAAGTAAAAGAACCTGGACCGAGATGGTTGGTGTAGGGGATGAGCACGGATCCTCGGAGCGAAGGCAATCTACCAAAGCGAAGCAAAGGGAATCTACCGATTGCCTGCAAAACAAAAACAAATGAAACATAAAAAGGAAACCGGGACAAGTGTCCCGGATCCACACAGAAAAAAAGTTGGACCGAAATCCGAAAATAATTAATAAAAAGAAAGGACAAGGAAAAGGACACCACCCAATCATGGCTGGTCAGGGGCGTCGGGGGGTGGGAAGTGGAGGAAGTCGCCGAGCTGACGTTGCCACGCCAGCTGTGCTTCATACCGCTCGTCGGAGCGGTGCATATGTTGCTGCATAATAATCCATCTCGCCTCTTGGGTGGCGTTGTCGGTGATGCGCCACTCCTGTAGTCGCTCATACAGCTCTCCAACGTCCGTGGGATGCGGTCGGTGCTGCGGGTGAGGCGCTTGATATGGATCTGGAATGGGCGGCGCACTGGAGTGCATACCCTGCCTGATGGTGTGGCGAGGGTGTATGATCATGAAACTCTGGCTCATATTGGGGATGCGGCTCCTCAGAATCTTCTTCTTCCTCCGACTCATCCTCGGCTTGGAGAGGAGGACCTGCTGCTACCTGGGGACTGAGGTCCAGCTCGAGGTCGTACTCGACCGCCAAATCTCCTCCCACGGTCTGTACTCTGCGGCGTGGGACGTCCTGGCCATATTCTTGGCTGAGACCGAAGGAGATGATGAGTCGGCCTACAAAGTTGCCTCCCAGGAGTGAGCGAGGTGGCTTCGACCTCTGAGTCTTCTGGCGGAGTAGGCGTGCAAGCACCCATCCGGGATGAAGAGGATGACTCTCCCGGATGGCGCGGAGAAGAAGAAGCTCATCTCGGCTGATGTGGTGGCGGTCCTTCTCTGGAGCAAACAAAAGAGAACGGCGCCAAACATTATGAATGAATTTATAGAGAGGGTGAGAGAGGGACTTAACTGAATTATGCTTCAGGGACGATCGTCGGGTACTCCAGTCATTGGCTCCAGAGCGCGTCGATCTCCTCTCCGTCGTCGGTGTCGTCCTCCAAACCGAGGTGATGTCCCTCGTAATGCTCACGGGGTATGCCTAGATGAGCAGCAAACTCATCATAGGTGAGTGACCTGTGCACCCCGCTCAGATAGAAGGAGATGACCTTCTTGTGCTGCCTCCTCTTGTGCTCGTCCAGATCGAATGTCGCCCAAAACTCCTGAAGGGCGACGTCTGGGAAGTCAGCGGCTATTGTGGTCAGCTCCAGCAGTCCAGCATGCGTCAGTGCATCAAGCACGTTCCGATGCCAGTCCTCATCGTGATCGAAGAGCAACTCCATGGAAAGCGGGCGAACACCAGCTCCAGGAATGTGCTCAAGCCGCTGGTAGCGCTCGAAGTAGTACTGGGGCAGGCGAGCAACGGTGCGGTGGTACCCAACACGGCCAGGAAAGCTGGTGGAGGGCCCTGGACGACGGGTGTGACGGGAGCGGGAACTCGGGAGCTGGAGGTGGTGTCAAGTCTCTGCTTGGTCTTGCGCTCATGAGTTACGTTCCTAAGCAAGAAAACAAACAAGATTAGTCAAACTAAAACCCTACCCCACACTTAGTAGAAAAACTCAATTTCACAAAGAAATGGGGGAAACCGAGTGGGGGTAAGCAAAGCAGATTAACTGGTAATCACAAACAATTAAAACACATGCTTAGGAACAGCCAGAATGGAATCATCTCAATCAGAGTTCAGAAGTCACACCGACATTCAAAAAGTCAACGTAATAGAACATTGAACCCTAATCATGGCAAAACTAGCACAAGGCGGAAAATGACGGTATAGTATGATCTCAGATGGCAGACACAAATTGAAGTAAATGAGCACATAAGGCAGC
The DNA here is from genome assembly GCA_034768395.1 of Linum lewisii. Classification (NCBI taxonomy): domain Eukaryota; kingdom Viridiplantae; phylum Streptophyta; class Magnoliopsida; order Malpighiales; family Linaceae; genus Linum; species Linum lewisii. The sequence continues at coordinate 15,040,663 of CM068303.1, forward strand.
TAAAAGATCATAGATAAGTCAAGGTCAAACCGACATTTCTCACAAAGTCAACACCACAAAGAATCGATCTTACGCATAGCAACACATGATCAAACAATATGAAAATTAAGCACAATACTCCCTAAGCATGCTAGATCAGTCCAAATAGTTCAGCTAACCTAGTTCACACGAAATCAGTCGGCACGCAAATTCGAGGTAAACTGAAAAGTCAACCGAAAGTCAACCCCGACGAAATTCAGCATTCAACATGTCAAAAGATTCGGAATGAAAAGTTCTACAACTTACCTTGAAGCCATGGGAGCTGAAAACGAACGGAGAGAGAGAAATCGGTGAAAAAATAGAAATTTTAGGGTTTGGCTGAACGGGAGCTCTAGAGCTCCGATTCGGACGATCTACGTCTCAAAATGATCGGAAAAGGGAGGGGAGTAGGGCAGCTGCAGTCGGCGATGGCGGCGGCGGGTTTGGTCGGCGGCGGCGAAAGAAGGGCGGCGGCGGCGAGTTGTTAAAAACTAGGGGAGGTTTTTGAGTTTAGGTTTCGAAAATGAAAGTGAGGAGAGAGAGGGTGAGTCCGTGAAAAATAAGGGGAAAATTGTTTGATTTTCACTCATGTTTTCGGCGAAAATATGTGCAAGTTTTCCCGAAAACGTTAGTTAAAAGTACTGCCGGTTTTCAAAAAGATTTTCGCCAAAAATTTCAATACATTTTCGCCGAAAAGTTTAGTTAAAAACGTCTGGAAAACTCAGTGGGATTTCAAAGGGAGTTTTCGCCGAAAATATGGCACATTTTCGCCAAAAATTTTGACCTATACGATTGAAAATATTTTCGCAATCCCGCAAACTTCAGAAAATCACAATTAAATCCACAAAAATCAGAACAACCTCAAACAACTTGCGAATGACACTATGACACACAGACTACACACGAAAGATCAGAAATCAAACAAACTGACACTTTTGGCTCCCCCGAACCGACTCTAAAACACTAAAGTTGACACAAATGAAAAACTGACCCCAGCCATGGGTTGCCTCCCATGAAGCGCTCTATTATTAACGTTCGTGAGCTGGACGATACCTGGACGGTATTAGGAGACATCCCAACTCAGGTTCTCCTTAAGCTAGCATTGGAGTTCATGAAGTAGAGCTTCGGGGCGTCTTCGTTAAGCGTAAATTTCTTCCCGTTAGTATGTAAGAGCTTGGTACGTCCGTCCGGAAGGTGATCAGTAACCTTGAATGGTCCGAACAGTTCACTACAAGAAAATTGTTGATTAGTCACGGATTATTAGTCACGATTTTTAAGAAACCGTGACAAAATTAGTCACGGTTTTTAAGAAACCGTGACAAAATTAGTCACGGTTCATAAAACGGTGACCAATTAGTCACGGTTCTTAAGAAACCATGACGAAATTGGTCACGGTTTTTTAAAAACCGTGATAATTATTTTGGAGACCCCATGTTGGCAATCCGTGCCAAGCTCTCTCAACCAATCCCCACCAACACTCTCTCTCTTCTCCTATCTTCTCCTCTCTTATCCTCTGCACAAAATCCCCAAACACTTCTCTCAGCCACATCCCCACTCTCCTCATCTTCTTCTCCTCATAATACTTAGCCTCACCAAAAGCCAGCCGCCGGACTAAATGCCGACGAATCTTCTCTGGCCGTCGCCTCACGAAAGCTCCATCTACTCTCCAAAGCCGTCGCCCCATCTGCTCTCTCCGACCGATGGCTCACCAAAGCAACCATCCCATCTGGCAACCAAAATCGTCGCCCTATTTGCTCTTCTCCGACCATCGCCTCACCAAAGTCGCCGCCCATCGCACAAAGCCGCAGCCCATGTTAACCAAAGCCGCCGCCCCATCTTGCAAACAAAGCCCCCGCCTCACCAAAGGCCGCCGCTCCATCTTCTCTCTGAAATCGGCGGTTGTTTTGGTCCAAATCTGAAACCTAGATCTGAAATCAGAGAAGGCGACGGCGGCAGTGGCGGTCTATGGAGGAGATGCGACGGCGAAAGTGGTGGTGGTCGATGGATGAGAGGCGACGGCGACGGCGACGGTCGAAGGCTCGCCGGTTGCTATATGGTTGATCGGAGAAGAAGATGGATGATTAAGTTTTATAACTAGAAAATTTGAGGGGTTGTTCCTGAAATTTTTGACTGATTTGGGATAATTACGGATTTGGTCATTAATTTTGATAAGTTGACAATTTAAATTTAAGTGACTGATTTGTATAACGAAAGGAATAAAAATGGGACCTTTTGATAACCTTATAAGTGTATGGATGAAATTGCGAAATGGAAGCAGTTAAGGGTTTGAAACTATAATTCAAGAACATTATAAATTCAGTCACTGAAAAGTTTAAGCTTACAATTTGGTCACTAGTATTTGTCACGTTTCATTAAGAACCGTGAAAAATTAGTCACGGTTTTTAAGGAAACCGTGACTAAATTGAACCAAATTAGTCACGGTTCCTAATGAAACCGTGACTAAATTTATTCACGGTTTTTAGTGAAACCGTGACAAAATTTAGTCACAGTTTTTAGTGAAACCGTGACAAAATTTAGTCACGGTTTCTTTTAGAACCGTGACTAAATTTTAGTCACGGTTGCACTAAAAACCTGACAAAAAACATTCAATATAGTCACAGTTTTCTAAACCGTGACAAAAAAAATTAGTACGGTAAACCGTTCTAATAGTGCAAAAAAACTGTGACTAATTTTGTATTTTCTTGTAGTGGTTCTCTTGAGAGTTCATCCTTCATGAGTGTTACGATGGAAGGAATGAAGACTGTCGGCTTCATCTTCTCTTTAAACTCCGGCTTTGTATCACCAGGATCGGTGATCGCAGGTATTTCCTTAGGAGATGCTCTCGGCTTCTCCTTCCATACTTGTTCCGGTGCCGGTATCTCAGAACGAATTGGCGGTGCAGCTGGCTCGGTAGAAGGTGGCGGCACAACTGGTCTCCAGACCATCTGAGTCTTTGTCTTCTTCTTCAGCTACTCATAACGATAACAGAAGAATCAAGGGCAACAAAGTAAATCATCATACAGAGGAAGAACAGATAAGAACTGAAAAACCTATTCTGACGACTCTAGCGAAGCTTCGATCTCCTAGATCTTCAACTTTAAGCTTCGAGCTCTCCGAGGTGGAAGGATGGCGTCACGATCTCCCCACGGATCTTCGAACTCTCTAAACTCTATCTATCGACCCTAAAGTCGGCTGACTCTCAAAAGTCTGATTTTTGAATAGTTGTTGGAATATGAATAATGCCCCTCTTTGGCTGCCGGGTGCTCTGTTTAAATAGGTAAGATTAGGGTTTCCAAGACAGCGCCGAAAACTTCAGTGTAATCCTCCTGTGTACTTTGTTCAATAGTTTTCGGCGAAGACTTGAACTTTTCGCCGAGAACTTCAGCTGCATCTTCGATGAATTTCTTCTAGGATTTTCGGCGAAAACTATGGAAGTTTTCGCCGAAAACTTCAGTGTAAATCAGCTGACTTCACCTTGAGTTCCTTAAGATATTTTCGGCGAAAACTCTGTAGATTTTTCGGCGAAAACATTGTGCTGGGCAGTTGGATCTTCGGTTCTGACTCCGGTTTGATTTCTGGTTCGATTCTAGTTCACTCCTTGAGGTCTTGAACACGTCCGTGGTTACGTATTTGACGGCAAAAACCTGCGCTCTTACAAAAACACTAGAAAACCATCAAATAGACCCAAAAAGGGCCAAAGTAACCAAATAGGTAGGAAATAGGGCAGTTGAGTGAATATTCGCTATTCTACCCCTAAAACCACGTCTCAAGCAAGGAAATGTCGCTTAAATGAGGCTGAAAATCACTCAAATCGAGTGTCATCAACAAAGATTGGCGGATATGGGTTACTTAGAGAAGGAATTTGGTCTGATGCCCGACATGAAAGTTGAAGCCGATGGAGTTTACTAGTGATCTATCAAAGGGCTTAATTTTCGAATTTATTTAGTATTTATTTGGTGAATATTTCCAGAACCCGTTGAGCTGTTTTCTGCCTTGTTTAGAGTTCGTGTTTAAGAAGGAGTCTTTCCCTTATAGGAGTAGGAGTACGAATTTTGCGTCCTTCTTAGGTTATTTTAGGATTAGTTTAAGTACTTTTTAGTATTTTAACTAAGACTCTTTTATTTTCTTTATTAGTATTTATCCTTTTTAGAAGTTAGTTTCTTAGGAGGAATAGAGAACTTGTTCTCCATCCTCACTGATGACACTCGATTTGACGTGATTATCAGCCTCATTTAAACCACATTTCCTTGCTTAAGACATGGTTTTTAGGGTAGAATAACGAATATTCAATCAATTGCTCTATCTCGTGCCATTTGTGTTACTTTGGCCCGTTTCGGGTCTATTTGATGGTTTTCTAGTGTTTCTACGTTAGCACAGGTTTTTGCCGTCAAAATAAGTAGCCAAGGACGTGTCTAAGGCGTTGGAACCTCGAGGAATCGCACCGGAATCGATCCAAAGAGCCAACCAAGTCAAACCAATTCCTGCCCCGGTTTACAAAGGAGTTTTCGCCGAAAATCCCTTAGTGTTTTCGCCGAGAACTGTTGGACCGAAAACCACAGAAGAAAAGCAGCCGGCGTTCAGTCAATTTGTAAAGGACTTTTCGGTGAAAATTCCTTCATATTTTCGCCAAAAATCTCAGTTAAAATCCGGTGGTATTAGGGTTAAGTGTAAATACTTAACCGGCGGCCCAAATCAGAGATACTTTTCATAATCATAATTACCCAAATACTGCAAGGATTCTCAAGAGTTCAAGAAGGAGAGTTTAGAGTTCGAAGAGCCGGAAAGAGATCGTGACGCCATCCCTTCCATCTCGAAGACTCGGAGCTAGGATTGCAGCTTGCCGGAGATCGAAGCTTCTGCCGGAGTCGTCTTAATTAGGTTTTTCAGATCCTTTTCTGTTCTTCCTCTGAAGATGAACTCTTTCTTTGTCTTTGATTCTTTTGTGAAAAACATGAGTAGCTAAACTCGTAGAGCTTAGACTAGATGAACCCTAAGTGACCCAGGGCTTTAAAGCGGTCACGGATCGGCGGTGATTAGATTCAAAGTTCAATCAGTTTCTCTTTCATGTTTGATTTGTTCTTCGTTGTTCATGTTTCTTGTCTGGATTGATCACCTAGATTAGATTCTTGTTAAGTTAAGGATAGAAGCGAACGCTCGCCTTACTTTAATACATCAAATCGAACAATTAACCTTATAATTGGAGTGTGCCTTTCGTAGGAACCGGTTAGGGTTAATCCAGTGCAAGAGTAACTCATAAATCGTTATAATTCACCAGTTAAGTTAAGTCGTTGCAAGAGGCGACCGTACCCGGGCGACTAATTAATATTGGTAGCTAGAACGGATAGACCGAATGTTCGCCGGTCTTAAACCTAAGGGTTAGGAGTTATGGTGGTGTCTTAGAATTGATTGAATGAGAATTAAAATCCGCTGATCTGTTGATTGCCTATGCTCTGGTGAACGAAGGGGGATTCGAAGTCTAAGTTCGTCTGTCATCTCTGTTTTCAACCCTAATTTCCAATCTGTTCTTAGTTTCAATTTTTAATTTCTCTGCATTTCTTAGAATTAGAAGTCGTGGAACTCACACCACGCACAAAGTGTTTAAATCCGAGTAATTTGCCAGCTTATTTGAGTAGTCGATCATTAGAAGGCCGTGGAATATGATCTGCTTAGCTTTTTAGCTTGGTAGTATTTGATCACTGTTCTGCAGCTCATCAAATTGGCGCCATTGTCGGGGACTTCTTTTGATTGTTCGAAAGAAGAACTGGCATTTTATTCTTCTATTTTCCATCTTTCATCTTTCCATCCACGTCGATTTTACACGGTTTTTGTTTGTTTTTGTTATTTGTAGGTTGTTCACAGGTGTATGCATCGCCGCCCTTGGACTCGCTCTCAAACTGACAAGGCTAAGAGTATAGAGAGACCAGGCAGTTCTGCTCCACCTCGACAATCACAGATTCCGAAGAGAGGCAGAACCAATCCACTTCCATCCGTCACTCCGATTAAGATCGAGGAACTGAAGGATAGTTCCTCATCTTCATCTTCACCGTCATCTTCTTCCGCTTCATACACCGAATCACTTTCACCTCCTCCATCTCCTACCATGGATGATCAGTTACCACCACCACCACCACCAGGCGGTCTACCACCACCAGTTGTGCAGAAGAGTCTAGCAGACTACAATAAACCGAGCGCGACTGGCGTTCGATCTTCCATTGCCTTTTCCCGCGCATTGAAGAAGATCCTGACTATGAGATCAAGATTCCATTCTTGACTATGATCCTAGGGATCTACAATTTGAAGGCAGACTGCTAGACAATCCATGCACACATCTGGCGGATTTCCTTGATCTCTGCAACACTTTCAAGAATGGAAACCTCGACAAAAATACTCTTTGTTTGAGAGCTTTCCCGTTCTCTCTGAAAGGCGCAGCCAAGAGGTGGCTTACTGGCAAACCACCTGGATACTATACTGATTGGGATACTCTGGCTCAGGACTTCGTTGAAGACTACTTCCCTCCTGCAAGAACAACAACTATTAAGGACAAGCATCGCCAGATTCTCCCAGAAAGAAGGAGAAAGCTTATCGATACTTGGAATCGATTCCAAGAACTTCTCTACAACTGTCCTCATCACGGATTCGAGCAAAGGCAGTTAGCTGAAATCTTTGCTCGAGGTCTTCGAGAAGAATCTACCAAGTGGGTCAATTCTTTAGCTGAAGGGGATTGCACTACACTCACACCTAAAGCTGCTCTTCTTCATTTTGCGAACTGTGCCTCCAAGTCAAGGAACTGGGAGCGACAATCAGAAGGATCAAGGAGCAAGCTCGATCTCGAAGCTACTATCAAGGCAGAAGTAGAGAAGCATCTGAAGACCAATCAAACCGCCAGCAGCCTCTGTCTATGTTGCTGATTGTGAATGGTGTGGGAGCTTGTGCGCATAATGGAGGCCGTTGCCAGAATTTTCACCACAACAAAAACTGAGTTTTGGGTCGGATTTACTATTGGCGGTTGTACAACCGCCAATAAATAATATACACCGTGGCGGTTGTATAGTGGCGTTTTAACCGCCACTAATATTTATTAATTAGTGGCGGTTAAAACCGCCACTAAGCCATTTCAAAATTGCAAGATCGACGCGGATCGCCATCGTGGCTCCTTCTTCTTCTTTCTCCTTGTTCATTTGTTGTTCTCACTCTTCTCCCACAACCCACCACTGAACCCAAACCAAAAACCCTTTTTTCACTCCCTTTGTCGACAACATGGTCGCTTCCACCGCCACCTCTAGGGAAGCCGCCGCCGCCGCCGAGGCTAAGAAGGCCGTCGAAGCCTTGGACAAGAAAAAGGCTATCGCCCGCCGAGGCTAAGAAGGCGGTTGATTGAGGAGGAGCGTTGCCGCCGTAAGATCCTTTCTCTTTTCTATTATGATTTCGTACTGATCTCAATAGTAATTTTATTCTTCTTTCTGTTCATGTTCTATTGTTATGGATTCAGGAACCGAAACCCTAAATCAACAAGGGAATGGTTAGGCTGTATATAATAACAACAATAATGGATCCAAGGCAGAAGAGAGGCCAGCGACCGGAGATGGTAAACGGTCAGAACACGAGCAGGCCGTCGTTGTCAACGGTGATGGCGGTCGGAGGGTGAACGGAAACGGACGAAGGGGAACATGATCGGAGACAGTAAACGTCCGACTCCGTTTCGGACGAAGTTTTTTTTTTGAAAAATTAATAATCAATAGTGGCAGTTTTAACCGCCACTATATGTTGTTTGTGTCGGACGTTTTTGTGGCAGTTTCGCCTTTCAACAGTGGCGGTTGTGCAACCGCCACTATATATTCAACAGTGGGGTTATAACCTCCACTGTGGGCGAAAAAACCGCCACTGTTGGGCCGTTTTGTTGTAGTGTTTGGTAAGACAGAAGTCTGGTCCACCGAAGAGGTAAATTTCGTTCAACAAGGCTTCGTTAACAATCAAAATGGTTATGCTGGCTACCGCAACTTCAGGCAGCAAGGGAACTATCAAGATATACCTCCCTACAATAATGGCGCCAACCATAACCAGAACCAGAATAACCGCCCAGCTGGTCCAGCTCAGGATCAGAAGCCTAACCATCCACCAGGGGGTGTCTATCAGCCGCCACACCGTAATCCTGGTAACTATGGAATTGCTCCTGGCGATCGCCAGAATCAATATTTGAATAACACCTATACAGGTCAGCAGTACCAGAACGAATACAACGTCAGTGACCTGGACAAGAAGCTTAGTCAGATCATCACCAGACTCGATGATCATGACAGTCAGTTCAAAGCTCAAGCTCTTCTCAATCAAGAACAGATAGCAGCCGGTCAAAGAATTGAGCAGGATGTGAACAACATCTCGGGCATGCTAGCATCTGGTCGACCATTTGGCCAACTTCCGAGCCAGACAGAGCCGAATCTGAGAAAGGAACAAGCTAAGATGGTATCTGATGGCCGATCGCAGTCGAGCGGTTGATCAAATACTACCCAGCTAACTAGAGCTAAGCAGATCGTATTCCGAGGGTCTTCTAGGATTGACTACTATAAAACTGGCAAAATACTCCAATGCAAGCAGGTTGTGCGTGGTGTGAGTTCCACGACTTCTAAATCTACGAAATGCGGATAAATTAAAAATTAAACTAAAGCAGATTGGAAATTAGGGTTTGAAAACAAGGATGACAGACGAACTTAGACTTTGAATCCCCCTTCGTTCCCTAGAGCATTGGCAATCAACAGATCAGCGGATTTCGATTCTCGTTCAATCAATTACTAAGACATCACCATAACTCCTTACCCTTAGGTTTAAGACCGGTGAACGTTCGCTCTATCCGTTCTAACTACCAAGATTAACTAGCCGCCCGGGTACGGTTGCCTCTCGCAACGACTTAATTAACTGGTGTAATTACTAATGATTAATGAGTTACTCTTGCAGTGAATTAACCCTAACCGGTTCCTACGAAAGGCACGCTCCAATTATAAGGTTAATTGTTCAATTTGATGTTCTAAAGTAAGGTGAGCGTTCGCTTCTATCCTTAACTTAACCAGAATCTAATCTAGGTGATCAATCCAGACAAGAAACATGAATATGAAGAACAAATCAAACATGAAAAAGAACTGATTGAATTTCGAATCTAATCACCGCCGATCCGTGACCGCTTTAAAGCCCTGGTCACTTAGGTTCATCTAGTCTAAGCTCTAACGAGTTTAGCTATTCATGATTATTACAAAAGCAACAAAGACAAGAAGAGTTCATCAGTCAGAGGAAGAACATAAAGAATCTGAAAAACCTAATTTAGACGACTCTGACAGACTTTGATCTTCGGTAGATAACACTCCAAAGCTCCGGTTCGTCGAGGTGGAAGGGATGGCGTCACGATCTTTCTCCGACTCTTCGAACTCTAACTCTTCGCTCCAGAACTTGAGAGGATTCTGATTCGAAAAAAGTATTTTCTGATGTAAATTATGATATGATTGTCTCCTCCCCCTTTGGGCCGCCGGGTTAAGTATTTATACTTAACCCTAACTGATTCGGATTACTCTATTATTTTCGCCGAAAATATAGGGATATTTTCGCCGAAAATATGCTTGTGAATGGAAGTGATCTCTCTGCCCTTTCTTCTCAGTCCGAACACTTGATCGATTTCGCCGAAACCATCCTTCAAGTGGGCATCAGTCGATATGTGATGTTATTTTCGCCGAAATCAATAGGTGATTTTCGGCGAAAATATCTTTGTAATCGGGCAGGATTTTGTTTGACTTTGATTGGCTCCTTTGATCGATTCTGGTTCAATTCCTCGATGTTCCAACGCCTTAGACACGTCCATGGCTACTTCATCTGAGGGCAAAAACCTGTGCTAACACAAAAACACTAGAAAACCATCAAATAGACCCGAAACGGGCCAAGGTAACACAAATGGCACGAGATAGGGCAATCGATTGAATATTCGTTATTCTACCCTAAAAACCATGTCTTAAGCAAAGAAATGTCGCTTAAATGAGGCTGATCATCACGTCAAATCGAGTGTCATCAAATACCCCACACTTAAGCTTTTGCTTGTCCTCAAGCAAACTGAATAGAAATGCTCATGTTCATAAATGATAAGATCGATTAAATTGGAGCTCAATCAAACACAATGAATTATTAGACAAATCGATCCTGGAACAAGAAACCTAACATGCATACAGATCAGCCAAACTACCTGGTCTCACTAATAATCTGCACACGACAAGTAATTAGCAACCAATTATGCACGAATTTGACCTGACCGACCAGACTCCTCACACAGGATATATATAGTGCAATGGGAACTCTCACTCTCTGTGTTTAAGGACGTGTTTCTGCTCTCGATCATTTTCTGTTACCAAATTCTGTCATAAGTTTGCATTTTGACCACATCTCCACCACTGTGACAACACGAGTATCTAGTCAAGAAGGACTTCCCTGCTAGGACCGTAATGAAATCTACACTACTCGGGTTTATAATGAGATGGATGATGGGAATGTATGATGATGGCTTTGTGCGGTGTAGCTTTCGACTAACTTCCCTCGAATCTAATCTATGGCTTCCTACCGTCTAACCAAACAGGGTGGAATAATAAACGCTCATCCTATGATACCCTCAAGCAACCTAGCACTTTATTATTTTTTTCTTCTTTTGCACAATTTTTCTTTTAAACTTTTCTTTTGACTTCGTTCTACCATTTGTAGGGAGAAGAACATTTTATTAGAACTACACTTTTGAACTTTTCTGACTTTCTTCTTTTCTTCATTTTTTCGAATTTTCTCTTTTTCTTTCTTTTTCTTTTTTTTTTCTTTGTGCCGATTTTCTTTTAGTTGCTAGAGGGGTTTACACGTCTGGACATATTAGCTAAGACCACCTGTTTAATGGCTATAGGCAAGTTACCACAAACCGACTTCCGGTAGGTCAATCTAGAACTACAACCACAGGGGATCAACGGGGAATGAAAGAAATGGGAAATGGCTGTAATGTATTATCGAACCGAAAAAAACAGGCCAAGCTCAAGGGTCTAAACCTAGTGGATTTATCGTTTGGTAGGCTATCTGGCTTAGTAGCTGAATCTAGGTGCCCCTATCCTTCTAGAACTCGTGTCATCGTGTGGTCTCGAGTAGGTCTCATGCAAATTCTAACTCATTCAAGTAAACAGAAAACCACTCAGAAAGAATTAAAATTGCAAGTTACGTGCAATGGATCAAAAGCTCACAGTTGGTTTGCTAGTCGGATTCGGTCATTTTCATGCAATCAAGGCTACAAACTACAAGTGTGATTTAAAAATTCTGTTCTGACCAGGCAATTTAGCATCAAAGTATACAAGTTGGTTCTCAAGTTCTAGGTTAAGCAGTCTAAGCATCATTATGAAGGGTTGAACAACAACTTAACATCAAAAATCAAGAACTGAGCCATTCTAATGCTAGAGAGACTGGAATGGAATCACGAGGCACACATAGAACACAATCAAGGGCAATCAAGTTCATGCAAGGTTCTCTAGCATCCTACCCCACACTTATATCGGACTTGTCCTCACAGGACTAATTCTAGAGTTCAGAGTGAAGTAGATGAACCTGGACCGAGATGATTGATGTAGGGGATGAGCACGGGTCCTCGGAGCGGAGGGAATCTACACAAGTGAAGCAAAGGGAATCTCCCAACTGCCTACAAAACAAAAACAAATAAAACATAAAAAGGAAACCGGGACAAGTGCCCCGGATCCACACAAAAAAAGTTGGACCGAAATCCGAAAAGAATAAATAAAAAGAAGACACCAGAAAAGGAATACAACCCGATCACTGCTGGTCCGGTGAACCGGGAGGTGGAAAATGGAGAAATTCGTCGAGCTGGCGTTGCCACACCATCTGTGCCTCATACCGCCTGTCGGCGCGGCGCATATGCTGCTACATAATAGTCCATCGCGCCTCTTGCGTGGCGTTGTCGGTGATGCGCTATTCCTGCAGTCGCTCGTATAACTCTCCAACATCCGCTGGGTGGTGTCGCGGCTGTTGGGGAGGCTCCTAGTAATGATCAGGAATGTGCGGCGGCGACTGGTGAGCATACCCTGCCTGATGATGTGGCGAGGGTATATAATCGTGGAATACTGGCGGCGGCTGGGGCTGCTGCTCCTCAGCATCATCATCTTCCTCCGACTCGACCACAGGCTGGAGTGGAGGATCTGCTGCTACATGGGGCTGAGGTCGAGTTCTAAGTCGTACTCAACCGCTAAGTCTCCTCCAACGGTCCTAACTGGGTGTCGTGGAATGTGCGGGCCATATTCATGGCTGATGCCGAAGGAGATGATGAGTTGTCCTATGAAGTTGCCCTCCAGGAGTCTACGAGGGTGGCGTCTTCCTCCTGGTCTTCTGGCGGAAGATGTGTGCCAGCACCCAGCCGGGGTGGAGAGGGTAGCTCTCTCGGATGGCTCGGAGAAGCATGAGCTCCTCCTTGAGGATATGGTGGCGATCCTTATCTGGAACATATAAAAGTGACCTCCGCCAAACCATATGAATAAATTTATAGAGCGGGTGAGAGAGCGACTTAACTGAGTTGTTCGTCCCGAGGCGATCGCCAGGCACGCCTGTCATGTGGCTCCAGAGCGCGTTGTACTCCTCGTCGTCATCATCTTCGCCCCAACCTAGGTGATGATCGTGATAATGCTCGTAGGGGATGCCAAGATGAGCAGCAAACTCATCGTAGGTGAGCTGCCTGTACACCCCACCAAGATAGAAGGTGATAACCTTCTGGCGCTGCTTCCTCTTGTGCTCATCCAGATCAAAGGCTGCCCAGAACTCCTGGAGGGCAATGTCTGGGAACTCGGCAGCGATGGTGGTCAGCTCTAGGAGACCTGCCAGTGCTAGGGCGTCATGCACATTCCGGTGGTAGTCTCGTCGTGATCGAAGAGAGACTCCATGGAGAGAGGGCGCACGTCAGCTCCCAAAAGTGCTCGAGCTTCTGGAAGCACTCAAAGTAGAAGTCGGGTAGACGGGCGATAGTGTGATGGTATCCAGCCCGGCGAGGTAGTGCGAGTGGAGGACCCAGAACGGCGGGTGTGACGGGAGCGGCAGCTCCTGAGCTCGAGGCGCCATCAAGTCGCGCCTTAGTCCTGCGCTCATAAGTGGTGTTCCTAAGACCAGAATGAAACCAGATTAGTTAACTAAAACCCTACCCCACACTTAGTAGAAAAACTCAATTTCACAAAGAAATGAGGGAAACTAAGTGGGGTAAGCAAAGCGGAGTAACCGGTAATCATAGACAGTGAAATACATACTTAGGAACAACCAGAATCGGATGAGCACAATCAGAGTTCAAAAAGTCAAACCGACATTTAGAAAGTCAACATTTAAGCATAGTGAACCCTAATCATGGCAAGACTATCATAACTTGGAGAATGACGGTAAAATATGATCTCAAATGGCAAGCATGATAATATGAACGAGAATGAACACATCAGGCAGCCAAATGATCACAACAGTTCAAAGTCAAACCGACATTTCTCATAAGTCAACAGAACAAACAATTAATCGTATGCATAGCAACACATGATCAAGTGATATGGAAATTAAGCACGGAACTCCCTAAGCAAGCTAGAACAGTTCTATAAGTTCAGCTAACCTAGTTCACACGAAAACAGTCGGCACGCAAAACGAGGCAACCGAAAAGTCAACCAAAAGTCAACCCCAACGAAATTCAGCAATCTATATGTCAAAAGATTCGTATTGAAAAGTTCTACAACTTACCTTGAAGCCATGTGATGACACTTGATTTGACGTGATTAGCAGCCTCATTTAAGCGACATTTCTTTGCTTAAGACATGGTTTTTAGGGTAGAATAACGAATATTCAATCGATTGCCCTATCTCGTGCCATTTGTGTTACCTTGGCCCGTTTCGGGTCTATTTGATGGTTTTCTAGTGCTTTTGTGTTAGCACAGGTTTTTGCCGTCAAATAAAGTTGCCATGGACGTGTCTAAGGCGTAGGAACCTCGAGGAATCAAACCGGAATCGATCCAAGGAGCCAGTCAAAGTCAAACAAAATCCTGCCCGAGTACAAAGAGATTTTCGCCGAAATTGAGCTTGCATATTCGGCGAAAATATTAGTGCATTCAACTGGTGCCGAGTCAAAGGACATCTTCGGCGAAAACATTGTACTCTTTGGACCGAAAATACAAGGCAGAGAAAGCACTCCCGAACACAAAGGAATTTTTGCCGAAATTCTTAAGGAATTTTCGGCGAAAATAATACACTAATGGTGGTGTCTTAGTAATTGATTGAATGAGAATCGAAATCCGCTGATCTGTTGATTGCCAATGCTCTGGGGAACGAAGGGGGATTCAAAGTCTAAGTTCGTCTGTCATTCTTGTTTTCAAACCCTAATTCCCAATCTGCTTTAGTTTAATTTGTTTTAATTTTTCTGCATTTCGTAGAAATAGAAGTCGTGGAACTCACACCACGCACAACGTGTTTTCCTTCGAGTATTTTGCTAGTTCTGAAGTACCAATCATAGAGACCCTCGGAATACGATCTGCTATACGCTTTTTCTTAGCATTAGTAGTTTTTATTTGGTTGAAACGTCCGAACAACGACCGGGTGGTTCACCAAATTGGCGCCGTTGTCGGGGACTTCTTTTGATTGTTCGAAAGAAGAACTGGCAATTTATTCTTCTACTTTCCATCTTTCATTTTTCCACCCACTTCGATTTTACACTAGTTTTGTTTGTCTTTGTTATCTGTAGGTTTACAGGTGTATGCCTCACCGTCCTTGGACTCGCTCTCAAACCGAACAGGCTAAGATTGCAGGGAATCCAGGCAGTTCTGCTACACCTCTACGATCACAGATTCTGAAGGAAGGCAGATCCAATCCATTCATCACTCCGATCAAGATCGAGGAACCAAAGGAGAGTTCCTCATCTCCATCTTCACCTATACCGTCATCTTCATCCGCTTCATACATCGAGTCACTTTCACCACCTCCATCTCCTACCATGGGTGATAGATTACCACCAAATGGCGATCAACCGCCGCCACCACCACATGCACAGAAGAGTCTAGCAGACTATAACAAGCCGAGCACGACTAGCGTTTGATCTGCCTTGTCGTTCCGCGCATTGAAGGAGATCCTGACTATGAGATCAAGATCCCATTCTTGACGATGATCTCTAGGGATTTACAGTTTGAAGGCAGACCCCTAGACAATCCGTGCACTCGTCTTGCAGACTTCCTTGATCTCTGCAGTACTTTTAAGAACAGAAACCTCGACAAAAACACCCTTTGTTTGAGAGCTTTCCCGTTCTCTCTAAAAGGCGCTGCTAAGAGGTGGCTTACTGGCAAACCACCTGGCTACTACACTAACTGGGATACTCTGGCTCAGGACTTTGTTGAAGAATACTTCCCTCCGGCCAGAACAACCGCCATCAAGGACAGCATCGCCAGATTCTCCTAGAAAGGAGAAAGCTTAGATGATACTTGGAATCGATTCCAAGAACTTCTCTACACCTGCCCTCATCATGGATTCGAGCAGAGGCAGTTAGCTGAAATCTTCGCTCGTGGACTTCGAGAAGAATCTGCCAAGTGGGTCAATTCTCTGGCTGAAGGGGATTGCACTACACTCACTCCTGAAGCTGCTCTTCTTCACTTCGCAAACTGTGCCTCCAAGTCAAGGAACTGGGAGCGACAATCTGAAGGATCAAGGAGAAGCTAGATCTCGAAGCTACTATCAAAGCAGAGGTAGAGAAGCATTTGAAGAAGTCTACCACACCGATCAAGCCACCGGCAGCTTCTGTCTATGTTGCTGATTGCTAGTGGTGTGGAGCTTGTCATATAACGGAGGCCGTTGTCAGAATTTTGGAAAGGCAGAAGTCTGGTCTACCGAAGAGGTAAATTTCATACAACAAGGCTTCGTCAATAATCAGAATGGTTATGTTGGTTACCGTAACTTCAGACAGCAAGGGAACTATCAAGACAGACCCCCCCTACAATGCTGGCACCAATCATAACCAGAACCAGAATAACGCCCGGCTGGTCCAGCTCAGGATCAGAAGCCAACCATCCGCCGGCAGGTGTCTACCAGCCGCCGCATCGCAATCCGGGTAATTATGGAACTGCTCCTGGCAATCGCCAGAATCAATATCTTAACAATACCTATCCAGGTCAGCAGCATCAAAGAGATAATAATGTCAGTGACCTGGATAAGAAGCTCAGCCAGATCATCACAAGACTCGATGATCATGACAGTCAGTTCAAGGCTCAAGCTCTTCTCAATCAAGAACAGATAGCATCTGGACAAAGAATTTAGCAAGTCGTGAACAACATCTCGAGCATGCTAGCATATGGTCGACCATTTGGCCAGCTTCCAAGCCAGACAGAGCCAAACCCGAGAAAAGAACAGGCTAAAATGGTAACTGCTCGAAAACTTCCAAACTTAATTGCTGATGCTTATTCTGTTTTACGCAGGATCGCTGAAACTCCGGAAGAAGAGGAACAGAAACTTGTGCCTAAGGAGGATCCTCCTCTTGCACCATACGTCGTAAAGCCTCCTTTTCCTAGAGCATTGCTGCCAAACGCAAGGATCGAGACTGGCATGAAGGGGAACAAGGAAGGATATCCTGACATTCGTGCTAAGAAACCTGTTTCTCCATATCCAGCTAAGTTATCTGATCCCGGTTCTTTTACTTTGCCGTTGGTTATTAATGATGTTGAGATTGAACGATGCTTAGTTGATCTAGGAGCATCTGTTAATGTTATGCTTGTGAGTCTATATGAAAAGTTAAACTTAGGAGAACTTGAACCGCCTAGTATGCAACTCGTCTTTGCTGATAGATCGCTTAAAACCCCTAAGGGAGAGATTAAAGACTTTGTCACTAAATGTGGTCCGTTCACGTTCTTAGCTGATTATGTGATTATGGATACTAGTACAGATGATGCTACCATTCTCATAGGTCGACCTTTCATGGCTACTACTGGAATGAATATTAATGTTCCAAATGGTTCTTTAATTTTAAGAGTCGGTAAAGAAACGAAAACGTTCGTCTTAAAGATGGCATGAAATATGACTCTAGGAATGAAGAATCTCACTGCCTAGCTGTTGAAACGGTGGGGTTGACTCCGGTCAACTCCGTTATTAATGCTTCTTCCAGTGTCTCTAGATCAGTTGTTGCTGCAGGTATTAACCAGGTTATAAAGAAGAAGCCAGAAATTTCGGTTCAGAAGCCGCTTAAGAAGAAGAAGAAGGAACTGTAAGCCTCTTCTAAACCACTGAGCACACCTCGAGGAAAGAACAAGAAGACGAAGTCCCAAATGGTCTGGAGACCAAAAATTCCACCGTCTTCCATCGAGCCAACTGCACCACCATTTCGTTCCGAGAAACGGCGCCGGAACAAGTATGGAAGGAGAAGCCGAAAGCGTCTCCTAAGGAAGTACTAACGATCACCGATCCTGGTGATACCAAGCCGAAGATTAAAGAAAAGGAGAAACCGACAGTCCTCATTCCTTCCATCGTCACACTCAAGAAGGATGACCTCTCCAGAGAGCTGTTCGGACCATTCAAGTTCGTTGATCATCTTCCCGACGGACGTACCAAGCTTTTGCATGCGAACGGGAAGAAATTCAAGTTTACCGGAGAAGTCCCGAAGCTGTACTTCATGAACTCCGACGCGAGTGTGAAGGAGAATCTGAGTTGGGATGTCTCCTAATACCGTCCAGGTATCGTCCAGCTCAAGGACGTTAATAAAAGAGCGCTTCGTGGGAGGCAACCCACGGCTGGAGTCTGTTTTAATTTTTGTTTAACTTGGTATTTTAGAGTCGGTTCGGGAGAGCCAAACGTGTCAGTTTGTTTGATTTATTATTTTTCGTGTAGAGTCTGCATGTCATAGAGTCAGTTGCAAGTTGATTGAGGTCGTTCGATTTTTGTGGATTTAACTGTGATTTTCTGAAGTTGGCCGAATTTACGAAAATATTTAAACACCCGAACAGTTCAAAATTTTCGGCGAAACCACCCCTGTTTTCGGCGAAATCGATTTTCAATTTTCGAACTCAATCTCCCTGTTCATTGTTTTGGTTCGAAAAGTTTTTGTTTTCGGCGAAACCATTTTAACTGATATTTTCGGCGAAACCGTGCTATTGTTTTCGGCGAAACCGCCTTCACAAATCCGGCAGTCCATTTTAACTGATATTTTCGGCGAAACCACCCTCCTATTTTTGCCGAAAATAATTTTGAAAATCACCCAATATTTCCTTTAAAAATCCAGTTTAACTCCCTCTCCCTCCTTCACTCATTTTCGTTCATACCACCGAAAACTCCCTCCCCTATCTTTTTAAAACAATCGCCGACCACCCCCCTCTTTCAATCCGCCGTCGCCGTCGTAATCCACCGCCGCGCCATCGCCGACCGCTGCCGCTCCCTTCCCTTCCCTTTTCGATCCCAACGAGCCCTAGAACAGCCGAATCGGAGCTTTGCAGCTCCAGTTCACCGAAAACCTAGTTTTCAAGTTTTTCACCGATTCTTCTCAACTCGTTCATTTTTAGCAATCATGACTTCAAGGTAAGTTGTATAACTCTTCGATACGAATCTTTTGACATGTAGATTGCTGAATTTCGTCGGGGTTGACTTTTGGTTGACTTTTCAGTTTGCCTCGTTTTGCGTGCCGACTGTTTCGTGTGAACTAGGATTAACTGAACTTATAGAACTGTTCTAGGACTCTTAGGGAGTTCCGTGCTTAATTGCCATATCATTTGATCATGTGTTGCTATGCATACGATTAATTCCTTGTTATGTTGACTTTTGTGAGAAATGTCGGTTTGACTTTGAATTGCTGTGATCATTTGGCTGTCTGATGTGTTCATTCTCGTTCATATTTTCGTGCTTGCCATATGAGATCATATTTTACTGTCATTCTCCAAGTTATGATAGTCTTGCCATGATTAGAGTTCGATATGCTTAAATGTTGACTTCCAAACTATCGGTTTGACTTTTTTGAACTCTGATTGTGCTTATCCGACTCTGGCTGTTCCTAAGTATGTATTTTACTGTCTATGATTACCGGTTACTCCGCTTTGCTTACCCCACTTAGTTTCCCTCATTTCTTTGTGAAATCGAGTTTTTCTACTAAGTGTGGGGTAGGGTTTTGGTCGACTAATCTGGTTTCATTCTGGTTCTAGGAACACCACTTATGAGCGCAGGACTAAGGCGCGACTTAATGGCGCCTCGAGCTCAGGAGCTGCCGCTCCCATCACACCTGCTGTTCTGGGTCCTCCACCCGCTCTACCCCGCCATGCTGGATATCATCCCACCATCGCCCGTCTACCGGATTTCTATTTTGAGTGCTTCCAGAAGATTCAGCACGTTCGGGGAGCTGACGTGCGCCCTCTCTCCATGGAGTCCCTGCACGATCATGATGAGGACTACCACCGGAACGTGCATGAGCCTTAGCACCAGCTGGTCTCCTCGAGCTGACCACCATCGCCGCCGAGTTCCCAGACATTGCCCTCCAGGAGTTCTGGGCAACCTTTGATCTGGATGAGCACAAGAGGAAGCAACGCCAGAAGGTGATCACCTTCTATCTTGGTGGGGTGTACAGGCAACTCACCTACGATGAGTTTGCCGCTCATCTCGGCATCCCCTATGAGCACTATCACGATCATCACCTTGGTTGGGGAGAAGATGATGACGACGAGGAGTACAACGCGCTCTGGAGCCACATGACAGGCGTGTCTGGCGATCGCCTCGGACGAACAACTCAGTTAAGTCTCTCTCTCACCCGCTCTATAAATTTATTCATATGGTTTGGCGGAGGTCGCTTTTATATGTTCCAGATAAGGATCGCCACCATATCCTCAAGGAGGAGCTCATGCTTCTCCGAGCCATCCGAGAGAGCTACCCTCTCCACCCCGGTTGGGTACTGGCTCGCATCTTCCGCCAGAAGACCAGGAGGAAGACGCCACCCCGCAAACTCTTGGGAGGCAACTTCATAGGACAGCTCATCATCTCCTTCGGCATCAGCCATAAGTATGGCCCGCACATTCCACGACACCAAGTTAGGACCGTTGGAGGAGATTTGGCGGTCGGTATGACCTAGAGCTGAACCTCAGTCCCCATGTCGCAGCTGATCCTCCACTCCAGCCTGTGGTCGAGTCGGAGGAAGAAGATGATGCTGAGGAGCAGCAGCCGCAGCCGCCACCAGAATTCCAAGATCATATACCCTCACCACACCATCAGGCAGGGTATGCTCACCAGTCGCCGCCGCACATTCCAGATCCATACTCGACGCATACTCAACAGCCGCAACACCACCCCGCAGATGTTGGAGAGTTATACGAGCGACTGCAGGAGTGGCGCATCACCGACAACGCCACTCAAGAGGTGCGATGGACTATTATGCAGCAGCATATGCCCGCCGACCGGCGATATGAGGCACAGATGGCGTGGCAACGCCAGCTCGGCGAATTTCTCCACTTTCCACCTCCCGGCTCACCAGACCAGCAGTGATCGGGTTGTATTCCTTTTCTGGTGTCTTCTTTTTATTTATTCTTTTCGGATTTCGGTCCAACTTTTTTCTGTGTGGATCCGGGACACTTGTCCCGGTTTCCTTTTTATGTTTCATTTGTTTTTGTTTTGTAGGCAATCGGTAGACTCCCTTGCTTCAGGTTCTGTTACACTTCCCTCGCTCTCAGGATCCGTGCTTACCCTCTGAAATCAACCGTCCTCATCCAGGTTCTTACATTCCACTCTGAACTCTAGAATTAGTCCTGTGAGGACACAGTCCGATTTAAGTGTGGGGTAGGATGCTAGAGAACCTGAACCTTGCATGAACTTGATTGCCCTTGATTGTGTTTTATGTGTGCCTCGTGATTCCATTCCAGTCTCTCTAGCATTAGAATGGCTCAGTTCTTGATTTTTGATGTTAAGTTGTTGTTCAAACTTTCATAATGATGCTTAGACTGCTTAACCTAGAACTTGAGAACCAACTTGTATGCTTTGATGCTAAATTGCCTGGTCAGAACAAGAACTTTTAAAATCACACTTGTAGTTTGTAGCCTTGATTGCATGAAAATGAGCGAATCCGACTAGCAAGCCAACTGTGAGCTTTTGATCCATTGCGCGTAACTTGCAATTTTAATTCTTTCTGAGTGGTTTTCTGTTTACTTGAATGAGTTAGAATTTGCATGAGACCTACTCGAGACCACACGATGACACGAGTTCTAGAAGGATAGGGGCACCTAGATTCAGCTACTAAGCCAGATAGCCTACCAAACGATAAATCCACTAGGTTTAGACCCTTGAGCTTGGCCTGTTCTTTCGGTTCGATAATACATTACAGCCATTTCCCATTTCTTTCATTCCCGTTGATCCCCTGTGGTTGTAGTTCTAGATTGACCTACCGGAAGTCGGTTTGTGGTAACCTGCCTATAGCCATTAAACAGGTGGTCTTAGCTAATAGGTCCAGACGTGTAAACCCCTCTAGCAACTAAAAGAAAAATCGGCACAAAAGAAAAAGATATAGAAAAGAAAGAAAAAGAGAAAATTTTCGAAAAAAAATGATGAAGAAAAGAAAGTCAGAAAAGTTCAAAGTGTAGTTCAAATAAAACGTTCTTCTCCCTACAAATGGAAGAACGAAGTAGAAAGAAAAGTTCAAAAGAAAGAAAAGAAAAAAAAAATCGTGTAAAGAAAAAGAATAAGTGCTAGGTTGCTTGAGGGTATCATAGGACGAGCGTTCATCATTCCACCCGTGTTTGGTTAGACGGTAGGAAGCCATAGATTAGATTCGAGGGAAGTTAGTCGAAAGCTACACCGCACAAAGCCATCATCATTCATTCCCATCATCCATCTCATTATAAACCCGAGTAGTGTAGTATTCATTACGGTCCTAGCAGGGAAGTCCTTCTTGACTAGATACTCGTATTGTCACAGTGGTGGAGATGTGGTCGAAATGCAAACCTATGACAGAATTCAGTAACAGAAAATGATCGAGAGCAGAAACACGTCCCTAAACACAGAGAGTGAGAGTTCCCATTGTACTATATACATCCTGTGTGAGGAGTCTGGTCGGTCAGGTTCAAATTCTTGCATAATTGGTTGCTAATTACTTGTCGTGTGCAGTTTATTAGTGAGACCAGGTAGTTTGGCTGATCTGTATGCATGTTAGGTTTCTTGTTCTAGGATCGAGCTGTCTAATAATTCATTGTGTTTGATTGAGCTCCAATTTAATCGATCTTATCATTTGTGAACATGAGCGTTTCTATTCAGTTTGCTTGAGGACAAGCAAAAGCTTAAGTGTGGGGTATTTGATGACACTCGATTTGACGTGATTATCAGCCTCATTTAAGCGACATTTCTTTGCTTAAGACATGGTTTTTAGGGTAGAATAACGAATATTCAATCGATTGCCTTATCTCGTGCCATTTGTGTTACATTGGCCCGTTTCGGGTCTATTTGATGGTTTTCTAGTGCTTTTGTGTTAGCACAGGTTTTTGCCGTCAAATAAAGTAGCCATGGACGTGTCTAAGGCGTAGGAACCTCGAGGAATCAAACCGGAATCGATCCAAGGAGCCAGTCAAAGTCAAACAAAATCTGCCCGAGTACAAAGAGATTTTCGCCGAAATTGAGCTTGCATATTCGGCAAAATATTAGTGCATTCAACTGGTGCCGAGTCAAAGGACATCTTCGGCGAAAACATTGTACTCTTCGGACCGAAAATACAAGGGAGAGAAAGCACTCCCGAACACAAAGGAATTTTCGCCGAAATTCTTAAGGAATTTTCGGCGAAAATAATACACTAATCCGGATCAGTTAGGGTTAAGTATAAATACTTAACCCGGTGGAAGAGGCATGGAAGACAATCATAATTTACAAAAACACAACTTTTCGAGATCAGAATTCTCTGAAGTTCTGGAGCGAAGAGCTGGAGTTCGAAGAGCGGATAGAGATCGTGACGCCATCCCTTCCATCTCGGAGAACCGGAGCTAGGAGTGTAACTTACCGAAGATCGAAGTCTGCCAGAGTCGTCTAAATTAGGTTTTTCAGATTCTTTTCTGTTCTTCCTCTGAATGATGAACTCTTTCCTTGTCTTTGTTTCTTTTGTAATAATCATGAGTAGCTAAACCCTTTAGAGCTTAGACTAGATGAACCCTAAGTGACCCAGGGCTTTAAAGCGGTCACGGATCGGCGGTGATTAGATTCGAAATTCAATCAGTTCTTTTTCATGTTTGATTCGTTCTTCATTGTTCATGTTTCTTGCCTGGATTGATCACCTAGATTAGATTCTGGTTAAGCTAAGGATAGAAGCGAACGCTCGCCTTACTTTAGAACATCGAATTGAACAATTAACCTTATAATTGGAGTGTGCCTTTCGTAGGAACCGGTTAGGGTTAATTCACTGCAAGAGTAACTCATTAATCACTAGTAATCACACCAATTAATTAAGTTGTTGCGAGAGGCGACCGTACCCGGCGGCTAGTTAATCTTGGTAGTTAGAACGGATAGAGCGAACGTTCGCCGGTCTTAAACCTAAGGGTAAGGAGTTATGGTGGTGTCTTAGTAATTGATTGAATGAGAATCGAAATCCGCTGATCTGTTGATTGCCAATGCTCTGGGGAACGAAGGGGGATTCAAAGTCTAAGTTCGTCTGTCATTCTTGTTTTCAAACCCTAATTCCCAATCTGCTTTAGTTTAATTTGTTTTAATTTTTCTGCATTCCGTAGAAATAGAAGTTGTGGAACTCACACCCCGCACAACGTGTTTTCCTTCGAGTATTTTGCTAGTTCTGAAGTAACCAATCATAGAGACCCTCGGAATACGATCTGCTATACGCTTTTTCTTAGCATTAGTAGTTTTTATTTGGTTGAAACGTTCGAACAACGACCGGGTGGTTCACCACCATGACTGCTAAAAAAATGAACGGGTTGGGAGGAATCGGTGAAAAACTTTGAAAACGAGGGTTTCGGTGAACTGGAGCTGTAGAGCTCCGATTCGACTGTTCTAGGGCTCAATGGAATCGGAATGGAGAGGGGAGTTGAGCGGCGGCGGTCGGCGACGGCGGCGGTGGGAAACGGCGGCGACGGCGGTTTTAAAGTGGGGTGGCGGCGACGATTTTAAAAAGATAAGGGGGAAGGGATTTTCGGGTGTTGTGAACGAAAATGAAAGTGGATGAGAGAGGGGGTAAATCCGGGTTTTAAAGGAATAGTGGAGTGATTTTCAAAATTATTTTCGGCGAAAATAGGAGGGTGGTTTCGCCGAAAATTTCAGTTCAAATGCACTGCCGGATTTTCGAAGGTAATTTCGCCGAAAATAACCATATGGTTTCGCCGAAAATTTTAATTAAAATGGTTGTTGGTCTTCAAAAATCGTTTTCGCCGAAAACAAACAGCTTTTCGAACCGAAAATAATGAATAGGGAGATTCAGTGAAAACCAAAAGCGAATTCGCCGAAAATGAGGGGTGATTTCGCCGAAAATTTTGAACTGTTCGGGTTTAAAATATTTTCGCAAATCCGGCCAACTTCAGAAAATCACAGTTAAATCCACAAAAATCGGAACGACCTCAATCAACTTGCAACTGAGTCGATGACACACAGACTCTACACGAAAAAATAATAAATCAAACAAACTGACACTTTTGGCTCCCCCGAACTGACTCTAAAATACCAAGTTGACAAAAATTAAAACAGACTCCAACCGTGGGTTGCCTCCCACGAAGCGCTCTTTTATTAACGTCCTTGAGCTGGACGATACCTGGACGGTATTAGGAGACATCCCAACTTAGATTCTCCTTAACGCTCGCGTCGGAGTTCATAAAGTACAGCTTCGGGACTTCTCCGGTAAGCGTGAATCTCTTCCCGTTTGCATGCAAAAGCTTGGTACGTCCATCGGGAAGATGATCGACGAACTTGAACGGTCCGAACAGTTCTCTGAGAGATCATCCTTCTTGATTGTTACGATGGAAGGAATGAAGGCTGTCGGCTTCTTCTTTTCTTTTATCTTGGCTTGTTATCACCAGGATCGGTGATCGTCAGTATTTCCTTAGGAGATGCTTTCGGCTTCTAATTCCATACTTGTTCCGGTGCCGGTTTCTCGGAACTAATTGGTGGTGCAGCTGGCTCGGTGGAAGACGGCGGAACTTTTGGTCTCCAGACCATTTGGGTCTTCGTCTTCTTGTTCTTTCCCCGAGGCCTGCTCGATTTAGTGCTCGGTGGCTTAGAAGAGGCTTGCAGTTCCTTCTTCTTCTTGGGCAGCTTCTGAACCGAAGTTTCTGGCTTCTTCTTAATGACCTGTTTAATATCTGCAGCAACAAATGATCTAGAGACACTGGAAGAAGCATTAGTAACGGAGTTGACCGGAGTCAACTCCACAGTTTCAACAGCTAGGCAGTGAGATTCTTCATTCCTAGAGTCATATTTCATGCCATCTTTAAGACGGAACATTTTCGTTTCTTTACCGACCCTTAGAGTTAAGAAACCATTTGGAACGTTAATATTCATTCCAGTAGTAGCC
The DNA here is from genome assembly GCA_034768395.1 of Linum lewisii. Lineage (NCBI taxonomy): Eukaryota > Viridiplantae > Streptophyta > Magnoliopsida > Malpighiales > Linaceae > Linum > Linum lewisii. The sequence goes on from CM068303.1 coordinate 15,066,184, forward strand.
ATGAAAGGTTCGACCTATGAGAATAGTAGCATCATCTGTACTAGTATCCACAATCACATAGTCAGCTAAAAACGTGAACGGACCACATTTAGTGACAACGTCTTTAATCTCTCCCTTAGGGGTTTTAAGTGATCTGTCAGCAAAGACAAGTTGCATACTAGGCGGTTCAAGTTCTACTAGGTTTAACTTTTCAAACAGGCTCATAGGCATGACATTAACAGACGCTCCTAGATCAACTAAGCAACGTTTAATCTCAACATCATTAATGACCAAAGGCAAGGTAAAAGAACCAGGATCAGATAACTTAGCTGGATATGGAGAAGCAGGTTTCTTAATACGAATGTCAGGATATCCTTCCTTGTTCCCCTTCATGCCAGTCTCGATCCTTGCATTTGGCAGCAATGCTCTAGGAAAAGGAGGTTTCACGACGTACGGTGCAAGAGGAGGATCTTCCTCCTTAGGCGCCGGTTTCTGTTCTTCTTCTTTTTCTTCTTCCTCCGGAGTCTCAGCGATCCTGCGCAATATAGAACAAGCATCAGCAATTAAGTTTGGGAGTTTTCAAGTGGTTACCATCTTGGCTTGCTCCTTCCTCGGATTCGGCTCTGTCTGACTTGGAAGTTGGCCAAATGGTCGACCAGATGCTAGCATGCTCGAGATGTTGTTCACGTCTTGCTCAATCCTTTGTCCAGATGCTATCTGTTCTTGATTGAGAAGAGCTTGAGCCTTGAACTGACTGTCATGATCATCGAGTCTAGTGATGATCTGGCTGAGCTTCTTATCCAGGTCACTGACATTGTTCTCTCTTTGATGCTGCTCTGGATAGGTATTGTTAAGATATTGATTCTGGCGATTGCCAGGAGCAGTTCCATAATTACCCGGATTGCGATGCGGCGGCTGGTAGACACCTGCCGACGGATGGTTAGGCTTCTGCTCCTGAGCTGGACCAGCCGGGCGGTTATTCTGGTTCTGGTTATGGTTGGCGCCAGCATTGTAGGGAGGTCTGTCTTGATAGTTCCCTTGCTGTCTGAAGTTACGATAGCCAGCATAACCATTCATGATTATTGACGAAGCCTTGTTGGATGAAATTTACCTCTTCGGCAGACCAGACTTCTGCCTTACCAAAATTCTGACAACGGCCTCCTTATGTGCGCAAGCTCCACACCACTCGCAATCGGCAACATAGACAGAGGCTGTCGGCGGCTTGATCGGTGTGGTAGACTTCTTCAAATGCTTCTCTACCACTGCTTTGATTGTAGCTTCGAGATCTAGCTTGCTCCTTAATCCTTCAGATTGTCGTTCCCAGTTCCTTGACTTGGAAGCACAGTTTGCGAAGTGAAGAAGAGCAGCTTCAGGTGTTAGTGTAGTGCAATCCCCTTCAGCTAGAGAATTGACCCATTTGGCAGATTCTTCTCAAAGTCCTCGAGCAAAGATCTCAGCTAACTGCCTCTGCTCGAATCCATGATGAGGGCAGGTGTAGAGAAATTCTTGGAATTGATTCCAAGTATCATATAAGCTTTCTCCTTCTTTCTGGGAGAATCTGGCGATGCTGTCCTTGATGGCGGTTGTTCTGGCCGGAGGGAAGTATTCTTCAACGAAGTCCTGAGCCAGAGTATCCCAATCAGTGTAAAAGCCAGGTGGTTTGCCAGTAAGCCACCTCTTAGCAGGGCCTTTCAGAGAGAACGGGAAAGCTCTCAGACAAAGAGTGTTTTTGTCGAGGTTTCCGCTCTTGAAAGTACTGCAGAGATCAAGGAAGTCTGCAAGATGAGTGCACGGATTGTCTAGGGGCCTGCCTTCAAACTGTAAATCCCTAGAGATCATAGTCAAGAATGGAATCTTGATCTCATAGTCAGGATCTCCTTCAATGCGCGGAACGGCAATGGCAGATCGAACGCTAGTCGCGCTCGGCTTGTTATAGTCTGCTAGACTCTTCTGTGCAGGTGGTGGCGGCGGCGGTTGATCGCCATTTGGTGGTGGTGGTGGTAATCTATCATCCATGGCGGGAGATGGAGGAGGTGAGAGTGACTCGGTGTATGAAGCGGATGAAGATGACGGTACAGGTGAAAATGGAGATGAGGAACTCTCCTTCGGTTCCTCGATCTTGATCGGAGTGATGAATGGATTGGATCTGCCTTTCTTCAGAATCTGTGATCGTAGAGGTGTAGCAAAACTGCCTGGTCTCTCTGCACTCTTAGCCTGTTCGGTTTGAGAGCGAGTCCAAAGACGGTGAGGCATACACCTGTAAACCTACAGATAACAAAGACAAACAAAACCAGTGTAAAATCGAAGTGGATGGAAAGATGAAAGAAGGAAAATAGAAGAATAAATTGCCAGTTCTTATTTCGAACAATCAAAAGAAGTCCCCGGCAACGGCGCCAATTTGATGGCCGATCGCAGTCGAGCGGTTGATCAAATACTACCCAGCTAACTAGAGCTAAGCAGATCGTATTCCAAGGGTCTTCTAGGATTGACTACTATAAAACTGGCAAAATACTCGAATGCAAGCAGGTTGTGCGTGGTGTGAGTTCCACGACTTCTAAATCTACGAAATGCGGATAAATTAAAAATTAAACTAAAGCAGATTGGAAATTTGGGTTTGAAAACAAGGATGACAGACGAACTTAGACTTTGAATCCCCTTTCGTTCCCCAGAGCATTGGCAATCAACAGATCAGCGGATTTCGATTCTCGTTCCATCAATTACTAAGACATCACCATAACTCCTTACCCTTAGGTTTAAGACCGGCAACGTTCGCTCTATCGTTCTAACTACCAAGATTAACTAGCCGCCCGGGTACGGTCGCCTCTCGCAACGACTTAATTAACTGGTGTAATTACTAATGATTAATGAGTTACTCTTGCAGTGAATTAACCCTAACCGGTTCCTACGAAAGGCACGCTCCAATTATAAGGTTAATTGTTCAATTTGATGTTCTAAAGTAAGGCGAGCGTTCGCTTCTATCCTTAACTTAACCAGAATCTAATCTAGGTGATCAATCTAGACAAGAAACATGAATAATGAAGAACAAATCAAACATGAAAAAGAACTGGTTGAATTTCGAATCTAATCACCGCCGATCCGTGACCGCTTTAAAGCCCTGGGTCACTTAGGGTTCATCTAGTCTAAGCTCTAACGAGTTTAGCTATTCATGATTATTACAAAAGCAACAAAGACAAAGAAAGAGTTCATCAGTCAGAGGAAGAACAGAAAAGAATCTGAAAACCCTAATTTAGACGACTCTGACAGACTTCGATCTTCGGTAGATAACACTCCTAGCTCCGGTTCGTCGAGGTGGAAGGGATGGCGTCACGATATCTCTCCGGCTCTTCGAACTCTAACTCTTCGCTCAGAACTTGAGAGGATTCTGATTCAAAAAAAGTATTTTTGATGTAAATTATGATATGATTGTCTCCTCCCCCTTTGGGCCGCCGGGTTAAGTATTTATACTTAACCCTAACTGATCCGGATTACTCTATTATTTTCGCCGAAAATATAGGGATATTTTCGCCGAAAATATGCTTGTGAATGGAAGTAATCTCTCTGCCCTTTCTTCTCGGTCCGAACACTTGATCGATTTTGCCGAAACCATCCTTCAAGTGGCATCAGTCGATATGTGATGTTATTTTCGCCGAAATCAATAGGTGATTTTCGGCGAAAATATCTTTGTAATCGGGCAGGATTTTGTTTGACTTTGATTGGCTCCTTTGATCGATTCCGGTTCAGTTCCTCGATGTTCCAACGCCTTAGACACGTCCATGGCTACTTTATCTGACGGCAAAAACCTGTGCTAACACAAAAATACTAGAAAACCATCAAATAGACCCGAAACGGGCCAAGGTAACACAAATGGCACGAGATAGGGCAATCGATTGAATATTCGTTATTCTAGCCTAAAAACCATGTCTTAAGCAAAGAAATGTCGCTTAAATGAGGCTGATAATCACGTCAAATCGAGTGTCATCAGTATCTGTTAATAAGTTTACAAGCTTATCTGCTGACGCTTGTTCTATTTTACGCAGGATCTCTGAAATTCCGGAGAAGAAGGAAGCACAGAAACCGGCACCTAAGGAGGATGAACCTCCTCTCACTCCGTACTACGTGAAGCCTCCTTTTACAAGAGCATTGCTGCCAAATGCAAGGATCGAGACTGGCATGAAGGGGACTAAAGAAGGATATCCTGATGCTCGTAGCAAGAAGCCCTCCTCTCCATATCCAGCTAAGTGTTCTGATCCTGGTTCTTTCACTTTACCTCTTGTCATTAATGATGTTGAGATAGAGCATTGTTTGGTTGATCTTGGCGCGTCTGTTAATGTTATGCCTATGAGTCTGTATGAGAAATTGAACGTATAACTTGTCTTTGCTGATAGATCATTGAAAACTCCTAGGGGAGAAATAAAAGACGTTGTTACTAAATGTGGTCCTTTCACTTTCTTAGCTGACTATGTTATCATTGACACTAGTAAGGATGATTCTACTATTCTCATAGGACGACCTTTCATGGCTACCACTGGAATGTAAATTAATGTGCCAAATGGTTCTTTAACTTTGAGGGTTGGTAAAGACACTATAACGTTCCGCCTTAAAGACGGAATGAAATACACCCCTTTGAATGAAGAATCTCATTGCCTAGCTGTTGAAACTGTGGAGTTGACTCCGGTCAACTCCGTTACTGATGTCTCTTCCAGTGTTTCTAGATCAGTTGTTATTGCAGATGTTGAACAGGTTATGAAGCAGAAGCCCAAATCTGTTTTTCAGAAGCCGTCAAAGAAGAAGGAACTGAAAGCCTCTTCTAAACTGCCGAGCAAAGAACTTGGTAAACCCCGGGAGAAAAACAAGAAGACGAAGACTCAGATGTTCTGAGACCAGTTGTGCCGCCACGTCTACCGAGCCAGCTGCACCACCAATTCGTCCTGAGATACCGGCGCCGGAACAAGTATGGAAGGAGACGCCAAAAGCATCCCCTAAGGAAATACCTACGATCACCGATCCTGGTGATACAAAGCCGGAGTTTAAAGAGAAAATGAAGCCAATAGTCCTCATTCCTTCCATCATAACACTCATGAAGGATGAAACTCTCAAGAGAACTGTTCGGGCCATTCAAGGTTACTGATCACCTTCCCGACGGACGCACCAAGCTTACACACGCTAACGGGAAGAAATTCACGCTTGACGGAGGTACCCCAAAGCTCTACTTCATGAACTCTGATGCTAGCGTTAAGGAGATCCTGAGTTGGGATGTCTCCTAATACCGTCCAGGTATCGTCCAACTCAAGGACGTTAATAAAAGAGCGCTTTGTGGGAGGCAACCCACGGCTGGAGTCAGTTTTTCATTCGTGTCAACCTTAGTGTTTTAGAGTCGGTTCGGGGGAGCCAAAAGTGTCATTTTGTTTGATTTTTTATTTTTCGTGTGTAGTCTGTGTGTCATACTGTCAATCGCAAGTTGTTTGAGGTCGTTCCGATTTTTGTGGATTTAATTGTGATTTTCTGAAGTTTGTCGGGATTGCGAAAATATTTTCAATCGAACAGTTCAAAATTTTCAGCGAAAATGTACTCTGTTTTCGGCGAAAATTTCCTTTGAAATCCCACTGTGTTTCCAGACAATTTTTGTTAACATTTTTGGTGAATACTATTTGATGTTTTCGGCGAAAATCCTTTTGAAACACTGGCAGTAATTTTTCACTAACATTTTCGGCGAAAACTTGCACCTATTTTCGCCGAAAATATGTTTGAAAATCAACCAATTTTTCATTTTAAATCCGGTCACCTCTTCTTCTCTCTCTCCTCACTTCATTTTCGAAAAAATTGCAAAACCCTCCCATGTTTACCAAAACTCGCTGCCACCACCATACACTCGCCGCCGCCGCACGGCCCTCTCCCCTTCCATTTCTGATCAACCCGAGCCCTAGAACAGTCGAATCAGAGCTCTAGAGCTCCCGTTCAGCCAAACCATAAAATTTTTGGTTTTCCTCTGATTTCTCCAATCCGTTCATTTTTAGCATCCATGGCTTCAATGTAAGTTGTCAAACTTTTCATTACGAATCTTTTGACATGTTGATTGCTGAATTTCGTCGGGGTTGACTTTCAGTTGACTTTTAGGTTTACCTCGATTTGCGTGCCGACTGATTTCGTGTGAACTAGGTTAGCTGAACTCTTTGGACTGATCTAGCATGCTTAGGGAGTATTGTGTTTAATTTTCATATCGTTTGATCATGAGTTGCTTTGTATAAGATCGATTCTTTGTGATGTTGACTTTTGAGAAATGTCGGTTTGACCATGAACTGTTTATGATCAGTTGGCTACCTTATGTGCTCATTTACGTTCATATTATTGTGCTTGCCATCTGAGATCGTATTATGCCGTCATTTCCCGCTTTGTGATAGTCTTGCCATGATTAGGGTTCAATGTTCTATTATTTGACTTTTTGAATGTCGATTTGACTTCTAAACTCTGATTGTGATAATTCTATTCTTGTTGTGTCCTAAGCATGTATTTTAATTGTTTGGGATTACCGGTTAATCTGCTTTGCTTACCCCCACTCGGTTTTCCTCATTTCTTTGTGAAATTGAGTTTTTCGACTAAGTGTGGGGTAGGGTTTTAGTTTGACTAATCTGGTTTGTTTTCTTGCTTAGGAACGTAACTCATGAGCGCAGGACCAAGCAGAGACTTGACACCGCCTCCAGCTCCCGAGCTCCCGCTCCCGTCACACCTGCTATCCATGGCCCTCCCCCAGCTTTCCCTGGCCGTGTTGGGTACCACCACACCGTCACTCCCTGCCCTCGTACTACTTCGAGTGCTACCAGAAGCTCGAGAACATCCATGGAGCTGCTGTTCGCCCCCTTTCCATGGAGTCACTCTCCGAGCACGATGATGACTGGCACCGGAACGTGCTCGATGCACTGGCCCATGCTGGCTTGCTGGAGCTGACCACGCTAGCCGCCGATTTCCCAGAAGTCACTCTTCAGGAGTTCTGGCGACGTTCGATCTGGACGAGCACAAGAGGAGGCAGGGCAAGAAGGTCGTTTCCTTCTATCTGGGCGGGGTGCACAGGACACTCACCTATGATGAGTTTGCAGCTCATCTAGGCATTCCCCACGAGCATTAGCATGGTCATTACCTCTGCTGGGAGGACGACGATGACGATGGAGAGGAGTACCATGCACTCCGGAGCCACATGACTGGAGTGCCCGCGATCGTCTCATGAAGCATAATTTAGTTAAGTCTCTCTCTCACCCTCTCTTTAAATTCATTCACATGGTTTGGCGTCGTTCTCTTTTGTATGCTCCAGAGAAGGACCGCCACCATATCAGCCGAGAGGAGCTTCTTCTTCATCGCGCCATCCGGGAGAGCTATCCTCTTCACCCCGGATGGGTGTTTGCCCGACTACTCCGCAAGAAGACTCAGAGGTCAAAGCCACCTCGCTCACTCCTGGGAGGCAACTTTGTAGGCTGACTCATCATCTCCTTCGGCCTCAGCCAAGAATATGGCCCGAACATCCCACGCCGCAGAGTACGCACCGTTGGAGGTGATTTGGCGGTCGAGTACAACCTTGAGCTGGACCTCAGCCCCCAGGTAGCAGCAGATCCTCCTCTCCAGGACGAGGATGAGTCGGAGGAAGAAGATGATTCTGAGGAGTCTCAACCTTAGTACGAGCCAGAATTTCATGATCATATACCCTCGCCACACCATCAGGCAGGGTATGCACATCAATCGCCGCCACCCATTCCAGATCCATACCAGGCGCCTTACCCACAGCCCCGACACCACCCCGCGGATGTTGGAGAGCTGTATGAGCGACTGCAGGAGTGGCGCATCACCGACAACGCCACTCAAGAGGTGAGATGGACTATTATGCAACAACATATGCACCGCTCCGACGAGCGGTATGAGGCACAGCTGGCGTGGCAACGCCAGCTCGGCGACTTCCTCCATTTCCCACCCCGACGCCCCTGGCCAGCCATGATCAGGTGGTGTCTTTTTCCTTGTCCTTTCTTTTTATTTCTTCTTTTCGGATTTCGATCCAACTTTTTCCTGTGTGGATCCGGGACACTTGTCTCGGTTTCCTTTTTATGTTTCAATTGTTTTTGTTTTGTAGGCAGTTGGGAGATTCCCTTTGCTTCGCTTTGGTAGATTGCCTCTGCTCCGAGGATCCATGCTCATCCCCTCCGCCAACCATCTCGGTCCAGGTTCTTCTACTTCACTCTGAACTCTAGTTTTAGTCCTGTGAGGACACAGTCCGATTTAAGTGTGGGGTAGGATGCTAGAGAACCTTGCATGAACTTGATTGCCCTTGATCGTGTTTTGTGTGTGACTCGTGATTCCTGTTCAGTCTCTCTAGCATTAGAATGGCTCAGTTCTTGATTTTTGATGTTAAGTTGTTGTTCAATCCTTCATAATGATGCTTAGACTGCTTAACCTAGAACTTGAGAACCAACATGTGTACTTTGATGCTAAATTGCCTGGTCAGAACAGAATTTTAAAATCACACTTGAAGTTTGTAGCCTTGATTGCATGAAAATGACTGAATCCGACTAGCAAACCAACTGTGAGCTTTTGATCCATTGCACGTAACTTGCAATTTCAATTCCTTTTGAGTGGTTTTATGTTTGCTTGAATGAGTTAGAATTTGCATGAGACCTACTCGAGACCACAGGATGACACGAGTTCTAGAATGATAGGGGCACCTAGATTCAGCTACTAAGCCAAATAGCCTACCAAACGTTAATCCCATTAGGTTTAAACCCTTGAGTTTGGCCTGTTCTTTCGGTTCGATAATACATTACAGCCATTTCCTATTCTTTCATTCCCCGTTGATCCCCTGTGGTTGTAGTTCTAGATTGACCTACCGGAAGTCGGTTTTGGTAACCTGCCTATAGCCATTAAACAGGTGGTCTTAGTTAATATGTCCAGACGTGTAAACCCCTCTAGCAACGAAAAGAAAGAATCGGCACAAAAGAAAAAAAGTCGAGTAAGAAAAGAAGAAGAAAATTCGAGAAAAAAATGAAAGAACGAAAAAAAAAATCAGAAAAGTTTCAAAGTATAGTTCAAATAAACGTTCTTCTCCCTACAAATGGAAGAACGAAGCCAAAAGAAAAGTCAAAAAAAGAGAAAAGAAAAATGTGTATATAAAAGAAAATAAGTGCTAGGTTGTTTGAGGGTATCATAGGACGAGCGTTCACTATTCCACCCGTGTCTGGTTAGACGGTAGGAAACCATAGACTAGATTCGAGGGAAGTTAGTCGAAAGCTACACCGCACCAAGCCATCATCATACATTCCCATCATCCATCTCATTATAAACCCTTGTAGTGTAGAATTCATTACGGTCCTAGCAGGGAAGTCCTTCTTGACTAGATACTCGTGTTGTCACAGTGGTGGAGATGTGGTCGAAGTGCAAACTTATGACAGAATTCAGTAACAGAAAATGATTGAGAGCAGAAACACGTCCTTAAACACAGAGAGCGAGAGTTCCCATTGTACTATATATTTCCTGTGTGAGGAGTATGGTCGGTCAGGTCAAATTCGTGCATAATTGGTTACGATTACTTGTCGTGTGCAGTTTATTAGTGAGACCAGGTTGTTTGGTTGATGTGTATGCATGTTAGGTTTCTTGTTCTATGATCTATCTGTCTAATAATTCATTGTGTTTAATTGACCTCCAATTTAATCGATCTTATCATTTGTGAACATGAGCGTTTCTATTCAGTTTGTTTGAGGACAAGCAAAAGCTTAAGTGTGGGGTATTTTGATGACACTCGATTTGACATGATTATCAGCCTCATTTAAGCGACATTTCCTTGCTTAAGACATGGTTTTTAGGGTAGAATAACGAATATTCAATCAATTGCTCTATCTCGTGCCATTTGTGTTACTTTGGCCCGTTTCGGGTCTATTTGATGGTTTTCTAGTGTTTCTACGTTAGCACAGGTTTTTGCCATCAAAATAAGTAGCCAAAGGACGTGTCTAAGGCGTTGGAACCTCGAGGAATCGCACCGGAATCGATACAAGGAGCCAACCAAGTCAAACCAATTCCTGCCCCGGTTTACAAAGGAGTTTTCGCCGAAAATCCCTTAGTGTTTTCGGCGAAAATGCATGAACAAATCCACTGATGTCAACCGAAGGATGTTTTCGGCGAAAACACTAAGTTTTCGCCGAGAACTGTTGGATTGAAAACCACAGAATAAAAGCAGCCGGCGTTCAGTCAATTTGTAAAGGAATTTTGGCGAAAATTCCTTCATATTTTCGCCGAAAATCTCAATTAAAATCCGGCGGTATTAGGGTTAAGTATAATTACTTAACCGGCGGCCCAAATCAGAGATACTTTTCATAATCATAATTACCCAAATACTTCAAGGATTCTCAAGAGTTCAAGAAGGAGAGTTTAGAGTTCGAAGAGCCGGAAAGAGATCGTGACGCCATCCCTTCCATCTCGAAGACTCGGAGCTAGGATTGCAGCTTGCCAGAGATCGAAGCTTCTGCCGGAGTCGTCTTAATTAGGTTTTTCAGATCCTTTTCTGTTCTTCCTCTGAAGATGAACTCTTTCTTTGTCTTTGATTCTTTTGTGAAAAACATGATTAGCGAAACTCGTAGAGCTTAGACTAGATGAACCCTAAGTGACTCAGGGCTTTAAAGCGGTCACGGATCGGCGGTGATTAGATTCAAAGTTCAATCAGTTTCTCTTTCATGTTTGATTTGTTCTTCGTTGTTCATGTTTCTTGTCTGGATTGATCACCTAGATTAGATTCTTGTTAAGTTAAGGATAGAAGCGAACGCTCGCCTTACTTTAAAACATCAAATCGAACAATTAACCTTATAATTGGAGTGTGCCTTTCGTAGGAACCGGTTAGGGTTAATCCACTGCAAGAGTAACTCATAAATCGTTAGTAATTCCACCAGTTAAGTTAAGTCGTTGCAAGAGGCGACCGTACCCGGGCGACTAATTAATCTTGGTAGCTAGAACGGATAGAGCGAACGTTCGCCGGTCTTAAACCTAAGGGTTAGGAGTTATGGTGGTGTCTTAGAATTGATTGAATGAGAATTGAAATCCGCTGATCTGTTGATTGCCTATGCTCTGGTGAACGAAGGGGGATTCGAAGTCTAAGTTCGTCTGTCATCTCTGTTTTCAACCCTAATTTCCAATCTGTTCTTAGTTTCAATTTTTAATTTCTCTGCATTTCTTAGAATTAGAAGTCGTGGAACTCACACCACGCACGAAGTGTTTAAATCTGAATAATTTGCCAGCTTATTTGAGTAGTCGATCATTAGAAGGCCCGTGGAATACGATCTGCTTAGCTTTTTAGCTTGGTAGTATTTGATCACTGTTCTGCAGCTCATCACTCACCTATAAATAAAGGCCTTCGTCCTCATTGTAACACACCCCCCCTTGAGTTAATACAAAGATATTTCAGAACGTTTGTTCTCTCCCCTTCAAGCTTATGTAAGGAGCAGGGCTTAAGGTTTTGACTTATCGTCTCGGGTATTCACCCCTGAAGTGGCGCCTTTGACTGGAAACTTAGTTCCTAGACTTCGTGTGCTAGTGGGTCTAATTATGCAACCACCCCGATTCCATAGATTCAACTTGAGTCCTTGCTATCAACAGAAGGTGTTTGGGTCGTGGAGCATTTTATCTGTGGTTCCCACCAAGAGGTGGAAGGGTCTCGGACGGTGACTTCGTGGTTCACATCACCGGCCCACATTGGAACGTCAGAGTACAAGCTGGGCTACAACATGACATTGTTCCCCCACCACCTATTGTGAGCTGCCCCGATTGAGAGAGAAGAGCACATGGCTCTGAATGAAGAAGAGGGACACAAACTGAAGAAGAGGAAGAGGCTGACTTGGGAATAGATGAAACCTTCTCACACATGTCTTCAGCAATCCCGATATCCTCGTGGACAGCCCATCCGAAGCAGATAGCATGGACACCGACAGTCAGAGCTCAGAAGACCCTGAGCCTTGGTCTTACACCGATCTAATGATGTCCCAAGTCCAGGAGACCACGTCGAGTCTCTCCCAGCCATGACCACACATGTAACAGAGATCTGGAGAGGGTTGCTGAGTGTACAACGTGAGCAGGAGTTGGATTCGAGGACGAATCCAAAGCAATGAGAGGGGATGATGTGATCCTACCTACCTGCCCCGATGCCAAAATATATTCCTACACACCATCAGGGTCCCCAACCAGAGGCAGAAGCCTAGGGCCCTACAAGAAATGCTTAGAGTCTAGGCAAACTCACAATCGGGCCCAACAAAGGTTCCTCAAGCCAAGGTACGTGACTAAATTCAGACTTAGGCCCCTAGTATCTAGGCAAGCAAGGATGTCAGTCAGGCCACACCAGGCACTGATGCTGGCCAAGGCCCCAAATCTGGGCCCCGGGCCGAGCCTAGGGCCGAGCCCAAGGCCACCTATGGGCCCTAGATCGAAGGGCACGAGCCAGGAAGCCAAGGACAAGCCTTGGGATCCCCTTGAAGCATTTTTGGAGGAACTCCAGAGGAAGAGGGAAGAAAGCTTGGGCAGAAATACCAGAAGCTGGAGCCCAGCCCCGCCACGAGCCCCAGACGAGTCTCAGCACCAGGACTAGGCCCCCAGACAGATCCCCCGAGCCCCAAACCCACACAAGCGTTTGAAGATCCCCTGGAAGCATTCTTGAAGGACTGGCCTAGGCAGAAGTTTTAAGGCCTGGCCAAATTTGCCAAAGGCTAAGAGAGACCTGCCCGAGCGCTGGGCCCGAATCCGGGCACGATGCCGGAGCGATCTTGCACCGAGCCAACGTTTGGCTCAGGCCTTTTGGGAAATTCCAATGGCCAAGGATTCTTTGAAGCCCCAGGATCCACCTCCAACAAACGGAGCTGAATTTGGAGGAGATTTGAAGGAGGAACCACGTGAAGACCAGCTCGTACACGATCCGGGCCCAAGAATGCAAGCCAAACGGGCTCAGGATTCCTTTTTGGACAAGGAATACCTGATGCCACGGACTGAAGACCGTGATTCCAAGTCCTCCTAGGACTGGGACACGCGGAGGAACATAATCCGGGTCACAATCCGGCCTATATGCACACATCCACTACAAATCCGAACTGGAATGGGATTCGGATTCCTGCTCGGCCTAGGGTTTCTCCGGTTTTGCCGGTTCACTATTTGGGGTTTATTTCTTGTTTTCCAAGACTCTTGAGGATTTTTAATTATGTTTTCCTTCTAGTTTTGAATAAGTAGGAATAATTTAGTCCTTTTTAGACTTTAGTTTATTTTAATATTCGTTTCGGAAGTAGTTATTTAGGAGGATTAGGAGAGCTTGTTCCCTAACTCCTCCCTGTAAATTAAGGCCGCCGGCCACCCTTGTAATCACAACTTGAAATTAAAAAACCCCCTTTTTGAGAACTTTGTTCTATTCCCTTCAAGCCTTTGCTCGTTGTTGCATCGCTTCAGGTTCATCTTATCATCAAGAGCATCCATCTCTTGAAGTGGCGCCTTCGACTTTATACTTGTGGTTCCTAAATCCTCTATAGCAAGAGGGTCAAATTCCTAATCCGCCCTAGTTCCATAAGTTTCTACAGGTTGCTAGGAGATCAGCTTGTGGTGTTCAAGGGTCGTCTGCCCACGGTTGCAGCGATTCACATCAGTCAAGGATTAAGGTTATTGACGAGAATATGTGGAAATGGCTCTGGGACCTGGTTCTCCCTCCCAGATGGAAATTATTTGTTTGGAGACCAACTCATAACGTCCTAGCAACTGCCCATAACTTGTGGAGACTCCCCAACCTGCATAATATGTAGGGGCGGATGACGATGTTTTCCACTACCTATTTGATTGTGCTTGTGCCAGGAACATTTGGCACCATATATTGCAAGGGACGCCAATACCTGCTCTCCATGGTAGGATTATTATCTGGTTATACGAGGGTAGAAAAAGCTCGAGACCGCAATTGCTACTTTGTGGTGCATCTAGAGAGCTAGAAATGAAATGATTTTCCGTCAAGAGGTTCCCTCTAGTGTTCATACCATAGGTTGGATCTCAGCTGAAAGAATATTGGAGGCTCTCAATTCGTGTTTGGGTCCCTCTGCCCCTGGCTGCAATGTGGCCCCCAACTCAGTACCTATGGGGTCTTCAAGCAACATATCTTTTGTGATTGTTCCTTCTCCGAGGGATCTAGTGTGGGGGTTATGGGGTTGTTTGTATCAATACCCATGCACAAGTGATGAATGGGAAGGTTGGGACCGTTGTTTGTTCTTCATCAATCGTCGCTGAAGCAAATACCCTCCTGGAAGCTCTCTCATTGCGGCACCCTCTAACGACACTACAATTGTGAAATCTGATTGTCTCAACTTAGTGGTTGTGCTTCGAGACCTTAGAATCGTGTGGTTGTGGGAATGTTCTGCATTTCTCCTCTCTATGAAACGCATCCTCGACAACTACCCTTGGATTTCAGTCTCTTTTGTTCCAAGAAGGAGGAACTATACAACTGATTGGATTGCTAATTCAGCCCGTGATGAGTTCCTCCCCCAGGATTGGACCTCTTCTGCGTCCGTCTTATCTATTTGTACCGACTTTATGCGATTTGATGATGAATAAATTACAACTTTGACAAAAAAAATTAGATAGCCCATAATATATGGCTGAAAACAATGAATTTTTTATATATATTAAATATTTTTAGTTGTAATGAAAAAATATGTGGTCCTAAAATTAAAAGTAGATTATATAAATGTAGATGATATAAAATTAGTATTCATGAAAGTACAAAAATTGGTATGGATCACAAACAAAATTGCAAAAAAGTGGATGCATGTCCTAAAAAAAATTTTTTGATGATGGATCATCCCTATTTTTTCATCAAACGAAGATAGCTCGTAGGAGATAAGTAAGCAGCCATAATTATAGTAAGCGTTAAGTGCTTACTCAAGCCGGGAGGTTTACCAAACTCTGGCTTGAGAGGCATCGTATTCATATAAAGTGGGCCGCCGTATTAGCATCTCTGGAACCACCAGTAGCTTCAACTTCGGACATGAGTCCAGATAAGCCCCAATGTATGCTACTATTGAACCACCGTCTCTCCACAAGTAGTCATGGTTTGCCACTCTAACTAAAACCTTTGTAGCATCGCCCTCAATATCTATTGTTGACCAACCTTGTTGTCGAGACAGAACACAGACATCCCTGAAAGCTAAAAGTTCAAGAATGCAAGGGTTTAGAATACCTGGATAGGATTTTCCTATTGCGAACAGAAGGCCAGCCGAGGCATCACGCACCACAAACCAACAACACCACCAACATGAGCTCTAACTGCTTCGTCCACATTTATCTTCAAACGATGTTGAGAAGGCGGCAACCAGAACTTTGGGCGGGGAATTGAAGGGGGGCGGGGGCGGGGATGGGTTGGCATGAAGGAGAAGCAGAGAATCAAGATCATGGCGATAACGAACTAGGACTGGGATTGCAAATTGGAAACGTTCAAAGACCACCCAGGGGCCCCTACAGGGGGTAGATTGCATTATGAAATGCCAAACAATTGTCGGATGGGAGTGCGACATAGAAAGTAGGGGAAGTCACAATATCTATATAGCATCCTAAGAACAATGAAGGAGTTTCTATCTTTCTTGAATTAAGACCTTCCTTGGTTGTTAGGATCCTGTGGCATAAACATCAAAGGAAGAATATGAATTTAAGTCTGACTTTGGGGACCAAATTGACAGCCAAGGAGAAGGATCAATCGGAAAACAGAATTGTTTCGTGGGAGAGTTTTTGTTTTGGTTGCAGTGCTAAATTACAGCTAGAGAAAGTTGTGTATTCGCCTGAAGGCGATTTACACCAGATTATATGACCTGAGATAGGATTGGTTGGTAGTGGGACGCTCAGGATATGAGAGACCGTAGCCCAATCGAAAAGTAGAGGAAGAAGCGTCGATCTCCTCTTGGAGTTGTCGAGAATATTATGAAAACCTAATTCCAAACTCTGAAGTCGGAGGAATGGGAAGTGGGAGTGATTGGGGCTGAAGAGTGAAGAAGTTAAGCCCTATCTCAAATTGTTAATTGAGAGCAGGGGCGGAACTAGGGGTAGCCGGGCCGAGCCCCCGGCTCACCCCACTTTCGGTCTCGACTGTTAAATACGAGTGTAAGTATGTGTTTTTTTCGAATCCGGCTCAGTGTAAAATTTAAATCCGACTCAGTTCATTGTTATAATTTCAAACTTAACTAAATATATTCTAATACATTTGTCTTCTTATAAAAAGGCTTGAGATCGAATAGGCACTAACCTTTTCTCAGCCATTAGATCACACTTTGACTCTTTGACCAATCCAATGGTCTAGATTGTTAGGGGTATGTAGGACTTTACACATACTATTTAATTTTTATATTTAGATTAAATATATTAATATTTAGTGACCAGCCGGTGAACCTCCGGCGACCGGCCGCCGTCCCCGGTGACTTTTCCGGCGAGACTCCGGCGAATTTTTTTTCTTTCATTTTTTTTTCAAAAAAACTTGTTAACACCATTTTTCTGTTAACTAGTTAACAGTGGTTTTTTAACTGATAACTAGTTAACATGATTTTTAACTGATAACTAGTTAACATCGTTTTTTGTTTGATAACTTGTTACCAGATTTTAACCTGATAACTAGTTAACAATGTTTTTTTATTGATAACTAGGTAACATGATTTTTTTATTGATAACTAGTTAACATGGTTTTTAAACTGATAACTAGTTAACAATATTTTTTATTAGGTAACAATGTTTTTTATTGATAAATAGATAACACCTTTTTTGCTGTTAACAGTGTTTTTTTAACTGATAACTAGTTAATATGGTTTTTAAACGGATAACTAGTTAACATTGTATTTTGTTTGATAACTTGTTAACAAATTTTAACTTGATAACTAGTTAACGAATAATCAAATAATTAAAGTTTTAACGAGAATTTTGAAACTAGTTATGTTATTTTTACCTAGTTAACTAGTTAACATTTTTTAGGGGATAACTTGTTATCAACATTAGTTATCTAGTTATCAAAATTAGTTAACAGGTTATTCTGATGTTAACTAGTTATTTTATTAGTAACTAGTTAACAAATTTTTTACTTGATAACATTTATTTTTGTCAGTGTTGTCAAGACCGGACCGGACGTCGAACCGGTCCAGTGAGAAGTTTAAGGGTTTAAGGTCCGACCGGGATTAGACCGTAAAAACCGGTACAAAGAACCGGTCATATTAATTTAAAAAGTTATGTATTTTAATAGTTATTAATCAATAGTTTGGTATCAAAATGTAATAATTCTAACTATATATATCCACACCTATCAAAACCCTAAATCCCTAACACTACTCAATCCGCCGTCAGACTTCAACTTTCATCATCTGGTTATTTTTCATTCTATTTCCCTGACTTCAATCTTCATCCTCTTGTTTCTTTTTCATTCTTTTCTTATTTTTCATTCTATTTCCCACTTCAACCAAGATTAAATCAATCTGAAGTTTTTGAAATCAATGCTTCATGAAGGCATATGAAATCGTTGCTTGATGAAGGCATATAAATGCCGCCGACGATAAGATGGATGAATGTTGGCAGCAATCTCCGATGATTGATGAGATCGGTCGGTCGAACGAAGAAGTAGAAGAGAATGGACGACTGCCGAGATGAAGTAGGACAAGAAGATCGACGAAGTAACAGAGTTGCGTTTTCTGCAGTTTTACCCTCTTCTCCGATCCAAAAGAAAACTCAGATCCAATTTTTTTTTTTTAAATTTGCTGAACCGCCAGCTCCGGGTCGAACGGTTTTCCCGGTTTTACCGGTTCGACCCGGATTAACAACTCAATTCGCCCGGTGGTCATTAACTCTCAGACCGGATCGGCTTTGTGCCCGGTTCCCGGTTTTCCCGTCGGATCGGCCGGACCAGTCCGGTTCTGATAACACTAATTTTTGTTCAAAACTGAGTTAACTAGTTATCAAGTTGTTAACTAGTTAACCACTCAAATTAACTAGTTAATTTATCAAGTTGTTAACCGGTTTTCTCGTCGGATCGCCGACCAGTCCGTTCTGATAACACTAATTTTTGTTAACTAGTTAACCAACTGAATTAACTAGTTATCAATTGTTAACTAGTTAATCACTCAAATTAACTAGTTAATTTTAAATGTTAAGTTCAATCGAATTAACTAATTATCCAATCGAGTTAACTAATTAACATTTAACAAGTGAACGTAATAGCGAATCTGCTTGTAATTAACCACCACATAATTAACTAATTAGCAAGGTACCTATCATTGATGACAATTAATTAAAGCATATATGTTGTTAAACAAGAAGCGAAATGCATTATCCTAGTCTCCGTATGATTGTTTCAAGCTCATCAAGCCCTCCTGTATTTCCCCCCTCACCACCATAACCAGATCTCCACCTTCATCTTCACCATGTGCTCCTAGCTCTCCTCCTCCCATATCCTCACCACCATCTCCCCCTCCTATTCCACACCACCACCAACCTCCACCTCCTCCCAAACCACCACCGCCCCACCACCTCCTCCTAGTCCTCCACCGCCGCCCAGACCCCCATTGCCACCGCCACCTAATCCACCACCGTCACCGCAACCTAATCCACCACCGCCTCCAAGACCACCACCTTACCGATCCCTCTGCCAAGCCCCCCTCCATGTCCGATCCACCACCTAGTATTTGAATCGGATGTCGAGGTAAAGCAGATTCTCGCGGTTGAGATCTATTCTGGTGACCATTCCACCGCTGCAGAAGATTTCTTTGTAGGAGTAGACGTTTTGGCCGACCCAGCTATTGAGGATTGAAGAAGGGTCGTCGGAGATTTCCGATTTCCAAGATTGGAGAGCGGCGTAAGCTGTGGAGGAGGCGCCGATTGACGGCGGTAAGATAGAGTTTTGAGTGGTGATACCGATTCCCCGACCGATCCATGGTATACCACCTGCATTACCACCGAATCCGCCGCCGCCGGATATGTTGGGTTCTCCTCAATGGAGGAAGGAAGAAGCCGCTATTTGGGATGAAGGCAAGAACAAAATCGAACGGAGGAGAATGAGATTGATCGAAGATGATTGAGTTTTGGGTGAAAGACGAAGAAGAGCTCTGATGAGGTAGAGGTAGAAGAGCTCCGATGAGGAAGAAGGAACAAGGATGACAGAGAGAGTAAAGTCAAGGGGAGCGGCGGAATTGAACATGGATTATATTAGGGTTAATTAACATTTTTTAAATTCCCAACTTACCCTTCTGTCAAAATGGTTGGACCGGCCCAACCTTTAAAGGTTGGGTCCGGATCCGGAGCCTTATAAAAACCTAATATAGTTAATATACTCAATCATATTAATCATACTCTTCTCTAATGCTAATATTTCGTCAACATGTATAGAGGGTTGAGTAATCCCAGTACCATTTTATCTCGACTTATGAATGAGTAAAAATACAATATTTGATTATAATCATTCAATTATTAAAAAATCGCCCATGACACATTCCAGTTTCATATTTTCAAGAATAATACTAATAATCTTAAGAACAAACATATTGGGCGCAACGATCTAATGGTAAATAGCATTATATATTGAAAGTAAAATCATATATGTAGCGTAATTTATATTCTAGTAATAACTGTATTATATTATTATTAAAATTTATACAAAAAATGTTTCAATTTCGGCTCAGGGCATCTTCTAACCTTGGTTCCCCCTTAGTTGGAAGCCTATTTGCCACAGGACTCTCTTGATAAAAAAAATTCGACCATGAAGAAGTGTTGTCTTATTGAATTCAAGGATAATTAGCCTTAAGAGTCTCATTTATTTGGGAGTCATACAAAATCATCTCATTTGTACCGATTAATCTCATAAGTTTCAGAATTGTACAGCTTGTTTGGATTCGAAAATTTAATATCTCCCTAATTGGGGAAATCCATTGAAACCAGGGGTGATTGTCATCTATCAAGTACTCAATTAGGAACCGCTTCCCAGTGTTGGAAATCTACAAGTCCACGTGTAGTTTCCCTCATGCAAGCTTTATACGTGGCGACCGAGCCAACAACATGTGACCATTCCTCTTCTCTCGTCTACCAAATGATCACACAGGGACATCCCCCGATCTTCTTCTTCTTCTTCATCTTTGCTTCTCTTAGCCCAAATCGTATTCCTCCCGCAGCAGTTATAGTTACTAGTTACTAGTTAGTACTTAGTAGGCACTTGGCAGGATGATGATGATGATGGCCAATAATGATGTAGTCAACAACTTTATGAACATTGTGTTCACTCCCGTCTCGCTAGTCACATTATTCGGCTTCCTAAATCGTTTCTATAGCGTCTACACTAGACTTGAATCCATCTTCAGGACAGTTTTCAAGGAAGATGTCACAGGAAAAGTCGTGCTCATAACCGGAGCATCTTCTGGCATCGGCGAGGTATCCCTCAAAGTCCTTACTACACTTATTTTTGCTCCGTAGATTGAAAGTAATTGAGTTTTTGTTTTGTTTTGTTTGCGCTTTCTCAAGCACCTGGCTTACGAGTATGCTAAGAAAGGAGCCTGTCTAGCTCTGGTTGCTAGAAGAGAGGACCAGCTCCGACGGGTCGCGGCCAATGCTGAGGAGATGGGATGCCCTTATGCTCTAGTCCTCAAGGGAGATGTCACCAAGGATCAAGACTGTCAGCAGTTCGTGAATGCAACAGCTCAGATATTTGGCAGACGTAAGCACTCCCCCAACAGAGTTAACCATTCTTCCGGTATTGAAAGCTTAACTGCTGATATTGTATAATGTGATGTGCGTCACAGTGGATCACCTGGTGACCAACGCCGGAGTTTCTCCAGTGACCTTGTTCGAGGATATCCCTGATATCACCAACCTTGCACCTGCTATGGTAACCCAGTTCAAACCTTTCTTTCATCTATTTATTTTCTCATACGACAGACTAAATCAAGTGAACTATAAACCCCAGGACATAAACTTCTGGGGGTCGGTATATACCTCTTACTTCGCGATTCCACATCTGAAGCAAAGCCATGGAAGATCATAGTTGTAGCTTCCGTTGCATCGTGGCTGCCAGTTCCAAGGATGAGCTTCTACAATGTAACCTCCCGGACCTCTTACTATATATAGCTTTTGTGATTATTCTCTATTCTGAACAGTTGCTGGTTGTTCTTACTTCCAGGCAAGTAAAGCAGCACTAGTAGCTATGTACGAAACACTGAGAGTGGAACTGGGAACACAAGTTGGAATAACAATTGTAAGCCCTGGATTAATCGAGTCAGAAATGACAGCGGCAAGTTCTTAAATCAACAAGGCCGCCTTCAAATGGATAAAGAAATTAGAGATGTAAGTATGTTAAGCATGATTTTCACAGTAGTGATTTCCAGTTTCCTACAGATGAACTAGATAATGATAAAGAAACAAAATGGTCACAGGTTCAAGTGAGTGTGATGCCGTTAGAGTCTACTGCTGAATGTGCAAAGGCAATTGTTAATAGTGCATGTCGGGGAGACAAGTACTTGACAGAACCAGAATGGTACCGATCCTTGTTTTGGTTCAAGACTTTTTGCCCTGATGTGATAGAGTGGAGCAACCGCTTCTATTTACTCCCATCACCTGGCCGATCAGTGAGTGACGCCCCAAGCAAGAAGATTGCAGACATGGCAAATCAGTTTACCAAATCCATCTTCGGGTTCATGGAGAATCTCCCATGGGTAGCCACCGGAAGCTTCCTGCTTGATGAATACTAACCAGAGTCTCAAACCGTTTCAGCTATGGAGGTCAAAGAATTTCATTCAGCATCGGCTCTGCCCAGCAGATCTCCCAACTTCAGTCGTAGTCTCATTTCTCTTGTAGGATATACATCATTGTCTTCTCTTGTATGCAGTAATTTGCTTTCTCCAATCATTTCTCTTGTAGGATATACATCATTGTCTTCTCTTGTATGCAGTAATTTGCTTTCTCCAACGAACAATTTGCATCGACATTTCAGACTCTGTCAACTCCTAGATTCATTAGGAAAATGGGGTCGGTAAATACTTGCTCATTCAATTACCCTGCTGACAACATATACGTCCGTCTGGTATCAGTAGTCTGGTCATATGAAACCGTCTGCAAAATTTCTAAAATGTAGGCAGGGCGATACATTTGATGTCGATCATGGAGAAAGGATAATGGTCTCCGGGGTATTATGACCCGTTGTTTGATTTCGGGCAGAAGACTTCAGTCTTCCCATAAGCAGCCATGCATCGGTAGCAGGAACCCCTTGCGTTAATTCGAGGGCAACTGGAACCAGAGAGTTCCCTTTCATCTCTAGAAGCATTGTACCCTAAGACAAAACAGTACTACATAAGTAACTAGCTGACCAATGTAATCAGGCATGTAATGAAATAAGCGAGTTAAGGAAGCCAGTTGAGCATAGTTACCTCGAAGTTCAGTAGAAATATTTGGAATTGTGTCAATGTGTTCTTCACATCATCGACTTTCTTTGCATCAGTGGAGGAAAGAGCAGATGTAGCTTCTGCCGGAGAAAAACCTAAATATTTTTGCACTGCCTGAAGGGTAGGTATGTCTGAAACATATTAGAACTTAAAACATGTACTACTGATTTGATCAAACTGATCTAGAACTTACTTGATGATCAACCATGATCTCAGAGATGAGGCTTCCATCATCAACATGGAGACGTAGATCATATCTTTCCTTGTGCTTGTATTGGAAACTCTTCACAGCAGTGATAAGACACTGCAGAATTTCTTTTACATGAGTTCAAGCATGGCATATCTAACTTGCTTTATATAATATACTTAAAGAACATCCTATCCTGGTAGATTCATTCAGTCTGGGCGTTTAAACACACTTATACAACCACAGATGGGGGAGGGAATGTACCTTAATCCTCCCTTGAAGGGAGGTTTTCACCCTTGTGGCAGCCCATTTTGCTGACAAACTAGCCAAGTACGTAAAAGGGATTTCTCGGTCACCAGATAAAATAAGGGGATGTTCAAGTACATCAGCCATATGGGTATCCTCGTGGACTGATACAGCATTCGGAGAAGTATCGATATGCATCCCTTCGACTTCGGAAACAACTCTATTTGACACATCGGCGGCAATTGATTCTGCTCTCCCTGGAAAAATGCATTCATAGGAGTCTTGTTCATTTAAAAGTCACATAAACTGCTCAGCTATCATTCCATGTTATTTCTTCTTGTTTTACTTATTTTTTGTAATTGGGCGGCTAGTCAATGACAGATTATAGATAAGCTTCAACAGACAGATATGCACCTTAAGACGTAACGTAAGAAAATAGATGTCGGGGAAGGTAGGCTAACCTCGGTCATCTGATTGAGAGGGAATTGAGGTATGTGTGGTAGAGGAAGTAGTGGATCTAGAAACATTGATCGAACCAACGGAGAACGGAATTGCAGTCTGTACAGTACAGCGAGTGGTGGATCTAGAAACATTTAAGTGATTATTGCTGTGAACAGGGTAGGGAACTGAAGGCCGTACGGTGGAGGGAGTTGCAGATCTAGAAATGTGGGCAGGATCATCTCTGTCTCCTCCACCAACATTAACAGAACGGTCATAATGTTGAGGGATGTTGGAAGAGTCATTGACGTGGCCAGGATTAGCAGTCCTAGGAGCATTTGCAGAGTCGTTTGTGCTCCCAGAATCATTGACACTAGTCAGTGGCCATGCAGCTAGAGTGCCCCTTGTAGCCAAAGGAGGGATGACTCCTGCCCTTGATCTGCAAAAGACGAAATGATTTAAGTGCGCACAACTACCCAATTATACAAAGGGAGTCGTTTTAATATAGTAGACAAGACTGTACATGTAGACTCGAAGCAGAAAGAACACTAGAACACACCTCTTTCCCCTAGGAGGCTTATTCACTTCTGCAACAAGATGTACTCGTGCTGCCTCCAACTCCTCCGCGACTCCTCCTAGAATTTCAATAACTTCAGGTACCAGCATCAGGAGTCCACGTCGCACATGCACATTACAAATGGCAACCTAGATGTGAAAAAAAATATAATGATGCTTCCACCATTGCCGTTGAAAATTGTTCAAGGACATCACACTTCGCAAAGACAATGAAATTAGCTTAGCTTGTTTCTCCAGCAAGTCAGTTTCACGGCATATTCCAAATCACCCAAAATTATCATATCACGATAAAAAAAGGGCAGTTGATACAAAAGAAGATACCTTGAATCCCGCAGTAGCCAAGACTTTAAGACTATCGATAGGCTTATACTCTATGGCAAACACACCCTTGAACACCATCCGTCATGGATAACTTAAGGCACCTCTTGAGCCCACAATGTGCGTCTTCATACCTGCCTTTCAGAGGAGCACTCATATTCACAATCTCATCAACCTGCAGAATTTGATTTACTGTGAGAGGAAAACTTTATTCACACACAGCTTACCGTTGGCATCTAGCAGCAAAGAAACCATGGTAATATGTTATATTATACATGATAAAAGAGTAGCAACAACAACAAACTCAACCGCACCTGCAACACGAATGGTCCGGGGAGATCAACAAAATGCATAGAACAAACATTAGGCGGAAGCACACCTGCGCCGCAGTAATTCATGTCCGAAATTAAGAACTTGTCGAAGCAATGCTTCGCCTTGACTTTTAAATCAAGGTTTTGAACCGAGCTATCGAGCCCACGAAGGCAAGAATCTAGCCATTCTCTTTTTAATCTCAACCCCATCCTCATCAAAAGATCCCCAACTGGACACCCAGAGCTCTCTTCCACCACCGCTGCTCCAAGTTGCGATTGTGGCTGCTGATTCTCTGAGATATCATCGGTAACAGTCTCCGGATGAGGAGACGAGGGACTATCATCGTCCAATACTTGAACAAGCTCGTCGTCAGACATTAGGACTACTTGCTCGATAGGGTTAGGGTTTTGCTGAATGTGAGATGACTGCATATCGACTTCAATTTCAACGTCGGGCACGGTTGCTTCCCATTGTGGTGGTGGAGGAGGAGGAGGAGGCGGAAGAGACTGATGATTTTCCTGTTCTTCGTCCTCGTCGTCGGAGAGAACCAGTCGTCTTCTGAGCTTCGTCTGCATCAAGGAGGACGCGGACTTACGAGGACTTCTCTATCCGGAGTAGTGGGGTATAATAATTTTTTAATTTTCCCTCCAATTTCGTGTGTTGCTTGGGAATTTTTTTTTATGAATAAGTTGCTTGGGATTTTCGGCGTAGAGCAAAGGAGGAATTTTCCAAATGTTAGGGTTTGGCCCCTTAAAGTGTTCGCGCCACAGCGGACACACGGATCAAGCCATACATTTAATGAATGAATAATTAAATGACTGAGATTGAAAAGGTGTATTATTATGGCCTAATAACCGTGTACAGCATAACTATTGGCTTATTACGAGTTTATACATATTCTTTTACGAATTCCAATAATAACACAACCTTACAAACCCATTTACCAAACTGGCATGCCGCCGGTTCCGTTTGGAACCGTTAGGACTACGTGGAGCTTTTCCTGACGTGGCAGATTGCCTACCTAGGTGGAGTGAGGATGTGGCATGATAGCATGCTTGATATGCCAGCGTAAATTTTTTTGACAAATGTGTCACTCCACCTAAGCCACGTCCACCTCAGCCAAACGTGTCAACTTTATCTCTCCGTCGCTCCCTCCTCAAAACAGATGGACCCCCTCGCCGCCGCTCCACAGCCGCCGACTGTGGAAACTCCAAAATCAACTCCGCCGGAAGCAACACATCCTCCGTCTACGGCTGCAGATCACGAAAACAACAACACTACCTGTCTGTCTCTCTGAAAGGACCTCCATTGAAGCTTGCAAGTTCTGAATCCCCCAGGTGATAAATCTTCTTCACCCAGATGCCCCTATTTCTGAGTCTCTCTGAAATTCACTGGTTCGAGCTCCATTGAAGTTTGGAACCCTTCTCTGCAAGCTCTAGTTTCCCCCTAGGTGATAAATCTTCTTCAACCAGATACGATTGCTTCTCAGTCTCTCTGAAATTCACTGGTTCGAGCTCCATTGAAGTTTGGAACCCTTCTCTTCTCTGCAAAGCTCTGGATTCCCCAAGTGAAAAATCTTCTTCACCCAGATACAATTGCTTCTATGTTTGTTGCTTTGAGTAGAAAATCTCGGTTCTTCAGACGATTTGGGACTTACCCATCTGACGAAATCTTACTTACCCGATTTTGAGCTTCGATTCTACTAGTTGATTCGTTTCCAGATTTTGGGGGTTTAGGATTTCTATTATTAAATGCGCGGTTGGTTTCGAAGTAGATGTGAGTTTAGGGTTTAGGGTTCTTCGTCGTCTGGTTTCGAAGTAGATGAGCGAGAATGTGAAGCATTCAACGCCATCTGGGGCGAATTCAAGTAGTGGATGTTATCCAGAAGGAGAAGCATGAATTTGAGAATATAATGTAGGTATCGAGAATCCGGCTAGTGTGGATAAGGATGTCGAGGTTGGGGATGGTTTTAGTGGCTCGGTACCCAATGTTGTTGATCTGAAGTTGAAGAACGAAACGTAAATTGAGTGCGATTATTCGAGAGGTGAAAGCTAGTTTGACTGATTCAGGTACACACCTTTCTGACTACCCCACGCCGGCGAGAAGTTTGGCCGGAGGAGACGAGTGTTCGAAGAAGAAGAAGAAAGGGAGAGAAAAATAAAGAAATGGAGAAGAAAGAAAGAAAAGGGAAATTTAAAAAAAAATCAGTTAATATGACGTGGAAGCCATGTCACACGCCACGTAAGAATTTTGATATAGTCAGCCAACTCCGTCAGGCCACGTAGGATGATTTTGTTCGAAAACTAACGACATGACAATTTCGAAAATGTGCTCAAAAGGTCGTGTTATTATTGGAATTCGTAAAAGATTATGTATAGACTCGTAATAAGCAATAGTTCATGCTGTACACGGTTATTAGGCCTATTATTTAATTATTTTCTTTGTTTTGTTTTTAATTTCCCTCCCTCTCTTTCTCTCTCCAGCAGACTCCATTTCTTTTTCCTTCCTCTTTCCTTCTATTAATAAATTATTCAACCCTTTTCTCTATTTTTCTCACATATTCTAAAGTGTGCAGACTCTATTTGTCTTTCCTTTATTTTCTTTCTTTCTTCTTCTTCTTGTGTTATCTTCTAATTTGTGGGTGTAAATGTTGAATTTATAGTGTTGCAAATGTCGAATTGAAGCTTCAATTCCTTTTAGTTCGTTAAGTTCTTGCCTAGAGTGAAGACCAATATCGTCGTGGCCGAAAATCGCTAGAGCCTGAGAACTTGAGAACCCAACTACTTTTGTGCATCTCACATCTTATTATGTTCGTTGTTTTAAGGAATCGAGGTCATATTGTAGAGGATGTGTATGTGTCTAGTATTTGGTCTTTATATTGGTGTTGTACTGGTTATCCGTGTGTTACTAGAGTGTTACTCGAGTTAAAACTCAAGTAACACTCCAGTAAAACTCGAGTAACATCCTTGTAATAAGTTACTTGAAAGCTACTCAAATGTTACTAGAGTTTTACTTAACACCCAAATAACGAGTACAACACCAATCGAAATGCCAAATACCATGAATTTAAGTAGCACTCGGATAACCAGTAACACTACAAAAGCTTCTGGAACTTTGTGTCTTTGTCATTATGGTGTTTGGGGGTGATGGAGATTAACTTGTCGTCGTTGAGTAATTCGGAGGAGAAAGGGATTTTAAGGCTGGAAATTTGATCTAATGTGAATTTGGTGGCTTATTCAACTATTGTTTCAATAACAACTAAAATTTCTTTCATTTTGTAGGAGAAGGAGAAGGAGAGAAGAGGTAGAGTTGAATGATTTAATTAATAGGAAGAGAGATAAAAAGAAAAAAAAAAAATCTGCACATAAAGAGAGAAATAGATTGAGAGAATTAAAAACAAAACAAAAGAAATAAGGGAATGGGATCAATTTTCAATCTCAACCATTTAATTATCTGTCATTCAATGAAAGGTGGATTTGGTGTGCCCGCTGTGGTGGACACTTTAAAGGGCCGGCACCAAAAAAAATTGGAAATTTTCAGGTGCTCACCCTTCGGCGCATGAATCGAGTGCATTGTTATGAATGACACCTAAAATTCACACGTTGTTATAACTAATATGTGTTATATGTTATACGTGTTCTAATTTATACGTTGTTCTATTTTCTCATAGCTCTTCTTCGTTGATATGGTGGGGCAAAAAGGAGACAAATTGTTATCATTGAGTCTGACATTCCGTAATTGGACAAAATTAGTCCCGATAATATTCAACCAGCTGGTTAATCCGACTAGTTGACCACTAAAATTGTCGGGGGCCAAGCCCCAGGCTAAATTATTCATTTCTCGGGAGCCTAGCCCCCGACAATTGGACCCTTGACAATTTTAGTGGGATCCCAATTGTCGGGGGCCAAGCCCCTGACAGAAAAAAATAGTCAGGGGCTAGGCCCTTGGCAATTAGGCCCCCGACTATTTTTCTCAGGGGCCTTTTCGTCGGGGGTCACGCCCCCGACTAAACAACACATTTAATTGGGGGATAAAATAAGATACTATGTTCTGTACATATCTATGAAGAAAACCGAGGAGCATAAAAGTCACCGACGTCTCCTCTCGGTGACGTTTCGTTCCTGGGTCGCCGGTGGAAGAAGGATTAAGCGAGGTACAATGGAGCCGAAAGGGCAGCAGCATTAGAAGATGAGTAATTGTGATTAGGACGACGGCGAAGAAGAAGCTACGATGAGAGGTCGATGACGTTGGCGTTCCGTCGAGCGGCGACGTGATTAGCTTCTTCCGCCACGGAAAGCACAAACTCCAATGCAAATTTCAGCAGCGATATTCACACCGCCACCCTCTGTTTCTTCTCTCTATCTAGCGGGCAATGATGATGGCCATGCACCGTCACCAAATCGACCATTTATTATTAGTGGCAGCAGCATTCACCTTCCTCTTCTTCCTATTCTCAAACTCCTCCACCACTAATGCTCAACTTGGTAAAATTTTGATGTCTTTTTATTGTGATAAAATTTTATTGAACTTTTTGGGTACAGGTAGTGAGGATAGTAGATACAAGAGGAATAGTGGGTCGGTGAAGGCAACATTATTGAGGATGGGAGGCCCAGGATCATGGCTGTTGTCGGAGTGGTTAGTTGTAGAGCTAAATATAGAATGTTACTAAATAGAATATTATGTTGTAACTGCAGAATCGGTAAATATAGTAATTAGAGATAGTGTAGATAATGCATATCTCCTATTTAGGAGGAGACGGCTGCTGCCTAGGGTTTAGTTAGTTATGTATATATATCAGGCCTTCGGTCAAGAGCTAAATACACAACATTTTCATTCTCTAAACTTATATGGTATCAGAGCCTTAAACCTAATTTCGGTTTAGCTCATTTCTTCTCTTCTCTTCCTTAAGATGTCAACCATAAGCAGTGACAAAACCATTGACGACTCCGGAGCTTCTAATCTCCGGACTGCTACCTCGCACCAGATTTCTGATGGACCTCAGCTGCAAATCACCACGATTAAGTTGAATGGTTCCAACTATGTTCGGTGGTCACAGTCAGTTCGGATGTACATCCGAGGACGATCAAAGATAGGTTATATCACTGGAGCAATGGCGAAACCAAAGGAAGATGCAGCAGAGTTTGCGGTTTGGGATGCCGAGAACTCGATGGTGATGACGTTGCTTGTGAATTCCATGGCAGCAGACATCGGTGCAAACTACCTTGGATACGACACATCCAAAGAATTATGGGATGACGTGGCCTCTACCTACTCGGACCTTGGAAACCAGTCTCAGGTATATGAGCTTAAGCTGAAATTGGCTACTGTCACTCAAGGAGAGGACTCGGTCACTCACTATTATAATGTTTTGAAGCAGATTTGGCAGGATTTAGATATGTTCAATGATCATATTTGGTCATCGGCCACTGATCAAGCTTACTTTAAGAAAACTGTTGATATTAATCGGATTTTCAAGTTTTTGGTGGGCTTGAATGCCGAGCTTGATGAGGTGAGAGGTAGGATCATTGGGAGGGATCCGCTACCCCCCATTGGTGAAGTCTTCAATGAGGTCAGAAGGGAGGAGTCTAGGAGGCGTGTGATGCTGGGAGCACGCAAGGACGACCTAGCTGCTGTGGAGGGATCAGCTTTGAATATTACTCACAGCAGCCCCACTAAATCGGATCTTGAAGTGCTTGCTGCCCAGAAATTTGGAGCGAACAAAGGCTTTGATCCTAAAGGTCACTTGAAGTGTGACCACTGTGAAAGAAGGAGGCACACTCGAGAAGAATGCTGGAAACTCATTGGAATTCCTGCACACCTCAAGCACAAGTTCTTCGAGACCACCTCTCATCCTCAAGCCAATTCTGTCGTAGCTCAAACTGGTCCCTTGAGTAACGAACAACTCGAGCAGATTCTTGCACTGCTAAAACCCCAGTTGATTCATTCTTGTAACCCGAGTGAACCTTTGGCAAACTCAGGTAAATTATTCTTGACACAAACGTCTACTTGGATTTTAGACTCAGGTGCTTCAAATCATATGACTAATGAACCCCTTAGCTTTGTTACTTATACTCCCGATTTAGGCTATCATAAAATCAAAGTGGCTGATGGAAACCTTGCATCCATCGCCGAGAAAGGCCATATTCCTATCTCGAAAGAAATCATCTTGCAATCTGTCCTACATGTCCCAAAATTATCCTATAATCTTTTGTCTATTCCCAAACTTACACATGATACTAACTGCCGTGTTACCTTCCACCCATTTCATTGTGTTATTCAGAATCTTAGCTCGGGGAGGGTGATTGGCAGAGGTAAACTGAGGGACGGACTGTACTATCTAGACTTGAAGGATTCTGGTGTTGAAAAAGGTCAGAGCTTGGCCTGTACAAGTTCAGCTTCTGTTTATGGAGAGATTATGTTGTTGCATTCTAGATTTGGAAACCCTAGTTTTCGGTATTTGAACATCTGTTTCCTACTCTATTTAAAGGAATTAGTTTATCAGATTTTAAATGTGATATTTGTCATTTTGCCAAAGATCATAGAACTTTTTTCCTCTTCGTGGTTACAACCCTTCAAAATTGTTTTATCTTATACACAGTGATGTTTGGGGACCTTCGAAAATTCCTACTATGTCTGGTAAAAAATGGTTTGTTACGTTTATTGATGATAATACTCGAATGAGTTGGCTTTATTTTTTCACAAACAAATCTGAGGTAGATAGCATTTTGATGACACTCGATTTGACGTGATTATCAGCCTCATTTAAGCGACATTTCCTTGCTTAAGACATGGTTTTTAGGGTAGAATAGCGAATATTCAATCAATTGCCCTATCTCGTGCCATTTGTGTTACTTTGGCCCGTTTCAGGTCTATTTGATGATTTTCTAGTGTTTTATGTTAGCATAGGTTTTTGCCGTCAAATAAAGTAGCCAAGGACGTGTCTAAGGCGTTGGAACCTCGAGGAATTGCACCGGAATCGATCCAAGGAGCCAATCAAGTCGAAACAATTCCTGCCTCGGTTTACAAAGGAATTTTCGACGAAAATACCCTAGCATTTTCGGCGAAAATACATGCACAAATCCACTGATGTCAACTGAAGGTATTTTCGGCGAAAACCCTAAGTTTTCGCCGAAAATTTTGAGTCCGAAAAACACAGAAGAAACAGCCGGCGGTCATCCCCATTTACAAAGGAATTTTCGGTGAAAATTCCTTAATATTTTTGCCGAAAATCCTAGTTAAAATCCGGCTGCATTAGGGTTAAGTATAAATACTTAACCGGCGGCCCAAAGAGGAGGAGATACTTTTGATAATCATATTTTCAGAATTCTCTGAAGTTCTGGAGCGAAGAGTTAGAGTTCGAAGAGCCGGAAAGAGATCGTGACGTCATCCCTTCCATCTCGAAGACTCGGAGCTAGGATTGCAGTTTACCGAAGATCGAAGTCTGCCAGAGTCGTCTTAATTAGGTTTTTCAGATTCTTTTCTGTTCTTCCTCTGGATGATGAACTCTTTCTTTACCTTTGATTCTTTTGTGATAAACATGAGTAGCTAAACTCTTAGAGCTTAGACTAGATGAACCCTAAGTGACCCAGGGCTTTAAAGCGGTCACGGATCGGCGGTGATTAGATTCAAAGTTCAATCAGTTTCTCTTTCATGTTTGATTTGTTCTTCATTGTTCATGTTTCTTGTCTGGATTGATCACCTAGATTAGATTCTTGCTAAGCTAAGGATAGAAGCGAACGCTCGCCTTACTTTAAAACATCAAATTGAACAATTAACCTTATAATTGGAGCGTGCCTTTCGTAGGAACCGGTTAGGGTTAATCCACTGCAAGGTAACTCATAAATCGTTAGTAAATTCACCAGTTAAGTTAAGTCGTTGCGAGAGGCGACCGTACCCGGGCGACTAATTAATCTTGGTAGCTAGAACGGATAGAGCGAACGTTCGCCGGTCTTAAACCTAAGGGTAAGGAGTTATGGTGGTGTCTTAGTAATTGATTGAATGAGAATCGAAATTCGCTGATCTGTTGATTGCCAATGCTCTGGGAACGAAGGGGATTCAAAGTCTAAGTTCGTCTTTCATCTCTGTTTTCAACCCTAATTTCCAATCTGTTCTTAGTTTCAATTTTTAATTTCTCTGCATTTCTTAGAATTAGAAGTCGTGGAACTCACACCACGCACGAAGTGTTTGCATCCGAGTAATTTGCCAGCTTATTTGAGTAGTCGATCATAGAAGACCCGTGGAATACGATCTACCCTAGCTTTTTGTAGCTTAGTAGTTATTTGGTTGAACCCGCACAACGATCTTCGGGCGTTCACCACATTTTTCAACAATTTCATAGCATGATTTATACCCAATTTGGGGTAAAAATTTCGATCCTTAGGACTGATAATGGAACTGAGTACTTTAAAACTAGCCTAACTAGCTTTCTGAATTCCCATCGTATTATACACCAATCTTCGTGTCCTTATACCCCTCAACAAAATGGCATTGCTGAACGGAAAAACAGACACCTTCTAGAAGTTGCTAGGGCCCTCATGTTTTCTAAAAATGTGCCTAAGTATCTTTGGGGGGATGCTGTCCTTACAGCAACCTACCTAATCAACCGTCTTCCTAGTAAGGTTTTGAATTTTCAAACGCCTATTCAAGTTTTTAAGATCTGTTTTCCTCACCAACGCTTACTGAGTGAGTTACCTTTACAAACTTTCGACTATACTGTTTTTGTTCTTCTTCCTCAACAGTCTAGAACCAAAATTGAACCTCGATCTAGAAAATGTATTTTCTTGGGCTATGACGCTCAACAAAAGGGTTATAAGTGTTTTGATCCTCAAAATAACCGAATTTTCATCACTGTTAATACTGTGTTTTGGGAAGCTCAACCATTTTACGATCCTTCACTTCAGGGGGAAATCTGATGTTTCTAATATTTCTACTTCTAAAAATTTTTGGGAAACATAATTTGAAAATACTCTTCCTATTGTTGTCTCTGAATCTAGAAACAATGACATGAATAACTCTAAAAAAGAAGGTGAAGTCCAGGAAACGGTATTGCCAAATACCAACTCTAATCTTCAGGTTTACACCAGAAGACAGAAAGGTACTGGAGGAGCAAGATCGGTCTCAGTTTCACCTGCTGTTCATCCAAATGACTCGAGTAATGATGATCTTGATACCATAGTGGAACAAAATCCCATTGCTCATACTTCACCTACTATAGAACCGAGCCATGGTAAATCACAGCCCCTTGATCCCAATTCTGTTTAGGGTTTCCTATTGCACTTCGCAAAGGAACTAGAGCTTGTACTCACCATCCTATATCAAATTATATGTCCTATGCCAACTTGTCTAAATCCTACAAAACCTTTGTGTCAAGAGTAACTAATCAGTTTCTGCCAAAGAACATAAAGGAAGCTATGAGTGATGTAAACTGGAATTTGGCAGTAAAGGAGGACATGCGGGCTCTTGTCGAGAATGATACCTGGACAGTGACCGAATTGCCTCAAGGTAAAAATACAGTTGGGTGTAAATGGGTGTTTATAGTGAAATATCTGGCAGATGGCAGTGTCGACAGGTACAAGGCACGGTTGGTAGCCCGAGGATTTACTCAAACTTACGGG
Source organism: Linum lewisii (assembly GCA_034768395.1). Lineage (NCBI taxonomy): Eukaryota > Viridiplantae > Streptophyta > Magnoliopsida > Malpighiales > Linaceae > Linum > Linum lewisii. Next base: position 15,100,269 of record CM068303.1, read on the forward strand.
TTAGACTATACTGAGACCTTTGCTCCTGTAGCCAAGATTAATTCTATTTGGATTTTGTTATCAGTTGCAGTTAACATGAACTGGTCTCTTCACCAACTCGATGTGAAGAATGACTTTTTAAATGGAGTATTAGATGAAGAAGTGTTCATGACCCTACCACCAGGATATGAGGAGGTGATGGGATCAGGAAAGGTATGTAGGTTGAAGAAGTCCTTATACGGACTAAAGCAGTCTCCAAGAGCTTGGTTCGAGAGATTTGGTGCAGCTATCAAGCAATTTGGATTCAGTCAAAGCCAAGCTGATCATACTCTATTTATTAATCATTTACCTAACAATAAGATTGTGATTCTTATTGTATATGTAGATGATATCATTGTTACAGGAAACGATGAGGCAGGAATCAAGGATATCAAAACAAAGTTGGCTACAGAGTTTGAGATTAAAGATCTAGGAGTTCTTTGATATTTTCTGGGTTTGGTGTTTGCAAGAGCACGTGAAGGGTTGTTTGTGAGTCAGAGAAAGTATGTTCTCAACCTGCTTGAGGAAACAGGTATGAGTGGCTGCAGGCCAGCGGGAACACCTATAGACTTCTCCACAAAACTGAGGTCAAGTGATGAAAGTGAAGTGAAGGACCGAGAAAGATATCAAAGATTGGTGGGGAGACTGATTTATCTTGCACATACCAGACCTGATATTACCTATGATGTGAGTGTGGTAAGTCAGTTTATGCATGCTCCAGGAGCAATGCATTTTGATGCCGTCTACAGGATATTGAGATATCTTAAGGGGTCGCCAGGGAAGGGACTTATGTTCAATAAGAGAGATAGTCTACAAGTTGAAGCCTATACTAATGCAGACTGGGCAGGAGATCCTAATGATAGAAGATCAACTTCAGGCTACTGTACGTTCCTAGGTGGGAATCTGATCTCATGGCGGAGTAAAAAGCAGTCAGTTGTAGCACGAAGCAGTGCAGAAGCAGAGTTCCGGGCAATGTCACTCGGAATACGCGAGGTCATTTAGATTAAAAGGCTGCTGGATGAGCTAAAATTGGTTACACCAACACCAATTCGACTATACTGTGATAATAAGTCAGCAGTAGCAATAGCTCACAACCCGGTACTTCATGATCGAACCAAGCACGTGGAAATTGATAAGCATTTTATTAAGGAGAAGTTAGACAGTGGTCTAATCTGCATGCCCTATATTGCAACGACTAATCAGATTGCAGATATATTCACCAAGAGTCTCTACGAAAGACAGTTCAACTACCTTGTCAACAAGCTGGCTATGGAAGATATTTTTCAACCAGCTTGAGGGGGAGTGTCGGAGTAGTTAGTTGTAGAGCTAAATATAGAATGTTACTAAATAGAATATTCTGCTGTAACTGCAGAATCGGTAAATATAGTAATTAGAGATAGTGTAGATAATGCATATCTCCTATTTAGGAGGAGACGGCTGCTGCCTAGGGTTTAGTTAGTTCTGTATATATATCAGGCCTTTGGCCAAGAGCTAAATACACAACATTTTCATTCTCTAAACTTATAGCTGCCGACATGCAAATTCAAGTGTGGCGGTTGCAGACGCAAGCCGGTTCAAGTCCCGGGCGAAGGTCTTAGAAGTGGTGGCGGTGACAATGGAACCACGTCCCTAGTTTGTTGGAAGCCGTCGGCGGAGACCAGAGCTCATCAGTGGCGAGCAAAGGTCGTTGGGGAAGAAGAAGGAGTAGAAGGGTGATTTCCAGAAATTATGTGATTATTGGGTGTTTATTGAGAGTTGGATGACCAAAACGCAACCTCAGAAAGTTAAGTGGTTGTTTTTCAACTTCTGGTATTAGGGTGGCTATTTGATAATTTGGCGGAAATTGTTGTAATGGTTCTAAGTCCCTGGACTTGTTTCCTAACAGAAGAGCTCCACTGCATACATAATCAATTTCAAACATTACTACCACTACTACCGTGGCTGTTCAAAATACTATTGTTGCCATTCTGATTTTTTGTTTTGTTTCTATCAAGGTTTTGAGAACCGGACCGGGGGTCGAGCCGGCAAGGTCAAGGGTTCAAAGGTTTAATGGGATAGTCAGGGTTGAACCAGGATTGAACCGGAATTTATCGGTGCCAGAGAGCTGACTAGTTCACGGTCGTACCGGTCCAACCGGGGGCAGGATACGACATTGAAAACATTGCTTTCTATATATGATGAATAGTTTTAACATATCACCGTCGTGCTGGTGTTGGACAACTTAGAGTTTGGCATTATTCTCTAATTAATTATCATACTGATTAATCGGGTTTTGGACAAATAACTAACTTAATTAACCATCAATTGATGAAAAGAGATTCAAAGTACGCATGTTGGGAAAATTAAAATGACCCATCAATAATTTGTCTAGGGCGCCGCCTAGTCGGAGGCCATTTAGTCAGGGGCGGCGCCCCAAACAATATTTTGTCAGGTGCCAGGCCCCTGACTAAATTTAGTCGGGGGTGGCGCCTCCGACTATTGTTCGGTTTGGTTAACTCCTAAATCTAACCGGTTGGAAGTTTGTCGAGGGCCACGCCCCGACATTCGCCCCGACAAATTTTGCCTCATGCCTCCGCCCCCGTCAAAATTAGGCTTGTCACTGATGCTTTAGTGGGTTTTTAGACTTCAAATAGGGGGACAAGGCCCTTGACTAAATTAAATAGGGGGACATTGCCCCCTCTATTTTCAGTTTTGCCCCATATGTGATGTTATTGTTGTAGTGTAATTTTTGTGAATAAAAGATTCGGGTTGGAGCGTACCATCGTGGAGTTGCAATCTCGTTACAAAGCGATGAACACCCAACTTCATCTTTGGAATGCATGTTTGAGAAGGGCACATGCGACGCCAATAAGTGGATCGAATCCAAGCGATGTGGTTAGTATAATTGTTTATATTATTTTATATTGTTTGATTTTGTTGCTTGTTTGTCATAATTAATTTGTTATTTACATGTTTAGGACCAACAAGTGAAAGTTCTTTTCGAGACCGAGAACAAGGGAAAATCATTCAAGTTCGAGCATTGTTGGCGTATATTCGGAAAATGTTCGAAGTATATGCAACAATTTTTCCCACCCGTGCAACCCATTCCACCGATGGAAACACCTCCCGTGTCGCCCGGTGAAAGTGAGACTTCCAATATCCCATCCAATGAGTCACAATTCCGTCTTAACCGCCCCGAAGGTCGTGCCAAGAAAAAGAGGAAAAAAAAGCAACTTCGGATCCCTCGGACGCGGCTTGGGAGAAGCGTTTGGATGAATTGGTGGCGAACTCCCAAGAACATACAAGACTAGCACATGAAAGGGATGAACGAGAGAAGGCGATAGATGCAAGAGATAAGAGAAAGCAAGATATGGACATAATGATGATGGACATCTCTCAAGTTAGTCCAAGGAGTCGACCTTGGTTTCAAGCACAAAAAGATGTGATTTTGGCATCATACTATTCCGACCCAAATACAACTCTGGAAGGTTCTCACTCTACCAACCCGTGGGACAACACTTACTCTCCCGATGTTTAGTTTGTATTAAGATTGTACTTTAAATTGTGTCATATATTTTAAATTTATGCATTGATCTCTCCTATGTAGTCTCATCTATTTTAAGTGTGTCCTTTAATTATTATTCTCAAGTAGTCTCATGTATTTTAAATTTGGGGTACATGTGCTTACAGAAAAAATATATTAATTAAGAAACAAGGGAAGAAATTACATAGTTGACAAACGAAGGGAAATAACATGATTAAAACACAAGGGAAAATTGTATAATTAAAATAGAAGGTGACATACTTAATTTAAACATGTGATGGATTTTTTATTCACTCCCAACTTCATCCACAAATGTTCGACCAAGTCATTTCGTAAGATGTGGTGTGTGGACGGTCGCAAATTCTATTGTGTCTTGCCATATATTCCGTGAGCGTTGGAATATCATGATCGGGGGGATCCCAAGTAACATTTGGATTTGTCTCGTACTCAACCCGCCTAATCGAGTCATCTCCACCAACACTCCTTTGTTCTTCAACGATCATATTGTGCAATATAATACATGTGTTAGCATTATTTCACTGAGGGGTTGCACATCCCAAAGACGGCTCGGCCCACGAACAATGGCCCAACGTTCTTGGAGTATGCCAAATGCTCACTCCACATCTTTACGATATGCTTCTTGATATTTTGCGAATAGCCTTTTTTCGGGGTACTAGGTTAGGGCTGTATATGAGCCGAGTTGAGCAGAGATTTGGCGAGGCTCAGGCTCGGCCCAACAAGGCGTATCGTTGGCTCAAGCTCGGTTCGACCTCGAAAAATTGAGCTCAGGCTCGGCTCGTTAGAAAAAATTAGAGGTCGAGCTCGGGCTTGGCTCAAACTCGGCTCATTTCAAGTGTTAATGAGCCCAAAGTTGATAAGCTTATCAAGCTCAGCTTGAGCTCAAATTGGGCCATAAATTCTAGGCCCTTGCAAGCTCAAGTTAGGGTCAAAGCCCATAATAATTTACTTTAATGATCCATGGACCATTCAAGTCTCTAAATAAAGACTATTCATCTAAATGTCCACGCCTTGTTATTTGTAAGTCTTAATGACTTCCTTCATTCACCTAAGCCACCAATGTGGTATTGTTGAGGGCTACAACAACAATACTTTTTAGCTGGAAAGTTTTACCCTTTAATCAATGCACTGTGTTCCAAATCTTCCCCATCTCCAACTTTCAGACAATTTCCTATAGCAAATGCTCCCCATCCAACACCTAATAAGTTGTCCTTTTGGCCAGCTTTCAACAGATCTCTGCCTCGTCATAAACTTCCTTGATATGGCTATGGAACACCCTTGGTATATGCTGTCAACACACCATTCAGGAGAAGATGTTAAGGGCCAAGCATTAACAGGTCATGATCAAAGTGTAAGGTGAATACCTTACCATCTGGCCCATGGATAGATAAGAAGCTTTAACTGAAACTTTGAAGAATGGTCTATTGGAGGAGAAGCATTTTGCAGCTTCCCAAACACCTGATGATTCAACGGACAGCAGATGGTCATGATTAGATTGCTTGCTTGCATTTCTTGTCAATCATGATATAAAATTGTAAGAGATTTCCGTTGGATGCATAATTAATAATAAATAAAGGCACTTATACTTTGTCAATCTCGAAAATCCACTTCTGTGTTTTAATATAGTAGAGAAATTGGAAGCTTTTTACAAGAATTTGAGGCTCTATTAACCAATTGAGCCCTCAGATTCACCTCGTGACACCGTGGGATAGTAATCACTTCCATAACCAGCCTTTATTGTATCTGTAGTGATTGGAAAATCAAGTGAGAATTGAACACCTCACAGAAAAAATATACATCTGGGTTCATATGAATATCGCTCAAAAGTCAAATCTACTATGGAGGAAAGTTTCCTTATGTCCTTATTGGCAACATGTGATAATTAATAGAGAAACTAAGTTATGAACTATAAAATATGGTTCAAACCCGGATATTCTAACACCAATTTCATATGACCTCATATCCCCGAAATCTGCTTTTCATAGAAGTAGGTGACCCAATATCACCGACATCTACTTTTCACAGAACCTTAACTTCTACAGCCTAACCCCTAAACGATTTTTCTAAACCGTAATTAGTTACTCTAAACTTTAATTTCTAAGTTCTAAACCAAAACCATTACTCTTAAACCCTAAATTTTATCACTGTTATAACGTATTACGTGTAAAGTGTAAACCTTGAACCGTTACTCTTACACCGTAAACCATATGAACCTTAACTTCTATAGCCTAACCTAACCCATTTTTGTAATTCATAATTAGCAACTCTAAACCTTAATCTCTAAGTATAAACTAATATTATTACTCTTAATTGATAAAGCTTATTAAATGTTGTAATATATTATGTATGGAGTTTAAACCTATGAACTTTAATTTATAGCCTAAACTTTAAATCATAATTCTAAATCCTAAAGGGTACTCTACAAATTAATTTTTATTAGACTAAATCTAAAACCATAATTCTCTAAACCTTAATTTTAAATCCTAAACTTTGCACTATAATGTCATAATTCTAAATCCATACTAAGCTAAATTAACCCTTAAAATGATTGAGCTCATAATCGAGCGAGTTCACGAGCTCTTAATCAAGCCTTTAACGAGCCAGGTAATGAGTTATATTATTCGACCAACTCTAGACCCGTAAATGAGCTAGAAAACGAGCCAGGCTCAACGAGTCGAAGAGCCAAGCTAGCTCACGAGCCACCGAGCTAAGCCAGGGTAGGCTCGGGCTCGGCTCATTTACTATCAAGCCAGCTCGCGAGTTGGCTCATTTACAAATGAGCCAAGTTTTCAGCGAGCTTTTTAGCCATTTTTCCTAGCCAAACTCCGAGCTGCTCGCGAGCGGCTTGGCTCGTCAACAACCCTGATTGGGGTTGCTAAAAGTTTTGACAAATGTTGCCCAAGGGTGTATTCCGTCAACCAAATAGTAACATTGCTTATATGTATTTCCATTTACCTCGAAGATCACTTGTGGCAGTGCTCCCCAAATGGCTCGATCAAAGAGTGGAGAAACTCCCAGAGTGTTTATGTTGTTGTTTGATCCTGGTGTCCCAAAGAAAGCATGCCAAATCCATGTATCATATGACACCACAGCTGCAAGGACAATGGTGGGTTTCTTCTTATATCCGGTATATTGACCAGCCCATGCTATTGGACAATTTTTCCATTCCCAATGCATGCAGTCTATTGATCCTATCGTGCCAGGAAATCCACGATGAGCGCTATGATCAAGTAGCCGACGAAGATCATGGTTAACGCAAGTAGCGAGAGCCATAAATGTTTAAATGGCCTTGCAAAAATTTCTCAAACACTCTAGTGAAGTGGTCTCTCCCATGCGACAATACTCATCCAATGAGTCAGCAGAGCAACCGTATGCCAGCATATGAAAAGAACTAGTAAGCTTTTGTTGAGGAGAGAATGAGGAACAACCCGAAGCATCTGCGCCTAGCTTGAAATAGGGGTCGTATTGGACAACATCGTTAAGGATAATATTGAATAAGGATAGAGGCATATGATATCGCCTTGTGAAGAATCGTGCGATATATGTTGGATTTGGGCAGAAATAATCTTTCATCAAGCGTTTGTGCGCTTCTTCTTTGTTACGGTTGACTGGTTCTCGTGGCAATGAACGGAAACGAGATGATGATGCTTGTTGTCGATGTCAACGAGCTGCCAACAAGATCAACATTTCTTGACGTTCACGTTCAAGTTGACACTCGTACTCCCATTGACACGCATCGGCTTGTCTCCTTGGGATCCCATGTCAAAAAAAGGCTTGAAGGAAAGATTTGTGTTAAAATTAAAAGAGAGAAAAAAGTCTAAATGGTGTGATGAGAGAATGGAGGACAATTGTGTGTTCATTTATACAGAAATGTAAAGATTATTTCTGCAATAATCCAAAACATGATGATTAAAGTTGGATGAACAGTTGATGCCACAACTCAATCAGCCAAATATGTAAAGAATCTATGTCCACTTGACCAAATAATTGATTTGTTGTAATTGTTGGCGTCATAGTTAACGAGATTATTTTTTTAAATCGTAATTTAAAAAAATTACATCAAAACGTTCGTTGTAATTAATGAACACTATCTACATAAAAAATAATGAGCAACCTCTGACAAAGAAATAAGAAATTCAACTATATATAAATGCTAATAAGGTAATTAAAATGCAGTCTTAATATTTAAGACTAATACTATTGGAGCAGAACACCTTTTTGCAGTCTTAAAAATTGCACTTTGGAAATTTGAGATAGCAATTTGAAACTCCTTATTGGAGATGGTCTAAGGACCTTGATGCTAAATGAGTTAAGTTGTTCCAACTATGGGTTGGGGCAAGTTGGTACAGTCAGCTGATTTAGGACCCCGACCCAACAGTTAACTTGAATTTAATTAACCTGAAAACTTTATTCCCGCCAACCGAAAATATTAAACCCTCGAATTAATAATTTATCTAGACTTAAATTCCACCATGGTTTTTAACTAACAAGGTAAAAGAAACCAAAAATTTAATTCAAACCGATTAACCAGAATCGGGTCATTACAACTCTCCACAACTTCAAAAAATTTCATCGCCAAAATCACAAACCAAAATTGTGTCGTTACATCTCTACACCGCTAAAAATGGTTCCATACCAAAACCACAAACTTCCACCAGTACTAACTTAAGTTGAAATTACTCGTCCTCCTTCCAAGGCACACTTCCATCTTCCAAGAAATATTCAAAAGATGATCTCTTTCTCATGACCAATTTATCCAATTAACTCGTTGCATGCTAAAACCCAAACAATCTTCTTAAGGCACCCCTATAATTTGTTCACACTTCCTAGTCAATCAACCTAGGGCTGGAAGTTGGCCCGCTGGGTAGTGGGTACCCGCGAGCCCGACTCGTAGTGTTCGGGTAGTGGGTACCCATTACCTGAACGAGTTCAGACTTCAGGATGGCTTTGGAGACGTATGAGTATCCACTACCCGAACGGGTAATACCCGTGGGTACCCATTCAGCCCGATTAGCCCAAATTATTAAATTTATCATTATAAAAAAATCCCTAAAACAAACCTAATCCATTAATCCAATCCAATGATTTCAATCTATTGATTATTACGTAGAGAAAAGAAATAGATTCTCTCATTCTCACTCATGATGATTTCTGTAACATCCTCGCCCAAGTGAATGGTTTGAGAATCGAGTTTGGATGATTTAGGCATTGGAAATGATGATTCATAGGTTCCATCGAAGTGCAGGGCATTCAGAAGTGATCAAAGTTAAGGATTCAACAAGGAGGGTATACATGGGGAAGTACACGTTCAGACGATCGTGTACCATGATGCACGCCCATGTCTCATGACACACGGAGTGTATCTCTAATACACGCCGTGTATCATCCCCTAGGTGATTAAAACTTGGAATTTGAAAGGTTTCTTCATCATTTTCATCTCTCTATCCCCGAAAACGCTATTGACGAACCAAAACCCTCCAAACTTCAAACCTTGATTCCGGGAGCTACAGAAGTCGGATTAAGTTGTCGTTTCTTGATGACGCTCGATTTGACGTAATTATCAGCCTCATTTAAGCAACATTTCCTTGCTTAAGACATGGTTTTTAGCGTAGAATAGCGAATATTCACTCAACTGCTCTATCTCGTGCCATTTGTGTTACTTTGGCCTGTTTCGGGTCTATTTGATGGGTTTCTAGTGTTTTCATGATAGCACAGGTTTTTCCCGTCAAATAAAGTAGCCAAGGACATGTCTAAGGCATTGGAACCTTGAGGAACCGCACTGGAACCAATCCAAGAAGTTAATCAAGTCAACAGAAATCTTGCCCCGTTTTACACTACAGTTTTCGGCGAAAACTCTTCAGGTTTTCGGCGAAAAGTCCAAAAGAAATCGGCAGAGCTTACAAAGGGAAGTTTTTGGTGAGAAGTCAAAGTTCTCGCCAAAAGTCTGAAAATCACAGGAGAAGCAGTCGGAAAACCAGCCATTTTACAAAGAAGTTTTCGGCGAAAACTCATCAAGTTTTCGCCGAAAAATCCAGGCAAAATCCGGCGACTTAGGGTTAAGTATAAATACTTAAACCGGCGGCCCATAACAAATATACCTCATAATATACTTTTGATAATAGAATTCTGACGAGTTCTAGACCTAAGGAGTTTGAGAGAGCAGAGTTTTAGAGTTCGAAGAGCCAGGAAGAGATCGTGACGCCATTCCTTCACCTCGGAGACTCAGAGCTAGGATTGAAGATTACCGGAGAGCGAATCTTTGCCAGAGTCGTCTTAATTAGGTTTTACAGTTTCTATCTGTTCTTCCTTCTCATGATGAACTCTGTTTCTGTCTTTGAATCTTTCGTTATGAACATGAGTAACTAAACTCGTAGAGCTTAGATTAGATGAACCCTAAGTGACCCAGGGCTTTAAAGCGGTCACGGATCGGCGGTGATTAGATTCAAAGTTCAATCAGTTTCTCTTTCATGTTTGATTTGTTCTTCGTTATTTATGTTTCTTGTGTGGATTGATCACATAGATTAGATTATTAATAAGCTAAGGATAGAAGCGAACGCTCGCCTTACTTTAAAACACCAAATCAACAATTAACCTATTCATTGGAGTGTGCCTTTCATAGGAACCAGTTAGGGTTAATCCACTGCAAGAGTAACTCATAAATCGTTAGTAATTCCACCAGTTAGTTTAGTCGTCGCAAGAAGCGACCGTACTCGGGCGGCTAATTAATCTTGGCTAGATCGGATAGAGCGAACGTTCGTCAGTCTTAAACCTAAGGGTCAGGAGTTATGGTGGTGTCTTATAACTGATTGAATGAGAATTGAAATCCGCTGATCTGTTGATTGCCAATGCTCTGGTGAACTAAGGGGGATTCAAAGTCTAAGCTTGTCTGTCGTCTTTCTTAAGTCAACCAATTTTCCAATCTGTCTTTCAATTTAGTTTTTAATTTCCTTGCATTTTCTCGAATAGAAGTCGTGGAACTCACACCCCGCACAACGTGTTAAACCTGAGTAATCTGCCTTTACATTTGAGTAGACAATTATTAGAAGGCCCGTGGAATACAATCTTTCCTGCTCCGTGCTTGACAGTTATTTGATAACCCGTCCTACCAACGTTCATCAAATTGTCTCCGTTGTCGGGGACTTCTTTTAATTGTTTGAAAGAAGAACTGGCATTTTATTCTTCTACTTTCCATCTTACATTTTTCCATCCACTTCGATTTTACACTGGTTTGCTTGTTTTTGTCATTTGTAGGTTGTTCACAGGTTTATGCATCACCGCCCTCTCACTCGCTCCCAAACCGCCAAGAACGACAAGGCTAAGAGTACAGAGAGACCAGGCAGTTCTGCTCCGCCAAGACAATCACAAATTTCAACGAGAGGCAGAACCAATCCACCTCCATCTTTCACACCGATCAAGAATGAAGAACTGAAGGAGGATTCCTCATCAGAATCTTCATCCGCTTCATACACCGAATCACTTTCACCTCCTCCATCTCCTAGGATGGGTGATCAACTGGGCATGCCGAAGAGTCTAGCTGACTATAACAAGCCGAGCGCGACTAGCGTTCGATCTTCTATCATCGTGCCACGCATTGATGGAGATCCCGACTATGAGATCAAGCTTCCTTTCTTGACCATGATCTCTAGGGATCTACAATTTGAAGGCAGGCCACTTGACAATCCGTGCATGCATCTAGCGGATTTCATTGATCTCTGCGGCACTTTCAAGAATGGGAATCTCGACAAGAACACTCTTTGCTTGAGAGCTTTCCTGTTCTCTCTTAAAGGCGCAGCTAAGAGGTGGCTCACTGGCAAACCACCTGGTTACTACAGAGACTGGGATACTCTTGCTCAAGACTTCGTCGAAGAGTACTTCCCTCATTCTAGAACAACAGCCTTCAAGGACAGTTGATGACACTCGATTTGACGTGATTATCAGCCTCATTTAAGCGACATTTCCTTGCTTAAGACATGGTTTTTAGGGTAGAATAGCGAATATTCAATCAATTGCCCTATCTCGTGCCATTTGTGTTACTTTGGCCCGTTTTGGGTCTATTTGATGGTTTTCTAGTGTTTTTATGTTAGCACAGGTTTTTGCCATCAAATAAAGTAGCCAAGGACGTGTCTAAGGCATAGGAACCTCGAGGAATCGCACCGGAATCGATCCAAGGAGTCAATCAAACCGAACCAAATCCTGCTCCCATTTACAAAGGAATTTTCGGCGAAAATACCTAGGATTTTCGGCGAAAATTCATGAACAAATCGGCAGTGCATTCAAGAGGATGTTTTCGGTGAAAATACCAAGTTTTCGCCAAGAACAATCGGTCCGAAAAATACAGGAGAATTCAGCCGGCGGACAACCTAATTTGTAAAGGAATTTTTGGCGAAAATTCCTTCATATTTTTGCCGAAAATCTCTGTTAAAATCCGGCGGTATTATGGTTAAGTATATATACTTAACCGGCGGCCCAAAATCAAAAATACTTTTTCAGAAATCATAATACCAAATACTTCAAGGATTCTCAAGAGTTCGAGAAGCAGAGTTTAGAGTTCGACGAGCCGGAAAGAGATCGTGACGCCATCCCTTCCATCTCAGAGACTCAGAGCTAGGATTGCAGCTTACCGGAGATCGAAGTTCTGCCGGAGTCGTCTTAATTAGGTTTTTCAGATCCTTTTTCTGTTCTTCCTCTGTCAAATGAACTCTTCCTTTATCTTTGATTCTTTTGTGAAAAACATGAGTAGCTAAACTCGTAGAGCTTAGACTAGATGAACCCTAAGTGACCCAGGGCTTTAAAGCGGTCATGGGTCGGCGGTGATTAGATTCGAAGTTCAATCAGTTTCTCTTTCATGTTTGATTTGTTCCTCATTGTTTATGTTTCTTGTCTGGATTGATCACCTAGATTAGATTCTTGTTAAGCTAAGGATAGAAACGAACGCTCGCCTTACTTTAAAACATCAAATCGAACAATTAACCTTATAATTGGAGTGTGCCTTTCGTAGGAATCGGTTAGGGTTAATCCACTGCAAGAGTAACTCATAAATCGTTAGTAATTCCACCAGTTAAGTTAAGTCGTTGCAAGAGGCGACCATACCCGGGCGACTAATTAATCTTGGTAGCTAGAACGGATAAAGCGAACGTTCGCCGGTCTTAAACCTAAGGGTCAGGAGTTATGGTGGTGTCTTAGAATTGATTGAATGAGAATCGAAATCCGCTGATCTGTTGATTGCCAATGCTCTGGGGAACGAAGGGGGATTCAAAGTCTAAGTTCGTCTGTCGTCTTTGTTTTAATCAACCAATTTCCAATCTTTTCTTAGTTTCAATTTTTAAATTCCTTGCGTTTTCATAGATTAGAAGTCGTGGAACTCACACCACGCACTAAGTGTTTAAACTTGAGTAATCTGCCACTTATTTGAGTAATCGATCATTAGAAGGCCCTGGAATACGATCTGCTTAGCTTTTTAGCTGGGTAGTATTTGATTGACCGCTCTACAACGTTCATCAACAGCATCGCCAGATTCTCTCAGAAGGATGGAGCAAGCTTATATGACACTTGGAATGAATTCCAAGAACTTCTCTACATCTGTCCTCACCACGGGTTCGAGCAGAGACACTAGCTGAAATCTTTGCTCGAGGTCTTCGTGAAGAATCTGCTAAATGGGTCAACTCCCTAGCTGAAGGAGATTGCACTACCCTCACACCTGAAGCTGCTCTTCTCCATTTCGCGATCTATGCTTCCAAGTCAAGGAACTGGGAACGACAATCAGAAGGATCAAGAAGCAAGCTCGATCTTGAAGCAACCATTAAAGCAGAAGTTGAGAAGCATCTGAAGAAGTCTTCCACACCTATCAAGCCGCCAGCAGCCTCTGTCTACGTTGCTGATTGCGAGTGGTGTGGAGCTTGTGCTCATAACGAGGCCGATGCCAGAACTTTGGTAAAACAAAAGTCTGGTCTGCCAAAGAAGTCAATTTCGTTTCTCAAGGCTTCAACAACAATCAACAAGGTTATGTTGGCTATCGCAACTACAGACAACAGGGAAATTTCCAAGATCGACCTGCCTACAATGTCGGTGCCAACCAGAACCAAGGCCAGAATCAAACAGCCGACCAACTGGTCCAGCTCAGGATCAGAAGCCGAACCATCCGCCGGGAGGTGTCTACCAGCCGCGCACCGAAATTCGGCTAACTATGGAACTGCTCCTGGCAATCGCCAGAATCAATATCTGAACAATACTTATACATGACAACAGCATCAGAAGGACAACAACGTCAGTGAACTCGACAAGAAGCTCAATCAGATCATCACCAGACTTGACGATCATGATAGTCAGTTCAAAGCTCAAGCTCTCCTCAACCAAGAACAGATTGCATCCGGTCAAAGAAAAGAGCATGCAGTGAACCAGATCTCTAGCATGCTAACATCTGGTCGACCATTTGGCCAACTTCCAAGCCAAACCAAGCCGAATCCGAGAAAGGAGCAAGCTAAGATGGTATCTATTCAAAACCCGACAAACTCAGATCTGATACTTCTTCTATCTTATGCAGGACCATTGAAGCTCCGGAGAAGAAGGATGCAAAGGAAGAGGTGCCTAAGGAGTATGATCCTCCTCTAGCTCCATACTACGACAAGCCTCCTTTTCCAAGAGCATTGCTACCGAACGCAAGGATCGAGACTGTCATGTGGGGAAACAAAGAAGGATATCCTACCACCCGTAGCAAGAAGCCTTCCTCGCCATATCCAGCTAAGTATTCCGATCCTGGTTCTTTCACGCTACCTCTAGTCATTAATGATACTAAGATAGAACGTAGTTTGGTTGATCTAGGTGCGTCTGTTAATGTCATGCCTATGAGTTTATTTGAGAAATTGAATCTAGGAGAACTTGAACCGACTAGCATGCAACTTGTCTTTGCTGATAGATCATTGAAAACGCCTAGAGGAGAGATCAAAGATGTCGTTACTAAATGTGGTCATTTCACTTTCTTAGCTGATTTTGTGATTATAGATACTAGCAAGGAGGATTCTACTATTCTTATAGGTCGACCCTTCATGGCAACAACAGGAATGCAAATCAATATTTCGAGTGGTTCGTTGACCTTGAGGGTTGGTAAGGAAACGATAACATTCCGCCTTAAGGACGGTATGAAGTACACTCCTATGAATGAAGAACCTCATTGTCTGACTGTTGAAACTGTGGAGTTGACTCCGGTCAACTCCGTAACTGATGTCTCTTCCAGTGTTTCTAGATCAACTGTTGTTGCAGGTGTTGAACAGATTACCAAGCAGAAACCAGGATCTTCGGCTCAAAAGCCGCTGAAGAAGAAGGAACTGAAAGCCTCTTCTTCACCGCCAAGCAAGGAACCTGGCAGGTTACGGAGGAAGAATCAGAAGAAGAAGACTCAAATGGTCTGGAGGCCAATTGCTCCGCCATCCTCTTCCGAGCCAGCTGCACCACCAATTTCTGCCAAGCCACCGGCGCAGGAGCAAGTGAAGAAGGAGAAGCCAAAAGCATCTCCCAAAGAAGCGCCAAAGATCACGGATCCCGGTGAAATGAAGCTGGAAGTCAAAGAGAAGATAAGGCCGACCGTCCTCATTCCTTCCATTGTAACACTCATGAAGGATGACCTCTCAAGAGAACTGTTCGGATCGTTCAAGATCACTGATCATCTTCCCGATGGACGCACTAAGCTCACTCATGCTAACGGGAAGAAATTCACACTCGACGGAGATACCCCGAAGCTCTACTTCATGAATTCTGACGCTAGTGTTAAGGAGATCCTGAGTTGGGATGTCTCCTAATACCGTCCAGGTATCGTCCAGCTCAAGGACGTTAATCAAGAGCGCTTCGTGGGAGGCAACCCACGGCTGGAGTCAGTTTTTAATTTGTGTTGAACTCCTTGTGTGATTTCTTATTTTTCGTGTGTAGTCTGTGTGTCATCGTTTCAATCGCAAGTTGTTTGAAGTTGTTCCGATTTTTGTCAAATTATTTATGATTTTCTAAAGTTTGTCGAGATTGCGAAAATATTTTCAATCGTGCAGGTCAAAGTTTTGGCGAAAAGCACTTCACTTTTCGGCGAAAACAGCTCTTTAAATCCCACTGTGTTTTCTGACCGATTTTTTATAAACTTTTCAGTGAAAAAGTACCCTACTTTTCGACGAAAAAACTAGCTTTGAAAACCGGCAGACATTTTGAATTGAATTTTTCAGCGAAAACTTGCACTTCTTTTCGACCAAAAAATCTGAGAAAAATCCAAAAATCTTTTCCCCTATTTCCTTTCTTTTTTCCGGTCTTCTCTCTCTCCCCCTCTCATTTTTCGAACGAACGAAAATTCCCCCCCTTCGAAAAAAATCGTCGCCGACTACTTTCACCATCGCCGCCTGATTCTGCCGCTACCACCATCACCGACCACCGCCGCACCATTCCTCTCTCTCTCCCGATCATTTCAAGCCGTAGATCGTCCGAATCGGAGCTATAGAGCTCCAGTTCCAGCGAAACCTAGTTTTTGAGTTTTTCTCCGATTTATCTCATTTCGTTCGTTTTCAGCACCTATGGCTTCAAGGTAAGTTGTAGAGCTTTTCATTTCGAGTCTTTTGACATGTTGAATGCTGAATTTTGTCGGGTTGACTTCGGTTGACTTTTTCGGTCTA
This sequence comes from Linum lewisii, assembly GCA_034768395.1. Classification (NCBI taxonomy): domain Eukaryota; kingdom Viridiplantae; phylum Streptophyta; class Magnoliopsida; order Malpighiales; family Linaceae; genus Linum; species Linum lewisii. The sequence goes on from CM068303.1 coordinate 15,116,469, forward strand.
CCTCGATTTGCGTGCCGACTGTTTCGTGAGAATTTTGATGAACTGATTTCTTTGGACTGATCTAGCATGCTTAGGGAGAATTGTGCTGAATTTTAATACCATTTGATCATATGTTTGCTATGCTTAAAGATTGATTTTTTGTGGCATTGACTTTTGTGAAATGTCGGTTTGACCATGAACTGTTCTTGCTCTTTTGGCTGCCACATTTGTCTATTCACGTTCGAATTACTGTGTTTGCCATCTGAGTTTATAATTATGCCGTCATTTCCCACTTTTAGCTAGTAACTGCCATGATTAGGGTTCAATGTGTTCCAATGTTGACTTTTTGATTGTCGATTTGACTTCTGAACTCTAATTGTGGTGTGAACATTCCGGCTAGACATTTGCGTACTTTGTGATTACCGGTTACTTACTTTGCTTACCCCCACTCAGTTTTCCTCATTTCTTTGTGAAATTGAGTTTTTTTACTAAGTGTGGGGTAGGTTCTTAGTTTAACTAATCCAGTTTCGTTTCTTGCTATAGGAATGTCACTCATGAGCGCAGGACTAGGCGAGACTTGACACCGCCTCTAGCTCCCGAGCTCCGGCCCCCGTCACACCTGCCATCTCCGGTCCTCGACCTGCATATCCAGGTCGTGTCGGGTACCACCCCACTGTCGCACGCTTGCCCGTGCACTACTTCGAGCGCTACCAGAGGTTCGAGCATGTTCCCGGAGCCAACGTGCGACCATTGTCCATGGACTTCCTTCTCGAGCATGATGACGATTGGCACCAGAATGTGCTCACCTCATTGGCACCTTCAGGACTTCTGGAGCTGACCACTCTGACTGCTGACTTTCAGACGTGGCCCTCCAGGAGTTTTGGGCTACATTCGAGCTGGATGAGCACAAGAAGAGGCAACACAAGAAGGTCATCTCCTTCTACCTCGGCGGAGTGTACAAGGACTTCACCTATGATGAGTTTACAGCTCATCTCGGCATCCCCCGGGAGCACTACGAGGGTCACCACCTCGGCTGGCAGAACAACACGGCAAGGGAGATGAGTATGACGCACTCTAGAACCACATCACTGGAGTACCAGACGCTCAGACCACGTCCCATAACTCTGTTAAGTCACTCTCTCACCCTCTCTATCGTTTTATTCATATGGTTTGGCGTAGGTCACTGCTGTTTGCTCCAGAGAAGGATCACCACCATATCAGTAGAGAGGAGCTCCTTCTTCTACGTGCCATCAGGGAGGCTTATCCGCTTCATCCCGGATGGGTGCTTGCACGCATCTTCCACCAGAAGACCCATAAGCCAAGGCCGCCTCGCTCACTCCTTGGCGGCAACTTTGTAGGCTGACTCATCATCTCCCTCGGTCTCAGCCAGTCATATGGCACGGACGTCCCACGACGCATAGTACACAACGCAGGTGGTGATTTAGCGATTGAGTACGCCCTCCAGTTGGACCTCGGTCCGCAGGTAGCTGTAGCTCCTCCTCCCCAACATGAGGCTGAGTCAGAGGAAGAAGATGATTATGAGGAGCAGCTTCCTCAGCCGGAGCCGGAGTTTGACAATTCTATACCCTCGCCACAGCAGCAGGCAGGGTATGCATATCAGTACCAGCCGCCCCTTCGGGATCCATTCCAGGGCCTCATCCTCAGCACCGACCGCATCCAGCTGATATTGGAGAGCTGTACGAGCGACTCCAGGAGTGGCAAGTCACAGACACCGCCAATCAGGATGCCATATGGGTTATTATGCAGCAGCACATGCGCCACACTGACGAAAGATACGAGGCGCAGCTGGCGTGGCAGCGGCAGGTCAACGACGTCCTCCACATTCCCCCTCCGGATGCACCTGACCAACAGTAATCGGGTTGTATCCTTTTCCTTGTCCCTTCTTTTTATTTCTTCTTTTCGGATTTCGATCCAACTTTTTTCTGTGTGGATCCGGGACACTTGTCCCGGTTTCCTTTTTATCTTTCATTTGTTTTTGTTTTGCAGGTAGTTTGGGAGATTCCCTTTGCTTAGGGTCTACCTCCTTCTACTTCTCTTTGGTAGATTCCCTCCGCTCCGAGGACCTGTGTTCATCCCCTACACCAACCATCTCAGTCCAGGGTCTTCTATTCCACTATCGACTGTAGTTTTAGTCCTGTGAGGACACAGGACGATTTAAGTGTGGGGTAGGATGCTAGAGAACCTTGCATGAACTTGATTGCCCTTGATTGTGTTTTTGTGTGTTCCGTGGTGCCTTTCCAGTTTCTCTAGCATTAGAATTGCTCGGTTTTTATTTTTGATGTTAAGTTGTTGTTCAATCTGTCATAATGATGCTTAGACTGCTTAACCTAAAACCTGAGAACCAACGTGTATACTTTGATGCTAAATTGCCTGGTCAGAACAGATTTTTAAAATCACACTTGTAGTTTGTCGCCTTGATTGCATGAAAATGACCGAATCCGACTAGCAAACCAACTACGAGCTTTTGATCCATTGCGCGTAACTTGCAATTTCAATTCTTTTTGAGTGGTTTTCTATTTGCTTGAATGAGTTAGAATTTGCATGAGACCTACTCGAGACCACACGATGACACGAGTTCTAGAATGATAGGGGCACCTAGATTCAGCTACTAAGCCAGATAGCCTACCTAACGATAAATCCATTAGGTTTAAACCCTTGAGCTTGGCATGTTCTTTCGGTTCGATATACATTAGAGACATTCCCCATTCTTTCATTCCCCGTTGATCCCCTATGGTTGTAGTTCTAGAATAACCAACCGGGAAGTCAGTTTGTGGTAACCTGCCTATAGCCATTAAACATGTGGTCTTAGCTATTATGTCCAAACGTGTAAACCCCTTTAGCAACTAAAAGAAAGAATCGGCACAAAAGAAAAAAATAGAAAAGAAGAAAAGAAGCGAAATTCAAAAAAATATATAGAGAAAAAGAGATCAGAAAAGTTCAAAAGTTACAAAGTTTTTAGTTCAATAGCTTTCTTCTCCCTACATATGGAAGAACGGAGTCAAAAGAAAATTCAGAAAAAAAATGTGTGAAAAGAAAATAAAGTGCTAGGTTGCTTGAGGGTATCATAGGACGAGCGTACACTATTCCACCCGTGTCTGGTTAGACGGTAGGAAGCCATAAGCTAGATTCGAGGGAAGTTAGTCGAAAGCTACACCGCACCAACGCCATCATCATACATTCCCTTCATCCATCTCATTTTTTACCCTTGTAGTGTAGAATTCGTTACAGTCCCAAGCAGGGAAGTCCTTCTTGACTAGTTCCTCGTGTTGTCACAGTGGTAGAGATGTGGTCGAATTGCAAACTTATGAAAGAATTCAGTGACAGAAAATGATTGAGAGCAGAAACACGTCCTTAAACACAGAGAGTGAGAGTTTCCCTTATACTAAATAAATCCTGTGTGAGGAGTCTAGTCAGTCAGGTCAAATTCGTGCGTGATTGGTTGCTACTTCTTGTCGTGTGCAGTTTTTAGTGAGACTAGGTCGTTTAGCTGATCAGTATTCATGTTAGGTTTCTTGTTCTAGGAATTATCTGTCTAATAATTCATTGTGTATGCTTGAACTTCAATTTAATCGATCTTATCATTTGTGAACGTGAGCGTGTTCTATTCAGTTTGCTTGAGGACAAGCAAAAGCTTAAGTGTGGGGTATTTTGATGACACTCGATTTGACATGATTATCAGCCTCATTTAAGCGACATTTCCTTGCTTAAGACATGGTTTTTAGGGTAGAATAGCGAATATTCACTCAACTGCTCTATCTCGTGCCATTTGTGTTACTTTGGCCTGTTTCGGGTCTATTTGATGATTTTCCAGTGTTTTCAAGATAGCACAGGTTTTTGCCGTCAAATAAAGTAGCCAAGGACGTGTCTAAGGCATTGGAACCTCGAGGAACCGCACCAGAACCAATCCAAGAAGTCAATCAAGTCAACAGAAATCCTGCCCCGTTTTACACTACAGTTTTCCGAAAGCTCTTCAGTTTTTTGGCAAAAAGTCCAGAAGAAATCGGCAGAGCTTACAAAGGGAAGTTTTTGGCGAGAAGTCAAAGTTCTCGCTGAAAACTCTAAGCCCGAAAATCACAGGAGAAACAGTCGGAAAACCAGCCATTTTACAAAGAAGTTTTCGGCGAAAACTCATCATGTTTTCGCCAAAAAATCCAGGCAAAATCCGGCGACTTAGGGTTAAGTATAAATACTTGAACCGGCGGCCCATAACAGATATACCTCATAATATACTTTTGATAATAGAATTTTGACGAGTTCTAGACCTAAGGAGTTCGAGAGAGCATAGTTTTAGAGCTCGAAGAGCCAGGAAGAGATCGTGACGCCATCCCTTCACCTCGAAGACTCGGAGCTAGGATTGAAGATTACTGGAGATCGAAGCTTTGCCAGAGTCATCTTAATTAGGTTTTACAGTTTCTATCTGTTCTTCCTTCTCATGATGAACTCTGTTTCTGTCTTTGAATCTTTCGTTATGAACATGAGTAGCTAAACTCGTAGAGCTTAGATTAGATGAACCCTAAGTGACCCAGGGCTTTAAAGTGGTCATGGATCGGCGGTGATTAGATTCAAAGTTCAATCATTTTCTCTTTCATGTTTGATTTGTTCTTCGTTGTTTATGTTTCTTGTCTGGATTGATCACCTAAATTAGATTCTTGTTAAGCTAAGGATAGAAGCGAACGCTCGCCTTACTTTAAAACACCAAATAAACAATTAACCTATTCATTGGAGTGTGCCTTTCGTAGGAACCAGTTAGGGTTAATCCACTGCAAGAGTAACTCATAAATTGTTAGTAATTCCACCAATTAGTTTAGTCATCGCAAGAAGTGACCGTACTCAGGCGGCTAATTAATCTTGGTAGCTAGATCGGATAGAGCGAACGTTCGCCAGTCTTAAACCTAAGGGTCAGGAGTTATGGTGGTGTCTTAGAACTCATTGAATGAGAATTGAAATCCGCTGATCTGTTGATTGCCAATGCTCTGGTGAACTAAGGGGGATTCAAAGTCTAAGCTTGTCTGTCGTCTTTGTTAAGTCAATCAATTTTCCAATCTGTCTTTCAATTTAGTTTTTAATTTCCTTGCATTTTCTGGAATAGAAGTCGTGGAACTCACACCACGCACAACGTGTTAAACCTGAGTAATTTGCCTTTACATTTGAGTAGACAATTATTAGAAGGCCCGTGGAATACGATTTGTCCTGCTCTGTGCTTGACAGTTATTTGATAACCCGTCCTACCAACGTTCATCATTTCTTCATATGGATTCTTGGAGACAAGCAGAAGAGATCCCTATTCTTTTATTAGGATGTTTTGCTTCTGAGTGTTTCTCATCAGAAGGGAAGATCTACGAATTTGGAAGGGGAAATCAAGTCATTTGTGGACTGGGAAGATGATTAGAGCCTCGTCTTCTATTCTAGGTGAGGTCTTAGCATCGATAGGACAAGATGAGTAATGTGAGGAGTTCCAATTCGGCTTAGTTGAAATTAGGGATTTTTGCATGAAACTGATGCACAGAGATTATATCACTTTTCCCTGGCACTTAACCATATTTTCTAGAAGTCTTACATCCCTTTTCCATTATTTTATCCCCTTTTTGCCTTGTTTTGACATTTTACCCGATTATGGTGACTATGGACTTTAATAGTCCATTTTCACTTGGTTTTGAGTATTTTATGTTGTTTTAGGTCATGGACGTGGAGAGTGCTGCGAGAGCTTTCACTCAGTTCAAACAGTTCCTCATTTGGAGGTCTGAAGCTCCTAGAGTGATCATATGAAGTTGGCACCCGAGAAGAGTTTCAGGGCGCGCTTCTTCAAACCACGTGGCTGACCATAAATTATGTGCGGTCACCGCCGAGAGATTTGGGACAATTTGATGTTGGGGGCCCTTTTATATGCGGTCCCGACCTCCCCGCCCACGGCCTCCCAAATCTCGTGCACGCGGCTACCCACGCCCTCCCAAACCCGCGCCCCGCACCACCTGGATGACAACACTATATAAGCACAATTTCATATCTTTTCAAAGGGAGTTCAACTTTTTGGTGTCTCCAAGGCTTCTTGACGAAGGAAGAAGGTCTGCACCCTCCCCAAGACTATTACCCAAGGTCTCCATCCATCCCAAGACCATTCAAGAGTTAAGAATATCTTCTTCTCCTAGTTTCATGTTTAGGGGTAGTTGTCTTCTTTTCTCTTCCATGGAACACTAGACCTAGGATTGGGGGAAGGGGTGATTCCATAGGTGTAAGGGTAACTATGGGGTGTAATTGAAGTGAATGAGTTTGTTTTTGTAAGACTTTAACTCCTCTATGCTTATGCAAGTTCTCTTGTTCCAATTTCAGTCTGTACTTGTGCTTGGGGTGTTGATGGTGAGATATGCATATTTGTAGTCTTCTTGTTGATTGATTGGACCTAGCTCGTTTGATGCTTGTTAGGACCCGAGATAGAGGCTTGTGCACTAATCTATATGTGCTAAGTGATAGTAGTTGCATGTAGATTGGTCCTCCTTAGGTTAATTCCTCACTTAGGCATTTCATTGAACATGTGGCGTGCATCATTGTTTTGGCTTAGTTAGCTAAGTGAGAGTAGTTAGCTTGCCTTGCCTTAGTGTTTCGTGTTAGGAGCTCATTAGAGACCCTAAGTAGATTGTTCATTTAAGTGTTAGAGGGGCTAGAGTTGTGTAATATTACTTTAACTCCCTCACTAACCCAGTTTCTCCCAGTCAAGTGGTCCCCAAGCTATGCGATGAACCCCTATTGCCCCTCCCGTTATTTTCCTGTGAATATTCCTTCGTTGATTTCTTTGTGAGTTGCATCGTGTGTCGTTCTCTCATTTTCCATGCTCTTTGACCCCTTGTCGACTTGTCTCTTTAAGTTGATTTTTAATTCTTCTTTGTTGAGTTGTTGTTGTTCTACCATTGTTGCACCCCGTTGATAGCACCCTTCCATTCTGAGTAAACTTTATTGAGGGGACCATCACCCTTCGCCCCTGATCAGAAACTAAAAGAGAGTAAAACTGAGAAACTGTTTTGTGATTGCTGCTTGATTGATTATGATGTTCTGTTGTGTATGTTGGGGATTATAATGAAATGTGATGAATAACAAATCTTAGATAGAAATGAGAGATAGGATGAAATAGGTTCCTAGAGTGTTTCTGCATATATCGGTTGTTATCAGTTGTGATTGCAGGAGGATGGTTCCTTCAATGAGGGATCGTCCTATGAAGTATGAACAGGTGGGTAATCCTAGACCTTGCGATATGGATACCTCTCTTCCTTGTTTGTCCAGGTCGAGTGGCCTGCAGGGCTAGTAGTTTACCCTTGTTGTGATTCTGAATTCATGGAATGATGATGGAATTGTATTGTGAGAATTGATGGTGTGTTGTGATTGTATTGGTAATGATGATGTAGGATGTTGGAACTCTGTTGTGAATGTTGAAATAAGAATTGGAATTAGGTGATTGATGAATGTGAATATGAATTGATAGAACATGAAGTAGCTTGTACTGCCTTCTAGATGCATCGATGTGCTGTGTAATCCCTGAGGAGAAGTTGTGATGATTTGGGCTCTCAGTTGAGGATGCGTCTGTGGGACCCTCTTCTCTAGTTGGGGGTGTGTCCGTGAGCTGGCAGGGGTGGTACCGAATAACTCCTTGGCGCCTAATAACTCACCTAGAATTATTTTGAGAAGTGGTGTTATGTGATTGTGTTGGATTTTATTGTTAGATGTCTTGTCATGATGTGCTAGTTTGTAGTTTTGAGTATGATGGATGGTGATGTTGTTGCTGTTATGGATTATGATGATGTTGTTGATGCTATGTGGTTATTGTGATGTTGTGGTTTAAAAATACTGATTTGAGAACTGCATCTATGTGATCACCTAGACTGTTTTTAGGATTAACAAATGTTTAGACATAAGATTAGTCCTATTGTTAGTGATTCGTGTGGAGTGCTCGGACAGCTCCTTGTGGTTTAGTTCATGCATAGTTAAACCAAGTGGGTTCACTCAGTTTCATTAGGAAACTGATCCCTTCCCAATTTTTTGTGGTTAGGTGTTGAAGTCTTGGAGTTGCATTTGGCGATGGGTAGCTTAAGTTGTAGTTGGTATTGGGTAGCTTGAGTTGCAGTTGGTGTTGCGTAGCTTGAGTTGTACGTTGGTGCGTGTTGAAGTGGTAGTAGGAAGCTTGAAGAGACATTTGGAAGCATAGACCATGATTTGACTTTTCTTTTATTTTTAGTTGACTATTTTGGGCTGGGATATTTTATATCGGATTTAATGTACCGAATTTCAGATTGTTTTATGGTTGGATTTGAACCCACGATTGTTGATAGGATTTTGAAATTTAAATTAATGGAAGCGCTTACGATTTATCTTTGGTTTAAGTTATTTATATTAATTTAAAGTTGGTTTACTTGATTTATGTTTTAAGTCAAGCCGGGGCACTGGTTCCTATTCTAACCATGGGTTCAACCATAGTGATTTGGGATGGGTGTTACAATTTCAATATATGAATGACAAGTTTTTGACTTTGAATCTTTCATCTCAATGATATGTGGAACAATGCAACGCCTACTGATTAATTATGACACGCTTGTAGTTGTAGACAGTAGACATGGTCTCTGTCATTGATTAATTATGATCTGTGGAACTATTTGTTTGATTCCCAGCTTTAACTAACTCCCTTTTGCTTATGGAAGTCGAAGAACAATAATATAATGTCACTATTATTACAAGTGATAATTTTATTTTCAATCAATTTTTTAGTCATTTTTTTATGAATTGAAAGTTTTTATTCACCAAAATTAGAGAATAGCTGTACACCAAGGTAACTTAGAAAGACTATCGAAAAAAGCTAAACAAACTAGTCAAACTATGCCTATAATCTCCCTCTCATTCCTATGACACAAGGAATAAAAAACTCTACTTTCATATCCTCTAACACTGCCAGCATAGGTTTCATCTGCTTTGTCTGAAAGATAATTTCACACCCTCCCCGCCAAACCGTGCAGATCAAAATCATCCAAAGCAATTTCTTGGCCTGGTCTCGAATAGCAGAGTTCCAGGAGCTGACCATCAATATCACTTCTGCAAAGGACTTGTGTAACAGCTCCTACAGGAACTTCATCAAGATTCCCTGAATATACTCACAGCCAGCAAATAAGTGTTCCCTAGTCTCACTTCCATCCTGGCAGAATGCACAAGAGTCATCCACCAAAGGATCCCAGATTTTGACCTTATCCCTGGTAGCAACTCTATCTGTTACAATCAACCAAGTAATCATATTGCTTTTGGTATACTCAACCCTATCAAAAACACAGTCATACTAGGGCACCTGACTCTCACACTCTTAATTGTCTTCCAGACCTTGCTGAAAGAAGGCATGTAACAACCATCCCATAGCACATCTCCTTCATCATCAAAGCTAATATAAGATCAAATTAGCTCCCTAAGTTTTAGAAGCCTCTTCCAATGCCATGACCCTGTAACAGAGTTGACCTCCCAGAAATCCTGCCTTTTAAGTCTATAATATTGCAACCAGGCTACCCACAGAGATCCAGCTTTCAGTAACACCTGCCAGATGTGTTTGATAACATTTGCCACATTCCAGCTCTTCATATCTCTAATGCCAACACCACCCTCTTCCTTTGGCTTAGCTACAAACTTTCAAGCCACCTCTGAGGTGCAAAGACGGCGTCACGATCTCTCCGGGAACTCCAAGGATGCTCTCAACTCTCTCTGGAACTCTGAAATCTGGAAATTAATCCTTGGAAAAAGTGTATTTGAATGATGTCCGCCGGTTTGCTTAAATAGGGTTTGTCCGTAGTTGCACCGGAAGAGGGAGGACTTCTCAGTGAGAACATTGAAAGTTCTCGCCGAGAACTTTAGTGCAAGACCTCCTGTTTGTATTTCTTTAATAGTTTTCGGTGAGAACTTTGGAAGTTATCACCGAGGACTTCTTCCTGATTTCTCCTGGATCTTCCTGTGTGGAAAACTCTTCGGCGAGAACTTTGGAAGTTTTCGCCGAATTCTTCAGTATTGACCGGGGGATGTTTTGGCTTCCACTTGTATGATTTCTGGATCGATTTCGGGCAGTTCCTTTAGGTTCCCTTGTTTCCCGAGCACGTCCGTGGCTACGTTATTGATGGAAAAAAAACTGTGCATTCACAAAAGCACTAGAAAACACATCAAATATACCCATAACAGGCCAAAGTAACCAAAACGGTAAGAAGAAAAGCAATCGAGTGAAAACACCCTAAACTACCCCAAAAACCGTGTCTCAAGCAGGGAAATGTCGCTTAAATGAGGCTGATAATCACGTCAACGAGTGTCATCACCACTGCTGCCTTCAATCGCTCAAACCCCTTAGCCAGAACATCTGCAAGCATCTTAAGCACTCCATCCACACAAGCAGAGCCAGGGATTTCAAATGAACTTCAGATCCAAAGTTGGATCTGAGACCATAGCCGACCACGACTTGACAGGGACTTTAATCGGCTGAGAATTACCAGCTAACTCTCGTACCTTCGAAGGCTCACCTCTTTCCATCACACCAGCAATCAGAAAAGAGGGATTTTAATGGAACAATACTTATGCTAGGGGCTATCAGAAGCTAGCCAGCGATCAGAAGCCAACCAGGGAGACCATAGAGGAGCGCACCCACAAAGAGAGTCTTCCCCAGAAACTCCGATCAGAACACACAGATCTACACTCAGCAAAAGCAAGATCACACTGTTCGCTACTGCCCAAAGAAAACAGAGAAAAGAAGAAACAATGAGAACTGAAAAGGAGAAACATCAAGAGGCTAGTCGGGACCGTCAGAGGCCAGCCAGCGTACCTACCCCATACCGAAAGAGTCTCCCGGGAGCTCACCCACCGGGAGAAAAAACCCCTCCGGTGAGAGAGGTCAGAAAACGCGATCTACAGAGTTGAGAGCTTTCTCTGAAAAATCACGCGCCCCACGCGCTGCTTTTCATATTAGTCAATTATTTTCATATTTATGCAATTGATTAATTTACTTAGTGAATTTTAATTATATATTATTTTTGTTGTTAGTGAGTTTAGTGGGTGCCCCGAACCGATCCTATTTTTGTTAATGGGTACCCACTATCTGAACGAGTTCGGGCTACGGGATGAGTTTCGAGGGATATGGGTACCCACTACCTATTTCTTAATGGGTATAGGTACTCGTACCCGTCACATTAGTCAACCCTAAATCAACTCCCTCAATTTCCTGGTTCACCACAGTTCATCAACCAATTCAACACTTACAATTTTGTGCAACTTAGTAGTTATTCGTCCAATTCCAAGACCCCATAACTCAATTAATTATCTTGCAGCATATTGCTAACCAAACATCCTCACTCTTTCAAGAAAACCCATTTTCTCTTCTCCTCCACAACTACGTCAATTCAACAACTACTTCAGAACTCAATTAAATTGATCCAACTAGCTCACCAACTACTTCTAACTAGAAAAAAGGAAAACTAAGGGGATCAGTTTCCTATTGAAACTGAGTGAAGCCACGAGGCCCAACTATGCGTCAAACTAATCCTTAGGATCTCCCAACCCTTCAACAACTCAGTTACAACGGGAGAACATTTCTTAAGTCTAGCCAATTAATAACCCCAGTAATATTGCTAGGTGATCAACTACAAGTTTCTAGCACCATATCATGCTCAACATTAACTATGTTAGTAAATCTCAACAACATTTCACAACACACCAATTCATACATATCAACCCTAAGCAATCTATGTTATCAAACAGGTGCACTTCTCTAACTACCATCATCAATTATCAAAATCATAGATTCATCATCAACAACGATCACAATATCATCATCATATAATTTAATCACACTTTCACAAACACACATTCATTCGGTAATTCACATCACATCAATTAGTTCTATGTGTGTATTAAGGCGCCAAAGGAGTTATTCAGCCCCTCCTTTGGCTATTTAGCCCCCTCCTTCCCGGTGATTCCTCTCTATCACCGTCGACCATGACTGACGTTGCTTCTCAAAACCTTGGAAACGTCGTTTAAAGCCTACATTGCTTTGGACGATCATCGGAGGGTCATTGTGGTCGTCCGCCACCGCACTTCCTCTACTCCTCCTCCTTCCAACATAGTCGTCGATGTTGTCTCTCTCGGTCTTCTGCAACAAGACATCAACGCCCTTTCCTCTTCTTCTCGAACACAAAACTGTTCTTGTTTCCATCAATCAGAAGTATCAGCCGCCACTCCTACTTAATATTTGGACTCACAACAACTGCCACTTTCTCGAAAACTATGTGATGAGATGTAGAACAGTGATCAAATAACTACTAAGCTAAAAGCTAAGCAGATCGTATTCCACGGGTCTTCTAATAATTGTCTACTCAAATGTAAAGGCAGATTACTCAGGTTACACATGTTGTGCGTGGTGTGAGTTCCACGACTTATATTCTAGAAATGTAGGTAAATTAAAAACTAAATTGAAAGACAGATTGAAAGATTGGTTGACTTAACAAAGACGACAGCCAAGCTTAGACTTCGAATCCCCCTTAGATCACCAGAGCAACAACGATCAACAGACCAGCGGTTTTTAGTTCTCGTTCAATCAATTCTAAGACACCACCATAACTCCTTACCCTTAGGTTTAAGACTGGCGAACGTTCATTCTATCCGATCTAGCTACCAAGATTAATTAGTCACCCGAGTACGGTCGCTTCTTGCGACAACTAAACTAACTGGTGGAATTGCTAATGATTTATGAGTTACTCTTGAAGTGGATTAACCCTAACTGGTTCCTACGAAAGGCACACTCCAATGAATAGGTTAATTGCTGATTTGGTGTTTTAAAGTGAGGCGAACATTCGCTACTATCCTTAGCTTAACAAGAATCTAATCTAGGTGATCAAGCCAGAGAAGAAACATAAACAACGAAGAACAAATCAAACATGTAAGAGAAACTGATTGAACTTCGAATCTAATTACCGCCGATCCGTGACCGCTTTAAAGCCCTGGGTCACATAGGGTTCATTTAGTCTAAGCTCTACGAGTTTAGCTACTCATGTTCATAACAGCAGAAACAAAGACAGAAACAGAGTTCATCATGAAAGGAAGAACAGATAGAAACTGTAAAACCTAATTAAGAGACTCTAGCAAAGCTCCGCTCTCCGGTAATAATCACTCCTAGCTCCGAGTCTTCGAGGTGGAAGGATGGCGTCACGATCTCTTCCTGGCTCTTCGAACTCTCAAAACTCTGTTCTCTCGAACTTCTTAGGTCTGGAACTTGTGATAAGTTGTATATGATAAAAGTGTGTTTTTCTTGTGAGTCGCTTTTATATTTATACTTAACCCTTTCCCAGTCAGATTAGGTTTAAGGTTTTCGGTGAAAACTTAAGGACTTTTCGCCGAAAACTTCTTTGAAAAGGCTGGCACCCGTCGACTGTTCTCCTGTGATAATTTGATCGAGAGTTTTTGGCGAAGACTCAGCCTTCTCGCCGAAAACTTCTTCTTCTATGCTCTGACGATTTCTTCTTGGATTTTCGGTGAAAACTTCAGGTCTTTTCGCTGAAATCTGCTTTGTAAAGCTAGGCAGGATTTGTGTTGGCTTGATTGACTCCTTGGATGAATTCCGGTGCGATTCCTCAAGGCTCCAATGCTTTAGACACGTCCTAGGTTACATTATTTGATGGCAAAAACCTGTGATATCACAAAAACACTAGAAAACCATCAAATAGACCCGAAACGGGCCAAAGTAACCAAAATGGCACGAGATAGAGCAGTTGAGTGAATATTCGTTATTCTGCCCTTTAAACCAAGTCTTAAGCAAGGAAATGTCGCTTAAATGGGCCACAAACCACAAAACAGAAGTAGAAAGAAGAGGGTCAGTGATAATCACTGAGTATCTAACCCGCAAGCTCAAAGGCATGCAACCTGAAATACCCATCATAAAGATGAAACCTGTAAATCATTACCAATGACAAGGTAAGATGTCACCTGGGTTAAGTTATTCATTAGTAGTGTTAGCAGCCCCTAACTCATTGATCCTGTAATTCTCATCCACTAAAGACCTTCGTTCTTGTACTCTATGCTCGCGAAGGACTGCTAGTATGGTCACAAGGACCCATGTCCCTATATCGTTACCTGGGGGATTGTGTAATCCTAAGGTGGGCTGCGAGCACAAATGCCTTACTCTATCCTACTAATGGTGGGACAATAATCCCCTACTATTTCATCCTCCGACCTTTGACCTTAGCCAGAACTGACACCTAAATTACTTGTTAGTATCCCTTGTCTTTATCCCGTCTAGCCATCTAGTGGCTAGACTCGATTACCCATCACAAGAACGTACAAGCAGAAAAGAACCAGACCACGTCCCTGAACCCTTACTAACAACACCTTGAGCTGGAGGTAACTGTAAACCATAAAACCCTCACCGTACACCGATGAAAACCCTTAGCATGAACCGATTCCCTAATCTGCCATTCTGAGAATTCTGCCTCTCCGAGCTCCCTTGCTCAAACAGAAGAAAACAATCAAACTCTAGAATCGATTGAACAACAGAATACCAATAAGAGTATGCTTATCGATCCGAGAAGACCTCCACACCTAAAACCCCAATCTTGAAACTCAACGACTGATTGGCGAACCTTGGTTGCTCCTCTGAGAAACCTTTTTTCCTCCTGCTCCATGAAACCCCGACTCTTGCTTATTAATTTTTTAATCCCGATTGATGACCCTTAAATATAATTAAGTATGTCGAGCACACACAATGGTCGTTGCAACCATTATAATGCCTGTTATCGATACTTCACAACGGCCATTACCAACCTACAACGCCCGGTGGATCCTTAATCATAACAGGTTTTGTTGTGCTACCACAACAGCCATTGGGTTTAACCAAGCCTTTGGCCCAACTTCAAATTTCCATCCCAACCAAGAGCTGATCGGGCTTGGGTCGTTACATGGGTATTGCCCGCAAGTGGTAAGCATGTCCTATAATTTGAATTATCTATTTTGGTTGTGATTATATTATTGATGAAAAGTGTTTAATTTTGTCTATGTTGTAGCTTCATAATGGTCCATCTAATACTTCTACACCATCGATGTCCTCAATTCGACCACATGATCCCGATGCTTCTATTCCTACCCGTGTGAGAGAGGAGATGGATCGAGCGTATACGGAAAAGATGCAAGCTAAAGTCGATTGTAGAGTCCAGAAAGCAGAGAAGAATATGGAGTAGAAGATAGAAAATAAGTTGGAGAAGAAGATGGAAGGAAAATCCAAGAAGATTTTGGCAAAATCCAAGAGTAAGAAGGGCTCTTCTTCATCTGAGAAGAAAAGAATGGTAAGTTGTATGTATATGTTTCTTAATTAGTTGAGATAGCTTTATATTATGAAATTTACATTGTTGTATTTTTAATTTTGTAAATGAGTGATGGGATTAGGATCGAGTGATGAAGTCGATCCTAATGACTACATAGTTGAGTTTCTGGATAACCCTGGAGCTACAGGTTGAGGTGGAGGACAAACGAGTGAAGGTGTCCCTAGTGGTGGTGTGAGTGGAAATTTGGGTGGAGGTATGTGCCCATTTGGACTTTCGAGAGGGAGTAAAGGCTTTGCGGTTGGAGGAGGCTTTGAATGATGTTATAACCCTTTTCCACTTTCGGAAGGGAGTGGAGGCTTAGCAGGTGGAGGTAGCTATGTAGGAGGCTTGGGAGGAGGTATGTACGTGTTTGGATTTCCAAGTAGGAGTGGAGAAAAGTGGCTAAAGGTAGCTATGTAGGAGGCTTGGGAGGAGGAAGTGCGGATGCCCCCTATGGATCAAGGTGTCGAGGAAGAGAATGGTAACCACATTGGCAGTTATAACCGCCAATAATGACAAAAATAAGTGCAAAAAATCAACATATTTTCATATTATTCTTTCTATTAGTTAGGAATCATATTATTTTGTTATTATTAGAAGTAGTTTTAGAGAAGGACATAGAGAGTCCCTTGGTTGAACCTACTCTTATAAATAGGACCTCTTGTACTCATTGAAAGACACCCCCTTGATTAAAGAAATTGATTTCACTTCCTTCTAGCTTTTGCTCATTGTTGTGTATCTCTTGGGTTGGTTTGTTGTGGCTCAAGGTCATCACCCCTGACTTCGTGATACCGTTCATCTTGATATTTCAGGTTCCTCGCTTCTTATAGCTAGTGGGTCCAAATCCAGTTTTATCTCTTTTTTGAGGATTGCATTTGATTGCCTTGTGTTAAACATCTTGGTATTGGGCCACAACCTACGATTATAGTTGGTTCATATCAACAACCACCACCGATACGATTATCAATGACAAAAACTAGCAGCATGCATCAAATTAGCCAATGTAAACTGATATCCAATTGTCAATAACACAAACTAATACATTAGGTATGGATCATAGCAGTAGTTCTCAAATCGCAAAATTGCAAAAAAACCCTCACTGATCAAAGATGATCGCTTGGCTGGAAACTGGATAGTAATTGTGGAAGAGCTTCTTTACTGGTACTCTTCCTTGCTCTATTAGGGATTCCCAATAGCAACAAACCAAAAGATCATAGGGATCAGCCAACTAAAATGAAACCTAACTGCAGTAAGAAATCTCCCTACCGGGATCGATCAACCAAAATGAGAGGGGATTACTTGAAATTAAAGAGGGGAAATCAGCCTTGATGATTCCTCGTCCCTCTACCAACTCTCACGTCAATCAGAGCACTCTAACCTTGGATTTGGTGAAATTTCCCTTCATTGTTCGATAGGAGCAAGAAGTGAGAATTCAAAACTGGTGAATTTTTGTTAAAGATATATATTTTTAGCTATTCAAACAAGCCTAACAAACAATTTAAGATTTCAAAGTCTTTTTTTTTTTGTTAAGAGATTGATGATATTCATTATCAACTGAGCTTTTCTAACTAGCAGATTCTGAGTCTGATGAAACCGAAGAGTTTTCTAGCTGAATTTCAGTTTGTTTGCAACAGGAGATGAGCACATTCGTACAATTCATGATTGTCTTCTTGATGTTAGTGATAATTGCTGAGCATTCCCATGGCCAATCGCAATCCTCTGAATTCAAAGCTCTAGCCAATGTAAGGAAATCTGTAAGAATAATCACACACCCTTCTTCCCTACAAGTAACAGACTACCAATAGGACAACATAAGCTTCCACAACGATAGGCGCTCCAAAAAACAATGATCTTGCTCATCCATTGATAATGTGACCTTCAAATTTATACATAACCACTTCTTTTTTTTATGAATTAATTGGTTGTATTTCATCAAAAAGCAAGGAATCACAATACACTAAGAGACTAAAAAACCTATACTACTAGCACTTATAGGTATTTTACTATACTACTCTCATCTCTATGCCCATGAGCAAAAATCAAAACTTCCTCCCTGACCAGTCTACTAAGCTCCACTGTATCTACCTTTGCCCCGGTAAATACTCTATGACACCGCTCTATCCACACCATACTTACAATTACCCGCCAAAGCAGTCTTTTAAGTTTAACCTGCACACTTCCACTAGTCCATTGCTTTGCTTTGGAACTCATGCTATTCCAGTTACATCCAGCAAGCTCAGGCAAGAACTCCCGAATCAAAGCATCTGTATAAGCACAGCTAGCAAACACATGCTCTCTAGTCTCATCTTCACTATCACATAACACACATCTTGGATCAACACTTGGATTCCATCTCCTTATCTTATCTCTCGTAGCTAATCTGTCATTGAAAATCAGCCAAGAAGTAATTGAACGCCTTGGTATCACATACCCCGACCAGATTAAGCAATACCAATCAACAACATTGCCTTTTACTCGAATAACCTCCCAAACTTCAGCAAGCTTAAATTTAGGCATGTACCTACCATTCCAAAGTAACTCTCCATCAGCATCAGTACTAATGAACCTTTTAACTGAGTCACGAAGCTTCAAGAGGAGTTTCCAGTGCCAAGATCCATAAGAAGACATGACATCCCAGAAACTCCTTCTTTTCAGCCTGTAAGCCTCCAACCAGGCTATCCACAATGAACCTGCTTTAGCCAGGATTGACCAGATATGTCGAACTATGTTTGCTGAGTTCCAGGTTCTAAAATCCTTCACCCCCAAGCCTCCTTCAGTTTTTGGCAAAGCAACAATAGTCCATGCAACCTTGGCCTTACCTTGACCTATTTCAAAC
Source organism: Linum lewisii (assembly GCA_034768395.1). Classification (NCBI taxonomy): domain Eukaryota; kingdom Viridiplantae; phylum Streptophyta; class Magnoliopsida; order Malpighiales; family Linaceae; genus Linum; species Linum lewisii. Next base: position 15,134,646 of record CM068303.1, read on the forward strand.
CCCCACAAAAAGCTGCTACACACTTTCTCCACTTCTTTAATTAGAGAGGAAGGTAAAACAAAATTGGACATCCAGTACTGGAGAGTCCCGCCAATAACTGATTCAATCAGTTGCAATTTACCAGCATATGATAACTTCCTAGCCTTCCAATCAGTTATTCAACGAGTAATTTTATCAACCAACACCTTACAATCACACCGTCGAAGCTTTCCTGCAGTTAAAGGCATACCAAGATACCTGAACGGAAGTTCCTCTTTACCAAATCCAGACATTCGAATCACATTATCCTCCTCAACTCCTTGGACACCAGCATAATAGATTGTACTTTTGTCCGGATTAAATTGAAGACCAGAATAGCTATGGAAGTTTCTGAGAATATCAATAACCTTTTTCACTGCTTCCACAGTTGCCTTTGTAAAAATGAGCAAATCATCAGCAAAACTTAAATGAGACCCCAACAGCCTTACATTGTGGATGAAACTTGAACTTCTTAAGCTTAATAGCCTGATTAAACAAACAGCTCAGCACCTCCATAGAAACCACAAACAAGTAGGGTGAAATCGGATCTCCTTGCCTTAACCCTCTCTTGGCATGCAAATAACCTTTCAAGGCACCATTCACATTAACAGAAAGCATTGTAGACTGGAACCAGGCTTCAATCCAACTCAGATACTGATCCGGGAAATGCATAGCTTTAAGAGTATTCAAGATAAATTTCCACTCCACTGAATCAAAGGCCTTCATGAGGTCCACCTTCATTGCACATCTGGGAGACACCCCTGTTTTCTTATAATTCTTCAATAATTCATGTGCTAGCAGAATACCACCTCCAATTTTTCTGCGCTTAACAAATGTTGTTTGAGCATTACTATTGAGATCAGGAAAAACAACCGATAATCTATTAGCTAAGACCTTAGACACGATTTTATAAAGCACATTGCAACATGATATTGGCCTAAAGTCTTTCATCTCAGCAGCTTGTGTTTTCTTAGGAATCAACGCAAGAATGACTGAATTCACCTGTGAAGGCATAATCCCTTTTTCAAGGAAGTACTGAACTGCTTCAACTACTTCTCCCCCCACAACATTCCAATTGTTCTTGTAAAAGAAGGCATTAAAGCCATCAGGCCCAGAAGCCTTTTCTCCAGCCATACCAAAGACAGCTGACTTAACTTCACTACAAGAAACAGGTCTAACTAATTCATCTGGCTGAGCATCAGTCAATTTCCTCTCAATCGAGTATTTAAATCCAAGTCCTGCACAACCTTACTACTGCCTAAGAGCTTAGAATAGAATTTCACTGCAACATCAGCAATATCATCTACAGACTCAACCATCACCCCATTTTCATTCTTCACCTGCCTAATCGTGTTGACAACATGTCTAGATTTCACAAAATTAGAGAAATACCTTGTGTTGCTATCACCAAGTTTGATCTAGTCAACACGGGACTTTTGCCTCAGTATACTTTCTTCACACTGTTTCACCTGCAATAAGTCCTCCTGCAAATCCTGAACTATCTTAAGGTTAAAATTATATGGAACACTAAAGAGTTCAGTCTTAGCTTCAATAACCTTCCTTTCTGTCTCTTTAATTCTATGTTGTATGTCAGAGTAGCATTCAGTATTCAACTTCTTCAACTCCTTTTTAAGTAATCTCAGCTTTTTACAAATTCTATAAAAGATATCTCCCTTCAAATTGGCTTTCCACACATCAGCTACAATACTTCCATAACGATCATGAGAGGTCCAACATGAGAAGAATTTAAATGGCTTAGGATGAGTCACACTGTCAAACTCTGAGTCTAGGTAAAGGGCACAATGATCAGACTCACTTGAAGGTAATACATTAACCTTACTTCTCTGTAAAATACCATGCCAAGCCACATTGACAAGAGTTCTATCAAGCTTCCTTGCAATAAGGTCATCAGATCTGTTATTGATCCAAGTAAACATAGGGCCATTCAAAATATGCTCCATCAACTCACAATCTCTAACACAATCTCTAAAATCGTCCATACTCTCAGTACTTGCAGGCTGATTTGAAGCCTCAGATGGATCAAAAAAAGCATTAAAATCTCCCAAAGCACACCACGGTAGAGCACCCTGTTTGAAACTTCTCAATCTATCATAAAGCCTTCTCATCTCCCCCCTATCTGTATATGCATAGATAAAGGTACAGTAAAAGGGGGAAACCATTTCAAACTTAACATGGATATACTGACTTCCAATATCAACCACCTTCAGGGGGACATCTTTCTTCCAAATCAACCAAATTTTCCCCAACTCTCCATCAAAAGCAAATTCTGCCATCCAACCTTCAAACCTTTGCTCACACAAATCAACAGATTTAGCTTTCCTAACTCTAGGTTCCAAAATAGCAACTACATCTAACTTGAGAGAATTAATAAAAGAACAAACAAGCTTTATTTTTACTAGGCTTATTAAAGCCTCTTGTATTCCAAGCTAATATACCTTCATCGACGTCTATTTTTTCGGGTCTTAACCCCTGAAATAACTTTCTACTTTACCCAGACAACCTTCTTACTTGCCAAATTTTCCTCCTGCATCTCATCAGTACTATTCTGATCTTGTTCATTCTCTGAACAACTATAGACAGCTCCTTCTTCAGGTATCTTCTCAGTCTCAGGACCATGTGACTCCTCCACTTGCAAGGAAGCTTCAGAGCCACTGCATGGCCCCCCTCCAACCCCCCTACAAAGCAATACTGGATCCTGGTTCTTCCATCCCTCCAAAAGGTGTTGTAGAAGCATTGCCAGCACCAGCATTGCTCACAGGTAAGACTGCGGGCTGGGCAGCAGAGACTGACTGCAGAGCTTTATCAAGGTTCTTTTCTTGTATTCCTACATAACCACTTTGATTCCTACATTCTATGTGTTTTTTTTAAATGACTCATCACGCAAAATTTCCCCATGGAAAATTCTTGGCAGTGGACCACCTGTCTGATTGTTGTCACGAGGGTTCAAGACACCTATTGGGATAGGGTAATTAGCCCACTACAGGTTGATAACTTCATGCTCAATTCTCCTCTTTATTCCAGCCACAATGAGAGTTTGTCCTTTGAAGATCACTCCATTCTCGCTTTTCCAAATAATCCAACAACAACATATGACTTTAATAATGTCCGCATTTGAGGCTGCGTTTCAAAATCTGTTAGCGTCCATTTGTTACGACCTTTAGGCCCAATCGCATTTCCGCTTGTAATATGTTTCTATTATTTGATGAAGCTATATTAACCGTGATTATCACCCCCCGATTAAGCAAAATTTGTAGCACATTTTAGGGACAGTTTATTGGATTTCAGTTCATTCACTCTATTTCTGGTCGATTTGGTTACTATGGCCTGTTTCAGGTCTATTCAATGTGTTTTCTAGTGTCTATTTGAGTACACAGATTTTTGCTGTCGAATTAGTACATATCGAACGTGTTTGGAATGCAATGGAGCCTTAAAAGGGAGCCCGAAACCATCAGAAAAGTCAAAGGAAGAAGGAAGAATCAAAACCGGTCAATTTGGGAAGGTTCTCGGCGAGAACTTCAAGGTTCTCACCGAGAAGATTGTGAAAAGGAACCTGATTTCCTCGACGAGATTTTTCAGCCATTTGTGAAGAGGTTCTCGCCGATAACCTCATGTTTTCCATATCACAAACAGACTCGGATTTCAGCCCTATAAAAATACTTGTTTGGCCACACTCAATTTTCTGGATAGGGCCATGACATGGAGAGAGTTGAGAGCATATTTTGGAGTATTTGGAGAGATCACAACCATGATTAATCCATCTGAAATACGTTCAGAGCATCAGAATTGAAGGCTTTTAAGATCGAAGTTGCACAGAATCATCAGAATTAGGTTTTTCAGTTTCCCTTTGTTCTTCCTTTGTTCTTCCTTGTTTTATGATGAATTCTTTTGTAGTTTCTGAATCTTGTTCATCGGGTATGAGTAGCTAAACTTCTCTAGCTTAGATTAGATGAACCCTAAGTGACCCGGGTTTAATTCAGACTTTTCTTATTTATGTTTGATTCATTCTTATATATGTTTCTTCTCTAGCCTGGTCACCTAGATTAGATTAGATTCTTGTTAGGATAAAGGATAGTGGTGAAAGTTCGCCTTGTTCTTGAACGTCGAATCGAACAATTTACCTTTTTAACGGATTCACTTGACCAATAAGGGGCGTTTAGGGTTCATACGTTTCAAGAGTAGCTCATAGAATCAATATCGGTGCACTAATTAGTTATCCGTTTCAAAAGCGAACGCACAAAGGGATAGTTGATCTTGGTAGCTATTTTAGTAGTAGCGAACGTTCGTGGACTTAGACCCAAGGGTAAGGAGCTACGGCGGTGATTAAGAACTAAATGAATTAAGTCTGAACTTGGCACTCTTGTGATTGCAATGCCTTGGCGATCTTAGGGGGATTTTAATCTAAGTTCTCATCTTAATTGAAATCAATCAATCTATTAGCTTTAATTAGTTGTTTCTTTCATTGCATGCTAGTTGTAGAAATCTCGTGGAACTCACACCACACAAACCTGTTTAAACCGAGTAGTTACTAACTTCTTTGAGTAAACGTGAAAGAAGGACCCCGTGGAAAATGATCTATCCTACTACACTACAAGAAAAAAGCATATTAGTCAGGTTTTTTAGTCACAGTTTCTGAAACTGTGACTGATTAGTCACGATTTTCTGAAACCGTGACCAAATTAGTCACGGTTTTTTCGAAACTGTGACTAATTTGTCACGATTCTTAAAAACCGTGACTAATTTGGTCACAGTTTAATGAAACCGTGACAAAATTAGTCCCGATTACAAAAAAAACCGTGACTAATTTGGTCACAGTTTCATTAAATCGTGACCAAATTAGTCACGGTTTCATTAAACCGTGACCAAATTAGTCACGGTTTCATTAAACCGTGACTAAAATTGTTCCACGTTGGCAATCCGGAGTGCAGTCCACGTTGGCAATCCGGAACTTCTTCCTCTTCTCTTTCTTTGTCTTCCCCGTCGACTTCTTCTTCTTCCCCGACTTCTTCTTCTTCTTCTTCTTCTTTTCTTCTTCAACTTCACCTTTTTCCTTCTTCCTTCACCTTCATCAACCACGAAATCCAGATCTCGAATCCACTCTTATCCTCTTCCGAAACACCGACAACGCTTCTTCTTCTCCGACTTCCCTTTCTCCTCTGCCAAAACACTCCCCACCGCCGACAGCCTCTTCTCCACCGATTCAACCCTCCGTCAACGCCTCATCCAGATCCGGAGATCCATCAACGCCTTCTTCCTCCGTCGCCTCCATCGAAGTCTTCTTCTTCCTTTGCCAGAAAGCATAAAGCGGCTGGGCAATCGGAGGCGAGAATCGGCACAACCGTCGTGGGAATCAGAGGCGACGGCCATTGCGGCGACGGGAATCGGAGGCGGCGACCATTGTGGCAAAGGGAATCAGAGGCGGCGGCGATTGGGCCGATGATTGCGGCTAGGGGTGGAAATTGGGAGGGAATGGGAGGCCCATTCCCATATTTCCAAAATCCCAATTCCCAATTCCCAATTCCCAAATTAAGACTCCCATTCCCAATCCCGAATTTAATTTGGGAATTTTTATTCGGAACGGGAATTCTAATTTGGGAATCGAGATCCCAAATTCTCAAATTCAAATTAACACATGGAATCTTTCTCAAATTTGGCCAAAATTTTGTCACCGAATTTTCATCATCGGACTTCTGCATATGTCACCGAACTTCCGTCGATGAATTTTCATCTACGTCGCCGGAATTTCTCCGCCGCCGGATTACTGTCACCACCACCAAACTTTTGCCAACAAATTTCTATTGTCGTACTTTCCAAAATGTCGCCAAACTTCTTCCGCTGGATTTCCGTCAACACCACCAAACTTTCACCGCCAGATTTTTGTCGTTGGACATTCGCAGATGCCGTCAAACTTCCGCCGCAAATTTTCATGAATGTATTGTCGCCAAAATTTTGCCGCCAAATTTCCATTGATGTCGCCGTACTTTCTCCGCCACCATATTTACATGACCACCACCAAAGTTTCGCCGACGAATTTCCTTCGTTAGAATTTAGCAATGTCTCCAAACATTCGGTGCAGGATTTCTGTTGACGTCACCAGATTTTTGCTATTGGAATTTTGTCACCACCACAAAACTTTCGCCGTAGATTTTTGTCATTTGACTTCCGCAGATGACGTCAAAATTTTGATGACGAATTTTCATCGACGTCGCTTGAATTTTTTCGCCAAATTTCCATTGATGTCGCCTTACTTTCTTCGCCGCTAGATTTTCGTCACCACCGCCAAACTTCTGCAAATGTCGCCGAATAATTTTCATCGATGTCACCAGAATTTCACCATCAAATTCCATCTACGTTGCCTGACTTTCTCCGCGGCTGATATTTTTGTCGTCGAACTTTCGCAGATGTCGCCAAACTTTCGTCGCCGAATTTCCATCTATGTCACCAGAATTCTGCCGCCATATTTTCATCGACATCACCAGAATTTCTTCACCACCAGATTTTCGTCGATATCGATAAAATTTAGCGATAATACCCTAAACCCTAATTGGTGGAATTCAATAGCAAAATTTTGACGGCAGAATCCCAAATGTTAAAAGGATTTTGACAGTAGACAATCGAATTATGCAAGTATAATTTATAGCGACATATTTTTTTATTCAAACTTTACCAGCAAAAAGTTTGACGGGTTAAGTCCCAAACAAATTGTTCTTACGGGTTAGACTTTGTTTGATGGGTTAGTTTGGTATTTGGACTTTCCCAAACCCAAACTTAATTTCCCATTCCCATTTCTTAATCTCAAACCCAATTTTCAATTTTAATTTTGGTACATGGGTTCCTAATTCCCTAAATAAATTGGGAATTTAAATTTGGGAATGGGAATTCCCCAATCCCAATCCCAAACTTCCACCCCTAATTGCGGCGACGGGAATCGTCGATTACGGCGACTATTATTTATTTCTTTATTAATTAAAATTGTAATTTGGTTATTTCGACGCAATAAATAAATTCAGTGACTGGTTCGTAATTAATTGGGACATTTTGTTAACGTTTTAATGTTATGGATCATTTTGCAAAACGGAAGAAGTTGATGGTCTAGTTCTATAATTTCATAAATTAACCATTGGGTCACTGAAAATATCATTAGAACAATATGGTTACCTAATTTTGTCACGGTTTCATTAAGAACCGTGACAGAATTTAGTCACGGTTTTTAAAGAAACCATGACTGAATTTAGTCACGGTTCTTAATGAAACCGTGACTAAATTTAGTCACGGTTCTAAATGAAACTGTGACCATATCAAACTTTTTTGTCACGGTTTCAACAAAAACCGTGACTAAATTAGTTCAATATGGTCACGGTTCTCCAAACGGTGACAAATTTTTGTAGTCACGGTTTTTACCGTGACTAATTGTGCTAAAAAACCGTGACTAATGTGTTATTTTCTTGTAGTGCTACTGTGGGATATTTATTTGATACCGCTATTTTACAGATTGTCACTAGGGTTCAATGATCTAATTGTAGTATTTAAACTTTGTAAACGCTTGTACGAATATTCAGGAATGTCAACAATCTTTCTCTTCTTATAAAATTCCTCAGGGTCCGTTTGGATAGGTGCATTTGTATTTGGTAACTGAAATTCATGTAATTGATATGTATGGAATTGAAATTCATGTATTTAAAATTCATGCAATTGAAATTCATGTGTTTGGATGTTAAGTTATTTTGTGTATTTTAAAATCAATACACAATTTTGGTAGTCTGACCAAAAGTCTAATTAAGGAATTTCCCGACCATGAATATTTGATGATCGATTTTTTCTGGCAAAAAGGACTACCGGAAAAAATTTGATGGCAGAATCCTGAACCCTAACCCTAAACAATGGAATCTAGCGGCAAAAATTCAGAAGCAAAACCCTAAACCTTAAATAGTGAAATCTGGTGGCAAAAACCTAAACCCTAAACATTGGAATTTGGCGGCAAAAACCTAAACCCTAAGCGGTGAAATTTGGCGACAAAAATTTGGCCAAAGAACCCTAAACCCTAAATGGTGGAATCTGGCAGTAGAAACCTAAACCCTAAATGATGGAATCTACCAGCAAAAATTTGGCGTCTGAACCTTAAACGTTAAATGGTGAAATCTAGCGGAAAAGATATGGTGGCAAACCCTAAAACCTAAACGGTGGAATCTTACGAAAAAGAATTGGAGGCGAAACCCTAAAGAGTGGATTTTGGCGGAAAAAATTTGGAGACAGAATCCTAAACCCTAAAGAGTGGAATTTGGAGGAAAAAATTTGGCGGCAAAAACCTAAACCTTAAAGAGTGAAATTTCACGAAAATAATTTGGCGGCGGAATCCTAAAGAAAGAGTGACATTTTATGGAAAAAATTGGCAGCAAAAAACCTAAACCCTAAACGATAAAATCTTGCGGCGGATTCCTAAACCCTAAAGAGTGAAATTGGCGACGGACGCGAAACCCTAATCCCTAAAGAGTGGAATTTGATGGAAAAAATTGGCGGCAAAAAACCTAAACCTAAACGATAAAATATTGTGGCGGATTCCTAAACCCTAAAGAGTGAAATTTGGCAGAAAAAATTGATGGGGACGCGGAACCCTAATCCCTAAGGAGTGATATTTGATGGATAAAATTCGGCGACGAAACCCTAAACCTTATATGGTAGAATCTGGCGGAAAAGATTTGGTGGCGGAACCCTAAACCATAAAGAGTGAAATTTCGCAAAAAAATGGTGGTTGAACCCTAAACCTTAAAGAGTGAAATTTGGCGGTGAAAACCTATACCCTAAATGGTAGAATCTGGCGGAAAATATTTGGCGGCGGAATCCTAAATCCTAAGCGGTGGAAATTGGCGTAAATTTTTTGGCAGCGAAAACCTAAACCCTAAACGGTAGAATCTGACGATAAAAATTTGGCGGTAGAACCTTAAACCCTAAATGGTAGAATTTGGCGACAAAAATTTTGGCGACGGAATCTTGTGATAGAATTCTTGGCGGAAAAAAAATATGTCGGCAAAGTTTCTATGCTTGAATATGCTATCTAGCAAAGAAAGTAGTTGTGTATATTTGTTTTTAATTATCCTTGAGATATGAGACATTAATTGATTATGCTTGATGTGAATTTCAAATCACTAGGTTTTAAAAGGTATTTCAAATTCATGATTTAACAAGCTCAAATTCAAGGGTGTATTTGACCCAAATACAAATACATTTTCTTATTTGTATCCAAACACTAAATTTGGTATTTCAAATACCAAATACCAAATCCCAAATGCAAATACACCTATCCAAACGGAGCCTCATGGTATCAGAGTGAAAGCTTTCTCGATTCAGATTTTGTTTCCTAATTACAAAAAGCAGTGGTCACAAGCAGGGTAGTGAAGGAGCAACCTCCGCCCTAGTCGACATATACATTCCTTGTATCATCTACATTTATCGGATCACCCAGATCATATTTTCTTCATTAATCTACTTGCCGACAACAACTATGAAGAATGGTCGGGGGACATGAAAGAAGTTCTCTTTGCTAAACACAAGTTTTGTTTTTTGTGTCACATTTTATTCCCCATAATTGATAGACATTTGCGTGGTATTTGAGTGTTGATGTTGCATTTTGATTTATTTTTATTAATTAATTATAATTAGTCTTAATTAGCTTATTAGGATCCTTACGGTCCATTTTTATATTTCTCAAGGTGTTCTTGATTAGTTTTCAGGTCATGTCGTGATAAAGTTCGTTAATACGAAGCCACAGGTTCAAACGATGATCGAATTGGAGTCTGGATCCTCAATATATCAAGTTTTGAAGTTTAACACAACGCAAGGTGAGAAAAAAGGAGTTTGTGTTGCGTTGGAGAAATTGAGCGCATAGTCGGCGCACGCGCCGCTTGGACGCCAGCTACATGTCAGTTATGCGCCCAGCACTGGGCGGCAGCCTATAAAATGTTGGTTTTTGGTATTTTTTAGGGGAATTCAACCTTGGCTCGCCTTCAGGCCTATTTTGACGAAGGGGAACCTCTCCAAAGCCTCCCCATCATCCCTAGACACCCTTCACTCATTCCTAATCGTCCCCAATCTTCATATATCATCATTTACACCGGGAAACATGGATAGAAGAATAAGAAGCTCTGGATTGAAGATTCAAGACCTTGTTCTTTAGTTTAGGTTTTCTCTTTCCTTCTTCTCTCATGTGTAACTGAACCCTCATGGGTTAGATTTGTGGAACCGTGAGGGGATTGACTTATATTGATTTGTTGCGTTGTGCTGGATGATGATGAACTATTGTTGTTAATGCAGTTGAGTAGAATATCCATGTTTGTAACATCCCCATCCAACCGGATGGTTTAGAACTCGAGTTCAGGTGATCAAGACATTGGAAACAATGTTCTTGAGGTCTCATCGAAGTTCGGGACGTTCGTGTTTAATTCGGGTTGAAGTTACAATCGAGCATGTTGTATAGTGGACACAACACGCCGTGTAGTTCAACTGCATGTCGTGTGTCTTCAAGGTACACGCCGTGTATCGTCGTGTATCTGTGATACACGACCGTGCTGTAATTCTTGGAAACCACGACCGCAGATGCATTAAATACCACATGGTCGTGTAGTTGTGAAATATGTCGTATTGTTTGGCTTGCATATAAAAGGATGGGTTTTGACGGATTTTGGCAACTTCCATCTCTCTCCTTCTTTCTGAAATTCCTTTTGACGAACCATTCTCTCCAAACCTTTGAAGGTTGATTCTGGGAGCTATGAGCGTCCGATTAAGGTGTCATTTCTTCCTGTGCATTCCTGGCGACGAAAGGAAGAGATCTTATTTCTCAGATTCTGGATTTTTGGAGCAAGGTTCTGTCAGTAAGGAAGGGGGAAAGCTATGTTTTTTAGAAGAGGAAAATTGTTCATCCGGGAAATTAGAAGACGATTAGAGCCCCTTCTTCGATTCTAGGTGAGGGCTTAGCGTTGATAGGTAGTGATTGGTAACGTGAGGAGTTGAAATCAGACTTAGATCAAAAGCTAGCTTTTACATGAAAATGAAGAGAGTAAAAGTGGATAACTAATATGTGATGAGGTTGGGGATAGGGGTGGAAGTTTGGGATTGCGATTGGGGAATTCCCATTCCCAAATTCAAATTCTCAAATTATTTAGGGAACTGAGAACCTATATGCCAAAATTAAAATTGAAAATTGAATTTGGGTTTAAGAAATGGGAATGGGAAATTAGGTTTGGATCTAGGAAAGCCCAAATACCAAACTAATCATCAAAACCCCCAAACTGTGGTTGAGGCTGACCCGTAAGAAGCTCAAACAACCCTCAAAGACAAGTTCCTATGCTTCTGAGTTCTGATGCTGATATCGGCGATATGGACATCACACATTAATTCCTCCCAAATCTTGTTATTCTCTTCTTCTTCTTCTTCTTCTTCTCTCTTCTTCTTCTCGGTATGGATGTTTGAAGGTAATGATATATATTATCTGTTTCAGGGTTGAATGTCAGTTTAATTAATGATTCTTAATTACAATGTTTGGTGCTTCAGGCGGTTTCTCTGAATAGTACCAAGTCTATTACCAAGGTAAGGGAAATTTATGCTCTATTATATCGTTTATGGGCTCGTTGTAATGGGAGCAATGTATGTTGCCCACCAACTGTTTGTGAAAAGTCTTGAGAGTGGAAGTTTGTGTTTAGCTGTAATGTACTTTTTTGAGCATTCGGTAGTGTTAATAATGTTCTTTTTTAACGTTGCAATGCCTTTCATTTAACTTAGGTGATCAATGGTTGAAATTTGTCTTTTGGAACTTCTAAGGAGTTAGTCTTGTATTGTTGTTAGATATAGAGCTTAGACACTGGGCTGGATTCATAAGACGAAGGGAGATTTTGGTTCATGATGCTTTCTTGTTCATGTCCATTGCGAGATATAAAGCTCATTTGTTTCGTCTTTTTCGGTCCAGTTTCTTCATATTCAACTAATGAAAACACATGAATGAATGTTCTTGATCTGTTGACTAAGTATTTGCTAACATAGCACATTACTTGAACTGGGTTCTTGTTGTGATTTTTTTGGGATAATTTCATCCTAAGTTATCCGTTGCTTACTTGCTTAGGTAATTTGGGAGGATGAATTGAAGAACATAGATAAGTAGGTTGGCAGCAAGTTTTAGGTACTATGTATGCCATTTGTAATCCAACAATTTAGGCATTCTGACCTAATTGTAGTCACCTAACCGTCTGATCTCAGTCTTTGCTAGGCTTATGGTTTGCATTATGAACTTTTCAAAACCCAAATGTGGAAGACTTTGATCAAATTGCTTACCTAGAATCATCTATGCTGAATTAATTTTAACAGTTCAAAGATCCTGAAAACTTTATATAGTCTATATTTTCATCTTATGGAACCACTAAGGTGGCTTTGAATCCTGAGTTTTTCAAATGAGGATGAGACTAGGTTGTCATTGTTACTAAGCTTAGTTTTCTGAACGAATCAGGGTTTGCCTCTGAGAACATGTGTTGTGTGGATTGAATATTTAATATTCTATGTTTAGGGAGTTGGGTACTATTTTTATGTTAACGACTATGTTCATCATTTACCTTGTTTGTTTTCTCTCAAAGGAACAATCTTGGTGGTATTTGTACAGAGTAGTCTTTAGTTTATTTGAATTAAGGCCTCAAATTTAAGATTTAGTCACTCAAGTGTTAAGCAAGAGGGTTGTGAATGAATCTTGTGAGAAGCTTCACATCGGGTCAAAACTGCACCTGATCGTAGTGTGCTAAGTTGAGTCCGCTGATTTTCTCCATTATGCCTTTTGCATTGTCTGTGTTATATGTTGTAGAGAGGTTCTTCAAAAACCATTCAAAATTTGGTTATTAGTAGCAACTGATGATGATGATGATCTTGATCCCCTGCCTTTGTCAGCTGACCCTTGTCTCACTTTACTGCCACTACTCACTTCCATCATCTTTATGGCGCCAATTTGTACAAGAGTGAGAGAGGGGGAGTTTTATACACAAAACCTAAGGGGAAACTATAAACTATATACTGTAAGTTATGCTTCCATTAGTTACTGCTAGTGTAGGAGAGAAGTTGGTCCTGGAAATTAATTACAATTTTGGGTTTAATTTAGCAGAACCCTTCACCTCAACAACTCCTCATGCTTATAGTAGGTTCATATGCTTCTTCAAGTATTAAATTTTCTCTGCCCCTTTAGTTTGAATTTCTGATTCATTGTGATGGAATCGGCATGAAACTGATACGGTTTTGTTGGACTGATACGGTGGAGATCCTGGTTTCTCGTTATTTACAGTTTCATATTTGCAATTGGATGTTAGTTGAAAGATTAATCTGTATTTGAAGAACAAGTTCAAATGTTGAATTACAGTTTGGATGTTAGCACTGTTTGGACATCATTTCCATGTTGAATTACAGTTTCGTTTAGTTACTGTTTGGACATCATTTTCTCTGACCATCATTGAGTTGTTATATACTGGTCAAAACTATCTTCTTGGAAATCAATAAATGTGAGAATTGGAATTTGGGAATTTCAGGATCCTGATTCCCAAATTAGAAATCTTGTTCCCGAATCAAAATTCTCAAATTAAATTTGGGTTTGGGAACGGGAACCCTAATTTGGGAATCGGGAATTGGAATTTTGGAAATATGGGAATGGGCTCTCATTCCCTCCTAATTTCCACCCCTAGTTGGGGAGTAAGTTGAAATGGAAAGCTTAATTGATTCGAGATAGAAATGAGTAGTAGGATGATATGGGTCAAAGGTGCTTCGGTATATGTAAATGTTGTTGTCAGCTGTGGATGCAGGAGGATGGTTCTGCCAATGTTGGATCGCCCAATGAAAGATGAACAAGAGGGTAACTTTGGACTTGCGACATGTCTGCCCCTTTTCTCTTGTGTTGCAAGTGGGGTGGTCGACAAGCTAGCTGATTACCCTTGTTGTGAATGTGATGACGAGCGTGTGAAATAGATGGAAATGTGGAATTCATGAGATGTTGTGATGATGTGGATGATAGTGGATTGTGATATGAGCTGAATGATTTTGATGTGAATATGAATATAGAACCGGAAGGAGCCCACACTGCCCCACCCGAAATACTGGTTGTGATTGAGTCTGATTCACTGGGGTGAATCCTTGGTTGGGTTGCCAAGGTTGGTTGATTTTCTCCTTCGTGGAAGCATCCTTTATGGATGCGTTGGAATGTATTCCCCCTCGTGGAAGGATCCTATATGGATGTGTCGGAAATGATGTGGTGGTCGGAGGTGGTGATGTGGATAAATCCTTGGCACATAAATAACTCACCTAGTAAATGAGATGTGAACTTAGTGCGTGTATGTAGGGTTGGCAGTCGGTTGCCGGTTTTTTTCGGTTTAAACTAAAAATCGAACTAAAACGAGAGGACCGAGCCGAATATAAACGACTCGGTTCTGTCGTAGGTTGCAGTTTTTGAGAATTTTTGTTTTAGCTCGGTTTTCGGTTTAAATCGAAACCGAGGCAGAAACCGATTAAAGACCGATTACAAATTAGGTCTAAACACCAAAAATGGGATTCATTCCGACGGAGGAGAGCAAGAAGAATGAGATTGAGGATTGCAAGCGGATGTTGGTCTCCTGCGCTGGACTCAGTCGGAGGAAATACAAAGAGGAACAGTTGGGGTTCCGGTCACTTATTTTGAAGACGACGGTGTGGATAAATTGTGTGCGTCACCAGCGGAGTTTCCTTCTTAGGCGTGGCCATCGTCAACTGCCTCCTTGTCCGTGGATTCTCAGTCCGAATCCTCGTGGACAACCAAGGTACCTAGGAACGAGCACCAACGACGACGACGCCGGTGCCGGAGTTCAGCAGTCTTCCTCGTCATTTTCCACCTCGTTTTCCTTCTCATCGTCGCCTCTATTGATCTCTCTCAAGCACTGGCTGAAGAAGCCTCACGCCTTCCCGTTCTTGCTCTCGGCCTTCCTACTCCTCACATGGCTCTCCCTCCTCCTTCAGCAGCGATCTTCACATTCTAATTCTTCTTCCTCGTCGTCGTCTTCGTTAGATGCTCGGATCGGAGATCGCCGGAAGTTTGACGACGACCGGGATGTGAATTTGGTCCGGTTTGGATTTGGATCGGGGATCACGAAGGACGATCGTGGCTGGCTTCTCGATCTGGTATCTCTTGCTCTTAAGCACGAGCTTAAAGGTTTACATCTCGATATTGAGTTGTCTTTTCTCGAATTTGAGTATTTTTTCGCCTCTGGTTCATGATTTGATGATTTGTTCTGCAGGTGGAGCTGGTTCTTGTGCTTCGCTTCATGTGGGCGAAATCCGACCCGGTACGCTGAGAGGAAACCATATGCACAATGCTTGCAATGAAACGTTGGTAATTTGGGGTGCCAAGACTTTGTTCAGGGTATGATTTTCTTTCTCCCTTTGCAGTTTGATGAGATGTTGCTACGTTAGTCGAACTTCTGCATACTGTAATTCTTTGGAGTTTTCTGTGATTGTGAACATGGTTCATCTTGGAAGGAAGCTGAGCGCATTTCTTGTTTGATGTTTGGCTGTATTGAGCTATAATCTTCCATGTTTGTGAAATCTTGCTGAATAATTCAATGTCTGTGAGGTTAGTTTTAGGTTTGATTGTGAAATGAACCATGAGAAAGCTGATAAATCATTACAAAAACAAAATGCTAGGCTGTCATAACAACCAAGGATTTCAAACCATAAAGCTCAAGGTTGGAAAGAATCTCAAGGTTATTCAGGCTCACCGCACCATGGTTGGGAGACAGGTTGGTCCCTTGCCTCTCGTGATGATGTTCCTCAGCCTTATCGGGAATCCATCAACTCGTCAGTGCATGAAAGTCATTTAGACACCAAGGAATCTAGGAATCCAGTTCATATGGGTTGGTTAGCTACTAGGATTGCTGTTCTTGGAGTCCCTGCTGAATTGTTTATGGGATATATAATACGGTTTTCGATAAGAAACCCCTCAGCTGATTAATGTCTGCAACTTGTTTTTATTCTTTAACTGATGAATTGTCTATGGGATATATAATACGGTTTCAAGTCGGTTTCAATTCGTTTTCGGTCATGTTCGGTTTCAATTCGGTTTTTGGTCTTTGTTCATTTCAATTCGGTTTGGTTCATGCTCTGATTTCGGTCAAAAGGGAGCCTAATTCGGTTCTCGGTCGCGGTTCGGCTCGGCTAAAAAACTGAGAAAATTCGGTTCGATCGCCGGTCCCACTTTTGGCAGAAAATTGGTTTTGGTCAACCGACAATTCGGTTCGGTTTTTGACCGAACCGAGCCGACTGCCAGCCCTACGTGTATGTGTGTGTTGGTTGTGACTGTGAGCTATTTTTTTATATGTGTTATACTTTATGGATGTTGGTTTCACTTGTGATAATAATGATGTGGTGGATTGTGAATGTTGAACTGTGAACTACACCTACGTGATCACCTAGACTGCTCTAGATTAATAAATTGATTAAGGCTGATTTTGGGTTCCACTATCAGTGTTTTGTGTGGAGTATGAGACCACTCTCTTGGCTAGTTAGTCGCATAGTTAAGCCCAGTGGGTTCATTCAGTTTCATTAGGAAACTGATTCCCCCTCTTCCCTTTCAGGTTCTCGTTGCTAGTTGAGTGTGGTGTCGGAGTTCAGGTGCTTTAGTTGAGTTCGACAAGTCCAGAATCAAATCCAAAATGGTACAAAATCCCCAAAACAAGAATAGTCAATTGAAACATGAAATTAAAGTAAAAGTTAACTCCACGGGTTTACCCGGGCTGATTCGGGATGGGTGTTACAATGTTCTTCATGTGTTTTTGTCATGTTTAAGTGTTATGCTTGATTTTGGCTTTTATGCTTCACTTGATTATTCACTTGAGTCTTCGTTAAACTCGAGAGAGGGGCGAGAATTAGGTGCTTTGGGTGAAAATCCATTGAGGCATTTTATTGAACACCTAGCGTGCATCTTGCATTTTGTCAATTAGTGACGAGAGTCGTATTGGTTAGTGTTTGGTCTAGACTAAGGCTTCATTGGAGTCTTAGGACCGGTGTTTGGTGTGTCTATTAGTTTCAATGCATGGATACGAGTTTTGTTCATCCTAGATTCACCAACTTATTCAATTGCCATGTCCTTATGGGGGAACTTATCTACGCCCTTCCATCCTCATCCTCATTCGTCCTGGTTGTTTTCTTTGTGTTTCCTTGGTTGTATCCACCCTTTTCCATGCTCTTTGAGTCCGTGCTTGAGTTGATTTCGTGATAACTTGAGACAGCCTTGTTTGTGATTGTGAAGTGTTGAATTGTGAACTGTTCCACACCCGCGAGAATATGACCCTGGCAAAAAGCCAGGTTCTTTGTTGAAGGAGGTTTTCATCCCAATCATGTGTTGCCACATGACATAACATTTCTAGGGGTTGAAATTCAAGTGTCTAATTCCATAAGGATCCCCTCGAATGACTACTACTCAAATCTCTCGTGTACGGTCTAATCTTTGGAAGTTGGGTTTTGGTTCATTCAAATTCAATTAAAAACTACTAAGTAAACAATCAAAGGAAATGAGAGAAAATGAGTTTCGAAATCAACTAGGAGGAAAAGTCACTAGGATAGATTGTTGACCAAGCTCTAACGCACCTAAACTCAAGGAATTGAACTAAATGACTTCGAAAGTAGAGAATGAGCACACATTTAGCTTAGCTACACTCGATTCATGTGATACTGAATCCCTATCCTTAGACCACTCGAATCAGGCTCTCACACTCAATTCAAGAAAACTAGGGACGCACCAAAGTTGTTCGACGAAATGCCAATGAGTTTGAATCACCCTAGAGACTTAATCTACACATAGCAAGGATCACAACATTGATATGTAGCTAACCAAACACCTTACACTCTCCCAAAGTGATCAATTGGGCAAAATGCTTGATGCCCGCGAAGTGTTCAATGAAAGTCCTCTAAAGGATTTCAACACATATGGTGCAAGAATGGTGTCCAGTATGTTGGTACAACACTTCTATATCCTTCTAACTGATAACGGTGTAAACAGGGTATCAAATACTACCAAGCTAAAAGCAAGATAGATCGTATTCCATGGGTCTCTTCTAATCGTTTACTCAAAGAACTGGCAAATTACTCAGGTTTAAACAAGTTGTGCGTGGTGTGAGTTCCACGACTTCTAAACTAATATGCAAGGAAACTGAAATGGAATTAAAAGAAAGATTGATTGATTGAGGTTGACTTAACAATTTGATAGACAAAGCTTAGACTCGACCCCCCTAAGATTACCAGGACATTGTCGATCACAAAATCGGCGACTTTCGATCCTAATTCATTCAGTTCTCAAACACCACCATAACTCCTTACCCTTAGGTCTAAGTTCCACGAACGTTCGCTCTATCGGATCTAACTACCAAGATTAATTAAACATCTGTGCGTTCACTTCTGCAACGGAGAACTAACTGGTGCAATTGATTAAGATTAATGAGTTCTCTAGAAGCGGATCAACCCTAAATGGTTCCTACGAAAGGCACAGTCCATTGAATAGGTTAACTGATTGATTTGATGTTCTAAAACAAGGTGGACGTTTGCCAACTATCCTTATTTTAACAAGAATCTAATCTAGGTGATCAAGCTAGAAAAGAAACACAACACGAAGAACAAATCAATTATGCAAGAGAAACTGTTTGAATTAAAATCTAATTATCGCCGATCCGTGACCGCTTTAAAGCCCGGGTCACTTAGGATTCATCTAATCTAAGCTTAAACAAGTTTAGCTACTCATGTTCGAAATCAGAGAATCAAAGACAACAAAGGAGTTCATCATACAAAGGAGGAACAGAGAAGAACTGTAAAACCTAATTCTGACGACTCCGGGGAAGCTTCGATCTCGAGAAATCTTCACTCCTAGCTCCGAGCACTCCGAGGTGAAAAGACGGTGTCAGGATTATTCTGGGAACTTCAAGATGCTCTCTAAACTCTCTCTGCCATCTCTGAAGTCTGGAATTTCGTATTTGGAAAAGTGTATAATGAATTGGGGAGTAGCGGCTGCTTTATATACTTGTTTTCCTCGTCTCAGCTGGAAAAGGGGCAATTTCTCTGCGAGAATATTGGTAGTTCTCGCCGAGAACTTCTTTGTAATAATATTGGAGACCGGCGACGAAAATTCTCATTAGTTCCTTCATATGTTTCTCAGCGAGAACATTGAAGTTATCGCCGATAACTCCTTTGTAAATCTCCGGTTGACTGACGATGAGGCTTTTGCATTCTTTTCTTCATAGGTTCTCTGCGAGAACCTTGAAGTTCTCGCCAAGAACTTCTTCTCAAACCCCGAGTGAATTTTTTTACGAGAATTGCACTGAATTTCTGAATACATTCTTGCCGAAAAGTGTTGTGCTGGGCAGAATTCTTTTATCCTTTGCTCGGTTTGATCTCTGGACTGATACAGGGTCATTTCTCAAGGCTCCATCGCTTCACGAACACGTCCTATGGCTACCTATTTGACGGCACCTGTGTACTCAACGAGACACTAGAAAACACATCAAATAGACCCGAAATGGGCCACAGTAACCAAATCGGCAGGAAATAGTGCTAATGAGTGAAAACACACTAAACTACCCCTAAAACCGTGTTACAAGCAATGAAATGTCGCTTAATTAGGGTTGATAATCATGATAAATCTAGTGTCATCATTAACCTAGCACCAAACAAGATTGCTCACTTTCATGCCACAAATCAATAGAAAACAACCATCAAACATGCATATAAACACAAATGCTCAAGGTTGTACATAGCAAAGAAGAACCATTCAATACATATTTGGTCAATCATGTCAAACCCTCTCATTTTAGGGAGTAATCATAGCTAAGTCAACTCATCTTCCATAGAGCCAAACATCGCAAGGGGAGAGAAGTACATGGCATGAGAAAGAAGACCTCTACCCATGGAGATGATAATCCTTGGAGAAATCTTCAACTTCAATCCAATCCTTGACTCCTCCAAGCTTCCAAGCTCAAATCTAGCTCCAATTTGACTTCAATTGCTCCAAAGATGACTAAAAATGTCTTCTAGGGTTTGTATGTTCGTCAATGGGTGTTTGGGAATCCAAAGGAAGTTAGAGAAGTCCCCAAACACTCAAAATCGTGGGTATTGATAGTGCAGGGGGCAGTGCACACCGTGCACCCCTGTTTCTACACAAATCCCGGTTTTGCAACGCTCATATATCCCTTGTCCAAGCCCCGATTTAGCTCCTGTTTGATCCTATGGCTTCATTTCCACCTCTACTTTCATATCATGGTCTGAAACATGCACAAACACAACTAGAAGGCACATCAAATGGGGCACATGTGACCCCAGGCGGCAATAGTGTGAAATGCGTAAAATGACTTGAAAGCATATAAACCATGATACAAAAAGGATCAAACACGGGGTAATCATAGGAAAATCATAGGCTAAAAATATATGTAATAAACTCACATCACAACACCTTGGTGCGCGGATGGTTGAAGGCGTCTATGACTTTGACGATTCACAAAAGTGTTCGTTGTGCCACAACGGTTGTAGAGATATGGGATGATTTGAAGGAGCACTTCGGACGATAAAGTGCACCATGGGCCTACAAGTTATGACGTTCACTTTTCCTGTTACGTCAAGACGATTTGGGTATGTCAGTTTATTACACTCGTCAATGGGGTTTATGGGACAAACTGTAATACCCATCTTCGATTTCCATTGTTGAGCCCATAAGTGAACCAAAAATAGGTAGCTACAACGATTTGATCGGTTTAAACAACGGAAACTTAAATCAAATGGAAAGAACATAAATCTTCCATAACTAAAATAACTAAATGATCTCGAGATCTAGTAACACATACCACATCCGGTCAAACCAAAATCCTCAAAAGTCAACAAAATACATCAAAGCCAGCCCCAAATCTGAAATAGCCAACTGGACGTAAAAGAACTGGAAACAACATGGTAGGAGGAGCTCCATTACATCATCCTCAAACTAATACTGCTGCTACCATGCTACTTCCTCCACGCCAACTACTCAGAGTGATCTGAAAGGGGGAATAATTGGGGTTTCAGTTTCCTATTGAAACCTAGTGAACCCACTGAGATGAACTATGCATGCGCCGACTACCTAGGGAGCATCCCAGACTCTTGCATTGAGAATCAACAGGGGACCCATACTTCTAATCCATTTTAAAAATCCTAGTAAAATAGTTCTAACTGATCAATCAATTCCCTTTACCTCTATTCCCATCATGCATCACCCCAAACATCACCATCACAATATACCATATATCCATAATCAACATTATTACTCAACAGTACATATATTCCACATGTTCACACATTTCCAATCACATACACACACGCACACACACAATCACAAACTCAAATCCAGTTTTATATCTAGGTGATTCAATTAGGAGCCATAAGGAGTTGTTCCCCCACTACCCTGCCGGCCACTATCACAATTTCCACATTTCAACAATTTCACATTTCCATTCTAGGGGTAGCATTGGCTCCTTCCGATTCTATCATTTCAGTATAATTACACAACCACAACAATTTTCACACATCCACCGTACAATTCCACAACACAAATCCATATTACAATTCCACATCACAATTCCATATTACTCATTTCCCCTTTCCCACACTTATTACGGGCAAACTGCTAGCCTTACCAACCACCCCACCTGTAATAGTATAATCAAAGGAGTGATCATGTCACAAGGTCTAGGGCCACCCATGTTCATCCTCCTGCATCCACCATACAATAGCACCAAAATCACAACCATCAATAAATCACACAAATGCAGAAATTAATCTCTCATCTATCCACCTAGTCAACCATTCAATCAACCAAGTCAACCAAGGCACCCAACATCATCAATCAATCACCACATCACTTATTTAACCATTTCAACTCTCTAATCCATGAATTCCTATTATTATTAGCTCTAATTATAATTACTCGCGTCACTACCTATCGACGCTAAGCCCTCACCTGGGTAAGCCGAGATTCCCCCCCCTCCCGAGATCGTACGAAACCTTCTTCCTTCAACAAATCACAAACCCACTGCCAAAAAACCCCCCACATACACAACTAATCAGCCCAGGGTTTCAACACTCTAAAGACAAACTCAACCAAAAGGACGATCCTTACAAAAAATCAAAGATTGAAACGAGCCCGAGAGATCGCCACCGACCACTCTCTAAGCCTCCTTAAGCCCCTCCTTCGATTCTTGTACCAATAGTTCGTCAAAACCTTTCCTCTATCGCCTCTGAGCCTTTAGAAATTGAAAGGAACGAAATAAAATCTCTGTTTGATAAAAAAAAATCTTTGTTGTGCGTTTTCCAAAGAAATCAGCCTTTTAAACTGTAGGTCGCAATGACCATTGTCAAATCACAACATTCATTGCAACTTCAGAGGCAATCAACAGAACAAATCAGCCTAGGGTTTCACCCTCTGAAGACGAACTCAACCAAAAGGACGATACTTACCTTAAATCAAAGATTGAAACGAGCCCGAAAGATCGCCACCAACCACTCTCTAAGCCTCCTTAAGCCCCTCCCTCGATTCTTGGACCAATAGTTCGTCAAAACCCTTCCTCTATCGCCTTTGAGCCTTTAGAAATTGAAAGGAATGAAATAAATCTCTGTTGTGCATTTTCTAAAGAAATCAGCCTTTTATACTATAGTAGCAACGACCGTTGTCAAATCACAACGGTCATTGCAACTTAAGAGGCAACAACCGTTAGGAATGGAAAACACATGTTGCTCTTGAAAAATACAACGCCCGTGGCCTTGCAGAACGACCATTGTCTGGCAAGTCGCAACGGTCGTTGCACCAAGTGGAACGCTCATTGTCACTGCACAGACAGTTCTTTTTAGTCAACTTCCTTGGTACTTGATGACATTCGATTTGACGTGATTTTCAGCCCCATTTAAGCGACATTTCCTTGCTTGAAACATGGTTTTAGAGGTAGAATAACGAATATTCACTCAACTGCCCTATTTCCTACCGATTTGGTTACTTTGGCCCTTTTTGGGTCTATTTGATGGTTTTCTAGTGTTTTTGTAAGAGCGCAGGTTTTTGCCGTCAAATACGTAACCACGGACGTGTTCAAGACCTCAAGGAGTAAACCAGAATCGAACCAGAAATCAAACCGGACTCAGAACCGACGATCCAACTGCCCAGTACAATGTTTTCGCAGAAAAACCTACATAGTTTTCGGTGAAAATATCTTAAGAAACTCACAGGCGAAGTTAGCTGATTTACACTGAAGTTTTCGGCGAAAACTTCCATAGTTTTTGCCAAAAATCCTAGAAGAAATCCATCGAAGATCCAGCTGAAATTATCGGCGAAAAGTTCAAGTTTTCGCCGAAAACTAAAGAACAAAGTACACAGGAGGATTCAACTGAAGTTTTCGGCGAAAACTTCTTAAGTTTTCGCCGAAAACTCTTTCCTTTTTTGGTGTTGTCTTGGAAACCCTAATCAATCCTATTTAAGCAGAGCAGCCGACAACCAAGAAGGGAACATCATTATTCATATTTTCATAAATCAGACTTTTGAGAGTCAGCCGACTCTAGGGTCGATAGATAGAGTTTAGAGAGTTCGAAGAATCGTGGAGAGATCGTGACGCCATCCTTCCACCTCGGAGAGCTCGGAGCTTAAAGTTGAAGATCCAGGAGATCGAAGCTTCGCCGGAGTCGTCAGAATTAGGTTTTTCAGTTCTTATCTGTTCTTCCTCTGTATGATGATTTCCTTTGTTGTTTTTGATTCTGCTGTTATTGTTATGAGTAGCTAAACTTGTAGAGATTATATTAGATGAACCCTAAGTGGCCCAGGGCTTTAAAGCGGTCACGGATTGGCAGTAATTAGATTCGAAATTCAATCAGTTTCTCTTTGCATGGTTGTTTTGTTCTTCATTGTTTATGTTTCTTCTTTGGTTGATCGCCTAGATTAGGTTTTTGCAAGTTAGGGTTAGTCGCCAGATGTTGTCGCTAGACAGTTCCCTGCATTGGCGCTTAAACCTGTCCTCCTTGATCACCTAGTTTAGATTCTTGTTAAGCTGAGGATAGAAGCGAACGCTCACCTCTCTTTAAAACATCAATTCAACCAATTAACCTATTCATTGGAGTGTGCCTTTCGTAGGAACCAGTTAGGGTTAATCTGCTTCAAGAGTAACTCATTAATCACTAGTAATTGCACCAGTTAGTTTTGTCGTCGCCAGAGGCGACCGTACCCGGGCGACTAATTTATCTTGGTAGCTAGATCGGATAGAGCGAATGTTCGCCAGTCTTAAACCTAAGGGTAAGGAGTTATGGTGGTGTATAGAAACCGATTGAATTAGAATTGAAAACCGATGGTCTTGTGATTGTCGTTGCCTTGGTGATCTAAGGGGGATTCGAAATCTAAGCTCGTCTATCTTCTCGTTAGTCAACCTTTTAATCTTTCTGTCTTTTATTTTCCTGCTTTAGAAGTCGTGGAACTCACACCACGCACAACCTGAGTAATTTGCCAACATATTTGAGTAGACAAGAAGAAGAGACCTCGAGTAGAATACAATCTAGTCTACCTTGGTAGATTAGTTATTTGAAGCACGCCAAAAGCGTGTCATCAAATTGGCGCCGTTATCGGGGACTCTTCTAATTGTTTGAAAGAAGAGCTGGCAAATTATTCTTCTACCTTTCCGACTTACCATTTACTTGGGTAGTGCTTTTGAGTTTTGATTATGCAGGATTACAGGTGGGATGACCGGTACCGAGAGCGGTACATCAATGAAGCACCATATATCGAAGATTACCAAGAGATGTTACATCAACAACAACAGCAAACAGCGAGATTTGACTCCCTCTTCGATAATATATTTTCAATGCTACAAGGTCACCAAGAGATACACCAACAAGAGCATTGAAGAGGCGCTATAGATAACCAAGAGATGCTTCATGAACATCAACAATGCTCGTCGAGAACCCAATCTGCCTTGGATAATATCTCTTCAATGCTACAAGCTCATCTTGCGACGAACATCAAGCTCGAGCAACCAAAGCAGTTAATGACAGAAGACGCTCAAGAGCTTTCGAAGAAGATGATGATGATCCTATCCATGACTATTATGAGCTAGAAGAATCCTTGGCGGTGGTGGTTGATGAAGACATAGAGCCAATCCATCCTGAAGTTGAAGCCGAAGAGGAGCACATAGTGATTGAGGAGATACCCTCACCTACACTTCCACCGAGTCAACCTATAGATCAAGCAGACACGAGCACGTGGAAAGCAACAAGGTCATGGATTTATAAGTTTACATACTCGATCCAAAGAGACCTCTGGATGATCATCAGGTAGAGAAGATGGAGCTCATTGACCATGTCGCGCCGTACTACCTCTTTCCTCCTCCGGTTGGAGAATTCGAGAAGAACTGGTCATCCAAACAGAACCACGATCTACTGGAGCACTACCGGCTGCATCACCCTTCTGGAGTGTTACATGGCACTCAACCGCTGGCCTTGAAGAAGACGATTGACTTCAAGGAGCTTCTGAGTTGGGGTCCCTAACAGGTACCTTTCGGCTCAAGGACGTTAAAAGAGAGCGCTTCGTGGGAGGCAACCCACGGCTAGAGTCCGTTTTGAATTTTTGAGTCAGTCTTTTCGTCGTTCGAATCGGTTTCGGGGAGCCAAAGTGTTAGTTTAATTTCCTTTCGTTTTGATTTGTTTTCCGTTAGTTTTTTTTTGAAAAAAAGGGGTTTTCATATAAATTTTCGGCGAGAACTAAAGTTCTCGCCGAAAACTTTCTCTCAAATACAAACAGTGAACGTCTTTTTTATTTTTGCTTATTTTTGAAGAAGTTTTCGGCGAAAACTTCTAAAGTTTTCGCTGAAAACTTGTGTCTGTTCTGAAAATCAGTTTTTTTCTCGGTCCGATTCCAACGCATACTTGATCGTCCAAATCGGAGCTCTGTGGTTCCGATTATCCCCGTAACAAGCTTTTCACGTTTTTGGCCAACTTCGTCGCTTTTCGTCCATTTTCTTGAGTCGTGTCTAAAAGGTTAGTTGTTGGGTTTTCAATTTCGAATCTTTTGACATGCTAATTGTTGAATTTTGACGAGTTTAATTCCGTCTACCTCGTTTTTGCGTGGCTGCTGTTTCGGTGTGATTTTTTCTGAACAGATTGAGCTTAGATGATCTAGATTGCTCTAAGAGTGTCGTGCCGTGAATTTGAAAAAAAAGAGTCAAAATATTTTCAAAATTCCCTAACCTTCTTCGTTTCGACTTTTATTATGTGTGGATTCGGGACACTTGTCCCGGATTCCTTTTGATCTTTTTGTTATTTTTGTTTTGTAGGAACTCGAGTAGCCACTCTGCTCTGCTCCGGACTCTCCGTGCTCATCCCCTACACGACCATCATTTTCCAGGTTCTTCGTATCTCTCTACTCTAGTTTAGTCCTGTGAGGACACATAACCGTTTAAGTGTGGGGTAGGGTGCTAGATTCTTTGCATGATCTTGCTTGATTTTCTGTGATTCTGTGGTTCAATTTTGAAATTTCTCTAGCATAGAATTGCTCAATTCTTGACTTTTGATGTTAAATTGACTTCAATTTTGAACAATGACGTCTAGACTGTTCCACTTAGAACCTGTAACCAACGTGTCGGAACTGATATTAAATGAGTGTAGGTCAGAACAGATCACAAATCACTCTTGTAGTTGAAATTTGAATCAATTAAATTGTTTTTCTTGTTAATAACAAAGCTTCGATAACACCGTTCTAAGACGATAAATGCTAGCTTCTTCCATGTTTTTCACTCCATATTTGATCACCTGTGATTGTGGCTAGAGATTAGACGGAAATCCAATTCGAAATCTTGTGTAAAAAGTTATAACTAGCTAGGGTCAAGTGGCTAAATGGTTAAATCAAGTAAATTGAGTTGTTCAAATTAATTTTAAGTTCTTTAAAGTGCTGAAAATAAAGCTAGGCAAGCCCGACACCTAAGTGAAGTGTTCGGGTTGAGCACTAGCATAAGCACAAATACTGTGAGCTAGGCAGGTCCAACACCTAAGTGAAGTGTTTGGTATCGAGCACTAGTATGTAGTAAATAAATTGAAGGAAGAAGTTGAAACTTGAAATAAATTGTTGTTTAAATCGGTCCTAGCTAGAACATGTAACGTACAGATCTAGAAACGGATGAAGTCAAGTCGATAGCCACGTCACTTTTCTTACCTCCACATCCACATCATGGCTAGAGCTTAAAGTCTTTTTTATTAGATTTGGTGTTATCGTAGTCGGTTAATTATAATTAATTGTTTTGCCAAGAAACGAGCTTTGTTAAAACTACTACTTGAAGTGTGCAGAAATTAGTGAGATCAAAAACTTGTTTGGTTGATGTTCTTGCATGTGTAGGTCACTCTTTCTACGTGGAACAGTCTAAACCAAATTGTTAGAATTGAATCTCAGTTTAATCTCGTGTCATTTGTGAATTTGAGTGTGTTCTAGTTCAGTTTGCTTGAGGACAAGTAAAAGCTTAAGTGTGGGGTATTGATGACATTCGACTTGACGTGATTTTCAGCTCCATTTAAGCGACATTTCCTTGCTTGAAATGTGGTTTTAGGGGTAGAATAGCGAATATTCACTCAACTGCCCTATTTCCTACCGATTTGGTTACTTTGGCCCTTTTTGGGTCTATTTGATTATTTTCTAGTGTTTTTGTAAGAGCGCAGGTTTTTGCCATCAAATACGTAACACGGACGTGTTCAAGACCTCAAGGAGTGAACCAGAATCGAACCAGAAATCAAACCGAAGTCAGAACCGAAGATCCAACTGCCCAGCACAATGTTTTCACCGAAAAACCTACATAGTTTTTGGCGAAAATATCTTAAGAAACTCACAGGCGAAGTCAGTCGATTTACAGTGAAGTTTTCGGTGAAAACTTCCATAGTTTTCACCGAAAATCCTAGAAGAAATCCATCGAAGATCCAGCTGAAATTCTCGGCGAAAAGTTCAAGTTTTCGCCGAAAACTAATGAACAAAGTACACAGGAGGATTCAACTAAAGTTTTCGGCGAAAACTTCTTAAGTTTTCACCGAAAACTCTTTCCTTTTTCGGTGCTGTATTGGAAACCCTAATCAATCCTATTTAAACAGAGTAGCCGGCAGCCAAGAAGGGAACATCATTATTCATATTTTCAGAAATCAGACTTTTGAGAGTCAGCCGACTCCAGGGTCGATAGATAGAGTTTAGAGAGTTCGAAGAATCGTGGAGAGATCGTGACGCCATCCTTCCACCTCGGAGAGCTCGGAGCTTAAAGTTGAAGATCTAGAAGATCGAAGCTTCGCCGGAGTCGTCAGAATTAGGTTTTTCAGTTCTTATCTGTTCTTCCTTTGTATGATGATTTCCTTTGTTGTTTTTGATTCTGCTGTTATCGTTATGAGTAGCTAAACTTGTAGAGCTTATATTAGATGAACCCTAAGTGGCCCAGGGCTTTAAAGCGGTCAAGGATTGGCGTAATTAGATTCGAAATTCAATCAGTTTCTCTTTGCATGGTTGTTTTGTTCTTCATTGTTTATGTTTCTTCTCTGGTTGATCGCCTAGATTAGGTTTTTGCAAGTTAGGGTTAGTCGCCAGATGTTGTCGCTAGAGTAGTCGCTAGAAAGTTCCCTACTTTGGCGCTTAAACCTGTCTTCCTTGAACACCTAGTTTAGATTCTTGTTAAGCTGAGGATAGAAGCGAACGCTCGCCTCTCTTTAAAACATCAATTCAACCAATTAACCTATTCATTGGAGTGTGCCTTTCGTAGGAACTAGTTAGGGTTAATCCGCTTCAAGAGTAACTCATTAATCACTAGTAATTGCACCAGTTAGTTTTGTCGTCGCGAGAGGCGACCGTACCGGGCAACTAATTAATCTTGGTAGCTAGATCGGATAGAGCGAATGTTCGCCAGTCTTAAACTTAAGGGTAAGGAGTTATGGTGGTGTATAGAAACCGATTGAATTAGAATTGAAAACCGTTGGTCTTGTGATTGTTGTTGCCTTGGTGATCTAAGGGGGATTCGAAATCTAAACTCGTCTATCTTCTCGTTAGTCAACCTTTTAATATTTCTGTCTTTTATTTTCCTGCTTTATTAGATTAGAAGTCGTGGAACTCACACCACGCACAACCTGTTTAAACCTGAGTAATTTGCCAACATATTTGAGTAGACAAGAAGAAGAGACCTCGAGTAGAATACGATCTAGTCTACCTTGGTAGATTAGTTATTTGAAGCACGCCAAAAGCGTGTCATCAGTACTTCCCAACACGATTCGATCCATTTCTCATCGTTTTCTGGAGTAAGGACAACCCGGAGGTGGGTCGTTACACAAACTCAAGGCCATCTCACCACCGCCACAATGCACATGTAATGGATGTATCTATGGGATTCAAAAGTCATTAAGGTATGCTGCATAAAGAGCATTTTTACACTTTCTTAATGAGTCTCAATGAAACTTATGTTGGAATTAAGTCACACATATTGACTTTGAAGCCTACCTACCATTGTGGAGCTTATCATCTCGTTTCAAAATACGAACAACAACGCAGATTATAGATGGACTTAAAATCACATATGAGCAACCACTCACAGATTATAGCTACCTATTTTAGAATTACCACAACATCATCTCAAGCTCATCGTCAAGTTACGAGCAACCACTCTAATAATAGAAAAGTGGCGAACATTCACTGTGTGATGTCCAACGTGTCGTCGTATCGGCCACACCAAAGAAGAGTGTTAAACAATCATCGACTACCCAGATTGGTGGCAAGGTAAATGAGCAATGATAATAGCGGTGATAATCGATAAAGCTCTACTCTGAGGGCATTCTTGCAAGACTCACAAAAGAACAAATTAGTCAACTGTTGTACCTTTTGGAAATTCACCAACTCAACCTTGTGTTTCCAAAGCACTTCTGGATTTTCAATTTAGCCTACACAAACCACATAAATCATGATCGATTAGTAGAAATTACAAAATTTATTCTAATAGACTACCAGATGTGCACATTCCTCATGGCACAAACATTATTGTTAACGTGTCGGGCTTTGAATGCAACCTTGTCTCGATTAGTAAACTTACAAAAGAACACAATTGTGTTGTTGTGTTCTTCCTGACTTCTTTGTGGTGCAAAACTTACCAACAAAGAAGTAGATTGGGAGAGGTAGCCTTCGTAATGGATTATATTATTGGGAGGCAGAAGCATCTCGACAGCTATTAGCAATGCAACAACTAATTATCTTTTGTGGCATCGGAGATTAAGTCACCCTTCTTTTCATAAATTGTAGAAGTTATCCCTTGCCAACAACGTTGATTCTTGTAATAGAATATACAACTGTGACATCTGCATTCGAAAGAAGAAAATGCGATTACCGTTCCCCTCGAGCTCCATAAAGGCACAAGCTTGTTTCAAATTATTGCATTGTCACATTTGGGGTGACTACAACAAAGTCCCATAATCCACTAAGCGAGAGTGGTGGTTTTATAGGGGGTTTTAGTCTCACT
The DNA here is from genome assembly GCA_034768395.1 of Linum lewisii. Lineage (NCBI taxonomy): Eukaryota > Viridiplantae > Streptophyta > Magnoliopsida > Malpighiales > Linaceae > Linum > Linum lewisii. The sequence continues at coordinate 15,165,212 of CM068303.1, forward strand.
AGGTGGGTTTTATCCCACAAGCCATTTATAATGGTGCAATGATAGAAGATGTGCTCCACTGATTTCTCCTCTCCCATGGAGCTCTCGCAACCTGGGAATGCATCACAGTTTTTCTCCAAAAGAGGTCTTTTCGTGGCCAATGTATTATAACACACTTTCGGATGACGAATTTCAGTTTCGGCGAAAGAGACAACTGCCACATCCACTTCCATTGCTCTGCAATGATGTTACCACTACAAGAAAATTACCTCCTAACATCGAAACTCTAACAGCGGTCAGGAATCCGCTGTTAGATAATACTGCCTAACAGCGATCATAAATCTGTTGTTAGGTATTCGATGTTAAAATGAAAAGTCAGCAGGCGCCAAAAAATCCCGCCTCCGCGGGAATGTGAAATTTTGGAGGGAAAGCTAACAGCAAATAATTTCCGATGTTAGAATGAAAATTCAGTAGGCGCCAAAATATCCCGCCTCCCGAGAATTCAAAATTTTGGGTGGGAACGCTGTTAGGGAATCCGCTGTTACAGATTGTTGATGTGGCAATCTGTGTGCCCACCTCTAGCCAATCCATGTGTTTTGTTATTTTATTTATTTATTTATCTTTATGTAATTTTGCACATTTGCGTACTTGGAAGGTTTGATTGGTAGAAGAAGAAGAAGAAGAAAAAGGAAGGAGGAGAATAAGGAGAAGGAAGAAGAATGCTAGAAGCTGAAGAGGGAGAAGGAAGAAGAAGAAGAAGAATAGAAGATGAAGAAGAAGAACATGAGAAAGAAGAAGAAGAAGAAGAAGAAGGAGAAGAAGGAGAAGGAGAAGGGAGAAGGGAGAAGAAGGAAGAAGAATGCTAGAAGCTGAAGAGGGAGAAGGAGGAAGAAGAAGAAGAAGAAACCTGCTCCGGCGAGCAGGTTTCTGCAATTTTTTTTAATTTTGATCGGAACTCTAACAGCGGATTTTATCCGCTGTTATATAGTTAATCCGATGTTAGATTTAACAGCGGATATGAAGCTATCCGTTGTTAGGTTTAATGGCGGACGCCTATCCGCTGTTAGCTAAGCTTACATTAGTCAACCTAACAGCGGACACGCGTCCGCCGTTAGGATAGCTAATAGCGGCCTATCCGCTGTTAGACTAAATAAAAAATCCGCTGTTAAACCTCCATTTTCTTGTAGTGTACATGGGTCAGAATTCTGGCCTTGTCTTCCTTCCTTCATGAGCCAGTGACACGGTTTTACTGAAAACTTGTTCAGCTTTGTGATAATGCCATAACTATTTGTGTTTCAACTCGGGTGGCCCAAGAGGGAACGTGCATATTTCTTTAACAATTTCCTATGAAAAAATTGGTCGGAGCTAATGTGAACCGCCGCAACCGTGGGCAGATGACCCTAACAACCGCAAGTTGATGCACCTAGCAACATGCCAAACCTATGGAACCAGGATGGATAATAGACTTTGATCCACTAGCTATAAAGGAGCTAGGAACTAGAAGTATTAATGTCGAAGGCGTCACTTCAAGAGATGGATGCTCTTGATGATAAGCCGTACCTTAAGCAATGCAACAACGAGCAAAGGCTTGAAGGGAATAGAACAAAGTTCTGAAAAAGGTGGTTTATTTGATGCAAAAGTTGCGTTTACATTGAGGGCCGACGGCCTTAATTTGTAGGGATGAGTTAGGGAACAAGCTCTCATATCCTCCTAAATAACTACTTCCTAAACGAGTATTAAAAATAAACTAAAGTCTAACTAGGACATTTAAAAGACTAAATAAATCCTACTTATTCGAAACTAGAAGGGAAACACAATTAAAAATCCTCAAGAGTCTTGGAAAATAAGAAAACCCTTAAATAGTAAAACCGGCAAAAACCGGAGAAACCCTGACCGGGCAGGAATCCGTATATGGCTCGGATTTGTGTGTGTAGACCGGATTATGTTTCTCCGCGTGTACCAGTCCTAGGAGGACTTGGAAACACGACCTTCAGTCCGTGGCATCAGGTATTCCTTGTCCGGAGAGGAATCCTGAACACGGTCAGATTGCATGCTTGGGCCCGGATCGTGCATGAACTTTGCATCACGTGGCTCCTCCTTCAAATCTCCTCCAAATTCAGCTCCGTTTGTTGGAGGTGGATCCTGGGGCTTCAAAGTATCCAGGGCCTTTGGAATTTCCCAAAAGGCCTGAGCCAATTGTTGGCTCGGCCCAGATCGCTCTCGGCATCGTGCCCGAAAGCTCGGGGCAGGCCCGACTCTCGGCCTTTGGCAATTCTGGCCAGGCCTTCAAGTTTCTACCTCGTCCAGCTCTTCAGGAATACTTCAAGGGGGTCTTCAAGCATTGGTGCAGGCCTGGGGCTCGGGGGATCTGACAGGGGCCTAGCCCTGGTGCTAGGCCTAGTCCGAGGCCCGTGGCGGGGCTTGGCTCCAGGATCCTGGTCTTTATGGCCAAGCTTTCCTCTTTCTTCCTCTAGAGCTCCTCCAGGAATGCTTCAAGGGGATCCCAGGGCTTGTCCTTGACCTCTTGGCTCGTGCCCTTTGATCTAGGGCCTATGGGTGGCCTTAGGCTCGGCACGGGGCCTGGATTTGGGGCCTTGGCCAACATCAGTGCCTGGCGTGGCCTGACCGATATCCTTGCTTGCCTAGTTGTTGGGGAGGACCTGTGCCTGAATTTATTTTGGCTTGAGGAACCTTTGTAGGGCACGGTTGTGAGCATGCCTAGGCTCCAAGCGTTTCTTGTATGGCCTTAAGCTTCTGCCTTTGGTTGGTGACCCTCCCTGGTTGGGTGTAGGAATAAATGTTGGCACCGGGGTAGGTGGGTAGAATCACATCAGGAGCTTCACCACATCCCACACACTTCGAACTGGGTCAATATAGTATGCAACTCTGCGATGAAGGTTGTAAAACCAGCTCCCAATTTACGTCGTCGAACCCATGGTCGTAGTGGAAACTGGCACTAATAACGATAATCGAGAATTAAATAAACATAAAATCAACGGAAACCAATTAGAAAAGGCTAACACCGAATTACAACGGGAATCCTGAGTTTAGATACAAGTAGAGCCACAACCGACCAAATTACTAAAAATGAATACAACTCTCAATATTTTTAATATCCCAAAATTATCAACTAGGAAGGAAATACAAGTCCACGACCGAGTTCCTGATCACCGTCCCTGAGTCATCCATCGCATCCAAATACAACCTTTGTAACTATGACCCAACCAACTTCACAAGTTGTAACAGGAAGAACTAAGAGGGGATCATTTTTCTATTAAAATCTAGTGATCCTACGGGGCTTAACTACGCATCGACCAACTAGGACATCCCAACTCCAGCACTAGAATACAACAGTAGGACCCATCCTTATGTCTAATTCATTTTAACATCCTAATAAAGTAGTGCTAGGTGATCAATCATGTTTTCCTCTACCATTACCTGATCATTACCCCAAGTCATCATCATCAACATGCCACTGAGATATCCACAATTCATCATTACGATCCATCAAACAATTTAACCAAGTAAGTCATACCACACACACACACAATCATCAATCGCAACCAAGTATTCTAGGTGATTCCGATTAGACGCCAAAGGAGTTGTTCCTCGCTATCCCTTCGGTCCGCAATACGCCCTTCCGATCTGTGAGAAGTCCTTGACGCATCTCGTAGGATCCTTACCCGGGGGGAGGTATCAACCCGTCAGTAGACGATCAACTAAATCCACATCTCAACATTGAAGTAACGTTTGCTCCTTTCATTTTTTACTTTTAAATCATTCAACACACAAGTGCAACATTTCAACAAGTTCCATTTCTAACTCGACATTTCCACTTGATTCCATCTTACCACTTCCCAATTAACATCTCAATTCATTTTGATCATTTCACACCCATACCCTTCAATCACTAAGGACAAGCGACCAACCTCATCGACAGCCTCACCTGTACAAACAATGAACATGGGGTAGTCATGTCGTGAGGTCCGGGGTTGTCCTCTTGTTTATCCTTCACATGATGATCCTTCATTGGGATCATCCTCCTGCATCCATACTCAATTCTAATAATCACATCAATATACACATCATCACAATACATAAAGATCGAGCTAATTCTAGCCACCTAGTCAACAACAAGTCCAACACAAGTCAACAACATATTGCACGACAGTTGACCAACCAAGCACGACAATTTAATTAACCAGTTCCACACTCTCCAGTTCATGCAACTTATTCTAAGTTAGATTGTAATTTCCTCACGTCAACTATCTATGGATGCTAAGCCCTCACATGGGTAAACCAAGTTTCCTTTCCTCTTTTGACTAGGACCCTTTTCCCTCACTGGAATCCAACACCATCCACCTGAGAACCCCTCAACCGTTGCACAAAACCCCAAATCAGAAACCAAGACCTACAACAATCCAACCCTTAAACTAAAACCCCCAAATGACGAAGTTACCTTGCATCGAGATACTCGAGAACTCCCGATCTCTCCTCCTAACGGATCGGCTTATCCCTTTTCTCCTTCTCCGAACCTTCTAGGTCGGATCCTCGACTCCTTCCCCTCCCTCTCTCTGAAAACGTGATATAAATCTGATATCTCCCTTTTTCTTTGACTTAATCCGCAAAATTTAGTTTTTAAACTTGACATGTCGCAACGGTCATTGCCACTTAGGGAGGGTCAAAACGAACCTAACTAGTACAATCCAAGTCCTAAAAACATAATTGTTTTTTTTTAAGAGGACAACATAATTTTTTTTTTTTTGGCAAAGCACAACATAATTGTTGTGAAAACTATATGTAAGCAAATAAAAAAGTTTGGAGGTTCAAGCTTGTGGGTGAATAAATAATAAACCCAACCAGGCAGGCAGGCAGTCGGAGCTGAAACTCTAAAATCCCGCTTTCCCTGAAAACATTTTTCCGCATCAAAATTATTTCGGAAACCCGCCCTTTCTTTTCGTTTTTCGTCCAATTTCCCCCCCAATTGGATCCCGCCCTAATTTCCTCCCCAATTCATCTAACCCACAAATCCCCCCTTTTTCCGATCACCTCGCATCACAATTCCCAATCCCTAATTTCTTTCTTTTTCTCACTCACTCATACTCTCATACACACACTTTTAGCTGCCCAGACTCTAAATTCCGCTCCTCTTCAAGATCTTCAAAAACCCTAATCTACTTTAGGGTTTTACTTTCTTCTTCTTCTTCTTCTCCTTTTTCATCCTGTTTTCGATCTCTTCTTTCTTCTACCAAGTTCTTATTGTCGTCCCATGGCGAGCGAAACCCTAGACGAGAACAAGAAGCCAGAAGAAGAAGCTCCTGTCGATAGCAAAGATGATCTCAAGCCCGAACAAGTGGATAAACAGAAAGACGACGAGGATATGAAGGAAAAGCAAGAGGGTGCGGACGAGAAGATTAAAGACAAGCAAGACGAAGTAGACGCAGATATGAAACACAAGGATGGGGAAATGGAAGCTGATATTAAGGACAAGCAGGACGCACTGGACGTGGAGATGAAAGACAAGCCCGAGGAAGTGGACACCGAGATGAAAGACATGCCAGAGGAAGTGGACACCGACATGAAAGACATGCCAGAGGAAGTGGACACCGAGATGAAAGCCAAACAGGAGGAAGAAGTGAAAGACGAGGAGGGAATCAAGGAACATCAGACACCAAAAGAGAAAGATGAACACCCGAGCCAAGAAGACGATGAGAAACATAGTTCTGAAAATACTCCTCTACAAGGAAATGAGGAAGAGCCTGCAAAGGAAGTTGGTGGAGACAAAGAGGAGGCAGAGAAAGAGCATGACGAGGAAAATGGCCAGGAGGAAGGGGATGGTGAGGATGTTGAAGATGAAGCAGAAGGAGGAGAAGAAGATCCCAATAAAACTAACCCAACTGCCAAGGAAGGGGAGGTAACTCCTGAAGCCACCGAGGAGAAGCAGAACAAGGAATCAGCAGACAAGAAAGAAGCTGTGACCCCAAGCAGTGATCGGCCAACTAGGGAACGGAAGATGGTGGAGAGATACTCTGTTCCTGAACGTCGAAGATCCTCGGCTAAAAAGCCTTTGTCGATTGAAAAGGTTCACTGCGTTCGACCTTTGATTCTTCAGGGCTATCGTTTTCTGACTTTCTGTTATGTTAATCGAATTGTTATCTTCTTGTATATGCAGGGCCGTGGGACAGCCCTGAAGGATATTCCCAATGGTAAGTCTCGTCTGGAAACTCTTTGCGTGTTCGACGACTCTTTGAATGGTTTCAATTGAGGCAGACCTGATCTAATATCCCTAGCTAAACAGTCATGTTGCTCTTAAAATTACTAAACGGAACCATGTTTCTAGCATCTGTCTCTGCTTGTTGAGTTTGCTTCCAATCTTACATGTCTTTTAGTCTTTCAGCTCGTCTATGACTTCATCCTGTCTCCTTTGGTCTTGATTTTTGTAAAAACTTCTGTGATGGTATTCTCTTATGACTATTACTTATCAGATTACCTTTGTTGTGGCATCAAGCAGTGTTTTAGTATAGACATACTTGCACATCTTCTGACGTTGTTAGAAGTGAGCTTATACGGATAGATGGATTCAGTGCATTCCACGGAAATTGAAGATATCAATGATTCATTCCTTATGTTGTGTAGATGCTTTTTCATTCTGAACAAAGTTAGTTTTCCCCATAGTTCTGACTTTTGACTTCATATTTTTTTTGGGAAAATTCCCCCTTTATGGAGATATGGCTGATTCAATGAAACTTCTTTTTGCAATGTGGAACAGACTTAAAGTTCTCTGTGTTTATGTTCCTTTTCTGACCTTTATAGCTAGCTAATAAGGTTGCAGGTGCAGTTGAGTTTTAGTGTTAGCTTCAAGGCTCCTCTTGACATCTAGGTGTTTGACTTCGGATACTTATTATATAAGATCTCTACCGACTTTAATATCTGTTCCTAGAGAGATGGATTAATTTGACTTAGCTGCCTTCTGTGTCTATAATTTTGTATGTTGTTTGTAGTCCATGCACATGTTTTTCAAATAGTGAGATATAATTTGATATTGAAGACATGAAATCAAATCTTTGGCTGTTAGGACTTCCATTTAGCAATTTTTATATGCCCTACAGTGAATAATTTTTTTGCACTATTGACTTGATAATGATTTCTTGGTTGATAACCTTCATCCCTTATTTAACTTTGTTGTGACAGCAGATTGGCCTATTTTTTCTCTGATATTGTGAACTGTTTCAGTGGCCTTCAAGTTGTCAAATTGTCTTGATAATGATTTCTTGGTTGATAACGTTCATCCCTTATTAACTCTGTTGTTACAGCAGATTGGCCTATTTTTTCTCTGATATTGTGAACTGTTTCAGTGGCCTTCAAGTTGTCAAAGAGAAAATCTGATGATACTTTGCATATCCTTCACACTATACTTTTTGGAAAGAAAGGAAAGGTTCGTCTAGTTTAGTAATCTGACCTTTTCGTTATTGCTTTGCATTCTTTCATCAGTATAATGCTGGCTTTCATTTTCTGTGTGGTGTTGACATATTGTTATATTTGTTATTATTTAAGGTCCAAAGTATGAAGAGAAATATTGGCAGATTTTCTGGCTTCATTTGGACTGGGAATGAGGTTTGCATCTGTTAAGTCTTACATTTAATTTAGTTATATTGGTTGGAATTCTCTTATGAATGTTGATGTTGCAACTCCATGAACAAGATTTAGCCTAGGATTTGTAGTTTCTTGTTTGAATCTCAACTTTGATTCTGGTTGACAATTTTTGCTTTCTTGATAGGAAAAACAAAAGTCAAGAGTGAAGGAAAAGCTTGACAAGTGTGTTAAAGAAAAGTTGATAGACTTTTGTGACGTGCTCAATATTCAAGTAACTAAAGCCACTGTGAGAAAGGTCAGTTGTCATGGCTAATGTTTACAGTTTTCTAGGGGTTATTCTATAAATTCATCGGTTAGCTGGACAACATTTTCAGGAAGAGCTCACTGTAAAAATCTTGGAGTTCTTGGAATCTCCTCATGTAACAACTGATGTTTTGCTTGCAGACAAGGAACAGGTATCCAATACTTAAATGATTACCTTGTGGGTTAGCAATTTTTGTTTCCTTTCCAATTGTAATAGCTGGCTAAATTGTGATTGTATATTCTGCTTCAGAAAGTCAAGAGGCGGAGGTCAGTGACTGGTAAAAATTCAAGCCCTGGTGAAGCATCAGCCACACCAGTTAAGGTTAGGATTTCTATAGTTAATGGAAAACTTAGATATGCTAAAACTGTTGGAGTGCTTTTTCAATGCAGTGATCTTGGTATAAGTAGCACTGATTGTTTTAGTTAATAATTCCTCAAACAAAAGATTTTGCTTTGTGTTTAGAATCAGCAGTCCCCATTGTTTGATTTCATGATGTGTGTTCTGTCTTTCACTTCTTTCAATAGAGTTATTTTGGTAAAAGTAATATTGATAGCAATAAATAATTCGTCAATCAAAAGTTTTCGTTCTGCGTACAGAATCAATAGTTCCCTGCTGTCTCATTTCATGATGAATTTGACTTTCATTTCTGCCTTCAACTTCTATTGGACGAGTATACATATTAGCAATTCTTTAGGCTAGGTGCATTCGTAATTTTTTTTTTGGTTAAAGGTGCATTCTTATTTGGATCCATCTGTTTGTATACCCAGGAAATCAGCCATTATGCTCCTAAACTTGTCATTATACATTTGAGGTTTTCTGCATGACATTGATGAAGTGGTTTTCTTTATGTTTTGACGTGGTCGTGTTTTTTTATTGTTGTTTTGTAGAGACAAAAACATACACCCCCATCTGAGGAAAAGCAAGCCCCCTCTTCCAAAGGTGATGATGAAGAAGATGACGATAAGGCTGAATCAGAAGATCTGAATGATGACTTGCAAGGTGATGAAGCTCTTCTGCATAAAGAGGAGAGTGATCAGGATGAGGACGAATCAGAAGAAAAGAATGATGATCCAAAGGAGGAAACACCAACTCAGAAGTCATCAAGGAAGAATACTTCAGGTTCAAAAAGCAAGGACAAAACCACACATGGTAAGAGCAGTGCCACTGCAAAGTCTGCAAAGAATACATCAAGGTCTAAGAAGCAATCTACCTCTTCAGCAAAACTAGGCCCAGGTACTGAAGCAGGTTCTGGTTCAGTTTCTAAATCCAAGGGACCTGCATCTAGGAAACGCAAGGCTGAACAACAAGATGTTTCAACAAAGGAAATCACTACGAAAAAACTGGCAGGGAAGTCAACTAGAAAAGTTTCTACAAAAGATCAAGGTTTGTTTAAAGATGTGTTGATAAGTATGTGAGTTATGATTATGGTTCTCGAGTCATAGAAAAAAATTGTTACAATACAGGCGGTTGTCTATTTTACCCATCTAATTATGCATCTCTATTTATGGTTCACTCCTATATTGATATTCATTTACTGTGTAACAAACTGTTGTGAAAAAAGTAAATGAACTGCATATCTTGCTGGTATCTTCTGCATCCATAGTTTCTGATTGCCTTTTTTTTTAATGCCCAAAATATAGGGAAAGGCAAATCTAGCAAGAAGGCCAAGACCGAACCCACAAGAGAAGAGTTACATGCAGTTGTTGTTGACATCCTCAAAGAAGTTGATTTCAATACAGTGAGTACACTGCTGGCACTTCTTGTTTGAGTTACGCTTGTCTGTAGTGCAAATGTTGTATTGTGCCTGAACGATTCTGTTTTCCTGAAATTCTGCAGGCAACCTTGTCTGATATTCTCAGGAAACTTGGTATGGTTTCCTTGTACTACATCTCTCATGTCATTTTATTTCTTCATTGCTCCCAACCATCCAAATTGTTGCGGCTGTATCAGGTAAACACTTTGATGTAGAACTAATGCACAGAAAAGCAGAAGTCAAGGATGTTATAACAGAGGTTATTAATAACATGTCGGATGAAGATGAAGAAGAAGAAGAAGAAGAAGAAGAAGGTGACGACGAAGCTGATGAGGATACTGAGGCTGGAGGGGGTGCAGAAAAAGATAATGATGGAGATGATGATTAGGTAGCTGATACAGGAATGGTAGCAGGCGAGGGGGGTGTACTTTCTCTCATGATGACATCTCATAGAGCAATTGCATCTGGAGAAGTGACAACGGTAAACCTCTGTTTGACGTATCAAACTAATTTACTTATCTCAGAAAAGAATATAGCCAACTAGGTTTTGTTTGTACCATACCCTAATTTGTAACTTGATTCTGTACAAGTGGTGGTGAGCTGACCTTAACTTGATGTTCTGTTTGATAAGCTCTCTCCTTACCTCATTACCCTCTATTTTACTTTTGAATTTCAAATGAAATGCCTTCTAGGTGTACATGCATTTGTTAAGCTATGTGGTTTTTGTAGTTTGAGCAGTTGTAACTTTCTACAACTGGACTTGGGATATTCTTAATTGAGATCTGTGGAAAATGTAGAACCTCTTTCTTTTTGTCTCTGTACGTTGCTTTGGTGGAAGTGAATGCTTGAGATGTTAATGATGTTTATTTACTGGTTAGGGTTGGACCAAACTATTATGGTGTCGTTTTGACTGGGGTCCTTTTCCTTTCTAAAAGAAGAAACAGTGAGTGAATATATGACATGGGCAAATATGAGCGAGTATTTCAGTTCCAGTTTGATGTTGTGCCTGTTGATGCCAACCTTGTGATGTGACTAATGAATTGTTTGTTAACGAGTTTAGATGGCCTTTTCACCTAAATATTTGGAAAAAAAAAATTATTTACACAAATAAATACGTTTTTAAACTATGTATAGAAATAAATATCTTCATCCAAAAATTAGGCGAATTCTCCTCTGGCCAAATTAGCCCACAAGGTGTTGCCCAGAGCAAAGCAAGTGAATCATTGATTTGATTTTATAATTTCTTATGCTAATTAGTCAACTGATTTTAAAAATTACAAATTGATTACTGGTTTATATAATTTTGTAAAATAATCATTGAAGTTTGAATTTTGATGATGAGTTTGACCTTGCTATCTTAAGGTTTTGAAATTTTTTAGCACATTATTTGTTGCTATATACCGTCAATGACAAAACGCATGAAAATGTTCAAAAATAAACAAATGTGACTTACAACTAGCCCAGCCTAGGCCAACTTAAGATAAATGAGCGGACAGCTTAACATGAAATGTGAATTGCAAATGTAGCCAAACTATAATTTGGTCACTTTTCTTTACCTATTTTACAGATAGATTATTATTATTATTATTAATTTTATAATATGAGTCGACCTTGATAAAATGATTTTATATATATAAGATAGGATTAATTAAAGAAAATTGTATTAGCCACCACAATCTCTTGAATTACGGATCCCGATGTCACGTTTGCTAGAGGCACAATAATTCTTTTAACTTCGAATCAATCAGCGCATAGCCAGATCAGCGGGACATGACCTTGGGTCACGTTTGTTTTAACTTTGAATTACGGATCTCGAGGTCACGTTTATTCGTTGTCTCCTTGATTGTTATGCCTCCAACAAACGTGACATCAGGATCCGTAATTCAAGAGATTGTGACGGCTAATACAATTTTATTTAATTAATCCTAACTTATATATATTATCATTTTATCAAGGAGTCTTATATTATCAAATTAATAGTAATAATAATAATAATAATAATCCATATGTAAAATAAGTAAAGAAAAGTGACCAAATTGCAATTTGACTACATTTTGACCAAATTGCAATTTGACATGTGAATTTTTTATTGATAACTAGATAACACGGTTTTTAAACTAATAGCTAGTTAACAATATTTTTTATTGATAACTAGATAACACCTTTTTTTGGGCATTTCACTAAAATAAATAAAAAATTAACTATTAACCTAAATAAATACGTTTCAAAACTATTTATTTGTATAAATATAATCGCCCCAGGCATAGGCGATATCGCCCCAGGCATAGGCGATATCGCCCCAGCACCGAGGATTGTCACCCGTGACTCGTGATTAGATTCGGTTGAGTCACGGGTGTGAAAATAGCCACGGATTAGGCGATATCGCCTAGGGCACGGGCGATATCGCCTAATGCATAGGCGATATCGCCTACATCTTGGATCACTAAGCACCCTATAAATCCTTGTTAGTTTCGGGGGTTAGTCACCAAATCGAAACAACTAACATTCTAAAATGGCCGACTACACTTTGTCACGAGAATTCCGAATCCAAGTTTTCTGGGGGGGCCGTATCGTCCAGGATTGGACCGGCTTATCCTACGAAGGGGGAAATAATGTCCGTCTGAAGATGACCAAGCGAGCGACCTATGATAGTGTGGTTACCGTGTTTCGGCGGAAAATGGGTCTTGGAGCGGATCAGATAATCCAGTCATTTGTCTGGAGAATGCCGATATACAGTTCTGAGGGAAATCTGTCGCATTTCGTTTCTAGGCCGATATCGGACGACAACGGCGTACAAGTCATATACGACTTAGTTCGCGTCAACCCATTTTTCGAAGTTGCCGAGTTGTACGCCTTGATGGAAGAGGAGCCGTCTCAGTTCTCCGATTTCTCGGGGGTCATTCCAAATCAGATGGCAGAGCAGAGCCAAACGTATGATGGGGAATACATGGCGACCAGTCATATCGGTCCGGAGTTCCAGGAGGTTGACCAAGAGGGGTTGGCGCGAGATGAATATGTCAGCACTGACGATTCTGGAGATGAAAGGAGCCATTGCTCGGCGGACGAAGGGAATCCAAACGTCGACGATGACATTGGCCAAACCGACGAGGAAGACGACGATGAAGAAGGGGGAGCCACAGCAAATAGCGTGGAAGTTCATGTGCCACTGGAACATGCCACGAGCGAGGGTGACGACTGTGACGACATTATGACAATCTCCAACACCTACTCCATGGACAGGCGCTTCCAGATCCCAGCGAAGGCGTACTGGTCGGTGGAGATGGAATTCTTCTTGGGTCAGACATTCTCTTCCAAAGGTCAACTGGTGTCCCTAACGAAGAGCCAAGCAGTCATCCGCAACTATAAGTACAGGGTAATCACTTCCAACCCGAAGGAATGGGCCATCAAGTGCATCGACCCGACGTGTCCTTGGAGGATGCGTTCTACACTTAGCAACAGATATGGATTCTGGATAATACGACAACTCAACAACGGCCACAGTTGTGACCGGTCAACGATACTAGGGCACCACCCACAGCTCGATGTCACGCTGATCTCAGATGCAATCATGCACATTGTGCGCAGAGAGCCGGGGTTGAAGGTTGACACAGTTATTGATTGCATTCTGGAGAAGTACCACCGCAAGATATCGTACCGGAAGGCGTGGTTTGGCAAGCAACGTGCTGTCGAGAAGCTGTACGGTGACTGGGTGGCATCATACAACAACATTGAGACAATCCTGAATGCTATTCGGCTCACAAACCCCGGGACACGGTACGAGATCATAACCCACCCGGCGGGTAACTGTAGGATGTTCAAGAGGGTGTTTTGGGCGTTTGGGCCATGCATAGAAGCCTTCAAGCACTGCGCTGGGGTCATGATCATTGACGGCACATTCCTCACGGGCAAGTACAAGCAAGTGTTGTTGATGGCTAGTACATTCGATGGGCAACATCGGATTGTTCAATTGGCGTACGCCATAGTTGACTAAGAGGATCACGATAATTGGAAGTGGTTCATGGAGAATCTACAGAGACATGTGACCAATCGGGACAACATCACAATCATCAGTGATCGACACAAGGGGATAGCAGCGGCAATGCGCAAACTTGATCGAGGGTGGGTATGGAGGTGGTGTCTACGCCATTACGTAAGCAACTTCAACAAGAAACACCGCAACCACACTTTAAAATCTCGCCTTTGGAACTTAGGTATTTGTCAACTTGTTTACGGTGTATATTTGAACCTAACTAATACAATATTCTCATACAAACTAGATATTCATAGAAGTCTTCATCGCTACCCGCAGGAATAGAAGGGAATGTGCGGAAGTTTGAGGCCAAGAAGGCAGAATGGTTGGCGATCCATGATGAACAAAACGTACGGGAGCCAAAATGGGTGAATGAGGAACTACCCTTATGGAGCTTGGCCTATGACAACACTGAGGGAGGCGGTGCTCGGTGGGGAACCATGACGACCAACGCGAAGAATGCGTGAACGGAGTACTTAAGGGCGTGCGACGTTTGCCCATGTCTTCTGTGATCGAGCACACATTCCATCGTATGGTCAAGTATTGGCATAGGCGCCGTGGGGAATACCAGGGAATGTTGGCAGAAGGGAACGCGTATACGAAGTACAGTCAGAAATTAACCGAAGAATCTACGTCAAGTTCCGTCAGACACTACGTGCTGCCGTACGATGCGGCTAACGGGGTTTACGAGGTTAAGTCTGGTCCAAACAATCAGAACCGTAGCGGTAATAATAGCTACGTTGTTCGGTTCGATAGGCAGTCGAATCGTAAGGGGACTTGCACATGCGGGAAGTTCCAGGGGTACAAGGTACCGTGCTCCCATGCTGTAGCTTGTTGCACATTTGCTGGTGCTAACTGGCACAACTACGTCAGCCCCTTCTATCTGGTATCCAAGACCCAGCTAGTGTATGCTCAGTCATTCCAACCAATACTGGGTCCTAAAGACTGGATCCCACACACAGGCCTACCAGTGATCCCGCAACCTCATCTTTTTCGTGGACAGGGTCGTCCACGACACTCTCGAATCAGAAACGAGATGGATTGGCGTGAGGAGGGTCGCCCAAGTAAGTGCAGGACATGCGGTCGCGTGGGTCATAATGCAAGGACATGTGGAAGGAGACGGGACAGTGCTGGGGCGTCTTCTAGTAATCAAGCGTGAAATAAAATAGTGTATCTGTAACGTTTTAATCTCAGTTCGTTTAATAAAATAGTAGTCACTCTAGGCATAGGCGATGTCGCCTGTGACATGGACGAGATCGCCTGGGTCACGGGCGATATCGCCTGTGCCACATCAGGGGGCAGTGTGCATCATAAAACCCTCCTCCCACCAGCTTCCAAACACACACCACTACTTTCAATTTTCGAATTCAGTTTCCATCCACCTCGGTCACACTATGGTGTTCACACATGGGGAAAGAAGTAGAGCTCGCGATAAAGGTAAAAAACATGTCTTGTTTCCCCCGTCTACTTCACGTTTTGCACTAATTACAATTGCTATTGTCGTGTAGTTTCAGAAGTTGATCGTATAATGTACAAGATGAAGAAACCTCAGGAAGACCTGTTCGAGTATGAGCTAAGTGAGGTGAATTGCTGGTGTGATTGAGGGCAACAAGATCCATTCAACTGAAGGATCTCGAACCCTATTTTGGGTGTCCGCTTGAGAGGGAGGTATAAAGACTGGAATGATTTTCTTAATCCGTCACCTATCCCATTAATATTTACTAACCAGCATGTTTCGTTGCCATTTTGTAAAGAACAAGGGTTGTGGTTATTTTGAAACATTGGTGGTTCGGGAGGCTGTGGACAAGATCAGAAGGGAGAAGGACAATATCATTCGGGCGAAGGACAAAGAACTTGATCGAGCTAAGAGGGAGAACCAAAGGGTCGTTAGGGAGAAGGACGAGATGATTCGACAACTGAACCAGAAAATCAAAGAACAACAAGAGCTTATGAATTTCATTATGAGAAACTCTCGGACCTGAACCGTGTTGGAACTGTTGTTTATGTAATTTTCGTAGTGAAGTTTGTTATAATAAAATGTGCCTCAGTAGTGTTCCATCCACATATACATCGAAATGGTTGAATTTCATTGCAAAAACATTAACAGCGAAAATGACATGAAAGTGCAAATCAGTAAAATCGATCACCATAATACGACAAATGAATACTACAACAGCCGAAACAAGTACAATCGATCACCATAGTACGACAAATACAAACAGTAAACCATAACATAAATCCAGAAACGAAAAACTACAAATGTGAGTGTCAATGCCTCCGACCCCTCTGGCGTCTCTGTCGCTGCTCGTCCGTGTAGCAATTCGGTGGACGCAATGTAGTCCGATCACGTAACATGTGAGTGTACGGTGGTGTCTGGGTGGACTGCGGTACGAAATCAGGTCGATGGGCCCAATCCTCGAACCCACTGTCCTCCGAGAAACCCTGGGAGCCGACCGGATGGCTCTGATCAACGTGCTGGCTGGTGGGCCCATACGGCTGGCTACTCGACGCACCTGGGTGTCCTGCATGCTGGTAATGAGGTGCCGTCGGCTGGTACTGAGGCGCCGTAGCCTGGTACTGAGGAGGGTCATCGAAACTGTAAGTCCGCCCGTCAGCGAAATCCTCGTTCCACACATAGTAGGGTGGAGGTGCGTATCCCACATCATGGTGCGCGAGACCGCCGTAATCGACATCATCCAACCCTGTACTGTGACCTCTCTGTGGGATGGGATAGCCATCATAGGGAGTATATGTCGGCAGGCGTGATGCTGCACGTGGGCGGTGTGGTCCTCGATCGGGAAGGCGCTCATATGCTCCGCTCATAGCCAATCCAATCGGAGCACATGACTCATGTGAGAATCACTCGTACCACTCAAAATGGTAGCCTGCTCCAACGAGGCGATCTGAAAGGCAAAACGAAAATAAAAGTTAGTGTACCCTAAGGGAATACTAAATTGCCTACAGTTACTCAAGTAGGTGGTCACTAACCATCCCCTGAAACTGTGCACCATCGTGTGATATGGCCAGGCGTGTCCGTCTCCTGTACCACTCGTCGTACTCATCATGGAAGTGGTGGCTCAATGGATCTGCTCTCACCTCGCCCTCGGCAATGTGCTGATCCCGCTCCTCCCAGAGACGTAAGTACTGTAGGTACCTACCACCCCAATCATGTACTGGTGCTCTGAAGTCCAGTCCTAGTAACTCCTCGACGCGAGCAGCAGGCTCGGCGTCCTGTGGGATACGCTGACCATGTCCGAACTGACGCATGCAACGATCAGGATGGTGCCATGAGACACAGTCTATGCACAGCATGGGGCAAACAGCTCGCCAGAACACATCGTCCTCCAACTGATAGTCCTCCTCTCGAAAGGCGTACGGCATCCACTGGAGAATTAATAAATATATTGTAAGGAAGAATCAAGAAAATCAGAGAGAGTATGTACATGAGGTTAAGATTCCTAACCACGAACTCCGTGTTCCGATCAAGTGCGTAGCGTATTTCCTCCAGCTTCATAGCCACGCGATGCTGGTGGCGCCGGATGACAGACATCCAGCGCACACCACGAGGAACGGTGTCAGCATCTGGTGGGTCACCACCTGCTACGTAGCGCTCCGCTATGCTCGGGAATCTCTCCAAGGCCCAGAGCTGGACCAGCAAGGTGAAGCCTCCCAAGTCACCTGTACCCTCTGACTCCCAGCCGTGAAGAAGGCCGCCCTCCCCATGGCCTTATACAGCCATGCTAGTACCGCACTACCCCAGCTGAACGTGGATGCAACCGCAGAGTCCCCAATAAGCCAGAGTAGATGAACCGGTATCAAGTCTCCAGTCCGGTCAGCTAGTAGAATGGCGCCAATAAGAACCCAAGTGTAGGCTCGTGCATAGCGGAGAACAACATCTGCTGGAGCACCAGCCGGTAGACGATCAAACATGCCCTTCACCCACGAGATCTTCACTGACTGTCCCGTACAACTCCCAGCTGGGGGTCGGGCACCCAACAACTCCTCACATATGAGACCCGGCTCACGTCTGTCCACTGCTACGGTAACAGGAACTCCATCGATAGGAAGACCCGTAAGTACCTCAACATCCTCCAAGGTGATCGTCGCCTCGCCCGGTACCAGGTGGAATGTGTTCGTCTCTGGCCGCCACCTCTCAATCAATGCTGTGACGAGCTCCTTACACGGTGTGAAACCGAGTAAACGAACAACAGGGAGGAGTCGACACTCTCGCAAGAATGCCTCGTACTCTGAACTCCACTCTAAGCAAGAACTACGCTGTCGCAACTTCAGCGCCTTGCACGCATGTGGGTCACGCCACACTAAAGTAGCCCTATGTTTGTTCTCCCCCCACAGTAGAGAACAATCACCAGGTTGAGGCCTAACGCTCTCGGGAATCCGATCCACCAACGGTTCATCCCATCCATAGTTCGACATCTATTGTATAGTAAATTGTCAGAAAAACTATTTTATACTAATTCTGTTTCTCAACAGTATACTAGTTCTCTAACCTCAAAATTATACTAATTGTCTAACCTCAATATTATACTAATTCGCTAACCTCAACATCATACTAATTCTCTAAACTATCCATAAATAATAACATGGTTCACAATGACATAAGAACAATAAATAATGTATTTACTACGTACCTTGTGTAATGGTGCGAGAAAAGGTCCTCTCCGTTTTATAAAAATCCTACAACGTCAATATGACAGTGTTAATAAATCACTTTCGAAAAAATTATCTACCATAATAACCCTAAACTAATTCTCTAACCTAAAACCCTAAACTAAATCTCTAACCTAAAACCCTAAACTAATTCTCTAACCTAAAACCCTAAACTAATTCTCTAACCTAAAACTCTAAACTAAATAATGTAATTTAAAAAAAGGAGAACTGAGACTTACCTTTGCCTTAGGAGGTTACCGAGTAGTGTGGGAGAATGAGTTGAAAAATGGGGTATTTATAGGGGTTGGGGCGAGATTGCCCGGTCTCCAACCCTCGGGCGAGATCGCCGGTAGCCTAGGCGATATCGCCTGTGGCTGGGGCGATATCGCCTATGGCTGGGGCGAGATTGCCATGTGTCCAGCCAGACAGCATTTACTCGGTTGGTTGGGCAGTTTAGAATCGGTTTGACCAGCAATCCTCGGTGCTGGGGCGATATCGCCTAGGCCTGGGGCGATATCGCCTATGCTTGGGGCGATTATATTTACACAAATAAATAGTTTTGAAACGTATTTATTTAGGTTAATAGTTAATTTTTTTTATTTATTTTAGTGAAATGCCCCCTTTTTTTAGATAACTAGTTAACAAAAAGTTTAGTTGATAAGTAGTTATCAAAATTAGTTAACTAGTTAACACCCTTTTTTCTGTTAACTAGGTAACAGTGTTTTTTAACTGATAACTAGTTAACATCGTTTTTTTGTTGATAACTTGTTAACAGATTTTAACCTGATAACTAGTTAACAAATAATCATATAATCAAAATTTTAACGAGATTTTTTGTTAACAGGTTAACCAACTGAGTTAACTAGTTATCAAGTTGTTAACTAGTTAACCAACCGAGTTAACCAGTTAACATATCAAGTTGTTAACTAGTTAACTAATCGAGTTAACTTGTTAACAAATTTTTTACTCGATAACAGTTATTTTTGTTAACTAGTTAACAATCCGAGTTAACTAGTTATCAAGTTGTTAACTAGTTAACCAACCGAGTTAATTAGTTAACTTATCAAGTTGTTAACTAATTAACCAACCGAGTTAACTAGGTATCAAGTTGTTAACTAGTTATCTAATCAAGTTAACTAATTAACATCATGATCAGATAACTAGTTAACGATTTATTTAGCTGATAACTAGTTATCAAACTAGTTAACTAATTTTTTGTTAACAAGTTATCTAACTAGTTATGCTATTTTTACCTAGTTAACTAGTTAGCATTTTTTAAAATGATAACTAGTTATCAAAATTAGTTAACTAGTTAATCAATCGAATTAACTAGTTATCAAGTTAAGAGAACTTGTTAACTACCCAAACTTTACTGTTACATTAAACATATTAATATTTATACATCAACATTAAGATTTTCCAAAACTTTTGCATCACCATCTTTGCACTAATACTGTCATCCAAACGCCACCTGTCCCATAACTCCATTAATCCCAACACACGTGTACAGAAAGAAAAACCTCCCACCGGCCCTAATACATGTGTACAGTAGGAATCAAGGATGAATTAGATAAATGACAAATCACCTAACTTAACTAAGTGACAAATCAGTCACCTAACTTAACTAAATGAAAAATCAGTCACTCTTCTTCAATTGTGGAATACACTGCTGCTGCTCCGGTCAATGCCCTCCGCCGGCCGCCGCTCCTTCGCCCAACGTCGACCCGAAATCAGCCTCTGCTCGGCCGGTTCTTGTTTGCCTTGGGAATGGCGAGGGAATCAAGGATGGCGACGAGATCAGCCACGATGTTGAGGTAGTTGGCGTCTTCAAGCTTCGGCGGGCGTCTTCAGGCTTAGGCTTCGGCGGGCGTCTTTAGGCTTAGGCTTCGGCGGCGTCTTCAGGCTTAGGCTTCGGCGGGTGTCTTCATGCTTCAGACTTCAAGCTTCGGCCGGAGCAGCAATTTTTGAGGCTGAAAGGGATTTGGCAAACGAGACGGCAGATGAGGGAGAGAGGCAGAGGATTTTTAGGCAATTAGGTTAATTATTTTTAATTCCGAGAATGCCCCTCCTGTTTTTGGTTGGAAATCGGTCCAACCTTAAAAGGTTGGGTCCGGATCTTCTGCCCCAAAATTGGCACCTGATCCCCATCCAACCTTTCCAAGGGTTGGAAACTTCCAACCTTCATCTCAACCATTAGATCACTCTTTGACCTTTTGACCAATCCAATGGTCTAGATTATTAGGGATATTTAGGACTTTACACACATTATTTAATTATTATATTTACAATAAATAATTTAATTCTAGTTCCGGTGGCCGGCCACTTTTCCGGCGACTTTCCGGTGAAACTCCGACAAAATTTTTTTTTTTGAATTTTTTTTTTTTACAAAAATTTTTTTTTCTTAAAAAATAACTAGTTAACTGATCCGCCCAGTTGGACCGGTGGATCAATACCGTGGTTCTTTGGAGGATTAAGCAACGAATCCGTCCTCGGAGCGTCTCGGCGGATGGTACCTTGCAGGGCGGACGTGCAAGGGGTTAGTATATGTAAGGAGGCAAGTATGTGGATAATGTAAGAAGAAATGGGTTACAGAGAAGTACCGGGCGAGAGCCCTTTTGTGTGGGCGGAACCGATAGCCTTTAGCGTACAGCACGTAAGCTTGTAGTATCAGGCGTATGGTCCCCGGTCTGTCTTGTCTCTTCTGAATGGGGGGGCCCTGTTATTTATAGATCCCGTTGGGTTGACAGGGTCCACGTGTCCTGCTCTGAGGGGGCCACAGTGAGTCACCGTCAACAGTAATGGGCGGTGGCCTACTGCTGATGTGACAGGTGGTCCTTAGGCTCAGGCGGACGGAGGACCGCCCCCGAGTGACGGACCGCCCTGACCATGTTGGAGGGCGGATTCAACTCGGGCCCATCAATTGCCCCCAGTATGGCCTCGAGGCCGTAAGAGGCTCGAGGCGATACTATGGAACTGCTCCGAATGCCTTGGAGTGACGGACCGCCCTGATCATGTTGGAGGGCGGATTCAACTCGGGCCCATCAATTGCCCCCAGTATGGCCTCGAGGCCGTAAGAGGCTCGAGGCGATACTATGGAACTGCTCCGAATGCCTTGGAGTGACGGACCGCCCTGGCCAATGGGGGGCTTGAGTTGTAGCCTGTCACCGACGCTGTTACCGGTGGCCGAAACGGGGGGGGGCTCTTCTTTTGAGGTGAACTTGCACGCGTCCCACCCTTTGTGCAGGCTACTAGCCTATTCGCCCACTGCCTGGGGGACACGTGGCACGATTATATTTGGCGACGTTTCGCTAAACCACGTCACTTGTATAAATAGAGGTTCTTCCCCCTTCATTTCGGCACTTCAGCTTGTCAACTAAATCCTTGAGAGCTTCCGCCCTAACCAATTTTCTTGAGCTTGTCCGCCTTGTCCTTACAACTCTTTGAGCTTGTCCGCCTTCTTCCAAAACATTCACCAAAGATGCCTTCTGATTCTGAGTCGTCCTCTTCCGCCGAAGCACGTATGTTCCTTTGAAACTTCTTGCATTTCAGATTCTTATCCGCCCATTATTTATTTTTGTTCTTTCACATTTCTGTATTGCGTGCCCCGCCCTTTCTACTACTTCCTTGGGCGAGTGAGATGTCGTCTAGTGGTTCGTCGTCGTCCTTAGATTATGACTTTTTAGAGAGTCTGTTGAGGGGCACGCGGGGACAACGGCGGTTTACCTCGCGCCCCCCTCGAGAGGCGAGGACGAAAACTGCTCCTGTATCTGCCCGCCCTTTGGCGTTCATTCCTCCTCCTCTTCTGATTTGCGCCCCTTATACTTCTGTTGTAGGAGGCTATGATGAAAGGAGGAGAGGATCAGGGGCGGATTCATCCGCCGAAACGTCGTCAGCCCCATCCGTGCATCCGAGTCATCCTCTGACTCCCGAGCCTTCCAAGGAAGGAGTCGATGACGAGGGATCAGACGCCGCCGATCCCAAACAGAAAGGGCAGATGCCCTATCCGGAGGACTCCGACCTCATCTTCAATCCGTACGCGGATTTTACCGCCGAGTACGTGCTTTCGGAGGAAGACGAAACGCTGCCGACTCCGTCGGCGGAGCAGCTCCGCCGGCAGGCAGAGGCCAGGTTCCGAGGACCCAACTCAAATGTCTGTCGGCGGTTCGCCTCGTGGCAGGTTGGGTTCACCAAGGAGGCCTGGGGTTTTGAGCTGGAGACCGGAGCCGTGGACAAGTACGGCTACAAGCTTTTGTCCTGGGAGCAAATGTGGGACGGTGCGCCTGCGGACTGCCGAGAGGTGCATGGGCCGGGGTACTTCCCCTTCGTCAAGACGAGCGCCTTGGCGAGAATGCTGAACGAGTGCGACCTGCCTCAGCGTTTCTCATACGCCGCCCCCGCTCGGGTATGCTCAATCGGGAATTGTCCACCTGGATGGGTGGGAGTGTGGGTTGAGGCGCTTCGGTACGGCCTCCGCTTCCCCCTGGATTCCTGGGAGGTGGATGTTCTTGATCTTTTGGGAGCGTCCTTGGGAGCGCTTCAACCTCATGCCTGGGCGGTGATGACCGCCTTCAAGGTGTCATGCATCAAAAGGCATGTCTCTCCAAGCGCCAGGGTATTCCGCCAGCTATACTCCGCCAAAATTGGGCAGAATGGCATTACGTTCTCAAAGAGGAGAGCGTACTCTGGGAGTGGAGTCTACGGCGTCATCAAGGCGTCCTCTGTGTGGTTTCATAGCTTCTTTTTTATGAGAGCTGAATCGCCGGAGGATGCCCCCTGGGCGACGCGCCTTCGACCTACTTGGTCGTACGGCGCAATTGAAGAGTTTAACCGACTGCACCGCCTTCAGGGGAATGACGCCAGTATTGTAGACTGGGCGAATACCTGGAACTACAATCTGAAGAAGCGGGGCCTAAACGCTCTGACGCACTGGCTAGATGGTGGTGGTGAGCAGACAACAACTGAAGGCGATGCGCCCATTGTAGGGCGCCGCTATTTCACATGTTGATTGTGTTGGTGTCTAACCTGTTTCCTTGTCTTGCTGTTCTTGCAGAGAGTTCCATCTTCGCTGCGTTGCTGAACGCTAAGTCTCGGGGAGCGGTTGGCCACACTCAGCCCCAACCCGAAGGTTCGGGGGCCGAGCAACATCAGCAGCAGAAGGACGTGGACGAAACGCGCCCTGACCAAGCGGAGGCGGAGAAGGAGCGCTTTGAGAGGAAACGCTCTAAGCAGAGTCCTCCCGCACAGAACCTGGAGCGGTCCAAACGCCGAAAGTCGGTTATGAGGAAGGACTCTGGCAAGGCGAAAACCGGTGGCAGGTCCAGGTCGGAGACCCCGTCAGGGGAGTTCAGCGCTGCCCGCCTCCCTATCATGCAGCCGACACTTAGCGGCAGCGAGGTTCTTACCCAGGCCGCCCTTCAACTGGCGGCCGACTGGGATATCGACCACCCCCGTACCGAGGACGGGGTTCGCCGCTTGGCGATGGAGCAGATGGCGATTGGGGCCAGGGTAAGCTCAAACTTCAGTCGGAAGACTGGCGCTGCGTACTCGTTCCGTTTCACAATCTGATCCGCCTGGACTTTATTCTGTTGCAGCTCTTAGGTACCGCCGGGGCCCTGCTGTCAGCCGATCAGGCGCACAGGGCAGAGCGGCCGCACGGTGTGGAGGAGATGGAGGCTGAGTTGAGGGAGGCTCGGGCCGCCTCTCAACAATGGAAGGCCAAATACTCCAGGGCCAAAAGGGAAATGGAAGAGGAGGCGGCCCGGCTTCTGGTAACTACCTCTTATCAATTGGACTTGCTCCGTGTTGCGCACGCTAACCAAGCTACTGAACATATGTTGGACTTACAGGCGGAGCAGGAGAAACGATTCAAGGCGGAAGCTGATAGGGACGCCTTGAAAGAGGAAGTGGTCCGCTTGGAAACCGTCAAGGCGGTCATGGCCGAGGACCTGGAGGCCAAGACCAAGGACGTGGAAAGCCGCGACCACGCCTTGAAAGAAGCCGAGGAGACCCTTCAGGCACTGAAAGCGGATGTGGAGAAGGCCGTCGCCGAGAAAACTGCGGAGGAGCTTGGCGATCGGGTGCAAGGTGCTTTGGACAACACCCTTGCTGCTGTTCGCCACGAACTCCGTCGGGGGAATGTGGACTGTTCCTGGAATCAGGAGCAGATGTTCCGTTCGGCGTCTCGGCGGCTGATGGCGCAGGAGTTCAAAGAGGAATCGGCTGACTCCCAGGTGATTCCTTCGGACCGCCGCAAGGAGCTGTTGTCCGAAGCCTTCTCTGAGGTGAGCCTTCGCCACAAGGAGCTGAGGAAGAAAGCTCGTGCTGAGAGGTCGCGGGCGGACAAGGCAGGGTCGTCGAGCGGGCGCCCGTAGTGGTCTCTTGTATTTTGTATTTTTCTCCTATCCAGACTCAGTAAACCTGAACGATTTTGACTGATTGAAATGATAATGTCAACCCGTTCTTACATCGACTGCTTTGTTTGTTAAGTTAGATTCCGCCCTGAGGAATCGACCCTGGGTATTAGGGATGGACTCCGCCCTGGGGAGTCCGAACTTAAAAGGAAAGTTGGGTTCCGCCTTGGGGAATCCGAACTCAGGGGAATGTTGGGCTCCGCCTTGGGGAACTCGAACACTGATGAGCTAGATTCCGCCCCGGGGAAAACTGAACTCAACGAGGTGTTGGGTTCCGCCTTGGGGAACCCGAACACTGATGAGCTAGATTCCGCCCTGGGGAAAACTGAACTCAACGAGGTGTTGGGTTCCGCCTTGGGGAACCCGAACACTGATGAGCTAGATTCCGCCCTGGGGAAAACTGAACTCAACGAGGTGTTGGGTTCCGCCTTGGGGAACCCGAACACTGATGAGCTAGATTCCGCCCTGGGGAAAACTGAACTCAACGAGGTGTTGGGTTCCGCCTTGGGGAACCCGAACACTGATGAGCTAGATTCCGCCCTGGGGAAAACTTAACTCAACGAGGTGTTGGGCTCCGCCATGGGGAACCCGAACACTGATGAGCTAGATTCCGCCCTGGGGAAAACTGAACTCAACGAGGTGTTGGGTTCCGCCTTGGGGAACCCGAACACTGATGAGCTAGATTCCGCCCTGGGGAACCCGAGCTCGGCACAGGGATTAAGTTCCTCCTAGGGGAATTTGAAACCGGCCATGCGTTTAGTAGTACTTCAATGACATCGTATATATATCCTTGAATGATACTGCCTTCCTTCCCTTACATGGCTACGATTTGTTTGGCCCGGGTGACGAGCGTTTCCGTGGGGACTCCACTCGTGGGATTTTCCTCCAAATTCTGCATGCTGTTTGTCTTTTGGGAACAAAACGTTTAGCTGTGCCCCCTATCTGGCGCGCCAATTGATCCGCCCAGTTGGACCGGTGGATCAATACCGTGGTTCTTTGGAGGATTAAGCAACGAATCCGTCCTCGGAGCGTCTCGGCGGATGGTACCTTGCAGGGCGGACGTGCAAGGGGTTAGTATATGTAAGGAGGCAAGTATGTGGATAATGTAAGAAGAAATGGGTTACAGAGAAGTACCGGGCGAGAGCCCTTTTGTGTGGGCGGAACCGATAGCCTTTAGCGTACAGCACGTAAGCTTGTAGTATCAGGCGTATGGTCCCCGGTCTGTCTTGTCTCTTCTGAATGGGGGGGCCCTGTTATTTATAGATCCCGTTGGGTTGACAGGGTCCACGTGTCCTGCTCTGAGGGGGCCACAGTGAGTCACCGTCAACAGTAATGGGCGGTGGCCTACTGCTGATGTGACAGGTGGTCCTTAGGCTCAGGCGGACGGAGGACCGCCCCCGAGTGACGGACCGCCCTGACCATGTTGGAGGGCGGATTCAACTCGGGCCCATCAATTGCCCCCAGTATGGCCTCGAGGCCGTAAGAGGCTCGAGGCGATACTATGGAACTGCTCCGAATGCCTTGGAGTGACGGACCGCCCTGATCATGTTGGAGGGCGGATTCAACTCGGGCCCATCATTAACACTTTTTTGCTGTTAACTAGTTAACCGTGTTTTTTTAATTGATAACAAGTTAACATGATTTTTTGTTTGATAACTAGTTAACATTATGATTTAGATAACTAGTTAACAAAAAATTTAGTTTTTTTTTCTTTTTTCGGGACATCTCCAAAAGAGATATCGTAGACCGTGAACCATCATAGGAGCTAAGAAGAAAAAAAAGAAAAGGGAAGAGGGAAGGGGGGAGGGGCGAGGGGTGGGGTGGAGATTTATCCACCAATTACATTACATTATCGATAAAATAGTTTTAAATTAATTAGGTTAAGTGAGATCAGGAGAAAAAACAATGTCTCTTTTGCCAGATTGTGTCTCAAAGTATTTTGAGTGCTCGGAATAGATTTGTATTCTACAAAATTCAGATCAATAATTAATTGTCTAACCTTATTGACAATTACTCTAGCAGAGGAGTGAAGGTTTTCCCCTAAATTGCTTGATCGCCAATAATTAAGCTGTAATGCTTAAATCATTTGAACTTCATATTAAAAATGATACACCAATTAATACACTCTTATACCAAGAAATGCTGATTTACCGAATCAACTGCTCAGTTTATTTCCTAGGATATTGACTTACCAAGTTCAAGGGAGTAGAATGTTCCATAGTGGGAAAATACTTAATAACATTTAGAAAGAAAAGGAAAGGTCATATATTATTTGACATAGTCAATCACCACAGTCCATCAGCCATTAGTAGGGTCATAAATTAAATTAATAAAAAAGGGGGGAAGTAGTCTGATCGGTCTAAATTAAAGGGTGGGGGGAAATTGATTGGGTTTGACAGCACACCCAACAACGTGGATAGTGCGGAATTTATGGGGATCAGAATTTATGTTAATTAAACGAAAATTTGATTTAGCGGCCAATCCGGAAGCAGCTTTTAATTCGGGTTACCGGAGATTTCGAGACGCCGTTGATCGGAAAACACCCCTGAGAAGGGATTTTGGGAGGACGCCTGACCTCCGGTCTCGAGGACCTGTCACACAGTTAGGCTTCACCAATGGTATCCTGAAAAAGTCGATCCTCAACCGATTCGTCGACGTCTTCAATCCCCGGAAAAAAATGAAAAAACGACTAAGGTTTTTTAATAGAAAATCCGATCACACCCTTGACAACAAAACCGACGAAAACAAGGAACACAAACCTTCCTTCCTGATCTCAACGGGAGGATTTTGATCTTAAAAGGAAACAATTGGAGGATTAATCCTCTAGGGGTTCTATGAATGTGTCAGTTTGTTTGATTGTTACTTAATAACTCGAAAAACACTTTTCCCAACGTCAGATAATTACACAGGGTCGTCCACATTCAAGTAGGCGACGAACGATTTCATTTCACAAGACTGAAGATCCTTAAAATCGTCACCGATCTTGTCATGACAATATTTCCAAATTCGGAACCACAATAACTTATATGATCCTCAGGAAGAAGAACTCCCTCTGTTATTAACCAGGGATTAAGATCCCTTACAAGCACCGACCAGAGAACGGGCTTGAACACCTCAGGTTGGGAAAACTCCCAACCTCTAGAATAAGGAAACTCAACTGCCCAGAACCGAGGAGAACAGTTCCGACGACACACCACCTTTTAAAACTCGATCGGAGAAGGAGGACGTCCGCCGCCGCCGGAGATCCCGCGGAGAAAGAGGGTGATGACCCAAAAAAAAAAAATAGTTGATTACTAGTTATCAAAATTAGTTAACTAGTTAACACATTTTTTTTACTATTAACTAGTTAACCGTGTTTTTTTTAACTGATAACTAGCTAACATGAGTTTTATCTGATAACTAGTTAACAACGTTTTTTGTTTGATAACTTGTTAACATATTTTTTACTCGATAACAATTATTTTTGTTAATTAGTTATCAAGTTGTTAACTAGTTAAACAACCGAGTTAATTAGATAACTTATCAAGTTGTTAACTAGTTATCTAATTGAGTTAACTAGTTAACTTATCGAGTTAACTAGTTAACATCGTGATCAGATAACTAGTAAACGTGTTGTTAATTAGTTAACTTTTATAGTTAACTAGTTAACCGTTTTTGTGACTAATAGTTAATTAGTTAACAGTTATATAGTTAACAATGTCAACACCATAATAATAGTGACTAAAACTGTAAATTTGAACGACATGACTGAAATTGAAATTGAAACATGAAACTGAAATTACATGACTCAAATTGAAATTTGTACGGATTAGGATGGCTTAAATTGATATTTGCTGTGAGGTGGGTGTTATCTGGTTCAAGGTCAGGAAGCTACTAGAGATGATACAATAAAAAACAAACAACTTTCCACTTGCTATTACTGTGGCTGTGTTTACCCACGACTTCTTTTAGCTGTATTTCTTGTCCAATCTATGGTCATTTTCTATCAAAATATCATCCAACAAATTGGAAATCCACAAGATGCTCGCTAACAGAGATGGTGGATGTGACGGCAGAGGCTGCGACGGAGAATGATGATTCGTCACCGTCATTTGCGGCGGTGCCGCGGGGTTTGATTGTTCTGGCCGGAGGGAGAGTGCAGAGGTGAAGTGGTGGGAGAGGAGTTTGGTGGAGTCGCCGTAAGGGGAAGAGGCGGTGGAAGATGATGAGTCATCATCGTCATCTGCGGCGGTGGTTGATTGTTCTGGTCAGACGACAGCGAGATGAAACTGTATTGGGGAAGGGGAAAGTGTAGGTTACTAGGTTAATTAATTCATTTTTTTAAATTTCCATTTCTGCCCTTCCCGGTCATTTATTGGAACGTTCCAACCCCTTCCGGGTTGGACGCAGATCGCGTGCCACCAAAATTAAGAAGATAATCCAGGTTAACGTTAATTTTTGGTCAATGATTTTGGAATTTTAATAAAGATCTATACCTGATTCTTCGGGCTTGTTCAACTTAAGACATGTAAGTTAGTTAATTAGTTGGTGGATAAATCTCCACTCCCACTGGAATTTTTTTCGGTGAGACTTTGTCACCTATACAATGTTTAATCTCCACTATTGATCTCATCTTAACTACCTAATTAGTTATTTAAGTTAATTTAAAATTATTAATTTAACTCCTACTTCGGCTGCCAAAATTATAACCGCCGAAATCAGTGAGTACTGGCAGTTATAATAATTAAAAGATTTGAATTTATTTCAATTATTATTTTAATAATTAGGCAATATCCCTCCCTTAAAATGTGGTAACATAATATTTTCACAAACTTCCCTATTTATTTAATCACTACGCAGCTTCTTCTTCTTTTTGTTATCGACTGCACAACGAAAATCCCACTGCCGCCATTGTTATGTATTTTAACATCCATTTTCAAAGACAGACACCCTCCCAAATACAACAATACAATTAATATTCAATGCAAACTAGTAAGGTACAAATACTAGTACTAAGTGGTTTGAAAAACAATTTCAGCAAACAGTAATCACAACTGAACATCGAATGAATCACAGGGCATGAATCATACAAACACAATGAGCAAACAGGAAACACAATTCACTTTCAAACCCACGTAGAAACCCTTACATTCACATTCGATTCCACAAAACACTAAAATTCAATTCGAAAATAACATGCCATCTGAACACTAGTATTCAACACAAACTAGTAATGGACAGATACTAGTACTCAATAGCAGGAGCAGAGTTGTGGTTTCAGATTTCTCGAGTTTCTTCCTCGATAAAGGAAATTGGCTGCGGCGGCGATCGAATCCTTCAAATCAGCATCTGCGAGTGACATGCAATGGAAGGAAAAAACGACCAGGACTCCGTTATGGAAGATAACATGCCGTCTGAGCACTAGTATTCAACACAAACTAGTAATGGGCAGATACTAGTACTCAATAGCAGGAGTAGAGTTGTGGTTTCAGATTTCTCGAGTTTCTTCCTCGGTAGAGGAAATTGGCCGCGGCAGCGATCGAATCCTTCAAATCAGCATCTGCGAGTGACATGCAATGGAAGGAAAAAATGACCAGGACTCCGTTATGTAAGATGGAAATCGGTAGATGGACTAAAATAACAAAAAAGGGAGGGATGAACGGCGGCAAGGGAAAGCCGAAAGGATTACCGGCGGCGAGGAGGAAGTCTGAGACGCGCCGCCACCGTCAAATGCTCCCGGGAGACCGCAAAGGCAAATGAGAGAGTAGAGAGTCAATCGAATCAGCTTCGAGAATCGAGCGAAGCTGGAGAGAGCCGCCGCACCGGAGAGAACACGCCGTCAGAGGAGAGAGCACGCCGTCAGGATGGAGCCTTTCCCTAGCTGATCGAAGGCAGAGAAGAGAAACAGAATCGGCGACGAGAGTGGGGAGAACCAGAAGACCGCCGGCGAGTGCTAGGCTACAGAGGAATCGCGCCCAACCGTGTGTCTTAGTCAGCAAAGGGGGGAGCCCAGTGGAGCGAAGGGGGGAGCCCAACGATTTCTGGTAGCCGGCACCGTCAACAGCGAAATCACGATGAAGAGGTATGGGGCGGTTGAAAATACCTAGGTAAGGGGGATAATTGGGGCGGCTGGGAAGTGGTAACAAAAAGGTAGGCTCAATAAAACCCCTATAAATACTAATAATCAGAACCGTTGAATATTAATTAAGTAGATCTAATGGCTACGATTGAATTTTAAATGGGGGACAAAGTCCCCACTTTGTCAACCACCGGGCTCCGCCACCCACCCCTCCCCCTCCCTCTCCCTGTTGTTTTTCTCTTTCCTTTATTTTTATTTTTTATCTCCTAGGTTGGTTCACAGTTTACGATATCTCTTCGGGAGATATCCTGAAAAAAAAAGTAAAACACAATCTTTACCCCGTTCATTAAATCATTCTCTGTTAGATTGTTAAAGCACGTAATATATAGTTATGGGTAAGGTTTAACGAATAACTACTTTAAATAAAGGCGTTTAAATAAGGTGCTTTAACTTGAACCGACAATCTCTGGAACGTCTTGACGGAAGGCTCGCCGGAGCTAAAGACGGAGTAATGGGAATGGGTGTTTGGTGCGATGCAAGCTTCGAATCGAGACTTAGGACAATTTATATAGTCTCATAAAGGTAATTTTTGCTCGACCAATTTATAAAATATGAATATAATCCTAATATGAGGGGCCACCATTGCTTTAGATTTGGTTGACGGAGTGGGGTCGACCTGACTGTAATTGGTCAAACTTTGATGTAATACAACACAAAAGAACGATTCTCAGGATTTTCCCCGTGCTCTAATGGGCTCCAGTGTTCAACGAGGCCTGATGTAAGGAAATTATATCACTTCCTCCCACACACACTTAACCTCATTTTAGAGGAGTATTACACCCCTTTCCTTTGGTTTTAGTGTCTTTTTAGCTTGTTTCGACACTTTACTCGATTATGGTGACTAGGGACTTTCATAGTCCATTTTTACTTGTTTCGAGTTGTTTTGATGTCGTTTCAGGTTATAGAGATGGAGAGTGTTGCGAGAGGGTTCATCTAGTTTGGACGGTGCCCCAATCAGAGGTTCGTGGCTCTTGAAGTGATCGTTTGAAGTTGGTAACCGGGAACATATTCCAGAGTGCGTTGGCTACCAGACACGACTGTGTAGCAATTTAGCGCATTTCCCACCGAACCTATTTTGGAAAAATGGGAGTTAGAGGCACTTTTGCCCGCGCCCAGGACCCAAGCACCTGCGCACTCCTGTCCGGCGCGCCTGCATGCGGCCCCTTTCAGAAATTAGTATATAAGCTCGACTTCATCTCCTTTGAAGGGGAGCTCGACTTTTTGGTGTCTCCAAAGCTTATTGATGAAGGAAGAAGGTCTCCACTCTCCCCAAGACCATTCCCCAAGGTCTCCATCCATTCATCCATCCCAAAACCAGTCAAGAGTTAAGAATGTCTTCTTCTTCTAGTTTTATGCTTAGGAACGTTGTTGTATTCTTCTTTCTTCCATGGCACATTAGACCTAGGGTTGGGGTGTGGGCTGAATCCATGGTGCAAATGTGTAAGAGTAAGCCATGGGGTTTAATTGGAGTGTTTGAGATTGTGTTTGTAAGAGTTTAACTCCTCTCTGTTTATGCAATCTTTTGTTCCACTTTCAATCTCTTTTTGTGCGCGAGGTGTTGATAGTGAGATAGACACCTTTTTGTCCCTTGTTGTTGATTGATTGGTCCCTAATTCATTTGATGCTTGTTAGGACCCGTGATAGATGTACTAATCTATTTGTGCTAAGTGAGACTGGTCCTTCTTAATTTGTCACTTAGGCATTCATCGAACATGTGGCGTGCATCATTGTTTTGGCTTAGTTAGCCAAGTGAGAGTAGTTAGCTTGCCTTGCTTTTGTGCCCCGGGTTAGAAACTCATTAAAGTCTCTTAGCTTAATCTCGGTGAAGTGTTAGAGGGGCCATAGTTGCGTTAGACTTGCTTTAACTCCCTCATTAACTCGGTTTCCCATTAAGTGGCCCCCAAGCTTGGTGAAGAACCCCCAAACCCCACCCGTTCATTTCATGTGAATCTTCCCTCGTTGATTGGTTTGTTTGGGTGCATCTTTTGTCGCTCTTACTTATTTCCATGCTCTTTGAGCCTCGTTGACTTATCCCCTTAAAGTTGATGTTTCAGTTCTTGTTTGTTGAGTGTTTGTTGTTTCATCCTTGTTGCATCCCGTCGATAGCTTTCCCCGTCTGAGTATGCTCCATTGAGGGGATCCCCCACTCTCCCCACGATCAAGGCCTCTGGACGCTCCATTGAGGGGATCCCCCACTCTCCCCACGATCAAGGCCTCTGGCCCGAGGGTGGTCGCCAGAAATAGAGGAGCGACAGAGTTACAACATCTGAACTTTTGGTGGTTGAAGATGATGACATCTTAGGCCAACATAATTTTTTCTTCAAAATGAATTAATAGATGTGAAACATCGTCGTTTCAAACTAAGGCTAAGTATATAATTGCTGCTTCTACTAGGATTCAAACTAGGAACCTCTGGGCTCCAAGTTTAAGTTATTAACCATTTTGTCCAATCCTAATTCTTAATTTCAATTACTCCAACATGATTACTTCTTAGGACAGTTCTCTTTCGTAAGTCCATCAGAGTTAATACTTGGCCAATTAATAAGAGTCGTTAACTGCCAATAACCTCCACAAATATTGATTAACACAATTCAAATCATATTGTGGTTAAATAAATCCAGGTAACATCAATTAAAAATTAGCGAAAAGGTTGTGCGTTAGATTCGAGTTGAACTCAAATCCGCAAGAGTTGAGTCAGTCTACTAACCACCCGCTTTGCCTTCCATTACTGTAATTTACTTATTTTTTCAACTATTTAAGACATGAAAATGAGATCCGATTCTCAACGTATACAACAATTTTTTTTTTTAAAATTCTGGTTGTGAAATCGGGGTGTAACATTTCTCTCCCTCCTTAAATAGGATTTTGTCCTCGAAATCAAATGGAATTTAGCGGTTAACGATGCCAAAACAAAAAGCAAACTAGACCAAATCACAAACGTGGGAAAGAAAAAATATCCCCATTTTATTATTGAAAAGTTAAGAGAGACAGATTAAAAACATAGTCACTAAACAGATAATAATGACCGTTTTCTCAAGTGGATCCACAGGTCGATCGAACACACCCCTGTGATAACTTGTGTGCACGGAGTAAACGAAAAAGATGATGGGGGGGGGGGAGGCATCCTGTCCCGAGTAGGATCGTCTTCTTCATGACGTAGTCCTCGTCGTAAACCCTTTCCAGACTGATCGCCCGACCCAATAGAGAGTGGAAGCCCAATCGCTTGGTCTTTGAGGGGTACCTCGTATAAGATGTAAACGGAGGGTAGTAGTGAGTTCAAGGGCGATCGGACTAGGACAAGGAACGAGGGTGATCAAAGGTAGGGAATAACGTACCGAGGGGATGATCCCTGTTAAATTCTGCCCCTTCTGTAGAGGAGTCAGTGCAGTATTTATAGCCCTGTCCTCTAGTGATGTGTCCATTGTGGATTGGTCGTCCTACTGTAGCGATCCCAGTCGTTCACCATAGTCACTGTGATGACTCCACGTCTCTCAAGCCGCTATGAAACCCTACGGTCGCTAGGGCTTTGTTAGTTGGCCTTCAAGGCTTAAAATTGGGCCGCCATTCTGAGGTGATCCAACCCTAAGGGCGAGGTCAACGAATCACTGAATTGTTGACTCTCGGAATGGCTGGTGGGCCCATAATCGTTGGGCCATGTGTCTAATCGTCAGGCTCTAGACAAGGGTCTGTGAGGCCCACAATCATGTGTCCAGGGCCTATCAGTTACAATCACGGTTACCCAATCACTTTAATCTTCCATTGAATATTTTATATTATATATGCACATTTAATTCAATGGTTTGGATGACTATTTAATGACAAGGATGATAAATTCAAACTTCAATGATCATTTTGTTAAGTTATCTAATCTAGTGATCATTTTGTAATTGGGGGTAATTAGATGACTGATATGGGAAGTGTGAGGGTTGTTTGCATTTTCCTATTACTTCACGTTTACATATATATAATACGGCTTGTGTTGGGCGAATTCTCCCAGCTAGAGTATGATGGTCTGATTTTTTGGTTTGACTGGTCAGGAATTCGGTCAAAGTCATTCACGGGCAAAAAACGTCTAATACCTAGGCTAATGCACCCATATCTGGGCAAAAATTATCAAAATTGTAATTAGTTTCGCTTCATAGTTATTTAGGTAATTAATTAATTAAATTTATTTATTTTGGTAAAAACCCGAAACTACATATTAAGGCCACAAAAGTTTTGGTCTCCCTACAACAAGATAAGAACAGGAAGAACTCATCAACGTCAGTTGGTGAGACGCAACACCGGAGTGTGGATTAGTGGCCGGAGGGGGTGAGTGATGTGAACCGCTGCAACTGTGGGCAGACGACCCTTAAACACCACAAGCTGATGCTCCTAGCAACGAGAAGAACCTATGAAACCGGGGTGGATTAGGACTTTGACCCACTAGCTATAAAGAGTTAGGAACCAGAAGTACGAAGTCGAGGGTGCCATGCCAAGAGATGGATGCTATTGATGATAAGCCAATCCTTAAGCAATGCACAAGCATATACTCCAAGGGGTTTAGAACAAAGTTCTGAAGGAGGTTTATTGATTCATAAAAGTTGTAAGTTGATAAAAGCGGGTTTACCAAGGTCGTATTCCACGGGGTTCTCTCAATGGCCTCTACTCACATTCCTCGTAGACGGTCTATTCATTTGAAAGGAGTTTTGATTTGAAATAGACATTAAAAACTTAAAGGAAACTAAAAGGAAGAAGAAAAATAAAGTGGTGCAAATCAAAGACAAAGGGGCTCTCTTGGTGGGTAGTTTCATCATGCTCAAGATGACTATTTGAACAAACAAGTCAATCAAGATCGAGTTTGCATTCGGATGACCATGCATTTCACTTTTATAGACTCGATGCACTCTCGTAGCACCTAATCCCTATCCCAATACCACTCAACTTAGGCTCTCGCTCTCAAGCTAAGTGAAAAAAGGATGCATTCTAAGTGTTTGATGAAATGCCAAGACACAAGACCCTCTCTTAAGACTCTATGACCACAAGGCTAGGCACAACACTCTCATATCAATGCCCTAACACTAAGAGATTCACCAAAAAGCCTTTTCAAACTCAATTGAATGAAAATCCACATGCACACCAAGTGTTCGATAAAATACCCAAGAGAGAAATCAAGTGAAAATGGTTGAAATAAGATGATCTAATCTCTTAGAACACACTCACTTCAATCCCTAGACCTACAATCTATGCAATCCAAGCACTCTCATGCATCAAATCACAATGAATGGACCAAATCAAGCAAACATGGCATAAAATGGCATTAAGAACAAGTCTAGGAATCATCCTCATACAACCAAGATCAATCATGGCAAGTTCTATACAATCATTCCTCTATCATAGCACAACTAATCTACCCATCCAAGATGAACCCTAGAAACTCAGCCACACATGGCCAAGGGAGTAAAGAGAAAAGAAGGAAGAATGGTCACCAAGAACACCATGGATGAATCCTTGAGATGATCTTCACTTCTCCACTTGTAAGCACTTCTCCCAAGGTTTGTTGGCTTCAATCCTAGCTCCAATGGCTTCAAATTGCTCCAGAAACGTGTTCTAGGGTTTGAGGGTTCGTGGATATGTGTTTGGGGTTCAAGAGATATCATCAAATTCCTCAAAATGGCCAAAAACAAGAGTATTTATAGTCCAGGGGACAGTGCACGGCGTGCACAGTGCACGGCGTGCACCCCTGCACTCTGCAGAAAACCCGATCTTGCAAGGCTCATATCTCCCTCGTCCGGCCTCCAAATGACCTCCCGTTTGCTCCTATGCGCTCCTTGTCATCCGTACTTTGAAGCCATAACCTGAAAATGCACAGAGGAAACTCCAATAGACCACGAATTTGGCTCCAAAGTGGCAACCGGACAACAAAATGACACTTTGCACAAAATCTCAAATAAAAGCATAAAAGTCATGTCATTTCACGAATAAACACGGGCATATCATAGGTCATTCATAAGCTTAAAATGCACTAATTAAAGTCACATCATAAGTATAAGGGGTGGCCGACGGCCTTATTATATAGGGAGAGAACAAGCTCTCCTCCCTGTTAGCTACTTCCTAAACTAGGATTAAAATAATCTAAATACTAATTAGGACATTTAAAATGCCTTAACAATCCCATCTTAAAAAGGAAAACTAACAAGGAAACATAAAATAGAATAATAATATCTTGGGACGCAAGGAAAAATCCTAAATAGGTAAAAACCGGCAATCCGGGCAAAAACCCTAATCCAGGCAGCATCCGTGGCGGTCGTGCATGTCTTGGGCTGGCTGGGCAAGGATTCTGACTCTGACTAGGCCTCCTCTTCGTGTTCTAGTCCTAGAAGGACTTAGGCCCGTTGATGACACGCTTTTGGCGTGCGTGTAGTCAAATAACTAATCTACCAAGGTACACTAGATCGTATTCTACTCGAGGTCTCTTCTTCTTGTTTACTCAAATATGTTGGCAAATTACTCAAGTTTAAACACAAGTTGTGCGTGGTGTGAGTTCCACGACTTCTAATCTAACGAACAAGGAAATAAAAGACAGAAAAAGTAAAAAGATTGACTAACAGGAAGATAGACGAGCTTAGATTTCGAATCCCCCTTCGTTCACTAGAGCATTGGCAATCAACAGATCAGCGAATTTCAATTCTCGTTCAATCAATTCTAAGACACCACCATAACTCCTGACCCTTAGGTTTAAGACTGGCGAACATTCGCTCTATCCGATCTAGCTACCAAGATTAATTAGTCGCCCGGGTACGGTCGCCTCTTGCGACAACTTAACTAACTGGTGGAATTACTAATGATTAATGAGTTACTCTTGAAGCGGATTAATCCTAACTGGTTCCTACGAAAGGCACACTCCAATGAATAGGTTAACTGGTTGAATTGATGTTTTAAAGAGAGGCGAGCGTTCGCTTCTATCCTCAGCTTAACAAGAATCTAAACTAGGTGATCAAGGAAGACAAGTTTATGCGCCAAAGCAGGGAAGCTGTCTGGCGACTAACCCTAGCTTGCATAAACCTAATCTAGGCGACCAACCAGAAGAGAAACATAAACAATGAAGAACAAAATAACCATGCAAAGAGAAACTGATTGAACTTTGAATCTAATTACCGCCGATCCGTGACCACTTTAAAGCCATGGGTCACTTAGGGTTCATCTAATCTAAGCTCTACGAGTTTAGCTACTCATGTTCATAACAAAAGAATCAAAGACAAAGACAGAGTTCATCTTAAACAGAGGAAGAACAGAAAAGGATATGAAAAACCTAATTAAGGAGACTTCGGCGAAGCTTCGATCTCCGGTAATCTTCAATCCTAGCTCCGAGTCTCCGAGGTGAAGGGATGACGTCACGATCTCTTCCTGACTCTTCGAACTCTCAACTCTCCTCCAGAACTCGTGAGAGTTCTGAAATTATGATGTATTATCCAGTATATCTGTTATAGGGCCGTCGGTTAAGTATTTATACTTAACCCTAATACCGCCGGATTTTGCCTGGAATTTTTGCCGAAAACCTATGAAGTTTTCGCCGAAAATTCCTTTGTAAATGACTTGACTGCTCGGCTGTTTCTCCTATGATTTTCGGACCTTAGGGTTCTCGGCGAAAACTTCTCTTGGTTGAACTCAGCAGATTTCTTCTTGAGTTTTCACCGAAAACCAGGGGATTTTCGCCGAAAACTGCAGTGTAAATTGGAGCAGGATTTGATTCGACTTGATTGACTTCTTGGATCGATTCTGGTGCGATTCCTCGAGGTTCCAATGCCTTAGACACGTCCTTGGTTACTTTATTTGACGGCAAAAACCTGTGCTATCATGAAAACACTAGAAAACCATCAAATAGACCCGAAACGGGCCAAAGTAACACAAATGGCACGAGATAGAGCAGTTGAGTGAATATTCGCTATTCTACCCTAAAACCATGTCTTAAGCAAGGAAATATCGCTTAAATGAGGCTGATAATCACGTCAAATCGAGTGTCATCACCCGTGGTCTTCTGGATGTGTCAGGAAGTATTCCTGGCCCGGATGGGAGTCCTTGGCTCGGTAGGATTGCATGTATGGACCAAGATCATGTATGAGCACTTCCCTATGTGGCTCCTCCTTCATTTCTCCTCCAAATGAAACTCCGTTTGTTGGAGCATGTTCCTGAGGCTTCAAGCTATCCAGGACAACTGGAATTTCCCAAAAGGCCCGAGCCATTTGGTGGCTTGGCCCAAAGTGCTCTTCTGTGGCGCCTGGCGCCAGGCCAGCCGCCCGGGGCTGGCTCAGGACTCGGCCTTCTCCATTTCTGGCCAGGCCTTCTGCATTCTGCTTTGGCCAAGTCTTCATCAGTGTCCTCAGAGGGTCTTCAAGGGCTGGAGCTGGTCCAGGGCTCGTGGCAATTGGCATAGGGCCTAGTGCTTGCCTTTGGCCAGATCCTGGGCTCGCTCTGGGGCCTGTCTTCGGGTGCCACCCTCTGCTGGCCAGGTATTCCTGTGTCCTTTGTTTCCTGTACTCCAGGATGCTTCTAGAGGATCCCAGGGGTGTTCAGTTCCTCCGAGGCTCATGGGGATCGGTCCAAGGCCTATTAGGGACCCTAGGCTCGACCCTTGGTCCGACTTGGGGCTCGGATCGGGTGCCTTGACTGGCATCCAAGCTAGGGTGGCCTGCCTGACATCCTAGCTTGCTTGGCTACTGGTGGGGGCCTAAGCCTGTATTTGGTCACGTAACTAGGCCTTATGATGTGTTGAAGAGCTTTCCTTGGCCTCACACGCTTCTTGTAAGGCCTTAGGGTTCTTTCCTTGACTGGAGACCCTGGTGGGGTATATGAGTACCTGTTGGCATTGGGGAAGCTGTGTAGGATCACATCATCCCCCTCTTCTTGCCTTGGATTCGTCCTCGAATCCATCGTGGCGCTCGTTGTGCACTCATCAAGCCTCTCCAAATTTCAGTGACTTGTGTGGCCATGTTAGGGGGAGACTCAGCCTCATCTCCTGGTTCTGGAGTATCA
Organism: Linum lewisii; assembly: GCA_034768395.1. Taxonomy (NCBI): domain Eukaryota; kingdom Viridiplantae; phylum Streptophyta; class Magnoliopsida; order Malpighiales; family Linaceae; genus Linum; species Linum lewisii. The sequence continues at coordinate 15,205,079 of CM068303.1, forward strand.
CTAGAATCGGTGAAAGACCAAGGTTCTGGTCCTTTGGAGCTTGGGCTATTGGTGACCATGATCTCTTCCTCGGAGGGGCTATCCACGAGGATGTCTAGGCTTGGGGAGGTCACAGGTGAGGGTGTTTCCTCAGTTCCCAAGCCCATTTCTTTATCTCCCTTGGTCTGGACACCTTCTTCTTCATTTAGCTCCATAATTTGATCGTTCCCGATCGGGCCAGCCTTTAAAATTCTATGGGAAACAACTTCCCATTGAATGCTGGCGGATGCCGTGGCGTTCCAGTGTGGGCCGGGGCTGGTCCAGGTGTTGGGGAAGTCTTGGGGTGTGCCGGGGCCGGACTGGAGTGCATTGGGATCGGGCTAGCCAGGGGCCCTGTATCGGGGTCAGTCTGGGTTGTACCGGGGCTGGGCAGAGCGCTGGCGCCGGGCTGGCCTGGGCAGAGCGTCGGGGCTAAGTAGAGTGCTGGCGCCGGGGCTGGGTAGAGTGCTGGTGCCAGGGCGGGGCTGAGCGCCAGGGCTGGGGTGAGCGCCGACGCTGGGCTGAGCGCTGGGGCGGTGCTGGGCGCCGGCTCTAGGGTTGGGCAGCTTTCTGGGCTCCGGGGCTTGGGCCTTTAAGAACATCCCAAAGAACTTCTCTAGCCCTTCTGACTTCACTTCTTCTCCTTCCTCCGAATCAGTTTCTTCTTCTTCCTCCATCTTCTCATCCTTTTCATCATCCGTCTCGATCTCTCCTTCTCTCATCACCATGGTCCTTTGATTGGGGCAATCCCTTGAGACGTGTCCTCTTCCATGACATTTAAAGCACACAATTCCACTAAGACGTGGGTTAGAATTCTGAACATTAGGAGTAGATTGAGTAAGTGTTACCCGTGGTGCCGCATCTTTAGGGTTAGGGTTTGCTCTAGGCACGGTGCTCTGGGGATGTCCTGGCTTCCATGGGGGCTGGCTGGTACTGGAGCTCCCTCTCCATTGGCTGTTGGCTGGGGGGGGGGTTGGCCTCCTTCACTACAAAAAATTGACCTTTAGCTACTGCAACATTACAATGGCATGAAAATGCAGTAGCAAATAGTTAGTATTTGCTACGACAATCACTATTTCATGTAGTAATTCGCAGTAGCAAATACTATTTGCCACACCATTATTTGCGACGGGATGCTGGGTGTAGCAAATAGTGGTTGTGGCAAATAGTAATTTGCTACTGCAAAATTACTACATGAAATAGTGATTGCCGTAGCAAATACTAACTATTTGCTACTCTTGCATTTTCATGCCATGTAATTTTGTGTAGTAGCTAAAGTCAATTTTTTTTGAGTGCTTGTATAGCCTCTCCTCATTCCCTCTCCACTCGGATTGGCTAGGGATTTCAAGTCCTTCATAGTCACATAGTTGGTATTTTGACTTGGTCATGATTCCATGTGTAGGCCTCCTACAAACCTGGCTATTCTGGCCTCCTATTCCTCTTGAGGTCTAGCTCACACTAACATCTCTATCTCTTTGTGTATCTCCCGGACATGTACTTGCCTCAAGGTTTGGAGTGAGGTGTGCAAGTTCGGATGTAGGCAGCGGACAAACCTCTTCCTCATCTTCCTCTGAGGTCTCTCCATGACTCTATAGGTACCTCCTCATCTCTTTGCACCTGTCTCTTGAATTGGCTCCACCAAAGAGCACCATAATCAGTAAATTCAAGGGTAGCCATGATTACCTTTTTCCGCTCCGAATAGTTGTGGCACTCAAGGAAGTCTTCCATGATCCTCTCCCAATATAAGTACTCATCCGCATCGGTCTTGCCAGCAAATTTGGGAATTGTAAGCTTGAGATTGCTCACATCATCATCAATCTCTTGGCTAACCTTCTAGCCCTCCGGTTGAGATCTCTATGGGGTTCTTCTTCATAATCTTCTCGGTCATCTCTTCTCTCAAGCCTTGCTAGGGCTTCTTGTATTCTCGCCATGATTCCTCCTATATTACGGACCTGGCCCTCAAAATTCTCCATTCTCTCATCTGCCATGGTTAGTTACAAGAAAGCAGAAGCTATTTTCTATCCCCTCTTCTTAAAATCACTCTTACAATGAAAGGAAACAAAGTTGGCAAGGGTGGCCTTGCTTTTATTCTTTTTCTTAGCCTTTTGATATTTTCTAGATGGCTTTTGATGGCCACCGATTTTCTTTGCCTTACAATGCAATAACAATACAAGGGGAGTTTTTGAAACTAATTTTCTGAAACGCAAGAAAAGTAAAGGATATGGATCCAAAAGTGAACTTGGAAACTAGGATAGGGGTTGGCCCTAATGTTGAACCGAAGCTCTGATACCAACTGATGTGAACCACTGCAATCGTGGGCTGAAGACCCTTAAACACCACAAGCTGATGCTCCTAGCGACGAGAAGAACCTATGGAACCAGGACGGATTGGGACTTTGACCCACTAGCTATAAAGAGCTAGGAACCAGAAGTATGAAGTCGAGGGCGCCACGCCAAGAGATGGATGGTCTTGATGATAAGCCAATCCTTAAGCAATGCACAAGCACATACTCCAAGGGGTTTAGAACAAAGTTTTGAAGGGGGTTTATTGATTCATAAAACTTGTAAGTACAAGGGGTGGCCGACGGCCTTATTATATAGGGAGGGGACAAGCTCTCCTCCCTATTAGCTACTTCCTAAACTAGGATTAAAATAATCTAAATACTAATTAGGACATTTAAAATGCCTTAACAATCTCATCTTAAAAAGGAAAACTAATAAGGAAACATAAAATAGAATAATAATGTCTTGGGACGTAAGGAAAAATCCTAAATAGGCAAAAACACCGGCAATCCGGGCAAAAACCCTAATCCAGACAGCATCCGTGGCGGTCGGGCATGTCTTGGGCTAGCTGGGCAAGGATTCTGACTCGGATTAGGCCTCCTCTTTGTGTCCTATTCCTAGAAGGACTTAGGACCATGGTCTTTTGGACGTGGCAGCACGTATTCCTGGCCCGGATGGGAGTCCTTCGCTCGGTAGGATTGCATGTATGGACCCGGATTGTGTATGAGCACTTCCCTACGTGGCTCCTCCTTCATTTCTCCCCCAAATGCAACTCCGTTTGTTGGAGCGTGTTCCTGAGGCTTCAAGCTATCCAGGACAACTGGAATTTCCCAAAAGGCCCGTGCCATTTGGTGGCTCGGCCCAAAGTGCTCCTCTGTGGAGCCCGGCGTCGGGCCCGACTCAGGACTCAGCCTTCTCCATTTCTAGCCAGGCCTTCTGCATTTTTCTTTGGCCAAGTCTTCAGGAATGTCCTGAGAGGGTCTTCAAGGGCTGGAGCTAGTCCAGGGCTCGTGGCGATTGGCCTAGGGCCAAGTGCTTGCATTTGGCCCGATCCGGGGCTCGCTCCGGGGCCTGTCTTCGGGTGCCACCCTCTGCTGGCCAGGTATTCCTATGTCCTTTATTTCCTGTACTCCAGGAATTCTTCTAGAGGATCCCAGGGGTGGTCAGTTCCTCCGGGGCTCGTGGGGATCGGTCCAGGGGCTATTAGGGCCCCTAGACTCGGCCCTTGGTCCGGCTTTGGGCTCGGATCGGGTGCCTTGACTGGCATCCAAGCTAGGGGTTGCCTGAATGAAATTCTAGCTTGCTTGGCTGGTGGTGGGGGCCTGAGGCTGTATTTGGTCACGTACCTAGGCCTTATGATGTGTTGAAGAGCTTTCCTTGGCCTCACACGCTTCTTGTATGTCCCTAGGGTTCTTCCCTTGACGGTAGACCTTGGTGGGGGTGTATGAGTACCCATTGGCATTGGGGCGGCTGTGTAGGATCACATCAGTGAGGCGGTAGGTGGAGGAGCGCGGCCAAAAGAGCAGCGATGACCAACTGGAGCAACGACGGGGGAGTGTGGGGGGGGGGAGAGAAGCTTCACCACCTCCGACGATGGTCTAGTCGTTGATTTCCTCTTCCTCCAATTCTAAAGTTCCATTTCACGGTGCTCATTCAATGAAGATGATGAAGAAGAAGAAGACGAGCTTCAAAAGCTATCCATCTCGCGTGGCGAAAGCTTCTTCACCAACACTAGATTGCCCGACGAAGCTTCCTTAATCTTTGGTAATGTTTTTTCTGGTTTACTTCAATCAGCATCATCTTTAATGATTGGTTTGCCGGTAGAGGACTTCTCTCTGTTTTTGGTTCGTTCGAGCTGCTATGAGAATTGTAAAGATGTGTGTTAAGACCTTAGTAGAGTGTAGAGTAGGTTAGTTTGCCAGATGTTATGGCGTTTTTTGCATCATTTAAGACTGCCATTGGATTCATTAGGGTTTTTGTAAATGCTTAATTCATAGGGATTAGGTATTAGAACCTGCTTGATCGTTTAAGGTAGAACTACCATAGCTTCAACTTAAAATTTGAGTCGTTGAACTTCATAATTTGGGAGGTGGAGTTTACAATAGTTGGAATTGAATAATGGATTTCTTGAACTTCAAAATTTGAGGTCATATCACCATTATGGGGATAGGAGTAAGTGTGAAAATTGGGAGTAATAGAGGCAGAGCCATCAATGGGGGAGAGCGGCAGAGGAGCACACGAGGTTGAATAGAGGAGCGGTGACCGACATAGGAGCAGTGGCCGGTGGATCGATGTTGAAGAATAGTGATTTATCACATAGTGATGACACTCGATTTAACGTGATTATCAACCTCATTTAAGCGACATTTCTTTGCTTAAGACATGGTTTTTAGGGTAGAATAGTGAATATTCACTCAACTGCTCTATCTCGTGCCATTTGTGTTACCTTGGCCCGTTTCGGGTCTATTTGATGGCTTTCTAGTGTTTTCATGTTAGCACAGGTTTTTGCCATCAAATATAGTAGCCAAAGGACGTGTCTAAGGCATTGGAACCCCCAAGAATCGCACCGGAATCAACCAGAGAAGTAAATCAAACCAACAAAAATCCTGCCCCCATTTACACATATATTTTCGGCGAAAACTTCCTAGAGTTTTCGCCAAAAACTCAAGAGGAAATTGGCAGATTATTACAAGGAAAAGTTTTCGGCGAAAACCCTAAAGTTTTCGCCGAGAACTCCAAGCAAATTTGAGCAGAGGAAACAGACGGATCAAGCCACATTCTCAAAGGGAATTTTTGCTGAAAACTGTCTGAGTTTTCGGCGAAAACTTAAGCTGTTTCCAGCTGAACCGCGGTTAGGCTTAAATACAAAAACCGGCGGCTGAAATTGGGATCTCATAACTTACAGTTTGGACGAAAATTCCAAGACAGAGACTAGAGAGAGGAAGAGTGAAAAGAGTTCGAGGAGCCAGGAAAGGATCGTGACGCCATCCTTCCATCTCGGAGAACTAGTGCTAGGAGTTGAAGATTCAGCAGATTGAAGCTGCAAGGATTCGTCGAAATTAGGTTTTACAGTTCTTCTCTGTCTTTCCCACCTGAGATGTATTCTTTGTTCGACTTCGATTCTTCTGTATTGAATATGAGTAGCTAAACTCATAGAGCTTAGATTAGATGAACCCTAAGTGATCCAGGGCTTTAAAGCGGTCACAGATCGGCGGTGATTAGATTCGAAATTCATTCAGTTTCCCCTTCATGTTTAATTTTTCTTTGTTCTCTGTGTTTCTTGTCTGGTTTGGCCGCCTAGATTTTATTCTTTTTAAGCTAAGGATAGAAGCGAACGCTCGCCTTACTTTAAAACACCAAATCGACTAGTTAACCTATTCATTGGAGTGTGCCTTTCGTAAGAACCAGTTAGGGTTAATCGACCGCAAGAGTAACTCATAATTCGTTAAGTAATTCCACCAGTTAATTAAGCCGTTGTGAGATGCGACCGTACCCGGGCGACTAATTAATCTTGGTAGCTAGATCGGATAGAGCGAATGTTCGCCAGTGTTAAACCTAAGGGTCAGGAATTATGGTGGTGTCTACGAACTGAATGAATTAGAATTGAAAATCGCTGGTCTGTTGACTGCTGTTTGATGACACTCGATTTGACGTGATTATCAGCCTCATTTAAGCGACATTTCCTTGCTTAAGACACGGTTTTTAGGGTAGAATAACGAAATTCAATCAATTGCCCTATCTCGTGCCATTTGTGTTACCTTGGCCCGTTTCGGGTCTATTTGATGGTTTTCTAGTGTTTTTATGTTAGCACAGGTTTTTGCCGTCAAATAAGTAGCCAAGGACGTGTCTAAGGCCTTGGAACCTCGAGGAATTGCACCAGATTCGATCCAAGGAGTCAATCAAACCGAACCAAATCCTGCTCCCATTTACAAAGGAATTTTCGGCGAAAATACCTAGGATTTTCGGCAAAATCAGTGAACAAATCGGCAGTGCATTCAAGAAGACATTTTCTGCGAAAATGCCAAGTTTTCGCCGAAAACATTTGATCCAAAAAACACAGGAGAAACAGCCGGCGGTCATCCCCATTTACAAAGGAATTTTCGTGAAAATTCCTTAATATTTTCGCCGAAAATCCTAGTTAAAATCCGGCGGTATTAGGGTTAAGTATAAATACTTAACCGGCGGCCCAAAATCATGATACTTTTGAATATACCTTTCATAATCAGGATTTGGAGGATTCTCTCATGTTCTGGAGTGAAGAGTTAGAGTTCGAAGAGCCGGAAAGAGATCGTGACGCCATCCCTTCCATCTCGAAGACTCGGAGCTAGGATTGCAGTTTACCGAAGATCGAAGTCTGCCAAAGTCGTCTTAATTAGTTTTTCAGATTCTTTTCTGTTCTTCCTCTGGATGATGAACTCTCTCTTTGTCTTTGATTCTTTTGTGATAAACATGAGTAGCTAAACTCTTAGAGCTTAGACTAGATGAACCCTAAGTGACCCAGGGCTTTAAAGCGGTCACGGATCGGCGGTGATTAGATTCAAAGTTCAATCAGTTTCTCTTTCATGTTTGATTTGTTCTTCATTGTTCATGTTTCTTGTCTGGATTGATCACCTAGATTAGATTCTTGTTAAGCTAAGGATAGAAGCGAATGCTCGCCTTACTTTAAAACATCAAACTGAACAATTAACCTTATAATTGGAGCGTGCCTTTCGTAGGAACCGGTTAGGGTTAATCCACTGCAAGAGTAACTCATAAATCGTTAGTAATTCCACCAGTTAAGTTAAGTCGTTGCGAGAGGCGACCGTACCCGGGCGACTAATTAATCTTGGTAGCTAGAATGGATAGAGCGAACGTTCGTCGGTCTTAAACCTAAGGGTAAGGAGTTATGGTGGTGTCTTAGAATTGATTGAATGAGAATCGAAATCCGCTGATCCGTTGATTGCCAATGCTCTGGGGAACGAAGGGGGATTCAAAGTCTAAGTTCGTCTGTCATCTCTGTTTTCAACCCTAATTTCCAATCGTTTTTAGTTTCAATTTTTAATTTCTCTGCATTTCTTAGAATTAGAAGTCGTGGAACTCACACCACGCACGAAGTGTTTGCATCCGAGTAATTTCCCAGCTTATTTGAGTAGTCGATCATAGAAGACCCGTGGAATACGATCTACCCTAGCTTGTTAGCTTTGTTAGTTATTTGTTTGAACCCGCACAACGATCTTAGGTTCACCAAATTTGCGCCGTTGCCGGGGACTTCTTTTGATTGTTTGAAAGAAGAACTGACAATTTATTCTTCTACTTTCCATCTTTCACTTTTCCACCCACTTCGATTTTACACTGGTTTTTGTTTATTTTTGTTATTTGTAGGTTGTTCACAGGTTTATGCACCACCGCCCTCTCACGCATCTCCAAAGCGCCAAGAACGACAAGGCTAAGAGTATAGAGAGACCAAGCAGTTCTGCTCCACCTCGACAATCACAGATTCCAAGGAGAGGCAGAACCAATCCACCTCCATCCATCACTCCGATTAAGATCGAGGAACTGAAGGAGAGTCCCTCATCTTCACCTTTACCGTCACCTTCGTCCGTTTCATACACCAAGTCACTCTCACCTCCTCCATCTCCTACCATGACTGATCATTTACCACCACCACCACCACCAGGCGGAGATCCACCACCGCCACCTGCACAGAAAAGTCTAGCTGATTACAACAAGCCGAGAGCGACTAGCGTTTGATCTGCCATTGCCGTACCGCGCATTGAAGGAGATCCTGACTATGAGATCAAGATTCCATTCTTGACTATGATCTCTAGGGATCTACAGTTTGAAGGCAAGCCCCTAGACAATCCGTGCACTCATCTTGCGGATTTCCTTGATCTCTGCAGCACTTTCAAGAACGGAAACCTCAACAAGAACACTCTTTGTTTGAGAGCTTTTCCGTTCTCTCTGAAAGGCGTTGCTAAGAGGTGGCTTACTGGGAAACCACCTGGATATTACACTGATTGGGATACTATGGCTCAGGACTTCGTTGAAGAATACTTTCATCCTGCCAGAACAACAGCCATCAAGGACAGCATTGCCAGATTCTCCTAGAAAGAAGGAGAAAGCTTATACGATACTTGGAATCGATTCCAAGAACTTCTCTACAACTGTCCTCATCATGGATTCGAGCAGAGGCAGTTAGCTGAAATCTTTGCTCGAGGTCGTCAAGAAGAATCTGCTAAATGGGTCAATTCTCTAGCTGAAGGGGATTGCACTACACTCACACCTGAAGCTGCTCTTCTTCACTTCGCAAACTGTGCTTCCAAGTCAAAGAACTGGGAACGACAATCTGAAGGATCAAGGAGGAAGCTCGATCTCGAAGCAGCTATCAAGGCAGAAGTAGAGAAGCATTTGAAGAAGTCTACCACATCGATCAAGCCGCCAGCAGCTTCTGTCTACGTTGCTGATTGCGAATGGTGTGGAGCTTGTGCACATAATGGAGGCCGTTGCCAGAATTTTGGTAAGACAGAAGTCTAGGTCTGCCGAAGAGGTAAATTTCGTTCAACAATGCTTCGTTAATAATCAGAATGGTTATGCTGGCTACCGCAACTTCAGGCAGCAAGGGAACTATCAAGACAGACCTCCCTACCATAATGGCGCCAACCATAACCAGAACCAAAATAACCGCCCAGCTGGTCCAGCTCAGGATCAGAAGCCTAACCATCCGCCGGCAGGTGTCTATCAGCCGCCGCATCGCAATCCGGGTAATTATGGAACTGCTCCTGGCAATCGCCAGAATCAATATTTGAATAACACCTATCCAGGGCAGCAGTACCAGAAGGAAAACAACGTCAGTGACCTGGATAAGAAGCTTAGTAAGATCATCACCAGACTCGATGATCATGACAGTCAGTTTAAAGTCAAGCTCTTCTCAATCAAGAACAGATAGCCGCCGGTCAAAGAATTGAGCAAGCTGTGAACAACATCTCGAGCATGCTAGCATCTGGTCGACCATTTGGCCAACTTCCGAGCCAGACAGAGCCGAATCCGAGAAAGGAGCAAGCCAAGATGGTAACCGCTCAAAAATTTACAAGCTTATCTGCTGACGCTTGTTCTGTTTTACACAGGATCGCTGAATCTCCAGAAAAGAAGGAAGCACTAAAAGTGGCGCCTAAGGAGGATGATCCTCCTCTTGCACCGTACGTCGTGAAGCCTCCCTTTCCAAGAGCATTGCTGCCAAATGCAAGGATCGAGACTGGCATGAAGGGGAATAAAGAAGGATATCCTGACGCTCGTAGCAAGAAACCTTCCTCTCCATATCCAGCTAAGTGTTCTGATCCTGGTTCTTTCACTTTACCTCTTGTCATTAATGATGTTGAAATAGAACGCTGTTTGGTTGATCTTGGCGCGTCTGTTAATGTTATGCCTATGAGTCTATATGAAAAACTGAACTTAGGAGAACTTGAACCGCCTAGTATGCAACTGGTCTTTGCTGATAGATCACTTAAAACCCCTAAGGGGAGAGATAAAAGACGTTGTTACTAAATGTGGTCCTTTCATGTTCTTAGCTGACTATGTGATCATTGACACTAGTAAGGATGATTCTACCATTCTCATAGGACGACCTTTCATGGGTACTACTGGAATGCAAATTAACGTTCCAAATGGTTCTTTAACTTTGAGAGTTGGTAAAGAAACGATAACATTCTGCCTTAAAGACGGAATGAAATATAACCCTAAGAGTGAAGAATTTCATTGTTTAGCTGTTGAAACTGTGGAGTTGACTCCGGTCAGCTCCGGTACTGATGTCTCTTCTAGTGTGCCTAGATCAATTGCTGTTGCAGGTGCTGGACAGGTTATCAAGCAGAAACCGAAATCTGTTCTTTAGCAGCCAAAGAAGAAGGAACTGAAAGCCTTTTCTAAACCACCGAGCACAAAACCTAGCAGACCTTGAGGAAAGAACAAGAAGATGAAGACTCAAATGGTCTGGAGACCAGTTGTGCCGCCACCATCTACCGAGCCAACTGCACCACCAATTCGTTCCAAGCTACCGGCGCCGGAACAAGTATGGAGGGAGAAGCCGAAAGCATCTCCTAAGGACATACTGACGATCACCGATCCTGGTGATATCAAGCCGGAGATTAAAGAAAAGAAGGAGCTGATCGTTCTCATTCCATCCACTATCTTCCTTGTGGAAGATGATCCCTTGACAGAACTGTTCGGACCATTCAAGATCACTGACCACCTTCCTGACGGACGTACCAAACTCTTACACGCGAACGGGAAGAAATTCATGCTCACCGGAGAAGCCCCGAAGCTCTACTTTATGAACTCCGATGCTAGCATTAAGGAGAATCTGAGTTGGGATGTCTCCTAATACCATCCAGGTATCGTCCAGCTCAAGGACGTTAATAAAAGAGCACTTCGTGGGAGGCAACCCACGGCTGGAGTCAGTTTTTCATTTGTGTCAACCTTAGTGTTTTAGAGTCGGTTCGGGGGAGCCAAAAGTGTCAGTTTGTTTGATTTCTTATTTTTCGTGTGTAGTCTATGTGTCGTAGTGTCGTTTGCAAGTCGTTTGAGGTTGTTCCGATTTTTGTGGATTTAACTGTGATTTTCTGAAGATTGCCGGGTTTGCGAAAATATTTTCAATTGTACAGGTCAAAATTTTCGGCGAAAATGCACCCTATTTCTCGGCGAAAATGCCTTTAAAATTCCATTGAGTTTCCAGAGTTTTTTAACACAAATTTTTGGCGAAAACTTATCAACATTTTTGGCGAAAATATCCTTGAAAACCGGCAGTACTTTTTCACTGAAAATTTCAGCGAAAACTTACCCATATTCTCGCCGAAAATCTGTTCAAAAATCAACAAATTTTTCACTTAAAAATCCGGTTCAACCCTCTCTCTCTCCTCACTTTCTATTTTCGAAAATTTCCCAAAACTTTACCCTGTTTCCGAAAACCGCCGCCGCCTCCATCATTTTCGTCGCCGCCGCCGCCTCCATCATTTTCGTCGCCGCCGCCGCTGCCATCGCCGACCGCCACCGCTCCCTTCCCCTCCTATTTTCGATCATTTTAAGCCCTAGAACAACCGAATCGGAGCTCTACAGCTCTAGTTCACCCAAACCCTAAAACCTTCGATTTTTCACCGATTTCTCCCAATCCGTTCGTTTTTAGCATCCATGGCTTCAAGGTAAGTTGTAGAAATTTTCATTACGAATCTTTTGACATATTGATTGCTGAATTTCATCGAAGTTGACTTTTGGTTGACTTTTCGGTTTGCCTCGATTTGCGTGCCGACTGATTTCGTGTGAACTAGGTTAGCTGAATTTGTTGAACTGTTCTAGCATGCGTAGGGAGTTTCGTGCTTAATTTTCATATCGTTTGATCGTGTGTTGCTATGCATAAGATTGATTCTTTGTGGTGTTGACTTGTGAGAAATGTCGGTTTGACCATGAACTGTTTTTGATCATTTGGTTGCCTTATGTGCTCAGTCACGTCATATCATTGTGTTTGACATCTGGGATCATATTATACCGTCATTCTCCGCTTTGGGGTAGTCTTGCCATGATTTGGGTTCAATATTCTATTACGTTGACTTTTGGAATGTCGGTTTGACTTCTGAACTCTGATTGTGATAATTCCATTCTGGCTGTTCCTAAGCATGTGTTTTATTGTTTGTGATTACCGGTTAATCTGCTTTGCTTATCCCCACTCGGTTTTCCTCATTTCTTTGTGAAATTGAGTTTTTCCACTAAGTGTGGGGTAGGATGCTAGAGAGACTAATTTGGTTTCATTCTGTTTTTAGGAACACCACTTCTGAGCGCAGGACCAAGGCGCGACTTGATGGCGCCTCGAGCTCCCGAGTTACCGCTCCCGTCACACCCGCCGTCCAGGGCCCTCCACCAGCTTTCCCTGACCGTGGGGGTACCACCGCACCGTTGCTTGCCTACCCCAGCACTACTTTGCACGCTACCAGCGGTTCGAGAACACCCCTGGAGCTAATGTTCGCCCCCTGTCCATGGAGTCGCTCTCGGACCACGATGATGACTGGTACTGGAACGTGCTCGATGCACTGACCCATTCCGGCTTGCTGGAGCTGACCACGCTCGCCGTCGACTTCCCAGACATCGCTCTCCAGGAGTTTTGGGTGACATTCGAGCTGGACGAGCACAAGAGGAGGCAGCACAAGAAGGTTGTCACCTTCTATCTAGGCGGGGTGCACAGGGAACTCACATATGATGAGTTTGCCGCTCGCCTCGGTATTCCCCATGAGCACTACCATGGTCATCACTTCGGCTGGGAGGACGACGACGAGGAGTACCATGCACTCTGGAGCCACATGACTGGAGTGCCTGACGATCGCCTCAGGGACCATAACTCAGTTAAGTCGCTCTCTCACCCTTTCTTTAAATACATTCATATGGTTTGGCGTAGATCGCTATTATATGCTCCAGAGAAGGACCGCCACCATATCAGCAAGGACGAGCTTCTTCTTCTTCGCGCCATCCGGGAGAGATATCCTCTTCATCCCGGATGGGTGCTTGCTCGCCTACTCCGCAAGAAGACTCAGAGATCAGGTGGCCCCTGCTCACTCTTGGGAGACAACTTTGTGGGCCGACTCATCATCTCCTTCGGCCTCAGCCAAGAATATGGCCCGAACATCCCACGCCGCAGAGTACGCACCGTTGGAGGTGATTTGGCGGTCGAGTACAACCTCGATCTGGACATCAGCCCCTTGGTAGCAGCGGATCCTCCTCTCGAAGATGAGGACGAGTCGGAGGAAGAAGATGAGTCTGAGCAGCAGCAGCCCTAGCCGCAGCCAGTGTTTCATGACCATATACCCTCGCCACATCATCAGGCTGGGTATGCACACCAGTCGCCGCCGCACATCCCAGATCCATACCAGGTGCCTCACCCTCAGCACCGACCGCACCCCGCGGACAATGGTGAGCTGTATGAGCGACTGCAGGAGTGGCGCATCACCGACACCGCCACTCAAGAGGCGAGATGGACTATTATGCAGCAACATATGCGCCGCTCCGACGAGCGGTATGAGGCACAGCTGGCGTGGCAACGTCAGCTCGGCGATTACCTCCACTTTCCACCTCCCGACGCGCCTGCTGAGCAGTGATCGGGTTGTATCCTGTTTTTGTCCCTTCTTTTTATTTATTATTTTTGGATTTCGATCCAACTTTTTTCTGTGTGGATCCGGGACACTTGTCCCAGTTTCCTTTTTATGTTTCATTTGTTTTTGTTTTGTAGGCAGTAGGGAGATTCCCTTTGCTTCGCTTTGGTAGATTGCCTCCGCTCCGAGGACCCGTGCTCATCCCCTACACCAACCATCTCGGTCCAGGTTCTTCTACTTCACTCTGAACTCTAATTTTAGTCCTGTGAGGACACAATCCAATTTAAGTGTGGGGTAGGATGCTAGAGAACCTTGCATGAACTTGATTGCCCTTGATTGTGTTTTTGTGTGCCTCGTGATTCCATTCCAGTCTCTCTAGCATTAGAATGGCTCAGTTCTTGATTTTTGATGTTAAGTTGTTGTTCAAACTTTCATAATGATGCTTAGACTGCTTAACCTAGAACTTGAGAACCAACTTGTATACTTTGATGCTAAATTGCCTGGCCAGAACAGAATTTTTAAAATCACCCTTGTAGTTTGTAGCCTTGATTGCATGAAAATGACCGAATCCAACTAGCAAACCAACTGTGAGCTTTTGATCCATTGCACGTAACTTACAATTTCAATTCTTTTTTGAGTGGTTTTCTGTTTACTTGAATGAGTTAGAATTTGCATGAGACCTACTCGAGACCACACGATGACACGAGTTCTAGAATGATAGGGGCACCTAGATTCAGCTACTAAGCCAGATAGCCTACCTAACGATAAAATCCATTAGGTGTAGACCCTTGAGCTTGGCATGTTCTTTCGTTCGATAATACATTACAACCATTTCCCATTCTTTCATTCCCCGTTGATCCCCTGTGGTTGTAGTTCTAGATGGACCTACCGGAAGTCGGTTTGTGGTACCCTGCCTATAGCCATTAAACAGGTGATCTTAGCTATTATGTCCAGACGTGTAAACCCCTCTAACAACTAAAAGAAAAATCGGCACAAAGAAAAAAATCAAGTAAGAAAAGAAGAAGAAAATTCGAAAAATGAGAAGTAAAAGAAAAGCAGAAAAATCAGAAAAGTTTCAAAGTATAGTTCAAACAAATGTTCTTCTCCCTACAAATGGAAGAACGAAGTCAAAAGAAAAGTCAGAAAAAGAAAAAAAAAGTGTGTTTGTAAAAGAAAATAAGTGCTAGGTTGCTTGAGGGTATCATAGGACGAGCGTTCACTATTCCACCCGTGTCTGGTTAGACGGTAGGAAGCCATAGGCTAGATTCGAGGGAAGTTAGTCGAAAGCTACACCGCACAAAGCCATCATAATACATTCCCATCATCCATCGTATCATAAACTCTTGTAGTGTAGAATTCATTACGGTCCTAGTAGGGAAGTCCTTCTTGACTAGTTACTCGTGTTATCACAGTGGTGGAGATGTGGTCGAAATGCAAACTTATGACATAATTCAGTAACAAAAAATGATTGAGAGCAGAAACACGTCCTTAAACACAGAGAGTGAGAGTTCCCATTGTACTAAATATTTCCTGTGTGAGGAGTCTGGTCGGTCAGGTCAAATTCATGCATAATTGGTTACAATTACTTGTTGTGTGCAGTCTATTAGTGAGACCAGATTGTTTGGTTGATCTGTATGCATGTCAGGTTTCTTGTTCTAGGATCTATCTGTCTAATAATTCATTGTGATTGATTGAACTCCAATTTATTCGATCTTATCATTTGTGAACATGAGCGTTTCTATTCAGTTTGCTTGACGACAAGCAAAAGCTTAAGAGTGGGGTATTTTGATGACACTCGATTTGACGTGATTATCAGCCTCATTTAAGTGACATTTCCTTGCTTAAGACACGGTTTTTAGGGTAGAATAATGAATATTCAATCAATTGCCCTATCTCGTGCCATTTGTGTTACCTTGGCCCGTTTCGGGTCTATTTGATGGTTTTCTAGTGTTTTTATGTTAGCACAGGTTTTTGCCGTCAAATAAAGTAGCCAAGGACGTGTCTAAGGCGTTGGAACCTCGAGGAACTGCACCGGAATCGATCCAAGGAGTCAATCAAACCGAACCAAATCCTGCTCCCATTTACAAAGGAATTTTTGGCAAAAATACCTAGGATTTTCGGTGAAAATCAGTGAACAAATCGGCAGTGCATTCAAGAAGACATTTTCGGTGAAAATGCCAAGTTTTCGCCGAAAACATTTGATCCGAAAAACACAGGAGAAACAGCCGGCGGTCATCCCCATTTACAAAGGAATTTTCGGCAAAAATTCCTTAATATTTTCGCCGAAAATCCTAGTTAAAATCCGGCGGTATTAGGGTTAAGTATAAATACTTAACCGGCGGCCCAAAATCAGAATCGGATTACTCCCGTTCCAACTTTCCCATCCGCAATGGCTGCTCCTAAGAGTGTTGCGAACTACAGTAAGCCAATCGCATCTAACGTTCCGTCCCCCATCACCGTGCCTTCTAATGACGACGATCTTGAGTATGAGATCAAGATCCTCTTCTTGGGACTAATCTCTAGGGACGTACAATTTGAAGGAAAGCCGGATGATAATCCTTGCACACATCTGTCTAACTTTCTGGCTGTTTGTGAAACCTTCAAGTCTGGAAACCTAACAAGAACGCTCTATGCCTTCGAGCCTTTCCATTCTCTCTCAGAGGTGCAGCTAAGAGATGGCTTGGAAGCAAACCACCAGGTCATTACACCGATTGGGAAATCCTAGCTCAAGATTTCATTGAGGAATACTTCCCTCCATCAAGAACAACTGCCTACAAGGACAACATCTCCAGGTTTACTCAGAGAGAAGATGCAAGCCTGTACGACACTTGGAATGAATTCCAATCCCTTCTCTTCAACTGCCCTCATCATGGGTATGAAGACAGGCAGTTGGCTGAATTCTTTGCTCGTGGTATGCGTGAGGAATCCGCAAAGGGGGTCAACTCCCTAGTTGGCGGAGATTGCTCTTTTTCATTTTGCTAGCTGTGCTTTAAAGTCAAGAAGCTGGGAGAGACAAAGAGAAAGTACCAAAAGTCAGATGAGCGTTGTAGATCAGGTCAAGGCAGTAGTTCATAAACATCTACAGGCAGTTGGCATCTCCCTTGATCCCCCATTAGCTACCGTCTTTTCGGCTGACTGTGGATGGTGCGGAACCTGTGCTCATAACGGCGGAAGCTGCCTCAACTTTGGTAAAACATATGAATGGTCTTCAGAAGAGGTGAACTTCATTGGTCAAGGCTTTGCCAACAATCAGAAAGGCTACGCCGGTTACAGAAATTACGTACCGCTGAACCAGAACAATCGGTTTGCAGATCCATATCAGAGACCTCCTGGATTCATTGGAGGACAACAACAATCTCGAGCAAAGCCGCATTACAATAGAGACGAAGACTATGAGAAGAATTTCAATCAGATCATGAGCAGACTCGACGACCATGACAATCAGTTAAAAGCTTAAGCCGCACTCAATCAAGGACAGAGAGCTCAAAGCCAAAGGATAGAAGATGCGATAAGCAATATGACTAAACTTTTCACTAGCAATCCTTTCCTTAATCAAGCGACATTTCAAGCAGACTGCGGTGCAAAGAGCGAACACGCTCAAGCTATCACCACCAGGAGCGACAAGCAAACAACCGACCCAAAGGCTCCAGAACCTGATATGATACCAGATACCAGTGCTGCCATGGATATGCCAGAGATTGAAGATATCACAGAAGAGGAAGAAGAAGCACCGGCTCCTCCTCCCAAGACAGCTCCTGAGCCCGCCTTGGCGCCATATATACCTCGGATTCCCTTCCCAAAAGCTGCAATGAGCAAAGCCAAAGATCACGACACCCAGTATAAGAAGTGGTACAATGTTCTTAAGACTGCAGAGATCAAGATACCAGTAACAGAAGCTGTAGAGATTATACCACCACTTGGGAAGTTCTTTATGGATCTCGTGAAGAAAGTGAAGAACGGAGAGGCATACTATGTCATGCTCACTAATGAATGCGCTTCCCTCTTCGGTACGCCATCTCTCATAAGATAGTCACCACCACTGCCAGTTAAGTGTCCTGATACCGGTCCTTTTACATTACCATGCATCATTAATGGTATTAAAATTGAACGTAGTCTGGCTGATTCTGGTGCTTCTATTAATGTTATGCCTGTTTATTTATATGAAAAGCTGAACCTAGGGAAATTAAAACCGCTTACTTTGCATCTCGTGCTAGCCGATAGGTCTATAAAACTGCCTAGGGTATAATAGAAGACATAGCTGTTTACTGTGGCTTTTTTACCATAATTGCAGATTTCGTTGTTCTAGATACCCGTGAGTTAGACGGAACGCTTATCTTAGGTCGACCTTTCTTAACAACTGCTGGCGCAAATATTAACTACAAACAAGGCCTGTTGACTTTAAGTGTAGGACAGGAAAGTGATACATTCCGCATTAAGGATAGCATGAGATACTATGTTGCTCAAGATGATAACTGTTATGCTATTGATTCTATGGAGTTGGCCTCGGCCAACTTCATCACTAATGCCTTATCTAGTGATCCGCTAGAGTTGTGTTTGATTTCAGGAATTGACAGTGCACTAGAAGATCCAGAGCAGCGCCTATGGCAAGATGAGTTAGACGATCAGAAGGCGACATTCACACCCATTACTGCGCCTACACACATCGAGCCAGCATCGAGTCGGATCACTACTTCATATGAGAATCCGCCAGAACTCACCTTAAAGGAGCTGCCTAACCATCTAGAGTATGCATTCCTGGGGAAGGAATGCCAGCTGCCAGTCATCATCAATTCTAATCTATCTCCCGAGCAGAAAGAGCAACTGATCAGGCTACTAAAGAAGCATGTCCGAGCCATTGCCTGGCAGTTGGCCGACATCAGAGGCATCTCTGAAACCTTCTGCAAGCATCAGATAGTTGTAGATGAAGAGTTCAAACCAGTCAGACAGCCTCAACGCCGATTAAACCCTCTAATGCAGGAAGTTGTGAAGAAAGAAGTCCTTAAGCTCTTGGATGCCGGTATCATCTACCCTATTGCCGATAGTCCTTGGGTCAGTCTGACTCAAGTCGTCCCGAAGAAGGGAGGAATCACCATCATCCCTAATACGAAGGGTGAGCTCATTCCCACTCGCACGGTTACCGGATGGAGAGTCTGTATCGATTATCGACGACTCAATGACGCTACCAAGAAGGATCACTTCCCACTGCCATTCATTGACCAGATGCTAGAACGGTTGGCTGGTCATGACTACTACTGCTTCCTAGGTGGGATGTCCGGTTACTTTCAGATTCCCATCGAGCTCGACGATCAAGAGAAGATGACCTTCACCTGCCCGTTTGGTACATTTTCTTATCGTCGCATTCCCTTTGGTTTATGCAATGCTCCTGCCACTTTTCAGAGATGCATGCTTGCTATATTTGGAGATCTGGTAGAGAAAGTGGTGGAGGTATTCATGGACGACTTCTCCGTCTATGGAGACTCATTTTCCAAGTGCTTAGCCAACCTAGACAAGGTGCTAGCTCGTTGTGAGGAAACCAACCTGGCACTTAGTTGGGAGAAGTGTCACTTCATGGTTACCGAAGGCATTGTTCTTGGCCATAGGATCTCTAAGCTCGGTATAGAAGTTGGTCATGCCAAGCTTGAAACCATCGCCAGCTTGCCACCACCGACCTCGGTCAAGACAGTTCGAAGCTTCCTCGGTCATGCTGGATTCTACCGGAGATTCATCAAAGACTTCTCCAAGATCACTCTTCCAATGACGAAGCTCCTAGAAAAAGATGTTCCTTTCATTTTTGATAAAGCTTGTCTTACAGCCTTTGAGACTTTTAAGTCTAGACTCACCACTGCACCGATCCTCACAGCACCAGATTGGAATCTTCCTTCGAAATCATGTGCGATGCTAGCGACTTCGCCGTTGGCGCGGTTCTTGGTCAGAGAAAAGAGAAGAGATTTCACCCCATCTATTTTGCTAGCAAGACGCTTAACGATTCTCAAAGGAACTACACTACTATAGAGAAAGAACTCCTGGCCATCGTTTTCTCCTTTGATAAGTTCAGACAGTACCTGGTTCTGTCACACACCATCATCTATACAGATCATGATGCTCTGCGCCATCTGTTAGCCAAGTAGGATTCGAAGCCACGTCTCATCCGATGGATCCTTCTTCTCCAAGAGTTCGACATAGAGATTAAGGACAAGAAGGGAGCTGAGAACCTGGCAGCCGATCACCTCTCACGACTCGAGGAATCATAGACAGGTAAGTCTACTACTACCCCTATCAATGATTCTTTCCCTGATGAGTTGTTGCGTGTCAAAATTTATGAACAGGTCAACAACATAGCTATCGAGCGCTGGGCAATCCCTCACGCTCAAGAGCTAAGTAACGCAGCCGATTCAGAAGAACCCTGGTATGCCACCCTAGCTAATTATCTCTCTCACGGTGTCGTACCCCCTGAGCTGGATTATAATGCACGCAAGAAGCTCTTCAAAGAGGCCAAGTCATACTTCTGGGATGAGCCTTTCTTATACCGTATTAGTATTGACGGAATGATCCGAAGATGTGTCTCCTACATCGAAGCGGCTGACATCATGCGTATGTGCCATGAAGGCCAGCTTGGAGGACACTTTGGCGGCAACCGCACTGCAAGAAAGGTACTTGAAAATGGCTTCTACTGGCCTTCAATCTTTAGTGATTGTGATGCTTTCGCTCGTCATTGTGATGCGTGCCAGCGATCAGGTAACATCTCTAACTGTAATGAGATGCTCCAAATTGTTTCTTTAACTGTTGAAATCTTTGAGGTTTGGGAATTGATTTTATGGGTCCGTTCACACCCTCCAACGGGAACAAGTACATCCTTGTGGCCGTTGATTATGTTTCTAAGTGGGCTGAAGCTGAAGCTCTACCCACTAACGATTCAAGAGTGGTGGGTCGGTTCCTTACCCGTCTTTTCACGCGTTTTGGTTCACCACGCTTCATCATAAGCGATAGGGGTACCCACTTCCATGGAGATTTCGACCGGGTGTGCAAA
Organism: Linum lewisii; assembly: GCA_034768395.1. Lineage (NCBI taxonomy): Eukaryota > Viridiplantae > Streptophyta > Magnoliopsida > Malpighiales > Linaceae > Linum > Linum lewisii. The sequence continues at coordinate 15,225,508 of CM068303.1, forward strand.
CGCTTTGGCGTCACCCACCGAATGTCCACAGCTTACCATCCCCAAGCTAATGGTCAAGCGGAAGTGACAAACCGTGAGCTCAAGCGGATTCTTGATAGGACAGTTGGCTGGTCTCGCAAGGACTGGTCATCTAAGCTCAATGATGCCTTATGGGCTTATCGAACTGCCTACAAGACTCCCATCGGTACCTCACCGTAGCTGGTCTATGGCAAGGCATGCCATTTGCCAGTTGAGCTTGAGCACAAGGTGTTTTGGGCTAATAAAGAGTTGAATATGAGCCATGCAGTAGCAGGTACTAAGCGTCGTGACCAGATCGCTGAGCTTGAAGAACACCGTCGCCATGCGTATGAGAGCATGAAGCTTTACAAGGAGCGCACGAAGAGAATTCATGACTCCCAATTAAAGACGATCAAGCAATTCTACCTCGGAGATGAAGTCCTCTTGTATAACTCTCGATTGAAACTCTTCCTGGGTAAACTGAAATCTCGATGGTCCGGCCCTTATACCGTGGTGCGGCAGACATCCTTGGGCAACGTCCTAATTAAATTGCACGATCAAGAACCATTTATGGTCACTGGTCACAGGCTCAAGAGATATCTGCAAGGATTAGCTGTTTCTTTCATCGACGTACACTACTTTACGTCAGAACCATGACACGAATCCAGGTATCGTTTAGCTCACGGACGTTAACCAAGAGCGCTTCGTGGGAGGCAACCCACGGCTGGAGTCAGTTCATTTTCTTTTCGAGTCGTTTTCTTTTAAATCCCTTTTGAAAAAAAAATAGCCGACCTGATTTTCAAACGAGTTTTCGCCGAAAACTTCACCAGTATTCGCCAAAACTCAGGTTTAAAACCAACCTGATCCTCCTGTTTCTCGCCACCGAAGAGTTCTTGCCGAAAACCCAGCCTTCTCGCCGAAAAGTTTTAGATTTCTAAGGGATTTTTCACCGAAAACTCACACATTTTTTGCCAAAAAGTTGAGCCTTTTCCGCTGACTATTTAAACCTGTTTCAACTTCTATTTTCGCGAAAACCCCCCGTAAGCCAATTTTCGCCGAACCCCTCTCTTTTAAAAACCCTTGCCCACCGCCGCCAGCACCCTTGCCCGCCGTCACCAAGCCGCCGCCTACCAGAAAACGGCCGACCGACCACCCGCCACCCCTTCTCTTTGTTTGTTTTCCGGCTCCAGCCCTAGAATCAGAGCTCCATAGCTCCGGTTCCACCCGAACGAGTTTTTCAAGCTTTTCATCAATTTCCTGGATTTCCAATCGTTTTCTCGAATCATGTCTTCACGGTTAGTTGTTCAGCCCTTGATTTTGAATCTTTTGGCTTTTTGACTTCCGGTTTTTGGCATGGTTGACTTTGGTTGACTTTTTGGATTTTCCTCAATTTGCGTGTTTGCTGTTTCGGTGTCATTTGGCTAGATTTTGGCAATACCTCATGATCTATTTTTGTCTAATGAATGGATTTCTGTGCCATTGTGGTTATGAATTCTCTCGTACTCTAGGTTTGCCGATGTTTTATCTTGTGCTCTGCCTTATAACAAATTGCAGCTTGTTTCGCGCTTGCTTGATTGAATGCCATTTTCTTCCCTACGTGCTGGCCGTTTTCTTTGCTGCTATGTCTCGATTTGGTGATCTCTCGGTTAATTTACTTGCCCCCACTTGTCAACCTGAGTGTGGGGTAGGATTCTTGTCTTCTGATTCTGGTCTTCCCTAAGTTATGTTTTACAGGGCTCCAAAGCGCTTCAAGACCACCAGTGCAGATAGAGCGCAGCGATCCTCGGCTCGTCAGAATAGGGCTCCACCATCCAAACCGCCCACACCATCTGCACCGATACCAGCGGTCGTGAACGTCGCTCCGCAGGCTGTACCGACCCCTGTGATTCCTATCTCATGTGCCCCTGCACCCACCAATGGAGCCTTACATCCTTTCATCGCTGCCCTTGAGCCACACTAGCTGGAGGTATATCAGAAGATAAAGGACATTCCCTCTGACCAAGATGGCAGTGCTCTCCCTCGACAGTCTCAAGAACCACAATTTGGCTTGGCACTCCACCGTCGACTTCACCCTCAGCAAGGCTGGCCTGCGATCCCTGACCACTCTTGGTTCGACCTACCCTCTGGTCGCCCTCCACGAGTTCTGGAGCTCTTTTGAGCGCCATATGCCAATACCCAATAGTCGCCAGAAGTTTGTTTCTTTCCACCTCGACGGTGTTCGATATGAGAGGACCGCCTATGAGTTTGCCCTCTTGCTCGACCACCTTGCCGTTATCCAGGATGCCGCCCTTGGGTTCGCGGACATCTACTCCATCACAAGCGACCCAAACCCTGAAGTATGGAAGTGGGTCTCCAGCCAATCGGAGGTCAAGCCTATCATCAACCCCACGGTAGGTGACATTATTCACCCAATTCTTAAACTCTTACATTATGTTTGGATGCAGTCTTTGTGTTATTACAGCAAGACGAGCCGTCACCATGTTTCCTTAGAGGAACTCGTGCTGTTCCGTGCTGTCGAGGAGGAGGGAAATCTCCACATAGGATGGTGGCTCGCGAGATTCTTCCACAAACACACTACAACCAAGAAACTTCCTTCTGAGCTTCCTGGCGGAACCTTCATCTCCTGTCTAATCGACAACCTACAGATCACCGACAAATGGGGCCCTGATATACCTCGCGTCCAGATTGAGCACCTCGATGCTGAGTTCGCCGTTGCACGAGGCATCGATTTCGGGTGCGGTCTCGACGAATACTGATGAACGCTGCAGAGCGGTGCGTCAAATAACTACCAAGCTAGAAGCTTGGGTAGATCACATTCCACGGGTCTTCTAATGATTGACTACTCAAATATAGAGGCAAATTACTCAGGTTTAACACTTTGTGTGTGGTGTGAGTTCCACGACTTCTAATTCTAAGAAATGCACGTAAATTAAAAATTAAAACTGAAAACAGATTGAAAGATGGGTTGATTAAACAAAGATGACAGACAAGCTTAGACTTTGAATCCCCCTTCGTTCACCAGAGCATTGGCAATCAACAGATCAACGGATTTCGATTCTTGTTCAATCAATTCTAAGACACCACCATAACTCCTTACCCTTAGGTTTAAGACTGGCGAACATTCGCTCTATCCGATATAGCTACCAAGATTAATTATCCGCCCGGGTAAGGTCGCCTCTCGCAACGACTTAACTAACTGGTGCAATTACTAATGATTTATGAGTTACTCTTGCAGTGGATTAACCCTAACTGGTTCCTACGAAAGGCACACTCCATTGATTAGGTTAATTGTTCGATTTGGTGTTTTAAAGTAAGGCGAGCGTTCGCTTCTATCCTTAACTTAACAAGAATCTAATCTAGGTGATCAATCCAGACAAGAAACATGAACAACGAAGAACAAATCAAACATGAAAGAGAAACTGATTGAACTTTGAATCTAATCACCGCCGATCCGTGACCGCTTTAAAGCCCTAGGTTACTTAGGGTTCATCTAGTCTAAGCTCTACGAGTTTAGCTACTCATGTTCATACAAAAAGAATCAAAGGCAAAGACAGAGTTCATCTTGAACAGAGGAAGAACAGAAAAGGATCTGAAAAACCTAATTAAGACGACTCCGGCAGAACTTCGATCTCCGGTAATCTGCAATCCTAGCTCCGAGTCTTCGAGATGAAAGGGATGGCATCACGATCTCTTCCTGGCTCTTCGAACTCTAAACTCTACTCCATAACTCTTGAGAATCCTCGAAGTATTTGGTATTAGTTGGTATTATCATATGTTTTTTTAGATATGGGCCGCCGGTTAAGTATTTATACTTAACCCTAATACCGTCAGATTTTGCCTGGAATTTTCGCCGAAAACCTAGGGAGTTTTCGCCGAAAATTCCTTTGTAAATGGGATGACTGCTCGACTGAATTCTCCTGTGATTTTCGGACCTTAGGGTTCTCGGTAAAAACTTGGTGTTTTTCGTCGAAAGCTTCTTCTTGAAAGCTCAGCCGATTTCTTCATGAGTTTTTGCTGAAAACTCCAAGGGATTTTCGCCGAAAACTTCTTTGCAAATGGGAGCAGGATTTGGTTCGACTTGATTGACTCCTTGGATTGATTCCGATGCGATTCCTCGAGGTTCCAAAGCCTTAGACACGTCCTTGGCTACTATATTTGATGGCAAAAACCTGTGCTAACATGAAAACACTAGAAAACCATCAAATACCCCCGAAACGGGCCAAAGTAACAGAAATGGCACGAGATAGAGTAGTTGAGTGAATATACGTTATTCTACCCTAAAAACCATGTCTTAAGCAATTAAATATCGCTTAAATGAGGCTGATAATCACGTCAAATCGAGTGTCATCAAAATACCCCACACTTAAGCTTTTGCTTGTCCTCAACCAAACTGAATAGAAACGCTCAAGTTTACAAATGATAAGATTTATTTAATTGGAGTTCAATCAAACGCAATGAATTATTAGACAGATAATTCCTAGAACAAGAAACCTAACATGCATACTGATCATCCAAACAACCTGGTCTCACTAAAAACTGCACATGACGAGTAATCGCAACCAATTATGAACGAATTTGACCTGACCGACCAGACTCCTCACACAGGAAATATTTAGTAAACGGGGAACTCTCACTCTCTGTGTTTAAGGACGTGTTTCTGCTCTCAATCATTTTCTGTTACTGAATTCTGTCATAAGTTTGCAATTCGACCACATCTCCACCACTGTGACAACACGAGTAACTAGTCAAGAAGGACTTCCCTGCTAGGACTGTAACGAATTCTACACTACAAGGGTTTATGATGAGATGGATAATGGGAATGTATGATGATGGCTTGCTGCGGTGTAGCTTTCGACTAACTTCCCTCGAATCTAGCCTATGGCTTCCTACCGTCTAACCAGACACGAGTGGATAGTGAACGCTCGTCCTATGATACCCTCAAGCAACCTAGCACTTTATTTTCTTTATACTTTCTTATTTTTCTTTTGACTTTTCTTTGGCTTCGTTCTTCCATTTGTAGGGAGAAGAACGTTTATTGACTAAAAACTTGAAACTTTTCTGATTTTTCTTCTTTTTCTCTTTTTTTTCCTTTGTGCCACTTCTTTCTTTTAATTGCTAGAGGGGTTTACACGTTTGGACATAATAGCTAAGACCACCTGTTTAATGGCTATAGGCAGGTTACCACAAACCGACTTCCGGTAGGTCAATCTAGAACTACAACCACAGGGGATCAACGGGGAATGAAAGAATGGGAAATGGCTGTAATGTATTATCGAACCGAAAGAACAGGCCAACCTCAAGGGTTTAAACCTAATGGATTTATCGTTTGGTAGGCTATCTGGCTTAGTAGCTGAATCTAGGTGCCCCTAACATTCTAGAACTCATGTCATCGTGTGATCTCGAGTAGGTCTCATGCAAATTCTAACTCATTCAAGCAAACAGAAAATTACTCAAAAATTAATCAAAATCAAAAATTTTTGATTTTGATTTAATTTCTTATTAGTTGAAATGTTTGGCGCGTGGGCCCGTGAAAACCTCTAAAATTGGTACTGTTACATTGTTGAGAAACCCTACTCGATTTGGCGACGGCGGCTGCGATATGGCCTCTACCTCCGATCCTCCGCCTTCTGTTTCCACTTCTTGGGCTTCCATTGTTGCTGATAAGAGCTCGGAGCTTAAATATGTTGCTGAATCAAGAGCTGCGGTGGTTGATGGAGTATTGCACATTCCTCAGGAAGTTGTTGATCTGGGGATTGAGAAGCTGCGTACTGCTATTGTGGCTCAATTTCTTGGAGCTGTGCCGCCAGTAAAGGTAATACGTAGCGTACTGAATCGAATCTGGGGTTATGAAGGGAAGTAATTATCTCGATGCTTTTGCCTGGATTTTTCTTGATTGAGCTTCAATCTGTCAAACTTTGTGACTGGATTCTAGCCCCTCTTGGCATATCCACCACTCTGCGATGATACTCAGGCGTTGGGCCCCAAATATTGCTCCGATTGATTTCACGCCTGAGGAAGTGCCCGTCTGGATAGTCCTCAAAGCTGTTCCTCCTGCTCTGGTCACGCCCAAGGGAGTAAGCTGGTTGGCTAGTCAGGTAGGGAAACCTGTTAACAAGTTTGTTAGGGATGGATTGGATGTCAAAGTGTGTGTGATTAAGGAAGTTGATGTGGTTCAGAAGGAAAAAATTGATGTGGTGTTAGCAGGTGGGGAACAATGCTCTGTTGTAGTGGAATACCCTGAGCCAAGGTCTTATAATCGAAGGGTATTGCCAGTTCATGCTAAAGCAACGAAAGTTGCTTCCCAGTCACAAGTTTATGTCCCGAAGGGTGTCTCTTCAGGCAATGCAACCAAACCACTAGTTGGGGAGGAAGCACCTAGAAGCACTTCTGAGGGTCCGACTGGAGGGGGGATGGGCAGTGGGTCCAAAGCTTCTTTAGAAGTGGAGGATCCACCCATCCAACAAGTCATTAGTGATTTGAGCCCTAGGCGTGTAAAGGAAACAGAGGAGGGTATGTTGGTTAGTGATGAGGAAGATATAGAAGAAATCATGGCGGAAGAGCCTCCAAGTTTGAGAAGCAAAGCAGTTAGTAAAGTAGCAGAGCAAGCTAGTTCTTCAGTCTCCCAAGGGCTTAATGTTGTACTTGGAGAACATGGGGCAAAACAGCTTCGTAAGCCAAGTTTTGCTGATTTCATGGGTCAGGGCAAGTTATTATCTCCACCAGGAGTCATAACAAGACCAAAAACTCGACGAAGATGAAAGTTTGGGTATGGAATGTCCGTGGATTCAACACTTCTGCTAGATATTTAGAGTTAAAGTCTTATGTTTCTTTTCATAGTCTTGATGTTTTTGCTATCCTTGAGCCAAGGACCAGAAGGAAGAATACAATCCCTCTGGGTTGCGTGGATATTTAAATACAGGCTCAAAGGCAGGAGTTTCTGGACAGTGAAGGAAGGGTCAGGATCTTGGATTTGGAGGAAACTACTAAAGCTCAGGTCTCTGGGTACTTCAATCTTCAGTATGCAGAATGGTGATGTGTTGTGTGATGGTAAGCTCATGGATAAGTACAAGATAAGCCTGGTGTGGGAGCTCTTAAGGCCAAAGGAACCTGCTGTTAATTGGTTTCATGCTGTTTGGAAAGGGTTCAATGTACCTAGTAACAGTATGCTGATTTGGCTTATTATGAAAGGGAGGATAACTACTAAGGATAAGATGGCTAGCTGGGGCTTAACGATTGATATAAGCTGTGTGCTTTGTGATGAGGGAATAGATAGTAAAGACCATTTCTTTTGGGGTTGTAAGTACTCTTTGCTTCTGCTTGCAGCCTTCCTTCCAGAAATCAAGGGTGGCACCTGGGATTCTGTGAAGGATTTTGTTATTTCAAGGTTTGCAGGTGACAGCTTAAGCAGTAAGGTGAAGAGGTTACTTTGGTGCATGATTTCTAGCTCAATTTGGAGGGAGAGGTGTGCTAGAGTGTATGGAGACAAGATTAGCACCATTGAGAGTTTGATTGAGAAGATTAGGAATGATGTAAAGTTTTTTGCCTTTGGTAGAATAGATGAGTTAGCAATTCTAGCCTTTGTATAGACATAGTTTTGTCTTCCTATGTTCTAGAACGATTGTATTGCTATTCCTTGATTTGATGAAATGAAACCCTACCTTTTCATAAAAAAAAAAAATTACTCAAAAAGAATTGAAATTGCAAGTTACGTGCAATGGATCAAAAGCTCACAGTTGGTTTGCTAGTCGGATTCGGTCATTTTCATGCAATCAAGGCTACAAACTACAAATGTGATTTAAAAAAAATTCTGTTCTGACCAGGCAATTTAGCATCAAAGTAAACACGTTGGCTCTCAAGTTCTAGGTTAAGCAGTCTAAGCATCATTATGAAAGATTGAACAACAACTTAATATCAAAAATCAAGAACTGAGTCATTCTAATGCTAGAGAGACTGGACAGGAATCACGAGGCACACAAAAACACAATCAAGGGCAATCAAGTTCATGCAAGGTTCTCTAGCATCCTACCCCACACTTAAATCATACTGTGTCCTCACATGACTAAAACTAGAGTTCAAAGTGAAGTAGAAGAACCTGGACCGAGATGGTTGGTGTAGGGGATGAGCACGGATCCTCGGAGCAGAGGGAATCTACTGAAACGAAGCAAAGAGAATCTCCCAACTGCCTGCAAAACAAAAACAAATGAAAGATAAAAAGGAAATCGGGGATGAAGAGGGTAACCCTCCCAGATGGCGCGATGGAGGAGAAGCTCCTCTCTGCTGATATGGTGGCGGTCCTTCTCTGGAGCAAACAGTAGTGATCTACGCCAAACCATATGAATGAATCGATAGAGAGGGTGAGAGAGGGACTTAACTGAGTTGTGCTTCGTGGTCCGAGCATCGGGCACTCCGGTCATGTGGCTCCAGAGCGCGTTATACTCGTCTCCGCTGCCGGAGTTGTTCTCCCACCGGAGGTGATGTCCCTCATAATGTGCTCGGGGGATGCCCAGATGAGCTGCAAACTCATCGTAGATGAACTCCTGTACACCCCGCCAAGATAGAAATAGACGACCTTCTTGCGCTGCCTCTTCTTGTGCTCGTCCAGATCGAATGTCGCCCAGAACTCCTGGAGAGCGACATCTGGAAAGTCAGCAGCAAGGGTGGTAAGCTCTAGCTGTCCTGCAGGTATCAATGCGTCGAGCACATTCTGGTGCCAGTCCTCATCATGCTCGAAGAGTGACTCCATAGATAATGGGCGAACATCAGCTCCAGGAACATGCTCGAGCCTCTGGTAGCGCTCGAAGTAGTGCACAGGGAGGCGCGCGATGGTGGCGTGGTACCCAACACGGCAATGCAAAAGCTGGTGGAGGGCCCTGGATGGTGGGTGTGACGGGAGCGGGAGCTCGGGAGCTTGAGCCGGTGTCAAGTCGCGCCTTAGTCCTGCGCTCATGAGTGACATTCCTAAAACCAGAAATGAAACCAGATTAGTTAACTAAAAACCCACCCCACACTTAGTAGAAAAACTCAATTTCACAAAGAAATGAGGAAAACCGAGTGGGGGTAAGCAAAGTAAGTAACCGGTAATCACAATAAATCATAGAGCATGCATATGTCTAGCCGGAATGTTCAAATCATAATTAGAGATCGGAAGTCAAACCGACATTCAAAAAGTCAACATCATAGCACATTGAACCCTAATCATGGTAATTACTAGCTCAAAGCGGGAAATGACGGCATAATTAATAACTCAGATGGCAAGCACGGTAATATGAACGTGAATGAACACACATGGCGGCCAAATGAACATAGACAAGTCATGGTCAAACCGACATTTCTAAAAAGTCAACACCACAAATAATCAATCTTGAAGCAAAGCAACACACGATCAAATGGTATTATAATTCAGCACATTTCTCCCTAAGCATGCTAGATCAGTCCAAAGAATTCAGCTAACCTAGTTCACACAAAATCAGTCGGCACGCAAATCGAGGTAAACCAAAAAGTCAACCAAAAGTCAACCCCGACAAAATTCAGCATTCAACATGTCAAAAGATTCGGAATGAAAAGTTCCACAACTTACCTTGAAGCCATGAGTGCTGAAAATGAACGAAGAGAGAGAAATTGGTGAAAAATCGAGAAAATTAGGGTTTGGCTGAACGGGAGCTCTAGAGCTCCGATTCGACTAATCTACGGCTCAAAATGATCAGAAAAGGGAGGGGAGAGGTGCGGCGGCGGCGGCGAAGGATTTAAACAGGGGGAGAGTTTTGAAATTTTCAAAAATGAAGAAGTGAGGGGGAGAGAGAGAAAAGAGATAGGGAAATATGGGAAAAATTAATTAATTTTGTCTCAAGTTTTCGACGAAAATGTGTGTAATTTTTCGCCGAAAACACAAGTGAAAAACGTCTGCCGGTTTTCAAAGGAGTTTTCGCCAAAAATTTTAGTTAAAATCGACCAGAAAACACAGTGGGATTTACAAGGAAGTTTTCACCAAAAAATGGGTCAGTTTTCGCCGAAAATTTTGACCTGTACGATTGAAAATATTTTTGCAATCCCAACAAACTTCAGAAAATCACAATTAAATCCACAAAAATCGGAACAACCTCAAACAACTTGCGATTGAAACGATGACACACAGACTACACATGAAAAATAAGAAATCATGCAAACTGACACTTTTGGCTCCCCCGAACTGACTCTAAAACACTAAGTTTGACACAAATGAAAAAAACTGACTCCAGCCGTGGGTTGCCTCCCATGAAGCGCTCTTTTAATAACGTCCTTGAGCTGGACGATACCTGGACAGTATTAGGAGACATCCCAACTAAGGATCTCCTTAACGATAGCATCAAAATTCATGAAGTAGAGCTTCGGGGCTTCTCCGTCAAGCATAAATTTCTTCCCGTTAGCGTGTATGAGCTTGGTACGTCCATCGGGAAGGTGATCAATGATCTTGAATGGACCAAAAAGTTCTTTCGAGAGATCATCCTCTACAAGGAAGACGGTGGACGGAATGAGAATGATCGGCTTCGTCTTCTCTTTAACCTCCGGCTTTGTATCACCAATTCGTTCCGGTGCCGGTAGCTTGGAACGAATTGGTGGTGCAGCTGGCTCGGCAGAAGGTGGTGGAACAACTGGTCTCCAGACCATTTGGGTCATCGTCTTCTTCTGATTCCTTCTCCGCGACCTGCCAGGTTCCTTGCGCGGCGGTGAAGAAGAGGCTTTTAGTTCCTTCTTCTTTGGCGGCTTCTGAGCAGCAGATTTTTTGTTTCTGCTTGGCAATCTGTTCAACACCTGTAACAATAGTTGATCTAGGAACACTAGAAGAGATGTCAGTAACGGAGTTGACCGAAGTCAACTACACAGTTTCAACAGCTAGACAATGAGATTCTTCATTCAAAGGAGTATATTTCATTCCGGCTTTAAGGCGGAACGTTATCGTGTCCTTACCAACCCTCAAAGTCAAAGAACCATTTGGAACGTTAATTTGCATTCCAGTTGTTGCCATGAAGGGTCGTCCTATGAGAATGGTAGAATCATCCTTACTAGTATCTATGATCACATAGTCAGCTAAGAACGTGAAAGGACCACATTTATTAACAACGTCTTTTATCTCTCCTCTCGGAGTTTTCAGTGATCTATCAGCAAAGACAAGTTGAATGCTAGTTTGTTCAAATTTTCCTAGGTTCAATTTTTCAAATAAAATCATAGGCATAACATTGACAGACGCGCCTAGATCAACCAGACTACGTTCTATCTCAACATCATTGATAACTAGAGGAAGTGTGAAAGAACCAGGATTAGAACACTTAGCTGGATATGGCGATGAAGGTTTCTTGCTACGAGCGGCATGATATCCTTCTTTACCTCCCCACATGCCAGTCTCGATCCTCGCGTTCGGTAGCAATGCTCTTGGAAAAGGATGCTTCACATAGTACAGAGCAAGAGGAGGATCATACTCTTTAGGCGCCTCCTTCGGTGCTTCCTTCTTCCATGGGGCTTCATCAGTCCTGCATAAAATAGAAGAAGCATTAGTAGATGAGTTTGTCGGTTCTTGAATGGATACCATCTTAGCTTGCTCCTTTCTCGGATTTGGCTCGGTTTGGCTTGGAAGTTGGCCAAATGGACGACCAGATGCTAGCATGCTAGAGATCTGGTTCACAGCCTGCTTAATTCTTTAACCGGATGCGATCTGTTCTTGGTTGAGAAGAGCTTGGGCCTTGAACTGACTGTCGTGATCGTCAAGCCTGGTGATGATCTGACTAAGCTTCTTGTCCAGTTCACTGACAATGTTTCCCTCTGATGTTACTGCCCTATGCAGGTATTGTTCAGATATTGATTCTGGCGATTGCCAGGAGCAGTTCCATAATTACCCGGATTGCGGTGCGGCGGCTGGTAGACACCTGCCGGCGGATGGTTCGGCTTCTGATCCTGAGCTGGACCAGCTAGTCGGCTGTTCTGGTTCTGGTTGTGGTTTTGGTTGGCACTGACATTAAAGGAAGGTCTATCATGATAATTCCCCTGTTGCTTGAAATTGCGGTAGCCAACATAACTGCTCTAATTGTTGCTGAAACCTTGTTGAACGAAATTGACTCCTTTGGCAGACCAGACTTCTGTTTTACCAAAATTCTGGCATCAGCCTCCATTATGTGCACAAGCTCCACACCACTCGCAATCGGCAACGTAGACAGCGGCTGCCGGTGGCTTGATGGGTGTAGTAGACTTCTTCAGATGCTTCTCTACTTATGCCTTGATAGTAGCTTCGAGATCGAGTTTGCTTCTTGATCCTTCAGATTGTTGCTCCCAGTTCCTTGACCTGGAAGCACAGTTCGCTAAATGAAGAAGATCAGCTTCAGGTGTAAGCGTAGTGCAATCCTTCAGCTAGAGAATTGACCCATTTGGCAGATTCTTCTCGAAGACCTCGAGCAAAGATTTCAGCTAACTGCTTCTGCTGGAATCCATGGTGAGGACAGTTGTAGAGAGGTTCTTGGAATTCATTCCAAGTATCATATAAGCTCGCTCCTTCCTTCTGAGAGAATCGGGCGATGCTATCCTTGAAGGCTGTTGTCCTGGAAGGAGGGAAGTACTATTCGACGAAGTTCTGAGCAAGAGTCTCCCAGTTGGTGTAGTAGCCAGGTGGTTTGCTAGTAAGCCACCTCTTAGCTGCGCCTTTCAGAGAGAACGGGAAAGCTCTCAAGCAAAGAGTGTTCTTATCGAGATTTCCGTTCTTGAAAGTGCTGCAGAGATCAAGGAAGTCCGCTAGATGCATGCACGGATTGTCTAGTGCCCTGCCTTCAAACTGTAGATCCCTAGAGATCATAGTCAAGAATGGAATCTTGATCTCATAGCCAGGATCTCCTTCAATGCGCGGCACGGCAATGAAAGATCGAACGCTAGTCGCGCTCGGCTTGTTGTAATCAGCTAGACTCTTCGGTGCAACTGGTGGTGGTGGTTGACCGCCTGGTGGTGGTGGTGGTAACTGATTATCCATGGTAGGAGATGGAGGACGTGAAAGTGACTCGGTGTATGAAGCGGATGAAGATGACGGTGAAGATGGAGATGAGGAACTCTCCTTCAGTTCCTCTATCTTGATCAGAGTGACGGATGGAGGTGGATTGGTTCTGCCTCTCTTCGGAATCTGTGATTGTCTTGGTGGAGCAGAACTGCCTGGTCTCTCTACACTCTTAGCCTTGTCTTCCTTGGCGGTTTGAGAGCGCATGAGAGGGCGGCGATGCATACACCTGTGAACAACCTACAAATTACAAAAAGAAACGAAACCAGTGTAAAATCGAAGTGGATGGAAAGGTGAAAGATGGAAAGTAGAAGAATAAGATGCTAGTTCTTCTTTCAAACAATCAAAAGAAGTCCCCGGCAATGGCGCCAATTTGATGAACGCTGCAGAGCGGTGCGTCAAATAACTACCAAGCTAGAAGCTAGGGTAGATCGTATTCCACGGGTCTTCTAATGATTGACTACTCAAATATAGAGGCAAATTACTCAGGTTTAATACTTTGTGCGTGGTGTGAGTTCCACGACTTCTAATTCTAAGAAATGCACGGAAATTAAAAATTAAAACTGAAAACAGATTGAAAGATTGGTTGATTAAACAAAGATGACAGACAAGCTTAGACTTTGAATCCCCCTTCATTCACCAGAGCATTGGCAATCAACATATCAGCGGATTTCGATTCTCGTTCAATCAATTCTAAGACACCACCATAACTCCTTACCCTTAGGTTTAAGACTGGCGAACGTTCGCTCTATCCGATCTAGCTACCAAGATTAATTAGCCGCTCTGGTACGGTCGCCTCTCGCAACGACTTAAATAACTGGTGCACTTACTAATGATTTATGAGTTACTCTTACAGTGGATTAACCCTAATTGGTTCCTACAAAAGGCACACTCCAATGATTAGGTTAATTGTTCGATTTGGTGTTTTAAAGTAAGGTAAGCGTTCACTTCTATCCTTAACTTAACAAGAATCTAATCTAGGTGATCAATTCAGACAAGAAACATGAACAACGAAGAACAAATCAAACATGAAAGAGAAACTGATTGAACTTTGAATCTAATCACCGCCGATCCGTGACCGCTTTAATGCCCTGGGTCACTTAGGGTTCATCTATTCTAAGCTCTACGAGTTTAGCTACTCATGTTCATACAAAAAGAATCAAAGGCAAAGACAGAGTTCATCTTGAACAGAGGAAGAATAGAAAAGGATCTGAAAAACCTAATTAAGATGACTCCGACAGAACTTCGATCTCTGGTAATCTGCAATCCTAGCTCCGAGTCTTCGAGATGAAAGGTATGGCGTCACGATCTCTTCCTGGCTCTTCGAACTCTAAACTCTACTCCAGAACTCTTGAGAATCCTTGAAGTATTTGGTATTAGTTGGTATTATCAGATTTTTTTTAGATATGGGCCGCCGGTTAAGTATTTATACTTAACCCTAATACCGCCAGATTTTGCCTGGAATTTTCACCGAAAACCTAGGGAGTTTTTTCCAAAAATTCCTTTGTAAATGGGATGACTGCTCGGTTGAATTCTCCTGTGATTTTCGGACCTTAGGGTTCTCGGCGAAAACTTGGTGTTTTTCGCCGAAAACTTCTTCTTGAAAGCTCTACCGATTTCTTCATGAGTTTTCGCCGAAAACTCCAAGGGATTTTCGCCGAAAACTTCTTTGTAAATGGGAGTAGGATTTGGTTCGACTTGATTGACTCCTTGGATCAATTCTGGTGCGATTCCTCCAGGTTCCAACGCCTTAGACACGTCCTTGGCTACTATATTTGATGGCAAAAACCTGTGCTAACATGAAAACACTAGAAAACCATCAAATAGACCCGAAACGGGCCAAAGTAACACAAATGGCACGAGATAGAGTAGTTGAGTGAATATTCGTTATTCTACCCTAAAAACCATGTATTAAGCAAGGAAATGTCGCTTAAATGAGGTTGATAATCACGTCAAATCGAGTGTCATCAAATACATTATGCCTAGCCCGCCACGACGGGAGCCTCCACAACCAGTTGTAACCCCGGTGCCTCACGTGCCTCTCCTAGAGCTGCCGACTCCACCTCAGCTACAGATGCCCGACGAGATTAACGAGAGGCTGTCACGCATTGAGCGATGGCAGCTTGACTACTCTACTGGTTAACTTCAACGGCAGAAGGACCGAGCGGAGCATGAGGAGATACAAAATGCGCGATGGGCTATTCTATAGCAGTTCATGGCCGACCAGGCAGCCAGACACAAGGATGAGCTCGCATGGCGACAGCAGATGGAGGAGCGACTTGGCATTTCACCTATCCCGACCTCACATCCACCCCACCTACGGAACAGTGATCAGGTTGTTTCTATCCGTTCCATTTCTTTTCTTTCTTCTTTGTGGGTTTCGATCCAACTTTTTTTGTGTGGATCCGGGGCACTTGTCCCGGTATCCTTTTGATCTTTTTGTTGTTTGTGTTTAGTAGGATTTTGAGTAGCTACTCCGCTCCGCTCCGGACTCTCTGAATTCATCCACTACACCGCCCATCACCTTCCAGGTTCTTTGTATCTCTCCACCTCTTTTTAGTCCTGTGAGGACACAGAACAGTTTAAGTGTGGGGTAGGATGCTAGGATTATGCATGATCTTGCTTGATTTTCTGTAATTCTGTGGTGCAGTTTTGAATCCCTCTAGCATAGAATTGCTCAATTCTTGACTTGTGATGTTAAATTGGCTTCAATTTTGAACAATGACGTCTAGACTGTTCCACTTAGAACCTGTAACCAACGTGACGACACTGAAATTAAATGAGTCTAGGTCAGAACATATCATATATCACTCTTGAAGTTGAACTTGAATTATTTGAATTAATTGACTTGTTAATAACAAAGCTCGATAACACCGTTCTAAGATGATAAATGCTAGCTTCTCCCATGTTTTTTTTCACTCCATATTTGATCACCTGTGATTGTGGCTTGAGATTAGGCACAAATCCAATTTGAAATCTTGTATAAAAAGTTATAACTAGCTAGGATCAAATAGCTAAATTGTTAAATCAAGTAATTAAGTTGTGCAAATCAATGTAAAGTTGTTTAAAGTGCTAAAAATAAAGCTAGGCAAGCCCGACACCTAAGTGAAGTGTTCGGGTTGAGCACTAGCATAGGCACAAATACTGTGAGCTAGGCAGGTCCAACACCTAAGTGAAGTGTTTGGTATCAAGCACTAATATGCAGCAAATCAATTGAAGGAAGAAGTTGAACTTGAAATAAATTGTTGTTTAAAGCGATCCTAGCTAGAACATGTAACGTACAGATCTAGAAACAGATGAAGTCGAGTCGATAGCCACATCACTTTTCCTACCTCCGCATCCTCATCATGGCTAGAGCTTAAAGTCTTTTTGAGTAGAATTGGTGTTATCGTAGTCAGTTAATTACGATTAATTGTTTTTGCAAGAAACAAACTTTGTTGAAACTGCTACTTGAAGTGTGCAGAAATTAGTGAGATCGAAAACTTGTTTGGTTGATGTTCTTGCATGTGTAGGTTAAGTTTCTACGTGGAACAGTCTAAACCAAATCGTTAGAATTGAATCTCAGTTTAATCTCGTGTCATTTGTGAATTTGAGTGTGTTCTAGTTCAATTTGTTGAGGACAAGCAAAAGCTTAAGTGTGGGGTATTTTGATGACACTCGATTTAACGTGATTATCAACCTCATTTAAGCGACATTTCCTTGCTTAAGACATGGTTTTTAGGGTAGAATAGTGAATATTCACTCAACTGCTCTATCTCGTGCCATTTGTGTTACCTTGGCCCGTTTCTGGTCTATTTGATGGTTTTGTAGTGTTTTCATGTTAGCACAGGTTTTTGCCTTCAAATATAGTAGCCAAAGGATGTGTCCAAGGCATTGGAACCCCCAAGAATCGCACTGGAATCAACCAGAGAAGTAAATCAAACCAACAAAAATTCTGCCCCCATTTACACATATATTTTCGGCGAAAACTTCCTAGAGTTTTTGCCAAAAACTCAAGAGGAAATTGGAAGATTATTACAAGGAGAAGTTTTCGACGAAAACCCTAAAGTTTTCGCCGAGAACTCCAAGCAAATTTGAGCAGAGGAAACAGACGGATCAAGCCACATTCTCAAAGGGAATTTTCGCTGAAAACTGTCTGAGTTTTCGGCGAAAACTTAAGCTGTTTCCAGCTGAACCGCAGTTAGGTTTAAATACAAAAACCGGCGGCTAAAATTGGGATCTCATAACTTACAGTTTGGATGAAAATTCCAAGACAAAGACTAGAGAGAGGAAGAGTGAAAAGAGTTCGAGGAGCCAGGAAAGGATCGTGACGCCATCCTTCCATCTCGGAGAACCAGTGCTAGGAGTTGAAGATTCAGCAGATTGAAGCTGCAAGGATTCGTCGAAATTAGGTTTTACAGTTCTTCTCTGTCTTTCCCACCTGAGATGTATTCTTTGTTTGACTTCGATTCTTGTGTATTGAATATGAGTAGCTAAACTCGTAGAGCTTAGATTAGATGAACCCTAAGTGACCCAGGGCTTTAAAGCGGTCACGGATCGGCTGTGATTAGATTCGAAATTCATTCAGTTTCCCCTTCATGTTTGATTGGTTCTTTGTTCTCTGTGTTTCTTGTCTGGTTTGGCCGCCTAGATTAGATTCTTGTTAAGCTAAGGATAGAAGCGAACGTTCGCCTTACTTTAAAACACTAAATGGAACAGTTAACCTATTCATTGGAGTGTGCCTTTCGTAGGAACGAGTTAGGGTTAATACACTACAAGAGTAACTCATAATTCGTTAAGTAATTCCACCAGTTAATTAAGCCGTTGCGAGAGGCGACCGTACCCAGGCGACTAATTAATCTTGGTAGCTAGATCGGATAGAGCGAACGTTCGCCAGTCTTAAACCAAAGGGTCAGGAGTTATGGTGGTGTCTTAGAATTGATTGAACGAGAATCGAAATTCGCTGATCTGTTGATTGCCAATGCTCTGGTGAACGAAGGGGGATTCAAAGTCTAAGCTTGTCTGTCATCTTTGTTTAATCAACCCATCTTTCAGTCTGTGAACTGAATGAATTAGAATTGAAAATCGCAGGTCTGTTGACTGTTGTTGCTCTAGTGATCTAAGGGGGATTCGAAGTCTAAGCTTGCCTATTGTCTCTCAAAGTCAATCAATCAATCAATATTTCTGCATTTAATTTTCATTTCATTTCACCTTGCATATTAGTTTAGAAGTCGTGGAACCCACACCACGCACTACGTGTTCAACCTTGAGTAAAAATTTCCAACGTATTTGAGTAAGTAAGTAGAAGAGGCCCGTGGAGTACGGTCTACCCTAGCTTCTAGCTTGGTAGTTATTTGATTACCCGCACTACGATTCAGTTCATCACATAGTCAAAAAATAAGTGACTGATTTGACACATATTTAAGTTAAACTTATAGATTTGTAGTTTAAAAACATTGGGGCAGCTGTAGTAATTATTTGTAGTTACATACACTATTTTTATGTTGGTGACAATTTAATTTGTGAGCTATATAATATAGTTGTTGATGACACTCGATTTGACGTGATTATCAGCCTCATTTAAGCAACATTTCCTTGCTTAAGACATGGTTTTTAGGGTAGAATAGTGAATATTCAATCAATTGCCCTATCTCGTGCCATTTGTGTTACCTTGGCCCATTTCGGGTCTATTTGATGGTTTTCCAGTGTTTTTATGTTAGCACATGTTTTTGCCGTCAAATAAAGTAGCCAAGGACGTGTCTAAGGCGTTGGAACCTCGAGGAATTGCACCGGAATCGATCCAAGGAGCCAATCAGGTCGAAACAATTCCTGCCTCGGTTTAGAAAGGAATTTTTGCCGAAAATACCCTAGCATTTTCGGCAAAAATACATGCACAAATCCACTGATGTCAACTGAAGGTATTTTTGGCGAAAATCCTAAGTTTTCGCCGAAAACATTTGGTCCGAAAAACACAGAAGAAACAGCCGGCGGTCATCCCTTTTTTCAAAAGAATTTTTGCCAAAAATCCTTCAGTATTTTCGGCGAAAATATCAGTTAAAATCCGGCTGCATTAGGGTTAAGTATAAATACTTAACCGGCGGCCCAAATAAGAGAGACACTTTTTCAGAAATCAATTACCACTGAACTTCAGAATTCTCTCAAGTTCTGGAGCGAAGAGTTAGAGTCTGAAGAGCGGGAAAGAGATCGTGACGCCATTCCTTCCATCTCGAAGACTCGGAGCTAGGATTGCAGTTTACCGAAGATCGAAGTCTGCGAGAGTCGTCTTAATTAGGTTTTTCAGATTCTTTTCTGTTCTTCCTCTGGATGATGAACTCTTTCTTTGTCTTTGATTCTTTTGTGATAAACATGAGTAGCTAAACTCTTAGAGCTTAGACTAGATGAACCCTAAGTGACCCAGGGCTTTAAAGCGGTCACGGATCGGTGGTGATTAGATTCAAAGTTCAATTAGTTTCTCTTTCATGTTTGATTTGTTCTTCATTGTTCATGTTTCTTGTCTGGATTGATCACCTAGATTAGATTCTTGTTAAGCTAAGGATAGAAGCGAACGCTCGCCTTACTTTAAAACATCAAATTGAACAATTAACCTTATAATTGGAGCGTGCCTTTCATAGGAACCTGTTAGGGTTAATCCACTGCAAGAGTAACTCATAAATCGTTAGTAATTCCACCAGTTAAGTTAAGTCGTTGCGAGAGGCGACGGTACCCGGGCGACTAATTAATCTTGGTAGCTAGAACGGATAGAGCGAACGTTCGCCGGTCTTAAACCTAAAGGTCAGGAGTTATGGTGGTGTCTTGGAATTGATTGAATGAGAATCGAAATCCGCTGATATGTTGATTGCCAATGCTCTGGGGAACGAAGGGGGATTCAAAGTCTAAGTTCGTCTGTCATCTCTGTTTTCAACCCTAATTTCCAATCTATTTTTAGCTTCAATTTCTAATTTTTCTGCATGTCTTAGAATTAGAAGTCGGGGAACTCACACCACGCACGAAGTGTTTGCATCCGAGTAATTTGCCAGCTTATTTGAGTAGTCGATCATAGAAGACCCGTGGAATATGATCTACCCTAGCTTGTTAGCTTTGTTAGTTATTTGTTTGAACCCGCACAACGAATTCTCGGTTCATCAAATTGGCCCCGTTGCCGGGGACTTCTTTTGATTGTTTGAAAGAAGAACTGGCAATTTATTCTTCTACTTTCCATCTTTCACCTTTCCATCCACTTTGATTTTACACTGGTTATTGTTGTTTTTGTTATTTATAGGTTGCTCATAGGTGTATGCATCGCCGCCCTTGGACTCGCTCTCAAACCAACAAGGTTAAGAGTATAGAGAGACCAAGCAGTTCTGCTCCACCTAGACAATCACAGATTCCAAGGAGAGGTAGAACCAATCCACCTCCATCCATCACTCCGATTAAGATCGAGGAACTGAAGGAGAGTCCCTCATCTTCACCTTTACCGTCACCTTCATCCGTTTCATACACCAAGTCACTCTCACCTCCTCTATCTCCTACCATGACTGATCATTTACCACCACCACCACCACCAGGCGGAAATCCACCACCGCCACTTGCACAGAAAAGTCTAGCTGATTACAACAAGCCGAGCGCGACTAGTGTTCAATCTGCCATTGCCGTACCGCGCATTGAAGGAGATCCTGACTATGAGATCAAGATTCCATTCTTGACTATGATCTCTAGGGATCTACAATTTGAAGGCAGGCCCCTAGACAATCCGTGCACTCATCTTGCGGATTTCCTTGATCTCTGCAGCACTTTCAAGAACGGAAACCTCGACAAGAACACTCTTTGTTTGAGAGCTTTCCCGTTCTCTCTGAAAGGCACTGCTAAAAGGTGGCTTACTGGCAAACCACCTGGATACTACACTGATTGGGATACTCTGGCTCAGGACTTCGTTGAAGAATACTTTCCTCCTGCCAAAACAACAGCCATCAAGGACAGCATTGCCAAATTCTCCCAGAAAGAAGGAGAAAGCTTATACGATACTTGGAATCGATTCCAAGAATTTCTCTACAACTGTCCTCATCATGGATTCGAGCAGAGGCAGTTAGCTGAAATCTTTGCTCGAGGTCTTCAAGAAGAATCTGCCAAGTGGGTCAATTCTCTAGCTGAAGGGGATTGCACTACACTCACACCTGAAGCTGCTCTTCTTCACTTCACAAACTGTGCTTCCAAGTCAAGGAACTGGGAATGACAATCTGAAGGATCAAGGAGCAAGCTCGATCTCGAAGCAGCTATCAAGGTAGAAGTAGAGAAGCATTTGAAGAAGTCTATTACACCCATCAAACCGCCGGCAGCCTCTATCTACGTTGCCGATTGCGAGTGGTGTGGAGCTTGCGCACATAACGGAGGCCGTTGCCAGAATTTTGGTAAGACAGAAGTCTGGTCTGCAGAAGAGGTAAATTTCGTTCAACAAGGCTTCGTTAACAATCAGAATGGTTATGCTGGCTACCGCAACTTCAGGCAGCAAGGGAACTATCAAGATAGACCTCCCTACAATAATGGCGCCAACCATAACCAGAACCAGAATAACTGCCCAGCTGGTCCAGCTCAGGATCAGAAGCCTAACCATCCGACCGGCAGGTGTCTACCAGCCATCGCATCGCAATCCGGGTAACTATGGAACTGCTCCTGGCAATCGCCAGAATCAATATTTGAACAATACCTATCCAGGGCAGCAGTACCAGAAGGAAAACAACGTCAGTGACCTGGATAAGAAGCTTAGTTAGATCATCACCAGACTCGATGATCATGACAGTCAGCTTAAAGCTCAAGCTCTTCTCAATCAAGACCAGATAGCCGCCGGTCAAAGAATTGAGCAAGCTGTGAACAACATCTCGAGCATGCTAGCATCTGGTCGACCATTTGGCCAACTTCCAAGACAGACAGAGCCAAATCTGAGAAAAGAACAAGCTGAGTCAGTGTCTGTTCGAAAGTTTACAAGTTTATCTGCTGACGCTTGTTCTGTTTTACGCAGGCTCACTGAATCTCCAGAGAAAGAGGAAGCACTGAAAGTGGCGCCTAAGGAGGATGATCCTCCTCTTGCACCGTACGTCGTGAAGCCTCCCTTTCCAAGAGCATTGCTGCCAAATGCAAGGATCGAGACTGGCATGAAGGGGAACAAAGAAGGATATTCTGATGCTCGTAGCAAGAAACCTTCCTCTCCATATCCAACTAAGTGTTCTGATCCTAGTTCTTTCACTCTACCTCTTGTCATTAATGATGTTGAGATTGAGCGTTGTTTGGTTGATCTTGGCACGTCTGTCAATGTTATGCTATGAGTCTGTTTGAAAAATTGAACCTAGGAGAACTTGAACCGCCTAGTATGCAACTTGTCTTTGCTGACAGATCACTTAAAACCCCCAGGGGAGAGATAAAAGACGTTGTTACTAAATGTGGTCCTTTCATGTTCTTAGCTGACTATGTGATCATTGACACTAGTAAGGATGATTCTACCATTCTCATAGGACGACCTTTCATGGCTACTACTGGAATGCAAATTAACGTTCCAAATTGTTCTTTAACTTTGAGGGTCGGTAAAGAAATGATAACATTCCGCCTTAAAGACGGAATGAAATATAACCCTAAGAGTGAAGAATTTCATTGTTTAGCTGTTGAAACTGTGGAGTTGACTCCGGTCAGCTCCGTCACTGATGTCTCTTCTAGTGTGCCTAGATTTGTTGTACTGTAGGTGCTGGACAGGTTACCAAGTAGAAACCGATATATGTTCTTCAGCCGCCAAAGAAGAAGGAATTGAAAGCCTCTTCTAAGCCATCGAGCACAAAACCTAGCAGACCTCGGGGAAAGAACAAGAAGACGAAGACTCAAATGGTCTGAAGACCAGTTGTGCCGCCACCTTCTACCGAGCCAGCTGCACCACCAATTCATTCCAAGCTACCGGCGCCGGAACAAGTATGGAGGAAGAAGCCAAAAGCATCTCCTAAGGACATACTGACGATCACCGATCCTGGTGATATCAAGCCGGAGATTAAAGAAAAGAAGGAGCCGATCGTTCTCATTCCATCCACTGTCTTCCTTGTGGAAGATGATCCCTTGACAGAACTGTTCGGACCATTCAAGATCACTGACCACCTTCCCGACGGACGTACCAAGCTCTTACACGCGAACGGGAAGAATTTCATGCTCACCGGAGAAGCCCCGAAGCTCTACTTTATGAACTCCGATGCTAGCATTAAGGAGAATCTGAGTTGGGATGTCTCCTAATACTGTCCAGGTATCGTCCAGCTCAAGGACGTTAATAAAAGAGCGCTTCGTGGGAGGCAACCCACGGCTGGAGTCAGTTTTTCATTTGTGTCAACCTTAGTGTTTAGAGTCGGTTCGGGGGAGCCAAAAGTGTCAGTTTGTTTGATTTCTTATTTTTTGTGTGTAGTCTGTGTGTCGTAGTGTCAATTGCAAGTCGTTTGAGGTTGTTCCGATTTTTGTGGATTTAACTGTGATTTTCTGAAGATTGCCGGGTTTGCGAAAATATTTTCAATCGTACAGGTCAAAATTTTCTGCGAAAATGCACCCTATTTTTCGGCAAAAATGCCTTTGAAATTCCACTGAGTTTTCCAGACGTTTTTAACACAAATTTTTGGCGAAAACTTATCAACATTTTCGGCGAAAATATCCTTGAAAACTGGCAGTACTTTTTCACTGAAAATTTCGGCGAAAACTTACCCATATTTTCGCCGAAAATATGCTTGAAAATCAACCAATTTTTCACTTAAAAATCCGGTTCAACCCTCTCTCTCTCCTCACTTTCTATTTTCAAAATTTGTCAAAACCTCCCCTCTGTTTTCGAAACCGCCGACCGCCACTCATTTTTTACCACCGCTGCCGCCCGTTGCCGCCGCCGCCGCCGACCGCCGCTGCTCCCTTCCCCTCTCATTTCCGATCAATCCGAGCCCTAGAACAGCCGAATCGGAGCTCTATAGCTCTAGTTCACCCAAACCCTAAAACTTTTGATTTTTCACCGATTTCTCCCAATCCATTCATTTTTAGCATCCATGGCTTCAAGGTAAGTTGTAGAACTTTTCATTACGAATCTTTTGACATATTGATTGTTGAATTTCGTCGGGGTTGACTTTCGATTGACCTTTTGGTTTGCCTCGATCTGTGTGCCGACTGATTTCGTGTGAACTAGGTTAGCTGAATTTGTTGAGCTGTTCTAGCATGCTTAGGGAGTATCGTGCTTAATTTTCATATCGTTTGATCGTGTGCTGCTATGCATAGGATTGATTCTTTGTGATGTTGACTTGTGAGAAATGTCGGTTTGACCCTGAACTGTTTTTGATCATTTGGCTGCCATATGTGCTCAGTCACGTCATATCATTGTGTTTGCCATATGAGATCATATTATACCGTCATTCTCCGCTTTGTGATAGTCTTGCCATGATTAGGGTTCAATGTTCTATTTTGTTGACTTTTTGAATGTCGGTTTGACTTCTGAACTCTGATTGTGATAATTCCATTCTGGATGTTCCTAAGCGTGTATTTTATTGTTTGTGATTACCGGTTAATCTGCTTTGCTTACCCCCACTCAGTTTTCCTCATTTCTTTGTGAAATTGAGTTTTTCTACTAAGTGTGGGGTAGGGTTTTAGTTGGACTAATCTGGTTTCATTCTGGTTTTAGGAACACCACTTATGAGCGCAGGACCAAGGCGCGACTTGATGGCGCCTCGAGCTCCCGAGTTACCGCTCCCGTCACACCCGCCATCCAGGGCCCTCCACCTGTTTTCCCTGATCGTGGGGGGTACCACCGCACCGTTGCTCGCCTACCCCAGCACTACTTTGCGCGCTACCAGCGGTTCGAGAACACCCCTGGAGCTAATGTTCACCCTCTTTCCATGGGATCGCTCTCAGAGCATGATGATGACTGGTACCGGAACGTGCTCGATGCACTGATCCATGCCGGCCTGCTGGAGCTGACCACACTCGCCGTCGACTTCCAGACATCGCTCTCCAGGAGTTTTGGGTGACATTCGAGCTGGACGAGCACAAGAGGAGGCAGCACAAAAAGGTTATCACCTTCTATCTAGGTGGGGTGCACAGGGAACTCACATATGATGAGTTTGCCGCTCGCCTCGGTATTCCCCATGAGCACTACCATCGTCATCACTTCGGCTGGGAGGACGACGATGACGACGGAGAGGAGTACCATGCGCTCTGGAGCCACATGACTGGAGTTCCCGGTGATTGCCTCAGGGACCATAACTCAATTAAGTCGCTCTCTCACCCTTTCTTTAAATACATTCATATGGTTTGGCGTAGATCGCTATTATATGCTCCAGAGATGGACCGCCACCATATCAGCAAGGACGAGCTTCTTCTTCTTCGCGCCATCCGGGAGAGATACCCTCTTCATCCTGGATGGGTGCTTGCTCGCCTACTCCGCAAGAAGACTCAGAGATCAGGTCGCCCCCGCTCACTCCTGGGAGGCAACTTTGTGGGCCGACTCATCATCTCCTTCGGCCTCAGCCATGAATATGGCCCGAACATCCCACGCCGCAGAGTGCGCACCGTTGGAGGCAATTTAGCGGTCGAGTACAACCTCAACCTGGACATCAGCCCCCTGGTAGTAGCGGATCCTCCTCTCGAAGACGAGGATGAGTCAGAGGAAGAAGATGATTCTGAGCAGCAGCATCCCCAGCCGCAGCCAGAGTTTCATGGCCATATACCCTCGCCACATCATCAGGCAGGGTATGCACACCAGTCACCACCGCACATCCCAGATCCATACTAGGCGCCTCACCCTCAGCACCGACCGCATCCCGCGGACATTGGTGAGCTGTATGAGCGACTGCAGGAGTGGCGCATCACCGACAACGCCACTCAAGAGGCGAGATGGACTATTATGCAGCAACATATGCGCCGCTCCAACAGGCGGTATGAGGCACAGCTGGCGTGGCAACGTCAGCTCGGCGATTACCTCCACTTTCCACCTCCCGACGCGCCTGACGAGCAGTGATAGGGTTGTATCCTCTTTCTTGTCCTTTCTTTTTATTTATTATTTTTGGATTTTGATCCAACTTTTTTCTGTGTGGATCCGGGACACTTGTCCCGGCTTCCTTTTTATGTTTCATTTGTTTTTGTTTTGTAGGTAGTAGGGAGATTCCCTTTGCTTCGCTTTGGTAGATTGCCTCCGCTCCGAGGACCCGTGCTCAACCCCTACGCCAACCATCTCGGTCCAGGTTCTTCTACTTCACTCTGAACTCTAGAATTTAGTCCTGTGAGGACACTGTCCGATTTAAGTGTGGGGTAGGATGCTAGAGAACCTTGCATGAACTTGATTGCCCTTGATTGTGTTTTTGTGTGCCTCGTGATTCCATTCCAGTCTCTCTAGCATTAGAATGGCTCAGTTCTTGATTTTTGATGTTAAGTTGTTGTTCAAACTTTCATAATGATGCTTAGACTGCTTAACCTAAAACTTGAGAACCAACTTGTATACTTTGATGCTAAATTGCCTGGTCAGAACAGAATTTTTAAAAATCACACTTGTAGCTTGTAGCCTTGATTGCATGAAAATGACCGAATCCGACTAGCAAACCAAATGTGAGCTTTTGATCCATTGCACGTAACTTGCAATTTCAATTCTTTTTGAGTGATTTTCTGTTTACTTGAATGAGTTAGAATTTGCAGGAGACCTACTCGAGACCACACGATGACACGAGTTCTAGAATGATAGGGGCACCTAGATTCAGCTACTAAGCCAGATAGCCTACCTAATGATAAAATCCATTAGGTGTAGACCCTTGAGCTTGGCCTATTGTTTCGGTTCGATGATACATTACAGCCATTTCCCATTCTTTTCATTCCCCGTTGATCTCCTGTGGTTGTAGTTCTAGATTGAACTACCCGAAGTCGGTTTGTGGTAACCTGCCTATAGCCATTATGTCCAGACGTGTAAACCCCTCTAGCAACTAAAAGAAAAACCGGCACAAAGAAAAAAAATCAAGTAAGAAAAGAAGAAGAAAATTCGAAAAAATGAGAAGTAAAAGAAAAGCAGAAAAATCAGAAAAATCAGAAAAGTTTCAAAGTATAGTTCAAATAAACGTTCTTCTCCCTACAAATGGAAGAACGAAGTCAAAAGATAAGTTGAAAAGAAAAGAAAAAAATTGTGTAAAGAAAAATAATAAAGTGCTAGGTTGCTTGAGGGTATCATAGGACGAGCGTTCACTATTCCACCCGTGTCTGGTTAGACGGTAGGAAGCCATAGGCTCGATTCAAGGGAAGTTAGTCGAAAGCTACACCGCACAAAGCCATCATTACATTCCCATTATCCATCGCATCATAAACCCTTGTAGTGTAGAATTCATTACGTTCCTAACAGGGAAGTCCTTCTTGACTAGTTACTCGTGTTGTCACAGTGGTGGAGATGTGGTCGAAATGCAAACTTATGACAGAATTCAGAGACAGAAAATGATTGAGAGCAGAAACACGTCCTTAAACACATAGAGTGAGAGTTCCCCATTGTACTAAATATTTCCTGTGTGAGGAGTTTGGTCGGTCAGGTCAAATTCGTGCATAATTGGTTACGATTACTTGTTGTGTGCAGTTTACTAGTGAGACCAGGTTGTTTGGCTGATCTGTATGCATGTCAGGTTTCTTGTTCTAGGGTCTATCTGTCTAATAATTCATTGTGATTGATTGAACTCCAATTTAATCGATCTCATCATTAGTGAACATGAGCGTTTCTATTCAGTTTGCTTGAGGACAAGCAAAAGCTTAAGTGTGGGATATTTTGATGACACTCGATTTGACGTGATTATCAGCCTCATTTAAGCAACATTTCCTTGCTTAAGACATGGTTTTTAGGGTAGAATAGCGAATATTCAATCAATTGCCCTATCTCGTGCCATTTGTGTTACCTTGCCCCGTTTCGGGTCTATTTGATGGTTTTCCAGTGTTTTTATGTTAGCACAGGTTTTTGCCGTCAAATAAAGTAGCCAAGGGCGTGTCTAAGGCGTTGGAACCTCGAGGAATTGCACCGGAATTGATCCAAGGACCCAATCGGGTCGAAACAATTCCACTGATGTCAAATGAAGGTATTTTCGGCGAAAACCCTAAGTTTTCGCCGAAAACATTTGGTCCAAAAAACACAGAAGAAACAGCCGACGGTCATCCCCTTTTTCAAAGGAATTTTCGCCGAAAATTCTTCAGTATTTTCGACGAAAATATCAGTTAAAATCCGGCTGCATTAGGGTTAAGTATAAATACTTAACCGACGGCCCAAATAAGAGAGACACTTTTTCAGAAATCAATTACCACCGAACTTCAGAATTCTCTCAAGTTCTAGAGCAAAGAGTTAGAGTCTGAAGAGCCGGAAAGAGATCGTGACGCCATCCCTTCCATCTCAAAGAGTTGGAGCTAGGGTTGCAGTTTACCGAAGATCGAAGTCTGCCAGAGTCGTCTTAATTAGGTTTTTCAGATTCTTTTCTGTTCTTCCTCTAGATGATGAACTCTTTCTTTATCTTTGATTCTTTTGTGATAAACATGAGTAACTAAACTCTTAGAGCTTAGACTAGATGAACCCTAAGTGACCCAGGGCATTAAAGTGGTCACGGATCGGCGGTGATTAGATTCAAAGTTCAATCAGTTTCTCTTTCATGTTTGATTTGTTCTTCATTGTTCATGTTTCTTGTCTGGATTGATCACCTAGATTAGATTCTTGTTAAGCTAAGGATAGAAGCGAACGCTTGCCGTACTTTAAAACATCAAATTGAACAATTAACCTTATAATTGGAGCGTGCCTTTCGTAGGAACCGGTTAGGGTTAATCCACTGCAAGAGTAACTCATAAATCGTTAGTAATTCCACCAGTTAAGTTAAGTCGTTGCGAGAGGCGACCGTACCCGGGCGACTAATTAATCTTGGTAGCTAGAACGGATAGAGCGAACGTTCGCCGGTCTTAAACCTAAAGGTCAAGAGTTATGGTGGTGTCTTGGAATTGATTGAATGAGAATCGAAATCCGCTGATCTGTTGATTGCTAATGCTCTGGGGAACGAAGGGGGATTCAAAGTCTAAGTTCGTCTGTCATCTCTGTTTTCAATCCTAATTTCCAATCTGTTTTTAGCTTCAATTTTTAATTTCTCTGCATTTCTTAGAATTAGAAGTCGTGGAACTCACACCACGCACGAAGTATTTGCATCCGAGTAATTTGCCAGCTTATTTGAGTAGTCGATCATAGAAGACCCGTGGAATACTATCTACCCTAGCTTGTTAGCTTTGTTAGTTATTTGTTTGAACCCGCACAACGAATTCTCGGTTCATCAGTTGTCAAAATACATTTTAACTAGTTATCAACTAAAATAACCCCGTTAACTAGTTATCTGATGATGATGTTAACTAATTAACTCAATTAGATAACAAGTTAACAACTTGATAACTAGTTAACTCGATTGGATAACTAGTTAACTCGATTAGTTAACTAGTTAACTCGCTTAGTTATCTAGTTATCTTAATCATGATGTTTAACTAAGTAAGAACAACATAACTAGTTAGATAACCCCTTGTTAACTAGTTATCTGATCATGATGTTAACTAATTTTGATAACTAGTTATCAACTAAAAAACTTATTAACTAGTTATCTAAATTATGGTGTTAACTAGTTAGCTCGATAAGTTAACAACAACAAAACTAGTTAACTAAATTTGATAACTAGTTATCAAACTAAAATTATGGTGTTAACTAGTTAGCTCGATAAGTTAACAACAACAAAACTAATTAACTAAATTTGATAACTAGTTATCAAACTAAAAAACTTGTTAACTAAATTTGATAACTAGTTATCAAACTAAAAAACTTGTTAGCTAGTGAAGTGACTCCGGACAGGACCGCTGGACCTCCTACACCCCGCCGGGGTCACCCACGAGGGCAAAGGCCTTCGTGCCCTATAAGAAGCGCTTAGACCCTCGCCAGCACCTTAAGATAAACCCTCAGAAGTTTACCAAGCCCCAGCAGGTGGTGAGGTTCAAGGACATGTGGCAAGGGACTGCCCCAATCAAAGGGTAATGGTGCTCAAGGAAGGAGAAGTCGTCACCGACGACGAAGAAGAAGAAACAAAGGAAGAAAAGGAAGAAGACTCCGATAGTGGAGAAGAAGTAGAGGGTCAAGGCCTCGAAAAGTTTACTGGCATGTTCGTGAAAGACCTAACCATCGGTCCTAAATCGTGGCAGGACGCCCTGGCCGAGCCATACATCCCTGGCATCGGCCCGACTCAAGAACAGCACCCGGCCAACATCGGGTCAATCTCGAGCCAGTACCCGGCGCCCTACGGATCGGTGCCCGAGCACCCACTAGCCAGCCCTCTACTGATGCAAGAGCAGCACCCGGATACTCCAAGGCCCCCGAGGGACGCCCAGGCTGTCCGAGACATGTACACAGAGGAGGTGTCTCACTGACTCTTGAGGCTGGCACCCATCCGAATCCGTCTACCCCGAAGACCGGCGGCGACAGAAAAGAGCCTGAGCAAGGAGGAGTGACCCCATTGGGATGACCTGTACTCCCCTATGTCTTCCATGAGTCTCAACATCAAAGTCAACAGTCCCTCAACTGATGACAATATGAGCACCGACGGTGCCAGCTTAGAAGACCCGGAGCCTTGGTCAGATTCAGACTCCAACAAGTACCCGAGCCACCGAAGCATGTGGAAAGATAGCCCCGACATCACCACACGAGCCGCCGACTTGAAGAAACCCCTGCCCAGTACACACACAAAGGATTGGGATTCGAGGACGAATCCCTTACAAGAAGAGGGGAATGAAGTGACTCCGGACAGCCGACCGGCTGGAAATTCCTACTCCTACACCCCGCCGGGGTCACCCACGAGGGCAAAGCGCTTAGAACCTCGCCAGCACCTTAAGATAAACCCTCAGAGGCTTACCAAGCCCCAGCAGGTGGTGAGGTTCAAGTACAGTCCTCCCCAAGGGCTCAACAAGCACGGATGAGCATCCAGACCCATCCGGCCCTAGCTTGGGCCTCGACGCTCATGGCAGCCAAGGAGCCTAGCTTGGCCGGCACCTCAAGTAGTAAGTCTAAGGACCCAGGAGGTGCTACACAACCCTTGGAACCTCTAGATGCCTTCTTAGAGGAATGCCGACGGAAGAAGACCAAGCCCCGGCCTGAAGGAGCTCCAGTCGGCCCCACCCCGAGCGCCCCTCCGGCCCTAGCACCATGGCTAGGGTTCCAAGAGCTCAAGGAACGGATGACTACCTTAGGGGAACCTCTAAGGACCTTCCTGGACAACTAGGAGAAACAAGGAAGGCCAGGCTTGGGCATATCAGGAGAAGGCCCGAAGGCAGACTACACCCGGGCGCCAGCCCCGGCCTCGAAAGGCCCCAACCGGGCCCTAGCACCCAACCATTAGGGGACTCACCCCTAGGAGGTCCAACACCATCCCTCAACCCCGTACAAGGCCTGAAGCCAAGCCTAGGAGCTGCCCACCTAGGGGCACAGAAGGAAATGGAGGAAATGGAGGAAATGAGGAAATGGAAGGAAGGCCGAACGGGCAGGCCGAGCAGGAACCCTGAATGCCGAGCAGTATCAGCATCAGACCCGCCAGAGTCCAGCATCCGAAGCCCCGTGCATCACCCAGCCCAAGCAACCGCCGCCGCCACCAATTACAATCCCGACAGCAAAGGCGGCGCCGACTTTCCTAATCCGGCCGCTTGTGAGCGGCACATCCGACCGGACCCGCTAGATCCGCCGGTTTAGGGTTTTAGCCGGTTTTGTATTATTTAAGTCTTTTTTAGTGTTGGACTCAGATTTTCCCTTTTAGTTTCGATTCTTTAGGAGCAAGTAAGTCCTTTAATTCTATTTAGGACTCTCGGCTATTATTTTATTATTTTAGAGTTCTTTTCCAAGTAGGAAACGTGAGCCTGTTCACGATTTCCTCACCTATAAATAAGAGGCTTCGGCCTCATTGTAACGATGAACCTTTTTCAGAATAAATCAATCAAACAGAACTTTTGTTCTCAATTCTTAGTTTTATGCTGCGTGCATAGCTTAGAATAGGTATTATCAACAGAAGTATTCCCCTTCTGTCGTGGAGCCATTCCTGGACACTACGGGTTCTCGGTTACATATAACCGACGGGTCCTAGTACTAATCCGCCCCCGGTGCCGAAGGTGATCGAGCGAAGGTTCAAGACTTGCAGTGGTTAGGGTCGTCTGCCCACGGTTGCGGCGGTTCACACCAGTTTTGGTATCAAAGCTTCGGTTCAACTCAAAGAACCACAATCTATCCCAGTCTTCAGGTTTGAAACCCTGGATTCATATCCTTTACTTTCAGTCTTAGAAAAATCCTTGAAAAACCCTATCTGTCTTTGTTTTTGTGTTAGTTGAAAATCAGTTTAGAAAATCCATCTATTTTTCAGTCTTGGCGAAGCATTGTAAGGAAAAGAAAAGAAAACAAAAAGAAAGGCAAATTTGCCCTAGGGTTTCTCGTTCATTATAGGTTGATCTTAAGAAGAGGGGTAGTAATATATATATTTGCTTCCCTGTATTAGCAACTAACATGGCAGACGAAACACTCAACCACATGGAAGCCAACGTTCTCAACATTACTCAAACTCTAACCGCGTTACAAGAATCTATCGCTCGGTTGGAAAGGAGAGCAGTTGAGCAAGGGTATGAGAGGGAGAGACCTCACGGCGACCGAGGGCGGGAGGACAGAAGACCGCCCCAAGACGTCGACGATGATGTGAGCAGCCTTAAGCTCACTGTGCCTAAGTTGAATAAGAAGGCCAACGCCGACAACTACTTGGACTGGGAAAGAAGCATGGAAGACTTCTTGGACTGCCACAACTACTCCTGAGAGGAAGAAGATCAAGGTAGCCACCATAGAATTCACCGACTACGCTGCCTTGTGGTGGAGTCAGTACCGGCGACAAGTCCTAAGAGAAGAAGAAGAACCCGTTGGGACATGGTGAGAGCTGAAGAGGATAATGAGGAAGAAGTTTGTACCGGCTGCTTATACCAGAGACTTGCACATCAAGCTACAAACCTTAAAACAGGGAAGTATGTCCGTGGAAGACTACCATAAGGAAATCGAGATGCTTGTGACACGACTTGATCTTAAAGAGGATGAGGAGGCCAGAATAGCCAGGTTTACCAACGACCTACAGAGGGATATCATGCATCGAGTCAACATCCTTCATTATCTTGACTATGAAGATCTGGTAGCCTTGGCAATCCGAGTGGAGAGGGAAATCAAGAATGGCTTCGGCAAGAGGTCGGCGCCACCCGCCACTAGCACTTGGAAGGGAGCTGCCAGCACCAGCCAGCCCCCATGGAGAGCTGGCCCTAACCGAGCCCAAGCGGCAAGCCAAACCCTAGCCCCGCCGCCAACCGGGTAACCCCAAGTACTGCCCCTACTGTACCAAGTACTAACCCTAGGCCTAGCGGCATTGTTTGTTTTAAATGTCAGGGCCGAGGACATATGGCAAGGGACTGCCCCAATCAAAGGGTAATGGTGCTCAAGGAAGGAGAAGTCGTCACCGACGACGAAGAAGAAGAAACGAAGGAAGAAAAGGAAGAAGACTCCGATAGTGGAGAAGAAGTAGAGGTTCAAGGCCTCGAAAAGTGTACTGGCATGTTTGTAAAAGACCTAACCATCGATCCTAAATCGTGGCAGGACGCCCTGGCCGAGCCATACATCCCTGGCATCGGCCCGACTCAAGAACATCACCCGGCCAGCATCGGGTCAATCCTGAGCCAGTACCCGGCGCCCTACGGATCGGTGCCCGAGCACCCACTAGCAGCCCTCTACTGGTGCAAGAACAGCACCCGGATACTCCAAGGTCCCCGAGGGACGCCCAGGCTGTCCGAGACATGCACACCGAGGAGGTGTCTCACCGACTCTTGAGGCTGGCACCCATCCGGATCTGTCTACCCCGAAGACCGGCGGCGGCAGAAAAGAGCCAGAGCAAGGAGGAGGGGCCCCATTGGGATGACCTGTACTCCCCTATGTCTTCCACGAGCCTCAACATCAAAGTCAACAGTCCCTCGACTGATGACAATATGAGCACCGACGGTGCCAGCTTAGAAGACCCGGAGCCTTGGTCAGATTCAGACTCCAACGAGTACCCGAGCCCCCGAAGCATGTGGAAAGATAGCCCTGACACCACCACACGAGCCGCCGACTTGAAGAAACCACTGCCCAGTACACACACAAAGGATTGGGATTCAAGGACGAATCCCTTACAAGAAGAGGGGAATGAAGTGACTCCGGACAGCCGAATGGTTGGAAATTCCTACTCCTACACCCCACCAGGGTCACCCACGAGGGCAAAGGCCTTAGTGCCCTATAAGAAGCACTTAGAACCTCACCAGCACCTTAAGATAAACCCTCAGAGGTTTACCAAGCCCCAGCAGGTGGTGAGGTTCAAGTACAGTCCTCCCCGAAGGGCTCAACAAGCAAGGATGAGCATCCGGATCCATCCGACCCTAACTTGGGCCTCGACGCTCATGGTAGCCAAGGAGCCTAGCTTGGCCGGCACCTCAGGTACTAAGTCTAAGGACCTATGAGGTGCTACACAACCATGGGACCCTCTAGATGCCTTCTTAGAGGAATGCCGACGGAAGAAGACCAAGCCCCGGCCTGAAGGAGCTCCAGTAGGCCCCACCCCCAGCGCCCCTCCGGCCCTAGCACCAAGGCTAGGGTTCCAAGAGCTCAAGGAACGAATGACTACCTTAGGGGAACCTCTAAGGACCTTCCTGGACAACTGGGAGAAACAAGGAAGGCCAGGCTTGGGCATATCAGGAGAAGGCCCGAAGGTAGACTACACCCGGGCGCCAGCCCCGGCCTCGGAAGGCCCCAACCGGGCCCTAACACCCAGCCATCAGGGGACTCAACCCCTAGGAGGTCCAACACCATCCCTCAACCCCGTACAAGGCCTGAAGCCAAGCCTAGGAGCTGCCCACCTAGGAGCACAGAAGGAAATGGAGGAAATGGAGGAAATGAGGAAATGGAAGGAAGACCGAACGGGCAGGCCGAGAGGAACCCCGGATGCCGAGCATTATCAACATCAGACCCGCCAGATTCCAGCATCCGAAGCCCCGTGCATCACCCAGCCCAAGCAGCCGACGCCGCCGCCAATTCCAAACCCGACAGCAAAGGCGGCGCCGACTTTCCTAATCCGGCCCGCGTGTGAGCGGCACATCCGACCGGACCCGCCGGATCCGCCGGTTTAGGGTTTTAGCTGGTTTTGTATTATTTAAGTCGTTTTTAGTGTTGGACTCAGATTTTCTCTTTTAGTTTCGATTCTTTAGGAGCAAGTAAGTCCTTTAATTCTATTTAGGACTCTCGGCTATTATTTTATTATTTTAGAGTTCTTTTCCAAGTAGGAAACGTGAGCCTGTTCACGATTTCCTCACCTATAAATAAGAGGCTTCGGCCTCATTGTAACGATGAACCTTTTTCAGAATAAATCAATCAAACAGAACTTTTGTTCTCAATTCTTAGTTTTATGCTGCGTGCATAGCTTAGAAAAGGTATCATCAACAGAAGTATTCCCCTTCTGTCGTGGAGCCATTCCTGGACACTACGGGTTGCCGGTTACATATAACCGACGGGTCCTAGTACTAATCTGCCCCCGGTACCGAAGGTGATTGAGCGAAGGTTAAAGACTTGTGGTGGTTAGGGTCGTCTGCCCACGGTTGCGGCGGTTCACACCAGCTAGTTATCTAAATCATGATGTTAACTAATAACTAGTTAACTAAATTTGATAACTAGTTTTCAACTAAAAAACTTGTTAGCTAGTTATCAAAATCATGATGTTAATTAGTTATCTAGTTGAAAACAACATAACTAGTTAGATAACATGTTAAAAAAATCTTGATAAAATTGGTCATGAAAATTCATTAACTAGTTGACAACAAAATAATACGGAGGGAGTAAAGAAGCAGTCTAGAGATGTGAGTACATCACCTAATGGTGAGGTGGAAGTTCAGGAGGAGGTTCACCCTGGTGATTAGAAGGATGATGAGGTTGTTGTTGATAACTCTTCTAACTCTGAGCTTGATCCATAGGAAAATGGGGGTGCTGAGGTAACAGAGGCTGAAGATACTGTTGTTACTTCCATGGCAGGTGGATGTTCTAGCAGTGGTAAGAATACTTCATTGGGTGGTTTTGCACTAAGAGGGGATGCTTTTGAGGTTCTTTGTAGTATGGAGACTATACCAGAAATACCTTATAGGGAATTGAGATAAGGTAAACTTGGTCCATCCCCTTAGGGGACATGTAGAGGTGGAGGTAGGGGCCCTAAGGGAAGAACTAAATGATGAATATTCTTGTCTGGAATAAAAGAGGTTTGACTGGAGTTAAAAAGCAAGAGTTTCTTAAAACTGCTATTTCTAGATATAGTATAGATATCCTAGCTATTCTGGAAACTAGGGTGGATGAAAATAATTTGGCTGGAATTATGAAAGATGCCTTTGATGGTTGGAATGTTTGTACTAACTACACCTATTCTAAACTAGGGAAGAGTTGGTTGCTTTGGAGAAACAAGAAAATTTCCCTGCAGATTAAGAAGGTAGATAAGCAGTATATGGTTGCAGAAATCACTGGAGAACTTAATTTTAACTTCATAGCAGTGTATGGATCCAATGATGTTACAGAACGAGCTAAGATGTATGATTCAGTGAGGGTTAAGAACTTTGCAGGTCCGGTGGTTGTTGCTAGGGACTTCAATGCTATTACTCATGAGTCTGAGGCTTCTAACAGAGTAAGGATGAATTCTAGTACTAGGAACTTCTTGGATTGGATCAATGTTCATGAGCTATATAATCATAGATTTACCGGCCCTTGGTTTACCTGGATGAATAACACTCTGCTGATCCTATTGCGAGACGTTTAGACAGAGTTATGGTTAATACTGATTGGCGAAATCTCATGTGTAACATCCCCGCCCAACCGAACAATTTAGAACTCGAGTTTGGATGATTGAGACACTGGAAACAGTGCTCTTGAGGTGCCATCGAAGTCCGGGACATTCATAATTGAGTCGGGTTGAAGTTACAAGCGAGTACGTTGAAAATTCATCGAGGTTGGCAGACTGAACCACATGGCCGTGTGTTATAGACACACACCCCGTGTTTTATGAAACACGTCATGTGTCTTGGGTCTGAATATAAAAGACGGTTTTTGAAAGAATTCTTCAACTTCTCTCTCTCTCTTTCCTCCCGAAAAACCCTTTGATGAACCAAACTTCAAATCTTGATTCCGGGAGCTATAGAGGTCCGATTGACGATCCATTTTCCCCTGTGCACTCCTGGCAACGAGAGGAAGAGAATTCACATATTGATTCTAGGCATTTCGGAGTTAGGATCTTTCAGTGGCAGAAGGAAGAAGCTACGTTTTAGGAGCTGTAGAGTTTGGCTGTTCGGGTTTCTAGAAGTTGTTTATAGCCTCATCTTCTTGTCAGTTGAGGGTTTAGCGTATGATAGGTAGTTATGGTCGATGTGAGAAGTTGAAATTCTTACCTAGATGAATGTAGGGATTGCATGAAATTGGAAGAGAGTCAAAGATGATAATTGTTCTATGATTGATTGCTATTTGGTTTATGATGGTTGTCGATTAATGAGTGTTTGCTAATCCATGAGTTGGTTGCTGATTGCTATGTGTTGGGATTGGGGTAAATGATTAATGATGATGATAAACAGATCAGAACTAGTAATGAGTGATAGGAGGGATGAGTTGTGATCTTGTTAATTCATATATATACTTGTTGCCAGTTGTGGTTGCAGGAGGGTGGTCCTGCCAATGTGGGGTCGCCCTATTAATCATGAACAGGTGGATGGCCCTGCCAATGTTGGGTCGTCCTATGAGGGAAAAACAGGAGGGCAACCCTGGACTCACGACATGGTTATCCCTGTACTTCCAGGTGGGGGTAGCCGATGAGCTAGTCGTTTACCCTTGACTGGATGTGTTGTGTGAATTGTGAGTGTGATCGAATGAAGTGCCAATGTGTGATTAGTTGTGATGTGAACCGCTGCAACCGTGGGCAGACGACCCTTAAACACCACAAGCTGATGATCTAGCAACAGGAAGAAACTATCGGAACCGGGGATGGAAGAGGACTTTGACCCGCTAGCTATAAACGAGCTAGGAACCAGAAGTGTCAAGTCGAGGGCGCCACTTCAAGAGGAGGATACTTGA
This sequence comes from Linum lewisii, assembly GCA_034768395.1. Classification (NCBI taxonomy): domain Eukaryota; kingdom Viridiplantae; phylum Streptophyta; class Magnoliopsida; order Malpighiales; family Linaceae; genus Linum; species Linum lewisii. Next base: position 15,263,685 of record CM068303.1, read on the forward strand.
TGACACTCATTTGACATGATTATCAGTCTCATTTAAGCGACATTTCTTTGCTTAAGACATGGTTTTTAGGGTAGAATAACGAATATTCAATCGATTGCCCTATCTCGTGCCATTTGTGTTACGTTGGCCCGTTTCGGGTCTATTTGATGGTTTTCTAGTGTTTTTATGTTAGCACAGGTTTTTGCCGTCAAATAAAGTAGCCATGGACGTGTCTAAGGCGTAGGAACCTCGAGGAATCAAACCGGAATCGATCCAAGGAGCCAGTCAAAGTCAAACAAAATCCTGCCCGAGTACAAAGAGATTTTCGCCGAAATTGAGCTTGCATATTCGGCGAAAATATTAGTGCATTCAACTGGTGCCGAGTCAAAGGACATCTTCGGCGAAAACATTGTACTCTTTGGACCGAAAATATAAGGTAGAGAAAGCACTCCCAAACACAAAGGAATTTTCGCCGAAATTCTTAAGGAATTTTCGGCGAAAATAATACACTAATCCGGATCAGTTAGGGTTAAGTATAAATACTTAACCCGGCGGCAAGAGGAAGATGATACAATCATAATTTATAAAACACAACTTTTCGAGATCAGAATTCTCTCAAGTTCTGGAGCGAGGAGTTGGAGTTCGAAGAGACGGATAGAGATCGTGACGCCATCCCTTCCATCTCGGAGAACCGGAGCTAGGAGTGTAGATTACCAAAGATCAAAGTCTGCCAGAGTCGTCTAAATTAGGGTTTTCAGATTCTTTTCTGTTCTTCCTCTGAATGATGAACTCTTTCCTTGTCTTTGTTTCTTTTGTAATAATCATGAGTAGCTAAACCTTTTAGAGCTTAGACTAGATGAACCCTAAGTGACCCAGGGCTTTAAAGCGGTCACGGATTGGCGGTGATTAGATTCGAAATTCAATCAGTTCTTTTTCATGTTTGATTTGTTCTTCATTGTTCATGTTTCTTGTCTGGATTGATCACCTAGATTAGATTCTGGTTAAGCTAAGGCTAGAAGCGAACGCTCGCCTTACTTTAGAACATCAAATTGAACAATTAACCTTATAATTGGAGTGTGCCTTTCGTAGGAACCGGTTAGGGTTAATTCACTGCAAGAGTAACTCATTAATCACTAGTAATCACACCAATTAATTAAGTCATTGTGAGAGGCGACCGTACCCAGGCGGCTAGTTAATCTTGGTAGTTAGAACGGATAGAGCGAACGTTCGCCGGTCTTAAACCTAAGGGTAAGGAGTTATGGTGGTGTCTTAGTAATTGATTGAATGAGAATCGAAATCCGCTGATCTGTTGATTGCCAATGCTCTGGGGAACGAAGGGGGATTCAAATTCTAAGTTCGTCTGTCATTCTTGTTTTCAAACCCTAATTCCCGGTCTGCTTTAGTTTAATTTGTTTTAATTTTTCTGCATTTCTTAGAAGAAGAAGTCGTGGAACTCACACCACGCACAACGTGTTTACCATTGAGTATTTTGCTAGTTCTGAAGTAACCAATCATAGAAAGCCCTCGGAATACGATCTGCTATACGCTTTTTCTTAGCATTAGTAGTTTTTATTTGGTTGAACCCGTCCGAACAACGACCAGGCGTTTCACCAAATTGGCGCCGTTGCCGGGGACTTCTTTTGATTGTTCGAAAGAAGAACTGGCAATTTATTCTTCTACTTTCCATCTTTCATTTTTCCACCCACTTCGATTTTACACTGGTTTTGTTTGTCTTTGTTATCTTCAGATTTAAAGGTGTATGCCTCACCGTCCTTGGACTCGCTCTCAAACCGAACAGGCTAAGATTGCAGGGAATCCAGGTAGTTCTGCTACACCTCTACGATCACAGATTCTGAAGGAAGGCAGATCCAATCCATTCATCACTCCGATCAAGATCGAGGAACCGAATGAGAGTTCCTCATCTCCATCTTCACCTATACCGTCATCTTCATCCGCTTCATACACCGAGTCACTTTCACCACCTCCATCTCCTACCATGGGCGATAGATTACCACCAAATGGCGATCAACCGCCGCCACCACCACATGCACAGAAGAGTCTAGCAGACTATAACAAGCCGAGCGCGACTAGCGTTCGATCTGCCATTGCCGTTCCGCGCATTGAAGGAGATCCTGACTATGAGATCAAGATCCCATTCTTGACGATGATCTCTAGGGATTTACAGTTTGAAGGCAGGCCCCTAGACAACCCGTGCACTCATCTTGCAGACTTCCTTGATCTCTGCAGTACTTTTAAGAACGGAAACCTCGACAAAAACACCCTTTGTCTGAGAGCTTTCCCGTTCTCTCTAAAAGGCGCTGCTAAGAGGTGGCTTACTGGCAAACCACCTGGCTATTACACTAACTGGGATACTTTGGCTCAGGACTTTGTTGAAGAATACTTCCCTCCAGCAAGAACAATCGCCATCAAGGATAGCATCACCAGATTTTCCCAGAAAGAAGGAGAAAGCTTATATGATACTTGGAATCGTTTCCAAGAACTTCTCTACACATGCCCTCATCATGGATTCGAGCAGAGGCAGTTAGCTAAAATCTTCGCTCGTGGACTTCGAGAAGAATCTGCCAAGTGGGTCAATTCTCTAGCTGAAGGGGATTACACTACACTCACTCCTGAAGCTGCTCTTCTTCACTTCGCAAACTGTGCCTCCAAGTCAAGGAACTGGGAGCGACAATCTGAAGGATCAAGGAGCAAGCTAGATCTCAAAGCTACTATCAAGGCAGAGGTAGAGAAGCATTTGAAGAAGTCTACCACACCGATCAAGCCACCGGCAGCTTCTGTCTATGTTGCTGATTGCGAGTGGTGTGGAGCTTGCTCACATAATGGAGGCCGTTGTCAGAATTTTGGTAAGGCAGAAGTCTGGTCTGCCGAAGAGGTAAATTTCATACAACAAGGCTTTGTCAATAATCAGAATGGTTATGCTGGTTACCGTAACTTCAGACATCATGGGAACTATCAAGACAGACCCCCCTACAATGCTGGCGCCAATCATAACCAGAACCAGAATAACCGCCCGGCTGGTCCAGCTCAGGATCAGAAGCCTAACCATCGCCGCCGCATCGCAATCCGATTAATTATGGAACTGCTCCTGGCAATTGCCAGAATCAATATCTTAACAATACCTATCCAGGTCAGCAGCATCAAAGAGATAATAATGTCAGTGACCTGGATAAGAAGCTCAGCCAGATCATCACAAGACTAGATGATCATGACAGTCAGTTCAAGGCTCAAGCTCTTCTCAATCAAGAACAGATAGCATCTGGACAAAGAATTGAGCAAGTCGTGAACAACATCTCGAGCATGCTAGCATATGGTCGACCATTTGGCCAGCTTCCAAGCCAGACAGAGCCAAACCTGAGAAAAGAACAGGCTAAAATGGTAACTGCTCGAAAACTCCCGAACTTAATTGCTGATGCTTATTCTGTTTTACGCAGGATCGCTGAAACTCCGGAAGAAGAGGAACAGAAACCGGCGCCTAAGGAGGATCCTCCTCTTGCACCATACGTCGTAAAACCTCCTTTTCCTAGAGCATTGCTGCCAAACGCGAGGATCGAGACTGGCATGAAGGGGAACAAGGATGGATATCCTGACATTCGTGCTAAGAAACCTGTTTCTCCATATCCAGCTAAGTTATCTGATCCTGGTTCTTTTACTTTGCCTTTGGTCATTAATGATGTTGAGATTGAACGTTGCTTAGTTGATCTAGGAGCATCTGTTAATGTTATGCCTGTGATTCTATATGAAAAGTTAAACCTAGGAGAACTTGAACCGCCTAGTATGCAACTCGTCTTTGCTGATAGATCGCTTAAAACCCCTAAGGGAGAGATTAAAGACGTTGTCACTAAATGTGGTCCGTTCACGTTCTTAACTGATTATGTGATTATGGATACTAGTAAAGATGATGCTACTATTCTCATAGGTCGACCTTTCATGGCTACTACTGGAATGAATATTAACGTTCCTAATGGTTCTTTGACTTTAAGAGTTGGTAAAGAAACGAAAACGTTCCGTCTTAAAGACGACATGAAATATGACTCTAGGAATGAAGAATCTCACTACTTAGCTGTTGAAACTGTGGAGTTGACGCCGGTCAACTCCGTTACTAATGCTTCTTCCAGTGTCTCTAGATCAGCTGTTGCTGCAGATATTAAACAGGTTATTACGAAGAAGCAAGAAATTTCGGTTCAGAAGCCGCTTAAGAAGAAGAAGAAGGAACTGCAAGCCTCTTCTAAACCACCGAGCAGACCTCGAGGAAAGAACAAGAAGACGAAGACCCAAATGGTCTGGAGACCAAAAGCTCCACCGTCTTCCACCGAGCCAGCTCCACCACCATTTTGTTCCGAGAAACCGGCGCCGGAACAAGTATGGAAGGAGAAGCCGAAAGCGTCTCCTAAGGAAGTACTAACGATCACCGATCCTGGTGATACCAAGCCGAAGATTAAAGAAAAAGAGAAACCGACAGTCCTCATTCCTTCCATCGTCACACTCAAGAAGGATGATATCTTTAGAGAGCTGTTTGGACCATTCAAGTTCGTTGATCATCTTCCCGACGGACGTACCAAGGTTTTGCATGCGAATGGGAAGAGATTCACGCTTACCGGAGAAGTCCCAAAGCTGTACTTCATGAACTCTGACGTGAGCGTGAAGGAGAATCTAAGTTGGGATGTCTCCTAATGCCGTTTAGGTATCGTCCAGCTCAAGGACGTTAATAAAAGAGCTCTTCGTGGGAGGCAACCCACGGCTGGAGTCAGTTTTTGTTTTGTTTCAACCTTAGTGTTTTAGAGTCGGTTCGGGAGAGCTAAAAGTGTCAGTTTGTTTGATTTATTATTTTTTGTGTAGATTTTGCATGTCATAGAGTCAGTTGCAAGTTGATTGAGGTCATTCCGATTTTTTTGGATTTAACTGTGATTTTCTGAAGTTGGCCGAATTTGCGAAAATATTTTAAACCCGAACAGTTCAAAATTTTTGGCGAAACCACCCCTGTTTTCGGCGAAATCAATTTTCAATTTTCGAACTCAATCTCCCTGTTCATTGTTTTTGGTTCGAAAAGTTTTTGTTTTCGGCGAAACCATTTTAACTGATATTTTCGGCGAAACCGTGCTATTGTTTTCGGCGAAACCGCCTTCACAAATCCGGCAGTCCATTTTAACTGATATTTTCGGCGAAACCACCCTCCTATTTTCGCCGAAAATAATTTTGAAAATCACCCAATATTTCCTTTAAAATCCGGTTTAACTCCCTCTCTCTCCTTCACTCATTTTCGTTCATACCATCGAAAACTCCCTCCCCTATCTTTTTAAAACAATCGCCGACCACCCCCCTCTTTCAATCCGCCGTAACCCGCCGCCGCCGCCGTCGCCGACCGCCGCCGCTCCCTTCCCTTCCCTTTTCCGATCCCAACGAGCCCTAGAACAGCCGAATCGGAGCTTTGCAGCTCCAGTTCTCCGAAACCCCAGTTTTCAAGTTTTTCACCGATTCTTCTCAACTCGTTCATTTTTAGCAATCATGACTTCAAGGTAAGTTGTATAACTTTTCGATACGAATCTTTTGACATGTGGATTGCTGAATTTCGTCGGGGTTGACTTTCGGTTGACTTTTTTGTTTGCCTCGTTTTGCGTGCTGACTGTTTCGTGTGAACTAGGATTAACTGAACTTATAGAACTGTTCTAGGATGCTTAGGGAGTTCCGTGCTTAATTTCCATATCATTTGAGCTTATGTTGCTATGCATACGATTAATTCCTTGTTATGTTGACTTTTGTGAGAAATGTCAGTTTGACTTTGAATTGCTGTGATCATTTGGCTGTCTGATGTGTTCATTCTCGTTCATATTTTCGTGCTTGCCATATGAGATCATATTTTACCGTCATTCTCCAAGTTATGATAGTCTTGCCATGATTAGGGTTCAGTATGCTTAAATGTTGACTTCCAAAATGTCGGTTTGACTTTTTGAACTCTGATTGTCCTTATCCGACTCTGGCTGTTCCTAAGTATGTATTTTACTTTCTATGATTACCGGTTACTCCGCTTTGCTTACTAAGTGTGGGGTAGGGTTTTGGTTGACTAATCTGGTTTCATTCTGGTTCTAGGAACACCACTTATGAGCGCAAGACTAAGGCGCGACTTGATGGCGCCTCGAGCTCAGGAGCTGCCGCTCCCGTCACACCAGCTGTTTTGGGTCCACCACCTGCTCTACCCCGCCATGCTGGATATCATCCCACCATCGTCCGTCTACCGGATTTCTATTTTGAGTGCTTCCAGAAGATTCAGCACGTTCGGGGAGCTGACGTGCGCCCTCTCTCCATGGAGTCCCTGCACGATCATGATGAGGACTACCGCCGGAACGTGCATGACGCCTTAGCACCGGCTGGTCTCCTCGAGCTGACCACCATCGCCGCCGAGTTCCCAGACATTGCCCTCCAAGAGTTCTGGGCAACATTTGATTTGGATGAGCACAAGAGGAAGCAGCGCCAGAAGGTGATCACCTTCTATCTTGGTGGGGTGTACAGGCAGCTCACCTACGATGAGTTTGCCGCTCATCTCGGCATCCCCTATGAGCATTATCACGATCATCACCTAGGTTGGGGCGAAGATGATGACGGCGAGGAGTACAACGCGCTCTGGAGCCACATGACAGGCGTGCCTGGCGATCGCCTCGGGACGAACAACTCAGTTAAGTCTCTCTCTCACCCGCTCTATAAATTTATTCATATGGTTTGGTTGAGGTCGCTTTTATATGTTCCAGATAAGGATCGCCACCATATCCTCAAGGAGGAGCTCATGCTTCTCCGAGCCATCCGAGAGAGCTACCCTCTCCACCCCGGTTGGGTACTAGCTCGCATCTTCCGCCAGAAGACCAGGAGGAAGACGCCACCTCGCAGACTCTTGGGGGGCAACTTCATAGGACAGCTCATCATCTCTTTCGGCATCGGCCATGAGTATGGCCCGCACATTCCACGACATCTAGTTCGGACCGTTGGAGGAGACTTGGCGGTTGAGTACGACTTAGAACTCGACCTCAGTCCCCATGTAGCAGCTGATCCTCCACTCCAGCCTCTGGTCGAGTCGGAGGAGGAAGATGATGCTGAGGAGCAGCAGCCGCCGCCGCCGCCTGAGTTTCATGATTATATGCCCTCGCCACACCATCAGGCAGGGTACATCCACCAGTCGCCGCCGCACATCCCCGAGCCATATCCGGCGCATACTCAACAGCCGCAACACCACCCCGCGGACATGGGTGAGTTATACGAGCGACTGGAGGAGTGGCGCATCACCGACAACGCCACTCAAGAGGCGCGATGGACTATTATGCAGCAACATATGCGCCGCGCCGACCGGCGATATGAGGCACAGATGGTGTGGCAACGCCAGCTCGACGAATTTCTCCACTTTCCACCTCCCGGCTCACCGGACCAGCAGTGATCGGGTTGTATTCCTTTTCTGGTATCTTCTTTTTATTTATTATTTTCGGATTTCGGTCCAACTTTTTTTTTGTGTGGATCCGGGACACTTGTCCGGTTTCCTTTTTATGTTTCATTTGTTTTTGTTTTGTAGGCAATCGGTAGACTCCCTTTGCTTCAGGTTCTGTTACACTTCCCTCCGCTCTCAGGATCCGTGCTTACCCTCTGAAATCAACCGTCCTCATCCAGGTTCTTACATTCCAATCTGAACTCTAGAATTTGTCCTGTGAGGACACAGTCCGATTTAAGTGTGGGGTAGGATGCTAGAGAACCTGAACCTTGCATGAACTTGATTGCCCTTGATTGTGTTTTATGTGTGCCTCGTGATTCCATTCTAGTCTCTCTAGCATTAGAATGGCTCAGTTCTTGATTTTTGATGTTAAGTTGTTGTTCAAACTTTCATAATGATGCTTAGACTGCTTAACCTAGAACTTGAGAACCAACTTGTATGCTTTGATGCTAAATTGCCTGGTCAGAACAGAATTTTAAAATCACACTTGTAGTTTGTAGCCTTGAATGCATGAAAATGACCGAATCCGACTAGCAAACCGACTGTGAGCTTTTGATCCATTGCACGTAACTTGCAATTTTAATTCTTTCTGAGTGGTTTTCTGTTTGCCTGAATGAGTTAGAATTTGCATGAGACCACACGATAACACGAGTTCTAGAAGGATAGGGGCACCTAGATTCAGCTACTAAGCCAGATAGCCTACCAAACGATAAAATCCACTAGGTTTAGACCCTTGAGCTTGGCCTGTTCTTTCGGTTCGATAATACATTACACTCATTTCCCATTTCTTTCATTCCCCATTGATCCCCTGTGGTTGAAGTTCTAGATTGACCTACCGGAAGTTGGTTTGTGGTAACCTGCCTATAGCCATTAAATAGGTGGTCTTAGCTAATATGTCCAGACGTGTAAATCCCTCTAGCAACTAAAAGAAAATCGCCACAAAAGAAAAAAAAAAGAAAAAAAGGTAAAGTAAGAAAAGAAGCAAGCTTCAGAAAAAAAAAAAAGAAAGAAGCAGAAAAATCAGAAAAATAAGAAAAAGTTCAAAGTGTAGTTCAATAAAACGTTCTTCTCCCTACAAATGGAAGAACGAAGTCAAAAGAAAAGTTCAAAAGAAAGTAAAGAAAAAAAAATTGTGCAAAAAGAAAAAGAATAAGTGCTAGGTTGCTTGAGGGTATCATAGGACGAGCGTTCATTATTCCACCCGTGTTTGGTTAGACGGTAGGAAGCCATAGATTAGATTCGAGGGAAGTTAGTCGAAAGCTACACCGCACCAAAGCCATCATCATTCATCCCCATCATCCATCTCATTATAAACCCGAGTAGTGTAGATTTCATTACGGTCCTAGCAGGGAAGTCCTTCTTGACTAGATACTCGTGTTGTCACAGTGGTGGAGATGTGGTCGAAATGCAAACCTATGACAGAAAATGATCGAGAGCAGAAACACGTCCCTAAACAAAGAGAGTGAGAGTTCCCATTGTACTATATACATCCTGTGTGAGGAGTCTGGTCGGTCAGGTCAAATTCGTGCATAATTGGTTGCTAATTACTTGTCGTGTGCAGTTTATTAGTGAGACCAGGTAGGTTGGCTGATCTGTATGCATGTTAGGTTTCTTGTTCTAGGATCGATCTGTCTAATAATTCATTGTGTTTGATTGAGCTCCAATTTAATCGATCTTATCATTTATGAACATGAGCATTTCTATTCAGTTTGCTTGAGGACAAGCAAAAGCTTAAGTGTGGGGTATTTGATGACACTCGATTTGACGTGATTATCATCCTCATTTAAGCGACATTTCTTTGCTTAAGACATGGTTTTTAGGGTAGAATAACGAATATTCAATCGATTGCCCTATCTCGTGCCGTTTGTGTTACCTTGGCCCGTTTCGGGTCTATTTGATGGTTTTCTAGTGTTTTTATGTTAGCACAGGTTTTTGCCGTCAAATAAAGTAGCCATGGACGTGTCTAAGGCGTAGGAACCTCGAGGAATCAAACCGGAATCGATCCAAGGAGCCAGTCAAAGTCAAACAAAATCCTGCGCGAGTACAAAGAGATTTTCGCCGAAATTGAGCTTGCATATTCGGCGAAAATATTAGTGCATTCAACTGGTGCCGAGTCAAAGGACATCTTCGGCGAAAACATTGTACTCTTCGGACCGAAAATACAAGGTAGAGAAAGCACTCCCGAACACAAAGGAATTTTCGCCGAAATTCTTAAGGAATTTTCGGCGAAAATAATACACTAATCCGGATCAGTTAGGGTTAAGTATAAATACTTAACTCGGCGGCAAGAGGAAGAAGATACAATCATAATCTACAAAACACAACTTTTCGAGAACAGAATTCTCTCAAGTTCTGGAGCGAAGAGTTGGAGTTCGAAGAGACGGATAGAGATCGTGACGCCATCCCTTCCATCTCGAAGAACCGGAGCTAGGAGTGTAGATTACCGAAGATCAAAGTCTGCCAGAGTCGTCTGAATTAGGGTTTTCAGATTCTTTTCTGTTCTTCCTCTGAATGATGAACTCTTTCCTTGTCTTTGTTTCTTTTGTAATAATCATGAGTAGCTAAACCTTTTAGAGCTTAGACTAGATGAACCCTAAGTGACCCAGGGCTTTAAAGCAGTCACGGATCGGCGGTGATTAGATTCGAAATTCAATCAGTTCTTTTTCATGTTTGATTTGTTCTTCATTGTTCATGTTTCTTGTCTAGATTGATCACCTAGATTAGATTCTGGTTAAGCTAAGGATAGAAGTGAACGCTCGCCTTACTTTAGAACATCGAATTGAACAATTAACCTTATAATTGGAGTGTGCCTTTCGTAGGAACCGGTTAGGGTTAATTCACTGCAAGAGTAACTCATTAATCACTAGTAATCACACCAATTAATTAAGTCATTGCGAGAGGCGACCGTACCCGGGCGGCTAGTTAATCTTAGTAGTTAGAACGGATAGAGCGAACGTTCGCCGGTCTTAAACCTAAGGGTAAGGAGTTATGGTGGTGTCTTAGTTTGATTGAATGAGAATCGAAATCCGCTGATCTGTTGATTGCCAATGCTCTGGGGAACGAAGGGGGATTCAAAGTCTAAGTTCGTCTGACATTCTTGTTTTCAAACCCTAATTCCCGATCTGCTTTAGTTTAATTTGTTTTAATTTTTCTGCATTTCTTAGTAGAAGAAGTCATGGAACTCACACCACGCACAACGTGTTTACCTTTGAGTATTTTGCTAGTTCTGAAGTAACCAATCATAGAAAGCCCTCGGAATACGATCTGCTATACGCTTTTTCTTAGCATTAGTAGTTTTTATTTGGTTGAACTCGTCCGAACAACGACCGGGCGGTTCACCAATACTCTTGACGATAAGCCGATCCTTTAGTATCGCAACATGCAGATACAATAATGGTTTCAAGAATAAAGTTCTATAAAAAAGGGTTTATTTCAAAGGGTTCATGTTTACAAAGGGTGGCCGGCGGCCTCCTTATATAGGTGAGGGAAGAAGCTCTCCTCCCTAAAGACTACTTCCTAAATAAGAATAAAATAAAGAGTCCTACTCCTAAAAAGAATCCTAAAACCCCTAAATAATCCGACTAAAAAGGAATAAAACATAAAATAGTCTTAGAACCGAAAAACACAACTCAAATAGGAATAAAACACTTAAAACCCTAATCCGACAATTTAGGGTTTCCTAGTCCGGGTGGGACTAGGACTCGTCGGGTCCGCCAGTCTCGGGCTGGGCGTTTGCTTCGGCTCCGGGCTTCCTCTTAAACGGTGGTCCTTCGTCGGGCCTTGGGGTCTGATGCTCCGGGCTTGCCAAAAGGCTCGGGCCACATGGTGGCTAGCCTCATAAAGTACTCCCGATCGGCCCGACTCTCGGTCTAGGGCTCAGGGCTGGGCCTTACTTGGGTCTTCTCCATTTCTGCTCGGGGCTTCCTCTCCTAGCTTCGGGCATCTCCTTAGGTAGCTCCATATGTGGCTCTCATGGGCTAGGGTCGGGCCAGGAGTGGTGCCTTGGAACCATGGGCTCCTATTCTTCTCAAGACTTGGCTCCGGGTGGTCATCCCTTCTTGGCTAGGTACTCTTGAGCTCTCCAGCTCCTGTACTCCAGGAATGCTTCCATAGGGTCTCTGGAGTGTGCCTCGTCTTCAGGGCCCTTGGAGATCAGGCCAGGATCTGACTGAGGCTTGTCCTCAGCCCTAAGGTTTCTACACTCGGCCAACAACATGGTCTGGAGTGGCATTTTTTCCTTCTGAGCGTTCCTACCTGCAGGGGGAGGCCTTAGTCTATATTTCATCTCATACCTTGGTTTGAGGGCTTGTAGGTGGCCTGCTCTTGGTTCTACACTTTTCTTGTAAGGCTCTAGGGTTCGGCCTCGGACATGTGACCCTGGTGGGGTGTAGGAGTACCTGTGGGTACTATAGCAGCCGGGCTGGGTCAGATCATCCCCCTCTTCTTGCCTTGGATTTGTCCCCAAATCCATCTCGGGTCCTCTCCTAGTACTCATCACTCTCTTCCAAACTTAGCAATTTTATTGGCCACGGCCGGGGAAGACTCAGCATCAGCTTCAGACTAGGGAGTGTCACTTGAGTCAGTGATGGACCAAGACTTGGGTCCTTCAGCGCTTTCTTCTTCGGTCTCCATAGCTCCTGCTCCTGAAAAACTATCAACAATAATGTTAAGGCTTGGGGAGGTAGCCGATGAGAGTTCCTCACTCATTTCCACATCCGGGTCCGCATCCGGATCTTTTTCGCTCAGGGCAGCCCTCAAAATTCGTCGGGAGGTGATCTCCCATTGAATCTTGGGTGCACAGGGGACCGTCAGTGCAGCGTCGGGTCGGGGCACGGGGGTGTCGGGGGTAGGCCAGAGCACGTCGGGCAGGGTGGTGGCGTCGGGTAGTGGGGAGGCGGCTGCGTCGGGCAATGACGTCTCGGGGTGACTGGGACCGTCGGGCATCGGCCAGTCGGTGGCGTCGGGCATCGTCACGTTGGGGCAGTCGGGGTCGGGTAGGACCGGGGCGGAGCGGCGGGTAGGGACGAGCCGGACTCGTCGGATGGTGATCTGTCGGGGGCCACGTAGGGTGGTGATGCGCCGGGGGGCGTCGGGCAGCGACAGGTCGGGGCCGGGTGCTGGGGCGCTAGGACTGGTCGAGGTGGGCCAGTCGGCGTCGGGGCCGAACGCTGGGGCGCCGCGGCCTGGTCGGGAAGCACTGGGGCTGGGTGCTGGGGCGCCGAGGCTGGTCGGGCAACGCCAGTCAAGGTCGGGGCCAAGCGCTGGGGCGCCGGGGCCTGGTCGGGTAGCACCGGGGCTGGGTGTTGGGGCGCCAGGGCTGGTCGAACAGCGCCAGTTGGGGTCAGGGCCGAACGCTGGGGCGCCGGGGCTGGTCGGGCAGCGCCGGGGGCTAGGGTTTTAGAGATTAACCCTGCAAACTTCTCAAGCCCTTCTGGGTTAACTTGTTCTCCTTCATTTGATTCTTCTTCTTCTTCTTCCTTCTTCTCATCTTCTTCATCATCTGTCTTGATTCCTCCTTCTCTTACCACCATCAATCGTTGATTAGGGCAGTCCCTTGAGATATGTCCCCTACCTTGACATTTAAAGCATATAATTCCATTGGGACGTGGGTTAGAGTTTTGAACCTCAGAAGTAGGTTGGGCAGATGTTACCGGTGGTGCTGAATCCCTAGGGTTAGGGTTTGGCCATGAGCTGTGGCCTCGGGCTGTTCGGGCTTCCATGGGGCTTGGCTTGCACTCGAGCCTCCTCTCCACGGGGTATTGGCTGGTCTTCTCGTGTAGCCCTTCTTCAACTCTCTCTCCACGTGGTTAGCTAGGGATTTGAGATACTCGTAGTCAACATAGTTAAGTATATTGACTTGGTGCATGATCTCGAGGTGTAGCCCACCCACAAACCTGGCTATCCTTGCTTCAGGTTCTTCTCTAAGGTCGAGTCTGGCTACCAACATCTCTATCTCCTTGGTATATTGTGCCACGGACATGGTGCCTTGCTTTAGGGTTTGGAGAGAGGTGTGTAGGTATCGGATATAGGTTCCAGGAACAAACTTCTTCCTCATCGTCCTCTTGAGATCTCTCCACGACTCGATGGGGGCTTCCTCATCTCTTTGAACCTGGCTCTTGAATTGGCTCCACCATAGAGCAGCATAGTCAGTGAATTCAAGAGTGGCGAGGATTACCTTTTTCGTTCAGAATAGTGATGGCATTCGAGGAAATCCTCCATACTTCTCTCCCAATCCAAGTACTCGTTGGCATTATACTTTCCGGCAAACATGGGCATGGTGAGCTTGAGGTTGCTCACATCATCATCAATCTCCTGGGCTAGCCTTCGGGCTCTCCGGTTTAGGTCTTCAGGGATGTCCTCTCAGCGCTCATCTCGTCCTCTTCCGGCTTGAAGCCTTGCTAGGGTTTCTTGGACGGCGGCTAGGGTAGCTCCAAGAGTCTGGAGGTGGCCTTCCATGTTGGCCAGTCTTTCGTCTGCCATGGTTAGTACTAGCAAACGGAAGCAAATTTTCTATCCCCTCTTCTTAGAAATAAACTTACAAGGAAAGGAAAATAAATTGGCAAGGGTGGCCTTGCTTTCTTTTCTTTTTCTTAACCTCGATTAGGGTTTTTGTTGATGGTATGATGGCCACCAATTTTCTATTGCCTTACAACTCGAAACTAAATACAAGAATTGAAATAGAAGGGAATTTTCGAAGCTATTTTCAAAAAAGCAGTAAAGGATATGAATCCAAGATAAACCTAGAGACTGGGATAGAGTGTGGTCCTTGTGCTTGAACCGTGCTCTGATACCAACTGATGTGAACCGTTGCAACCATGGGCAGAGGACCCTTAAACACCACAAGCTGATGATCTAGCAACAGGAAGAAATCGTCGGAACTGGGGATGGAAGAGGACTTTGACCCGCTAGCTATAAACGAGCTAGGAACCAGAAGTATCAAGTTGAGGGCGCCACTTCAAGAGGAGGATACTCTTGACGATAAGCCGATCCTTCAGTATCGCAACATGCAGATACAATAAGGGTTTCAAGAACAAAGTTCTATAAAAAGGGGTTTATTTCAAAGGGTGGTCGGCGGCCTCCTTATATAGGTGAGGGAACAAGCTCTCCTCCCTAAAGACTACTTCCTAAATAAGAATAAAATAAAGAGTCCCACTCCTAAAAAGAATCCTAAAACCCCTAAAGTATCCGACTAAAAAGGAATAAAACATAAAATAGTCTTAGAATCGAAAAACACAACTCAAATAGGAATAAAACACTTAAAACCCTAATCCGGCAATTTAGGGTTTCCTAGTCCGAGTGGGACTAGGACTCGTCGGGTCCGCCGGTCTCGGGCTGGGCCATTGCTTCGGCTCCGGGCTTCCTCTTAAATGGTGGTCCTTCGTCGGGCCTTGGGCCTAATGCTTTGGGCTTGCCCAGGGGCTAGGGGCTTGCCAAAAGGCTCGGGCAACATGGTGGCTAGCCTCATAAACTACTCCCGATCGGCCCGGCTCTCGGTCTAGGGCTCGGGGCTGGGCCTTTCTGGGGTCTTCTCCATTTCTGCTCGGGGCTTCCTCTCCTAGCTTCGGGAATCTCCTTAGGGAGCTCCATATGTGGCTCTCATGGGCTAGGGTCAGGCCAGGAGTGGTGTCTTGGAACCATGGGCTCCTATTCTTCTCAAGACTTGGCTCCGGGTCAGTCTTGGGTGGCCATCCCTTCTTGCCTAGGTACTCTTGAGCTCTCCTGCTCCAGTACTCCAGGAATGCTTCCGGAGGGTCTCTAGAGTGTGCCTCGTCTTCAGGGCCCTTGGAGATTAAGCCAGGATCTGACTGAGGCTTATCCTCAGCCCTAGGGTTTTTACACTCGGCCAGCAGCATGGCCTGGAGTGGCATTTCTTCCTTCTGAGCTTTCCTACCTGCAGGGGGAGGCCTTAGTCTATATTTCATCTCATACCTTGGTTTGAGGGCTTGTAGGTGGCCTGCTCTTGGTTCTACACGTTTCTTGTAAGGCCTTAGGGTTCAACCTCGGATAGGTGACCCTGGTGGGGTGTAGGAGTACCTACGGGTACTAGAGCAGTCGGGCTGGGTCATATCAAGTTGGATTGGGTGTTTGGGTGTTATGTGTGATGGTGATTGATAACGTGACTTGTGGTATTGTAATAAGGTTTGAGTCCTAAATGTGAATTGAGAAATGATTGAGGAGAATGAGGATGTCGGAATTAGATGAATTGTGGCTGGAATTTGAGTAAATAAAATATGTGGAAATAGATGGATTATGTAGGGGTCGTTTCCCACAAGGAATTAAATTACTGCGAGAATCTATGAGTTTAATGGAATTAGATTGCTGGATGGATTGATGAATCCAATGGAATTGAAATCCTTGTTTCCTCAGTTAATTGCCCATGGAATTGAAATCGTACACCTCATGCAATGTCCAAACTACCCTTGATTAGTTAACAAAATAACTCACACATGCTTACACATTATTACCGTTGTTGTTAGTGTATACCCACCCTCACAATTCTAAAATAATACTATGTATTACAATATATGTATCATATAAATAGAGTTATATGAATTATATAATAATTTACGAATCCATTGTATTTCCATGCTGTCTAGATCATTTGGATGTGTGGGAACATTATATGTTCAAACAATAACAAGTAACAATATGGTTAAACAAAGCAATGAATGGTTAACAAATCATACTCAAGCATCAAAGAAACAATTTGAGGGAAACAAGGCTAATTGCAATATGATGAAACAGTGGAAAGGATGTACTTATATAAATCAACTTACAGATTGGCCAACATGTCAAATAAATCAGCTTATTAGTTATTACCAACACCTTATTCACAACAACTTACTAATTGACATCAACATATTAAATAAATTGGCTTAATAAATCACATACATAACTTGGTAAATCAGGAACAACTTTTCCTAGAACTGACAGTAGCAGTAGCTTATATAATAAAACAACTTCTATCAATCGGCTTAACTTCCAGTCTCCGTTTGATGAGAATGAGAATCAATCTAAAACAATAGAAAACTGCAACTGGTTGTAATAAGATGATAGCTCATTAAAAACACAGCTTATATACAACATCATCACATTGAAAATATAATAAAAATGCAGCAGCACATTGAAAATAGAAGAAAACGCAACAGAAGGAAAGAAAGATTAGCAAAAAAAAAAAACATAGAAGCACAGAATGAAGAAAGAGTAGCAGCAAAACGCAGCTCCTTTTTCAAAATCAGCTTATTTAAGATGACCATTAAGATTTAATAAAGCGTAATAACAAAAGCTACATATTGACCAAACGATGCAGAAATACCCAGCAACAACGTATGATGAAGGATGAGCAGCAACAAAGTTTGCAATCTTGGCAGAAAGACACAGGAAGCACAGCGTTTTTGATTTAACAACGTTTAATGAGGACGATGAAGTTTAATAGAGGAAAGAGAGCACTTACCTGTGTAATCGGCGTCGGAAAGCATATGGAAGAGTCGGATGACAAGTTTCAGCAAGTCTTGGAACTGGAGTTTGGCAGGCGGTGAATTTTTAGGGTGGGGCGTGTTAAAAAAAGAAGGGGCAGGGAACTAAGGCTCGGAAAAAAAGAAGTAATTCCCCCGAAAACCCACTTATTTCTAAACAATTTGATTTCCTTCTCGGGGCTGATTTCAAATTTAAAAAGGATTTTAATTGCGGTGCAATTGAGCTCCAATTTTGAGCTAGGAAACAAGGAATTGAGACTGTCTAGGAATTTTCCTAATTCCACCACCTAATTTCTGTCAGGGAAATGACCCCGTAGTTAAATATAGGATTGCACGAATTGGGGAGTTGAAAGGTAAATTGATGTTGTTGTGATTGCTGCTGATATGTGGTATTGAGTTGACTTGTTTGAATGGATGATCGACTTGTCGGTATGTATGGTGGACTTGTGTGAAGGTATGGTTGATTAGGTGGCTAGAAATGAGAGTTTATGTCCAAAGTGTGCATATGTTATGTGGCTGTGATTAGCTTAGCGTCGATAGGACACTATGAGTATGGTGAGGAGCTGAAACTCGACGTAGAATGGAATTAGGTCTTGCATGAACCTATAAGGGTAAAACTGAATAATTGTTTTGTGATTGCTGTATGATGATTGTGATGATTGACGTGTGATGTGGGGGATTGGGAATGAAAGATCATGGTTAATGAATCCGAACTTGAAATGTGAGATAGAATGGAATGGGATGTGATGAAGTTCTGTATTTGTATCTATCATTGCCAGTTGGGGTTTAGTGCAACATTATAACAAGGATTTGGAACATGGAATTATGACATAGAATTGTGTGGTGGAATTGATTGAATGGAATTGATTAAATGGAATTGTTTGGTTGATGTGTGTAGTTGTTGTGATTGTGTTAAATGGAATTAAAATGACAGAATCGGAAGGAGCCAACGTTACCCCATAAGATTGTGTTTCACCCACCAACGGACTGGTGGTTAGGGCCTACCGACGGACTGGTAGATTAGTCTCCCAACGGGGAGTGGAATTGTGGGATTGTGGAAATTGTGACGTGTTCCCCATGCGGTAGGGAGGTGCGTCTGGTCGGCGGGGTAGTGGGGGAACAACTCCTTATGGCACCTAATTAACTCACCTAGTTAAATGAAGTGTGAACTTTTTGTGTGTGTGTGTGTGTTGTGCTAGATGAGTTTGTGAACTGACATGTCATGTGATGTGCTGTGGACTGTGATGGATTGATCTGAGAACTGTATGGTGCTGTTGTGTTGAGCTGTGGGATTGATGCTGATTGGTTCATGTGTATGTTGAGTTTATGAATTGTGAATTTGATGACACTCGATTTGACGTGATTTTCATCCCCATTTAAGCGACATTTCATGCCCCTTTGATGCCATTTTGATGAGTATTTGGTGTATTTGTCGTAACTTCGTGATTATCGGCTCCTAGTGCATACATTGTCAATTTATTGGCTATTTTACCCTTTTTGTGAGCTTTTATGTTGAGCCTCCAGGTTACCACATTATAGAGGACTCTCTCACGAGTCCATCGCTTCAAACGGGGACCGAATCGGAGTTCAAACGGAGTGGGAATCATCGAAACAAGTTGGAGCTGGTTTTTAACTAACATTTTCGGCGAAAATCTAGTGATGTTTTCGGCGAAAATTCCTTTGAAAATCCGGGAAGAAACCCTAATTTTCAGCCTTTTCCAACTTGTAAAGGGTTTCTGGGGTTATATATAGACTTTTTGAAGCCAGATCAGGGACACACGAATTTTGGCTGATTCGCCACGACTCTAGGGTCGATAGATAGAGTTTAGAGAGTTCGAAGAATCGTGGAGAGATCATGACGCCATCCTTCCACCTCGGAGAGCTCGGAGCTTAAAGTTGAAGATCCAGGAGATTGAAGCTTCGTCGGAGTCGTCAGAATTAGGTTTTTCAATTCTTATCTGTTCTTCCTCTGTATGATGATCTTCTTTGTTGCCTTTGATTCTTCTGTTATCATTATGAGTAGCTAAACTTGTAGAGCTTAGATTAGATAAACCCTAAGTGACCCAGGGCTTTAAAGCGGTCACAGATTGGCGGTAATTAGATTCAAAGTTCAATCAGTTTTTCTTTGCATGGTTGTTTTGTTCTTCACTATTTATGTTTCTTCTCTGGTTGATCGCCTAGATTAGGTTTATGCAAGCTAGGGTTAGTCGCCAGACAGCTTCTCTGCTTTGGCGCATAAACTTGTCTTCCTTGATCACCTAGTGTAGATTCTTGTTAAGTTGAGGATAGAAGCGAACGCTCGCCTCTCTTTAAAACATCAATTCAACCAATTAACCTTATAATTGGAGTGTGCCTTTCGTAGGAACCGGTTAGGGTTAATCCACTGCAAGAGTAACTCATAAATCGTTAGTAATTCCACCTGTTAAGCTAAGTCGTTGCGAGAGGCGATCGTACCCGGGCGACTAATTAATCTTGGTAGCTAGAACGGATAGAGCGAACGTTCGCCGGTCTTAAACCTAAGGGTAAGGAGTTATGGTGGTGTATAGAAACCGATTGAATGAGAATTGAAAACCGTTGGTCTTGTGATTGTCGTTGTTTTGGTGATCTAAGGGGGATTCGAAGTCTAAACTCGTCTATCGTCCTGTTAGTCAACCTTTTTACTTTTTCTGTTTTTTATTTTTCTTTGTTTATTAGATTAGAAGTCGTGGAACTCACACCACGCACAACTTGTTTAAATCGAGTAATTTGCCAACATATTTGAGTAGTCGATTAGAAGAGACCTCGAGTAGAATACGATCTAGTCTACCTTGGTAGATTAGTTATTTGATACCGCTAAAACTGCAGCATCAAATTGGCGCCGTTGCCGGGGATTCTTCTAATTGTTTGAAAGAAGAGTTGGCGAATTATTCTTCTACCTTTCCGCCTTACCATTTATTTTTCCTCCATACTTCCATGATTTACCTGGGTAGTGCTTCTTAGTTTTGATTATGCGTGATTACAGGTGGGATGACCGGTACCAAGAGTGGTACGTTAATGAAGCACCGTCTATTGAGGATTACCAAGAGTTGCTACATCAACAACAACAAACGGCGAGATTTGACTCCCTCTTTGATAATATCTCTGCAATTCTACAAGGTTACCAAGAGATACAACAACAAGCACATCAAAGTGGCGCTAGCAAGGTTATCACAACCGGACCGGACCGGCCGGTCTGACCGGTTCGACCGTGAGCCGGCCAGCTGTCCGAAACCGGCTGGCGGTTCTGAGGTCAACTGTCAACTATCCGGTTCAACCGCGATAATCGGCCGGTTCAACCGAACAAGATTTCCCGATCAGATCGGCAGAAAAATAATAAAAAAAAGGTTTTTATTTTACATCGCCGTTCGATTAGGTTTTCAATCGGAGATCGGAGATCGAAGTCGTCCTTCCGTCAATCTCCGACAATGATCTAAACTCCGGCCGCCGGCCTTCCTACCAACTCCGGTATTGACCTGCAGGTCGACCATCTCCTTCTCATTCGTTAGTCGTCCCAATCGTCAATCTCCGACGAGAATCGAAGCGACGCGACAAGCTTTCAATCCGTCGTTCATCGGCCTCACTCTACTTGCCATCAATGAAAGAATGAAAAGAAGAAGAAGTATCGAAGAAGAAGAAGAAGAAGAAGAAAAGAAGGTAGGGAAAAAAGCTGGCGGCTGAATTGAGAGAGAAAAATAAAGGGTTAAACATATTAGGGTTTTTAATATATATAATGGTATATTACATTTTGGTACTTTATAATTAAAAGTGTTGTATAAGGTCATCAACTAATACAATATTGCTTTTAAATCATTATTCTATAATTTATTTACATATTTTCATATCTCTATACTACCGGTCTGATCCGGCGCAATTAAAATTCTTTCCGGTCTGGCTTAACTATATTTATTTATTTATTCAATAATTAAAACGGTTCAACCCCGATATGCAAACGGTCCAACCCCGGTTAAACCATTAAACCCTGAACCCTTGACCTTGCCGGCTCGACTACCGGTCCGGTTCTGAAAACCTTGGGCGCTAGAGATAACGAAGAGATCATTCTACAAGCTCATGAACATCAACAATGCTCGTGAGAACCCTATCCTCCTTGGATAATATCTCTACAATATTACAAGCTCATCTCACGACGGACATCAAGCTCGAGCAACCAAAGCAGTTAATGATAGAAGACGCTCAAGAGCTGTTCGAAGAAGAAGATGAGCCCGTCCATGACTATTATGAGCTAGAGGAATCCGATGAAGAATCCTTGCCGGTGGTGGCTGATGAAGGCGTTAAGCTCGTTTATCTTGAAAGCATGGAATTCACCTATCTTGAAGTTGAAGCTGAAGAGGAGCACGAAGAAATCAAGGAGATATCCTCAATTGAGCTTCCGCCGAGCCAACCTATAGATCAAGCCAGAGACGAGCACGTGGGAATCAAAGACGTCAAGGATTTGGAAGTATACACACTCGATCCCGAGAGACCTCTTGATTAGCATCAGGTAGAGAAGATGGAGCTCATTGACCATGCCGCGCCGCACTACCTCTTTCCTCCTCGAGTAGGAGAATTCGAGAAGAACTGGTCATCCAACCAGAACCGCGATCTACTGGAGCACTACCGGCTGGATCACCCGTCTGGAGTGCTATCTGACACTCAACCGCTGGCCTTGAAGAAGACGATTGACTTCAAGGAACTCCTAAGTTGGGGTCCCTAACAGGTACCGTCCGGCTCAAGGACGTTAAAAGAGAGCGCTTCGTGCGAGGCAACCCACAGTTGGAGTCCATTTTTTTTGAATTATTGAGTCAGCCTTTTTCGTCGTTCAAGTCAGTTTCGGGGAACCAAAGTATCAGATTTCTTTTATTTTCGTCTGCTTTAATTTTCTGTGTCAGGTCAAATTTTTGCCGAAAACTCCTCAGATTTTTCGGCGAAAACTTTAGTTGGTTCGAGTCTGTTTTCCAGTGGGTTTTTCAAAGTTATTTTCGCCGAAAACTTCTAAAGTTTTCGCCGAAATGTTTAGTCTGTTTGAGTCTGTTTCTGTTTTTGAAATAGTTTCGCCGAAAACTTCTAAAGTTTTCGGCGAAATGTTTAGTTAAGTCGTCTGTCTTTGTTTTCAAAGTAGTTTTCGCCGAAAACTTCACCATTTTCGGCGAAAACTTTAGTTGGGTCAGAAAATTTTTGAAAACCTTTTCAAAAAAAAAAAAGAGTCAAAATATTTTCAAATTTCCCCTAACCGTCTTTGTTCGACTTTTATTTTGTGTGGATCCGGGACACTTGTCCCGGTATCCTTTTGATCTTTTTGTTGTTTTTGTTTTTGTAGGAACTTGAGTAGCTACTCCGCTCCACTCCGAACTCTCCGTGCTCATCCGCTACACCGACCATCACCTTCCAGGTTCTTCGTATCTCTCTACTCTAGATTAGTTCTGTGAGGACACAGAACCGTTTAAGTGTGGGGTAGGAGTCTAGGATTATGCATGATCTTGCTTGCTATCTATGATTCTGTGGTTCAAATTTCAAATTTCTCTAGCATAGAATTGCTCAATTCTTGACTTTTGATGTTAAATTGACTTCATTTTTGAACAATGACGTCTAGACTGTTCCACTTAGAACCTGTAACCAACGTGTCAGCACTGATATTAAATGTGTCTAGGTCAGAACATATCATAAATCACTCTTGTAGTTGAACTTGAATTAATTGTATTAATTGGTTTGTTAATAACAAAGCTCGATAACACCATTCTAAGATGATAAATGCTAGCTTCTCCCATGTTTTTCACTCCATATTTGTTCACCTGTGATTGTGGCTTGAGATTAAACGAAAATCCAATTCGAAATCTTGTGTAAAAGTTATAACTAGCTAGGATCAAATGGCTAAATTGTTAAATCAAGTAATTGAGCTGTGCAAATCAATGTTAAGTTCTTTAAATGCTGAAAATAAAGCTAGGCAAGCCCGACACCTAAGTGAAATGTTCGGGCTGAGCATTAGCATAAGCATAAATACTGTGAGCTAGGCAGGTCCAACACCTAAGTGAAGTGTTTGGTATCGAGCACTAGTATGCAGCAAATAAATTGAAGAAAAAAGTCGAAACTTGAAATAAATTGTTGTTTAAATCGGTCCTAGCTAGAACATGTAACGTGCAGATCTAGAAACGGATGAAGTTGAGTCAATAGCCACGTCACTTTTCCTACCTCCGCATCCACATAATGGCTAGAGCTTAAAGTCTTTTTTATTAGAATTGGTGTTATCGTAGTCGGTTAATTATGATTAATTGTTTTGCCAAGAAACGAGCTTTGTTAAAACCACTACTTGAAGTGTGCAGAAATTAGTGAGATCGAAAACTTGTTTGGTTGATGTTCTTGCATGTGTAGGTCACTTTTTCTACGTGGAACAGTCTAAACCAAATTGTTAGAATTGAATCTCAGTTTAATCTCGTGTCATTTGTGAATTTGAGTGTGTTCTAGTTCAGTTTGCTTGAGCACAAGCAAAAGCTTAAGTGTGGGGTATTGATGACACTCGATTTGATGTGATTTTCATCCCCATTTAAGCGACATTTCATGCCCCTTTGATGCCATTTCGATGAGTATTTGGTGTATTTGTCGTAACTTCGTGATTATCGGCTCCTAGTGCATACATTGTCCATTTATTGCCTATTTTACCCTTTTGTGAGCTTTCATGTTGAGCCTCCAGGTTACAACATTATAGAGGACTCTCTCACGAGTCCAGCGCTTCAAACGGGGACCAAATCGGAGTTCTAACGGAGCGGGAATCATGGAAACAAGTTGGAGCTGGTTTTTTAACTAACATTTTTCGGCGAAAATCTGTGAAGTTTTCGGCAGAAACCCTAATTTTCAGCCTTTTCCAACTTGTAAAGGGTTTCTGGGGTTATATATAGACTTTTTGAAGCCAGATCAGGGACACACAATTTTGGCTGATTAGCCACGACTCTAGGGTCGATAGATAGAGTTTAGAGAGTTCGAAGAATCGTGGAGAGATCGTGACGCCATCCTTCCACCTCGGAGAGCTCGGAGCTTAAAGTTGAAGATCCAAGAGATTGAAGCTTCGCCGGAGTCGTCAGAATTAGGTTTTTCGTTCTTCTCTGTTCTTCCTCTGTATGATGATCTTCTTTGTTGCCTTTGATTCTTCTGTTATCAATATGAGTGGCTAAACTTGTAGAGCTTAGATTAGATGAACCCTAAGTGACCCAGGGCTTTAAAGCGGTCACGGATTGGCGGTAATTATATTCAAAGTTCAATCAGTTTCTTTTGCATGGTTGTTTTGTTCTTCACTATTTATGTTTCTTCTCTGGTTGATCGCCTAGATTAGGTTTATGCAAGCTAGGGTTAGTCGCCAGACAGCTTCCCTGCTTTGGCGCATAAACTTGTCTTTCTTGATCACCTAGTTTAGATTCTTGTTAAGTTGAGGATAAAAGAGAACGCTCGCCTCTCTTTAAAACATCAATTCAACCAATTAACCTTATAATTGGAGTGTGCCTTTCGTAGGAACCGGTTAGGGTTAATCCACTGCAAGAGTAACTCATAAATCGTTAGTAATTCCACCTGTTAAGCTAAGTCGTTGCGAGAGGCGACCGTACCCGGGCGACTAATTAATCTTGGTAGCTAGAACGGATAGAGCGAACGTTCGCCGGTCTTAAACCTAAGGGTAAGGAGTTATGGTGGTGTATAGAAACCGATTGAATGAGAATTGAAAACCGCTGGTCTTGTGATTGTCGTAGCCTTGGTGATCTAAGGGGGATTCGAAGTCTAAGCTCGTCTATCGTCCTGTTAGTCAGCCTTTTTACTTTTTCTGTCTTTTATTTTCCTTTGTTTATTAGATTAGAAGTCGTGGAAATCACACCACGCACAACTTGTTTAAATCGAGTAATTTGCCAACATATTTGAGTAGTCGATTAGAAGAGACCTCGAGTAGAATACGATCTAGTCTACCTTGGTAGATTAGTTATTTGATACTGCTAAAACTATAGCATCAGAATTGTTAGCGTGGGGAATTGCACTTGGGTGATAACCTAAATGGCTTATGGAAGTCTAATAACTCACTTAGTGGATTGATGTTGTGAGTAGTTAATGTGTGCAATGTAAATGCGTATGATTGATGTGTGTGTGAAAGGGTTGAATCGTAATCGTGAGATGTATTGTGATGTAATGCTGAATCGTGCGCATGATGACTTGGTTATATTGTTGTAATTCTGAATTGATGACTCTGGTTATATTGTTGTAATTGTGATTTGCGAATGTCGGGTTGAGGAATGCACCTATGTGATCGCCTAGACTGTTTTAGGGAGTTAAAATCTGGTATGGCTGTGTCTGGTTCAATTGTTGGTGTCACTACAAAAAACTGTATGTTTAACAGCGGCAAAAAAGGCGTTTAACAGTGGCCAGGGCCGCTGTTAAATTTGCCAATGGCAAATGCATTTAGCAGCAGCAAAAAGTGGTCGTGGTTAAATCGTAAAATTTAACAGCGGCCGCAGGCCGCTGTTAAATTAGTCCGCCGATTAAAGTAATAGCTGGAGCTCCGGTGATTGAGCCGAAACTCTGGCGATAGTCCAGATCCCAGGAACTCCGGAACGCGGCGATTGAGCCAGAGCTCCTCCTCCTTCCGTCGCTGCTTCTTCTTCCTCCTCCCTCTGTCACTGCTTCTTCTTCCTCTTCCTTTTGTTCCTTGTTCTTCTTCCTCCTCCCTCCGTCACTACTTCTTCTTCCTCTTTTTTCTTTTCTTTGTTCTTCTTCTCAAAGCTTCATCTGCTGCAAAACAACCATGAAAAATGAAATAAGCCAATCTCCATAGATCTAATCAGAAAACGAAAATGAAATCGAGAGAGAAGAAAGGATTGAAGTACCTGGGAAGATATTGTGTCCATAGATCTAATTGAGAGAGTAATGGTGGCAATGGAGAGAAGAAGAAAAAGGTGGGGGTTTGGAAGAAGAAAAAGAAGAAGAAGAGTTATGGAGAGAAGAAGAAGAAGAAGAAGAAGAAGAAGAAAAAGTGGTGGCGGCTGGCAAAGCTCCGGCGACGATGGGAGTTGAGGATGAGGGAAGAAGAAGAAGACTATTAGGCTTTTTTGCAAAGAAGAAATCAGGACCGTTGAGATTAAATCAATGGTCCAAATTAAATTGGGAGCTATTCGCGTCCATCTGTTTCAACCAATCACGAACGTGTAATTTAACAGCGAACACTTAGCCGCTGTTAAACTCTCTAATTTAACAGCGGCTAAGTGGTCGCTGTTAAATTTCCCGTGTTTTTTAATTTAACAGCGGCCAAATTCTGGCCGCTGTTATGGTTCTGCTGTTAAATTGACATTTTCTTGTAGTGTGTGTGTGCAAAGTTTGGAATCGCTCTTTCAGGTTAGGTTCACGCATAGTTAAACCTAGTGGGTTCACTCAATTTCAATAGGAAATTGATCCCGCCCTCTTCCCCTTTCAGGTCTGCGTGGTTGTTCCTATGCAAGCAGGAAAGGGAGACTGATAGCTCGTGCCATCATCAACCACACATGGTATGAGAGATGCAGTTGTAGTGCGGGTGAAGCTCTTTTAGCAATGGAAGCGATTCAGAGAAGTATTGATGTAGAAGTAGGATGCCTTATCTTGCGAGTGTTTAGCTTGGTGACTAGTTTTAAGGAGTTGAATATTTCTTAGATGTTGTTGGGGTTGTGTGGTTGCTTGTACTTTGAAAAGTTTGATTGAATAAAATCTCATAATTATTCATCAAAAAAATAACATGTGAACTAGTTCAGATAATTAGTTATCAATTTAAAAATCCTGTTAGCAGGTTATCAAAATAAAAAACACTGTTAACTAGTTATCAGCAAAAAAAGTGTTAACTAGTTGACATGCGTTTGCCGGAAAAGTTGACGAAGTTCAATCGGCCAAGGGAAAAGTCACCGAAGTTCGGTCGACCACCAGAAAAGTCACCGGAGACGGTCGCCGGTCACCAGAAAAGTCACCAGAGACGGTCACCAAAAAAGTCACCGGTGACGATGGACAGTCGTCGTCGCCGATCGGTCACCAGAAAGTATTAAAATATTTAATTTAAATATATTAATTAAATTATGTGTGTAAAGTCCTAAATACCCCTAACAAATTTAGACCATTAGATTGGTCAAATGGTCAACCTAGATCTAATGATTAGGAAAAGTTTGTAACTTTCCAAAACTTGCAAAAGTTTGAATGTTGATCCCTTGCCTCTCAAACTGCTAATTTTGGGTATAATGAACACAAAAGTATTTTTTAGTTCAAAAGTTTGAGAGAAATTTTTCTAGATAGAGAAAATAGAAATATGAGGGTTTTTTTGAAATTGTAATTTTTGAAATAAAGAGAGAAATCATGGTCGTGCCTTTTTAATTATATAATCAATTTTTTTTCTTTTGAAAGGATCATTGTTATACTCTTTCTTCATAAAAAATATAAATTAAAATTCATAAAAAATAATTAAAAAACCCTTAACACTCATCTCTCCAAAAATTTCGTGCAATTTTCAATTTGTACTTCATATGAATTATGGGCATTAAGCAATTCGTATTTCGTGCGAACACGAATTCGTACTTCGAACAAATGAATCTTGGGAAACGCGGGAAATGAGAGAGATAAATATGTGCATTAAGTAGTTTGTACGAATTTACAGTTTGCACTTCATATGAATTCCGGATTTACGACCACAAATTCATACTTCATACAAATAAATTTTGGGTAAAAAGGGGGGAAAAGAGAGAAATAATTTAGGCAGTAATTTTATTTTTCCTCTGCCTTAAATTAATACGAAAACTAAAATCATTACTTTCCAAACATGTTATTTGAACGAATTGCCTACAATAGGGAGCATGGAGGGTGACATTAGGAATCCTTATGTCCTCTTGACATAAAGCATTTCAATCATTAGATTAAAATGTAAGAGATTCAATGGTTGGGGGGAAAATAATATCAAAATAGTGCATTTATTACCCCATTTAATTTTTCAATTATCATTTATATAATTACTTTCTATTTTTCCTCACGTCATTTATTCTCTCATTCAATACATATTATTACATTAATTATCTTAATAAAATTAATCAATTTTTTTTTCAAACTCATATTCTCTTTCATGATTTGGATTTGCATGTACAATACTAGTATTTTTTCGTTTTAGGGATTTTACTATTAGGGATGCGACAAACAAGGTCTGTGATTTGGGTTTCGCTAAACTAGGTTCTGGTTTCTCTAAACTAGGTTTTGGGTTTGATTAAGGGGAAAACTACCATATACTAATATTCGATGTGTGTTGTTGAATATTGAGATTCAGAAAAAGGGGGTTGAAGTGTTCTGGTTTTCATTGAAGCAGTGAATGAGAGGGAATGAGTTTGAACAAGATTTATAGCATATACAAGCAATCAATTCACCCTCTCTGACTAATTGAACTTCAAACAAGGTGATTGCAAGTAGAGGTTGTGTTGTTGAGAAAGTAGTTATGACAGGCCCCAGCCTCCGACGATTCTGGGCTACCAGAAGAGCCCACAAAGAAGCCCACGAGTAGGTAGTCAACGATCTAGGTGATCTGTTGACCCGACCTAGGCTCGCGGGCGATCAGAGCAGCGACCCTACGGAAAAGAACAAGACCCACTCCTGGCTGCCCCAACGACCCTAAGGTTTTGGAGGAACATGGCCACATGTCATCATCTCAAGAGGACACTACGGATGGTGATGACACTCGATTTGACGTGATTATCAGCCTCATTTAAGCGACATTTCTTTGCTTAAGACATTGTTTTTAGGGTAGAATAACGAATATTCAATCGATTGCCCTATCTCGTGCCATTTGTGTTACCTCGGCCCGTTTCGGGTCTATTTGATGGTTTTCTAGTGTTTTCATGTTAGCACAAGTTTTTTCCGTCAAATAAAGTAGCCATGGACGTGTCTAAGGCATTGGAATCTCGAGGAATCAAACTGGAATCGATCCAAGGAGCCAATCAAGTCAAACCAAAAATCTGCCATTCACACTTACAGTTTCGGCGAAACCAGGCCTCCATATTCGGCGAAACCAGCAGTTCAAATCAACTGATGCCAAGAGAAGGATGGTTTCGGCGAAACCAATCAGCTGCTCGGACCGAAAATAATGAACAGCCGGCGGAGCCCTGAACTCATAACCAGTTTCGCCGAAACTATCCCTATGGTTTCGGCGAAACCATCAGCTCAGCCCGGCCCAACTAGGGTTAAGTATTTATACTTAATCCGGCGGCCCGAGGAGAGGGGGAGAAATCATAATTAATCATAATACAACTTTTCGAGATCAGAATTCTCTGAAGTTCTGGAGCGAAGAGTTGGAGTTCGAAGAGCCAGATAGAGATCGTGACACCATCCCTTCCATCTCGGAGAACCGGAGCTAGGAGTGCAACTTACCGAAGATCGGAGTCTGTCAGAGTCGTCTGAATTAGGTTTTTCAGATCCTTTTCTATTCTTCCTTTGAATGATGAACTCTTTCCTTGTCTTTGTTTCTTTTGTAATGATCATGAGTAGCTAAACCCTTTAGAACTTAGACTAGATGAACCCTAAGTGACCCAGGGCTTTAAAGCGGTCACGGATCGGCGGTGATTAGATTCGAAATTCAATCAGTTCTTTTTCATGTTTGATTCGTTCTTCATTGTGCATGTTTCTTGTCTGGATTGATCACCTAGATTAGATTCTTGTTAAGCTAAGGATAGAAGCGAACGCTCGCCTTACTTTAGAACGTCGAATTAAACAATTAACCTTATAATTGGAGTGTGCCTTTCGTAGGAACCGGTTAGGGTTAATTCACTGCAAGAGTAACTCATTAATCACTAGTAATTACACCAATTAATTAAGTCGTTGCGAGAGGCGACCGTACCCGGGCGGCTAGTTAATCTTGGTAGTTAGAACGGATAGAGCGAACGTTCGCCTGTCTTAAACCTAAGGGTAATGAGTTATGGTGGTGTCTTAGTAATTGATTGAATAAGAATCGAAATCCGCTGATCTGTTGATTGCCAATGCTCTGGGGAACGAAGGGGGATTCAAAGTCTAAGTTTGTCTGTCATTCTTGTTTCCAAACCCTAATTCTCAATCTGCTTTAGTTTAATCTTTTTAATTTTTCTGCATTTCTTAGAAGTAGAAGTCGTGGAACTCACACCACGCACTAAGTGTTTTTCTTTGAATAATTTGTTAGTTCTGAAGTAGCCAATCATTCGAAGGCCCGTGGAATACGATCTGCTAAACGCTTTTTCTTAGCATTAGTAGTTTTTATTTGGCTGAATCCCGACCAACGACCGGAGGTCTCACCAAATTGGCACCGTTGCCGGGGACTTCTTTTGATTGTTGAAAGAAGATCTGACAATTTATTCTTCTATTTTCCATCTTTCATTTTTTCCACTGGTTTTGTTTGTCTTTGTTATCTGTAGGTTTACAGGTGTATGCGTCACCGTCCTTGGACTCGCTCTCAGACCGAACATGCTAAGATTTCAGGGAATCCAGGCAGTTCTGCTACACCTCTACGATCACAGATTCTAAAGGAAGGCAGATCCAATCCATTCATCACTCCGATCAAGATCGAGGAACCGAAGGAGAGTTCTCATCTCCGTCTTCACCGCACTCTTCATCCGCTTCATACACCGAGTCACTTTCACCTCCTCCATCTCCCACCATGACCGATAGATTACCACCAAACGGCGATCAACCGCCGCCACCCCCACCTGCACAGAAGAGTCTAGCAGACTATAACAAGCCGAGCGCGACTAGCATTCGATGTGCCATTGCCGTTCCGCGCATTGAAGGAGATCCTGACTATGAGATCAAGATTCCATTCTTGACCATGATCTCTAGGGATTTACAGTTTGAAGGCAGACCCCTAGACAATCCGTGCACTCATCTTGCAGACTTCCTTGATCTCTGCAGTACTTTTAAAAACGGAAACCTCGACAAAAACACTCTTTGTCTGAGAGCTTTCCCGTTCTCTTTGAAAGGCGCTGCTAAGAGGTGGCTTACTGGCAAGCCACCTGGCTACTACACTAACTGGGATACTCTGGCTCAGGACTTTGTTGAAGAATACTTCCCTCCGGCCAGAACAACCGCCATCAAGGACAGCATCGCCAGATTCTCCCAGAAAGAAGGAGAAAGTTTATATGATACTTGGAATCGATTCCAAGAACTTCTCTACACCTGCCCTCATCATGGATTCGAGCAGAGGCAGTTAGCTGAAATCTTCTCTCGAGGACTTCGAGAAGAATCTGCCAAGTGGGTCAATTCTCTAGCTGAAGGGGATTGCACTACACTCACTCCTGAAGCTGCTCTTCTGCACTTCGCAAACTGTGCCTACAAGTCAAGGAACTGGGAGCGACAATATGAAGGATCAAGGAGCAAGCTAGATTTCGAAGCAGCTATCAAGGCAGAGGTAGAGAAGCATTTGAAGAAGTCTACCACACCAATCAAGCCACCGGCAGGTTCTGTCTATTTTGCCAATTGCGAATTTTGGTAAGGCAGAAGTCTGGTCTGCCGAAGAGGTAAATTTCATCCAACAAGGCTTCGTTAATAATCAGAATGGTTATGCTGGTTATCGTAACTTCAGACAGCAAGGGAACTATCAAGACAGACCTCCCTATAATGCTGGTGCCAATCATAACCAGAACCAGAATAACCGCCCGGTTGGTCAAGCTCAGGATCAGAAGCCTAACCATCCGCCGGCAGGTGTCTACCAGCCGCCGCATCGCAATCCGGGTAATTATGGAACTGCTCCTGGCAATCGCCAGAATCAATATCTTAACAATACCTATCCAGGACAGCAGCATCAAAGAGATAATAATGTCAGTAACCTGGATAAGAAGCTCAGCCAAATCATCACAAGACTCGATGATCATGACAGTCAGTTCAAGGCTCAAGCTCTTCTCAATCAAGAACAAATAGCATCTGGACAACGGATTGAGCAAGTCGTGAACAACATCTCGAGCATGCTAGCATCTGGTCGACCATTTGGCCAGCTTCCAAGCCAGACAGAGCCAAACCCGAGAAAAGAATAGGCTAAAATGGTAACTGCTCGAAAACTTCCGAACTTAATTGCTGATGCTTTTTCTGTTTTACGCAGGATCGCTGAAACTCCGGAAGAAGAGGAACAGAAACCAGCGCCTAAGGATGATCCTCCTCTTGCACCATACGTCGTGAAGCCTCCTTTTCCTAGAGCACTGCTGCCAAACGTAAAGATCGAGACTGGCATGAAGTGGAACAAGGAAGGATACCCTGACATTC
This sequence comes from Linum lewisii, assembly GCA_034768395.1. Classification (NCBI taxonomy): domain Eukaryota; kingdom Viridiplantae; phylum Streptophyta; class Magnoliopsida; order Malpighiales; family Linaceae; genus Linum; species Linum lewisii. The sequence goes on from CM068303.1 coordinate 15,295,875, forward strand.
GTATTAAGAAACCTGTCTCTCCATATCCAGCTAAGTTATCTGATCCTGGTTCTTTTACTTTGCCTTTGGTCATCAATGATGTTGAAATTGAACGTTGCTTAGTTGATCTAGGAGCATCTGTTAATGTCATGCCTGTGAGTCTATATGAAAAGTTAAACCTAGGGGAACTTGAACCGCCCAGTATGCAACTCGTCTTTGCTGATAGATCGCTTAAAACCCCTAAGGGAGAGATTAAAGACGTTGTCACCAAATGTGGTCCGTTCACGTTCTTAGCTGATTATGTGATTATGGATACTAGTACAGATGACGCTACTATTCTCATAGGTCGACCTTTCATGGCTACTACTGGAATGAATATTAACGTTCCTAATGGTTCTTTGACTTTAAGAGTTGGTAAAGAAGCGAAAACGTTCCGTCTTAAAGATGGCATGAAATATGACTCTAGGAATGAAGAATCTCACTGCTTAGCTGTTGAAACTGTGGAGTTGACTCCGGTCAACTCCGTTACTAATGCTTCTTCCAGTGTCTCTAGATCAGTTGTTGCTACAGGTATTAAACAGGTCACTACGAAAAAACCAGAAATATCGGTTCAGAAGCCACCTAAGAAGAAGAAGGAACTGCAAACCTCTTCTAAACCACCGAGCAGACCTCGAGGAAAGAACAAGAAGACGATGACCCAAATGGTCTGGAGACCAAAAATTCCACCGTCTTCCACCAAGCCAACTGCACCACCAAATCGTTCTGAGAAACCGGCGCCGGAACAAGTATGGAAGGAGAAGCCTAAAGCGTCTCCTAAGGAAGTACTAGCGATCACCGATCCTGGTGATAACAAGCCGAAGATTGAAGATAAGAAGAAGCCGACAGTCCTCATACCTTCCATCGTCACACTAAAGAAGGATGACCTCTCCAGAGAACTATTCGGACCGTTTAAGTTCGTTGATCATCTTCCCGACGGACGTACCAAACTACTACATGCAAACGGGAAGAGATTCACGCTTACCGGAGAAGTCCCGAAGCTGTACTTCATGAACTCCGACGCGAGCGTGAAGGAGAATCTAAGTTGGGATGTCTCCTAATACCGTCCAAGTACATCCAGCTCAAGGACGTTAATAAAAGAGCGCTTCGTGGGAGGCAACCCACGGCTGGAGTCAGTTTTGTTTTGTTTCAACCTTGGTATTTTAGAGTCGGTAGAGAGCCAAAAGTGTCAGTTTGTTTGATTTATTATTTTTTGTGTAGAGTCTGCATGTCATAGAGTCAGTTGCAAGTTGATTGAGGTCGTTCTGATTTTTGTGGATTTAACTGTGATTTTCTGAAGTTAGCCGATTTACGAAAATATTTTCAACCCGAGCAGTTCAAAATTTTCGGCGAAGCCACTACCATTTTCGGCGAAACTGATTCTTGATTTTCGAACTCATTCTTCCTGTTTCCTATTTTCGGTTCGAAAATTTTCTGATTTCGGCGAAACCATCCCAACTAAGATTTCGGCGAAACCGAGCTTCCATTTTCGGCGAAACCGCCCTTTCAAATCGGTCAATCCATGTTAACTTGTAGTTTCGACGAAACCACCCCCTACTTTCGCCGAAACTGATTTGAAAAATCACTTAATTATTCCCTTTAAAAATCCGGTCCACTTCCTCTCTCTCCTTCTCTCATTTTCGCTCAGCCACCCGAAAACACTTCCCCCCTATCTCTTTAAAATCGCCGACCACCCCACTTTCAAACTCGCCGTCGCCGCCATTTCCCGCCACCACCGACCGCCGTCGCACCTCTCCCCTCCTCATTCCGATCCCACCAAGCCCTAGAACGTTCGAATCGGAGCTTTGCAGCTCCAGTTCTCCGAAACCTAGTTTTCAAAGTTTTTCACCGATTCCTCTCACCTCGTTCATTTTTAGCAATCATGACTTCAAGGTAAGTTGTAGAACTTTTCGATACGAATCTTTTGACATATAGATTGCTGGATTTCGTTGAGGTTGACTTTTGGTTGACTTTTGGTTTGCCTCGTTTTGCGTGCCGACTGTTTCGTGTGAACTAGGATTGACCGAACTTATCGAACTGTTCTAGGATGCTTAGGGAGTTCCGTGCTTAATTTCCATATCATTTGGTCATGTGTTGCTATGCATACGATTAATTTCTTGTTATGTTGACTTTTGTGAGAAATGTCGGTTTGACTTTGAACTGTGTTGATCATTTGGCTGCCCCAAGTGTCCATTCTCGTTCATATTATCGTGCTTGCCAATTGAAATATTATTTTACCGTCATTCTCCGAGTTGTGACAGTCTCGCCATGATTAGGGTCCAATATGCTTAAATGTTGACTTTCTAACTGTCGGTTTGACTTTTTGAACTCTGATTGTAATCACCCGATTCTGGCTGTTCCGAAGTATGTATTTTAATGTCTATGATTACCGGTTACTCCGCTTTACTTACCCCACTTAGTTTCCCTCGTTTCTTTGTGAAATTGAGTTTTTCTACTAAGTGTGGGGTAAGGTTTTGGTCGACTAATTTGGTTCCATTCTGGTTTAGGAACACCTTTGAGCGCAGGACTAAGGCGCGACTTGATGGCGCCTCGAGCTCAGGAGCTGCCGCTCCCGTCACACCCGCCATTCTGGGTCCTCCACCTGCACTCCCTCGCCATGCTGGATACCATCCCACCATCGCCCGTCTACCGGACTTCTACTTTGAGAGCTTCCAGAAGATCGAGCACATCCGTGGAGTTGACGTGCGTCCTTTATCCATGGAGTCACTCCAGGAGCATGACGAGGATTCCTACTGGAACGTGCATGACGCCCTAGCACCGGCAGGTCTCCTAGAGCTGACCACCATAGCCGCCGAGTTCCCAGACATTGCTCTCCAGGAGTTCTGGGCGACATTTGACTTGGACGAGCATAAGAGGAGACGGGGCCAGAAGGTGATCACCTTCTTTCTTGGTGGGGTGTACAGGCAGGTCACCTACAATGAGTTTGCCGCTCATCTGGGCATCTCCTACGAGCACTATCACGATCACCACCTCGGCTGGGGCGATGTTGATGACGACGAGGAGTTGCACGCCCTCTGGAGACACATGACAGGCGTGCCTCGGGAAGAGCAACTCAGTTAAGTCTCTCTCTCACCCGCTCTATAAGTTTATTCATATGGTTTGGCGAGGTCACTTTTATATGTCAGAGACAAGGATCGCCACCATATCCTTAAGGAGGAGCTCGTGCTTCACCGAGCCATCCGAGAGAGCTACCCTCTCCACCCCGGCTGGGTGCTAGCTCACATCTTCAGCCAGAGGACCAAGAGGAAGAAGCTACCACGCAAACTCTTGGGAGGCAACTTCATAGGACAGCTCATCCTCTCCTTCGGCATCAGCCATGAATATGGCCCTAACATTCCACGACACCCAATTATGACCGTTGGAGGAGACTTGGCGGTCGAGTACGACTTAGAACTCGACCTCAGTCCCCATGTAGCAGCAGATCCTCCACTCCAACTTGCGGTCGAGTCGGAGGACGAAGATGATGCTGAGGAGCAGCAGCCGCAGTCGCCGCCTGAGTTTCATGATTATATACCCTCGCCACACCATCAGGCAGGGTACATCCTCCAGTCGCCGCCGTGCATTCCCGATCCACATCCGGCACCTACTCATCAGCCCCGACCGCACCCCGTGGACATTGGTGAGTTGTACGAGCGACTGCAGGAGTGGCGCATTTACCGACAACGCCACTCAAGAGGCGAGATGGACTATTATGCAGGAGCATATGCGCCGCGCCGACAGGCGATATGAGCGACAGCTGGAGTGGCAGCGACAGCTCGGCGATTACTTCCACTTCCCCCACCCCGACACCTCTGACCAGTGATGATCAGGTGGTGTCCTTTTCCTTGTCCTTTCTTTTTATTTATTCTTTTCGGACTTCGGTCCAACTTTTTTCTGTGTGGATCCGGGACACTTGTCCCGGTTTTCTTTTTATGTTTTATTTGTTTTTGTTTTGTAGGCAGTTGGGAGATTCCCTTTGCTTCGCTTGGGTAGATTCCCTCCGCTCCCAGGATCCGTGCTCATCCACTACGCCAATCATCTCGATCCAGGTTCTTCCAGTCCACTCTGAACTCTAGAATTAGTCTTGTGACGACACAGTCCGATTTAAGTGTGGGGTAGGATGCTAGAGAACCTTGCATGAACTTGATTGCCCTTGATTGTGTTTTGTGTGCCTCGTGATTCCATTTCAGTCTCTCTAGCATTAGAATGGCTCAGTTCTTGATTTTTGATGTTAAGTTGTTGTTCAACCTTTCATAATGATGCTTAGACTGCTTAACCTAAAACTTGAGAACCAACTTGTATGCCTTGATGCTAAATTGCCTGGTCAGAACAGAATTTTAAAATCACACATGTAGTTTGTAGCCTTGATTGCATGAAAATGACCGAATCCGACTAGCAAACCAACTGTGAGGTTTTGAACCATTGCACGTAACTTGCAATTTTAATTCTTTCTGAGTGGTTTTCTGTTTACTTGAATGAGTTAGAATTTGCATGAGACCTACTCGAGACCACACGATGACACGAGTTCTAGAAGGATAGGGGCACCTAGATTCAGCTACTAAGCCAGATAGCCTACCAAACGATAAAATCCACTAGGTTTAGACCCTTGAGCTTGGCCTGTTCTTTCGGTTCGATAATACATTACAACCATTTCCCATTTCTTTTCATTCCCCGTTGATCCCCTGTGGTTTAGTTCTAGATTGACCTACCGAAAGTCGGTTTGTGGTAACCTGCCTATAGCCATTAAACAGGTGGTCTTAGCTAATATGTCCAGACGTGTAAACCCCTCTAGCAACTAAAAGAAAAAGCGGCACAAAAGAAAAAGTAAAAGTAAAGTAAGAAAAGAATCAAGCTTCAGAAAAGAAAGAGAGAAGCAGAAAAATCAGAAAAATAAGAAAAGTTTCAAAGTGTAGTTCAATAAAACGTTCTTCTCCCTACAAATGGAAGAACGAAGTCAAAAAGAAAAGAAAAAAAAATGTGTATGCAAAAGAAAAAGAATAAGTGCTAGGTTGCTTGAGGGTATCATAGGACGAGCGTTCATTATTCCACCCGTGTTTGGTTAGACGGTAGGAAGCCATAGATTAGATTCAAGGGAAGTTAGTCGAAAGCTACACCGCACCAAGCCATCATCATTCATTCCCATCATCCATCTCATTATAAACCCGAGTAGTGTAGATTTCATTACGGTCCTAGCAGGGAAGTCCTTCTTGACTAGATACTCGTGTTGTCACAGTGGTGGAGATGTGGTCGAAATGCAAACCTATGACAGAATTCGGTACAGAATTCGGTAACAGAAAACGATCGAGAGCAGAAACACGTCCTTAAACACAGAGAGTGAGAGTCCCCATTGTACTAAATATATCCTGTGTGAGAAGTCTGGTCGGTCAGGTCAAATTCGTGCATGATTGATTGCTAATTACTTGTCGTGTGCAGTTTATTAGTGAGACCAGGTAGTTTGGCTGATCAGTATGCATGTTAGGTTTCTTGTTCTAGGATCGATCTGTCTAATAATTCATTGTGCTTGATTGTGCTCCAATTGAATTGATCTTATCATTTATGAACATGAGCGTTTCTATTCAGTTTGCTTGAGGACAAGCAAAAGCTTAAGTGTGGGGTATTTGATGACACTCGATTTGACGTGATAATCAGCCTCATTTAAGCGACATTTCTTTGCATAAGACATTGTTTTTAGGGTAGAATAACGAATATTCAATCGATTGCCCTATCTCGTGCCATTTGTGTTACCTCGGCCCGTTTCGGGTCTATTTGATGGTTTTCTAGTGTTTTCATGTTAGCACAGGTTTTTTCCGTCAAATAAAGTAGCCATGGACGTGTCTAAGGCATTGGAACCTCGAGGAATCAAACTGGAATCAATCCAAGGAGCCAATCAAGTCAAACCGAAAATCTGCCATTCACACTTACAGTTTCGGCGAAACCAGGCCTTCATATTCGGCGAAACCAGGCCTCCATATTCGGCGAAACCTGCAGTTCAAATCAACTGATGCCAAGAGAAGGATGGTTTCGGCGAAACCAATCAACTGCTCGGACCGAAAATAATGAACAGCCGGCGGAGCCCTGAACTCACAGCCAGTTTCGCCGAAACTATCCCTATGGTTTCGGCGAAACCATCAGCTCAGCCCGACCCAACTGGGGTTAAATATTTATACTTAATCTGGCGGCCCGAGGAGAGGGGGAGAAATCATAATTAATCATAATACAACTTTTCGAGATCATAATTCTCTGAAGTTCTGGAGCGAAGAGTTGGAGTTCGAAGAGCCGGATAGAGATCGTGACGCCATCCCTTCCATCTCGGAGAACCGGAGCTAGGAGTGCAACTTACCGAAGATCGGAGTCTGTCAGAGTCGTCTGAATTAGGTTTTTCAGATCCTTTTCTGTTCTTCCTTTGAATGATGAACTCTTTCCTTGTCTTTGTTTCTTTTGTAATGATCATGAGTAGCTAAACCCTTTAGAGCTTAGACTAGATGAACCCTAAGTGACCCAGGGCTTTAAAGTGGTCACGGATCGGCGGTGATTAGATTCAAAATTCAATCAGTTCTTTTTCATGTTTGATTCGTTCTTCATTGTGCATGTTTCTTGTCTGGATTGATCACCTAGATTAGATTCTTGTTAAGCTAAGGATAGAAGCGAACGCTCGCCTTACTTTAGAACGTCGAATTAAACAATTAACCTTATAATTGGAGTGTGCGTTTCGTAGGAACCGGTTAGGGTTAATTCACTGCAAGAGTAACTCATTAATCAATAGTAATTACACCAATTAATTAAGTCGTTGCGAGAGGCGACCGTACCCGGGCGGCTAGTTAATCTTGGTAGTTAGAACGGATAGAGCGAACGTTCGCCGGTCTTAAACCTAAGGGTAAGGAGTTATGGTGGTGTCTTAGTAATTGATTGAATAAGAATCGAAATCCGCTGATCTGTTGATTGCCAATGCTCTAGGGAACGAGGGGCTATTCAAAGTCTAAGTTTGTCTGTCATTCTTGTTTCCAAACCCTAATTCTCAATCTGCTTTAGTTTAATCTTTTTAATTTTTCTGCATTTCTTAGAAGTAGAAGTCGTGGAACTCACACCACGCACTAAGTGTTTTTCTTTGAATAATTTGTTAGTTCTGAAGTAGCCAATCATTCGAAGGCCCGTGGAATACGATCTGCTATACGCTTTTTCTTAGCATTAGTAGTTTTTATTTGGCTGAATCCCGACCAACGACCGGAGGTCTCACCAGATGGCTGGGATGAATCCTTGGCGAACACGATAGGAGTCAGACTATAAATACAGCTTTGACCCCTCTACAGTGAAAAAACACTCTTTCACAGAGCGGACCAAACTCCACGATATGTTATTCCCGTTCACCTACCCAAAACCTTATAACCGCCCAATTTACTCCATGAACTTACTGTTATTCCCCCTTTGCATACGAGGTACCCCATGCCACTGAAGACCAGACGACTAGGCTTCCAACATCTATTGGGCCAGGCGACTTGTCTGGAACAATTGGCGCGCCAGATAGGGGAAGAAGCACGCGATTCTCACTCTCAAAGAAAGCGAATGGATCCAGGGGAAGCATCCACTCACCCTAGGGTAGAGGGCGAAGGAATAACACCTCTTAAGCACGTGAATCCTGACATCTAAGCGATTCTTGGGATCACAAGGAATCTGGGGAACGAATTGGAGCCTGTGTCTGTGCATACCACTCACACAGACTTAGAGTCCCAAACTCGGGATCGAAGGGAAAGGCAGCTGGAGCATGAGGACCCGACGGTGGAAGCATACCACATACTCGAATAGCGATTTCAAGTTCTGGAGCAGCAAAACCTGGAACTAACTCAACTGCTGAGAACAGTAATCACCCAACAGGCAAGGGCTCCTCCTCTGGTACTAGAAAGTAGACCTCAAACTCAGGCGACCGCCAATGAGGTTCTCCAACAGCTTCGTCCTACATTACAAGTTGGAATCACCCAGTTAGCTGTTCGACAACCACTCACAAGAGCAATTTCCGATGAACAGCTACTGATAAGGCTTGTTCCCCTGAACATGGACAAGTATCAGGGGACAACTGATCCTGACGATCACCTCCAAACATTCCAGATCGCTATGTAGATGCAGCAAGCTAGCGATGCAACTTACTATAGATATTTTCCAGCTACTTTGGGCGGAAGAGCGAGAGAATGGTACATGAACCTTCCTGAGGGAATCATTACTTCATGGGACGGATTCGCCAGGATCTTTTCCAAGAAGTATGAAAGTAAGAGAACCCGGACAGTTCCAATACAAGTCCTGGTAAACCTAAGGGAGGGGGCAAATGAGTCGTTGAAGGAATTTTTTGACAAGTGGACAAGAGTTGTACAATCAATCAGAAATGTGGATCATGAGATCGCCACCACAAGCCTATTCCAAACAACTCATAATAGCAAGTTACAAGAATCACTAGTGAACACATCACCAACTTCACTTTCAAATCTCGAGGTGAGGGTGCACAAAATCATATTGATCAAGGAGTAGTTGGCAGAGCATGTGGTAGAGAAGGTGGTAAAGATAGAGAAACAAGAAAACAAACAGACAGATAGGTAGTCCAGGTGGCGAAGGGCTGAGAGATCGCTAGAGAGGTGAGAATACCAGGAAGAAAGGAGAGGATTTAGGGGAGAAAAAACCAGATTACACTCCCATCAATGAGTCTAGAAGGAAGATATTTTTTACATGCAGCATAAGGGTCATCACATACAATGGCCTGAGCCCTTAAAAACTTCACCTGAACAAAGGAGTCGTCGTAAATTTTGAGATTTTCATGACTCACATGAACATACAATCGAGGAATGCAGAGAGCTGAAAAATGAGATCGAGCAATGGATTAACGAGGGGCGATTGAGGGACTTTATCCTTAGAACTAAACGAAAGGATAAGAGTCCAAAAAGAGAGCAGCGTGGAAAGGAAGAGCCCAGGAGAAGAAGGGGGAGTTTTTGCCCGATGGCAAGAAACACAGGGTGAAGATGGAACAAAGAAAAAATCACGACCAAAGCTTAACAAGGTGTACGAAACTATTTTCTGTGGCGAAAGCTGTCCAACAAAGTAAGTTAAGTGGAAGGAGGAAGTCCAGAAGGTAATGATGATTGACCGGGTAAACCGCCCAGTCCTCGGCTTCACTGAGGAAGACATGGCTCCACTTGGGGGGGGGCAGTCTGAACGAGATGGTAATTCAAGTTTTTATCCATCACAACCGCGTTGAGCGAGTGATGATCGACGAGGGTAGTTCAGCAGATATTATCTTCTGGGATTTGTACAAACAAATGGATCTACCAGCAAACCTTTTGTGGTAAACAAAAACGACAATATCGGGATTCTCAGGACACACGGTTCCCATTAAAGGGATAGCCACAATGAAGATTACTATTGGAGACGGTGAGGTTTAGTCCACACGATCCATTGATTTCATGTCAATGGATTACAAGTCAACATATAACATGATACTGGGTCACCCAGCTTTGGCAGCATTCCAGGTGATTTCTTCGTCAGTGCATCAAGTCATGAAGTTCACTGCAGAAGAAGGGGTAGGATTCACCTAGGGGCACCCAGAGCTAGCCAAGAAGTGTTATAGGGCTGCAACAAAAGGCACTTGCTACAACATTAGCCTAGATGCAGAAAGTGGAAAAGAGTGGCTCACTCCAGCAGAGTCGGACGCACCGATTCCCTTATGGGAAAAAGACCCAACAAAAATAGTTAGGATATCATCATACTTGGAGACAGACAGACGAAAGGAAGTAGTCCATCTAATAAGAGAATTTGCGCATCTGTTCGCTTGGTCGCCTAGTGACATGCCAGAAATCACTCCAGAAATCATCAAGCAATGCCTGGCAATCGAGCCGGGAAGTCGCCCTGTTCGCAGAAGAGACGAAATAGCAGCTAAGGTTGAAAAACTCTTAAAAACATATTTTATCAAGGAAGTCTGATACCCAAAGTGGTTAGCAAACGTGGTCGTGGTCAAGAAATCATCCTGATTTTGGCAGATGTGCATAGATTTCGCAAACTTAAATGACGCCTTCCCAAAGGATCCATACCCATTGCCAACCTGAGCAATTAGTGGACGCTACAATAAACAATGAGATGTTATCTTTTTTTGACATATTTTCTGGCTATCACCAAATTCCCCTGAATGAGGATGATCAAGAAAAAATTGCATTCATGACACCAACAACGAATTATTGTTATAAGGTAATGCCTTTCGGTCTGAAGAACGCGGGAGCTACTTATCAACAGATGGCCGATACAGTTTTTGAGAAGCAGATTGGGAGAAATCTTGAAGCATATTGATGACACTCGATTTGACGTGATTTTCAGCCCCATTTAAGCGACATTTCCTTGCTTGAAACGTGGTTTTAGGGGTAAAATAGCGAATATTCACTCAATTACTCTATTTCCTACCGATTTGGTTACTTTGGCCCTGTTGGGTCTATTTGATGGTTTTCTAGTGTTTTTGTGGTAGCACAGGTTTTTGTCGTCAAATAATGTAACCAAAGACGTGTCTAAGGCATTGGAACCTCGAGGAATTGCACCGGAATCGATCCAAGGAGTCAATCAAGTCAACACAAATCCTGCCCAGCTTTACAAAGGAAATTTCGGCAAAAATGTCCAGAGTTTTTGGCAAAAATCCGAGGAGAAACCGTCAGAGCATTCAAGGATAAGTTTTCGGCGAGAAGCCTAAGTCTTCGCCGAAAACTCTAGATGAAATCAACACAGGAGAAACAGTCGACCGGAGCCAGACTTTTCAAGGAATTTTTTGGCGAAAACATCCTAAGTTTTCGCCAAAAACTAAAGCCTAATCCCAGCCGGATTAGGTCAACACTATAAATACACCGGCGGCTACTTCAAATGGGGGGGGGGAGAATTCAATACAACATTCAATATTTCGAAAACTCTCTCAACACATCAAAATACCAGACTTCCAAGATCAAAGATAGAGTTTAGAGTTCGAAGAGCCAGGAAGAGGTCGTGACGTCATCCTTCCACCTCGGAGATTCGAAGCTATGAGTGAAGATTACCGAAGAGCAGAGCTTTGCCAGAGTCATCTTAATTAGGTTTTGCAGTTCCTACCTGTTCTTCCTTTTTCATGATGAACTCTGTTTCAGTCTTTGTTTTCATTGATATGAACATGAATAGCTAAACTTGTAGAGCCTAGATTAGATGAACCGTAAGTGACCCAGGGCTTTAAAGCGATCACGGATCGCCGGTGATTAGATTCGAAGTTCAATCAGTTTCCATTGCATGGTTGTTTTGTGCTTAATTATTTTACTGGGTTTCTTGTCTAGTTGACGCCTAGATTAGTACTGTTGTTCCTGTGTTTCTCTCCTGGTTGGTCGCCTAGATTAGGTTTGTGCAAGTTAGGGTTAGTCGCTAGACAGTTCCCTGCTTTGGCGCATAAACTTATCTTCCTTGATCACCTAGTTTGGATTCTTGTTAAGCTGAGGATAGTAGCGAACGTTCGCTTCTCTTTAAAACATCAATTCAACCAGTTAACCTATTCAATGGAGTGTGCCTTTCGTAGAAACCAGTTAGGGTTAATCCTCTTGAAGAGTAACTCATTAATCATTAGTAATTGCAGCAGTTAGTTCTTCCGTCGCAAGAAGCGAAAGCTCGGGCGGTTAATTAATCTTGGTAGTTAGATTGGATAGAGCGAACGTTTGCCAGTCTTAAACCTAAGGGTCAGGAGTTATGGTGGTGTTTAGAAATTGATTGAATGAGAATTGAAAACCGCTGGTCTTGTGATTGCCAATGTTCTGATGATCTTAGGGGGATTCGAAATCTAAGCTTGTCTGTCGTCTGTCCAAGTCAATCAGCCAATCTTTCTACTTCTATTTTCCTTTTCAATTCCATTGCATTCTAGATTAGAAGTCGTGGAACTCACACCACGCGCAACGTGCTTAAACTTGAGTAATTTGCCAACATATTTGAGTAGACAAGAAAAAGAGACCTCGAGTAGAATACGATCTAGTCTACCTTGGTAGATTAGTTATTTGATACCGCTAAAACTGCAACATCACATATGTAGATGATCTATTGGTAAAAACTAAGAAGTCTGGCGATCACCTAAGCGACCTGAGGAAACTTTTGATACTCTACAACAGTATTGTTTACGACTTAACCCACTTAAGTGCATTTTCAGTGCAACTTCAGGAAAATTCCTAGGTTACCTCATAACAAAGAGAGGAATAGAGGCAAACCCATCACAGATCGCGACAACAGTGATGCCTCCAAAAATAGTGAAGGAAGTCCAGGTACTGTCAGGATGACTCACGACAATCAACTGATTTATCGCAAGAATCGCTGATAGGTGTGCACCATTCTTTGCAACACTGAAGAATGCATCCAATTTTGCATGGGATGACAAATGTAACAGGGCGTTTGAGGAGTTAAAGCAATTTTTGGTTACACCTCTTTTACTGGCCTCGCCTAAGATGAATGAAGATTTATTTTTATACGTCGCAATTTCCACAAAAGCAGTTAGCGTTGTTCTCGTATGAAGAGAAGACAGGAGTGAGTATCTTATTTTTATACAAGCAAACACTGATTGACGCTGAGACCAGATACCCAGCGATTGAAAAAATCGCGTATGTTGTGGTCTGTGCGGCATGAAAGCTAAGGTCTTACTTTCAGGCACACACCATTCATTTTCTTACAAACCTGCCTATAAAAAACACATTACGATCCATGAGTGTCGATGGGCGATTAGCGAAATGGGCAATAGTAGCTGAGTGAATATGATATTAGGTATTAGCCAAGGACAACGATAAAAGTCCAGGTACTTGCATACTTCATGGTCGAAGGGGCAATATAGGAAGAAACAGACGAAGGCAAAGGATGGACATTATACACTGACGGAGCATCCAACAACAATGGAGCGAGCGCTGGGATCGTCCTAAAATCGCCAGGGTAGTTGACGTGATTCTAGGTGCGACATCAACAGACATCAAGTGCTGGATTAAAAGGTGGATCTAAGCCTCCTTAAGTTACTTGGGCCCAAAGAAACTAGCTCTCCTTGTTGATGAAGGAAAAGTCAATCTTCCCCATTTTACTAAAATAGGCATAACTAAATATACAGAAGCCCAAACGGTGCAAGGACAAGTGCATTAGAACGATAACGAGACGTTCTTTCTGAGAATACCTTATTCGCTTCTAGATTCATCCAGAAGAGGGAGTTATGACAACAAGATTTCTACACGGATTTTGATTCCTCTTCAGTTTAGAACTCTTAGTTTGTTTATTCCTTTTTAGTTTAGCTTTGAATTTTTAATTGTAGTAGTAGTAGTTTCATTGAAGGACATGGAGAAGCCCTAGGCTGAACCCCTTTTCCTAGTAGATCTAGAACTGCCTTGTTTTCCTAGTGAGTCTTAAAAATTCTCGAGTGTGTGGGTATGTTTCTTGAATATTTATTTCATAAATACGTGAGTGACCAAACACGAGAGGGAAGAAAAAGAGTAAAAGTGAGCATAGATTATTGATAGATGAGAGATTCGTGAGGCCATCTTGTTACTAACATTTTTTTCTACAATTCGGGACAAATCACCTTAAAGAATGAGGGGATTATGTGATCCTTGGTGCGACATCAACAAACAGCAACAAACATCAAGTTTTGGATTAAAAGGTGGATCTAAGCCTCCTTAAGTTAATTGGGCCCAAAGAAACTAAAACCAACATAACTAAAGCTACAGAAGCCCAAACGGTGCAAGGACAAGTTCATTAGAAAGCTAATGAGACATTCTTTCCAGGAATACCTTATTTTCTTCTAGATTCATCCGGAAGATGGAGTTATGATGTTTTTAAGTGACAACAAGATTTCTACACATATTTTGATTCCTCTTCAGTTTAGAACTTTTAGTTTAGCTACGAATTTTTAATGGTATTAGTAGTTGTTTTATAAAAGGACATGGAGAAGCCCTAGGCTGAACCTAATCTTATATATATGATCCATTGTACTCATTGTTTCACAACCCCCCTTGATTAAAGATTATTATTTCAAAACTTTCATTCTTTGTTCCTTCTAGCTTTAGCATGTAGTTGCTTAGCTCTTGGGCCTAGGTTTATCGTCGTTCAAGGTCATCACCCTTATCTTCGTGGTACCATTTGACCTTGATACTTCTGGTTTCTAGCTCTTTATAGCTAGTGGGTCAAAGTCTGTTCCATCCAGGTTTTGTTGATTTTATTTCATTGCCTTGGTTTCTAGACGTATTGGTGTAGGGTTGCATCCCACGGTTGTTGTCGGTTCACATCAGTTTAGTATCAGAGCACGGTTCACTTCTCGAACCACGTATCTAGGTTCTAGGTTTATCTTGGATTGATATTCCTTTCGATTATGCTTTCATTTTGATATTTGAGAACAGAAAACCCTAGAAAAGTAGTGTTTGCTGGAAAAAAGTGCCTAGAAAACTATAGTTTCTTAGTTGGATTAGGATTAGATTTTATATTCATCTTCCTAGTTGGTTTAGGAGTCTAGTTTGCTATACATTTTCCTAGTAGATCTAGGATTTGTTTTTGATGTTTCCTAGTTGGATTAGGAATTGATTCTCTTATCCTTTTCCTAGTTGGTTTAGGATTTTAGTCTACATATCTTTTTCCTAGTTGATCTAGAATTGTCTTGTTTTCCTAGTGAGTCTAAAAAATTCTCGTGTGTGTGGGTATGGTTTGAGCTTGAATATTGATTCCATGAACACGTGAGTGACCAAACACGAGAGGAAAGAAAAAGAGTGAAAGTGAGTGTAGATTATTGATAGAAGAGAGATTCGTGAGGCCATCTTGTTACTAACATTTTTTTTTGCTACAATTTAGGATGAATCGTCTTAAAGAGGGAAGGAATGACGTGATACTAGGTGCGACATCAACAAACATCAAGTGATGGATTAAAAGGTGGATCTAAGCCTCCTTAAGTTACTTGGGCCCAAAGAAACTAGCTCTGCTTGTTGATGAAAGAAAAGTCAATCTGCCCTGTTTTACTAAAATGGACATTAGTAAAGCTACAGAAGCCCAAACGGTGCAAGGCCAAGTTCATTACAAAGTTAACGAGTCGTTCTTCCCAGGAATACCTTATTTGCTTCCAAATTCATCTGGAAGAGGGAGTTATGAGGTTTTGAAGTGACAACAAGATTTCTACAAGGATTTTGATTCCTCTTCAGTTTAGGATTAGTTTGTTTATTCCTTTTTAGTTTAGCTATGAATTTTTAATTGTATTAGTAGCAGTTTCATAGAAGGACATGGAGAAGTCTTAGGCTGAGCCTAATCTTATATATATGATTCATTGTACTCATTGTTTCACAACCCCCCTTGATTAAAGATTATTGTGTCAAAACTTTCATTCTTTGTTCCTTCTAGCTTTAGCATGTAGTTTCTTAGCTCTTAGGCCTAGGTTTATCATCGTTCAAGGTCATCACCCTTGTCTTCGTGGTATCATTCGACCTTGATACTTTTGGTTCCTAGCCTCTTTATAGCTAGTGGGTCAAAGTCCATTCCATCCAGGTTTAGTTGATTTGATTTCGTTGCCTTGGTTTCTAGACGTATTGTTGTAGGGTCGCATCCCACGGTTGTTGTCGTTTCCCATCAGGAGTCCTCCATGAAGTGGCCCAATGGTTTTCTTCTAATAGAACAAACAATACGGCTAAATAGGGGGCCATGGAGGCAGAGTTGCGAATCGCTAAGAGCATGGGAGTCACTAACATTAAAGTGTTCTCCGACTCAGAGATTGTGGTCAACCCATACTTCGATGGAAGTTTTGAAGTAAAGGAAGAGTCTCTCCTCCCATACTTTGATGAAATCAAGTTAATCATGTCCGAGTTCAAAAAAGTAATCATCGAGCAGATCGCTCTTGAGGAAAATAGTCACGCTGACACGTTATCTAAGCTCACAACGACGATAGATTTTGAGGAAGGACGTATGGTCACGGTGGAAAAGGAGATAAAAACGAAGTAGTGTCTTCAGATCGACCAAAGCAGACCGTCAAGTGACTGGTGAACACCCATAATTCATTTTTTGGAAACTGACCAAGTGTCAGATGATCAAAATGAGTCGACTAAGTTGCGACGAAGGGTAGGAAGGTGCATTTTGCTAGGCGGAGAGATATATAGAAAGTCGGCGATGGGTCCTTATCTAAGATGTCTAAGTCTAGCAGACGCTGAATGGGCACTAGAGGAAGTGCATGAAAGAGTATGTGGCACCCACCTAGGAGACAACAGTTTGGAGAGGAATTTAATCTATCAGGGTTTTTAGTGGCCAACAATGAGGAAGGAGGCGGGAGATCTGGTGAAAAATGTCATAAGTGCCAAGAGTTCGCCAACTACCATAAACTCTCGGTTGTGGCGCTGCAAGCCCTAGTCAGTCCATGGCCATTTGCACGATGGGGAATGCACATACTGGGACCATTCCCTGCGGCGTCGGGAAAACAAAAGTACCTCATAGTGGCGGTGGACTACTTAACGAAGTGGATAAAGGCTGAAGCAGGCGCCAACATCACAGCAAGACAAATAGAGAAATTTGCTTTTAAGTTCAGTGTTACCAGGATTGGAATTCTGCAGAGTATTATAGATATTCATGGCACTCAGTTTGACTGTTATTTTTTCAAGGAGTTTTGCGGTGACCTAAAAATAGGCCTGAAATTTGCGTCAGTCACTTATCCACAAGCGAATGGACAGGCAGAGGCAACTAACAAGTTAATCCTACAAGGGCCAAAGAAAAGGGTGGAAGGATGCAAAGGAACTTGCGTTGATGAGCTTGACCATGTGTTATGGGCTTACAGAACGGCTTATAAAATAGGCACAGGGGAAACTCCCCACACGTTAACATATGAGACAGAGGCAGTACTTCCGGTGGAAATATCCATTCCTTCCATTTGTATCCAGGCCTACAAAGATGAGGCCAATGAGCAGGAGTTGATGCACAACGTGGATATGATAGAGGAAATAAGAGAAAGATCGTAGCTATGGTTAATCATCGAGAAAGAATAGCTCG
Organism: Linum lewisii; assembly: GCA_034768395.1. Lineage (NCBI taxonomy): Eukaryota > Viridiplantae > Streptophyta > Magnoliopsida > Malpighiales > Linaceae > Linum > Linum lewisii. The sequence continues at coordinate 15,312,885 of CM068303.1, forward strand.
CTAGGAGATATAACATGAAAAATTTCGTCTATGCCATATAGCGGTCAATGATCTGGTGTTGTGAAAGATTTTTTGCTCTTCGATTGGGGATGCCAAATTGAATCCTGGCTGGGAAGGTCCATATAGAGTTCGAAGGGTAGTCGATGCCAACACATTTAAGCTGGCAAAAATGGTGGAGCAAAAATACCCAAAACATGGAATTCCATGCACCTTTGAAGATACTACGTTGAATAAATTATTGCAAATCAATGTAGCCATGAGTTTTATTATGAATTTAAAATGTCCGATAGCGACTATCGCTGGACATAATTTTCAGTAGATATCTAATTTTTGCATAAGACATACGGGCATTAAATCGCTAAATAAGACCTGCAGGCATTAAATCGCTAAAAAGGACCTACGGGCATAAAATCGCTAAGTAAGACCTACGGGCATTAAGTCACTAAATAAGACCTACGAGCATTAAATCACTAAGCAAAAACTATGGGAATAAAATTACAGAGTAAGACCTACAATCATTAAATCGCTAAATAATACCTACGAGGATTAAATCACTAAACAAGACCTATGTGAATAAAATTGCTGAGTAAGACCTACGGGCATTGAGTCACGAAATAAGAACTATAAGCATTAAATCATTAAGTCAGACCTACGAGCATAAAGTCACTAAGTCAGATCAATAGGCACAAAATCGCTAAGTCAGACCGATGAGCAAAAAATGGATAAGTAAGACCTACGTGCACAAGATCTTTGAATCCTAAGGACGATGGATCACAAAGCAAAGCGCAATAAACGAAGAAAGGGAAAAAGAACACGGATGATTTAACTTACTAATATTAAGTAGAAAAGTAATAATCGTACAGTTGATCGTCTGAACGCTACGAATATATATGAAAAAAATACTAGAACAACAACATTCATAAAAGGCTCCAAGAGAGATATACGACATCACTAAGTTGCAGGCTCCTCTCCCTGATTGTCGAACTCAGCCTCTGGCCGCGTGGGAGTCACGATCACATACCTCAACTGAGGGCCAGCTTAGGCGACACTAACAGAGACGAGGAGGCTTCGCTAGGCTCGACAGGAGTAGCGCTTGGGGCATGTTCTGAAAGGCAAATGATCTCGTGATCAAGAACTTCTAGCTCAAGATCGGGCAACCCACGCCTTCGACGCTCGGTGAGAATGAATGCCTCTTCCTCAGCCACTACGTCATTTGACGTGATTATCGGCCTCGTTTAAGCGACATTTCTTTGCTTAAGATACAATTTTTAGGGAAAAATTGCGAATATTCACTCAACTGCTCTATCTCGTGCCATTTCGGTTACTTTGGCCCGTTTCGGGTCTATTTGATGGTTTTCTAGTGTTTTTGTAATAGCACAGGTTTTTGCCGTCAAATGATGTAACCAAGGACGTGTCTAAGGCATTGGAATCTCGAGGAGTGGCACCAGAATCGATCCAAGAAGCCAATCAAGTCAACACATTTTCTACCCAGCTTTACAAAGGAATTTTCGACGAAAATCCCAGATGATTTTGGCGAAAATTACAGAAGAAACCGTCAGAGCTTTAATGTGAAGTTTCGGCGAGAACTCTCACTTTTCGCCGAAAACTCTCAGCAACAATCACACAGGAGAAACAGCCGGCCGGACGCACACTTTTCAAGGAAGTTTTCACCAAAAACTAAAGACCTAATCCGGCTGGGAATAGGTCAAGTATAAACACAAGTCGGCGGCCACAATAAAAGACACACTTTTTCCAAGGATTAGTTTCCAGTCTTAAGAAGTTTGAGAGAGAGTTGAGAGTTCGAAGAGCCAGTAATAGATCGGGATGCCATCCTTCCACCTCGGAGACTCGGAGCTAGGAGTGAAGATTACCGAAGAACTAAGCTTTGCCAGAGTCGTCATAATTAGGGTTTGTAGTTTCTATCTGTTCTTCCTTTCCATGATGAACTCTGTTTCAGTCTCTGTTTCTTTTGCTATGAACATGAGTAGCTAAACCCATAGAGCTTAGATTAGATGAACCCTAAGTGACCCAGGACTTTAAAGCGGTCACGGATCGGCGGTAATTAGATTCAAAGTTCAATCAGTTTCTCTTGCATGTTTGATTTGTTCTTCGTTGTTTGTGTTTCTTTTCTAGCTTGATCACCTAGACTAGATTCTTATTAAGGTGAGGATAGTAGCGAATGTTCGCCTCACTTCAAAACAACATATCAATAGTTAACCTATTCATTGGAACAATATCTCTTTGTAGGAACCAGTTAGGGTTAATCCACTGCAAAAGTAACTCATTAATCACTAGTAATCGCGCCAGTTAGTTTTCCATTGCAGAAGTGAACACACGGGCGGTCGATTAATCTTGGGAGTTAGATCGGATAGAGCGAATGTTCGCCAGTCTTAAACCTAAGGGCCAGGAGTTATGGTGGTATCTAGGAATTGATTGAATGAGAATTAAAAAACCGATGGTCTTGTGATCGCCAATGTTCTGGTGATCTTAGGGGATTCGAAATCTAAGCTTGTCTGTCATCTTGTTAAGTCAACCAATCTTTCAACTTTTTTCTGTTTACGTTTCTTATTTCCTGTCTTGTAGTCTAGAAGTCATGGAACTAACACCACGCACAACGTGTTTTAAACTGAATAATTTGCATTCATATTTGAGTAGACGATTAGAAGAGACCCGTGGAATATGATCTATCTTGCTTTGTGCTTGATAGTTATTTGACTACACGCACGTGAAAACGCGTTCATCAAATTGGCGCCGTTGCCGGGGACTCTTCTAATTGTTTGAAAGAAGAGCTGGCACTTTATTCTTCTACCTTTCGATTTTACACCGGTTGTTTTTATTTTTGTTCTTTGCAGATTTTTTTTCAGGTTTATGAACCGCCCGCTCACTCGTTCTCAGTCTAAGTCTATCAAGTCTTCTACTTCAGACAAGCCGGGTAGTTCTGTTCCGCCTAGACAACCGCGAGTTCCGAAGCAAACTACTACCGTCTCGCCTTCATCTTTCACACCACTTAAGATTGAGGAGTCGAAGGAGAGCTCCTCATCTTCTTCTTCACCTACTTCATCCACCACATCATTTTCACCATCGCCTTCTCCTAGAATGGACGACCAACTACCGCCTCCTCCACCGCCGCCAGTTCAGAGAAGTCTTGCTGATTACAACAAGCCGAGCGCAACTAGCGTTCGATCCTCTATTTTTACCACGCAATGAAGATGATCCTGACTATGAGATCAAGATCCCTTCCTGGGAATGATCTCTAGGGACGTACAGTTTGAAGGAAAGCCGCACGACAATCCGTGCACTCACTTGGTGGACTTCATTGCTCTTTGCGAGACGTTCAAGAATGGGAATCTCGACAAGAACACCTTGTGCTTGCAAGCCTTTCCATTCTCTCTTCGAGGTCCCGCTAAGAGATGGTTAAACAGTAAGCCTCCCGGTTACAACACTGATTGGGACAAGCTGGCTCAGGACTTCGTTGAAGAATACTTTCCCCCGTCTCGGACAACTGCCTACAAGGACAGCATCTCCAGGTTCAGACAGAAAGAAGGAGTCAACCTATATGACGCTTGGAATGAATTTCAAGAGCTTCTCTACAGTTGCCCTCATCACGGTTTCAAGCAAAGGTAACTAGTTGAGACCTTTGCCCGAGGAATGAACGAGGAGTCATCCAAATGGGTCAACTCCTTAGCTGAGGGAGATATCACTGCTCTCACACCAGAAGCGGCTATGCTTCACTTTGCTGATTGTGCTTCCAAGTCAAGAAATTGGGAGAGACAGGCAGAAGGAGCTCAAAGTAAGCTCAACATTGAAGAACAAGTCAAGGCAAAAATCGAGAAGCACTTGAAGAAGTCTACCACGCCTATCAAGCCGCCCTCCGCTTCTGTTTATGTTGCTGACTGCCAATGGTGTGGCGCATGTGCTCACAACAGAGGCCACTGTCAGAATTTTGGTAGAGCAGAGGTCTAGTCTGCCGAAGAATTCAACTTCATTGGTCAAGGCTTCTCCAATAATCAACAAGGGTATACAGGCTACCGGCAATTCCGTCAACAGCAATAAGGAAGTTTTCAAGAGCGACCTCCTTACAACTCCGGAGCAAACCAGAACCCAAATAACCGGCCACCTGGATCATTCCAAGATTAGAAGGTGAACAATCAAACCGGAGGTATCTATCAACCACCCCACCGGAACCAAGGCACCTACGGTACATCTCCTAGTAATCACCAGAACCAGTATCTGAACAACAGCTACTCCGGTCAGCCTCAGAAATCGCCGCTGCTCGACAGCAAGGATAATGAATTGGATAAGAAGCTGAATCAGATCATCGCTAGACTTGATGATCATGATAGTCAATTCAAGGCTCAAGCTCTCCTAAATCAAGAACGAATTGCTCAAGGCCATAGAGTGGAGAGTCAAGTAAACAACATCGCTAACATGCTCTCTAGTGGTCAGAGACAAATCTGAAGAACGATCACGTGAAGACTGTCTCTACTTGAAGTTGCAAGAATTCGGCCGTCATTACCTCTTCCTATCCGGCCAAGATTCCTGATGTTGTAGCTATTGATACTCCGGAGATCGAGGAAGACGAAGAGAAGATTTCTTCGCGAAAGCTTAAACATGCACCTGAGCCCCTCTCGCTCCATATCAACCAAGAATTCCATTCCCTAATGCATTGCGAGGAGGGAGAATCGAGCAGCTTAGCTCGTCAAAGAAGAAGGACGCATTCTCCATGCCTCCCAAGGAAGAATGCTTCGCCATTCTTGACCTGAAGCTCGCCATACCAATCCTAGCTAAGTGCTCTGATCTTGGTTCCTTTACTATACCGTTAATCATTAATGATATTGAAATCGAGCGTAGTTTAGTTGATCTAGGTGCTTCTATAAATGTCATGCCTATGTGTTTGTATGAGAAACTCAATCTAGGAGAATTAAAACCTACTAGCATGCATTTAGTGTTCGCCGATAAATCTGTAAAGACACCTAGGAGAGAAATTAAGAACGTAATCACTAAGTGTGGCCAATTCACTTTCTTAGCGGATTATGTAGTTATGGATACTAGGGAAGATGATGCTATTATCCTGATAGGTCGACCCTTCATGGCAACATCCGGTATGACAATAAATGTTTCTAACGGATCACTGACATTAAGAGTAGGGAAAGACACTGTCACATTCCGTCTTAAAGATGGTATGAAATATATCCCTAAGGAAGGAGAAGCTCATTGTCTTTCTGTTGAAACTGTGGAGTTGGCCTCGGTCAACTCCGTTACTAATGTCGTTCCTAATATTTCTCCAAAGCCATCTGTTTCAGGTGCTGCACAGGTTGTCAAGACGAAGGCGACAACGGAGAAGCCAAAGAAGAAGGAGGGACTGAAAGCCTCCCCTTCTAAGTTGCCGCCAAGTAAAGATCCTGCCGAGTCAAGGAAGAAGAATCCGAAGAAAGCTAAAATGGTCTGGATGCCAGTTGCTCCGCCATCCTCTAACGAGCCAATTGCTCCGCCAGTTCCTATCAAGCAACCGGCGAGTAAAACTATGAAGAAGGAGAAGCCGAAAGCATTTTCCAAGGATTCATCGAGGATTAAAGATCCCGGTGAAATAAAGTAAGAAACCAAGGAAAAGATGAAGACGGCTTGGAAGCCGACTGTTCTGGTTCCTTCTACCGTCACGCTCGTGAAGGATGATCCCTCACAAGAACTATTCAAGCCATTCGAGATTGCAGGCCATCTTCCCGATGGACGAACCAAGCGCATTCATGTTAACGGGAAGAAATTCACGCTCGCCAAAGGTACCCCGAAGCTTTATTTCATGAACTCCGACTCGAGCCTAAGAGACATCTTGAGTTAAGATGTCTCCTGACCGCCATCCAGGTATCGTCCAGCTCAAGGACGTTAATCAAGAGCGCTTCGTGGGAGGCAACCCACGGCTGGAGTCAGTTTTAAGTTTTTGTCTATTTTCGTGTTTTAGAGTCGGTTTGGGGGAGCCAAAAGTGTTATTTGCATGGTTTCTTATTTTTCTTGTGTGAATTATGTGTCCTCGGTTCAATTCCAAGTTACTTGAGGTTGCTCCAATTTTTTTTTAATTTAGTTTTTTTCTTTTTCAAAGTTTTTCGGAGTTCCAGAAAATATTTTAACAGTACAGGTCAAAGTTTTCGTCGAAAACTTGCACTTATTTCGGCGAAAACTCTCTTTTAAAATCTCCTAAAAATTTGACCAGTTTTTATCAACATTTTTGGTGAAAAGTTTCATACTTTTCGGCGAAAAAATCATTTTGAAATCTGGCAGACAGTTTTCAAACTTATTTTCGGCGAAAACTTGCTCACTTTTCGCCGAAAATTTTCAGGAAAATCCAAAAATTTCCCCCTTTATATTTTCTTTTTCCGGGTCTTTTCCTCTTTCTTCCCATTGCCCCGAACGATACCGCACCCCCCCCCCATTTTTCAAAATTTTCGCCGCCCTTCTAGCCTTCGCCGCCATTTTTCTCGCTGTCGCTCTATTCATATCTCCCCCATGAGCATTTCGACATATAGATCGCCCGAATCGGAGCTCTAGAGCTTAAGTTCTACCTTAAACCTAATTTTTCGAGTTTTTTTTTATGATTCATCGATTTTCATTCGTTTTCAGCCTCCATGTCTTCAAGGTAAGTTATTGTTTTTTGACATATAGATTCATTACTAGTCTTTTGACATATAGATTGCTGAATTTCGTCGGGGTTGACTTTGGTTGACTTTTCGGTCTTCCTCAATTTGCGTGCCTGCTGTTTCGTTAATAATTTTGATGAACTGATTGCTCTGAGTTGATCTAGCATGCTTAGGGAGAGTTGTGCTCTGATTTGATGATATTTGAACATGAATTACTATGCTTAATTTGTGATAACGTGCAAATGTTGACTTTTGTGCAAATTTTGGTTGGACTCTGGAATTCATATTGTTGTTTTGCTGCTCTAGCTGTTCCTTTGAATATTCTATGCTGAATTATGGTTACCGATTATTAGATTGGCCTTTCCCCACTCGGTTTTCCTCGTTTCTTTGTGAAATTGAGTTTTTCGACCAAGTGTGGGGTAGGTGCTTGGTTTGACTAATCTGGTTTCATTCTTTGATATCTTCTAGGAACACAAACAGAGAGAGACGGACGAAAGCCATGATGGACGCTCCCAGTCTCGGATCCAGCTCCCGAGCTCCCGCTCCAGTCACCCCCGCCGCCTACGGTCCTCCTCCGGCATTCCCGAACCGCCAGGGGCACCACCCCTCCATTTCCCGTCTACCGGTGCACTAGTACTTCGAGCGTTATTAGAGGATCCAGCACACACCCATTGCTGAAGTGCGATCGCTCTCTCTGGAGTCCGTCCTCGAGCATGATGAGGATTGGCACAAGAACGTCCACGACTCTCTGGCAGCTGGAGGACTTCTGGAGCTGACCACCATTGCGGATGACTTCCCCTACATCGCGCTCTAGGCGTTCTGGGCCACCTTTGCGCTAGACGAGCACAAGAGGAGGCAACACAAGAAGGTCGTGTCCTTCTACCTCAGTGGGGTGTACAGAGAGTTCACCTATAATGAGTTCGCCGACCACCTCGGCATCCCACCAGAGCATTACCGAGACCACCACCACGGCTGGGAAGACAACAAGGGTAGAGGTCCAGAATATGATGCCCTCTGGAGCCACATCACCGGAGTACCAAGTGCTCGGACAACGGCTCACAACTTCATCGGTTTGGTCTCTCACCCTCTCTTCCGTTTTGTTCATATTGTTTGGGTAGATCTCTGTTGTTTGCTCCAGAGAAGGATCGCCACCATATCAACCGAGAGGAGCTCCTCCTACTACGCGCCATCCTCGAGGGCTACCCGCTTCATCCAGGATGGGTGGTAGCTCGCATATTCCACCAAAAGACCAAAGCAGCTAAGGCACCCACCTCCCTCCTCGGCGGTAATTTCATCGGTCGCCTCATCATAAACCCTGGCATCGGCCAGGTGTGGCAACCTGGGGTATCGCGCCATGTGGTACACACCGTTGGTGGAGACTTGGCCGTCGAGTATGACCTCCAATTGGACTTCAGTCCACAGGACATAACATTTTTGGCTCTCCACCACGGGCTCGAATCGGAGGAAGAAGATGATTCTGAGGAGGAGGAGCCCCAGCCAGATCAGGAATTTCACCACCAGATGCCCCAGCAGCAACTGCACGAGGGGTTTGCACACCAGCAACACCCTCTGCACCAGGATCCTCTGTAGATGCCTCTTCCGCACTCCCGACCGCCTCCAGAAAACTTTGGGGAGATGCTCGATCGACTCCAGGAGTGGCGAGTAAAGGATGTTGAGAATATACGTTATCACCATATTCCTAATCTGTAGCTTTTCCTAGATTAGATAAGTCAGAATAGGTAGTTTATTATTTGTAGACTCCTAATAAAGTAAGTCCCCTTCTGCCATGTAATTATATATATGTTAACCCTAATGTGAATAAGAAGATAGAACGAGGAAAAACCCCCTCAGAGTTCATCAATGTTTACATGCTATCAGAGCCTCCTATGACCTAGGAACTGATTTCTTCGAACTCTGTATCTTTTCTCTTCTCTTTTTTCTTCATCCTAAGACATCATGGTAAAGGAAGGAGACACAAGCTCAGGTGACAAAATCGGAGCTGCAATAACACCTCCTGTTCCTGCTGAACCTGAGACCTATTCTGGACCACTAACAACTCATAAGTTAGATGGGAAGAATTACCTTCAATGGTCAAAGTCTGTCCAGATGCACATCACTGGACGTCACAAGGGAGGATATCTGACTGGAGCTGTTACATGACCAGACGAATCTGACCCAAAATTCCAGACCTGGAATGAGAACGACAATCTCGTAAGGTCTTGGCTAATCACCTCAATGAATCCAAACATTGGGGAGAATTATCTCCTGCACCAGACAACACAAGACATTTGGGAAGACGCAAGAGATACGTATTCTACAACAGACAACTCTTCAGCCTTGTTTGAGGTAGAAACACAATTGTATAACCTAAAACAAGGGGAGATGGTTGCCTCCGAGTATTTCAATGTGCTTGGAAGGTACTGGCTGCACCTAGACATGTATGAAGCCCAACCATGGGACACTGCCAAGGATGCTAAGCTGTTCAAGAAGTTTATTGAGAAGAAACGAACGCTACAATTTCTCCTAGGTTTGAATCAAAACCTTGATGATGCTAAGAGTCGGATTATGGGGACGAAACCCTTTCCTAGCCTCAAGGAAGCATTTGCTGAAGTCCGAAGGGAGGAAAGTAGATGACAGTTAATGTTGCCAGGCAACAAAGTTCAAGGAGAAGGCTCGGCTCTTGCAGTTCAGAGCAGACCGAGATCTGAAAGACAACAGAATAAGGACCGGGATAAGGAATCAACCTTACCTATCTGCGAACACTGTCATAACACAAAGGCACAGTGTTGGGAAATTGTTGGTAAGCCAGCTGATTGGAAACCCCGCTCAGCTCGAAGGGGTAAGGCTCATGCTGCTATTTCTGGTCTTGAGAAACCAGAAGAAGGTGTTGGTGCAAATCCTTTTTCAAAGGAACAAGTAGCAGCCTTGCAGCAGCTATTTACTCAGGTTCTCAACCCTGGACAGCCATCTCAAAAGAACCCCGAGGCTTATGCAAGTCTGTTTTCAAACAAAGGTAACCATTCTTCGGCCTATATTGCAGAAAATAAATGCTCTGAGTATTGGATTTTAGATTCTGGATGTTCGGATCATATGACGGGTTCTAGGGAAGTTTTTCAACAATTCCAACCTTATTCTAGACAAGCAGGGGTACGAATTGCTGATGGAAGTATAGCACCTGTTGCTGGAATTGGGAAAGTTCAGTTAACCAACTCCATAGATTTATTTCCTGTGCTCTATGTTCCCAAACTTAACTGCAGTCTTATCTCAATCAGTCAGCTGACCAGAGACTTACAGTGTGAAGTTGTGTTTGGGTCAACTCGTTGTAAACTGCAGGAGGAGGTCTCAGGGAGGATGATTGGCAGCACTGAGCAAAAGGATTCCCTATATGTCATAAAGAGTGAAGGATTATGCTCAGATGCAAGCAGCAGTGGTGTGAAGACAGCTTTGATTTCCAGTAGAGATAGCTTAGATAGCCAAGTGATGTTATGGCACTCTAGACTTGGTCATCCTAGTTTTGGATACTTAGAGAAACTATTACCTCGGTTATTCTTGAATAAAAGGTCGAATTTTTATCATTGTGAAATATGTGAATTGGCTAAACACACCAGGAGTGTTTATTCAAGTTTGAATTACAAGGCTTCTCATCCCTTTGCTATCATACATAGCGATATTTGGGGTCCGACTAGAGTTAAAAACATCAATGGCACTAGATGGTTTGTGACATTCATTGATGACCACACTAGAGCCACATGGACGTTTTTAATGAAAGAAAAATCTGAGACCTCACATATCTTCAAGGAATTCCACTCCATAGTACAAACTCAGTTCAACATAAAGATTCAACTCTTGAAAACCGATAATGCTCGGGATTATTTTAACTCTATTTTGGGCTCATATCTCTCTGAACATGGAATCATCCATTGTAGCTCATGTATTGATACACCTCAGCAGAATGGCATCACTGAGAGAAAGAATCGACACCTTCTCGAGACAGCTCGAGCACTTATGTTTACAAACCAAGTGCCGAAGTATCTATGGGGAGAGGCAGTCTTAACCGCCACATATCTTATTAATCGTCTGCCTAGTAGGGTATTAAATTATCAGACTCCTAAGGACATGATTCTAGCTTCTCATCCTCATGTGAGAGCTTTCATATCGGATCTAGATCCCAAGGTGTTTGGTTGTGTGACCTTTGTGCACATTCAACAACATCAGCATACCAAACTTGACCCTAGGGCTAAAAAATGTGTGTTCATTGGTTATGGTTCGCACCAGAAGGGTTATAAATGTTATTCCCCAATCACAAAGAAAGTCATTGTAACAATGGATGTTACATTTTTTGAACATGAGTCATACTATTCCAGCCTTGACATTCAGGGGGAGACTACAAAAAGAGAATATCAAGCCTAGGAGAACTTGATCATTCTCGAAAGAGATAGCATACCTCCTCCTACATCTCCACTACCTCCACCTGTTCCACCAATCCCACTTGGACAAAGTGAAGAACAAACTGAAACAAGGGACAATGATCCTGAAAACTCAAAAGAACAACAGTCCGTGAATCCCACTTTAAAGGTGTATCAGAGGAGGAGAAAACCGAGTGAAACCATCACTCAAAGTACTACTAATATTGCTGATGATTTGCAGGATATTACAGAGGTTCCAGCTACACCAATTGAACCTCCTGACGACTTGAACCAGCCTATTGCATTAAGGAAAGGGGTTCGTGGTTGTACTCTCCATCAAGTTGAGAGACAAGTTCATTATGGAAGGCTGAACAATCAATATAGAGCCTTCATAGCTGATTTGGACAGTGAAAATATTCCAAACAATGTTCATGAAGCCATGAAGATCCCAAAATGGAAGCTAGCTGTGATGGAAGAAGTAAAGGCCTTGGAGAAAAATAAAACATGGACTATTGTTTCTCTCCCTCAGGGAAAGAAAACAGTAGACTGTAAATGGATATTTACAATCAAATATAATTCAGATGGAAGTGTTGAAAGGTACAAAGCTCGTTTGGTGGCCCGTGGATTCACACAATCGTATGGGATTGACTACCAGGAGACCTTTGCTCCTGTAGCCAGGCTCAATACGGTAAGGGTGTTACTATCTCTTGCAGTAAATGAAGATTGGCCACTGTTCCAGATGGACGTGAAGAATGTGTTCTTAAATGGAAATCTGTCTGAGGAAGTTTATATGAGTATACCAGAAGGGGTCAATCACAGAGGAGGATTGAATTCAGTTTGCTGACTTCACAAAGCATTATACGGATTAAAACAATCTCCGCGTGCTTGGTTTGAAAGATTTGCAAACACAATCAAATCTGGAGGATACTACCAATGTCAAACCGATCACACCATGTTCGTGAGACATCGAGACAGGGGGAGAGTGACGATCCTCATTGTCTACGTAGATGACATTATTGTCACTGGAAGTGACGCGGAAGAAATCGATCAACTAAAGATCAAGCTGGCCAAGGAATTCGAACTGAAGGACTTGGGAGAAATGAAATATTTTCTGGGTATGGAGATTGCTCGCTCTAGCAAGGGACTCATTATGTCTCAGAGGAAGTATGTTTTAGACCTCCTAGCTGAAACAGGAATGCTTGGCTGTAAACCAGCCGAAACACCAATGATGCCTAACACTAAGTTTGGAGCAGAAGGATGTAAGAAGCTGGTAGAAAGGAGGAGATATCAACAGCTGGTGGGCAAGCTAATCTATTTATCACACACACGTCTAGATATTACCTATGCAGTAAGTGTTGTAAGTCAATTTATGCATGAACCAACCGAAGAGCATATGGAGGCAGTCATGCGAATATTGAGGTACCTAAAAAGGACCCCTGGATTAGGACTGACGTTCAGGAAACATGAGTGCAGATCTATACAACTATTCACTGATGTAAGTTGGGCTGGAGCCATTACAGATAGAAGGTCTACAACTGGGTACTGCTCGTATATATGAGGAAACCTCGTAACCTGGAGGAGTAAGAAGCAACCCGTCGTAGCAAGAAGTAGTGCAGAGGCTGAGTATAGGGCTCTGGCTCTAGGAATATGCGAAGGGATATGGCTGAAAAGAGTTATGGACGAGTTAAAGGTACCAAGTCATGGACCTGTCCAAATGTTTAGTGACAGTCAAGCTGCAATTAGCATTATCAAGAATCCTGTCCATCATGACAGGACCAAGCATGCTGAAATTGATCGACACTTCATCTCAGAGAAGGTCAATCAAGGTATCGTGGATGTGAGTTACATACCAATAGGTCAGCAGACTGCAGACATGCTCACAAAGGCAGTGCCACCTAATTTGCTGGAAAAATTTAAGTCCAATCTTGGTCTACATGATTTGTACACTAAGATTGAGGGGGAGTGTTGAGAATATACGTTATCACCATATTCCTAATCTGTAGCTTTTTCCTAAATTAGATAAGTCAGATTAGGTAGTTTATTATTTGTAGACTTCTAATAAAGTAAGTCCCCTTCTGCCATGTAATTATATATATGTTAACCCTAATGTGAATAAGAAGATAGAACGAGGAAAAACCCCTCAGAGTTCATCAAAGTTTACAGAGGACAATGCCAACCAGGACGCCAGATGGCTAATTACTGAGAGACACATGCGAGTGCAAGACGAGAGGTACGAGGCACAGCTGGCGTGGCAGCAGCGACTCAAGACCTTCTTCCATTTTCCACCTCCCGATGCACCTGACCAGCAGTGATGAGGTTGTATCCTCTTCCTAGTCCTTATTTTTGTTTATTCTTTTCGGGTTTCGATCCAACTTTTTTCTGTGTGGATTCCTTGTCCCGGCTTCCTTTTGATCTTTTGTTTGTTTTTGTTTTATAGGCAGAGTTTTGGTAGATTCCTTCCCGCTCCGAAGCCCCGTGATCATCCCCTATGCCAATCATCTTGGTCCAGGTTCTTCTATTTACTCTCTACTCTATAATGTGTCCTGTGAGGGACACAAAACAGTTTAAGTGTGGGGTAGGGTGCTAGAGAATCTTGCATGAACTTGATTGCCCTTAATTGTGTTTATTTGTGTTTCGTTGTGCCTTTCCAGTTTCTTTAGCATTAAAATTGCTCAGTTCTTGATTTTTTAGGTTAAGTTGTTGTTCAATCTGTCATAATGATGCTTAGACTGCTTAACCTAGAACCTGCAAACCAACTTGTCTACTTTGATGCTAATTTGCCTGGTCAGAACAGAATTTTAAAATCACACTTGTAGTTGTCTCTTTGATTACATGAAACTATTTAAATCCGACTAGCAAACCAATTGTGAGCTGTTGATCCATTGCACATAACTTGCAATTTCAATTCTTTTTTAGTGGCTTTCTCGTACTTTGAATGAGTTAGAATTTGCATGAGACCTATTCGAGACCACACGATGACACAAGTTCTAGGAGGATAGAGGCACCTAGTGAAGCTACTTAAACCAGATAGCCAACCTAAAGTCGAATCCATTAGGTGTAAACCCTTGAGCTTGGCCCTTCTTTCGGTTCGTTATACATTACAGCTAATCCCCATTTTTCATCACCCTGTTGATCCCTTGTGGTTGTAGTTCTAGATTAGCCTACCAGAAGTCGGTCTGTGGTAACTTGCCTATAGCCATTTAACAGGTGGTCTTAGCTATTATGTCCAAACGTGCAAACCCCTGTAGCAACTAAAAGAAAATCGGCACAAAAAGAAAAAAAATATATAGAAAAAGAAGAAAATTTTGAAAAACAAAAAAAGTTCAAAAGTTTCAAAATTTATAGTATAGTTCAATAACGTTCTTCTCCCTACAAATGGAAGAACGAAGTCAGAAGAAAATGTAAAGAAAAGTAAGAAAATAAATAAATAAAAAATATATGTGCAAAAATAAAGTGCTAGGTTGCTTGAGGGTATCATAGGATGAGCGTACACTATTCCACCCATGTCTGGTTATACGGTAGGAAACCATAGGCTAGATTCGAGGGAAGTTAGTCGAAAGCTGCACAGCACCAAAGCCAATTCCATCATTCATCCCTTCATCCATCTCATTATAAACCCGTGTAGTGTAGGAATCATTTTAGTCCCTTGCAAAAGTCCTTTTGACTAGTTACTCGTATTGTCACAGTGGTGGAGATTGTAGTCGAACTACAAACATATGACATACTTTGGTCGAGAAAGTGATTGAGAGCGGAAACACGTCCCTAAACATAGAGTGCGAGAGTTCCCCTTGTACCAAATATTATATGTGTGAGGAGTCTGGTCGGTCAGGTCAAATTTGTGCATGATTGGTGATTGCTACTTGTCGTGTGCAGTTTTTAGTGAGATCGGGCTATTTGGTTGATTGGTATGCATGTTAGGTTTCTTGTTCTAGAGGTAGCTATCAAATAATTCATTGTGTATGCTTGAACTTCAATTTAATCGATCTTATCATTTGTGAACACGAGCGCCTTCTATTCAATTTGTTTGAGGACAAGCAAAAGGTTAAGTGTGTGGTATTTGATGACACTCGATTTGACGTGATTATCGGCCTCGTTTAAGCGACATTTCTTTGCTTAAGATATGGTTTTTAGGGCAAAATAGCAAATATTCACTCAACTGCTCTATCTCGTGCCATTTCGGTTACTCTGGCTGGGACCGGCATCAGCATCAGGCATCAGTCTGCCTCGGTACAGTGTCCACAGAGGCCTTGGACCAGCATCAGCATCAAATGTATGCATCTGTCTCGGTTCAGCATCTGTGCCCAACATCATGTTGACTCGGCCCGACATCAACATCAAGGTCCGGCCTGGCATCAAATTTCTGGGTCGATCCGACATCATATCTTCGTCCGGGCCTTCATTTCAAGTAGGGCCTTTTCTTATGAGCCTCTCCTTATCTCCTTGGTGTCGCGCCTTGCTCCCAAGCTCTAGGTGCACATGGAGGATTCGTGCCCATGGTGTCGTGGCCACGTCAGCCCTCATGGGCAGGATCACTTCAGGATGTCTACTGGACGGGCTTCATCCTCCATGTGGCGCTCAGGATTCTTCGGGCCTGCTTGTGACGGAGGAAGAAGAGGCGCTTGAGGAACGAGAGATGAGTTGGCATTCGCTTGGGCAGCTTCGTCAAGTAGTGCCCGCACTGACATATCATCCTCATTCTCCTCTACTTGTTTGTGTGGCTCTGGTGATTCATGGATATGAATGGGAGAATCGCGGTGTGGCACCTCGGTCGCCAGAGGGTTCCACCTTGGATTTTTGTTAGAAGACGCTCGCAATTTCTGCTTCTTTGTAGATTCAGAAGGCTTGCGCTTCCTATGGGTCTTGTCAACAGAAGTCGAAGGAGGCTTCTTCGAATTGTCAAATTGTCGCTTGGAGGAATTTATGTCCTGAGCGACCATGGGGGACGACGGGGGGCATGCCTTCACGTTGAGGGTGAGTGGCGGCATTTATCAAATAGCCAGACAAGGTCATGAAACATGTGTAATAGGGGATTAGTAAGTGATTGAGGAATGAGTAAGAAGAACAAATACCGCCTGGTCTGTAGTAATACCTCCCGGATTCCCTCCTGAGACGCATTAAAACTAGAACGGGTGGCCAGATTGTGGCAGTCAAGTAGAATCTGCCTTCTTTTGGCGATTTCTTGTTTAGAAGGGGTAATGTCAATATTGAAGTGATCCACATTGCCAGAGGACTAGGAGGATGGTAACAAGTTGGTCCAAGGGCGATCTCAATCGCTGGGTTTGAAATAGAAAAAAGAATGATACCAAGTCGGGTGGGGCTTGGCAAAATGGTGAATCCCTTTCTTTATGTGCTCCTTTCGTTGGGAGAAGCTTAGACCGTTTGGCGTCATCTTCGTGTTATACAAAAGACAGAATAATCGCAAGGAGGGGGTAATCATCATACAGACGCAAGTACATTCAAAAGCGACGACCATTGACCAGGACACCGCGTTTTATGCACCTAAGGAGGCTCCTAGTGTAACATCCCTGCCCAACTGAACATTTTCGAACTCGAGTTTGGATGGTTGAGACATTGGAAACAATGTTCTTGAGGCCCCATCGAAGTCCGAGACGTCCACAATTGAGTCGGATTGAAGTTACAAGCGAGTACGCGAAAATTTATCAAGGTGGGCAGACCATGATACATGGTCGTGTATCAGCAATACACGCCGTGTATCTTTAATACACGCCGTGTATCTTTAATAAAATCCCTTTCCACGGATTTCCATAACTTTCCCTTCTTTCTCTTTCCCCAAAAATCCCTTTGACGAACCAAAAACCCCCAAGTTTCAGTCCTTGATTCCAGAAATTGTAGAGCTCCGATTGGCGATCCGTTTCTTGCTATGGGTTCGTGGTGACAATATGAAGAGATCGCATGTCGTGGTTCTGGATATTTCAGAGTAGGCTGGTTTCAGTGGCAGAAGGAAGAGCTACGTTTTTGGGGCTGTAGAGCTTGGCTGTTCGGGTTTCTAGAAGTCATTTAGAGCCTCGTCTTCTTGTCAGGTGACGGTTTAGCGTACGATAGGTAGTATGGTCGGTGTGAGGAGTTGTAACTTTGACTTAGAAGAATATAGGGATTGCATGAAATTGAAGAGAGTAAAAGGGGAAAACTGTACTGCAACTGATTGTGATGTGAATTGTGATGATTGATGCTTGTTGTGTGGTTGTTAATTGATGCAATGATTGATGATTATGGGCTTTTGTGATGTGGTTGGATTGGGGGAAATGATTAACAATGATGTTGTAAGGATCAGACTTAGTAACGAGTGTATGAGGGTTGGGATGTGATTCTGTAAACTATTTCTGTATCTTGTGCTGTCAGTTGTGGTTGTAGGAGGGTGGTCCTGCCAATGTGGGGTCGCCTTAATCAATGATGAAAAGGTGAATGGCCCTGCCAATGTGGGGTCGTCCTATGAAGGATGAACAGGAGGGTAACCCTAAGACTCACGACATGGCTATCCATGTACTTGCAGGTGGAGGGGGTCAATGAGCTAGCCGTTTACCCTTAAACTGTTTGTGTAAGGTTGAATTATTGAATGAAGTGTGATGTGATTATAAATGTGTGAATGGATGAAATGATGTTATGTGATATTGCATGGATTGATGTTACGTGTTATTGGTCGAAAGTGGCGCTATGCGGGTTGGGGGTTCATAATATGTATTGATATAGAATTATGACATAGAGTTGGATAAGGGAATTGGGTGGTGTGATTACATGAATGGTTGAATTGATGTTATGCGATGGCTTGGGTGGAATTGATGTTGTGTGTGTAGGTGGTTGTTAATGTGTATAGGGTGGTAGACTTATGACTTAGAATTGGCTAATAGAGTTAGTAAGGGAATTTGTACGTGGAAGTGGACAATAGAATTGGTACGTGGAATTGGCTAATGGAATTAGTTAAGGGAATTGGACAATGGAATTGGTACATGGAATTGGATAAAGGATTTGAGACTTGGTTTGATTGATTGGACTTGATTTGTTCTTATGTGTAGTTGATTGGATTGTGTTATATGAATGTGGACTGGAGTTGGATTATTGATGGTACTAATGATGGAATTGTTGATGGACTTGATGATTGGAAATTGGATGGCATTAATGAGGAAAGTGAGGAATGGATTGATAGATGAATTTGTTGGTTGGATTAATTGTTATGAGTGTGTTAATGGGATTAAAATGATAGAATTGGAAGGAGCCAACGTTACCCCATGGAATTGTGTTTCACCCACCGACAGACTGGTGGTTAGGGCCTACCGATGAACTGGTAGATTAGTCTCCGGCGGGGAGTGGTATCGTGGAATTGTGGAATTGTGACGTGTTCCCCATGCAGTAGGGGAGCACGAGGACCTCCTAATGAGCCTCCCGTTCCTTGGACCCGCCCCGAGCTACCCCTGACCCGTAGCCAATCCAAGGCCTTCAAGGAACGGCTTACCCTCTACATGAAGGCTTGGAGCCAGGAGAGGCACGACGAGGATGCTGACCGGATCACCCAATCTGAATATACTCTGCTGACCAACCAGGTGACTCTGAAACAGGCCGACCGAGCGCCGGACACGACGCTCGGGGACCCCTACGGGCACTCGGCATCGGGCCAACAACGAGCCCAAGCCCTAGGAGGTTTAACCCCGGTTCTCGGCTCTACCAAAGCACAGGAGTCTAGCCTAACAATCGGCACCCCGGGAGAAGGGAAGAAATGGGGAGAAATGAGGAAGTTAGAAGAAGAAGACCGATCGGGCCGGTCAAGCAGGAACCCCGGATGTCGAGCAGCATCAGCATCAGACCCGCCGGAGCCCCGTGCATTTCCCAGCCCGAGCAACCGCCGCCGCCGCCGATTCCAAGCCCGACAGCAAAGGCGGCGCCGGCTTTCCTAATCCGGCCCGCGCGTGAGCGACAAGCCCGACCGGATCCGCGGGTTTAGGGTTTTTAGCACGTTTTTATTTGTTTTCTTTCTTTTTAAGTGTTGGACTCGGATTTTCCCTGTTAGTTTCGATTCTTTAGGAACAAGTAAGTCCTTTTTATTCTAATTAGGACTCTAGGTTATTATTTTAATTATTTTCCAAGTTGTAACCTAAGTAGGAAGCCGCGGGGATGTCCTGGCTCCTCTAGTATAAATAAGAGGCCTCGGCCTCATTGTAAACTCAACCTTTTTCGAATCAAATTATAAAACAGAACTTTGTTCTTCAATCCTTTAAGTTTTTGATGCGTGCAAAGCTTAGGATCGGTGTTATCAACAGACGCATACATCTTCTGTCGTGGAGCCATTCTACCGGACACTACGAGTTCTTGGTTAATCGCGACCGACGAGCCCTAGTACTTTTCCCGCCCCGGCGCCGACTGTCGATCGAGCGAAGGTCCAAGACTATCAGTGGTTAGGGTCATCTGCCCACAGTTGCAGCGGTTCACATCAGCTTGGTATCAGAGCTTCGGTTCAACACGAGGAACCACAATCTATCCCAGTCTTCAGGTTTGATACCCTGTATTCATATCCTTTACTTTCAGTCTTAGAAAAATCCTTGAAAAACCCTATCTATCTTTGTTTTCATGTTAGTAAAAAAATCAGTCTAGAAAATCCAATCTAATTTTCATTCTTGTTCGAAGTTGTCTAAAGAAAAAGAAAAGAAAACCAAAAGAAAGGCAATCTGCCCTAGTGTTTCTGTTCATTATAGGTTGATCTTAAGAAGAGGGGCAGATAGATATATTTGCTTCCCTGTATCTTTAAATTAACATGACAGAAGAAGAACTCGCACTGCTCGAAGCTACCCTACCTACGATAGCACAGATCCTAGCCCAGATGAAGGCATCAATAGACAAGGATCGAGAGGGCAGTAGAAGGAAACCGAGCGCCGGTCCGAGCGCTGCACCGACCCCAATACCGGCCGAGCACTCCACCGAACCAGCCCCGGCTCCCCAACCCACCATGCCGGATCAACACCCGAAGAACCTCTGGCACCACCCACCGCGCACCCGCCGGTTAACCCAAGCAGTTCCGTCGAGACTGCCCCTGACCGATCGCCAAGCAACCCTCCGTCCAGTGGCGGATCGACCCCCGGTCCACCCCCGAGCACCATCACCACCAGGGTCACCCGAGTCATGACCCGAGCCTTGGCACAGGCCGGACACCCGGGGCCTTCTATGAATCCAACCGAGCCCCGGCTCTCACACCTACGGCCGCCCATCCCTAACTCTTTATCCAGCCCCGGCGCACTAGCCGGCCCGACGGCCCTCATAACACTATCACCAGCACGGATGCCAATTGTCACCAGGGTACCCGATCAAGGAAGACCCCTCGATACTCCCCCGTATCCCGTCGGCTCCTCAGCGCCCAAACCCTAAATAACGAAAGGGAGCAAAGAGACAACCTGTTCCACACCCGATGTGTAATTCAAAATAATGTCTGTGGCATGGTTATCGATGGCGGCAGCTGCACCAATGCTGTCAGTCAGGATCTAGTAACGGGCCTCAATCTCCGCACCCGACGGCATCCCCAACCATACAAGTTACACTGGCTCAGTAACTGTGTAGAACTGAGGATCACCTGCCAGGCCCACGTCCCATTCAGTATTGGGAGATACATCGATCGAGTTCTGTGTGACGTTGTACCCATGGAGGCTGCCCATGTATTACTTGGCCGACCATGGCAGTTTGATAGGTTTTCCAAACATGATGGGAGGACAAATAGCTACAGTCTCACTCATGAAAATACTAAGTACAAACTCAAACCTCTCTCCCCCTCTGAAATCCTACAAGACCAAATCGAAAGGAGAGTTAATCAAGAGAAAAAAGAAAAAGAACTCCAGCAAAGTGAGAAGAGAGAGCAGCCCAGTCAAACCCTACGCTCAAAATCAGAGAAACCAACCCCTATTGGGCCCGAAGCTCAGGAGAACAAGAAAGAAAGACTGGTTGCCACCCCCGGGGCTATCAAGCAAGCCCTAGTAGCCCGAAGACCTATGGTGGTGATCCGGTACAAAGAATGCCTTAACTCTAACCCTAGCCCGACGATACCTAGTGTTGTCGCATCTCTCTTGCAGGACTACAAGGACGTCTTCCCCGACGAAGTCCCTAGCGGGCTACCCCCGCTCCGAGGGATTGAGCACCAAATTGACTTGGTACCCGGGGTAGCCCTACCAAACAAGGCCGCATACCGCACCAACCCTGAGGAAACCAAGGAGATCCAGTCCCAAGTAGAAGAATTGATGGGCAAAGGCTATGATGCTGCAGTTTTAGCGGTATCAAATAACTAACCTACCGAAGTAGACTAGATCGTATTCCATAGGGTTTCTACAAATCAACTACTCAAAGAAGCTGGCAAATTACTCAGGTTTAAACACTTAGTGCGTGGTGTGAGTTCCACGACTTCTAATCTAATAAAGGAAAGGAAAATAAAAGACAGAAAGATTAAAATGGTTGACTAACAGGAAGATAGACGAGCTTAGATTTCGAATCCCCCTTAGATCAGCAAGGCAACAACAATCACAAGACCAGCGGTTTTCAATTCTAATTCAATCGGTTTCTATACACCACCATAACTCCTGACCCTTAGGTTTAAGACTGTGATGCGTGAGATTTAACTCACAACAATCAAGCTCGTATTCCACAAGGGCTCTCTCAATAGCAGCTACTCACACGGTTCATGGACGGTCTATTCATTTAAAATAAGATTTGGTTTGAAATAAGAACAAAAGAAAACGTAAAGAAAACTAAACAAACAAAGCAAAACAAAAGGGTGCAAATCAAAGGTAAAAGAGGTTAACTTGGAAAGATAGCTTCATCATGCTCAAGAGGAACAAATGCACAAACAAGCCAAACATGATCGAGGATGCAATCGAATGACCATGCAAATCCCTTCTATAGACTCAATGCACTCTCGTCGCACTAAATCCCTATCCTAGAACCACTCAACCTAGGCTCTCGCTCTCAAGCTAAGTGACTAAGGATGCATTAAAGGTGTTTGATGAAATGCCAAGCTACAAAACCCTCTCCTATGACTCTATGACCACTAGGATAGACACCACACTCTCATGTCAATGTCCTAACACTAAGAGAATCATCAAAAGACTAATCAAAGTTCAATTGAATGAAAAACCTAATGCACACCAAGTGTTCGATAAAATGCACAAGTGAGAAATCATGCAACTATGGTTGAATTGAGGAGATCTAATCTCTTAGAACACACTCCCTTCAATCCCTAGACCTACAATCCATGTAATCCAAGCACTCTCATGCATTACATTACAAATAATAGACCAATCAAGCCATAGCCATCAATGGAATTAACAACAAGTCATAGAGACCATCGTCATACAATCCAAGAACAATCATAGCATGTTTGTACAATTCACCTCTATCCTAGCACAACCATCTATCAATCCAAGAAAACCTAGGAAATCAGCCACACATGGCCAAGGGTACACAAGAGAAAGAGAGAGAGATGGTCACCAAGGGTTCCATTGCAATCCTCTTCTTGCAAGCTCCTCTCCCCAAGGTTGTGGGCTTCAATCCAAGCTCCTTACTCCAATTTGCACCTTGCTCTAAGGTTGATGATGGATTGATTAGGAGAAAAGGGTTTGTGAAGTTGAGAGGAAGAAGAGAGTCGGCAATTGTAAAATAATGAAATTGGTGATCCCCTTAAATTTTCGCCCCTCCTTCTTTATATAGCATGCCGGAAAAGGCTGATATTTTCGGCGAAAATGTGTGAAGATTTCGCCGAAAATATACTTGAAAATCACCGACCGCTGCTGCATTTCTTCTAATATTTTTGGCGAAAACATTGGGAAGTTTTCACCGAAAATGTCTTCACTGATCAGATGCCCGCCGACTTCTTAGAATTTTCGGTCCGAGAACTCTAGGTTCTCGCCAAAAATTCCTTTAGAGATGGTGCACGTTCTCCAATCTTGCATCGGCCATATCTCCTCCGTCCTAGCTCCGATCGACCTCCCGTTTGATCCCACGTGCTCCTTGTCACCAGTACTTCAATGCCAAGACCTGAAAATACAAAGAAAACAGCTCCAATAGACATGGAATTGGCCTCAAAGTGGCAACCGGGCAATAAAAGGACACTTTGCACAAAACTTCAATAAAAGCGCATAAATCATGGCAAAATGAGATCAAACACGGGAAATCCTTAGGCTAATCAAAGGATTAAAATGCACCAAATAAAGTCACATCAAATTCCCCTACGACTAAGCTTTGCTAGTCCTCAAGCAAATAAACTAGAAAACATCCAAGCTCACAAATGACAAGATCGGTCCATTGAGATTCAAGCAATAACAATTCGCCTTAAACTGTTCCACGAACAAACTAACCCTACACATGCAAGAACGTCAACCAAACAAGTCTAGACCTCACTATTTTCTGCACACTTCAAGCAGTGGTTGATTGGGACACAGCAAAACCGACCACGACAACACCAATTCTAATCAAAAGGACTATTTTTTTGAAAGTGATGAGAGATCATGATGTGGCTATCGACTCGACTTCATCCGCTTCTAGATCCGCACTTTACAAACTCTGGCTAGGATCAAGGACTACATTTGAGAACTCTTTTTCTTTCTTTTCTTTTCTTTTCATTTCCATTTTTTTCTTCTTTTTTTTCTTTTTTTCTTACTGCATACTAGTGCCCGATTCAACACTTCACTTAGGTGTTGAACCTGCCTAGCTCACAGCCTCTGCCCTTTTGCTAATGCTCAACCCGACACTTCACTTAGGTGCCGAGCTTGCCTAGCTTTTCTTTTGCGCATTTTCTCTTTTTTTTCTTTTCTTCACAATTTAGCCACAATCACGAAGGATCAAAAAGGTGAAGAAAAACATGGAAAAGGGGTGAATATTTTGATTGCCTTCATCATCTTAGATCGGTGTTATCGAGTGGTACAAAAACATGTATCAAACCAATCAACCAACATACAATAGTGATAAAATCTCTGTTCTGGCCTGGACTCATTTGATATTAGTGCTAACATGCTGGTTATAGGTTCTAAGTGGGACAATCTAAACGTCATTATGAAAGCTTGAAGTCAATTAAACACCAAAAGTCAAGAACCGAATGATTCTACGATAGAGGAATTCGACATTCAATCAAGATCATGCAACTCATCAAAGCATAGCCTTAGATCTCTACCACAAATAATCACACCAAACCTCAAACTCCCCTACGACTAACATGAGCATTGTCCTCAATGATCAAGAGAGAGAGGGTAAGGTGGAACGAAGTTACCGCGTTGGTAGAGAGGAGCATAGGAGGTAATAGAGGTGAAAGAGTTCCATGATGATCCTTGGTGAAGAGTGATCCCAAATGCTTGCTAAACCTTATTCAAAAACTAAAACAACACAAAAACCTCAAAGAACAATTAAAAGCGAAAAATTAAAGATAACATGGGGTGCCTCCCAAGAAGCGCTTGGTTACCGTCTTAAGCTCAACGATACCTGTGTTATGGTGTCCAACTTAGTACCTCCTTCAAGTCAAGTAGCTTCTTCCATGATGAGAGTTGAGCTCCAAGTGGCGATAGAAGCAAATGGTAGAATGACCAATGAACTAAGCTTGAGTTCCAATTGTTACCTTGCCATGGCCTTCTACCATTGATTTTAGGAATTTGAGGAAGAAAGTATGAAAGGGGGCCACCATTGAGCTCCATCGTCCCCAAGTTGGTGATACCACTCAAGGAGTTTTCCGGTTCAAGTAGAGGTGGCTCCACTTCCACGGTTACCTTAGGAGGGGTAGAGATGCATGTCTCCTTGGGTTCTTGGCACAAATACTTCATGATCAAGCAAGAAGATTGAAGAGCACTAACAATCTTCGATGGGACCACAATAGAGTGGTGTTGTTCACTGCTCCACTCTCGGTGTCACCTCTTCTTGAAGTGTCTCCAAATCATCTCTCACCTCCTCTAAAGGGTCATCATCCTCAAGTCTCCTTGATTCTTCTATCCTCACATCATTGTCACATGGTGTTTCCATGGGAAAAACATGCACTTCAATCTCCTCCACTACCAAATCTTCTTCCGTGTCAAGCTCTTCGGATTCACAAGTGTCATCTTCATCATCATAAGCGTACTCCACCTCCTTGGGCTGATTCTCATCCTCTAGAGCTTCCATGACGAGATTCATACTTTGAGCTAGGCGATTGAGCCGAGCCGCGTTGTCGTCCGCAATCTTCAAGAACTCATCTAGCATGGATGGAGAGGGAGAGTGTTGCTCCACCTTATGGGGTTGAAGATCATTTTCAAGCATCCCATTGATGTGTGCCATGCTTTGAGCTAAACGATTAAGTTGATTCGCATTGTCTTCCGCAATCTTCAAAGCTTCCTCAAGCGTGGGCAAAGGTGGAGGAGGTTCCTCATAGCTTACGAACTCCTCTCGAGGACGCTCACTTTCCTTTACCATTTTCAAGAGCTCCTCTAGCATAGAAGAAGGTTGAGAGGGTTGCTCATAGCTTGTGAAATCCTCTTGAGGGCGCTCGCTTTCTCTAACCATCTTAAAGAGCTCCTCTAGCATGGAAGGCGGTGGAGAATGTTGTTCATGACTTGTGAAATCTTCTTGATAATACTCCGGCAAAACTTGATGGTAGGGTGGAGAAGGATAAGGACATTGCTCATTCCACATGGGTGTTGAAGCTTGTTGGTCTTGATCCCACCATTGGCTATCTCCCTCACAAGTTCCTTGGTAGTAGTTGGATGAAGTAGGATGAACATAATATGGGTTAGGAGATGGATTCCACCCTTGATAGGTACCATAACCATTACCTTCATTCCACGAAATCATCTTACTTGCAACCTTGCTCCCATGAACTAAGTGAGGTAGGGAATGGATTGATGGATAAGGGACCTACAAACACGCACAACAAACACAACCAAGTAGTACAACAATGCGGGATAACAAAACCACAAAACAAATACAAAAACAAATAACAAAGAAGCAAAACTAAAATGGAAGGAAGTGAATAGAACGGTCCACTACTAGATGCTTTCAAAGGATTGAGAAAGTTCCCCGGTAACGGCGCCAAAAACTTGATGCGTGAGATTTAACTCACAACAATCAAGGTCGTATTCCACAAGGGCTCTCTCATCACACGGTTCATGGACGGTCTATTCATTTAAAATAAGATTTGGTTTGAAATAAGAACAAAAGAAAACGTAAAGAAAACTAAACAAACAAAGCAAAACAAAATGGTGCAAATCAAAGGTAAAGGAGGTTAACTTGGAAAGATAGCTTCATCATGCTCAAGAGGAACAAATGCACAAACAAGCCAAACATGATCGAGGATGCAATCGAATGACCATGCAAATCCCTTCTATAGACTCAATGCACTCTCGTCGCACTAAATCCCTATCCTAGAACCACTCAACCTAGGCTCTCGCTCTCAAGCTAAGTGACTAAGGATGCATTAAAGGTGTTTGATGAAATGCCAAGCTACAAAACCCTCTCCTATGACTCTATGACAACTAGGATAGACACCACACTCTCATGTCAATGTCCTAACACTAAGAGAATCATCAAAAGACTAATCAAAGTTCAATTGAATGAAAAACCTAATGCACACCAAGTGTTCGATAAAATGCACAAGTGAGAAATCATGCAACTATGGTTGAATTGAGGAGATCTAATCTCTTAGGACACACTCCCTTCAATCCCTAGACCTACAATCCATGTAATCCAAGCACTCTCATGCATTACATTACAAATAATAGACCAATCAAGCCATAGCCATCAATGGAATTAACAACAACTCATAGAGACCATCCTCATACAATCCAAGAACAATCATAGCATGTTTGTACAATTCACCTCTATCCTAGCACAACCATCTATCAATCCAAGAAAACCTAGGAAATCAGCCACACATGGCCAAGGGTACACAAGAGAAAGAAAGAGAGATGGTCACTAAGGGTTCCATGGCAATCCTCTTCTTGCAAGCTCCTCTCCCCAAGGTTGTGGGCTTCAATCCAAGCTCCTTACTCCAATTTGCACCTTGCTCTAAGGTTGATGATGGATTGATTAGGAGAAAAGGGTTTGTGAAGTTGAGAGGAAGAAGAGAGTCGGCAATCGTAAAATAATGAAATTGATGATCCCCTTAAATTTTCGCCCCTCCTTCTTTATATAGCATGCCGGAAAAGGCTGATATTTTCGGCGAAAATGTGTGAAGATTTCGCCGAAAATATACTTGAAAATCACCGACCGCTGCTGCATTTCTTCTAATATTTTCGGCGAAAACATTGGGAAGTTTTCGCCGAAAATGTCTTCACTGATCAGATGCTCGCCGACTGCTTAGAATTTTTGGTCCGAGAACTCTAGGTTCTCGCCAAAAATTCCTTTAGAGATGGTGCATGTTCTCCAATCTTGCATCGGCCATATCTCCTCCGTCCTAGCTCCGATCGACCTCCCGTTTGATCCCACGTGGTCCTTGTCACTAGTACTTCAATGCCAAGACCTGAAAATACAAAGAAAACAGCTCCAATAGACATGGAATTGGCTTCAAAGTGGCAACCGGGCAACAAAAGGACACTTTGCACAAAACTTCAATAAAAGCGTATAAATCATGGCAAAATGAGATCAAACACGGGAAATCCTTAGGCTAATCAAAGGCTTAAAATGCACCAAATAAAGTCACATCAAATTCCCCTACGACTAATCTTTGCTTGTCCTCAAGCAAATAAACTAGAAAACATCCAAGCTCACAAATGACAAGATCGGTCCATTGAGATTCAAGCAATAACAATTCGGCTTAAACTGTTCCACGAACAAACTAAACCTACACATGCAAGAACGTCAACCAAACAAGTCTAGACCTCACTATTTTCTGCACACTTCAAGCAGTGGTTGATTGGGACACAGCAAAACCGACCACGACAACACCAATTCTAATCAAAATGACTATTTTTTTGAAAGTGATGAGAGATCATGATGTGGCTATCGACTCGACTTCATCCGCTTCTAGATCCGCACTTTACAAACTCTGGCTAGGATCAAGGGCTACATTTGAGAACTCTTTTTCTTTCTTTTCTTTTCATTTCCATTTTTTTCTTTTTTTCTTACTGCATACTAGTGCTCGATTCAACACTTCACTTAGGTGTTGAACCTGCCTAGCTCACAGCCTCTGCCCTTTTGCTAATGCTCAACCCGACACTTCACTTAGGTGCCGAGCTTGCCTAGCTTTTCTTTTGCGCATTTTCTCTTTTTTTTCTTTTCTTCACAATTTAGCCACTTGATCCTTAGCCCTTACAACTTCCACACAAGATTTCGAATTGGATTCCGTCTAATCTCAAGCCACAATCACGAAGGATCAAAAAGGTGAACAAAAACATGGAAAAGGGGTGAATATTTTGATTGCCTTCATCATCTTAGATTGGTGTTATCGAGTGGTACAAAAACATGTATCAAACCAATCAACCAACATACAATAGTGATAAAATCTCTGTTCTGGCCTGGACTCATTTGATATTAGTGCTAACATGCTGGTTATAGGTTCTAAGTGGGATAATCTAAACGTCATTATGAAAGCTTGAAGTCAATTAAACACCAAAAGTCAAGAACCGAATGATTCTACGATAGAGGAATTCGACATTCAATCAAGATCATGCAACTCATCAAAGCATAGCCTTAGATCTCTACCACAAATAATCACACCAAACCTCAAACTCCCCTACGACTAACATGAGCATTGTCCTCAATGATCAAGAGAGAGAGGGTAAGGTGGAACGAAGTTACCGCGTTGGTAGAGAGGAGCATAGGAGGTAATAGAGGTGAAAGAGTTCCATGATGATCCTTGGTGAAGAGTGATCCCAAATGCTTGCTAAACCTTATTCAAAAACTAAAACAACACAAAAACCTCAAAGAACAATTAAAAGCGAAAAATTAAAGATAACATGGGGTGCCTCCCAAGAAGCGCTTGGTTACCGTCTTAAGCTCAACGATACCTGTGTTATGGTGTCCAACTTAGTACCTCCTTCAAGTCAAGTAGCTTCTTCCATGATGAGAGTTGAGCTCCAAGTGGCGATAGAAGCAAATGGTAGAATGACCAATGAACTAAGCTTGAGTTCCAATTGTTACCTTGCCATGGCCTTCTACCATTGAGTTTAGGAGTTTGAGGAAGAAAGTATGAAAGGGGGCCACCATTGAGCTCCATCGTCCCCAAGTTGGTGATACCACTCAAGGAGTTTTCCGGTTCAAGTAGAGGTGGCTCCACTTCCACGGTTACCTTAGGAGGGGTAGAGATGCATGTCTCCTTGGGTTCTTGGCACAAATACTTCATGATCAAGCAAGAAGATTGAAGAGCACTAACAATCTTCGATGGGACCACAATAGAGTGGTGTTGTTCACTGCTCCACTCTCGGTGTCACCTCTTCTTGAAGTGTCTCCAAATCATCTCTCACCTCCTCTAAAGGGTAATCATCCTCAAGTCTCCTTGATTCTTCTATCCTCACATCATTGTCACATGGTGTTTCCATGGGAAAAACATGCACTTCAATCTCCTCCACTACCAAATCTTCTTCCGTGTCAAGCTCTTCAGATTCACAAGTGTCATCTTCATCATCATAAGCGTACTCACCTCCTTGGGCTGATTCTCATCCTCTAGAGCTTCCATGACGAGATTCATACTTTGAGCTAGGCGATTGAGCCGAGCCGCGTTGTCGTCCGCAATCTTCAAGAACTCATCTAGCATGGATGGAGAGGGAGAGTGTTGCTCCACCTTATGGGGTTGAAGATCATTTTCAAGCATCCCATTGATGTGTGCCATGCTTTGAGCTAAACGATTAAGTTGATTCGCATTGTCTTCCGCAATCTTCAAAGCTTCCTCAAGCATGGGCAAAGGTGGAGGAGGTTCCTCATAGCTTACGAACTCCTCTCGAGGACGCTCACTTTCCTTTACCATTTTCAAGAGCTCCTCTAGCATAGAAGAAGGTTGAGAGGGTTGCTCATAGCTTGTGAAATCCTCTTGAGGGCGCTCGCTTTCTCTAACCATCTTAAAGAGCTCCTCTAGCATGGAAGGCGGTGGAGAATGTTGTTCATGACTTGTGAAATCTTCTTGATAATACTCGGCAAAACTTGATGGTAGGGTGGGAAGGATAAGGACATTGCTCATTCCACATGGGTGTTGAAGCTTGTTGGTCTTGATCCCACCATTGGCTATCTCCCTCACAAGTTCCTTGGTAGTAGTTGGATGAAGTAGGATGAACATAATATGGGTTAGGAGATGGATTCCACCCTTGATAGGTACCATAACCATTACCTTCATTCCACGAAATCATCTTACTTGCAACCTTGCTCCCATGAACTAAGTGAGGTAGGGAATGGATTGATGGATAAGGGACCTACAAACACGCACAACAAACACAACCAAGTAGTACAACAATGCGGGATAACAAAACCACAAAACAAATACAAAAACAAATAACAAAGAAGCAAAACTAAAATGGAAGGAAGTGAATAGAACGGTCCACTACTAGATGCTTCAAAGGATTGAGAAAGTTCCCCGGTAACGGCGCCAAAAACTTGATGCGTGAGATTTAACTCACAACAATCAAGGTCGTATTCCACAAGGGCTCTCTCAATAGCAACTACTCACACGGTTCATGGATGGTCTATTCATTTAAAATAAGATTTGGTTTGAAATAAGAACAAAAGAAAACGTAAAGAAAACTAAACAAACAAAGCAAAACAAAATGGTGCAAATCAAAGGTAAAGGAGGTTAACTTGGAAAGATAGCTTCATCATGCTCAAGAGGAACAAATGCACAAACAAGCCAAACATGATCGAGGATGCAATCGAATGACCATGCAAATCCCTTCTATAGACTCAATCTCCTAGAACCACTCAACCTAGGCTCTCGCTCTCAAGCTAAGTGACTAAGGATGCATTAAAGGTGTTTGATGAAATGCCAAGCTACAAAACCCTCTCCTATGACTCTATGACCACTAGGATAGACACCACACTCTCATGTCAATGTCCTAACACTAAGAGAATCATCAAAAGACTAATCAAAGTTCAATTGAATGAAAAACCTAATGCACACCAAGTGTTCGATAAAATGCACAAGTGAGAAATCATGCAACTATGGTTGAATTGAGGAGATCTAATCTCTTAGAACACACTCCCTTCAATCCCTAGACCTACAATCCATGTAATCCAAGCACTCTCATGCATTACATTACAAATAATAGACCAATCAAGCCATAGCCATCAATGGAATTAACAACAAGTCATAGAGACCATCCTCATACAATCCAAGAACAATCATAGCATGTTTGACAATTCACCTCTATCCTAGCACAACCATCTATCAATCCAAGAAAACCTAGGAAATCAGCCACAAATGGCCAAGGGTACACAAGAGAAAGAAAGAGAGATGGTCACCAAGGGTTCCATGGCAATCCTCTTCTTGCAAGCTCCTCTCCCCAAGGTTGTGGGCTTTAATCCAAGCTCCTTACTCCAATTTGCACCTTGCTCTAAGGTTGATGATGGATTGATTAGGAGAAAAGGGTTTGTGAAGTTGAGAGGAAGAAGAGAGTCGGCAATTGTAAAATAATGAAATTGATGATCCCCCTTCAGTTTTTGCCCCTCCTTCTTTATATAGCATGCCGGAAAAGGCTGATATTTTCGGCGAAAATGTGTGAAGATTTCGCCGAAAATATACTTGAAAATCACCGACCGCTGCTGCATTTCTTCTAATATTTTTGGTGAAAACATTGGGAAGTTTTCGCCGAAAATGTCTTCACTGATCAGATGCCCGCCGACTGCTTAGAATTTTCGGTCCGAGAACTCTAGGTTCTCGCCGAAAATTCCTTTAGAGATGGTGCATTTTCTCCAATCTTGCATCCGCCATATCTCCTCCGTCCTAGCTCCGATCGACCTCCCGTTTGATCCCACGTGCTCCTTGTCACTAGTACTTCAATACTAAGACCTAAAATACAAAGAAAACAGCTCCAATAGACATGGAATTGGCCTCAAATGGCAACCGGGCAACAAAAGGACACTTTGCGCAGAACTTCAATAAAAGCGTATAAATCATGGCAAAATGAGATCAAACACGGGAAATCCTTAGGCTAATCAAAGGCTTAAAATGCACCAAATAAAGTCACATCAGACTGGCGAACGTTTGCTCTATCCGATCTAACTACCAAGATTAACTAGCCGCCCGGGTACGGTCGCCTTTCGCAACGACTTAATTAATTGGTGCAATTACTAACGATTTATGAGTTACTATTGCAGTGGATTAACCCTAACCGGTTCCTACAAAAGGCACACTCCAATGATAAGGTTAACTGGTTGAATTGATGTTTTAAAGAGAGGCGAGCGTTCGCTTCTATCCTCAACTTAACAAGAATCTAAACTAGGTGATCAAGGAAGACAAGTTTAAGCGCCAAAGAACGGAACCGTCTAGCGACTAACCCTAACTTGCAAAAACCTAATCTAGGCGACCAACCAGAAAAGAAACATGAACAATCAAAAACAAAACAACCATGCAAAGAGAAACTGATTGAACTTCGAATCTAATTACCGCCAATCTGTGACCGCTTTAAAGCCCTGGGTCACTTATGGTTCATCTAATATAAGCTCTACAAGTTCAGCTACTCATAACGATAATAGAAGAATCAAAGGCAACAAAGGAAATCATCATACAGAGGAAGAACAGATAAGAACTGAAAAACCTAATTCTGACGACTCCGGTGAAGCTTCAATCTCCTGGATCTTCAACTTTAAGCTCCGGGCTCTCCGAGGTGGAAGGATGGCGTCACGATCTCTCCACGGATCTTCGAACTCTCTAAACTCTATCTATCGACCCTAGAGTCGGCTGACTCTCAAAAGTCTGATTTGTGAAAATATGAATAATGATTGATTTTTCTCCTTTGGGCCGCTGGTTTAAGTATTTATACTTAAACCTAATTAATCCGAATTCTTCTGATATTTTCGCCGAAAATAAAGGATTATTTTTGCCGAAAAGGATGGTGTAAATGGACGGTCCTTTGGCAGGTATCTCCTGTGATTTTTGCTTCGGTCGAAAACTTAACAATTTCACCGAAAACTCCTTCAGCCGATCATCAGTTGATTTGTGCTGATATTTTCGCCGAAAATACTAGGGTATTTTCGGCGAAAATTCCTTTGTAAACCGGGCAGGAATTTTCTGAACTTGATTGGCTCCTTTGATCGATTCCGGTGTAATTCCTCGAGGTTCCAACGCCTTAGACATGACCTTGGCTACTTTATTTGACGGCAAAAACCTGTGCTAACACAAAAACACTAGAAAACCATCAAATAGACCTGAAACGGGCCAAAGTAACACAGATGGCACGAGATAGGGCAATTGGTTGAATATTCACTATTCTACCCTAAAAACCATGTCTCAAGCAAGGAAATGTCGCTTAAATGAGGCTGATAATCACGTCAAATCGAGTGTCATCAGGCTACGTCCGAGAGAGCATGAGCCCTTGTGTCGTCCCGATCATCCTAGTCCCAAAGAAGGAAGGAACTTGGAGGATGTGTGTCGACTGTAGGGCCATCAACAACATAACAGTTAAGTACCGACACCCCATCCCTAGACTAGATGATATGCTTGATGAGCTGCATGGGTCTACCATCTTCTCCAAAATAGACCTTCGATCGGGATACCACCAGATCCGAATGAAGGAAGGAGGCGAATGGAAAACTGCTTTTAAGACTAAACTAGGGTTGTATGAATGGATGGTCATGCCCTTCGGCTTAACTATTGCCCCTAGTACCTTTATGAGACTCATGAATCAAGTCTTACGGTCTTACATTGGAAAATTTGTAGTCGTATACTTCGATGACATCTTAGTTTACTCCAAGAACTTAGAAGACCATCTAGGACACCTCAAGTTAGTCCTAGAAACCCTAAGAAGGGAACAATTGTATGCCAATATGGCTAAGTGCACTTTTTGCACTGATCACCTTGTGTTTCTTGGTTTTGTTGTTAGCTCTTCAGGAATAAGGGTGGATGAGGAAAAGATCAAAGCCATCAAGTCCTGGCCAATCCCACAAAGCATCACGGATGTTTGGAGTTTTCATGGGTTGGCTAGCTTCTACCGGAGGTTCGTCCAAGATTTCAGCACCCTAGCCGTCCCTCTCACGGCGGTCATCAAAAAGGATCTTCCATTCCAATGGGGCCCGAGTCAGCAAGCAGCCTTCGAGGCGTTGAAGAAGAGGCTGACCGAAGCACCCCTCCTCTAGCTCCTCGACTTCAACAAGCCCTTTGAAATTGAATGTGATGCTTCCGGAGTAGGGATTGGCGCCGTCCTCATGCAAGAGGGAAGGCCTATCGCCTACTTCAGTGAGAAACTCAATGGAGCGCCCCTCAACTACCCGACCTACGACAAGGAGCTCTATGCCCTAGTCCGAGCCCTCAAAATGTGGCAGCATTACTTGTGGCCTAAGGAGTTTATAATCCACACGGACCATGAATCCCTTAAGTACCTCAAGGCCCAACATAAGCTCAACAAAAGACACGTCCGATGGGTAGAGTTTATTGAATCATTCCCTTACATCATCAAGTTCAAATAAGGTAAAGAGAATGTGGTAGCCGACGCCCTTTCTCGGAGGTATACCCTCCTCTCTGTCCTCACCACCAAGTTCATTGGGTTTGAACATATTAAGGAACTTTATGCTGTCAATCAATATTTTAAGAGTATTTTTGAAGCATGTGAACAAGGAGGTTTTGGTAAGTACTATCGACAAGACGGGTACTTGTTCAAGGAAAACAAACTCTGCCTATCTAATCATTCATGCAGGACTGTATTAGCCCTAGAAGCTCACGGAGGAGGACTAATGGGGCACTTTGGGGTAGCCAAAACCGTAGCCACCCTCAAGGAACATTTCTACTAGCCCAAGATGCGCCACGACGTAGAGAAACTCATTGCTCAATGTTCTAAGTGCCAGAGGGCTAAGTCCCACCTTCAACCTTATGGATTGTACACCCCTCATTTATTGGGTTGATATCTTGATGGATTTCATTCTAGGGCTACCCAAGACCCGAAAGGGAAAGGATTCCATCTTTGTCATGGTAGACAGGTTTTCAAAGATGGCCCATTTTGTTGCATGTCACAAGGCCGAAGATGCTTCTAACATTGCCGACCTGTTTTTCCAAGAGGTAGTCCAACTCCATGGGATTCCTAAGACTATTGTGTCCGACCGGGATTCCAAGTTCCTCAGCTACTTCTGGAAGACTCTCTGGGCCAAGATCGGCACTAAGCTTATGTTCTCCACCACGTGCCACCCTAAGACCGACGGCCAGACCGAGGTGGTTAATCGATCCCTCTCTCAAATGCTCCGGGCTATCATCTCATCCAACATCTAGACTTCGGAAGAATGCCTTCCCCATGTTGAATTTGCCTACAACCGGGCTGTCAACTCCGCCACACAGTACTCACCTTTCGAGCTTGTATATGGGTTCAATCCCCTAACCCCTTTAGACTTATCACCCCTACCTCTGCACGAGTTTTTAGATGCTGAATGACAAGAAAAGGATGAGTATGTTCAGAAGCTTCATGAAAAGGCCAAGGCCAACATCGAAAGAAGAACTGCTCAGTACATCAGAAATGCCAACCGAGGGAGAAAGGAGATCTTCGAAGTAGGTGACCAAGTGTGGATTCACTTCCGAAAAGATAGATTTCCCGAGCAAAGGAAATCTAAGCTCCTCCCCCGAGGTGACAGTCCTTACACCATAATCCAGAAGATGAACAACAACGCCTATGTGATAGACCTCCCTAACTCCTATGGGGTAAGTGCTACTTTCAATGTTGCTGATCTAACACCATACTATGATGAGACCTATGCAGAACCGGATTCGAGGCCAAATCCTTCTCAAGAAGAGGGGAATGATGAGCCTCCCGTTCCTTGGACCCGGCCCGAGCTACCCCTGACCCGTAGCCAATCCAAGGCCTTCAAGGAATGGCTTACCCTCTACATGAAGGCTTGGAGCCAGGAGAGGCACGACGAGGATGCTGACCGGATCACCCGATCTGAATACTCTACTGACCAACCAGGAGACTCCGAAACAAGCCGACCGAGCGCCGGACATGACGCTCAGGGACCCCGACGAGCACTCGGCATCGGGCCAACAACGGGCCCGAGCCCTAGGAGGTTTAACCCCGGCTCTCGGCTCTACCAAAGCACTTGAGTCTATCCTAACAATCGCCACCCCGGGAGAAGGGAAGAAATGGGGAGAAATGAGGAAGTTAGAAGAAGAAGACTAGAAGAAGAAGACCGATCGGGCCGGTCGAGCAGGAACCCCGGATGCCGAGCAGCATCAGCATCAGACCCGCCGGAGCCCGACAGTCGGAGCCCCGTACATTTCTGATGAGCTGCAGATCAGTGATCAAATAACTACCAAAGCTGGAAGCTAGGGTAGATCGTATTCCACGGGCCTTCTAATGATCGATTACTCAAATAAGCTGGCAAATTACTCAGGTAAACACTTCGTGCGTGGTGTGAGTTCCACGACTTCTAATTCTAAGAAAAAACAAGGAAATTAAAAATTGAAACTAAAAGCAGATTGGAAATTGGTTGATTAAAAGAAAGATGACAGACGAACTTAGACTTTGAATCCCCCTTCGTTCCCAGAACATTGGCAATCAACAGATCAGCGGATTTCGATTCTCATTCAATCAATTCTAAGACACCCCCATAACTCCTGACCCTTATGTTTAAGACCGGCGAACGTTCACTCTATCCGTTCTAGCTACCAAGATTAATTACCCGCCCAGGTACGGTCGCCTCTCACAACGACTTAACTTAACTGGTGGAATTACTAACGATTTATGAGTTACTCTAGCAGTGGATTAACCCTAACCGGTTCCTACGAAAGGCACACTCCAATTATAAGGTTAATTGTTCAATTTGATGTTTTAAAGTAAGGCGAGCGTTCGCTTCTATCCTTAGCTTAACCGGAATCTAATCTAGGTGATCAATCCAGACAAGAAACATGAACAATGAAGAACAAATCAAACATGAAAGAGAAACTGATTGAACTTTGAATCTAATCACCGCCGATCCGTGACTGCTTTAAAGCCCTGGGTCACTTAGGGTTCATCTAGTCTAAGCTCTACGAGTTTAGCTACTCATGTTTTTCACAAAAGAATCAAAGACAAAGAAAGAGTTCGTCTTGAACAGAGGAAGAACAGAAAAGGATCTGAAAAACCTAATTCAGACGACTCCAGCAGAACTTCGATCTCCGGTAAACTGCAATCCTAGCTCCGAGTCTTCGAGATGGAAGGGATGGCGTCACGATCTCTTCCCGACTCTTCGAACTCTAAACTCTGCTTCAGAACTCTTGAGAATCCTCGAAGTATTTGGTATTAGTTGGTAATTATGATATATCTTGATTTTGGGCGCCGGTTAAGTATTTATACTTAACCCTAATACCGCCGGATTTTAACTAGGATTTTCGCCAAAAATATTAAGGTATTTTCGCCGAAAATCTTAGTGCAAAAAGGGATGACCGCCGGCTGTTTCGTCTGTGGTTTTCGAACCAACGGTTCTCAGCGAAAACTTAGTGTTTTCACTGAAAACTTCCTTCGGTTGGCATTAGTCGATTTGTGCTAGGGTTTTCGCCGAAAACACTAAGGGATTTTCGGCGAAAACTTTAGTGTAAAACGAGGCAGGAATTTGTTCGACTTGATTGGCTCCTTGGATCGATTCCGGTGCGATTCCTCGAGGTTCCAACGCCTTAGACACGTCTTTGGCTACTTTATTTGACGGCAAAAACCTGTGCTAATATAAAAACACTAGAAAACCATCAAATAGACCCGAAATGGGCCAAGGTAACACAAATAGCACGAGATAGGGCAATAGATTGAATATTCGCTATTCTACCCTAAAAACCATGTCTGAAGCAAGGAAATGTCGCTTAAATGAGG
Source organism: Linum lewisii (assembly GCA_034768395.1). NCBI lineage: Eukaryota > Viridiplantae > Streptophyta > Magnoliopsida > Malpighiales > Linaceae > Linum > Linum lewisii. The sequence goes on from CM068303.1 coordinate 15,350,814, forward strand.
TTGATAATCACGTCAAATCGAGTGTCATCAATTTCCCAGCCCGAGCAACCGACGTCGCCGCCGATTCCAAGCTCGACAGCAAAGGCGGCGCCGGCTTTCCTAATCCGGCCGCGCGCGTGAGCGACAAGCATGACCGGATCCGTCGGTTTAGGGTTTTTAGCACATTTTTATTTATTTTATTTCATTTTTAAGTGTTGGACTCAGATTTTCCCTTTTAGTTTCGATTCTTTAGGATCAAGTAAGTCCTTTTTATTATAATTAGGACTCTAGGTTATTATTTTCCAAGTTGTAACCTAAGTAGGAAGCCGCGGGGATGTCCTGGCTCCTCTAGTATAAATAAGAGGCCTCGGCCTCATTGTAAACTCAACCTTTTTCGAATCAAATTATAAAACAGAACTTTGTTCTTCAATCCTTTAAGTTTTTGTTGCGTGCATAGCTTAGGATCGGTGTTATCAACAGAAGCATCCATCTTCTGTCGTGGAGCCATTCTACCGGACACTACGGGTTCTCGGTTAATCGTGACCGACAGGTCCTAGTACTTTTCCCGCCCCGGTGCCGACTGTCGATCGAGCGAAGGTCCAAGACTAGCGGTGGTTAGGGTCCTCTGCCCACGGTTGCAGCAGTTCACATCACCTCCCATGCGGTAGGGAGGTGTGTCTGGCCGGGGGGGTAGCGGGGGAACAACTCCTTATGGCACCTAATGAACTCACATTGATAATGGAAATGTGATGCATGTGTATTTTGTGTCTGATGTGTGTATTGGATGTGTTTGCGAAGTGCCTTGTGATGTGTTGTGAATCGTGTTGTCGTGGTGAGATGTGAGTTAGGGGTTGAATGGTTTATGATTAATGATGTTAGTAATTGTGAATCTGTGCAATGTGTGTGGTGTGGTTGATGTGAGAGTGGAAGTGTTGGTAGTAATACCGAGATGTATTGTGGTTAGATCATTGTGTTAGTGAATTGATGTTTTTGGGTTATATTGTCGGGATTGTGAGTTGTGGGTAACGGTTTGAGGAGTGCACTTGTGTGATGAAAATGGGAATGCAGTGTATGTGTAAGTGTGTGAATGTGTATGAATATGGATGCAGGTGTGTGCATTGATGGTAACTTGTCTTGTGAAACTAAATTACGTGTATGTGATGTAATGTTGAATCGTATGTATATGATCTAATGCTGAACTATAGGAATAATGCCTTTGTTGTAACGATGAACTGGTTGAGGTTTGATGTGTGAGCTTATGCATGTTGATATCTCGTGTACTATTGTGATCATGATTGTGGATGTTGAACTGAGTTCTGAACTTATGTGATCGCCTAGACCATGTTAGGGAATTAAAACATGAATGGTTGTGTCTGGTTCCATTGTTGGTTGTGTGCGGAGTTTAGAACCGCTCCTCAGGTTAGGTTCGCGCATAGTTAAACCTAGTGGGTTCGCTCAATTTCAGTAAGAAATTGATTCCCCCCCAGTTTCTCTTTTCAGGTGTTCGGTTGAGTTCAGAGGAGTTGCAGTTTGGAGTTGTGAAGTGAAGATTAGTGGACTACGTTAGAGTGACTATCGTTTTGGTTTATGTTTAGTTGAAACTTTTGGGTTAAGGGATTTTGTAATCGTTGTTGAAGTTTGGATTTCGGATTTTGATTTATCAGTTGTTCGGATTTTGGATTGTATTTAAAGAAGGCCTTCGTTCGATTTTGAACTTTTAATAAGAGTTGTTTCTGTTTTTGCTGCGTTTTACTCTTTTCTTTAAATGTTGATGCTTTGAGTAACACTCAAACCGGTTTGACCACGGGTGAACCCGGGTCGATTTGGGACGGGTGTTACAGATGGTATCAGAGCCTGGTTAGTTGATGTTGTGTTGGTGATTCGTCTCTTCTTCTAGAGGAGTAATTAACCTCATAGGGAGAAGTGGTGAAGCACTGGCACAGGACCAACTTTCCATGGATTTTCAAGCTGTTTGAAATGGGTGGGAAGTTTTGAAAGGATAAGTGTTTTGAGTTTGAAAGGAAAGTGTTTTGAATTGCAAAGTGATTTCTAAAATGGTCAACTGAAACGTTTTTGTGTCCTCCTGTAGTGAAGAGGGTGTCGGAGTAGTTTGAGAATGGAAGTAGTAGTGAGTTGGGAAGTTGGTTGGGAGAGTAGAGCCTTGTAGATTTTGGCTAGGTTGGTAGAGTGTTCGAGGAGTGTGGAGTTCTAGTCGAAGGTGTTAGCTAGTAACTTCCTTGCCTTGCTTGTGTTGTGGTTGTGCTCTTGAGTGAGTTGTGTGTTTGGTTGTGTTTTGGTTGTGTTCTTGTGGTGAGTAGTGCCATCGAGGTTCGATTGTGCGTGTCTGTTAGGTAGAAGTTCGAAGTAGTGTGGGAGTAGTGCCCTTAGAAGGTGTGTGTTGCTAGAGCCATTAAGAGGGAGTTTTGGGAGGTGATGTGATCCTTGTGTTGCTGCGTTTTTGCTGTGATTTGTGGATTCATTGCTAGGGTGAGTTGGGTTGTGATTTCGGGGACAAAATCTCTTGAAGTTGTGGAGACTTGTAACATCCCCGCCCAACCGAACGGTTTGGAACTCGAGTTTGGATGGTTGAGACATTGGAAACAATGTTCTTGAGGCCCCATCGAAGTCCGGGACGTCCACAATTGAGTCGGGTTGAAGTTACAAGCGAGTACGCGAAAATTTGTCAAGGTGGGCAGACCATGATACATGGCCGTATATCAGTAATACACGTCGGGTATCTGTAATACACGCCGTGTATCATGGCCTGACTATAAAAGGCTGATTTTTCACGGATTTCCATAACTTTCCCTTCTTTCTCTTTCCCCGAAAATCCCTTTGACGAACCAAAAACCCCCCAAGTTTCAATCCTTGATTCCAGGAGTTGTAGAGATCCGATTGGCGATCCCTTTCTTGCTACGGGTTCGTGGTGACGAGAGGAAGAGATCGCAGGTTGAGGTTCTGGGTATTTCGGAGTAGGCTGGTGTCAGTGGTAGAAGGAAGAGCTACGTTTTTGGGGCTGTAGAGCTTAGCTGTTCGGGTTTCTAAAAGTCGTTTAGAGCCTCGTCTTCTTGTCAGGTGAGGGTTTAGCGTACGATAGGTAGTATGGTCAGTGTGAGGAGTTGTAACTTTGACTTAGAAGAATATAGGGATTGCATGAAATTGAAGAGAGTAAAAGGGGAAAACTATACTGCAACTGATTGTGATGTGAATTGTGATGATTGATGCTTGTTGTGTGGTTGTTAATTGATGCAATGATTGATGATTGTGGGCTGTTGTGATGTGGTTGGATTGGGGGGAATGATTAACAATGATGTTGTGAGGATCAGACTTAGTAACGAGTGTAGGAGGGTTGGGATGTGATTCTCTAAACTGTTTCTGTATCTTGTGTTGTCAGTTGTGGTTGCAAGAGGGTGGTCCTGCCAATGTGGGGTCGCCCTTATCAATGATGAACATGTGAGTGGCCCTGCCAATGTGGGGTCGTCCTATGAAGGATGAACAGGAGGGTAACCCTAAGACTCACGACATGGCTATCCCTGTACTTGCAGGTGGGGGTGGCCGGTAAGCTAGCCGTTTACCCTTAAACTGTTTGTGTAAAGTTGAATTATTGAATGAAGTGTGATGTGATTATACATGTGTGAATGGATGAAATGATGCTATGTGATATTGGATGGATTGATGTTACGTGTTGTTGGTCGAAAGTGGCGCTATGCGGGTTGGGGGTTGATAATATGTTATTGATATAGAATTATGACATAGAGTTGGATAAGGGAATCAGGTGGTGTGATTACATGAATGGTTGAATTGATGTTATGCGATGGCTTGGGTGGAATTGATGTTTTGTGTGTAGGTGGTAGACTTATGACTTAGGATTGGCTAATAGAGTTGGTAAGGGGATTTGTACGTGGAAGTGGACAATAGAATTGGTACGTGGAATTGGCTAAGGAATTAGTTAAGGGAATTGGACAATGTACATGGAATTGGATAGAGGATTTGAGAATTGGTTTGATTGATTGGACTTGCTTTGTTGTTATGTGTAGTTGATTGGATTGTGATATATGAATGTGGACTGGAGTTGGATTATTGATGGTACTAATGATGGAACTGTTGATGGACTTGATGATTGGAAATTGGATGGCATTAATGAGGAAAGTGAGGAATGGATTGATAGATGAATTTGTTGGTTGGATTAATTATTATGAGTGTGTTAATTGGATTTAAATGATAGAATTGGAAGGAGCCAACGTTACCCCATGAAATTGTGTTTCACCCACCGACGGACTGGTGGTTAGGGCCTACCGATGGACTGGTAGATTAGTCTCCCGACGGGGAGTGTTATTGTGGAATTGTGGAATTGTGACGTGTTCCCCATGCGATAGGGGAGCACGAGGACCTCCCATGCGGTAGGGAGGTGCGTGTGTGTTTTGTGTATGATGTGTGTATTGGATGTGTTTGTGAAGTGCCTTGTGATGTGTTGTGAATCGTGTTGTCGTGGTGAGATGTGAGTTAGGGGTTGAATGGTTTATGATTAATGATGTTAGTAATTGTGAATCTGTGCAATGTGTGTGGTATGGTTGATGTGAGAGTGGAAGTGTTGGTAGTGATGGAGATGTATTGTGGTTAGATCGTTGTGTTAGTGAATTGATGTTTTTGGGTTATATTGTCGGGATTGTGAGTTGTGGGTAATGGTTTGAGGAGTGCACTTGTGTGATCACCTAGATAATTGAAAAGGGGAATGCGGTGTATGTGTAAGTGTGTGAATGTGTATGAATATGGATGCAGGTGTGTGCATTGATGGTAACTTGTCTTGTGAAACTAAATTACGTGTATGTGATGTAATGTTGAATCGTATGTATATGATCTAATGCTGAACTGTAGGAATGATACCTTTGTTGTAACGTTGAACTAGTTGAGGTTTGATGTGTGAGCTTATGCATGTTGATATCTCGTGTACTATTGTGATCATGATTGTGGATATTGAACTGAGTTTTCAGCTTATGTGATCACCTAGACCATGTTAGGGAATTAAAACATGAATGGCTTGTTGGACTGTGCAAGTTCAAAATCCCTTTTATTACTTTGCCTATCCGCACAGTTTCTGTCTTTCCCTTTTTGGATCGTTGGTTCTCTGTTTCTGTCTTTACATGTTTGGAAAGAAGATCAAGAGCTCAATCTCAGCCAATCTCAACTGCAAACTTATGGAAAGAAGATCAATTCTCCAACGGTCACTCTTACAGCATGGATACTACTTAAGGCAAAGATCAAGATGGTGAAGACTCACTTTTGTGAGCGTGAAAGCTTGGTGTTAAGTGTTGCTGCAAAAGGGTTGTCTGCAGAGTGTTTTTTCTGCCTAACTCGAGTGGGTTGTACTCGAGGGTAATTGTGTGTGATACTTAATCTAAGTGACTCTCTCAAGCTCAGCTTGAGACGTGGAGTAGGGACACTTCCCGAACCACGTTAAATCCTGTGTCATCTCCTCTCTCCTTATTCTTCTCTTCGTGCGTTCATTCATTACCCGTCCGACGAAAGGTCTTATTCAAAGGCGAACCTTTGAATTGCCCAGGAAGCCATTCTCAATCAGTCACCGTGTTGATCTTAACCTAATTTGAGAGCGAAATCTTCGCTCAATCCTTAAACTCTGTCTTCGTCAATTGTTTTATATTCGATTACTTTGAATTGGATCTAACTAACTTTACAATTGGTATCAGAGCAGGGCTGTGAAGATCGAGATTCACATCTGCCACAGTGTTCCAGGAAGTTAAAGCTAGATGGATCCAAAGACATGCTCTAAAAGTGTTGAAGGAACTACCAGAGCTCCATACTTTGATGGCACTGGCTATCAGTTCTGGAAAAGTAAAATGGAGGTATTTCTGGTTAGTCTTGATATAGCTAGTTGGGAAATGGTTCAAAATGATGATTATAAACCTCCTACTAGCTATAAGAACTTGACTGCTGAAGTGAAAAATAAAGTTCAATTAAATGCTAAAGCTATGCATGTCTTCTATAGTGCTCTATGTGATGAAGAATTCAACAGAATCTGTGCATGTAAAACTGCTAGTGAGATCTGGAAAATTCTTGAAGCCACACATGAAGGAAATTCATCTGTAAAGGACACTAAGATTGATCTGTTGATTCACGAATATGAAATGTTCAAAATGGAAGAAACTAAATCAATTGCTGAAATGGGTGCTAGATTTAATCTGATTGTGAATAAGCTAGCTACTCTAGGTCGTAAGATTGAAAGAGCTGATCTTGTTAGAAAAGTTTTCAGATCCTTACCTAGAGAATGGATGGCTAAAAAGACGGCTATTGAAGAGGCTAAAGATTTAAATGTTTTAACTATTGAAGATCTGATGGGGTCTTTACTTAGCCATGAACTTGTTCTTAAGGTTGATAGCTTAGCTGAGAAAGAGAAAAATAAAAAGAATCTTGCCTTCAAAGCTAAAGTTAAACCTAGTGAAAATTCAAGTGATGATGAGCCAGATGATATAGAGCAAAAAATTGCTCTCATGAGTAGTAGACTAAGGAAATTGATTCGTACTAGGAGAGATCAGAACCGCGATCACAAAGGAAATGATCGATTTAGAAATAATAAAGGTAAAGAACTCAGGAAAGATGAAAGCTCTAATGAAAATCAAGTTACTTGTTATAAGTGTGGAAAACCAAGTCATATCAGATCAGAATGTCCACATAATAAGCAAGCGAGAGGAAGGGCAATGAAGGCCTCATGGAGCGATTCCGAGTCTGATGAGGAAGATGATGGAAACTCAAGAACTCATGCGCACATGGCTCTTGAAGATCATACTGACACCTCATCTGAAGATGGACAGGTAAGTATTTGTTCTTTTGATGATAGTGATGATTTATCTAAATCTGAAATCATTCTTGCCTACCTTGATTTAGAAAGTCATTGTCGCACTCTTAAGGATAGGAACAAAACTTTGAAGAAACAGGTTAAAGAATTGAGAAAACTGAATGAATCACTTAGAAATTCATATAACCTGCAAAGCTGCGCTGATGATGTTCAGGTGATTAAAACTGATAGTCTAATAGGAACAGATTCTGAAAGTGAAAGCCACATTAAGGTTGACTCAGAAATTGTTCTTGAAAAACCTAAGAAAACTGAAACTAAAATATGGTTTTCTTATCATGTTCCACCACCAACGTCCGAACCTGGGCTGCTTGGAAAAAGCCCAATGTCTGTTGTTCATAATCATGCCTTCTTTTCTGCTGAAAACCATGTTAGGAAAGAAGTTGACTAGTTAAAATTGGAAACTAAGCGACTTTGTTAAAAACTTGATCATATTCATGGCTTTGTTCATCCTCCTAAGAAAACATTTTTTCGTTGCTTTCGGTGCTTTCAAACTGGTCACAAAATCTCTCAATGCAAATCTCATAATCTTCCTTCTATTGTTTCTACTTCTAATTCTATGTCTAAGAAAATGGTACCCAAGGCTGTCTGGGTACCCAAACAACTCACCAATTCTCTTGTTTCAGGAACCAAACCTGAACAATGAATGGTTTCTGGATAGTGCTTGCTCACATCATATGACTGGAGATGCAAGGCACTTTAAGAAACTGGAGCTTAAACGAGGTGGAAAGGTTACCTTTGGAGATAACAGTCAGGGTAGGATCCTTGGTCAAGGATCTGTTGGTAAATCTTCTGGACCTTCTTTCTCTAATGTGCTTCTTGTTGGTAATCTGAAACACAATCTTCTTTCCGTTAGTCAACTGTGTGATTCTAACAATAGGGTAATCTTTGAGCCTTCCTTCTGCTTCGTTGAATCCATTCCTGAACAAAAGCTGCTTTTTGTTGGCATGCGAAAAGAGAACATTTATTCTGTTAATCTGGATAATTCTATTGCATTTCATGAAGTTTGCTTTTCTGCTCTTGAAAGCAACACTGAATTCATCTGGCATCGTCGTCTCGGTCATGCAAGCTTAAGTGGACTTGCTAAACTTGCTAGACTCGGACTTGTCAGAGGACTTCCTAAACTTCGTGAAACAAAAGAATTTGTTTGTCGTGCCTGTTCTCTAGGAAAACAGACTAAAACTTCTTTTAAGACCAAGTCTTGTTCCTCCTCCTCTCTTCCTCTACAACTGATTCATATTGACCTTTTTGGTCCAAGCAATGTCATGAGCATTGGTGGAAAATTCTTTACCTTAGTCGTTGTTGATGACTACAGTCGCTTCACCTGGGTCAGCTTTCTTACTCATAAAAATGAAGCCTTGTCTTCTTTGATCTCTATTCTCACGACTGAAGAAACTCAGCTCTCCCTCCAACCCAAAATTATTCGAAGTGATCATGGTGGGGAATTTGATTCTATCGAATTCCAAAACTTATGTTCTTCTCGGGGTATCAAACACGAGTTTTCTGCTCCTCGAACCCCTCAACAAAATGGTGTTGTTGAGAGGAAAAATAGAGCCCTTCTTGATCTTGCTATGTTAGCAGATTTCAACACTCCCACCAGATTCTGGGCAGAAGCCGTCACCACTGCTTGTTACGTTCTAAACAGAACTCTCATCCGCTCTGATCTGAACAAAACTCCGTATGAGCTTGTTAAACATAGGACACCAAAACTCTCTTACTTCTATCCCTTCGGATGTAAGTGCTATGTCCTAAATACTAAGGATACTCTTGGAAAATTTGACTCTCGTTCCTGTGAAGCAATTTTTCTAGGGTACTCTACTCGAAGTAAGGCTTACCAGATTTTTAACCTGAAGTACAGAAAGGTTGAGGAATCTGTTCACATCATCTTTGATGAAACAACCCCTGAGACTTCTGTTCCCATTTCTGACCCATCTCTTGAACTTTCTCCTCTCAATTCTAATTCTGGAAATACCTTCTCTCCTGACGATACTTCTCCTCCCTCGGAAGATCCTGGTTCCCAGAATAAGGATTCGAAACAACTTCCTTCTTCTGAACCTGTTTCCTCCCCTGCTCCTTCTCCCTCCCATGACTTGTTTGTTACTCAAAATGAACCTCAGCCCCCTCCCCATATTTCTAAACGCCATCCCTCGTCCTTAATCATTGGTGATCCTTCCCAAAATCTTGTTACTCGTTCTAAACGTCAACTCAACTTTAATGGTCAAGCATTTATTTCTAAACTCGAACCTCATTCCATTAAAGAAGCCCTTCTCGATGAGCATTGGATTTCTGCTATGCAGGAGGAACTTACTCAGTTTGAACGTTCAGATGTCTGGGATCTTGTTCCAGCCCCTCAGGACAAGACAGTCATTGGAACTAAGTGGGTATTCCAAAATAAAACTGATGAAGATGGTGTTGTTGTTCGCAACAAGGCTAGATTAGTTGCTCAAGGTTACAATCAGGAAGAGGGAATCGATTTTGAGGAAACTTTTGCTCCTGTGGCTAGACTTGAAGCCATTCGGCTTCTCTGTGCGTTTGCTTGCTTCCGAGGTATCCGTCTATTCCAAATGGACGTCAAGAGTGCCTTTCTTAACAGTCTTCTCAAAGAAGAAGTCTTTGTTCATCAACCGCCAGGTTTTGAAAATCATGCCCTTCCTGGCCATGTTTTTAAACTTAAGAGGGCATTGTATGGTCTTCGTCAGGCGCCTCGCGCCTGGTATGAATGACTTACTGACTTCTTATTGAAGAATGGATTCACTCGTGGGACAGTTGATACTACCTTATTCATCAAACATACTCATCATGATTTTTTGGTTGCCCAAATTTATGTTGATGATATTGTTTTCGGTTCCACTAACGATGATCTCTGCACTGACTTCAGCACTCTTATGGCTTCTGCCTTCGAGATGAGTATGATGGGGGAACTTTCCTACTTTCTTGGTCTCCAAGTTAAACAAACCTCTCAAGGCATTTTCATTCATCAAACTAAGTATGCTAACTCCATGCTTGCTAAGTTTGACTTACTGAATGTTAATAGCTGCTCTTCTCCTATGGCAACTACCACTAAACTTGATAAAGATATAAAAGGTTCTTCTGTCGATCCTAAACTTTTCCGTGGAATGATTGGATCACTTTTGTATCTCACTGCCAGTAGACCAGACATTCAGTTTAGTGTCTGTCTCTGTGCTCGTTTTCAAAGTGATCCAAAGGAGAGTCATCTCACTACTGTTAAGAGGATTTTTCGCTACCTCAAGGGTACGTCGTCCCTTGGTGTTTGGTATCCTCGATCTTCTTCATTTGATCCGATTGGCTACAGTGATTCTGACTATGCTGGTAGTCTTTCTGATAGACGAAGCACATCTGGTGCATGTCATTTTCTTTGCCCGTCTCTTATTTCCTGAGCTAGTAAAAAACAAGCCATTGTTGCTCTATCCACTGCAGAAGCTGAATATGTGGCTGCTGGACATTGTTGCACTCAACTACTCTGGATCAAGGCCCAGCTTGCTGATTATCTTATTCCTACTGGTGTTATGCCAATTCTGTGTGATAACACAAGTGCTATTTGCATGTCAAAGAATCCTGTTTATCATTCACGGACTAAGCATATTGAGGTCCGTTTCCACTTTCTTAGAGATCTTGTTCAAGACAATATTATCTCCCTTTCCTTTATCTCCACGCAAGACCAATTAGCTGACATTTTTACCAAACCTCTTAAGGAAGATAAATTCAGGGAAATCCGGGAAAATCTTGGCATCATTGATGAGTCTGACATTTCAAATCTCTGACCTTGCCGTCGGTTCTGCCGAATCAGCACGTTTCCTTCCTTTTCTTTCTTTTCCTTTTCGACTCCTCGTCTTTCCCTTTCTTCTGCCAGTCTTTTCTTTTTAAGCTCTTCGTCTCCTTTCCTCTCTGCAAACCCTCACTCTCCTTGTTTTTCTTGCCATGGACTTCCCTTACCCCCTCGCTCCGTATGTTGGTCCCATGCATCGCAACGAAGGCTTTGAGAAGTTGTTCCAAGATCACTTTGCCACACGGGGCATTGTTCCTACCTTTCAAATTGACCCAACTTCCTTCGTCAAGTACGGCGTTTGTCCAATTCCGTTCTTTCATGATCTTGGCTGGATTGGCTTTCGCAAGATTGAACCTCCTGCTTTCTGCGAGGAGGCCGTTAAAACTTTCTACTGCAATCTCCGCCAAACTTCCTTCTCATCCTTTCTCCAGGCTCAATCGATCGTCTTTGGCCGTCGTATTACTATCTCCCCTGAGATGTTCTCTTCTCTGCTTGGTGTTCCCATGCATGGTCATACCAAGGCCACGGAGTTCCAAGTCAATGAGTTATAGTTTGACTTCGATGGTGTTGCTATGGAGATGTGTCTCATCAAACCTCATTCACCTGTCCGCATTCTTGTCTCCTTTCTCCCTGATTCACTTCGAGTTTTCCACTGGTTCGTCACCAGAGTCTTCCTGCCCCGGTCGTTTGACAAAGATATTCTTCTACCTCTTGACATCTGGATCTTGCATTATGCTCTCCATCGCCAGCAGTTAAGTCTTCCTCATTTCATCTTTCATCATATTGTGCATGCTGCTAGTCTTCCATACCCTGGGGATCTCCCCTTTGCTCCCCTCATTACTGCTATCCTCGACCATGTTGGTGTTAATCTTCGGGATCATGTCTTCCGGACTCTGTCCTTTGATCTCAAGGCTCAGCACGTTCTTCGTAGGGTTCAAAGCACTAGAGCCCCTCTTTAACCTGCACAAGGGGGAGAACCAGTTTCATTTGATGTCTGTCCTCACATTGCCTCCCAGGCCATGCCCCTGAATGATCATTGCCGCGAAGCTCACGCTATCTGCCACAAACTGGATTGGTTCAGACGCTCCGTGAAGTACAAGCTGCCTGATGATGAGCTCATGCCTCTTGCCTTCTTTGATGCCCCTGAATTCAAAGCCGCAGCTAATCTCAACTGACAATAAAGATCAACAAAAAGACCAAAAAGCTGGCCAAGCTTCTGATGAACAGGACTGACTAGAGTCTGAAGGAACTTGAAGCTGTTAGCTTTGGATCCTCAGAACTTGCTGAAGAAGTCAAAAAGAAGCTTCTTGCTCGGATTGATGTGAAGCCTGCAAAAAGTGACATGTCTGACTTCGAGGAAGATCCAGACTGTGACTTTTAACTGTTCACATATTTAGGGGGAGACTTTTCGTTTTGTTATCTGGTGGTTATTGGTCTTTTGGTTCTGTACTCAAACATTGGGTCTGTGTCTTTTCCTTTCTGACTGCACCTTGCTCGTCTGTTTGTGTTCTGAAACTGTTTTGATATTCAGGGTTGAACTTAGGGGGAGAATGTTGGACTGTGCAAGTTCAAAACCCCTTTTATTACTTTGCCTATCCGCACAGTTTCTGTCTTTCCCTTTTTGGATCGTTGGTTCTCTGTTTCTGTCTTTACAAGTTTGGAAAGAAGATCAAGAGCTCAATCTCAGCCAATCTCAGCTGCAAACTTATGGAAAGAAGATCAATTCTCCAACGGTCACTCTTACAGTTAAGGCAAAGATCAAGATGGTGAAGACTCACTTTTGTGAGCGTGAAAGCTTGGTGTTAAGTGTTGCTGCAAAAGGGTTGTCTGTAGAGTGTTTTTCTACCTAACTCGAGTGGGTTGTACTCGAGGGTAATTGTGTGTGATACTTAATCTAAGTGACTCTCGCAAGCTCAGCTTGAGACGTGGAGTAGGGACACTTCCTGAACCATGTTAAATCCTGTGTCATCTCCTCTTTCCTTATTCTTCTCTTCGTGCGTTCATTCATTACCCGTCCGACGAAAGGACTTATTCAAAGGCGAACCTTTGAATTGCCCAGGAAGCCATTCTCAATCAGTCACCGTGTTGATCTTAACCTAATTTGAGAGCGAAATCTTCGCTCAATCCTTAAACTCTATCTTCGTCAATTGTTTTATATTCGATTACTTTGAATTGGATCTAACTATCTTTACATGGTTGTGTCTGGTTCCATTGTTGGTTGTGTGCGGAGTTTGGAACCTCTCATCAGGCTAGGTTCGGCGCATAGTTAAACCCAGTGGGTTCACTCAATTTCGATAGGAAATGGATTCCCCCCCCCCCAGTTTCTCTTTTCAGGTGTTCGGTTGAGTTCAGAGGAGTTATAGTTTGGAGTTGTGAAGTGAAGATTAGTGGACTACTGGTGAACCTCAGATCGTTGTGCGGGTTCAACCAAATAACTACTAAGCTAGAAAAGCTAGGGTAGATGGTATTCTATGGGCCTTCTATGATCGACTACTCAAATAAGCTGGCAAATTACTCGGATTTAAACACTTCGTGCGTGGTGTGAGTTCCACGACTTCTAATTCTAAGAAATGCAGAGAAATTAAAAATTGAACTAAAAGCAGATTGGAAATTAGGGTTGAAAGTAGAGATGACAGACGAACTTAGACTTGGAATCCCCCTTCGTTCCCCAGAGCATTGGCAATCAACAGATCAGCGGATTTTGATTCTCATTCAATCAATTCTAAGACACCACCATAACTCCTTACCCTTAGGTTTAAGACCGGCGAACGTTCGCTCTATCCATTCTAGCTACCAAGATTAATTAGTCGCCCGGGTACGGTCGCCTCTCGCAATGACTTAACTTAACTGGTGGAATTACTAACGATTTATGAGTTACTCTTGCAGTGGATTAACCCTAACCGGTTCCTACGAAAGGCACGCTCCAATTATAAGGTTAATTGTTCAATTTGATGTTTTAAAGTAAGGCGAGCGTTCGCTTCTATCCTTAGCTTATCAAGAATCTAATCTAGGTGATCAATCCAGACAAGAGACATGAACAATGAAGAACAAATCAAACATGAAAGAGAAACTGATTGAACTTCGAATCTAATCACCGCCAATCCATGACCGCTTTAAAGCCCTGGGTCACTTAGGGTTCATCTAGTCTAAGCTCTAAGAGTTTAGCTACTCATGTTTATCACAAAAGATTCAAAGACAAAGAAAGAGTTCATCATCCAGAGGAAGAACATAAAAGAATCTGAAAAACCTAGTTGAGATGGAAGGGATGGCGTCACGATCTCTTTCCGGCTCTTCGGACTCTAACTCTTTGCTCCAGAACTTCAGAGAATTTTGAAATTCGGTGGTAATTGATGTATGAAAAAGTATTTTGATTTGGGCCGCCGGTTAAATATTCATACTTAACCCTAATACCGCCGGATTTTGCCTGATATTTTCGCCGAAAATCTTAGTGTAAATGGGGAGCCCGCCGGTTGATTTCTTAAAGTGCTGAAAATAAAGCTAGGCAAGCCCGACACCTAAGTGAAGTGTTCGGGTTGAGCACTAGCAAAAAGGCACGAATACTGTGAGCTAGGCAGGTCCAACACCTAAGTGAAGTGTTTGGTATCGAGCACTAGTATGCAGTAAATAAATTAATGAAAGTTTGAATCTTGAAAGAAATTGTTGTTTAAATCGGTCCTAGCTTGAACGTGTAACATACAGATCTAGAAGCGGATGAAGTCGAGTCGATAGCCACGTCACTTTTCCTGCCTCCGCGTCCACATCATGACCAGAGCTTAAAGTCGTTTTGATTAGAATTGGTGTTATCGTAGTCGGTTAATCATGATTAATTGTTTTGCTGAGAAACAATCTGTGTTAAAACCACTACTGGAAGTGTGCAGAAATCAGTATGATCGGAAACTTGTTTGGTTGATATTCTTGCATGTGTAGGTCACTCTTTCTACGTGGAGCAGTCTAAACCAAATTGTTAGAATTGAAGCTCAGTTTCATCTCGTGTCATTTATGAATTTGAGCGTGTTTCTATTCATTTTGCTTGAGGACAAGCAAAAGCTCAAGTGTGGGGTATTTGATGACACTCGATTTGACGTGATTATCAGCCTCATTTAAGCGACATTTCTTTGCGTAAGACATGGTTTTTTAGGTTAGAATAACGGATATTGAATCGATTGCCCTATCTCGTGCCATTTGTGTTACCTTGGCCCGTTTCGGGTCTATTTGATGGTTTTCTAGTGTTTTTACGTTAGCACAGGTTTTTGCCATCGAATAAAGTAACCAAGGACGTGTCTAAAGCATTGGAACATCGAGGAACTAAACCGGAATCGTTCAAAGGAGCCAATTAAGTTCAAACCAAATTGCTGCCCGGTTTATACATATATTTTCGGCGAAACTACTCTTTGGTTTTCGCCGAAAATGGAAGGAGAAATCACTGGCCGATTGAGAGGAAGTCTTTGGCGAAAATACCCTTGAGAGTTCGCCGAAAACAAAAGGAAGAATCCACTGTCCCGAGTATGAAGAAGTTTTCGCCGAAATTCCTTTACTATTTTCGGCGAAAATCCCAGTTGAAATCAGAAAAATCTCGGGTTGATATAAATAGAGAACTTGGCAGCTAATATAGGGGGGATTTTTGCCAACTGAACAGACACAAACGACGACAGAGAGAGAGGCAGGGCGAGTAGATAGAGTTCGAGGAGCAGGAACGGATCGTGACGCCATCCATCCATCCCGGAGAGCCAGTGCGAGGAGTTGAAAATCCAGCAGATTTGAGCTGCCAGGAAACATCGAAATTAGGTTCTGCAGTTCTTCTCTGTCTTCCTACCTGAGATGTATTTCTTGTCTGTCTTCGATTCTTCTGTATTGAGTATGAGTAGATAAACTCGTGTAGCTTAGATTAGATGAACCCTAAGTGTCCCAGGGCTTAAAGCGGTCACGGATCGGCGGTGATTAGATTCGAAATTCATTCAGTTTCATCTTGCATGTTTGATTTGTTCTTCGTTTTCTGTGTTTCTTGTCTGGTTTGGCCACCTAGATTAGATTCTTGTTAAGCTAAGGATAGAAGCGAACACTCGCCTTACTTTAAAACACCAAATCGAACAGTCAACCTTATAATTGGAGTGTGCCTTTCGTAGGAACCGATTAGGGTTGATCCATTGCTAGAGTAACTCATTAATCACTAGAATTTGCACCAGTTAAGTTAAGTCGTTGCGAGAGGCGACCGTACCCGGGCGGCTAATTAATCGTGGTAGCTAGATCGGATAGAGCGAACGTTCGCTAGTCTTAAACCTAAGGGTCAGGAGTTATGATGGTGTCTGTGAACTGAATGAACTAGAATCAAAAATCGCTGGTCTGTGACTGTTGTTGCCTTGGTGATCTAAGGGGAATTCGAAATCTAAGCTTGTCTATCATCTTTCTAGTCAATTAATCAATCTTCAATCTTTCTTCGGTTTAATTTTCATTTCCTCTTATTTTTGCATTCTAGTATAGAAGTCGTGATACTCACACCACGCACAACTTGTGTTTGAACTTGAATTAAAACTGTCAACTCCTTGGAGTAAGGAAGTAGAGGAAACCCCTGGAATACGATCTGCTATAGCCTTTTATTAGCATTAGTAGTTTATTTGGTTGAACGCATCACAACGACACGCTCACCAATAATCACGTCAAATCGAGTGTCATCAACTACGTTGGAGTGACTATCATTTTGGTTTATGTTCAGTTGACACTTTTGGGTTGGGGGATTTTGTAATCGTTGTTGAGGTTTGAATTTCGGATTTTGATTTATCAGTTGTTCGAATTTTGGATTGTATTTAAAGAAGGCCTTCGTTCGATTTTGAACTTTTAATAAGAGTTGTTTCTGTTTCCGCTGCATTTTACTCTTTTCTTTAAATGCTGATTTTTCGAGTAACACTCATATCGATTCGATCACGAGTTAACCCGGGTCGATTTGGGACGGGTGTTACACCTAGGCACTCCAACAAGGAGCAAACAAAGGGGAGGACGGCAGGCAGAGTCCTTTGCTGAAAGACTCTGTCCAGATTCCATGTCAGCCCTAGGGGCAGTTCCCTATAGTCAACACCTGGGATGCGACAATGAACTCCCAATTAGAGGGAAGTTGAGCCTTAGGCAAAACTTTGGCAATTTTGGCCACAGTGCCGGAGGGGAGTAGCCAGGTCCTATGACTCGGCATTCATCACAGGGAGCCCCTTGCCACATATACCTCCAGTTGTGAACGATATAACTATCGTTCATAGCAAAAGCATCGGGATTTATCTCGAACCAGTGAATAGCTTTAGAAAAAACCCACTTGGTGAGATCCCTAAAAGGGTAAAGTGGGCTTAGTAGTGGAAGTTTCTTCCTGGTTGTCGTCTTCATCAGCCGAAGGTGGAGAAGGATGGCGATCAGTTTGGATTCTAAGAGGTCGGATCACCATCTCAGTTGAGATTGTGGCAAAGGTGGAGGAAGAAGAAGAATAGGAGCGGCGAGTTTGGCTATGAGCGGAGGAGCTCGTGATGCAGGAAGAAAGAAGTGGCTAGTGTACAACGAGAGAAGGTTGGATGAAAAAGATGTAGAATGAAGGATAAGATGAGAAATCACATACCAGGAGGATGGTGAGGAGCTCCAGTCATTCTGGGATGTGAGGAAGGAAAGATGAAAGGAGGTGACACCGGCGAAGAGTAGATTAATTCAAGGATTAGTGTGAACGAAGGTTGTGATTTTGTAGAGAGCAATGGAAGCATAGAAATTGCAGAGAGCGTAAAAATGGAAAGGAAGGGGAAAGAGAGATTATATAGGGGGAGAAGAATGATCTGGAAGAAGAGATATCCAACCGTCGTTGGAAGACAATTGGGCCAACGCGCGGCGGAGGGGATGGTCTACGCGCCTTAGGCAAATCATGGCTACCTATAAAGCGGCCTATAGAAAATTTTCCACAGCTTCCCAAGCAAGCTTTGTTAAAAGGAAGTTACAAAAATGTCTTGGGAAGCGGAAGGACACGCGTGCTGCAGGAAGCAACACGTGGTCATCTAGCGTGTGGGAAGCCTAAACCGTCAAGCGGCAATCGCCTAGGGAGGATTGAAGGACCTCTTCTTGCGATCACTAGTCCCTTTCTGGGGGCGATTGGTGGAGCTAGGTTCAGGCGATTGATGAACGCGTTTTTACGCACGTGTAGTCAAATAACTATCAAGCACAAAGCAAGATAGATCATATTCCACAGGTCTCTGTAATCATCTACTCAAATATGATGGCAATTTACTCAGATTAAAATAGGTTGTGCGTGGTGTGAGTTCCACGACTTCTAGACTATAAAACAGGAAATAGGATATGAAAATAGAAAATAGTTGAAAGATTGGTTGACTTAACAAGACGACAGGCAAGCTTAGATTTTGAATCCCCCTAAGATCACAAGAACATTGGTGATCACAATACTAGCGGTTTTCAATCCCGAATCACTCAGTTCTCAGACACCACCATAACTCCTGACCCTTAGGTTTAAGACTGGTGAACGTTCGCTCTATCTGATCTAACTCCCAAGATTAATTGACCGCCCGTGTGTTCGCTTTTGCAACGAAAAACTGACTGGTGTGATTACTAGTGATTAATGAGTTACTTTTGCAGTGGATTAACCCTAACTGGTTCCTATAAAGAGAAATTGTTCCAATGAATAGGTTAACTGTTGATTTGGTATTTTGAAGTGAGGCGAACGTTCGCTATTATCCTCTGCTTAACTAAGAACAAACCAAACATGCAAGAGAAACTGATTGAAACTGGATTTAATTACCGCCGATCCGTGACAGCTTTAAAGCCCGGGGTCACTTAGAGTTCATCTAATCTAAGCTCTATGAGTTTAGCTACTCATATTCGAAACCAAAGAATCAAAGACAAACAAAGAATACATCTTTAACCAGGAAGAACAGAGAAGAACTGTAAAACATAATTTCAGATGAATCTTTGAAGCTTCAATCTCCTGGATCTTCAACTCCTAGCACCGAGCTCTCCGAGATGGAAGGATCGCGTCACGATCTCTTCTCGGCTCCTTAAACTCTCTAAATTCTCTCTTGAACTTTTAAAGTTTGGAAACTAATCAACGGAATAGGTATGTTTTTAATTGTGGCCGCCGACTTGTATTTATACTTTAACATATTCCCAGCCGGATTAGGTTTTTATTTTCGGCGAAAACTTAGGAAGTTTTCGCCGAAAACTTAGGAAGTTTTCGCCGAAACTTAGGAAGTTTTCGCCGAAACTTAGGAAGTTTTCGCCGAAAACCTCCTTGAAAAGCTGCATCCGGTCGACTGTTTATCCTATGTGGGTTTTGCTGAGAGTTTTTGGCGAAGAGTAGGAATTCTCGCCGAAAACTTCACCTTTAAGCATTGACGATTTCTTTTGTAATTTTTGTCGAAAACTTCAGGGATTTTCGCCAAAAATTCCTTTGTAAAGCTGGGCAGAAAATGTGTTGACTTGATTGACTTCTTGGATCGATTCCGGTGCGATTCCTCGAGGTTCCAATGCGTTAGACACATCCTTGGTTACATCATTTGACGGCAAAAACCTGTGTTATCACAAAAACACTAGAAAACCATCAAATAGACCCGAAACGGGCCAAAGTAACCGAAATGGCACGAGATAGAGCAGTTGAGTGAATATTTGCTATTTTGCCTTAAAAATCGTGTCTTAAGCAAAGAAATGTTGCTTAAATAAGGCTGAAAATCACGTCAAATCGAGTGTCATCAGCCCTTTCCTAAGCAAGAACTTAGCAAAAGACTTGGGGGCAATTGATGGAGCCAGGATCAAGCGATCGTCAGCCCTTTCCTAAGAAAGAAATTAGCAAAGGACTTGGGGGCAAATGATAGGACCCAAACTCCGACGATTCTGGGCTACCAGAAGAGCCCACGGAGAAGATCATGAGTAGGTAGTCAACGATCTAGGCGATCTGTTGACCTGGCCCAGGCTCGCGGGCGATTACAGCAGCGGCCCAACGGAAAATAACAAGGTCCACTCCTGGCTGCTCTAGCAACCTTAGGATTTCGGAGGAACATGGCCACGTGTCATAATCTCAAAGGACACTACGGACGACAGGGATGAATCCTTGGCGAACACAATAACAGTTAGACTATAAATACAGCTTTGACCCATCTACAGCAAAAAAAAAAACACTCTTTTACACAGCGGACCAAACTGGTTCGTTATTCCCGTTCACCTACCTAAATCCTTATAATCACCCAATTTACTCCTTGAACTTACTGCTATTCCCCTTTTGCATACGAGGTACCCCATCCTACTGAAGACTAGACGACTGGGCTTCCGACATCTATTGGGTCTTGCGACTTGTCTGGAACAAGTTAAATACTAGTATTGAAGCTATATTTTTTTGTGGAGTTTGGTTCTAGGAAAAAAATGGTTTAACCGAACCAAATTGGAACTAGTACTTTGGGGTACTAATCAACAAACTCAATGAATAATTTGGTTGAAATTTACGAAGCTATTTTAAGTTTAGTAACACTACTCACCCACTCTGTCTAATTGAACTTCAAACAATATGTTTGCAAGGAGTAGGTGTTGTGATGTTGTGAAAATAGGTAAAACTAGCAAATGTGTTTTTTTTTAATTTGATTATAGGAACAAAATGGTACAACCAAAATCATTACTTTGTGAGTATTAAGCAACCAACTCAATGAATCATTTGGAATGAAATTGCAAAGTTGCATTTAATTTGGGTCTTTGCATCTCAATTACAACATTTAAATGACTTTCAAACTTGGTTCTAACTTATCTTGTAACATGCTTATAACTCCAATACTAGTATTTAGTTTTCATAGTGATGTTTGGATGTTACAATGTGTGATACTAAAATTCATAGTTTAATTATAAATACTATTATCATATCTGTTTGTAGGTTACGCGTGATTACTTTTAAATTTAATGGTGCAGTGGTTCTTCCCTACATTACCTGCAAATCACTAATCAAATGTTCATTGTGAACATGAAGGATAAACAATTCAAGTTCTTCGAAAGCTGAAACACGAATGGATATACACATATGTGGTTGCTGAATACCTCGACAAATGTTATGAAAGAAATGACAACAACCTTTGGAGTTGCATTTTATCAAAGTATAACCACTGTGGAACAGAAGGACACGAAGGACAAACTGCTAGGGGAGATCGATGTGGACATATGGATGTTGTTATTAGTATTATTTGAATACTAAAATTTTCGTATACTAGCACAATTCGATATTTCGTAGATGTGCATTGTTAGGTTGGATTTTGTTATTAATATAATAGTATTTTTTTATCTGTGTGCACTATTTTATTCTTAGTATTTCTTTATATGGTTGTAAAATACTAGTAATCGTTTTAGCACTTGATTGATAAAGTTTACAAACATTGTTTAATGGAGAAGTCACTAGGTATAAGAAATAAGCCCTCTTTATTCAATAACCAGTATGAATACATTTGTATTTAAATCAATACTTTAAAAATATAGAAGTTTTTAAAAGAACACCTTATTACTTCTATAAATATATATATGTATAAATAAGGTTTTGAGTTGGCACGCCTGGCTCTTAGATAATCCCCCAGGGGTGTTGCCGATAGTCCTCACTCCTGGGGTAGATTGTAGTTGATTTACAGTTTTCTGTCTTGGATCTCCTCTCAGAGTTATCTAAATAAATAAAAAAGGTTTTGAAGTTGACACATGCACTGATTAAAATTGGGTGCTGCTATTTGCAGTCCGCGTTTTACTAACGCAGTCCGTATTTATAACATAAATGGACAACTATACCCTTGCAGTCCGTATTTACTAACGCAGTCCGTTTTTACTAACGCAGTTCGTTTTTACTAACGCAGTCCGTTTTTTACTAACGCAGTCCGTTTTTTACTAACGTAGTCCGTTTTTACTAACGCAGTCCATTTTTTACTAACGCATTCCATTTTTTACTAACGCAGTCCATTTTTTACTAACGCAGTCCGTTTTTTACTAACGCGAACCATTTTTATTAAAAAAAGGACAAAAAAATTCAAATAGCACTTTAAAAAATTAAAATAAATTAACAATATTGATAAAAAATACTGATGAAAAAATATAAATTTTGAAATAAATTCATAATAATGATGTAAAATTATATACGTCTAAAAATTAATCTTTGATGGAAAATATTATAAAAATTATATTGATTAAAATTATATACTTCATAAATTAATAATATTGAGAGAAATTATTACTAAGAAATTATGTAATAAAAAAATAAAAATTACACATTCAAAACTACAAAACTAAAATACATGATATATCATTAAAATAATAAATAATTTAATATCTCAAAAAAATTGAACAACTATAAACTATTACATATATCCGAAAATATCCGAAAAATATAGATGTTATTGTTTACATTTAGTTTGATGCCCCAAAATACTTTTCCATAATTCAATTCTATCTGTATAAATAGATTCGAATTGAGTCACTGTTACGTCCTTATTGTACTTCCACAAAATATTGATGGGAGGCATAGGACAGCCATCACGAACATGTATCCGCATGAAGTGGTTTCCTGTATGCAAAATCCATAGAATACCGTACGGTGCAGCACAACCAGGAGCAACACGTAGTGGAAGGTTAGTGGTTGAAGCATCCCACTTATTTTCCCTATTTTGCTTACGGATACTAACACAGCATATGACCCAATTATACATGGTAGCGAACCCTATCAAGTCAAGTGTATCCATCCAATGATCTAGGCCTCATGGTGTTTGTGTTGTGAAATTAATTCTTCTGATGTTATAATCGACGCCGTCATAGATATTTTCGTAACAAGGATGTGATCCTAATTCCGTAGACAACGTTGTCCTCATCAGTGTATAGTGATTTTCATCCCCACGAAGTGCGTGCGAAATAACTCTAAAACCACAATGACCATCCGGAACTGGGTTATACCAATGGTCAAAGTAATCTTGAACAACCGATGGAAGAGCCCAATCAAACTCGAAATCACCTGCATATCCTGCATAGTTCACCTCGAGAGGCACACCATGTTCTAAAATGAAATAAATTTAGTTAGTTCACTCACACACACACATATAAGAATTGTATATGTATAGAAAGTCAACCTGTCGAAGATCGAAGGTAGAATATGTAGACCCATATTGTGTGGACGTCGATCTACTTTGTGATGAAGTCGTGCTAGGCCGTTTGAAATTGGGGGAATTATTTGGCGTAGGGTACTTTTTCCTTGCATATTCCACTCCAGAAGGGTTCCGGCTTGTAGACTTTTTTGGTTGGCCTTTGCGAGTTTCATTTTCCACTGGGTCCTTGGGGATGCAATTGTCTATGTATGGTTTCAGCTATGATTCTTCTTAATGATGGATCAAATGCACGGACTCCTTCGAAGAGACTATCTAGATGATCAAGATCTGATTCTGGCATCGAATCCGCTTGGTTGTAACGTAATGTTCTCCAGAACAAATGTACATCCTGCAATTGGACTCGTTGACCTTTGCGATGCAGATCATGTAGTTTGCAAGCACATAATAAGCCATGTGTTGTAACAATTGTACAGCCACACCTTTCATTCAATCCTACACCAAGGATCACACCCCTGTCATACTCTTCGTGCATCAAAATGATAGCATACTTAGCCACATGACCAGCCAAGGATGAGAATAGGCGACCGTGATTGGAGGGTATGTGAACGCTGCATGATTGCTCCAACGAATTCCGTATATCAGCATGTTGCCCCTCCAATAAAGTGTGTGTACGTTCCCAAATAGTATCCAATGCAAGTGCAGAGTTAACTAAACACAATTTTAAAGCAGCATGAGAAGACTCAGCCCTTGAAGTAGTTGTGTTTCCAAAGTGCATGACCTTGTTTGTGTAACACTTGACAAACTTCTTAGAATGAGGCATCCATGTATTATTTAGATAACTAACCATACCTGGCCATGTTTTCTGAAAATCTTCCCATCCGCTATGAAAATCAACATTTGTACTAGCTTCCAACACATCTTTCCACCATCTGTTCTTGATATTTTTCCCCAATTCGCCATTTTTTACCATATTCTTCGCTCTGGTTTCCACAGCATTCGAAATGTGCCATATGCATAACAAATGCACTGAGTGTGGAAATGTCTCCTTAATCGCGGCAAGCAATCCTAACTCCCGATCGGTGACGATAACATTTGGTACTGAATCTTCCTCCACCAACATCTTCAACTTCTCTAAGACCCATTTGTAGCTGTCAATTGACTCATCCTTCATGATAACATATGCAATAGTAAAAAATTTTCTCACTGGTGTAATCCCAATCAACTCGACCAGTGGGTAGTCGTACCTATTAGTCTTGTACGTCGTACCACATAAGGATATGCTCGATACAATTTCATTGCCTCCGGATGAGCCATAAAAACATGGGTAACAGAAGCCGATTCAACACATTGGTCAAAAAATACCACATACTGGTGTTTAGTAGCCAATGCCAACATATGTTGCGTGTGATTTCTCCCCCTCTTTCTAATGACCTCAATTTACATGTAGCGTTGTAAATCTGTTTTATGGCTGGTTGCGGCTTTTCAGGATTTCGTACATGCATTCCATGTCTTATCTTGGACGATTTTACTTGAGAAGTATATTGAACTTGTATATATTTCAATTGATCATCATCGATAGCAGCCCGTCGTCTGTGTCCATCATGATAAATCGTTGGTTGATGATTGTGTGTTCCTCTGATGACGGTTAGCAAATAGTTTCCACGCATCTCCTCGTTTATCTTCAACATAAATGGACATTCACATTTCTTCGTAGTTGTATGTTTCCGCTTCTTAGCTCCTTGATCTGCCTTACTACCTCGATATTTCCCAGCTCTATCACAAGTAACGTAGAAATAAGCTAGACTTGTCCCCATTAGTATCTTTTTACTAGCCTTGACCAAGTTAAAACCCTTTTCCAATGCAACTGCGTTAGCCCAACCAAATGCAATATCATGAGACTCGAAGATTTCTGCGGTTGTGAACAAATGTGAGTAATCAATATTATGATTTTCTACCTGCATAATTGAAGCAAAAAAATTATAAAAAGAATATGAAATTAAATCATCAATGCTAAATAATAATATTAAATACACAAAATCTATGATATACCTCTTCTACACCATTAGGATTCACTGGGTCCATTTCGATAACTTTTGTACCTTGCTTGAGAAAATAATAATTATGCGTTAGGATTAAAATTTATAAATAATTTGATAAATATATAAAAAATCACCCAAAATAAATTTAAAATTGATAATATTGAATAAATAAATTTAAAATTTAATTTATAAATATATCAATTTTTTTGTGAAATTTATGATTTAATTAAGCCCAACCAACCTCTATTTCATTTTCATTGAGCATACAAACAGGCCCATCATCAGCTTATGGAGCCTCTAAATAAGCCCAACCAAATTAGGGTTAACTCTCCACTCCCCCTACTCATATGAGCCAACTCCAAATTTTAGCCTCCTTTCTTATTTCCGCCGACCCTACTCTTCTTCTTACCATCACTGCTCCAGCTCCGACGTCACAGCCTCGCCGCCTCACCCATTGTCACCGCGTCCGCCATCGTCGTCGCCTCTGCCATCGTCATCCCTCTGTTCTATTCTCTTCTTCTTACCATCACCGGCTCCGGATCCGCTGTCACAGCCTCCATATTCGCCGCCTCACCCTTCGTCTCCGCCTCCGCCATCGTCATCCCTTCCACGTCGGTTTACCTTCGTCGGATCCGTCCTTGGCCGCCTCAGCCTCCTCCGCCTCCGTCGGATCCGCCCTTGCTTCCTCAGTCTTCCGTCGGTTCACGATCCTCAGCTGCTTAAGATGACGAGATTCGATCTTTGACGGAGCAAGACGTTAAAGGGTTGGAAGACATATGATATAAAGGTGGAAGAAAGCTAGGGACTAGTTCAGCTATGTTTGGAATTGGGGATTACTATTCAGTTCTATTTAGTAGATAGTTTGGAATTGGGGATGATAGAATAAGTTTTCTTGTACTGATTATTAGAGGAATCTAGTATAGATGATGTGTAGATGATGTATAGATGATGTGTAGATGATGTATAGATGGTGTTTGTTCATTGAGAAAGGAAGGAGTTCAGTTGATTCTTCATTCATATGTCTTTTAACTTTCTACTAATTGTACCAAAACAGAAGAGTTGTCTCAATTATTGTTGGTTTGGGATACGTTCACTACAACAGAACGGGGATTTTGTCGCAGGCTGCCTGTGACAGAAGACACGGCCTGCAACAAAGCTTGTCGCAGGCGGGGCGCTTTGTCGCAGGCCGGTCGCTGTTTGTGACGGGCTTGTCTCAGGCCGCCTGCGACAAAGGCCTGTCTGTGACGGGCTTGTCGCAGGCGGCCTGCGACAAAGGCCTGTCTGTGATGGGCTTTGTCGCAGGCCGCCTGCGACAAAGCTCTGTCTGTGACTGACTTTGTCGCAGGCCGCCTGCGACAAAGCTCTGTCTGTGATGGGCTTTGTCACAGGCCGCCTGCGACAAAGCGCCTAGGCCTGCGACAAACCAATGAATGACCCCCCTGAAGTTCACGGGCACCATTCACTTCGTCCAAAACTCTCTCAAACTCTCTCTTTCTCTCCTCTCTTTCAACGCCTCCGACAAAGGTTTTCTCCCATTCTGCCGTCCTCCGACGTCCCATAACCCCCGTCCGACGTCCATAGCCCCCGTCTGACGGTCCCAGAGCCTCCTCCGACGTCCCCGACGGTCCCATAGCCTGAGTCCGACGTCCTATAGCCCCCTTCCGACGTCCCAGATCCTCCTCCGACGTCCCATAGTCCCCCTCCAACTTCTAAAACCCCTCATCCAACGACCCACAGCCCCCTCCGACGCCTAAGGCCCCTCTCCGATGTACTGCCGCTTCCACCGACAATCTCCACCATCTCCAGGTGGTAATACAATGTACTCAGATCAATTTTAATATTAAACGAGTTCTTGATTTCATATTAAACTAGTTTCTGATGGTTTCTTTCCCCATATTCATCGTGGTAAGATCATTAGTTCTTGACAGCAGATCGATTTTACGCCATTGATTTAGAATCGACTGTTCGTAAAACAGATCGATTTTCTAAGGTAAGATCACCATTTCATAAACAAATCACATAATCGTTCGAAAATGAACTTTTCATCCTTTTTTTTGGTACAGGATTCAGTTGCCAGGAACAAGGCCAACCGAGCGTGTCTAGAAGAAAACCATACTGGAGGGTCTAGACCTTGGAGGTTGTATATTGAGGAGGAGCAGCGGAAGACAGGTTTGCGACCTACGAGGGGGCAAATCTTCATCAAGTTCTACAGTTGGCCGAACGGTGAACCCAAGAGCGCGCATGCTGGAGCAATAATGGTTAGCAGATTATTGTTAGTAAATGTGTTTGTGAAATTCTAAATTAAGAGGAAAATAACTGTCTTATTGTACATTCAAATTTCAGGATAGTATTCGTCGTTTGGAGGCTGCTGGATGTCCGCGGGAGTGGGGTCCAAATGACTCTCTAGGAAGAGCTCTGAACAAGCCTGAGCACTGTGGTCATGTCCGGATGATGGGTTGACGCTTTACTCAAGCCCTGGTAATTATTAATTATCATAGTCATAATTTAAAGATAATTTAAATTATGCATGATGTTCACTAATCAATTTTGTGTTATTATAGGTATTTGGGACCAATGCAGAGTCAGCCTCAACGGCAACTGGAAGTATTACTTCCAGACAGACTCCAGCTCGTGCCCACGATGCAGCCTACGACCAGCTCAGCTAGAAGCTAGCAGACACTGAGACCAAACTTGCAAACACGCAGACGGAGCTTGCAGCCACTCGGGAGTGGATGGGTCAATTGCAGGACATGGTGCTTACTCTGAAGCAGCAGGTCCAACAGCCATCGTCTGGGTCTGCTCCATCCATGCCTTCTTCTTCTCATGTGCCTCCGGTCATTCCTGCGGTCCAGCCTCGCATTCCTGATTTCAGTGTTGATGAGCTTAGTCAGTGGTATGATGAGAATGCTGGAGATGCATTTTTGGATGCATTGGATCAGGTACTTATAATTACTATATAATGTTAATTTTTAATTTCTGTGTTTGACAAGTAAATGTTCTTTTTGTGTTATTGTAGGCTAATGAAGCTCCTCCTCCTCAAGGCCAACAGTTTGCAGAGTTTCAGGGTTCATGGGGACACTAGAGAGTTGTTGTATTATGTGATTGTACTTTAGTTGTATTGTATTTATCATGTACTCTGTTATTGTAGTTTGTATGAGTACTATATTTGTTTGTTAGGATTGTAGGATTGTACTATGTTTTTTGTCATTTCAGTTATTATGACAATTTAATTAGTTTGTTTCTATTTCGTTTAAGGTATTTAGTACGTTGTTCTAGTTCAATCCGGTAGAAAATCAATAATGGCCCAATCTGTGTGGGGTCAGCCCACGAAAAATCCAGCAAAAAGCAATGAAAAAAGCCCGACGAAAAGCCCACTAAAAGGCAGGCCCACGAAACCAGTCCAGTATGAGGCCCACGAAAAAACGGGCGAGCTGGCCCTGCCGGAGGCCCAAGAAACAAGCAGGTCGGCCCGTCCAGATCCTTTGTCGCAGGCAGTGGTTTGTCACAGGCCGTCTGTGACAAAGCTTGTCACAGGCCGTGTCTGCGACAGGCTGCCTGTGACAAAGTTTGTCGCAGGCAGTCGTTTGTCACAGGCCGTCTGTGACAAACGTTTGTCGCAGGCGGCCTGCGACAAACGACTGCCTGCGACAAACTTTGTCACATACAGAGCCCACGACGAATATCTGTTTGTCGCGGCTCATTTTGTCGCAGGCAAAATCGAACTTCGTCACAGGCGTCGCCTGCGACAAAGTTTGTGCTTTGTCACAGGCCCGCCTGCGACAAAGTTCGATTTCGCCTGTGACAAAATCCCCGTTCTGTTGTAGTGGTTAATATTCAAGAATATAGTTTACTGATGTTCGGAAAATCAAACCAAACACAATATTTACTAACTTAGAATCCGATCAATGGTATTATAAAAAATTTTATAAATAGACTTACCTGAATGATCAGATGAATGTGAACTTGACAAAGAATTATAAGAACAATTTATTCATTCATTCGTGAAGAATCTCTATTTATTAACAAGTTTATCCTATTTTGTTTATGTTTAGGATTTGTGTTATGTAATCCTTTTTCGTTTAGGCTTTGGATTTGTATAATTTTTTTCATTTTTACTAACGCAGTTTGTAACACCCCAATTTTATGAAATGTAAAACGACAACGTGTCCCGGGACAGACGATGACTCAAAGGTTGAAAAATGCAACTTTGACCAACTACTTCCAAATCAACCATAAAACTAGGGTATTAACCGTGAAATCATTTACAACGGAAATGGGCCCAGCGACTTGAGAGCAACCCTCCAAGTCGCCATTACACCGTCTCATGATCCACTGCTCCGGCACACCTTAAGAAACTCCGGTGGTACGTTGCTTGTCCAGGAAATTCCTGCAAAAACTGGTGGGTGGCTCGGGGTCAGTCCATTATCATGAATATTCCGTATAAACATGAATAAACACATTTAATGGAATTAACAACGCAAACCAGTAATTCCACAATCATCCTTCCGTAACGGAGATTACCGTTACCATCTATCGAATGACTTGACACAAGGAATATTAATCCAATATTCCAAACACGACCTATATGTGAAATATTAACACACATAATCACAAGTCAATAAGACATCACATGAGCTATTCCAATAGTACCACACGACATCGAGATCAACTCGATCAACTTTCATCAAACAACAGGCGTCCCCTCTTCCCGCCTAGCTAACCTCTACGCCATC
Organism: Linum lewisii; assembly: GCA_034768395.1. Taxonomy (NCBI): domain Eukaryota; kingdom Viridiplantae; phylum Streptophyta; class Magnoliopsida; order Malpighiales; family Linaceae; genus Linum; species Linum lewisii. Next base: position 15,380,294 of record CM068303.1, read on the forward strand.
ATCGATAAGGCTTACTCCTGAGCCTGTAATAGGGACTTCACAAGAGTCGCTATTCTTCCCGACTACCATGAATCGATTGGGGCTATCAATACCCAACTCCCATCATCCGGTCGAGGCTAATTCCACCCAACTTTTATCATCCGATTGGGGCCATCCGTACCCATCTACCGTGAATCGATTGGGGCTAACAATACCCAACTACCATCACCCGGTAGGAACCCGTATCCATCGATGTTCCCGGCGGAGGACTAGCTAGCGAGGCTTTACTTTCCACCTGTATACACTAGGTGTCAAACATCATCAGATAACATCACGGTTTAACCATAACCGAATCAAACACTATTAGGTATTAAAACCAATGGTTCCGGAAAGATAGAATTTTCTGTAGAAACGACACCTTGTTGTCAAAACCAAGACTTTCCGTCTTAATTTCCAGGTCAGTAGGGGAGTCACTCGGACTACTTAAGTCCCTCTAACCTTAGGCATCATAACTTTATAAACTGGAATTAATGAGGATCCGCGTCACTCATTACTCTGAACAACCAACAAACAACAGTTAGTCATCCAAATCATCAAGGTATTATAGTACCTACAAGTAATAGATTTATAGTTTATATGGATTTAACAATCCATCACGTCATCCATTGGTTTAATTAGCCACCAAAGCAACCGAAGCCACATCGTTTCACAAGCGATCTTATTCTGAGTTAAATCTAACCCTCAGAAGATAGCTGATTTGAATAGGAGTTATGGGTGATATATAAGTCCTCGTAATAATATCATAACAATTATTACGTCATACCAAGGAAATAATATCCCCTAAGGAGTATAACACTTATCCAATAATCCAACACTTCTATTCATCCGATAAATCCAATGTTTCGTGTTAAGGTGATTACCGGAGCTCATTTCCAAAATAAATGGGAATGGGAATACTTAATTAAACAATTTTAGTTAATGAAATGTAAATTAACTAATAAAAATATTAGGAATTTACCCCCTTGAACCAACCCACCTATAACACGAGTCGGTTGACTTGAAGATCGATTCCGTAGCTCGAATCGGTTCGAAATAAGAACTTAAAGGACTTCCGTAACTTCCGGGCCAAATTGTACTAACTGAAAAGTTAGTTGGGCCGAATTGCAATTTTTCCATCTTTTTCCCCAAGTTGCAGGAGACAAAGCCTCCATTTTGGTGAAGCTCCGGTGAAGCTTGGATTTCCCTATTTTTCGCACGAAACTTCCTTTTGAAGGTTGGAAAATATTTCCATACTTAAGACGATGTCGGGTTTGTATTTTCCAAGGGTTGGGCATGTTTGGAACGCTCCGCTACAACTCTCGTCGGAGCTACGACGGTGAGGTTCCGTGGCTCAAAGTCGAAGGCTTGTTGGCTTTTATAGCCGACTCCGAAGCCTCTCGATGCCATCTAGAGTACCCAAAAGTCAAGGTCACGAGAAAGAAAGGAGTGAATGGTCGGTTGTTAGTGTGGTCGACGGGGTAACTCCGTTTTAGCGTTACTCAGGCCAATAATGGAGCTGGAGAGTTGTGAATTCACGGGGTGATAATTTACAATCATCAAAACCCGACAAACATCAATAATATGAAGGATTGGGCTCTTACCGGAACTATAGAGGAGTTGCCGAAAAATAATCGGCGACTTTGGTTTTGGTTCATGGAGGAAGATGATGACATAACGCTGACGTCACTATGATGTCATCATTTCTCAAGACTAAAAATAAATAAAGGATTTGTTGGCGCAGGGATTCAAACCTGTGACCTTTAGGTTGCTGGTTTAGTTCCTTAACCAACTCAGCTAAGTGGGATACTTGACTTCCTTGCAACCATGTTCCATTAACCCTTACCCACCTTCATTTGGAATCTGAGCTTAACCAAATTATAAAACCATTTGATTAACGAGGTCTACCGTATCGAACACTTCACGCTATACCGCAAGAGTCGAGTCGGTCGCTTAACCTCTCGCTCTGCCTTTCATGAGTGAACTTAACTTGTCTCGAAATCATTTAATCATCAAGTTGCGGTCATTTCCCGAACGTATGGAATATAATTCAAAAAAAATTCTGGTTCAGAGATTCGGGGTGTAACACAGTCCTTAATTACTAAAGCAGTCCGTGTTTTACTACATGCAGTCCGTCTTTTACTACACGCAGTCCGTATTAAAGATTATTTTTTATTAAGGGTATAATTGTCCATTTATGTTAAAATACGAACTGCGTACAGTAAAACACGGACTGCAAATAGCAACCCGCTTAAAATTTTTAGAGCTCCTCCTCAATTTAAGGATGTTCAGTTTCCCCGTGAGAGTTCGAATCTCTCAAGCGACGTTTCTTTTCCTGTTTTGATATTATCTCAGCAAGTTCACTTTCTGCTTTAACAAGAGATACTACATAGTAAATACATATATGCAGCTTTTTAAGGATTTTAGACCTCCTTCTTAATTTAAGGATTTTCAGTTTCTTTTGTATTTTTTAATAAAAATATAATATTTTAATGCTAATAATTTATGAACGTGGAGTGACCATCAACCACTTTTTCTTACCTTCATATAAAAAATGTTTTGTATAAAAGTTTTTCCCTCTTTAAAATAAACACACTTTTACTTTAAATTTTTTAGTCATTGATATGAAATCTAATTTCTTAAAATTTTATAGATGCATATTTCGCTTTAAATGTTCACTATGTATTTTAACGGGTCAAATACTTAAAAGGTCCTGAAACTATAGGGCGGGTTACAAACTCGTCCTAAAACTTTAATCCATTACAGAGTGGTCATATTACTATGAAACAGGTTACAGAGCAGTCCTAGTGGCGTCATAAGTGTATTTTTTCAGCCATTTTGACATGTCACTATTGACATGTCATCTAAAAAATAATTAAAAATTCAACAATATGATTAAAATCTAAATCTTAACTCATCTACCTTATAAACTTTGGTTCAAAACTAAATATAGTCAGTTAGATTGATATAATTTTAGATTTGAATCAATTTAAGAAGAATTTTAAATTATATATTTTTGATGATATGTCAATGGTGACGTGACAAAATGGCTGAAAAAGTACACTTATAATGTCATTAGGACTACTTTGTATCCCGTTTCATAGTAATAGGACCACTCTGTAACAAATTAAAGTTTTAGGACTAGTTTGTAACCGGCCCTATAGTTCCGGGACCTTTTATGTATTTGACCCGTATTTTAACCCATGAGCATGTCAAGAACCGTTGCATCCCAATAACTCGAGTTGTTGGGAGAGGGTTCTCAATGGATCTTATATTGTTTACTAACATTCCCGCTGAAGGGGGATTGGAGTTTGTGAAGGGTCATTTAGCCTTATGCAAGAAAAATTGTTATATTGGGGGCTACCGAGATTCGATACCAAGACGTTTGGGTCATTAAAGGCTCTGATACCATGTCAAGAACCATTGCATCCCAATAACTCAAGTTGCTGGGAGAGGGTTCTGAATATATCTTATATTGTTTACTAACAGAGCACATATCTAACTAGTCAAAACTTTATTCATTATGATTATTACTTCTATGGGAATCGATAACACTTTCATTAAAGAAAATATAGTTCTAAAAACTGCATTTCAAAACTCAAATTTGATTGTAATACAATCTTTTCCAATTGTACTATGATTGTTTGATTATACTTCAAATATGAATAAAAAGAAAATAATGATAAAATTTTAAAATTAATATTTATTTGCTAATAAATAAATAACCATTTAAAATGTTGGTGATACCTGACCAATGGGTCGATCATGATCTAGTTTACTATATTTATCAACAATTTTAAGCACAGTCTTGGATTTAACATGTTTTGAAAATACTAGTATTGGTATACTAAAAGTATGTACTGTGAACTAAATTGGCTCCGCTAACAATACTAGTATTGATCCCTAATATGATATAAAATACTAGTATTCATCCCAAAAATACTGCTTCATAAAATAAATCAATGTAACAAACTTTTTCAATACAGTTAGTATTATTAGGTGATTTTTTCGTAGGTGTTTATTAAGTGATTTAAATATGATAGTTTTTGAAATAAAATGAATTTAATAATAAGATAAATCGAGATAGGAAAAAGGAAAGAAATGATATGGAGACAATGATTGAGGATGCACAATTAATACAATTGTAACTACCATAAACAATTAAACAAAAAAATAGAATGGAGGCTTGTGATTGGTTATGTCAAGGGGACGCGTGCGGTTCTGGAGACAACATTTTAACTGATGTCTCCAACGCAATATTGATCTCAACACTCCATCTAATCTAATGGTCATCGCTTTTGTACTTATTCTTTCCAAGTTCTTCATCTCGTATGAATGTGATCTTTTTTGGCCAACTATTTTTTCGGTCGAAAAAACAAGTTGACTAGATAGAGATTCTAATTTTTGGAACGTCGTTTATGCATCGCGGCTTCACCGATGATGACACACTAAATTTTTTATACTCTACTGTCGGTACAAACTCCATACAGAGTGTATGTTATATAAAGGTTGTACAATGTCATACAATGTGTACGAATTTCATATAGAGTGTATACAATTTGTATAAACTATTTACAACCCTACTATATGGAACAAACAAATTGTACAAAAAATAAAAATAGAGTGTATCACTCCCGTACAAAGTGTATACAAACCTCGTACATATTGTACAAAAATAAATACGGAGTGTACATTTCACGTAAAAAATGTATACAGTTCCCGTACAGACTGTACAAAAATAAATACAGAGTGTACAACTCTTATACAACTTGTATAAACATCAATACGAAGTGTATACAGTTTGTATATACTGCATACAAACTGTACAGATTGCCCGATGAGAAATTTGTGAAGAAATTTTTTTTCAGATTTTTTTTCTCCATAATTATAGTTCTAATGACGACAATCACGTGAGTGAAAAATTTTCTGTCAACAGAGGCTCGTGTCATCGGGAAATTTGTAGAAACTTTCCGGTGAGAGAACATAGGAGGAAAATTCAACGAACTAAAATAACTTAGTTATAAACATAAACTAAGACCACATATTAAACAACTAAATCCTAACCGTTAGATTATTAATGTTGTCACCGATGTGGGAAAAAGTCCCTGTCACCGGAACTGTACTCGTCTAGGGGACATAAAAAAACCTTATCATCCTAGAAATTACCATCGCATAGGATGTTGAAACACATATTCAGAGTGTGATTAAAAGCCCTAACAAATACCCCAACTTTTGACTTTCATCGTTAGATCAAAGCTTTTCTGAGATCTAGCAAGCACCACAATTTAGGGCTTGAATTTGCGTCCAACCTTTTCAAGGTTGGACCTGCTTCCAACAAAAAACAAAGGGGTAAAATTGGAAAATATAATAATTAACCTAAAGCCCCCCACCATTCTCTTTCTCCTTCCCCGATACAACTACACTCATGCCGCCTGATTCCAACCACTTTCGAACAGAATCGACCAGCTCAACTACGCCAGCAGCAGCATCAAGCACTCCGCCGTCGTTGTCAATCTCGACGAGGATGATTCCCCTTGTCTCTTGATCTCGTTCAAGGCTTCCTTGAAGAGAAAGCCAGCGGCCCTACCGATTACTCAGTTTTCGGTTACAATTCCGACTCGTTCGACCAGGCCGAGACCAAGTTTGTGTCCGTGTCCGATTCTGACGATTGCATAATCGGTGAAATCTCCATAGTACATTCATTTATTTTTATGTTGTTGACAATTTAACACTGAAACTATTTAATCTTATTGTTAAATAACATGTTCACTAATTATCAACTATAGCTCGTTAACTAGTTAACTAATTTTGATAACTAGTTATCATCTTAAAAAATATTAACTAGTTATCTTAATCTTGATGTTTACTAGTTAACTTATAAGTAAGAACAATATAACTAGTTAGATAACCCTTCTTAACTAGTAATTTAATCATGGTGTTAGCTAGTTAACTAATTTTGATAACTAGTTAGCAACTACAAATCTTGTTAATTAGTTATCTAAATGGTGATGTTAACTAGTTAACTAGTTAAGAATAATATAACTTGTTGACGAAAATTCTTGTTAAAATTGGTCATGAAAATTCGTTAGCTAGTTATCAACAAAATAACATATGAGCTAGGTCAAATAACTAGTTATCACTTCAAAAATCATGTTAACTAGTTACTAGTAAAAAAACACTGTTAATTAGTTATCAGCAAAAAAAAGGCAGAGTAAAATACATGAGATACCATCGAACTTTCATTTTCTTTCACGTTCACCACTTAATTAATTTTCCTACACTTTATACCATCGAATTATGCTTTATGTTTCACTCATTACCACCTTGACTTTTTTTAGATGAAATAATGACGTGTCTTGATGGAATGATGGTACGGTCATCATATATTGGTGAGTCAGTTGCCAACGAGATATTATGCAGCTAAAAAATTAGGCGTTATACCCTTAGATAGCACCAACTATTGTGTAATCCCCAGAATATACACACCGTATTAAAAATACTCAAATAGCTCAACCTATCGTACAACAGGTTTAGAATAGCACCCCATGAGGTTTCGTCCAAATAGTTAACGGAATGTTAGGGTGACGTGTTCATAGCGCCTGGTTGGCATGAATATTAGTCCATCTGTACCTTTTTTTATGACATGTATTTTTTTTTGATGAATCATGTAATTTTATGACATATAATTTTTTTTAATATTATGTGGAAATGGAATTTTGACCAAATTTGAATATATTTTAACTTTAGACTTTTACGTTTCCCAGTGATTAAACGCTCTCTCTCCAGCATGCATCCAACCCAATGTCATTCATCTGCACCTACACATCTTCTAGAATACTCTCACCGAAAACCTTTGCTATAATCGAAGATGTTCCCGGTCTTCTCAGTCCGGTCTTCTTCTTCACCTTCCCCTTTCGTCTTTCCAAATCTCATCTCAGTCTGGTCGTCTTATTCACCTTCGTATTTCCTTGTTGAACATCCTCCCCAACATAAACCAACATTCTGCAGACCTTCTTCGAAAAAATCTCAAGACGAGAAACTTTGATAGAGCGGAGGAAAGCAAACGGTGGCCACATAATGACGCTCGTTCGACCATACATCTATTGACGAAATCATGGTCGGTGGCAATGATTCCTAGGAAAAGTAAGTGGTCCTCATTGCTTATTTCGATTCCACTACATAGGGTTTACAACTAGTCATGACTGGCTGATTGATGGTCGATACCGAAACCCTAAACACTTGTTCTGTATTTTATTATTCTTGTTCGGGGGTCCAAAACCCTAACACCAACAATTGTTTTTGGAAGCTTCTGTATGTGGGTTCCATTGGTAGCAAAGTTGTTTTTTGGAAGCTTTTGAGTGTATGTAGTCGACAATTAATGTAGTTCTAGGGATTAGAGTTGTCTATCGCTTTCTCAGTTTACTACTAACAGAGTATCTCTATTTTTTTTTTGCAGTTTGCCAGATCCGGTGGAGATAGTTGTTTATTACAGAGGCACAATGACGGGAACAGACAGAGGACCAGAGTATATGGGAGGCGAGGCTGTTGAGGCTTCAATATACAAGGATTTCCTTTGTTATTTATAGCTAATCAAAATAGCCACCGAGGAACTACATTATCACACCGTTAAGCGAATGTGGTACGTTGAACCGGGTCTCACACCTGCCAATGGGTTGCATCCCATCAGGAATAATAAGGATGCCATTGCGATGGGGAAAGCTGCTGCAGGCGGTGATGTGTCATTGTACATGGAAGTTGGGCAGAACGAAAGTGGTTTTGGGGACAACGAATAAGAACTCGAAAGGTTAGTGGATGGAAGTGATTCGGAAGCAGATGCTTCGGGTATTAGGGCTGATGAAGGGATAATCCACCTACTAGACGATTCTGATCGAACATCTGACCCAAAATTTGCTGAAGCGATGGCGAATCTCGGTTTGACCAGTTATCGGAGGAAGGTTCGGACACAGTACAATACCGACGGGGTCGAAGTTGACCAGCTTAACGAGGTGACAGTCAATCAGAGTGCACAACAGGAGGAGATAGTAATACTACATGATGGAATAGATGGTATGGAGTTCATGAATGCTAGATCTCATGACGGTCGCTCTAACGCTGACGACGAGCAATCAGACAAACAGTCTGTAGAAGGTTTGGATGAAGAATCAGAAGACGACCCAGTATTCGATCCTAATGTTGCAAGTTCCCTGATATCTTCTTACAGGGCTTCGTCGATGTCAAACCACTACTATGTGGACAAAGTGGATGGTGAGGAGGTGAACTCCATGGCCAGTGTTGAATTTTATGATCCAAGTTGTGACCACGTCAAGCTAGTCCTTAAACCAACATTGTGGTTCGTAAGTCCTCAGCAGTTCAAAGAAGCTATCACTAACTACTCAATAGCGGTGGGGGCTGACATTAACTGGCTTCGAAGCAGTCGTAAGTGTAAGGAACCAATTTGTAGCGAACCCGAATGCAAGTGGAGAGTATATGCTAGTTGGTGGAACAAGGATGAGGCCTATATTATCAAGGCATAATGTTACATATTTCCAAGGTTGTAACACCCATCCCAAACCGACCCGAGTTCACTCGTGGTCGAACTGGTTTGAGTGCTACTTGAAGAACCAGCTTTAAAAGAAAAGAGTAAAACGCAACGGAAACAGAAACAACTCTTAAATACAAGTTCAAAACGAAGGAGGCCTCCACTTAATAAAACTGAAATACAACTGAAATCCGAAATCCGATCACAACCGATCACAAAATCTCAAAACGATTACAAATCTTCCAACCCAAAAGTGTCAACTGAAATCTAAATTTAAAACAATGGTCACTCCACAATAGCTTCCTAATTCTTCACTTCACAACTCCAACCTGCAACTCCTCCGAACTCAACCGAACACCTGAAAAGAGAAACTGGGGGGGGATCAGCTTCCTAATGAAACTGAGTGAACCCACTGGGTCTACCTATGCGCCGAACCTAGCCTAGGAGCGATCCCAACTCCACACACACATCAAGCAACGGAATCTGACACAGCCAGCTCATTTTAATTCCTAACATGATACTAGGCGATCACATAAGCTCAATATCAAATCAACCTCCACAATCCATGATAACAATAGTACACAAGAAATCAACATGCATAAGATCAACATCATACCAGAACTAGTTCTTCATAACAACAAAGATCCTCACTCCTACGGTTCACCATTGACTCACATATATACGATTTAGCATTGCTTCACAAACAAGCAGTTTAGCATCACAAGACAAGTTACCATCAAAGCACACACATGTATACCTCTTCATACACATTCGCACATTCACACATACGCTGCATTTCCTCTTTCAATTATCTAAGTGATCTCACAGGTGCACTCCCCAAATCAATACCCACAACTCATAATCTCGACCATATAACCCAAATCATCAATTCACAAATACAACGATATAACCAAGATCATGAAGCACACAGATCAACCTTACATCACAATACATCTCAACTCCTTACTAACAGCACTTCCACTCACACATCGACCACCACTCACATTGCACAGATTCACAATTACCTACAACGTCAATCATAGACCATTCAACCTCTAACTCACATATCAACATGACAACATGATTCACAACACATCACAAGGTAATTCACAAACACGTCCGAACACACATCATACAGAAAGCACACATGCATCTCAATTCCATTATCTATGTGAGTTCATTAAGCGCCATAAGGAGTTGTTCCCCCGCTACCCCGCTGGCCTGACGCACCTCCCTACCGCATGGGAGGTCCTCGTGCTCCCCTACCGCATGGGGAACACTTCACAATTTCCACAATTCCACAATTCCACAATACCACAATACCACTCCCCATCGGGAGACTAATCTACCAGTCCGTCGGTAGGCCCTAACCACCAGTCCGTCGGTGGGTGAAACACAATTGGGGTAACGTTGGCTCCTTCCAGTTCTATCATTTTAATTCCATTTACCCAATTCCATTTGATCAACTCCACTTTACAAATCCACTACACAAATTACACATCACAAATCCACATCGCAAATCCACATCACAAATTGACACCACAAATCCATATCACAAATCAACACCATGATTCCACCACACAATTCCACGTTCTAGTTCCAAATACCAATTCTATGTTCCAATTCTAGGACATAATTCTAGTCTAACCACAACCGGCAATAATAGATACAATCATAGAATTCATCGCATCCAACCCCATCCCATCTCACATTTTTAGATCAACTACATTAGCTATCATCTTATATCCCAATCCCCACATCACACATCAATCAGCACGCTCATCAAATAGTAATCACAAGACAGTTATCCAGTTTTACTCTCGAGGGTTCATGCAAGACCTAACACATCCTAAGTCCAGTTCCAACTCCTCACTCCCATTCCTAGCCATCTAGTCAACCATACACTCACACAAGTCAACCATACAATCACACAAGTCAACCAACACCACATAACCATAACAATCAAGACAACATCAATTTACCATTTCAACTCTCCTATTGAGCGTTACTAGATTAAACCACATAATCTATCTAGTTCACATATTTCATCTAACACGATTCCTAGCCACAATTCGACCAATTCTGACATCCTCATTCATCTCAACCATTTACCATTCCACATCCAAGACTCCAACCTTATTACAATAACCACAAGGCACAGACTCAATCACCAACACACACAGCATCAATTTCATTCAAATCAATCGTACAACCTCAGCTCAACTAGCTCATGCATTCAAAACACCCAATTCCATTCACCAATTCCCCTAACCAATTCCATAAGTCAATTCCACGTACGGTTCTATTGTCCACTTCCACGTACAAATTCCCTTACCAATTCTATTAGCCAATTATAAGTCATAAGTCTACCACCTTAAACACATTAACAACCATCTTCACACACAACATCAATTCTACCTAAAAGGCACGTTGCATAATTCATACATCAACACCAAGCATCATCTCAATCCCAACATCATGTAAACCAACACAATCCAAATCATTCAATAATCCCATATCACACATAACCACACATCACAAGACATTCAACGCCTCCCACGGCACAAACAGTTTAAGGGTAAACGGCTAGCTCACCGGCCACCCCCACCTGCAAGTACAGGGGAAGCCATGTCATGAGTCGTAGGGTTACCCTCCTGTACATCCTTCATTGGACGACCCCACATTGGTGGAGCCATCCACCTGTTCATCAATTAAGGGCGACCCCACATTGGCAGGACCACCCCCTGCAACCACAAACTGACAATAGCATAAAATACACAATTGTCATGTTCACAGACCCGTCCCTCCTATCACTCCTTACTAGTTTCGATCAATTTATCATCCATGTTAATCAATTCCCCCAATCAAAATCATCACAAACAGCCATCAATCATAAACCAATCCATCAATTAACAAACATCCAACAATCATCAAAACAGCATATTTCACAGAACAATCAATTGCAGAACAATTTTCCCCTTTTACTCTCTTTCAATTTCATGCAAGGCCCTACATTCTTCTAGGTCTGAATTGTAACTCCTCACACTGACCAGACTACCTATTGTACGCTAAACCCTCACCTGACAAGAAGACGAGGCTCTAAAACTCTTCTAGAAACCCGAACAGCCAAGCTCTCAGACACCAAAAACGTAGCTATTCTCCTCTTCACCGACAACAGCTTACTCCGAAATATCTAGAACCTCCAGGTGCGATCTCTTCCTCTCATTACCACAAAACTCATAGCAACAAACGGATCACCAATCGGAGCTCTACAACTCTCGGAATCGAGGTTTGAAGTTTTTGAAGATTTCTGGCTCAGTCCCAAAAACGTAGCTCTTCCTTCTTCTACTGACAACACCTCGATTCGAAATACCCAGAACCACGAATAGTGATCTCTTCCTCTCGTCGCCACGAACCCGTAGCAAGAAACGGATCGTCAATCGGAGCTCTACAACTCCCGGAATCAAGGATTGAAGCTAAGGGGTTTTTGGTTCGTCAAAAACGAATTTCGGGGAAAGAGAAAGAAGGGGAAGTTATGAATTTCCGTGTAAAATCAGCCTTTTATAGTCTGACCATGATACACGGTGTGTATCATGATACACGGCGTGTATTGTAATACACAGCCGTGTATCGTGGTCTGCCCACATTGACAATTTTTTTCACGTACTCTCTTGCATACTCGACCCGACTCAACTATGAACGTCCCGAACTTCGATGGAACCTCAAGAACATTGTTTCCAATGTCTAAACCATCCAAACTCAAGTTCCAAACCGTTCGGTTGGGCGGGGATGTTACAAAGGTTCTGCTAGGGACGGTCCTCTTGTTAACAGTGAACAAGTTGGGACCTCACAACCATCCCCGCCACCAGCTACACAGCCAACCCAACCAGAGTAACTTCCCCAGCCAGCATATTGTGTCTACACCGTGTCCACTTGGAGGGCTATTTTGTGTTGCTATGTCCATGCTATCATATGACATAGACGATTGTATTTGTTTGTGTTTTGCATGCTTTGGAACATACCATTTTATTTTGTGATATGATCAGACAAACTTATAGATCAGTTATGTTATTTGCGTATGTATGTGAACAATCTGGAAGCATGAAGGTTTGTGCAAAATGTGAGGAACTCTCTTAAATTGTTTTGCTTCTTACTTCTCAGAAAGTGGACAAATTACTACATCGAATGGTTTTTAACTACAACAATCATGAAAACAACCACGAAACATACCATTACAATTAGGACATAACTAATTCGACTATCTAGAACCTCAAGCTTCTATGCTACTCTCGATAACTCACGCCCAAGCATTGCATCGTGTTGGCCACCTCCATGTTCTAGCATACTCTTCAAGCTACGAACCATCTTAGTGGCCTCAGTTAGAGCTGATTCAAAATCGTTGAGTTTGGCAGCGAGTTCGACGTTCCTGATCGTAAATTCATCCACAGTTCCTGTCTCAGCTACTCTAGCCCGGTCTTGTGCCCACTTGAAAAATCCACAGTCTGACTTCTTGTCATTCCAGTACGGACAACGATAGAACATTCGACCAAAATTGTTGGGAGTGTCGGCTGTTTTCAATACCACCTCTCGCTTATGATGACATACGAACCCATCGCTTGCAGAAATCTTCGAGGACGAAGAAGATCCGACGGCGGTGTGCTCAGAGTCCATTACGGACGGGAGTTTGAAGGAGGCGATTTCGGAAAGTATGGAGGGTAAGAAGTTGGAACTCCCTGGAATTAAGCCGGTGACAAAGATGGAGCGCGGCGATGAGAGATAGTGCGGTGAGAGAGAGGGAATGTGGGGAGAGAAAAGTTTCGAAGGATGCAAACTAGGGTTAAGGACAGGGGCGGAACTAGGATTCAAACATGCACTAAGCCGAAATTAAAATAAAAATTTTCTCTCTACATATATTGTGCTAGATATATTTTCTGGCTTCACTGTGTGATGTTATTAATCACTAATTTATCGTGACCAACATCTTTTCTATAAATTATTAGTATTCCTCTTGACCAAATGAAAATTGGATGTGCCACCGGAGATTTTTTTATTTGAATAATTTATCATCAATATTACATTCTTACTCATTCATTCATAAGTCGTAATAAAATGATTAGCTTATTGAGCTATCTATACATGTCTATGAGATATTACTATAAGATAAGAGTATAGTCGTATAATTAATATGATTGAGTCTATTGACTATATTAGGTTCTTTTAACAACACAAAGTTTTTTCAAATAGATTTGGTTTTCAAATCGTCGTATTAATATAACACTGAGCCTAATTTAAAATTTGCACTGAGCCGAATTCGAAAAAATCATAAATTTACACTCGATTTAAACGCTCGGGACTGAAAGTGGGGTGAGCCGGGGCTCGGCCCGGCTCCCCCCTACTTCCGCCCCTGGTTAAGGAGAGAGTTCTTAGATATTATAAGGGGGGATTAATTAAAAAATACAACACCCAAAAATATTAAATGAAATTCCACGTCACCCAATAGCCACATCATTAGAATCCTCATCAGCAAAAAAACCCAGTCATACTACTCCATCATCCTACGTGGCAACTATTTGGACGGAACCTCATGGCGTGCTACAAGAAATCCTGTTGTACGATAGGTTGAGCTATTTGAGTATTTTTTAATATGGTGTGTATATTCTGGTGATTACACAATAGTTGGTGCTATCTGAGAGTTTCGAACAATATGTTTTGAAAACTTGACACATGAAACCATTTAAAATACAACATTTCAATTTTGTGGTTGCATAATACCTTGTTGGCAACTTACTCAACAATAATATGTTGGTTGTACCATCATACTGTCAAGACATCATAATTTCATCCAAAAAGGGATAGAGTGGTATTTGGTGAAAAGAAAAGTATAGTTTGATGGTATAAGGTGTATGAAAATTAGTTGAGTGGTGAGTATGAAAGAAAATGAAAGAGTGTTAACTAGTTAACATGCATTCGCCGGAAAAGTCGCTGGAGTGTGGTCGATCACGGAAAGGTCGCCATAGTTGAGCTGGAAAAGCCACCGGAGACGGTGGTCGGTCGCCGAAAAAGTCGTTGGAGACCGGCGGCCCGACCGGTAGGGCTGGGATTTGGTTACCGGTTAGTGGTTGCACCGATTTACGCGGTTAGTGGTGTGGTTTTGGTTAGTGATTTTGGGAATTTTGTAGTTAGCGGTTTAACCACTAATCGCGCGGTTAACCATTATTTAACCGAACCAACCACGTAAATAAAAAAACTAAGTAATTCCCAAATGGGCTAATCGACTAATCCCGTCTTCCACTCTTCCTCAATCCTCCCACTTCCCAGACCCTAAGTCGAAGAAAAAAACCTAATTTTCCTAACTCTTAAAGTCAAACCTAATTTCCCTATATGTTTATTTTTGCTTTCTTTGGGAGACATTTTTAAACTTGTAATGCGTATCGCATGTTGAAATTTGGATATTTTTGAACTTATGGATTTAGACTCGTGCAGTCGTGGTTATTGGATTGGATTGGACATTTTCAAGTTAATATTGACTACCAATGGTTCTTAGAAACATATGATATGCTGAATTTTTTAATTGTGGTGAACCGCTAACCTAACCGCATAAATGCGGTGCGGTTATTGTTAACCGCAACTCAAATATGGTTTAGTTAAGGTTAGTGGTTTTGAGAATTTTGTGGTGCGATTAACCGCAAGGTTCGGTGTGGTTAACCATAACCGCACCGACTTCCAGCCCTACCAGCCGGTCACCGGAAAAAAAAAGAGTATTTATAAAGAAAAAATTAAATTAGGTGTGAATTGTCCCAAATAATCCTAGCATTCTAGACCGTTAGATTGATAAAAAAAAGGTGAAAATTGGTAAAAGAATGATCTAATGACTAGAACAAAAGATGGGATGAAATCCAACTCTTGAAAAGATGGGATTCACATTTCTTCCACGATTTTAAAGCATGACTTATATTAATTGCATGAGTTCCTTTAAAATATTTGGTAATAAAGTGGCGGGGATAGATGATCTAACGGCGCTTAGCCTCGTCGGTCTGACATCGCCGTTATGTGACGGCGAATAAGCAACATACCATCCTTAGCTCTCTCATATTCTCTTCCGTCTTCCCGTCTTCTTCTTCTTCTTCTTCATAAATTCTTTTTTTGGTCCTTTTTTTCCTCCATCTGAAAGTTAACTTTTCTCATGCAGCAGTAGCAATACAATCCAATCTTCCCCTAAATTTCACTTCTCCTTCTTACCTTTTCCTTTTCTTCCTTGTTGAGATGGAGGCTCGCGTCAAGCAAGAGATACTGGATTTCCCCAACCGCCCACTCGGACCTAATCGAGCTGCTGCTAGTAGATCTCCGAGACCCCCTCCTTCCGTCGTCATTGATATCAGTAGCAGCGACTCCGACTCTGAGTCCGAGAATGGCCGCCGCAATGCCCGCGTCAGTAGTACCAATAATGGCGGTGGAAGTTCGGACTACAAAAGAAGGAAGTTGAACGAGTCGGGAGTGAAAGTACCAGATAACTTATTGTCCCCGCTTTCTGAGACTCCCAGTGCCTTGGCGGTGGTGCGGCCATCGGAGCCGATTGACAACGGAAGTCTAATGGCGAATGGTAAGAACTCCAAGCAGTTTTGGAAAGCCGGAGACTACGAAGATGGAAACGTTGGCAATTGGGAGGTTTCTTCTGGTAATTAATCATGCACTTCCTTTTTCTTTCTTCCGTTTCCTTTTCCTCCAAACTTGTTGAGTCAATTGTTCGAAGAATACCTTCTATTTTATCTTTGTTTATATTATGGCAACACAAGTAAGCCATTTAATTTTCTATTGATGGATAAGATCAGTAATGGATTGGAAATTATGCGCCATGTTTAGGAAGTTGCTTTTGCTGAACCGTGATATGGATTATCTTTCCGCGTTTAGTCTCATTGTCGAGTTATCCTTAATCTGTGTAGGTGGGATGGATCATGTCAGGGTTCATCCCAGGTTCTTACATTCCAATGCAACCAGCCACAAGTGGGCTCTTGGAGGTAAACCCTGCTAGCCACCTTGAAATGATTTTCCGACTATGTATATACTTATTTTAGTTTGCTTGAACTTTTTTGGAACCTGTGTGCAGCCTTCGCGGAACTTTTGGACAATTCATTGGACGAGGTAATGCTGCTGCTTCTTCTTAACTCATGTATCACTTGTAATTTTCTTTGTTCTTCGAGTTAATTCCTTACATTGGAGCGCAGGTATGCAACGGTGCGACACTAGTGAAGATAGACATGTTGAAAAACAAGAAAGATGGAAGCCCGATGATATTGATTGAAGGTATTTGTCTTTTAGCAGTTCCTACTAAATGTTCATTGTAACCTTACATGCTTTTGTTGTTGGAATTTTTGCCGGAGGTCTGCTGTGAATTTTTTGTCTGGAACTGCAATGTAGAATTAGTTTTGTGACAATTTAATGTCTGCTGCTTGCCATAAATATATCTATCACTAACTTCTGTTGGATTTCATATAGAGAATTATCATTTCAATTAGTCAAGACATTGTGGTTTGTTCTTATCTTTCCTTTGATATGTACTCTCTCTTTTTTTTTTCCTGTAATTTTCCGTTTGCAGACGATGGGGGTGGGATGGACCCAGATAAAATGCGAAAGTGCATGTCCTTGGGTTTCTCTGCAAAGAGCAAAATGGATAGCACTATTGGACAGTGTAACTTTCTGTACTTTGTTGAAGTTTTTCGATTCTTCAGTTCTATAAGAAGCTAAAGCTTCACGTTGAGGTGTAACTTATTGTCTAATGAACGAGGAATGAGTAAGTTCGCCTTTTTATCAGATGGAAATGGGTTCAAGACTAGTACCATGAGGCTTGGTGCGGATGTTATTGTATTTTCTCGATGTTCGGGTCAAAATGGCAAGAGGTGCTGAATCAACTTCCTAAGTTACTGCAGTAGATATGTTGTTCATTGCTTCTGGATTGGTTGTTGCTTTGTTACTGCTTGCTGACCTTCTTCTGTCGATTGAAAGATACCCTTCTTCATGCAATCCATAATCTGGTGCAGTAGGTGCTGGAGACCCCCCTGTAAAATATAGTGAAGCCATGAAAACAGGGGTAGACTGATAGCACTGCCTGCTGTTGTTAACTATTAAATTTGTTTTTTTGTTAAATTACTCTGATACTTGATTACTATAACAACGTTAAATTCATCGGATAACTCGATCTGTTCTCATTTTTGTTCGGAAAATTGTTAGTGATGTCGTTAAAAAATGATAGAGGACACTTGTGTAACTTGGAGAAAGCAAAACCCTAAAGTTCTTTTTGTCTCCAACAATGAAACGCAATATTGGGTGTTTCAAACTTCGAAATCCCTCTTTTCGTACTTTTCTCAATGTGATGGTTTTGCTTATGGAAAGAGAACTTAAAATCAAAAGTTTTGGTCTTATTTTATGCTGTTTGAAGTAATCTGGCTTACTCTCTTTTATTTGCAGACCTACCCAGAGTATTGGACTGCTATCATACACATTCTTGCGGAGTACAGGAAAAGAGGATATTGTAGTTCCTATGGTAACTACTCAGATTACCTATGAATGATTATTTCCACATTAATATGCATATTTTTACCAAACCATTCTTGTACGAGAAATACTAAGTAGTTTCACAATTAAATCATGTTGGACAAAAGGTCAGCACATCTTGACCTTCTGAACATATCTCTACAAGTTGAACTGATAGACTAACTGTTTGGTAAGACTAAGATAGTGGTGTCTGGCAGCCTTAAATGTTCTACAAGTTGAATTTTTATTGTTCAAGTCCTTGGTCCTTGATCTGGGTTTGCTTTCTAGTTCTTGCTTTGCGGAGAGTCTTAATTGCAACTATTATCGATGTCATGCATTGCTAACTTTTCCTATCTTATTAATTTATATGGAAAGCTTGACTATGAAAGAGAAGGACGAAAATCAAAAAGGATTGCTCGACTTTCTGATGTTGATTGGACAAGAAATGTGGAAACTATTCTTCAATGGTCTCCATTTTCTAGTGAGACGGATCTTCTGCATGAGGTGATTTTCTCCGGCACTTTAATCATTGCATTAATTCACATGGGTAGAAATGTCTGTCTAATTCAACTCTGTAGAAAGAATAAGTCAGAATAGGATGTTTTTTTATTCCTAATATTATATTGTTTCTTAGTTAGGAAGTTAATATCTTGTAGGTATCCTAATTAAGGTAGGAAACCTATAATTCTGCTATATATACCTATGTAATCAGCCATGAGTCAATGACAGAAATCATAATTACTTTTAGCCACCTCTGCACCGATTGTGACAGAGAGTATGGCGTCTAACCCCGACCTCTCTGGAGGTCTCACCATACCTTCTTCTTCTGCCACCTTTGCACCGATTGTGACAGAGAGTATGGCGCCTAACCCCGACCTTCTCTCCGGAGGTCTTACAATACCAAAACTCAACGGACGAAACTACCTCCCGTGGTTTAGATCAGTACAGATGTTTAGTATTGGTCGAAGCAAAGGAGGATTTCTAGCCGGTGCTACTGCCAAACCTGATGTTGCCGATGCCAAGTTCGAACAATGGGATAACGATGACAACCTTGTTCGCTTTTGGTTGATCTCAACCATGGATCCGAAGATCGGGAACAACTATCTACTACATTCTACGACAAAGTCAATCTGGGACCATGCCAAGAAGACCTACATCCTGCCTTATTGGAGATGTGCTTACTAAAGCTCTGTCTAAGGGGATGTTTGACAATTTTGTGTCCAAACTTGGGCTGGTTAACATCTACACCACCAAGTTTGAGGGGGAGTGTAGAAAGAATAAGTCAGAATAGAATGTCTTTTTATTCCTAATATTATATTGTTTCTTAGTTAGGAAGTTAATATCTTCTAGGTATCCTAATTAAGGTAGGAAAGCTATAATTCTGCTATATATACCTATGTAATCAGCCATGAGGAATAACAATCAATGACAGAAATCATAATTACTTTCAACAAACTCTTCTGTACCAAGGACATGAAATGGTTCAGTTTGTTTGCCATGTTCGTGAGGTGGTGGCAGGAGTTTGGAAAGTGATTTCTCAGTTTAAGTGATGGTTTATTTGAAAGCAATCTATGAGCACGGATACATGATTTTTCTGAACAAGCTTGTTCCATAGTCTGCTCTGATATGATTTTTCTGTAGAAACTGTGGCAATTCACAAAAGCTGTTGCGGTGTAACTGTAGTGACTTTTTATGTGTTTTCATCATGTTATAATGACGATCTTTCTTTGTTCGTATTTATTTTATTTTCTCTATAGTTGGATATGTTACCAGATCATGGGACACGCATAGTAATCTACAATCTTTGGGAGGATGACGAAGGATTGTTGGAGCTTGATTTTGATTCCGATGCTCATGTATGTTTTCTTGTGGATCTATGGCTTTTTATGCTGATGCTTTATTGGATTTAGCCACAATCCTTCAGCACGTGTATATTTTCTTTTCTTCTCCTTATTCTGGCAGGACATACAACTTCGAGGTGTTAATCGAGAAGAGAAAAACATACAAATGGCACAACAGTATCCCAATTCTAGGCACTTCCTCACCTATAGACATTCTTTAAGGGTATAAAATCTGTATCAATTCTCTTTTTGTCACTAGTAGTGATTGAAATATAATATTAACTTCCTTCTTAAACTTGTTAATGCTATCTTTGGATCAGATGTTTGGACTAATGTCAATAATGTGTTCTTTCCTGTATGCATGCCATATCTTTGTAATTTTTGTGTGTGTTGCCCGCTCTCTCTTTGTAGTTTTCGGAAAGTTGCTTAGAAGTTATGAGTTAAGGAGGGATCACAATAGAAATCTGATTGCATGTTAGGGAGCTACTAATCTAAAATCTAATATGTTTTATCATGCAATGTCATTTTTGTAGACTAAAATCATATTCCAAATTTTGAGTACTTTCATCATTTCTATTGTATGTTCATCGTGGTGAGAGGATACATGTTCTAATATTATGACATAACAGAGCAAGTGAAGTTTGAGAATTTTCTCGTTCTTTCACAATAATTTGTTTGTTATCAACATGCTTGACCTCATTGATGATTCGTGATTCCAATTTTCAATGCCAGAGTTATGCTTCAATTCTCTATCTCAGAATTCCTCCTGGCTTCCGAATCATCCTTCGGGGAAAAGATGTTGAGCATCACAATATAGTAAATGATATGATGATGTCTGAGGAGGTGACATATCGGCCACAGGCTAACATGGATGGGGTGATGAAGGACTATAGTAGTGTAATATATCGTACTTATCATACACCACAATGTATTGAATGTTTGGATTGGTTATACCTTGCTTATTGGTTGCTATGTTCAAATCAGATGACTGCTGTTGTTACTATTGGATTTGTTAAGGATGCAAAGTTTCACATCGATGTTCAAGGGTTCAATGTCTATCACAAGAATCGACTTATCAAGGTTAGTTTGTCATTACATGAGAGATATGAATCTTCCATGCTTTCTTGATTCTGTTGTTAAGCATCCAAGTATGTTTGCTTCGAATCCAACCTTGTAGAGAATGACTTTCAATTTTTAATCCTTGATTTAGCAGTTTGTTCAAAAGTCTTTTTTACCATTAAACTGTTGATAGATTGATGGGTTTATTCAAGCTTGTGCTTGCTTCTCATCAGCATGTCCTGTTTCTTCTTCTCTACTTTCACGATTCTGTAACTGATATGCTGTATTCAGCCATTTTGGAGGCTCTGGAATGCTGCAGGAAGTGATGGGCGTGGAGTTATAGGTAGTTTTTTCTACTTCAAGTTTCTGTCCACAAGCATTTAATAAAGTTCAAAACTGTAGCATCCTTTTGTCGCCCCCTACTCTAGGTAGGGTAATTAACTGCAATTTCTGATTTGGTTTTATATCTTGTTTGTAGGTGTCTTGGAAGCCAATTTTGTTGAACCAGCCCATGATAAACAGGGTTTTGAACGTACTACTGTTTTGGCAAGGCTTGAGACTCGTTTAATACAAATGCAAAAGAATTACTGGTTTGTTATTCTTTCTTCAATGTGCGTGTTATAAACAGTTTGTTCTGTGCCAGAGGATGGCTGAGACTAATGCTCTGAATACTTGTTGCTTTAGGTGTTCGAACTGTCACAAGATTGGTTATGCTCCCAGACGTAATAAGAAAGCGGGAAGCGAAGAAACAGGTAACTCAGAATTCCACTAAGGTTTAGTTCATGTGTTTGTGTGTCCACAGAAACCCATTTTGCACTGTGTAACTGGGTGTTTGAACCGTCTACCATCATTTGGACCTGGAGTTTATTGTTTTGTTCCAGACCACCTATCTTCTACAAATGCTAACACAAACTTCTTGGGCAGAAACAACTTCCCCACGTGATCAGAACTTGGGAGGAAAAGCATCAGAGAGATCCGGGAAAGATGTGCAATACGGGGAGCAACATTTTTCAGGGAAAGGAAACAATGTAACAAGATCTCAAGTTAAATCTCGAAAAGTAGTGGAATCTTGTGAACCTTCATCTCCCACCAAGGATGCGAATAAAAGTAACACGCGTTACTCATCCCCTATGAAAAAAGCAAGTACAAGCACTTCTATCAGGAAATCTTTTGCTACAGATTCGTTGCATGAAACTCGTTCATTCACACGCTCAGGAGATGCAAGAACTCGCAACGGCTCTAATCTAGCTGGTGAATCTGTTCCACCAGCCATACGTATCCAGGAGAAGGTAGTTTCTCTGTTATGATGTCATCTAACTATGTATATGTAGACCTGAATGGTTGGTTTGGCTTGTGAAGAGGCATTGACGTCCATGCTTGACTGTGAGGATCATATCTTGATTTCTTTGTTTGACAAGCTTTTTCACCCTGAGTCTTCTGCAGGTAGGTGTCAATAATGTATGTGTCGATGCAAATGCCCAACCACATGTTGATACAGATGCTAATGATGAGCTAAAGCAAGAGATCCGTGAACTTAAGGAAAGGTTAGCATTCTTCTCAAGCTTGGATGGGATCTCTGTGCCCGTTTGCAGTAATTTCCATATGACGCACAAATGTATTGTAGATTGGAGAGGAGGGAAGCCGACCTTCGATTGATGAGTTTGAAGTGCCAGAAGTGCAGCGTTCTAAAGACTAAGGTAGATGTGCAGCTGTTTGTGGTACAAATAAGATGTGGATAATGTGGGGTTGCTCTAATTTAATTATGTGTGGGTCTGGTGTGGTATGTTCAGTTGGATCAAGCAGAGCAGAAGGTTGAAGATCTGAACAAAGAACAAGAGAGTTTAATTGAAATATTCTCGGAGGAGAAGGAGAGGAGGGACAAGGAAGAGGACAATATGAGGAAAAAGTTGAAGGTTACAGCTGATCTCTCAATCTCACTCTTATCTCTCTGTGTTGGTTCTACCCAGGCTTAGAATGAGTACTGATGAGTGTGGTATTTGATATGTGTAGGAGGCATCTAACACTATCCAAGAATTGCTGGACCAAGTTAAGCTGCTGGAGAAGATTAAATCTACGTCCAAAAAGTGACAAGGATGATGACTTGACCTGGACCCGGATGAATACTCCAAGGCAGGATGTTGTGTATAGATTCGAGGCTCAAACTAAGTATAGCAGCAGCAGCAGCAGCAGCGTAGCAGTACAATGATGCATCGATCAGTAGTTAGTAGAATGAGTTATTACTAGAGAAGAATAATTTTGTTCATATGTGAGATTCATTGACATAGGAGATGCAGTTAAATTGTACTGAAAAATGTATTCTGTTATAATTGAAGCTCTAGCATTAATCAAAAAGAAAATTGTGGCAGTAGCCAAGTTAATTTCGATACATAATTGAGGTGTTTTATTGGTCATTTTGGGCATCATGGACGAGAGAGAGAGATGCTGCCAAAGTAATGGAAAGTGGATGGGACTCTCTGAATAAAACCTTGTGTGTACAACATTGGTTCTATCGTCCAATGAGTGCCTGATCCAGTTCAGTTGATTCACACCGTTTAGTCATTTTGTCAAGTTATTTAACTTTCAGACCATTTTGATATTTTCCTTTTGAAACGGCTTTGTCAACCTTGTACAGCTCTGTTTGCATCTCTGAAACATTTCAATGAATTCCCAAACAAACTACTAACTTCTCTCTCAAATTTGTCTCTTCCTTTCCTCACCCTTCATTCCTCACCCACTCCCTTTCTCACTAGTCGGAGCTCCAATCAACAGGGTCGTTACCAAATCATCTCTTGCCATGACTAATGCTCAAAGGTTAGCTACTCTGGAGGCCACTCGAGCTTACACACTGAGTGGTTTGACAGACTGGACCATATGCAGCGTTTGATCGACCTGCTGAATCCTTCATGAAACTAAAATGAGAACTATCAACAACCTCCAGAAGGGGGAAGTGGCATCATGGGAAACCGACCCCAAGACCAATGGCGGCTCAACTCCTTCCGAGGCTAGACTTTCTATATTTCTCGGGCACCGATCCTACAGGTTGGATCTAGAAATGTGTGGAAGAGAAGTTATTCACCATCCACGGAATTGTGGCCAACCAACATGTTGAGCTAGGTTCACTATATTTGGAAGACAAGGCTGATCTATGGTTTCAAGGATGGAGTGTTGGGAGACCTGTACTACCTTGGAAAGAGTTTTCATCTGCCCTATTACAAAGGTTTGGAAATCCTGCACTCAGCAACATCATCAGGGATTTCAACAAACTCAGGCAAACATGTAGTGTCTTGGACTACCAAGAGAGATTCGAGGACCTTAAATCAAGGATGTTGATGTTGAACCCTGTTTTGCGGGAGGCTTACTTCGTTTAGAGCTTTATCAGTGGTCTAGACGAGGAGATACAACCGATCTTAATGATGCAAGCACCACCTAACTTGACCACTGCCTTCCTGCAATCTAGAATGGAGGAAACCTCCATGGAGAAAACTCAAGAGCCAAACTAGATGGCGGCATGAGTCTTCAGCTCAAAAGAGACCATGCAAACAACTCAACGATCCCAAGTAAAAGCACATTCCTCTCCTATATATGTGGAGAAAAGTATTTCTATGGCTATTTATGCACAAAGAAACGCCTGCATGCATGTGTTAGAAGGGGAAGTAGTTGATGTTGACCAGGAAGATAGTCTTGGAGATGGGGAAAATGAAGAGGTTGAACATGAGGAGGTGGACAAGGTCTTTATGCAAGACATGTGGGGAACTTCCTCTAGTCATGCCGTCAAACTGAAAGGCAAGGTGATGTGACCAAGAGCTATAGATGAGGCATCAACCAACAACTTCTATAAGGAGATTAAAGAATAAAAAACAAACCCACAAACAGGATGGAATAGGAGTGGGACCTTTTAGCTAAAGAGCTATGAATCATAATTAAGTATCAAGGTGAATGGTGCCACAGACTTGGGAATGATAACCTAATCCAGATTGAACACAGTCTGCTTAGTGTTAACTTCTGACGCAGGAGCATGTCATGTCATCAACAATAGTCACATGTGTGATTACTCAAATTATTAATTTAACATATATTTTTACTAAATATTCACCCAAAAGTTACACAATACCTACCTCACATACTATACAACCTATTTCGTAGACCTAATTTTTCGTCACGCTGAATCCACAACAAGCCTTGAACCTCTGATAATAACACATTCTGATATGATTTGACGTGTATGCTCCCTTGTCAGAATTTAATGACAAATGGACTACATTTGTAAAAAAATGAGCTAATTATCAAGTTGGTCAAAGACAAAATAATGAGAAGAGAATGAGCATTTCATACTACATGTGATCATCGAGTAACTTATTAAAGCATATGGGGCAAAATATCATTATACCTTTTAATTTTTACAAAACTTATAAAAAGTTTTGCTCCTAGGTTCCAGGTGTAACACAATTTGTCACTTGCTCAGTCCATGACTCAATGAACTTATGAGTCCAACGAACATGCGATTCAATGAACTTGTAAACGTGATGAACTCATGACCCAATGAGCTTATTGTTTGTGAGTTGTGACCCGATAAATTCACACTAACTCAACCAATCCGATCAATGACCCAACCAACTCATCTGCGTGACATCTCTGCGCGGAAGGATAAGGCCAGCCGGCAGATGCGATGTCAGCACGTTGAGGATAGAAGGAGGTTGGGGAGAAGTGTTTGGTGTGTTGCGCTACGAACGGAAGTGAATCGATTGAACACCAACACACCCACACAAGCTAAAGGAAAGGGACACAAGGATTTAACGTGGTTCGGAGAAAATGTTCCTCCTACTCCACGGACGGCAGCCAACAAATAAATCCACTATCTTGAGTGATTACAAAGAGTAGGAAGTGGACACACACTCTCCTATCTCTACAAGAGTTTCTCTTAACTCACAAATGTCTAAGAAGACTCACACTCACTCTCAAATGGATGATGAGATTGATGATCTCTACACCATTCTACCAAAGCCTTTTATAGGCTCACACTCACATTTAACTCACCTAATCAATTCAATCACTCATAGATTTTATTAATAATTGACACAAACAGACACAATAATGAATTGTTGATGTTTGTGTAAGCAGTAGTTGATGCAGCTGTTGTACAAATATTGTATTTGTATGTATGTTTATTTATGAATTATGATGATGAGTTAATTTTGCATTCAAAATAAAGTAATAATAATAATAATAAAAGACAATGAAAATTGGGAGATGAATAAATGAAAACGACGGAAGGGGAAGAAACAAAAACAAAAGGGATTAAACATGGAATGAAGGAAGGAGAAGAAAGAGTATAAGGTATTGTTTGTTTGTTGCTTTTTATAAACGATAACAGTACTTTCTTTCTTGTTCCTTCCTTATGTTGATTTTGTCTTCTTCCTTTGGTCTGCGGCATCAGCAACAGTTGAGCTTGGAAATCACCGGCACCACCACAGCCTTGCAGTCCTGCCCAGTGTCCCCCCACCCAAACAAAAATGCTTACATATTGTGTAGCAGAGAGAGAGAGAGAGAGAGAGAGAGAGAGAGAAGGGATAGTATTAGTAGCATTCATTAATTTTCGTCTTTCTTCCTTTCTTTTCTTATGTTTCTTACTGGATTTCTTTTCAACTTTTATTTATACATACAAATCTGTTGAGTTTCTCCGACGAGTTCTCTGCTTGTTTGATCAGTTTCGACTAAACTGAAGGTGAACACAGCGAAGAGGGAATGAACTTGACTTCACCGGACAAGATGAAATTCTATCAGTTTCAATTGGGCTTGTTGACTGGGCCGAATGTGAATGGCCTTCAATGTATTCAAGCCCAAATGATATGAGAATGGAACTGAGAAGAGCTGATGCTCTGTTCTGCAGTACCAACACCTTCTTCTTAGTCGATTAGCTTGACAAACTCAAGCGTGTTGCTGGCAGCTAAATCGGTAGAGTGAATGCAGTAAGTAAAAAGACAGTCACACCAGGCTTTTTAACGTGGTTCGATCAGTGTGACCTACTCCACGTCCCAAGGGATAACCACTTGCTTGATTACACCCAGATTTCTCCCCGAAGTCTTATATAATTCTATCTACCCAGTTCCCAACTGAAGATGAACTATATTACAACTCAAAGCAAGTTCACGGCTTGATCACCTTCACTCTAACTCTCCCCGATATTAAACTCAGTGAATTGACAAATTATTCCATGTTGTTGCGGCTCTTTAAGTAGCCTTATGGAAGTAGCCGTTGTGATTGAGATTTTCTTAATTGATTCCTTATTCTTGAAATGGCAATGACACAGCTTGATTGCAGGATCCGGAGAGCAATCCATTGCTCTTGAAACGATTGATTGGGGCCTGTTTAAGGAAGGTAGCAGACTTTCCATTTCAGCTTCTATTTGATCTGTCTTTGTGGCTTCTGCTGATCTGTCTCTACACACAAATCAACACACTCGATCAAGTGTAGTAGTGTAAATCAGAACTTGAACCGAACTGAACTATTTCTTTCAACAATCTCCCCTTAGTTAGTTGGTGAGAGATTGATTCTTTAAGATAGAACTTTTGTAAACAAACAAGAGAAGTTTTATTTTAAGAAGAGGAGCTGACATTTATTGAAAAGCAGAAACATCAAACGACACGAAAAAAAAGTGTTGAAATGAAAGACAAAAACAGAAACAACGGAAAACAAACAAATACAATCAACGACTAAAACTGCTCCCCCTCAACAAAAGCAACATGTTTCTGAATCTCCCCCTCAATCAATGTCTGCTACGTCTAGAAGTCCATATCCGGATCAGAGGCATACTCAGAGGCAATCGGATAGGGACTCCACAGAGTACTAGGAACACCATGAGTTGGTGGAATATTCTCCCCATCAGAGTTAGATTCCTCATCTGAGTCTATGCCCGAGGTGAATGCCCAGCTGGCTGGTGTCCAGAGGATGTGGCAGAGGACATGCTGAGCTCGGAATTGCATCACCACATTTTCTTCAGTGAGCTTGAGATGAAAGGAAAGACCAAGTCGAGAGAGCAATGTGGTGATGAGCGGAGCAAAAGGAAGGTTACCTTGTGAGAAGTCACTGCCTGCTCTTACCATATGAGTAAACATAAGATGAGCGTAACTGATTGGCAGGCGGTTTACTGCATGATGCAGAATCCAGGTATCGAGAGCAGTGATTACCTCTCTGTTCGTAGTTCGAGGGAAGAAAACTCTAGTGATCAGAAAGTGTAGAACATGAAGATTGGCAGGAAGCTGAAAGGTGTTTGGAGGTCTTCCTTCAGGAAAGCGATCACTAGTAGGATTGTTTGTCAGAGTTTGAACCGCAGAGATCGGTTCAAAGTCGAAGATGGGAAATTCATCTTCAGAACTCAAGTGTAGCCCTTGAGTTGGAACACCAAGAACCTGATGAAGTAGTTCAGGAGTAACGAAAAGTAAATACCACTACAAAAAAGGTAGTTTAGCGTCGGTTAGACGCGCGTTATGGCGTCGGTCACCGACCGACGCTAAATTTAATAGTGTCGGTCGATAAAACCGACGCCAGATGTGGTGACGTTAATATTTAGCGTCGGTTTTAGGTCGACCGACGCTACGGCACAGACCGACCGACGCTAAATATGCGTTCACATCACAAAAAAAAAGCTGCAGATGCAGCTGCAGCTTTTTTCTTCTTCTTCCCTCCTTCTTCTTCCCTCCGTCTTGCATCTGCTTCTTCTTCTAGCCTCCTTCTTCTTCTTCTTCTAGCCTCCTCCTTCTTCTTATTTTTCTTCTTCTTCTTCCCTCCTTCTTTTCTTAGGAAAAGGTGGAGCGGCGGCGACGACGGTCTTGGAAAAGGTGGAGCGGTGGCGGCGATGGCTTTGGAAGAGGTAAAGCGGCGGCGGCTTGTGGAGCGGCGGGGGCGACGGCGGCTTCTTTGGAAGAGGTGGAGCGGCGGGGGCGGCGGCGGCGGCTTTGGAAGAGGTGGAGCGGTAGGGGCGGCGGCGGAATAGGTGGTCTGTCGAGAAGCATCTAGGAGGAAGAGTGTGGTCTACCTTCAGGTTAGCGTAAAACTGGAAAACTGCATCTGGATACACCAAGGTATTTGGAGGATCCCTTGAGCGAAACATGGACAGCCAGCCGATGCCTCCCAGAAAAGGAGAGAGATTGATGTCGTACTTGTTTAGATAATCAATAGGCACTGAGACAGAAGGAATCAGCTCCTTTTGCGTGATCAGGAGCTGATAGTGCCATCTATGACTCACATCTTGGAACAACAGATTTGAGGCAAAAACATGCCTTGCAATGAAGTTGGAGGCAGAGGGATCGAAGCGAATGAGATCAGACATGATCTTTGAGACAACTTGAGAAGGACGTGAGAGTAAAGAAAGGACTGCTTGAAGAGAGATTGTGATGAAGTGAGGAAGTCACAGAGCAACGAAGGGGTTTAAAAGGAGTGAGAGCCGAGGAGTCAGGAGGGAAAAGATAGAAGGTGAATATCCTCTTACCAAAGAGAGGAAAGAAAAAAAAGAAATTAAAATCTGGTGTCCAGATCTTGAGCATCTGACAGGGTCATTAAGCCAAGTTCCCTTCGATGAAAGGAAAACCTATCAATGTTTAGGGATTTTGTGAAAATATCAGCCAGTTGGTGCTCTGTGGGGATATATTCAAGTACAATTTCCTCATTTGAAACCAGATCTCGAATGAAATGGTGTTTAATGTCGATATGTTTGGTTTGAGAATGAAGAATTGAGTTTTTAGTCATGTTAATTGTACTTGTATTATCACAGAAAAGAGGAATTGTGTTAAGAACAAACCCGTAATCTTTTAACTAGGCTTTCATCCAGATAAGCTGTGTGCATCCACTGCCTACAGCTAAGTACTCGGCCTCAGCAGTGGATAAGGCAACACAAGCCTGTTTCTTGTTGAACCAAGAAATCAGAGAATCTCCTAAGAATTGGCACGTGCCTGAAGTGCTCTTTCTATCTGTAAGACTCCCAGCGAAGTCCGAATCAGAGTATCCTAAGAGAGTGAGAGAGGAGTGTTCAGAGTACCAGAGTCCTAGTTCAATGGTGCCTGAGAGGTACCTAAAGATTCTCTTAACAGCAGTTAGGTGACTAAGTTTAGGGCAGCACTTGAATAGAGCACAAACTCCTACACTAAAAGCAATGTCCGGACAACTTGCAGTGAGATAAAGCAGAGAGCCAATCATGCCCCTGTATAATTTTTCATCAACTGCAGTCCCAGAAGGATCAATGTCAAGTTTGACTGAACTACTCATAGGAGTAGGACTTGATTTAAGAGAGCTAAGTTTGAACTTATTAAGCATGTTTCTGCAGTATTTTGACTGGGAAATGAAGGTTCCTGATGGAAATTGACGAATTTGAAGACCTAGAAAGTAATTCAATTCTCCCATTAGGCTCATCTCAAATTTTGATTGCATAGCAGCACTAAACTCTTCACACATCTCCTTATTTGCTGAACCAAAAATAATGTCGTCGACATAGACTTGCACGAGAAGAATGTCATTTCCTTTTAACTTGTAGAAAAGTATTCTATCAACACTTCCTCTAGAAAAGTTTTGGTCTCAAAGAAAGGTACTAAGTTTATCATACCAAGCTCTAGGAGCTTGTTTTAATCCATAAAGGGCTTTATTTATAAGAAAAACATGATTAGGGAGAGAGGAGTCTTCAAAACCAGGAGGTTGATTAACAAAAACTTCTTCTTTAAGATCTCCATTTAAGAAAGCACTCTTAACGTCCATTCGAAAAAGTTTGAATCCATTTAAGCTGGCAAAAGCACAAAGCATCCTAATGGCTTTTAGCCTGGAAACAGGTGCAAAATTCTCATCAAAATCTATTCCCTCTTCCTAACAGTATCCTTGAGCAACAAACCTAGCTTTGTTTCTAGAAATATTACCATGTTCATCAGTTTTGTTTCGAAAAACCCACTTAGTTCCTATAATAGTTTGATCTATTGGTCTAGGAACTAATTTCCAAACATTTGATCTCTCAAATTGGTTAAGCTCATCATTCATAGCAAGGATCCAATTTTCATCTTTTAATGCATCTTTGTAGTTCTTTGGTTCAATGAGAGAAACAAAAGCACTATGAACTGATTTTGAGCGAGTAACTAAGCAAGTATTAATATCACCAGTTACCTGTGATGGAGGGTGCCTCTTGACAATATGATGTGGTGCCAAAGGCTGATGTTCTGAGTTTTCTGTTGTATCATTGGTGCTGGAAACCAAAGGCAATTTGTTTAGCTCTGAAGATTGCTTTGCTGCAGATACCATCTGTTTTTCAGTCGAATGTTCAACAGAATTTTCTTCGAACAGATTCCTCTTCATCTAGATCTTGCGGCTCATCTTCACACATAGACTCATCAAATACCACATTGATGGACTCTTCAACTTTGAAGGTCCGTTTATTATAAACTCTAAAGGCTTTACTATGAGATGAGTATCCTAAGAAAATTCCCTCATCAGATTTTGCATCAAATTTTCCTAGACTGTCCTTTGAGTTTAAAATGAAGCATTTGCATCCGAAAGGATGAAAGTAACCAATATTTGGTTTTCTTTCTTTTAAGAGCTCATAAGGAGTCTTTTTAAGTTTGAGCGAATGAGTGCCCTGTTTGTGACATAACAGGCAGTGCTCACTGCTTCTCCCCAAAAACTTTAGGTAAACTAAAATCATTTAGTAGGGTTCTAGCTATTTCGATAAGGGTACGGTTGTTCCTCTCAGCAACTCCATTTTGCTGAGGAGTCCTAGGGGCAGAAAAATAATGAGTTATACCATTTTCATCACAAAAAATTTTAAACTCATCACTAGTAAACTCACCCCCATTATCACTCCTAATAGACCTAACTTTTTCATCTAATTCATTCTGAATTTTCTTAGTGAAACTTTTCAGTTTTGACAAGGTTTCATCTTTTGAGCTAAGTAAATAAATCCAACAAAAACGAGAGAAATTATCAATGAGTACAAAGCAATAATATTTTCCTCCCATGGTCATAACATTTGCTGGACCAAATAAGTCCATATGAATGAGTTCAAGAATCCTAGAACTTGAAATATTATTTTTGGCTTTGAAAGAGCTACGGGTATGTTTACCTTTGACACATGCATCACAAAAAAATTCCTTCTTGGAATCAAGCTTAGGAAGTCCTCTAACTAGATTCTTTCTACTTAGTTTACTTAGAACGCTGATGCTAATATGACCAAGTTTCCTATGCCAGAGAAATTGGTCTTCTCCTTTTACAGAGTGAAGACAAAGTTCAGACGAATTATTGATCTTATGAAAGTTTACAAGATAAATATTTCCCTTCCTAGCTCCTGTAAACAGGATTTTGTTGTCTAGAACTCTTTCAACATAACAGGCAAGGTTGTTTTCAAAGATAATTCTGTTCTTTTTGTCACAAAGCTGACTGATTGAAATTAGATTATGTTTGAGACCTTTAATTAGCATAACTTTATTCAGAACAACATCATCTCCATTTCCAATACTACCAACACCAATGATTTCGCAAGAACTATTATCACCAAGAGTGACAGTACCTTTATTTGTGTAAGTAAAACTTAAAAGGAGATCTTTGTTACCTGTCATATGATGCGACATCCACTATCAAGTATCCAATAGTTCTCATCAGTATTAACTTGATAGCAAACCTGCATTAACATCAATCATTTGGTTTTTGGCACCCAGATTTTATGGGATGCCTTCTTTTGAACAGAACAAAACCTACTAATATGTCCCTTTGTATGACAGTTGAAACAATAATACTTATCCGAATTTCTGGTAGTAATTCTGTTAAAATTTTGAGGTTCAAAACATCTATTTCCTCTAGTCATCTGTTTCAGCTGTTCACGAAATCTCCAGTTATCTATAACAAGACGTCTAATCTTACTATATTGAATATCTTTCTTTTCATTTAGATCACTTATGATATGTGAAAGTTCTAGGTTATGTTGCTTTACTCTTTCACATTCACTTTTAACCTTTTCTAGGTTTATTTCAGCAGTTGCAGCAACATTTTTTAATTCCAAGTATCTTCTCTTTACATTCATGAACTCTGCTGAATATCAGATATAGTAGACTCAATTAAGTTTGATTCAATTTCACTATCAGAGTCTGTAAAGTAGTCAGAAACTAATACCTGGTCAGTTAAAGGGATAATGTCCTATGTCGGCTCATCTGTGATTGTCATGAGAGCTTTGTTATCAAACTGGTCATCATCACTATCATCTGAGTCATCCTCATTGTAGCTCCAGGTGGCTTGGAGAGCTCTTTCCTTCTTCAGTTGAGGACATTCAGCCTTTACGTGACCCTGCTTTCCACACTTAAAACAGCCTAACTGGTTGCCATTACTACTACTTGGTTGCTCTCTCTTACCTCTAAAGAGTTTGCTGCTACTACTCTTTTCGTTACTCTTGTCATATTCTAACTCCTTACTCATGTTCTGATAATTAAACTTCTTTCTATCTTTCCTGAGTTTCAAGAGTTTGCTGACATGTTTACTTAACAAGCAGGGCCATCCCGTGAATTTAGGAGGCCCTGTTCGAAATTTATTATGTGGCCCTATAAAATGACAATTTAAACCCAAATTATTTGGGTTACTCTAACTTGACTTGTTTGGCCAGATATACTAATTGGTTTGAGACAATAATAATTCTCATTTACGATGGGGATCTACTACCATTAGAACACCCCTTAGTGTCCTCATATTAGGACACCCCTTATAACCATAGGATTAGAAGGTAAATCTAATGGCCTAAATTAATCTGGACAAAATAGTAATTTGAAACTCCTATATATTCTAAATCATATTAGGGTTTCAACGTAAGATATTTGTCGTTGATGGTGCTTTATGCTGGGCTTTCGAAGGTCCAAGTATTCCCACCAGATCATAAAAAAACTAGAGAATGATGAATCAATATCAGACCTATTTCTTAAAAATTTTCTTTCCTTTCTTAGGTATCTCCCTTAGACATAAAAAAGATCATTAAAAAAGCGTGAGCCGTTATTAA
Organism: Linum lewisii; assembly: GCA_034768395.1. Classification (NCBI taxonomy): domain Eukaryota; kingdom Viridiplantae; phylum Streptophyta; class Magnoliopsida; order Malpighiales; family Linaceae; genus Linum; species Linum lewisii. The sequence goes on from CM068303.1 coordinate 15,414,279, forward strand.
AACATTATAAAGTTGATGATTCCCACCAAGAATTTGATCGCCGGGTCACAAACCCTAATTCTATTTTACATCTCTCCCTCCAAAGCTCCTATCGTCGTGCTCTCTTCCCACCGCCGCCGCCAGCCTCTCCACCGCCGCCAACCGCTTCAGCCGCCGCTAATATCATCGCCGCCCCACCACGACTCGCACGACCTAGCCCCGCCGACTTCTGCCTCACGATCCGGATCCGCACGGCCCAACCCCATCACCGATATCACCACTGCCGCTTGCCGCACGCTCAGCCACAACAGATCTTCACCGTCACAAGCCCAACCCCGCCTCCTCGCTGCATCAATCTCCCCGAATCAAACCCGGCAGTTGATGGCTGCGGAATCGGTGGTGTTGGATGGTGAATTGGTTGATGAGTTGATCGGAAGAGAGGAGAGAGAACAGGTCACCGGTATGAGAAATAGAAGGGTGATCAGATTTCGTTGTTGGTGGGGAAAATTTTAGGCGGCTCGGCAAACAATTCACTGCCGAATTTTTTTTTTTTTGGCAAAAAAACTGCTGCTAGAGGGATTCGAAGACTGATGCTCTTGGTCCGGCCAGTTATAGCATCGGTCGGACAAGAAAGGATTACTGCCGATTTGTTTCTTATCATCTTTATTCTTTAGTTATGTTTATTTAGGTGCAGTAATCATCGTATTGGCGATGCGAGGCCATTCATTTTAATTTGACTTCTTGCCTTATTTGGTTTGATGGGTTCACAGTCTGTGGACAAATATCAAATCTTATTCCATTTACATAAGTCTATATGATTTGGTAGAATATGGATCCTGGAAATCAATTTTGAAACTCTATAGATTACATTGGGTCTTCTCTTTTGATCATGGTTCAATGTTTTTGTTTACCTAAATCTGTTTATGCACCTTCCTGATTCTTGTTTCTAATTTGGTGAATTAGAACATTGTTCCATATAGCTACTTATGGAACATAAAATTGATATTATTGTTCCATTTTCAATTTGATTCAAGATTTTATGTTCTTTTGTGTTCCGATTTGATAATAAGGAACAAAATCGATTTTCAAAAAGTTCCATTACTTTTAAAATGGATCACTGTTCTGAAACAATAAAAGAGGGAACTGTTCCGAAATGATAAAAGAGGAACTGATTCGATACAATTTCCACAAAAATGTGTTAGAAACTAATCTCAAATAAAAATCACCGGAGATACACAATAAAAACCGTCGAGCATAGAGAAGAAGATGGAGAAGTAATTAAAAAAAATTAATTTAATCATAAATTAAATGGAGCAAAAAAAGGAGCAAAAAAGGGAGCAAAAAGGAATAAAAAATCAGCAATTTAACTGCAAATTCGATTAAATAAAATAAAAAATAAAATATTTAAAAATCTGCAATAAATAAAATATTGAAATTACCCTTATATCCAATTAATATTGGCCTTCAGATCTGTAAGATTAAATCCTACGACCCTAAGAGGTGTCCTCATATGAGGACACTTTGGGGTGTCCTAATGGTAGATTTTGCCTTTACGATGGTATACACGTCCGACTTTGTGCCCACCTTGACTTACCCAATGTCATTCCAAGACTATATAAAATTTATTAACAACTAAAAAAAATTGAAAACTAAAATAATATGTGAAGTATAACATAATATCATATCATATTTATATATTTAATAGTAAATTTAGAGAAACAATGATAGTAAAATTAGGAAGACCACTTCAAAAAGACAAACAATGTTGAATAGAACAAAAAACTTAGTTTGATTTTGTCAAAGATGAGGATTGAACTCAAGACCACATAGAATAAAACAAAGATTTAAGCCACTAGACCACATCTACATTTATGTTTGCTTTTTGCACAATTTATTTATAATATGTATTTTAGGTGTTTTTACTTAACCCGAAAATTTTTTAGGCCCCCGATATTTTGAGGCCCTGTGCTGGAGGGCCGGCCAGCACACCCTCAGGGCCGAGTCTGTTAACAAGGCAAGTTCAGAGTCATCATATCCATCCAGATTTTCTACCTCAGTTTTCAAAGCTATAGTTTTTTTCTTTTGATCATCAGTGTTCTCCTCTCTCTTAATATACTCTTCATGAGTGATTAAGGATCCTATTAAATCATCAATATTCATGGTGGCCAAATCCTTAGACTCTTCTATTGCTGTGATTTTAGGTCTCCGGATTTTAGGAAGAGACCATAAGATTTTCCTTATTAAGTCCTCATTGTCATATTTCCTTCATAGACCATCTAGCCTATTAACTATACTTTGAAATCTGTTATACATAGCTGAAATAGACTAATTTTTAATCATGCTAAACATTTCAAACTCATGTTTTAACATGTTAATTCTAGATGTTTTGACAAGAGATGTGGCCAAATCCTTAGACTCTTCTATTGCTGTGATTTTAGGTCTCCGGATTTTAGGAAGAGACCATAAGATTTTCTTTATTAAGTCCTCATTGTCATATTTTCTTCATAGACCATCTAGCCTATTAACTATACTTTGAAATCTGTTATACATAGCTGAAATAGACTCATTTTTAATCATGCTAAACATTTCAAACTCATGTTTTAACATGTTAATTCTAGATGTTTTGACAAGAGATGTTCCTTCGTAAGTAATCTGCAGCTTATCCCAAATTTCTTTTGAAGACTTACAGCTAGATACTGTTAAATTCTTCATGTCCTAAGGCACAATACATTATATTCATAGCTTGGGAATTCAGTTGTACCTTTTCGAAATCCTCATCATCCCACTTATCTTCATCAAGTTTAACTTCCAACGGCCCTTTCAACACAATCCGCCACAACCTAGGGTTGATTGTATTGACGAAAAGCTCCATCCGATTTTTCCAATAGCCATAGTGCATCCCTTCAAACTTGGGTGGACGATTTTGTGAGAAGCCATCTGCGAGGAACGTTGTGCTTTCTCGACTCATTCTTTATGCTATTCTGCGAGAGAAGTACAGGGACAACAAAGAATAAGAACTTTAATAAGTTATTTTAAGGAGAATTCTCACCTGCGATCGATACAGAAGATCGTTTGATCTGATTTTGTCTGCACCGCGCTCTGATACCACTTGTTGAGTTTCTCTGACGAGTTCTCTGCTTGTTTGATCAGTTTCGACTGAACTGAGGGTGAACACAGCGAAGAGGGAATGAACTTGACTTCATTGGACAAGATGAAATTCTATCGGCTTCAATTGGGTTTGTTGACTGGGCCGACTGTGAATGGCCTTCAATGTATTCAAGCCCAAATGATATGAGAATGGAACTGAGAAGAGCTGATGCTCTGTTCTGCAGCACCAACACCTTCTTCTTAGTCGATTAGCTTGACAAACTCAAGCGTGTTGCTGGCAGCTAAATTGGTAAAGTGAATGCAGTAAGTAAAAAGACAGTCACACCAGGCTTTTTAACGTTGTTCGGTCAGTGTGACCTACTCCACGTCCCAAGGAATAACCATTGAGAATTATGATTCGAAACTTCGAATCGGCTGATGTGAGACTTCCTTGATTACACCCAGACTTCTCTCCGAAGTCTTATATAATTCTATCTACCCAGTTCCCAACTGAAGATGAACTATATTACAACTCAAAGCAAGTTCACGGCTTGATCACCTTCACTCGAACTCTCTCCGATATTAGACTCAGTGAATTGACAAATTATTCCATGTTGTTGCTGCTCTTTAAGTAGCCTTATCGAGGTAGCCATTGTGATTGAGATTTTCTTAATTGATTTCCTTATTCTTGAAATGGCAATGACACAGTGATAAGAATTTTACCAAGGTCGTATTCCACGAGGTCCTCTCATAAGCTAATACTAACAAAATTCATGAACGGTCTAAACATTTGAAATTGAGTTTTGGTTTTGAAAAAGAACAAATCAAAAGCATAAACAAACACAGTAAAATGACAATCGAAATTGAGCAATTGAAATTGAGATTTTCTTAATTGATTTCCTTATTCTTGAAATGGCAATGACACAGTGATAAGAATTTTACCAAGGTCGTATTCCACGAGGTCCTCTCATAAGCTAATACTCACAAAATTCATGAACGGTCTAAACATTTGAAATTGAGTTTTGGTTTTGAAAGAGAACAAATCAAAAGCATAAACAAACACAGTAAAATGACAATTGAAATTGAGGATCAAACAAGAAAAGAAAGGAGTTTAGCTTAGCAAGGGGTTTCTTCAAGCTCAAGGTTCATGAAAGCTGGATTGAATCTCAAGCAACGAAGTGTAAACTAATGACCATGCAATTCACTCAAGTAGAATCAACGAACTCTCGCACAATTGACTCTCTACACCTAGACCAAATGCACCATGCTCTCGCTATGTGAACAAAGGTAATGGAGTGCCTTAACTTGCTCAATGAAATGCCACAAACTTGCATTCTATGCTAACATTCATCTAACACAAGGTAAATGATGCAAGACACTCTCATGTCAATCATAAAACACTAGTCTAGCAATCAAAAGGGTCTTTCAACCTTCAAATGAAAGAAAACCAAATGCACACCAAGTGTTTGATAAAATGACAACAAGGAAAACAAGCTCAAAATGGTTGCAATTGTATAATTCAATCTCTCAAATCATCCAATTACAATCCTACAACCTTAGATCAACATCAATCAATCATTCTCATGTATTGAAAGACATAAACAATACCAAAAGAACAATCAAGCTCTAATGGCTACAAAGCACAAGGTCTAGGATCATCATCTTACACAAATGGCTAAAAGAAACTCAATCCATACAATCAATCACCTATCCTAGCTTGATCCATCCCCCACTAAACTAAACCTAAGCTTAGCCTAGCATAACCATGGAAGAAACCTGAAATTGAGTAGAGGAGACCATCCTTGCTTCCATGGAGGATCTTCCTACTTGGCTCTTCAAGCTTCAATCCAAGGTGTGGAAGACTTTACTTAGATCCTTGATTCTCAATTTGATCAACAAGGGAGGAGGATGATGAGATGAGAGAGAGAGAAGATGATCGGCGATGTTGATGAGAAAATGAGAGAGAGTGAGGCTGTGTGTGTAAAAATCAGAATGAATCCCCCAATTTTCGTTCGCTGCTTTCTTTATATACTGCGCTGGAATTGCCTGGTATTTTCGGCGAAAATAGTGTAAGATTTTCGCCAAAAATGTCTTTGAAATCCCCGAGCGGCTGTGCAATCCTTCATATATTTTTGGCGAAAACTTCCCTGAGGTTTTGCCGAAAATTTCTTCACAAATCGGAAGTCCGCCTTCTGTGATTCTTCTGTTTGAAAATGCTTAAGGTTTTCGGCGAGAACTTAGAGTTCTCGCCGAAAACTTCTTCAGTTGAAGGGTGCATTTATCTCAATTTTCAACGATCATATCTCCTCCGTCCTAGCTCCGATTGACCTCCCGTTTGATCCTACGTGCTCCTTGTCACCAGTACTTCAATGCCAAGACCTGAAAATGCAAAGAAAACAACTCCAATAGACATAGAATTAGCCTCAAAGTGGCAACCGGGCAACAAAAGGGCACTTTGCATAAAGCATCCATAAAGGCCTATAAATCATAGCAAAATGTGATCAAACATGGGGGATCCCTAGGCTAATCGAGGACTTATAATGCACTAAATACGATCACATCAAATTCCCCTACGACTAAGCTTTGCTTGTCCTCAAGCAAATGAATTAGAAAGCATCCAAGTTCACAAATGACAAGATCGGTCCCATTGAGGTTCAAGCAATAACAATTTGGCTTAAACTGTTCCACAAACAAACTTAACCTACACATGTAAGAATGTCAACCAAATAAGTCTAGAACTCACTAATATCTGCACACTTCAAGTAGTGGTTAATTGGGATACAAAAAAACGACCACGACAACACCAACTCTAATTAAAAGGACTTGAACTCGGGAGATGGAACGATAAGGCGGGGGTAGGAGAATTTTTGAGAGTGATGAGTGACCATGATGTGGCTATCGACTCGACTTCATCCGCTCTTTACAAACTCGGGCGTAGGATCCAGGGCTACATTTGAGAACTCTTTTCCTTTTCTTTTCTTTCTCTTTTCTTTTTCATTTTTTTTCCTTCTCTTTTTTTCTTACTGCATACTAGTGCTCGATCCAACACTTCACTTAGGTGTTGAACCTGCCTAGCTCACAGCTTTTGCCTTTGCTAGTGCTCAACCCGACACTTCACTTAGGTGCCGAGCTTGCCTAGCTTTTCTTTTCTTTCCTTTTGAACATTTCCTTTTGACATTGGCCACTTGATCCTTAGCCCCTTACAACTTCCACACAAGATTTTGAATTGGATTCCGTCTAATCTCAAGCCACAATCACGAGGGATTAAAAAGGTGATGAAAAACATGGAAAAAGGGGTGAAAATTCTGATTGCCTTCATCATCTTAGACCGGTGTTATCGAGTGGTACAAAAACACGTATCAAACCAATCAACCAACATACAAGAGTGATAAAATCTCTGTTCTGGCCTAGACTCATTTGATATTAGCTCTAACACGCTGGTTATAGGTTCTAAGTAGGACAGTCTAAACGTCATTGTGAAAGCTTGAAGTCAATTAAACACCAAAAGTCAAGAACCGAATGATTCTACCATAGAGGAATTCGACATTCAATCAAGATCATGCAACTCATCAAAGCATAGCCTTAGATCTCTACCACAAATAATCACACCAAACCTCAAACTCCCCTACGACTAACATGAGCATTGTCCTCAATGATCAAGAGAGAGAGGATAAGGTGGAACGAAGTTACCGCGTTGGTAGAGAGGAGCATAGGACGTCAAAGTAGAGGAAAAGTCCCATGACGCACATTGTGAAGAGTGATCCACCTAAGTGCTTGCCAACATCTTATTCAACGAACTAAAACAACACAAAACAACACAAAAACATAAAAGCGAAAAGGTAAGGATAACATGGGGTGCCTCCGATGAAGCGCTTCTTTAACGTCTCTAGCTAGACGAAAGCACAAGGAATAAGCTAAGTAAAACCTTCCCAACTCATTAGACGTAGAGAAATCGGTCAAGCGGGAGGCTACCCTTGACTCATCCCTCTATCTCTAAAAAACCTCCCCCCTTGAAGTCGATGTCATTACCTTCGCATGGCACACAAAACTTGAATTGTACCTTACCGACTTCGGGTGGAATGAGCATGGATTTTCCGGATGGTGAGGTAGGAGCAACGGAGAAGGGACCAAACCACTTAGAGCTGAGACTTTCATCGGGTGGCTTCTTAGTCTTGCTCGTCTCACCCATTGGTGTGGCTTCCTTGCCCTTCTCGGTGACTTCTTTACACCTTTCTTCTGAGACTTGGGTGGTGTCTTCGGGAGTACGAAAGGTGGAGTCTCCTTTACTTCATCCGTCTTTTCCTGCACATCACTAATGGCAAACAACTCCGCAAGACTATGACGGACAAGGTTAGTGCTACTAGTAGCCGAGGTAAGCTCATGCGGATTCTTAGGATCATGGTGACTAGCATAAGACAAAGTAAATTCCATGCCATTTGAGCGGTCAAAGATCATGCATTCATTGTCGACCCTAAGGGTGAGTCTACCACCATAGACATCAATTAAAGCACGAGAGGTCGCTAAGAAGGGTCGTCCAAGAATCAAAGGCACATCGGTACCACCCATAGCATCTAGAACAACAAAATCCACGAGAAATTCAAAAGCACCAACCTTAACCAACACATCTTCAACAATACCACGAGGGGATTTCATGGACTTATCCACTAATTGAACATTCATGAGGGTTGGTTTTAGTTTCCCTAGGCCTAGCTTCTGAAACATGCAATATGGCATAACATTGATACTGGCACCCAAATCGGCTAAGCATCTACTTATTGCATGCTCACCAATAGTGCAAAGAATAGTAAAACTACCTGGATCCTTAAGCTTCTCCGGTGGTTGCTTAGAGAGAATGGCGGAGCATTGTTCGTTGAGCTTTGCCGAAGTTACATCCTTAAGCTTGCGTTTGTTGGTGAAGATCTCTTTCATGAACTTCGCATATTGAGGCATCTTAGTGATTGCTTCTCCAAAAGGCATTGTGAATTGCACCTTGTCAAGAATCTCAACAAACCTCTTGAAATCTTTCTCCATGGAATCCGGCTTCAAGCGAGAAGGATAAGGTGGTTTAGGCTTGTACGGAGGCACAATCGGTGCGGGAGGAGAGACCGGAGTAGCACTCTTCGTAGCCACTTGAGAACCAATCTTAGTGGTAGTCTTAGAAGCTTCATTAGCCTTGGCTCCATTATCTACTACTTCAATCTTGTCCGTGTCATCATCGGAAACAACGTCTTCAACCAAAACATAGTCCTTATCTTGAGTTCTCACGGCTTTAGGTGTAGGGTCTTGGACTTGCTTACCATTCCTCAATGTTACCATCATAAGCTCCTCGGGAACCTTGGGGTTGACCTCGGTGTTGGAGGGTAGAGTACCCGAGGGTCACTCCGAGAGCGTCTTAGCAATATGACCCATTTGATTCTCCAAATTTGCAATTGAAGCCTGTTGATTCTTGATAAGTTGAATCATTGCCGCGTTGGTATCCTCTTGCGATATTGAAGAACCGCCCTCTTTGTTGTGAGGTGGTTTGTTGAATCCGGGTGGTCCATCACCTCTATGATTTTACATTCCTGGCGGGGTAGGACCTTGGGGACCTTGATTTGGATGTCCACTTTGATTCCATTGATTTCCCCCTTGGTTCCCTTGTCCTTGGTGACCTCCTTGAGTCCATTGACTACCTTGGTTTTGGTTACTTCCTTGAGACCATTGGTTGTCTTGATACCCTCTATAACCTTGGAATCCTCCTTGATTTCCTTGGTTGTAACCCTTGTTATAACCACTACCTTGACTCCCTTGGCCTTGGTACCCTTGGCTAGACTTGTTGTATCCACCACCTTGGTTCCAAGGTCGGTGGTAGTTACCTTGGGGGCTGAAATTACCATGGAATCCTTGACCTTGTGCGAAGCTTACCTCCTCATTGTGCTCGCCTTGATCAAGCTCAGGAGTGGCGGAGGGGCAAGCACTGACATCGTGGCCCTGACCCCCACAACATTCACAACAATATATTGAAGCCAGTGGGGGATTACCAACATGAGAAGATGGAACCTTAGAGGGGTGCTTAGGCATGGTTAGGTTACTTACTTGAGATGCCATAGCATCGATCTTAGACATGAGGAGCGCAAACATAGGGTCATCTTCATCTCGGTGCCCCGGTAACTTAGGCTTCTTCCCATAGCTAGACGAATCCTTTGGTGCATCAATACTTATAGCTCTAGAGTCGTAGTGAGTGTCGCTCCCATACTTGGACCTTGGAGGTTGTTGTCGAGACCAACTCCTTGTCTTGTTGGCCATCTCCGCAAAGAGTTCTAGAGCATCTTCGGGAGTGAGCATCTTTAGATCACCTCCGGCGGCTTGGTTGATCATCCTTGTATTCTCAAAATCAAGGGACCTAGCAAAGATATCTGCCAAGCTCCATTCGGCGAAGTTGTGATGAGAACAAGACCGAAGAAGGGCTTGGAACCTATTCCAAGTCTCATGAAAGAGCTCTCCCTTGTGTTGTGTGAAGTGGTTGATACGATCTCGGATTGCATCCGTCATATAAGGGGGGAAAAACTCCTCGAGGAAGGCTTCAGCTACTCCCTCCCATGTAGTGAATGTTCTACTAGGTTGGTTCTCCAACCAAGAATTGGCTCTACCTTTGAGGGAGAAGGGGAAGAGTCGGAGTCGCACACAATCCGGGTGAACTTGATCATTCTTCACCGTATCGCATATCTCTAGGAAGTCCTTCAAGTGTGTAGATGGGAACTCTCCATCTATACCGTTGAACACCACTCCGTTCTGTACCATCTGAATCATGTTAGGCTTCAACTCGAAGTTTCTTGCATTTACCGGTCTTCGCACGATGCTCGAGGCTGCCCCTTCGAGGGTTGGGCGAGCATAATCAGCTAGTGTGCGCCTCGCACCTCTTTGTGATTGATCATCTTCATTAGTGTGATGTGAATGTTCCGAATGGTTATCCTCGTCCTCGTGATGAGACATAGTGTGGTGTGAGATGTAGTCAGCTTCTTGTTCTTCAACTATAGGAGGTGGGGAAGTAGTTCGTGGCTCGAGCACTTGTTCTAGTCCTTGGATTCGTGCTTGAAGACGAGTTGAACACCTCATGCACTAACCCAAATCTCCTGCAAACAAGCACAACAAACACACCCGAGTAATATAACGATGCGGGATAACAAAGTAAACAAAGAGTAACAAGGGAGCTAAAAAGAAAATGGAAGGAAGTGTAAAGATCGGTTCACTAATAATTGCTTTCTTAGGAATGAGATGTCCCCGGCAACGGCGCCAAAAACTTGATAAGAATTTTACCAAGGTCGTATTCCACGAGGTCCTCTCATAAGCTAATACTCACAAAATTCATGAACGGTCTAAACATTTGAAATTGAGTTTTGGTTTTGAAAGAGAACAAATCAAAAGCATAAACAAACAAAGTAAAATGACAATTGAAATTGAGGATCAAAGAAGAGAAGAAAGGAGTTTAGCTTAGCAAGGGGTTTCTTCAAGCTCAAGGTTCATGAAAGCTGGATTGAATCTCAAGCACCGATGTGTAAACTAATGACCATGCAATTCACTCAAGTAGAATCAACGAACTCTCGCACAATTGACTCTCTACACCTAGACCAAATGCACCATGCTCTCGCTATGTGAACAAAGGTAATGGAGTGCCTTAACTTGCTCAATGAAATGCCACAAACTTGCATTCTATGCTAACGTTCATCTAACACAAGGTAAATGATGCAAGACACTCTTATGTCAATCATAAAACACTAGTCTAGCAATCAAAAGGGTCTTTCAACCTTCAAATGAAAGAAAACCAAATGCACACCAAGTGTTTGATAAAATGACAACAAGGAAAACAAGCTCAAAATGGTTGCAATTGTATAATCCAATCTCTCAAATCATCCAATTACAATCCTACAACCTTAGATCAACATCAATCAATCATTCTCATGTATTGAAAGACATAAACAATACCAAAAGAACAATCAAGCTCTAATGGCTACAAAGCACAAGGTCTAGGATCATCATCTTACACAAATGGCTAAGAGAAGCTCAATCCATACAATCAATCACCTATCCTAGCTTGATCCATCCCCCACTAAACTAAACCTAAGCTTAGCCTAGCATAACCATGGAAGAAACCTGAAATTGAGTAGAGGAGACCATCCTTGCTTCCATGGAGGATCTTCCTACTTGGCTCTTCAAGCTTCAATCCAAGGTGTGGAAGACTTTACTTAGATCCTTGATTCTCAATTTGATAAACAAGGGAGGAGGATGATGAGATGAGAGAGAGAGAAGATGATCGGCGATGTTGATGAGAAAATGAGAGAGAGTGAGGCTGTGTGTGTAAAAATCAGAATGAATCCGCTGCCTTCTTTATATACTGCGCTGGAATTGCCTGGTATTTTCGGCGAAAATAGTGTAAGATTTTCGCCGAAAATGTCTTTGAAATCCCCGAGCGGCTGTGCAATCCTTCAATATTTTCGGCGAAAACTTCCCTGAGTTTTCACCAAAAATTTCTTCACAAATCGGAAGTCCGCCTTCTGTAATTCTTCTGTTTGAATATGCTTAAGGTTTTCGGCGAGAACTTAGAGTTCTCGCCGAAAACTTCTTCAGTTGAAGGGTGCATTTTTCTCGATTTTTCAACGATCATATCTCCTCCGTCCTAGCTCCGATTGACCTCCCGTTTGATCTTACGTGCTCCTTGTCACCAGTACTTCAATGCCAAGACCTGAAAATGCAAAGAAAACAACTCCAATAGACATAGAATTGGCCTCAAAGTAGCAACCGGGCACACAAAGGGCATTTTACATAAAGCATCCATAAAGGCCTATAAATCATAGCAAATTGAGATCAAACATGGGGGATCCCTAGGCTAATCGAGGACTTATAATGCAGTAAATACGATCACATCACATAGCTTGATTGCAGGATCTGGAGAGCAATCCATTGCTCTTGAAACGATTGATTGGGGCCTGTTTAAAGAAGGTAGCAGACTTTCCATTTCAGCTTCTATTTGATCTTTCTTTGTGGCTTCTGCTGATCTGTCTCTACACACAAATCAACACACTCGATCAAGTGTAGTAGTGTAAATCAGAACTTGAACCGAACTGAACTATTTCTTTCAACAAAATCTACGTAGGGTAGAAAGGTTAACTAAATCATATTAAAAGGCTTTTTTAATATATAATGATGGTACGACATCATTTATCGAGTGGCGGACGGCTTGGAGTTAACTATGAGGAAAGAGGCAGACATGATACTGATTTTGACTTTTGACAAAAACTAGAGATCCACAAGGAAATAGAATCTAGTCGAATGAGACTGACGTGCAAGATTCAACTCACAACAATCAAGGTCGTATTCCACGAGGGCTCTCTCAAAAGCTTGTACTCACACGGTTCATGGACGGTCTATTCATTTAAAATAAGATTTGGTTTGAAATAAGAACAAAAGAAAACAAAAAGAAAACTAAACAAACAAAGCAAAACAAAAGGGTGCAAATCAAAGACCAAGGAGGTTCACTTGGAAAGATAGCTTCATCATGCTCAAGAAGAATAATTGAACAAACAAGCTAATCAAGATCGAGTTTGCATTCGGATGACCATGCATTTCACTTCTCTAGACTCAATGCACTCTCGTAGCATCTAATCCCTATCCTAGTACCACTTAACTTAGGCTCTCGCTCTCAAGCTAAGTGACTAAGGATGCATTAAAGGTGTTTGATGAAATGCCAAGCTACAAAACCCTCTCCTATGACTCTATGACCACTAGGATAGACACCACACTCTCATGTCAATGTCCTAACACTAAGAGAATCATCCAAAGACTAATCAAAGTTCAATTGAGTGAAAATCCTAATGCACACCAAGTGTTCGATAAAATGCACAAGTGAGAAATCATGCAACCAAGGTTGAATTGAGATGATCTAATCTCTTAGAACACACTCCCTTCAATCCCTAGACCTACAATCTATGCAATCCAAGCACTCTCATGCATCAAATTACAATGAATGGACCAAATTAAGCAAACATGGCAAAATATGGCATTAAGAACAAGTCTAGGAATCATCCTCATACAACCAAGATCAATCATGGCAAGTTCTATACAATCATCTCTCTATCATAGCACAACTAATCTACCCATCCAAGATGAACCCTAGAAAATCAGCCACACATGGCCAAGGGAGTAAAGAGAAAAGAAGGAAGAATGGTCACCAAGAACACCATGGATGAATCCTTGAGATGATCTTCACTTCTCCACTTGCAAGCACTTCTCCCAAGGTTTGTTGGCTTCAATCCTAGCTCCAATGGCTTCAAATTGCTCCAAAAACGTGCTCTAGGGTTTGAGGGTTCGTGGATATGTACAAGGGGTTCAAGAGATATGAATTCCTCTCCCAAAAGAGTGAAAAACGTGGGTATTTAAAGTGCAGGGGGAAGTGCACGGCGTGCACCCCTGCACGGCGTGCAGGGTGCACGGCGTGCAAGGCTGCACGGCGTGCACCTTGGAGCTGAATCCTCTTTCGGAGCCTCCTGGACATCCCGTGCACCAACCGTGCACGTCACGCGTGCATCATGCACGCGTGCACACCTGCACGGCGTGCACCCCTGCACTCTGCAGAAGGCTCGATTTTGCAACGCTCATATCTCCCTCGTCCTAGCTCTGATTGACCTCCCGTTTGATCCTACGTGCTCCTTGTCACCAGTACTACAATGCCAAGACCTGAAAATACAAAGAAAACACCTCCAATAGACATGGAATTGGCCTCAAAGTGGCAACCGGGCAACAGAATAGCACTTAGCACAAAACTCCGATAAAAACACATTAAGCACGGCATTTAAGAATCAAACACGGGCATTTCAAAGGTCATTCATAAGCTTAAAATGCACTAATTAAAGTCACATCAGAGACATGTCAAAAGTAAATGTTCAGTGACTTCTTAGCTTTGACAACAAATGGGAGACAAGAAAGGATATTTTCCGGCCTAGAGTGTGCATGGAGTACATTCGCCATCACAAGTATGTGATGGAATAGTTGTCATAATGACGTATCATATGTAGAGTAATGGGCAACATGCATTGCGGATGTGCAATGCTCGTTGCCAATGGGTGGGTATAAAAACTCTCGACTAGAGTTTCATTTTCAAAATTTTTCATTTGTTACTCACCATTACCCCTAACCCTCTCCTTCATCTTTGATAGTTGGAACTGCAAATTTGATTCTTTGATCTTCAAACTTCTGAGAGGGGGGTCACCAAGGCTTGGAGATCAAAGCTTGATCCTTGTTCTGAAGTAAGGATGACTCTAACTTCCCCACTCAATGTTGAGTTTCGAATTAGATCATGTGTTTGGAATTTCAGGTGTATGGAAGTTTTTGATACTTTGGCTTGGAGATCAAATGTGTTTTTACCTGGCGAGGAGTAGGGAGCACCAGTCCTTTTTTACGTAGCTTCGTGAGGAGAATAAAGATAGTAAGCGGTAAAATAGCTACAATCTACCCAGGGTGTGAGGGCTACTAGCAACAACCCCGGGAGATATCTAAAATCCAAAAGTGCCACTGTATGGGCGCCTCTATTTGCTGAACGGTGGACCGAGAGCAGCTTTAAAATTGGACTTGCAGTCAATAACCGGGAGCACTACAAAAAAGGGGCACTTAGCGTCGCTTACAACAAAACACTTTAGCGTCAGTCGGCTGCCAACCGACACTAAATTCTACAAAAAATCAACTCTTTAGCGTCGGTTAATGGTCGGTTTTGGGTCATAAACGAAGCCCTTACCCAAAAACAGCTTTAGCGTCGGTTGATGGTCGGTTTTAGCGTCAGTCACGGCTGACGCTAAAACACGTACCTATTTAAACCTCCTGGAACTTCAGTTCCTCTCTCATCCGCCACCCTAACTCTAATCTCAAACTCTCACCTCTCTCAATCTTCTCCTCTCTCTGATGTGAACCGCCGCAACCGTGGGCAGACGACCCTAACCACCACAAGCTGATCTTCAGAACAACGAGTAGAAACCTTCGGAACCGAGGCGGAGAGAGGACTTTGACCCACTAGCTATAAAGAGCTAGGAAACAGAAGTATCAAGTCGAAGACACCACTTCAAGGGGTGAATACCCTAGATGATAAGCCGGTCTAGACAACAATCAATTCCATGAAGGTTGAAAAGAGAATTGCATATAATGCAAGAAGAAACCGAAGTTTAAGATTTATTGATTCAAAGATGTGTCTTACAATGAGGCATATAGGCCTCTATTTACAGGGAGGAGTAGGGAACAAGCTCCCTTATTCCTCCTAAATAACTACTTCATAAACTAATAAAGAAATAATAAAAAGAGTCCTAATTAGAATACTAAAGAGGACTTAAACTAATTCTAATCTACCCTAAAAAGGAAGTACAATTCGGATTAACAATCTTACAAAGGAAAGTATTCTTCCTATACAAGAACTCTAAACTTGGGTGCCAAGTTTTCCCAAAAATAGCTGAAAACGGGTTCTGGAAATATTATCCAAATAAATACCAAATAAATTCGTAAAATTAAGCCCTTTTGCAGATCACTAGTAGACTCCATGGGATACAACTTTCATAATGGATATCAGCTCAAATTATGTCTCCAGGTAGCCCATATTTGTCAATCTTTGTCGGGCTACGAATCTGTCCAGAAATCCAGCTTTGGCCTTTTATTAATTTAGCTTTAGCCCGTAGCTGCTTGGCCATGGGCTGGCCTCTTGGTCCTTCTCCATGGCTGGATTCTCCTCCTTTCTCTCCTCTTGGATCATGCTCAGTGGTGGCCTGATCATAGCCCCTAGCATGGGCTTCCTCGGATCAGCATCCGTGTTGTGCTCTTTAATGCTACATCTATGCTTTACTAGGACTTGGTCAGGCTCTATCTCCTTCAATTCTCCTCCAAATTCAGCACCGTTTGTTGGAGGTTCATCTTAGGGCCATAAGTATTCCAGTGCCTTTGGAAAATCTCTAAAGGCACGGGCCAATTTTTGGCTGGGCCAAAATAACTCCTCATACGGGCGCTGACATGGGCCATGTGCCTGTGGCAGGCTTATCTTGGGGCCTTCTACAAATTTTTCCAGGCCTTTTGTCTTCTGCCTGGGCCAGGCTCTCAAGGATTTCTCCTGAGTGTCTTTAAGTGCTAGTTGGGCTCTGGAGCTCGTAGGATCCGGTCTGGGGCCTAGACTTGGTGTTAGGCTCGGTCGGGGTCCGGGTCGGGGCTTGGTATCAGCATCAGCTCCTGGAGGGTCATCAATCTAACTCTGGCGGGCGTAGGAGCTGGTGTTAGTGCCTGGCTGAGGATCAACATCCTCCTAGGGGTGTCTTCTAGATCCGGGGCTTTGGCTCTCCTAGGCTCCGCGGGTGGTGCTAGCGTAGGCTTGGGCTCGGTGTAGTCTCGGTCCGACATCCGTGTTGGGTCCGGATCGGCATTAGTTGTGTCCAAGTCAAGCTTGGTGGCCAGGATCACATCACTCTCTCTCCTGAAACTCTCCAAACACCACCACAGCCACCCCCCTCACATCACCCCACCGCCGCCGACGCCATCACCCACCGGCGACATCATCACCTCGACTACCGTCACCTCCCCCTCGCCCACCGCCGACTTTCCCCACCACCATCCCAGCAACTCGAGTTTCCCCACCGCCATCGCAGCAACTTGACTTTCACCACCGCTGTCAAAGCAACGACTTTCCCCACCATCGTTACCTCCAGCCTCCGTCACCCATGACGTCGCCTGCACCCACTGCCCCTACTAAACTTGATACCAACGCCGATGAGCGTCGGCAGAAGGAAACTGACGCCCCCTCAAAAACACTACCCAGGTAAATCATGGAAATATGGATGGAAAATAAATGGTAAGGCGGAAAGGTAGAAGAATAATTTGCCAACTCTCCTTTCAAACAATTAGAAGAGTCCCCGGCAACGGCGCCAATTTGATGCTTGCAGTTTTAGCGGTATCAAATAACTAACCTACCGAAATAGACTAGATCGTATTCCACAGGGTTTCTACTAATCGACTACTCAAAGAAGCTGGCAAATTACTCAGGTTTAAACACTTAGTGCGTGGTGTGAGTTCCACGACTTCTAATCTAATAAAGCAGGAAAATAAAAGACAGAAAAGTAAAAGGTTGACTAACGAGAAGATAGACGAACTTAGATTTCGAATCCCCCTTAGATCACCAGAGCATTGGCTATCAACAGATCAGCGGTTTTCAATTCTAATTCAATCGGTTTCTATACACCACCATAACTCCTTACCCTTAGGTTTAAGACTGGCGAACGTTCGCTCTATCCGATCTAACTACCAAGATTAACTAGCCGCCCGGGTACGGTCGCCTCTCGCAATGACTTAATTAACTGGTGCAATTACTAACGATTTATGAGTTACTCTTGCAGTGGATTAACCCTAATCGGTTCCTACGAAAGGCACACTCCAATTATAAGGTTAACTGGTTGAATTGATGTTTTAAAGAGAGGCGAGCGTTCGCTTCTATCCTCAACTTAACAAGAATCTAAACTAGGTGATCAAGGAAGACAAATTTATGCGCCAAAGCAGGGAGATGTCTGTCGACTAACCCTAACTTGCAAAAACCTAATCTAGGCGATCAACCAGAGAAGAAACATTAACAATGAAGAACAAAAAAACCATGCAAAGAGAAACTGATTGAACTTCGAATCTAATTACCGCCGATCCGTGACCGCTTTAATGCCCTGGGTCACTTAGGGTTCATCTAATCTAAGCTCTACAAGTTCAGTTACTCATATCAGAAACAAGAGAATCAAAGGCAACAATCAAGATCATCATACAGAGGAAGAACAGATATGAACTGAAAAACCTAATTCTGACGACTCCCGCGAAGCTTCAATCTCCTAGATCTTCAACTTTAAGCTCCGAGTTCTCCGAGGTGAAGGATGGCGTCACGATCTCTCCACGGATCTTCGAACTCTCTAAACTCTATCTATCGACCCTAGAGTCGGCTGACTCTCAAAAGTCTGATTTGTAAAAAGATGAATAATGATTGTTTGTCATCCTTTTTGGCTGCCGGCTACTTCTCTTTAAATAGGTACGCTTAGGGTTTCCAATACAGCGCCGGATTTGGAAGATATTTTAGGCAAAATCCCCTGTTTGATTTCTTCTATGATTTTCGGCGAAAACTCAAAGTAGTTTTCGCCGAAAACTTCAGTGTAAATCAGCCTGTGAGTTTCTGAAGGTATTTTCGCCGAAATCCTCATAGTCTTTTCGGCGAAAACATTGTGCTGGGCAGTTGGATCTTCGGTTCTGACTCTGGTTCGATTCCGGTTCACTCCTTGAGGTCTTGAACACGTCCGTGGCTACATAAATGATGGCAAAAACCTGTGCTTTCACAAAAACACTAGAAAACCATCATATAGACCCAAAAAGGGCCAAAGTAACCAAATCGGTAGGAAATAGGGTAGTTGAGTGAATATTCGCTATTTTACTCCTAAAACCACGTTTCAAGCAAGGAAATGTCGCTTAAATGAGACTGATAATCACGTCAAATCGAGTGTCATCAAATACCCCACACTTAAGCTTTTGCTTGTCCTCAAGCAAACTAAACTAGAGCACACTCAAATTCACAAATGACACGAGATTAAACCGAGATTCAATTCTAACAATTTAGTTTAGACTGTTCCACGTAGAAAGAGTGACCTACACATGCAAGAACATCAACCAAACAAGTTTTCAATCTCACTAATTTCTGCACACTTCAAGTAGTGGTTTTAACAAAGCTCGTTTCTTGGCAAAACAATTAATCATAATTAACCGACTACGATAACACCAATTCTAATCAAAAAGACTCTAAGCTCTAGCCATGATGTGGATGCGAAGATAGGAAAAGTGACGTGGCTATCGACTCGACTTCATCCGTTCTAGATCTGTACGTTACATGTTCTAGCTAGGATCGCTTTAAACAACAATTTATTTCAAGTTTCACACTTCTTCCATTGATTTATTGCGTACTAGTGCTCGATACCAAACACTTCACTTAGGTGTTGGACCTGCCTAGCTCACAGTATTTGTGCTTATGCTAGTGCTCAACCCGAACACTTCACTTAGGTGTCGGCTTGCCTAGCTTTATTTTCAGCACTTTAAAGAACTTAGCATTGATTTGCACAACTTGATTACTTGATTTAACAATTTAGCCATTTGATCCTAGCTAGTTATAACTTTTTACACAAGATTTCGAATTGGATTTCCGCCTAATCTCAAGCCACAATCACAGGTGAACAAATATGGAGTGAAAACATGGAAGAAGCTAACATTTATCATCTTAGAATGGTGTTATCGAGCTTTGTTATTAACAAGTCAATCAGTTTAATTGATTCAAATTTCAACTACAAGAGTGATTTATGATCTGTTCTGACCTAGACTCATTTAATATCAGTTTTGACACGTTGGTTACAGGTTCTAAGTGGAACAGTCTAGACGTCATTGTTCAAAATTGAAGTCAATTTAACATCACAAGTCAAGAATTGAGCAATTCTATGCTAGAGAAATTTCAAATTTGAACCACAGAATCACAGATAGCAAGCAAGATCATGCATAATCCTAGACTCCTACCCCACACTTAAACGGTTCTGTGTCCTCACAGAACTAATCTAGAGTAGAGAGATACGAAGAACCTGGAAGGTGATGGTCGGTGTAGGGGATGAACACGGAGAGTCCGGAGCAGAGCGGAGTAGCTACTCAAGTTCCTACAAAAACAAAAACAACAAAAAGATCAAAAGGATACCGGGACAAGTGCCCCAGATCCACACATAATAAAAGTCGAACAAAGACGGTTAGGGGGATTTTGAAAATATTTTGACTCTTTTTAAGTGGAGGATTGGGTGGTTTTCAAAATAGTTTTTTCGGCGAAAATAAGAGGGTGTTTTCGCCGAAAATTTTAGTTCAAATGCACTGCCGGTTTTTCAAGTGTGTTTTCGCCGAAAGTAACCATATGTTTTCGCCGAAAATAAGCGTTAAAATCACTGGCTGGTTTTCAAGTTCAATTTCGCCGAAAACATTATAAATTTCGGACCGAAAATATGAAACAGGGAGATTCAGTGAAAACCAAAAGGCGATTTCGCCGAAAATGGGGTTGAATATTCACCGAAAATTTTGAACTACTCGGGTGAAAATATTTTTGCAAAACCGGCCAACTTCAGAAAATCACAGTTAAATCCACAAAAATCGGAATGACCTCACTCAACTTGCGACTGACTCTATGACACACAGATTCTACACGAAAAATAATAAATCAAACAAACTGACACTTTTGGCTCCCCTGAACCGACTCTAAAATACTAAGTTAGACACAAAACGAAAACGGACTCCAGCCTTGGGTTGCCTCCCACGAAGCGCTCTCTTTTAACGTCCTTGAGCCGGACGGTACCTGTTAGGGACGCCAAGTCAGAAGTTCCTTGAAGTCAATCGTCTTCTTCAAGGTGTGCGGTTAAGTGCCATGTAGCACTCCAGCAGGGTGATGTAACCGGTAGTGTTCCAGTAGATCGTGGTTCTGGTTGGATGACCAGTTCTTCTTGAATTCTCCTTCTGGAGTAGGAAAGAGGTAGTACGGCGCGGCATGATCAATGAGCTCCATCTTCTCCACCTGATGCTCATCAAGAGGTCTCTCGGGATCGAGTGTGTATACTTCCAAATCCTTGACGTCTTTGCTTCCCACGTGCTCGTCTCTGGCTTGATCTATAGGTTGGCTCGGCGGAAGCTATATTGAGGATATCTCCTCGATTTCTTCGTGCTCCTCTTTAGCTTCAACTTCAAAATGGATTGGCTCTTTGTCTTCATCAACCACCACCACCAAGGATTCTTCATCAGATGCTTCTAGCTCGCAATAGTTATGGGTGAGATTGTCATGTTCATCTTCGTACGGCTCTTGAGCATCTTCTTCCAGTAGTGGATTTGGTTGCTCGAGCTCGACATCCACCATGTTACGAGCTTGTAGCTTCGAAAGGAGATCATCCAAGGCGGATTCTACTCTTGTCGTCGGTTGTCGATGCTGATGAGCCGGTATATACACCTCTTGGTGATTTTGTTGGTGGTGTGTAGCTTCAGGCTCTTCTTCGAAATGTTCTGGAGCATCTTCTTCCTTCAATTGCTCAAGTCGCTTGAGCGCGGCATTCCATTCATCAACAGCATCGTCCATTGATTGGAGGTTGTCGATCGCGGCTTGGGTGCTTGCCATCCATTGTTGATGCTCATAAGTGTGTAAATCCATCTCGTGGGAGTCTTCAATATATGGTGCTTCATTGATGTACCACCCTTGGTACTGGTCATCCCACCTATAATCCTGCATAATTAAAACTCAAAAACACTACCCAGGTAAATCATGGAAATATTGATGGAAAATAAATGGTAAGGCGGAAAGGTAGAAGAATAATTTGCCAACTCTTCTTTCAAACAATTAGAAGAGTCCCCGGCAACGGCGCCAATTTGATGCTTGCAGTTTTAGCGGTATCAAATAACTAACCTACCGAAGTAGACTAGATCGTATTCCACAGGGTTTCTACTAATCGACTACTCAAAGAAGCTGACAAATTACTCAGGTTTAAACACTTAGTGCGTGGTGTGAGTTCCACGACTTCTAATCTAATAAAGCAGGAAAATAAAAGACAGAAAAGTAAAAGGTTGACTAACGAGAAGATAGACGAACTTAGATTTCGAATCCCCCTTAGATCACCAGAGCATTGGCAATCAACAGATCAGCGGTTTTCAATTCTAATTCAATCGGTTTCTATACACCACCATAACTCCTTACCCTTAGGTTTAAGACTGGCGAACGTTCGCTCTATCCGATCTAACTACCAAGATTAACTAGCCGCCCGGGTACGGTCGCCTCTCGCAACGACTTAATTAACTGGTGCAATTACTAACGATTTATGAGTTACTCTTGCAGTGGATTAACCCTAATTGGTTCCTACGAAAGGCACACTCCAATTATAAGGTTAACTGGTTGAATTGATGTTTTAAAGAGAGGCGAGCGTTCGCTTCTATCCTCAACTTAACAAGAATCTAAACTAGGTGATCAAGGAAGACAACTTTATTCGCCAAAGCAGGGAGATGTATGGCGACTAACCCTAACTTGCAAAAACCTAATCTAGGCGATCAACCAGAGAAGAAACATAAACAATGAAGAACAAAACAACCATTGAGATTCTAAACAACCATTGAAGAACAAAACAATCATTTTTTCTATTCTCCTATTGAGAAGAGAAAAAATGATTTATTTAAATGAGAAAATATTGCCTAGTGAATATAACTTTCTCCAATTCTAAAAAGGAAAAAGTATGAACATAATTATAAATAGAATAAAATGAGATCTTACCTTCTCCAATTCAAAAAAAGGAAAAATGTGAAGATCATTGAATCTGTGAAATCAGTCTAAGGAAAATTAGGAGTATTCAATTCTCAGTTGATATGGTTCGAATATGTGGTTCTCTGTATAGTTTTATGGTTTGGGGTTAGGGATTTGATTGATTTGGTGGTTTTGATTCAATTTTGCAGAGATATGTTTGGAGGTCGATCCTGCGATTCCTGTCAAGTAACTAGAGTGTTTGGGGGTTCCTGCCAATCAGAATCTCTGTGGAATTTCATGAATGACATGCTTGGTGGCAGCAGCAACAAGCACTCTCTTGAGAATTCGGAGGACAATTTTTAACTGCTCAAGTCTTGTAGGTTATTAGACTTGCAACAAACTGTTGGCCAAGATCAGCAGTTTGATGGGGATGGTCAGACTGGCCAATCCTCATATTCCGGTTCCCTTATTCACATGGAAGAGAAGGAGAGGGTGTGGGGCAAGGGAGTTTGGGGTGTGGTGTTGGTAACTAGAATTGGGACAGGGAGTGGCCACCGAGGGAGAGGGAAGGGAACAAATGAGGGGACTAGGGTCGGAGAGGTGGTGCCAGTGGTGGGAGAGCAGCCGACGATGGGAGTTATTCGTAAGAGAGAGATATGGGGAAGAAGAAGAAAGGGATTTTGAAATTAAAAAAAAATCATAATATGACATGACAGTCATGTCACTCGCCACATAAGAATTTGGACACATGTAGCTAACTCCGGTAGGCCATGTAGGATGATTTTGTGCGAAAACTGATAGCGTGCTAATTTAAAAAATGTGCTCAAAAGGCCTGCTATGCGCTACCTGCCCCTAACATTTGCCCTACTTCGAACATATTTTGAACTTCTGCAACTCACGATACATAGTTACGTAATTCTGACCCCAAAACTACAAAACTTACCACCAAATATCATCGATGCTAAACGAGCTCCTTGGTGTTTTGTGTTTGGGATAGAGTGGTTGAGTGAGATAACAAAGGGAAGGAGAGAGTGGGAGGTGGGAATGGGGCCGCCCTTCTCATGATTCCTCATCATATTTATTATTAATGACGCTCGTTAGTTAGCTAACCAACAGTGTCACGTGCGAACATATCCATTTTCTTTTTTCTTTCAATATAATAATAATAATAATAATAATAATAATAATAATAATAATAATAATACACACATGAATCATGATGATATATAGCTTTACTTACGTATGATCCACAGTTCAGATAATCAGCCAATTAATGACATATATTGATATATCCACTGATGAAGATGATCCGCAACAGAGAAACATTCCATCTGGAAATCTTAAATCCCAATCTATATTCAGAAATCGACATGGGTGCAAGTATTATTTAAGTATTAACTACTGATAAAGAAAAACAATAAATTATAAACAGAGTCACATAACAAGTAAGAATTTGAACCGTACGATACAAGTAGAGAAGGCCCAAGGCAATCAAGGGATCGTATTAGTATGACAGAGTGTTTATAATCTAGAAGAAAAAAGAAAAAAAAATCATTAATATAGTAGAAATTGCAAATACAGATTTGGGGAATAGGAGTATCGCTTTATATGGTTCGCAGGTGCGTGTGTGGGAAGACAATTGGCTAAGAGACGATGCCAGTCTCGGCCTTGTTACGGAAGGGATGAAGTGCTGGACGGATTGAGAGTTTGTGACATCCGAATCCCGGAGCTTTTCGAATGGGATCGCGAGATGATTGAAAGCCTTTTTGATGAACGCGACGTCCAGGAAATACTTGGTGTACCGTTGGGAGTTGGAGGTGAGCGCGATAGACTTATTTGGCACTACGGCATGAAAGGTACTTACTCGGTTCGCTCTGCTTATCGTGTGCTCATGGAAGTTGTAAACCCACATCCAGAACTTGTCGTGGATGGAGCTTGGACGCAATTTTGGAATTTACACGTTCCACCCAAAATGAAAAACTTTATATGGCGCACTACAAGGAATGTGGTTCCAACTCGTGAGATTCACATCAACGTCATATTGCTGTTCCGGGTGGCTGCGGCCTCTGTGCTGCCGATTCAGAGGATTATAACCATCTATTTTTAAGTTGCTCTTATGCAGATGACTGCTTGGAGCAGATGCATCTCTCAGATTGGGTTGGTGAAATCAATCAAAGGGGTTCCACTTTTCAGTGACAGACTTCTCAATATCTTGAGTTGTACAGATGAAGCCATCTGAAGCAAGGCTGTTACGACTTTGTGGGCATTTGGCGTGAACGAAATAGATGGGTTTGGGAGAACGAATCGTGCACAGCCAGGACGGCAATGAAGCTTGCCTCAGATGAATCGACGAATTGGTTAGCAGCCCAGACTCCACCAAAAACTCCAACTAGGACTCCGGCCAGCCTATGTGGTAAGTGGCACGCCCCGCCAATCGGCACACTGAAATGCAATAGCGATATCGGGTTTCTGGCTGCTGAAATTAAAATGGGACTAGGCATAGTTCTCCGTGACAGTGATGGCCATGTTCTGGGGTATCGACAGTTGCACGAGGTTGGTCAATGGACCCCAAGAGAGGGCGAGGCAGCCGCGCTTCTTACGGCTTTGCGGTGGGTATTTGAAGACGGCCATGAGGATGTCATATTCGAGGTCGATGTTGAAGCAATCCAGCACGCTCTCGCTAGCAATGAAGAGGACCTCTATGAATTTGGATGCATTGTTAACCAGTGTCGAGTTATTATTAATGCCTTTCCACGCTTTCGAGTCCAGGTAGTTCGGCAGAATAGGAACCAGGTTGCGTATTTATTAGCGCGTCAATCTTTTTCCTTAGATTACTCTCCTACGAGATACTCTCCTCCGGCCGGGTTGGATATCACTCCGTATGATGTCTGCTTTATTAGCAACCATTAATGAGAGATGAGGATTTTTTGCCAAACAAAAAGGAGTATCGCTTTATACTGTGGGTGGGGCCTGTTTGTGGGGGAGAGAATTGTCATTTCAAGCTTTCTCCCGATCTTCCTTCTGTCATCCCTCATCCTTGTCGTCTCCTCCCACCCTCAATCACTGTTCATCCTTATGCGTCTGCGGCCTCTTTCTCTTTCTCTCGATTCCAGTTTTCTGAGGGCTTCCCTTCCCAACAAAAATTCCCAGGAAAATCCATTACCCATTCTCACCCAAACAAAACTCTCTTCACAACTTCTCTCTGAATTCCCTCTTTTAGCTCTCTCTTCCTTCCCCCCCTCACAATTCTGCATCTCTTTTCCTTTTTTTTTTCCTTACCATATTCGTGCTTCCCATTTTTCCGCCGCTTCCCTTTTCCTATCTTAGGGTTTTAGCAAAAGTAGGAAGGTTTGTTCCTGTCAATCTCTTTCGTTTTATTATTTTATTGTTAGGGTTTCACGCTGCCATGTGATGTGATGTACCCCCACGCTTATATTTATTTATACCTACACTGGACTCGCTGCGCTGCTTCACTCTCCTTCTTCCCCATTCTTCTTTGTTTGCAGAGAGAAGACTGAAGACTCTCAATAGTCTGAAACGTCTAATCCTGACCAAAACAAGAATGGATGTTCCCTTGTTCATCCGGTTTCTCACCGCCGTCGTGGCGATTGTACTACTGCTCGTCGTATCAGGTAGTTTCATTGTTTCTCTACACTTAATATCCATCTTCAGTTCTTCACAATTCAAGTGGAAGCTAGTTTCCGGATAGCTATTTTTCATATGGTTAGGTTAAGGATCCTATTTCTCATTCGTTCCAATTTGATGGACGGCGACTAACTTTTTACTCAACCTTTTGGGATGCTGTTTGTTTGTTTGTTTTGTCAATATCCTTCATCCGTGCTCCTGTTATTTTCTTCTTTCTGTTTATATTCGCCATAATTGCAAACCATATCTGCAGAGAACAAGATAGACTATACAAAAAAGGGGAACAAATAATAACACCTGCTGTTTGGGTAAACACCATTCATTCTAATTCTCTGCTTTTGCGTTGTGGGTAATGGATAATAATGAAGGTGAAGGTGGTGGTCCATGTCTTACTCCCGGAGGATGCCCGGTCGTCTTCCCACAGCTACATCGCAAGCTTCAGATTAGCCTCTGTAAGCCAAATTTCCCTTTTATATTTTTTTCCTTTTTCTTTCACATTCTCATGGAATCATTCATAATCATGGGTGGTTAAGTTTGCTGCTGTTGTTAATAATTTTGCAATGGAAACGAAGAGGAAAAGCTCTCTTTCTCTCTCTCTCTCTCTCTCTCTCTCTCTCTCTCTCTAGCTAAAGCTAGCCCTAGGGTAGTAGGAGGCGCAGTAGCGGCCCTCTCAGTCTCAGACATACACACGGGGCTCTTTCTTTCTTCCTTCGCAAGCGTTTTGCCGTAATAGGGACCCCCTTGCCTATTCTCTAAAGGTCATTTTCACCCTCCACATGAAATGATGTTTATAGCTTTTTGATGGGATCCTCATGTCCGATCTTCCTTACCTTTTTTTTCTAGTTAATATTAACATAATAGCTACGGTGTTCCTTGTGACCCACCGCGCCACCTTCCCATCTGTGCATCTTAGCAACCTTCTTTTCATAATAATAATACTTTAATTATTTGCTTGTTTTTAATAGGCTCTGCCTATAATCTATATAAATACAAATTACCTTATGTAGAGGTAACAGAGTCAGTCAGCAAAAAAACATCACCAATCAACTACTTGTTTCAGCAGTCATAATAATAATAATTCAGAATCCATCATTATATACATATAATACAAGTGTTAATGTTTCTGTTCAACACTCAGTCGTCAGGACTCAGGATATAGCCATTCTGGTGTGTGTTTTTACTTGTTAGTAAAGGAAGGGTACTAGTTTAGTGTAAATGCTGAAGCGCGTTTCATTGAGTTATCATTTTCAAACCATACTATTATAGCAAAGGAAGAGGTGCACACGTAGCCAAACGTTTTGAACAGTGATTGTGACATGTACACAAAGGCTCTCTCTCACTCTCTCTTTCCCTTGATACGTTTGTTTGTCTCCATTTGATTCATTCAATAAAAGTGTGTATTTGTCCGTTGACTATTCCCTTTTTAGTAGAGTATTGAATGATGGGTCCAACTCAAAACACCACCCTTGCTGTCTGTCGTCTGTCTGTCTTTCCTTCACTTTCATTCATAAATCATAATGAGAATTGAGAAGCTTGCTTCTTGTTTTTTCTCACCATTTACTAACAACACCTCTTTTTCTTCAGCACCAGCCAACAAGGAGGAGCCCAACAGAATAAGGGGAGATGGGTGTACAGCTGCTGACATAGTGATTAGCCAGGGACCAACCTCTCCTCTTGCAAACGGGATACCCACATACTCCGTGGAGATCATGAATGTATGTGTAACTGGTTGTGACATTGCCAGGATACACATTACTTGCGGATGGTTCAGCTCTGCACGTGTCATCAACCCAAAGGTGTTCAAGCGAATTCGCTACAATGACTGCCTTGTCAACGATGGGAAACCCTTGATCAACGGAGCAACACTTTCTTTTGAGTACGCCAACACTTACCCTTACCCTCTATCAGTCTCCTCTGTGGTTTGCCGATGAGATCCAAAATTTAAGCACACACCAGACAGAATGGAGCTGAGATATTTTTGTCGGGGGATAGAGAAACGGTATATGAAATTAATGTTTTTGTGAATAGAGTTATATGATACGTACGAGTGTCGAGTGAAATATCTTAGTATAGTGAAATAGTTTGCGTTGGCTGTGAGTTTTTGTTTTCCTTTGCTTCTTTCTTGATATTCGAAAATAGGAATATGTTGATACTAAAATGGATGTCAGTTACTCAGTTTCATTTCATATGACATGCCATCTAAATGCGATTGATCATAAGCCTTCGTTATTCCTTTTTTTTTCGTTTTTAATTTATGGTTTCGTTCTATAAATAATTGATTGCTTGTTTTCTGCACATTTAGTTGTTTATTCTTCGATGTTTATTTTTTATTAGATCAACAACCCCCTTTTTTATTCGCTTGTATATTTTTTATGGTCAATTGTTCCGGGACAAGATCGGGTTCCAACCCTTTAAGGGTTGGACCGGTTCCAACAAAAAATCGGAGGATCATTTTTGGTATTTAGCAAAAAGTCATTAAACCCTAAATCGGACAGCAGCCGCTATCTCTCTATAGTTGCTATCCTCATCTCCACCTTCTCCATCTTCACGGCAGCCGTTGATTGGACTTGCTGAGGATTATCAGGAGCGTGTCACCAAATTCTAGGTATTTGGAGAGGTAGAAAATGTTGGCCCAAAAGAAGAGCGGGTTGGAAGGGGCGGTGGCCGGGGGGAAGCAGACGGTGTGGCAGATGCTATGCGTGTGTGGGGAGAAGATAGAGAGGAGACAGCCGACGGATATGACGGCGGAGAGGAGGATGAGGATGGGGCTGTGGGTGGCGGTGAGGGGTTTAAGGAGCGATGGAGGTAGCGGAGGGAAGGGGACGTGGCGGAGGAGGAGAGTGAGGATAAGGTAGGAGATTACGGCGGCGGCGAGGAATTGTGGAGTGGAAGCGAAGGTTTGGCTTGGGGACTAAGTGAAGTGGAGGATTTGAGGGTGGTCGACTAGCCAGTAGTTGAGGGTGGCCTGAATCGCCGGTCGTTCCACGGCCCGCTCCAGTAATCGAGGCTGCCGTTCGACGGCGATGGCTGCCCAGATCTATGGCTTTGCTAAAGTTAACATTTTCAGTCACTTAAAAATATGTTATTAACAGTTTGATATTTTATTCTATTATTTTGTAAAATTTTGAACAAATTGAA
This sequence comes from Linum lewisii, assembly GCA_034768395.1. Classification (NCBI taxonomy): domain Eukaryota; kingdom Viridiplantae; phylum Streptophyta; class Magnoliopsida; order Malpighiales; family Linaceae; genus Linum; species Linum lewisii. Next base: position 15,443,434 of record CM068303.1, read on the forward strand.
ATAACCTATAACTATATAAGTTGATGAACAAAATAAATGTTACTAATTCAGTTAATTAGTTATCATCAAAATAAGCCGTTAACTAGTTATCTGATCACGATGTTAACTAGTTAACTTGATTAGATAACTAGTTAACAACTTGATAACTAATTAAAACGATTGGATAACTAGTTATCATCTTAAAAAATGTTAACTAGTTATCTTAGTCACGATGATAACTAGTTAACTCGATTGGTTAACTAGTTAACTCGATAAGTTATCTAGTTAACCAATTTAATACCTAGTTATCATCTTAAAAAAATGTTAACTAGTTATCATCTTAAAAAAACATTGTTACCTAATAAAAAATATTGTTAACTAGTTATAAGTTTAAAAACCATGTTAACTAGTTATAAGTTTAAAAACCATGTTAACTAGTTATCAATTAAAAATGTGTGTAAATTAGTTAACTAATTTTGATAACTAGTTATCAACTAAATTTTTTGTTAACTAATTATCAAACAAAAAATGACATGAACTATTTATTAGGTAAAAACCATGTTAACTTGTTATCAGTTAAAAAAATACTGTTAACTAGTTAACAAAAAAAAATGTTATTGGTTTTTTTTGAAAGAAAAAAAATTGAAGCAAAGAAAAAGTCACCAGAGTCTAGCCGAAAAACTCGCCGTGACGGCGGCCGATCGCAGGAAAAGTCACCGGCGACGGTGGCCGGTTGCCGGAGAGCCACCGGCTGGTCAATGTGAATATTAATATGTTTAATCTAAATATAAAAATTAAATGGTGTGTGTAAAGTCCTAAATACCCCTAACAATCTAGACCATTGAACTGATCAAAGGGTCAAAGTATGATCTAATGGTTAAGAAAAGGTTGGAAGACTTCTAACCCTTGGAAAGAGTTGGAGCCGAATCTACTTCCAATTGTTTCAGAATAAAGGTATTCAAATCCCGATTCACTTAACAAAATAATATATTTTATTTGCATTCTACTTTTATCCATTTTTAGCACGGTATGTAATATATAATAAGTTCAAGTACTTAAAACGTCCCGAAATTATAGGATGAGTTACAAAATCGTCTTAAAATTTTAATCCGTTAACATGTCATCAAAAAACGTAATTCAAAGTTCAACAATATAATTTAAATGTAAATCTAAACTCATTTACCTATAAACTTTGGTTCAAAACTAAATCTAGTGAGTTAGATTGATATAATTTTAGGTTTGAATCAATTTTAGATGAATTTTAAATTATATTTCCTATGGCATGTCAATGACGACGTGACAAAATTGCTGGAAAAATACGTCATTAGGATTACTCTGTAACTTGTTTCATAATAAAAAGACTACTCTGTAATGGATTAAAAATTTAGTACGAGTTTGTAACCGCTATTTAACCCAATATAATAATATGGGCCAAAAATACTGGCGGTCACTTAAGTATGGGTCATGTAACAGTGTGGTCACCTAACTATGTTTTGTAACAGCGTGGTCACCTAATTTTGCAAATCGTAACTGATAGGCATCTCCGTCAATTTTTTACCGAGTCTCTAGTGAATTTGCCAGCTCAGAGGGTCACATCGGCAACAAAATATTTTTATTCCATCTTCTCCATGTTAACAATGTTATTTTGTTTACTGATGTTGCCCTTTGAGCTAGCAAATTCACAAGAGATTTAGTGAAAATCGTCGGAGATGCATGTCGGTTATGATTTACAAACTTAGGTAACCACGTTGTTACAAAACATAGTTAGGTGACCACACTGTTATATGACCATACTTAGATGACCGCCAATGTTTTTGACCAATAATAATATACAAGGCACTGATTACTTTTTCCACCATTGAATATTGGTCTTTCAATTTGCAAGTCATTTTGATCTATGATCACTACACTTTCTATCCAAGAGGTTTTCTGGTCCACAGCTCAGTTGATTTTTTTTCTCCATATTATCCCATCCCAAAACGATTTTTTTTCTTAGCTTAGACAATTATAAAATTTTAAGGACTTCTAGACATGTAATAGTGCTGCTGTAGATTTTTGGGTGTGGAAAGTGATCCGCCCTGATGGGCTCGTCAATAAATGAGGAAGTCCGGTCTTGGGGAAGCCGAACCAATCTTAGCCTGAGTTCGCCTTGCCCGGTTATGGTGTACCTTGCAGGGCGTATGGACAGGTGTTAGAGGTGAGTGAGGATAGGAATGGATATGAATGGGGGAAAGGATAACAGAGAAGTATCGGGCGTGCGCCCTTGAACAGGGCGGATGACCAAAGCCTTTAGCGTGCAGCGTATGAGCGTGCAGTATCGGGCGTATGGTCTGAGTGTGTCATGTCGTCTTCTGTGCGGGGGACCTCCTATTTATAGGTCCAAGCTGGCAAGGGGCCTGGTGCCAGGTGTCGTCGCCCCAGTGGACCGCGAACGGGTCCCATATTGTCAACGGCGTGGGTGGTGTCAGTGGTGTGACACGGTGGGTGTGCCGACTGACAGAGGGTCTCTGAGGGCATCAGGGCGTCACCCCTGATGTCAGTGAAGCGCCTGATGGTGACTAACGGGCCTTGAGGCCTACTTTCTGGGCCGGGGACCCATCAATTGCCCCTAGCATGGGTAGACAAGTGAATCCACGAGTCTAGCCTTGCTACATACTCTGAGCCGGAAGGCATTCGACTTAAGAGTGATCAGCTCCCCCCCTGTTTCCCCCTTAGCAATGAGGAGGGCTGATTCCTGAGACGCTCTTGTTATGTTCTGTACTTCGACCGATCCAATCCTGCCGTCCGGGTACGAAGCGTAGTGTCCATCTTGGCCGGTGCTTATTTGTTGCGAAGGTCTTCCAGGGCGCATTACTCCTTGTTGGTGCATTCGACCTTAGTCCTCCAGGGCGCATTGCTCCTTGTTGCTGTGTTCGCCCTTCTAGATCTCGGAAGTCCCTTGGACTTCCCTAAAGCTTTCCCATCATAGGTAAATCTTCTTGGGGAAAACCGGTCTTCTTGGGAAACGCGCCCCTTTCCCCATGCGTGCCCCCGCCGCTTTCCTGGGCCGCAATGATTAAAAAAAGCCAGGCAGCGCATTGGGGTAGGTTACCTCCACCCGTGGAGTGACACGTGTTCCCCCTGCTAGTGGGCGAGGTGATTCATCTTCCATTTTTCTCTTATAAAAGGAGGGTGGTAGCCCAGAGTGACTCCACACCGACCTGCAATATTTGAGAGCTGCCACCTTTGAGAATTTTGAGAGCTGCCGCCCTGTTCAATCTGCAACACTTCTACCATGCCTTCGTCTGATTCTTCATCAGCTTCTCTTCCTAAAATGAGTACGTCCCTTTAGAACTCCTCCTTGCTTGTTTCGCCTCTCAATTCATCCGCCTATTTCCCCTCTTTTGTTTTTGTTGTTTTTTTTTGTTTTACGCCATGTCGTCAAGTTCGTCGTCCCTAGACTTTAGTTCTGTCGAGGAAGCCATGCGGCGCTTACGGGCGAGGCGTCGTGGCGGCGAAGGCGGTTCGCCTATTGTGTTGTCAAGTGATGAGAGCGCTTCCTCTGTTGAGCTATCTAGTGACATGAGCTGGGACGGGGGCTCCTTTCGGGCGGCGCCCAATCCGCCCACATCCCCCTTCAATCCTTACCAGCCTTTATCCTTTATTCCACCTTTTGCCTCCATGACTGTTGCCTTTCTGACTCTCACTTCTCCTTTTCCTTTAGATTTCGAGGGTCAAGGGAACATGGAGGGGGAAGACCCTTCCGGACGCAGCGGCTCGTCTTCGTCTACCTCTGCTAGCTCATCCTCATCCACATCAACTTCTGAACTTCTTCATTGGCGTTCCCCACCCGTGGAATCCGAGCCTTCTGCTTCTGCCTATATTGACATTGAAGGCGATGGCCAGGATTCGGATGGGGACGAGGTTTCCATGTCTAACACTGCTGCGGTAGCTAAAAAAGGGGGGAAGAAGTCAAAAAAGGGCCCCCCTATCCTGAAGATGATGACATGTCTTTTGACCCGCATGCTGTCGTTGAGGGCGCCGACGAAGCTTCCGATGATGAGATCTCGGGTCCGACGGCGGAACAGCTTCGGGCTCAAGCAGAAAGGCGTTTTAGCCTTGTTTCCAGCAAACTGGAAGTGGTTCCCAACAACTGCCGGTGCTTCGCCTCCCATCAACAGGGGTTTAGTTTAGCCTTCCGCGGTTTCAACATCGATGTGTCCGCTCTCTCCAAGTATCGATATTCTGTGGCCGCCTGGGAGAGTATGTGGAAAGGGTCCGCCGTTCCCAATAGTCGCGTGGTGTTTGGCCCTAGTTATTTTCCGTACTTTCGGACATCCGCCTTCCTCAGAGTCTTGAGGGATTGTGGTTTGCCACATCGGTTTGATTACGCCGCTCCAGCTCAACTGTGCACTGTTGGCAATTGTCCCCCAGGTTGGCAGGACTGCTGGATAAGGTCCTTCTCTTATGGGTTTCGCTTTCCTCCAGAGCCCTGGCAGTTGGATATCCTTGACTTGCTGGGCGCCTCCTTAGCCGCTCTCTAGCCCCATGCTTGGGGCACTTTGACGGCGTTCAAAGTGGCCTATCTGAAGAGGGTGGTGCGACCTTCCGCCAAGCTCCTCCGAACGCTATTTTTCGCCCAGATTAATCAAAATGGGATCACCTTTCAGAAACGGCGCAAATACGGAAAGAGCGGACCGTACTCCTCCCTCAAGGCGGATTCTGTTTGGTGGCATTCCTTTTTCTTCTTCAGAACGGAAGGCCCCAAAGATTCCGCCTGGTTTTCGAGGCTCCGTCGAACCTGGTCGTATGGGAGCACCGATCAATTTACTCCGACCTCTTCTCCCTCTTCCCATACCGCTACTTTGGTCAACCAGGTTAACTCTTGGAATTACAACCTGATTGGCCGTGGGAAAGCAGATTTAGAAAGCCTTCTTCCTCCCAAAGGACGTAAGTCCCCTAGGCGGATGTGTTCAACGCCTAACACATACTTTTGTTCCTTCTTCTCGCTATATATATATATATTATATATATATATATATATATATTATATATATATATACTTTTTTTATTGGAGTCGCTTTTCTAATGAATGTGTGTCCTCTGCAGCTAACTCAATCCTAGATAGCATGATAACCGCTGCTGCCAGGGGGCCCAGTCCAAACACCCATCCTCAGCCGGAGCGCGGCGATGACCAAATCCAGGCTCCTCTGCCGCCCTTGAATGTGGACGTACCTCCGCCTTCAAATCTAGAGGTACTATCACCTCAGCCAGAGATCGTTGGTGAGGGCGATCACGAGTGTCGTGTACGTTGCGGCAAGAAACGTGCTCGTGGCTCAGAGATCGGTGGCTCTTCTCAGCGGAAGAAGAAGATCGTCAAAGGGCCCATAGCGCCCGGCTCTTCTTCCTCCAAGTGTGATGAGGTGCACCTGCCGTCTATCGCCCCTCCTCCCGACAGAAATGCTGACATTCTGGATGCCACCACCGAGCTGGCCAGTCGATGGCGGATGGATTTCCAGGAAGACGAGTCGGTCATCCGCTCTTTTGCCATGGATCAGGCGGCTTTGGGAGCTCGGGTATACTTGTTAAGTGCCCTTCCAAGTTGTGCTTGTTTTTTGTTCTCTCCTGATCATAACTTGCGCCTTGTACTCGCAGATGATGGCCTACGCTGGCACCTTTCTTCCGGCGGATGAACACCTGCGAGCGGGTGGGCCAGGCAGCACCATTGGTCAGGCCTCCCGGATTGAGAATTTGGAGAAAGACAACAAGGCGCTCAAGGCGGAGGTCACCAAATACAAGGGCTTGTATAATAAGGCCAAAAATTCCATGGAGGTAGAGTCCGCCCAGCTCCTTTTTGATGTTTCTTCTAAGCTTGACGTGACTCGTCTTGTTTACGATGAAGCTTGCGTTGAATACTTTTGTGCTATGCAGCAGGTGGAGGAGAAACACAAGAAGGAGCTGGCGAACTGGGACCTCGCCCACAAGGAGGAGCTGGCGAAAAAGGATCTCGCTCTGTCTGAAGTTACCGCCGACAAGAAAACTCTCTCCACCCGAGTGGCCACCCTGGAAAGGGACAATCACAAGCTGGGGGATGATCTGGACAAGGCGTTCGAGAGGCTCCGGGATGATGGCCTCACCTTGTCAGAGGTGCGCACGAAGCTGAAGATGAACTTGACCGCTCTCACCAGACTTTTAATGCAGAGATGGAGTCCCGCTTAGGCGCGAGGATGCTTAGCACTGTGGAATCCGTTCTCGCAGCTGTTCGCCATGAGATGTGGGCCAGTCATCCTAATTTTCTCTGGGACTCGGCGAATATGCTTAAGGCGGTGAACCGCCGAGTAACTACCGAGGCCTATCAGGAGGCCTCAGCGGATTCCGTAGGGTTCCCTTCTGCTGAGAAGGTGAAAATATTGCAGGAGGTGCTGGGTGAAGGTCGCCAATTGGTGAGACAATGAAAGAAAGCGAAGAAGCAGTCTGCCACTTCCTCAGGGCTTGATAAATCAGGCGCCTCCCATGAGCGGCCGTGATTTTACCCCTCCTGTTTTCCTTCAGTTGTCTTGTGTATTCTGTTTGCCTGGTGTTGTGCCCTTTTATCTTTGTAAAGACAATTTAGGCTTTACGCCCAGCAATAAAAAAATTTCATTTTCAGCAACGTGTTAAGCCGTACCATTGCGTGGCATCAGGGCATTTGCTCTATCGGACGCCGTCACCATGATATTGGCGACATGGCGTCGATGTTCGAGTCGTACCACCATGGGGTATCAGGACTAATGAAATCGGACGCGGCCACCGTTTTATGTGTTCCAATGCGTCGATAGCTATTACTTCGGTATTGAAGTGTTTTGAGAACCCGCCCTTTTGATTAAAATTCAGGCCTCTTGGGCGAATACAGGTAGAGCGATTTAACAAAATCGCCTAACTCAAAATACAAAGGTTGAAACAAAACTTTCCTCCTTCAATCTTCTGGATGAACTTCCGCCTCGTACTTCCTCAGATGCATAGAGTTCCATGTCTTATGCACGAGTTCTCCCGAGGGTCGTTGTAGCTTGAAAGTGCTTGGCCCAATCACCTCCCTAATCTGGTAGGGTCCTTCCCAAGTGGTGTTAAGTTTACAGTGCTGGGGGATTGGCCTAAAAACTTTCCGTACAACCCAATCGCCTTCTACCAAGTGGTGAGGGCGGAGGTGAGCATTGTATCGGCGTGCTAACTGCAATTTTTCTGCGAGTAGGCGGATGCTCGCTTCCTCCCTTCTTTCTTGTAGCATGTCAAGATCATGCTGCAAGTCTTCCTCGTTCATCTGCTGGTTGAAGTGCTGCACCCCGAGACTTGTCAAATTGACTTCTACTGGAAGGACTGCCTTAGTTCCATAGACCAGCGTGTAGGGCGTCTCCTTTGTGGCAGTTTGGTATGAGGTGCGGTGCGCCCATAGAACTTTGGGTAATTCATCCACCCACCTTCCATTTGCTTCTTCAACCCCTTCAATATGATTTTATTCACCGCCTCTGCCTGTCCGTTGGCCTAGGGATACGCCACGGAGGCTAGGCGGACAATGATCTTGTACTCTTCACAAAACTCCAGAAATGACGCACAGTCAAACTGGGTGCCATGGTCACATACAAACCCTGTGGGGAGGCTGAACCTGGTGATGATGTTCTTCATCACAAACTTCTGAATTTGAAGCGCCGTGATGGATGCTAGGGCCTCAGCCTCCACCCACTTGGTAAAATAGTCTACCGCTACAATGATGAACTTCCTCTTCCCTGTCGCCTCTGGAAACGCTATTCCCCAGAAGGTGAATGGCTAGGGTGAGACTATCGGCTGCATGGCAGATGCTGGCAGGTGATGCACGTTGGCGAAGACTTGACACTTGTGACAGTGTTTGACCAAGGCTTCCGCGTCTCGGCGGATGTGAGGCCAGTAATATCCTTGGTGGAGAATATTCTTCTCCAGGCTCTTGGTGCCAATGTGCACGCTGCTTGCGCCCTGGTGGATTTCTCTTAACACGTATGCCGCCTCTTCCTCTCCGAGATAGCGTAGGTAAGGTCCCGCGAAGGACTTGCGATACAAATTCCCCTCTAGGATTACACATCTGGCTGCCTATCGGTGGATCTTAGTAGCAGTAGTTTGATCCTTGGGTAGGACGTCTGCCTCAATATAAGCTCTGATTGGGGCCCTCTAATCCACCGTGCTACCAGCCTCTGCCTCTTCCAACGCCAAACAAACCTCTTTTTCTTTCTCCACTGTGACCATCCGCTCTTGCTCGATATTCAGGGCAGTGGCGAGCTTAGATAAGGCATCTGCATGGGCGTTGTCTTCTCTTACAATCCGAGTCAGCTCTGTTGCTTCAAAATCTCGCAATGCCGCCTTGGCTTCTTCATAGTATGGCAGTAACGATTCTTCCCTCACCTCATATCCGCCGGTAAGTTGATTGACAACTATGGCAGAATCTGAGTATACCTTGATGTGAGTAACGCCCATGGATTTCGCCATGTGTAGGCCTGCTATTACTGCTCCATATTCGGCGGCAATGTTGGTGCGGTGCTTGGCAAACCTTAGGGCGGCCTCGTGTAAGACCCCTGTGGCGTTTTTAGCACAATGCCCGCCCCTACCCCATTTTTGCTGGAGGCTCCATCCACATACAACTCCCAGTAGTCATCCAGTGTTCCTTCCGCCCTAACACATCCTTCAACTATGAAGTCTGTGAGTGCATGACCCTTGATGGCGGTTCGTGGTTGGAAGTGCACGTCATACTCGCTCAGCTCAACTGCCCACTTGGCCATCCTGCCAGCCACACTCATAGACCTGAGGCCGTCTTGATGGGCAGATTGGTTACCACATGAATAGTGTGGGCATGGAAGTACGGGCATAGCTTCCTGGATGCTACTACGACGGCATATGCTGCTTTCTCCAGGGGGTGTATCTCCCCTCTGCCTCCACCAACGTCTTACTAATATAGAACACGGGGCACTCTTCCTTATCTTCTTGTTTTACCAAAACCGAGCTGACGGTTGCTGTGGCTATGGCCACATACAGGTATAGCTGGTCACCCGGGACAGGAGCAACTAAGACGGGTGGCGTTGTGAGGAATGCTTTTAGTTCTTCGGACGCTCTGGAGTAGTCCTCAGTCCAGGAAAACTTTGCTGCGCCCTTTAGTGTGGCGAAGAATGGTGCCTGTCTTTCAGCTGACTTGGGGATGGAACGGTTCATGGCGGCTAAACGTCCCGTCAGAGTTTTAACGTCCCTATCTGTTTTTGGTGGTGGAGTCATTATGATTGCCTCTATCTTCTTCGGCTTCGCCTCATTCCTCTCCTTGTGATGATGAAACCTAGGAACTTTCCTGAGGAGGCTCCAAACACACACTTCTTTGGGTTCAAGCGAAGGCGGCTTAGGGTATCAAACGTCCTCCTCAAGTTCATGAGGTGATCCTCCCTTGCTTTTGACTTCACCAAGAGGTCATCGACATAGGCTTCCATGTGTTGGCCCAGCTGGTCCTGGAACACCCGGTCGATCATCCGCTGGTAAGTGGCTCCTGCGTTCTTCAGGCCGAAAGGCATGACATTGTAGCAATAGTTGCCTGATGACACTCGATTTGACGTGATTATCAACCTCATTTAAGCGACATTTCCTTGCTTAAGACATGGTTTTTAGTGTAGAATAGAGAATATTCACTCATCTACTCTATTCGTGCCATTTGTGTTACTTTGGCCCATTTCGGGTCTATTTGATGGTTTTCTAGTGTTTTCATGTTAGCACAGGTTTTTGCCGTCAAATAAAGTAGCCAAGGACGTGTCTAAGGCGTTGGAACCTCGAGGAATCAAACCAGAATCAACCGAAGGAGTCAATCAAGTCGAACCAAATTCTGCTCCCATTTACAAAGAAGTTTTCGGCGAAAACTCATGAAGAAATCGGCAGAGCTTTCAAGAAGAAGTTTTTGGCGAAAACTTGAAGTTTTCGCCGAGAACCCGGCGTCCGAAAATCACAGGAGAAACAGCCGGCGATCACCCCATTTACAAAGGAATTTTCGGCGAAAATTCCTTCAGATTTTTGGCGAAAATTCCAGGCAGATCCGCGGTATTAGGGTTAAGTATAAATACTTAACCGTCGGCCCTACATCAGACATCAAACATCTCATAATACCAACTAATACCAAATACTTCGAGGATTCTCAAGAGTTCTGAAGTAGAGTTTAGAGTTCGAAGAGCCAGGAAGAGATCGTGACGCCATCCCTTCCATCTCGAAGACTCGGAGCTAGGATTGCAGATTAACGGAGATCGAAGTTCTGCCGAAGTCGTCTTAATTAGGTTTTTCAGATCTTTTTCTGTTCTTCCTCTATTCAAGATGAACTCTGTCTTTGCCTTTGATTCTTTTGTATGAACATGAGTAGCTAAACTCGTAGAGCTTAGACTAGATGAACCCTAAGTGACCCAGGGATTTAAAGCGGTCACGGATCGGCGATGATTAGATTCAAAGTTCAATCAGTTTCTCTTTCATGTTTGATTTGTTCTTCATTGTTCATGTTTCTTGTTTGGATTGATCACCTAGATTAGATTCTTGTTAAGCTAAGGATAGAAGCGAACACTCGCCTTACTTTAAAACATCAAATCGAATAATTAACCTAATCATTGGAGTGTGCCTTTCGTAGGAACTAGTTAGGGTTAATCCACTGCAAGAGTAACTCATAAATCATTAGTAATTGTACCAGTTAGTTAAGTCGTTGCGAGAGGCGACCGTAACCGGGTGGCTAATTAATCTTGGTAGCTAGATCGGATAGAGCGAACGTTCGCCAGTCTTAAACCTAAGGGTAAGGAGTTATGGTGGTGTCTTAGAATTGATTGAACGAGAATCGAAATCCGCTGATCTGTTGATTGCCAATGCTCTGGTGAACGAAGGGGGATTCAAAGTCTAAGCTTGTCTGTCATTTTATTTTAACCAACCAATCTTTCACTCTGTTTTCAGTTTTAATTTTTAATTTCCGTGCATTTCTTAGAATTAGAAGTCGTGGAACTCACACCACGCACAAAGTGTAAATCTGAGTAATTTGCCTTTATACTTGAGTAATCAATCATTAGAAGACCCGTGGAATACGATCTGCTTAGCTTCTTTGCTTAGTAGTATTTGATCACTGTTCTGCAGCTCATCAAATTGGCGCCGTTGCCGGGGACTTCTTTTGATTGTTCGAAAGAAGAACTGGCATTTCATTCTTCTACTTTCCATCTTTCACCTTTCCATCCACTTTGACTTTACACTATTTTTTTGTTTTTGTTATTTGTAGGTTATTCACAGGTTTATGCACCACCGCCCTCTCACGCTTCTCCAAAGCGCCAAAAACGACAAGTATAAGAGTGTAGAGAGACCAGGCAGTTCTGCTCCACCGAGACAATCACAGATTCCGAAGAGAGGCAGAACCAATCCACCTCCATCCGTCACTCCGATCAAGATCGAGGAACTGAAGGAGAGTTCCTCATTTCCATCTTCACCATCATCTTCATCCGCTTCATACACCGAGTCACTTTCACCTCCTCCATCTCCTACCATGAATGATCAGTTACCACCACCACCACCACTAGTTGCACCGAAGAGCCTAGCGCGACTAGCGTTCGATCTTCTATCGCCGTGCCGCGCATTGAAGGAGATCCTGACTATGAGATCAAAATTCCATTCTTGACTATGAGATCAAAATTCCATTCTTGACTATGATCTCTAGGGATCTACAGTTTGAAGGCAGGCCACTAGACAATCTGTGCACTCATCTGGCGGACTTCCTTGATCTATGCAGCACTTTCAAGAACGGAAACCTCGACAAGAACACTCTTTGCTTGAGAGCTTTCTCGTTCTTTCTGAAAGGCGCTGCTAAGAGGTGGCTTACTGGCAAACCACCTGGCTACTACACCGACTGGGAGACTCTTGCCCAAGACTTCGTCGAAGAGTACTTCCCTCCTGCCAGAACAACAACCATCAAGGACAGAATCGCCAGATTCTCTCAGAAGGAAGGAGTAAGCTTATATGATACTTGGAATCAATTCCAAGAACTTCTCTACAACTGTCCTCATCACGGTTTCGAGCAGAGGCAGTTAGCTGAAATCTTTGCTCGAGGTCTTCGAGAAGAATCTGCCAAATAGGTCAATTCTCTAGCTGAAGGGGATTGCACTACACTTACACTGGAAGCTGCTCTTCTTCATTTCGTGAACTGTGCTTCCAAGTCGAGGAACTGGGAACGACAATCTGAAGGATCAAGAAGCAAGCTCGATCTCGAAGTAACTATTAAGGCAGAAGTAGAGAAGCATCTAAAGAAGTCTTCTACACCCATCAAGCCACCGACAGCCGCTGTCTACGTTGCCGATTGCGAGTGGTGTGGAGCTTGTGCGCATAATGGAGGCCGATGCCAGAATTTTGGTAAAACAAAAGTCTGGTCTGCCGAAGAAGTCAATTTCATTCAACAAGGCTTCAGCAACAATCAGAATGGTTATGTTGGCTACTGCAACTTCAGGCAACAGGGGAATTATCAAGATAGACATCCCTACAATGCCGGTGCCAACCAGAACTAGAACCAGAACAGCCGACCAGCTGGTCTAGCTCAGGATCAGAAGCCGAATCATCTGCCGGCAGGTGTCTACCAGCCACCGCACCGCAATCCAGGTAACTATGGAACTGCTCCTGACAATCGCCAGAATCAGTACCTGAACAATACCTATATAGGGCAGCAACATCAGAGGGAAAACAACTTCAGTGAACTGGACAAGAAGCTTAGTCAGATCATCACCAGACTTGACGATCATGACAGTCAGTTCAAGGCCCAAGCTCTTCTCAACCAAGAACAGATCGCATCCGGTCAAAGAATTGAGCAGGCTGTGAACCAGATCTCTAGCATGCTAGCATCTGGTCGACCATTTGGCCAACTTCCAAGCCAAACCGAGCCAAATCCAAGATAGGAGCAAGCTAAAATGGTATCCGTTCAAGAACCATCATACTCATCTACTAATGCTTCTTCTAATTTATACAGGACTGACGAAGCTGCAGAGAAGAAGGAAGCACCGAAGAAGGTGCCTAAGGAGTATGATCCTCCTCTTGCTCTGTACTACGTGAAGCCTTCTTTTCCAAGAGCATTGCTGCCGAACGCACGGATCGAGACTGGCATGTGGGGAGGTAATGAAGGATATCCTGCCGCTCGTAGCAAGAAGCCTTCATCGCCATATCCAGCTAAGTGTTCTGATCCTGGTTCTTTCACGCTTCCTCTAGTTATCAATGATGTTGAGATAGAACGTAGTTTGGTTGATCTAGGCACGTCTGTCAATGTTATGCCTATGAGTTTATTTGAAAAATTGAACCTAGGAGAACTTGAACCAACTAGCATACAACTTGTCTTTGCTGATAGATCACTAAAAACTCCGAGAGGAGAGATAAAAGACGTTGTTACTAAATGTGGTCCTTTCACGTTCTTAGCTGACTATGTGATCATAGATACTAGTAAGAATGATTCTACCATTCTCATAGGACGATCCTTCATGGCTACAACTGGAATGAAAATTAACGTTTCCAAATGTTCCTTGACTTTGAGGGTTGGTAAGGACACGATAACGTTCCGCCTTAAAGACGGAATGAAATATACTCCTTTGAATGAAGAATCTCATTGCCTAGCTGTTGAAACTGTGGAGTTGACTCCGGTCAACTCCGATACTGACATCTCTTCTAGTGTTCCTAGATCAATTGTTGTTGCAGGTGTTGAACAGATTACCAAGCAGAAGCCAAAATCTGCTATTCAGAAGCCGCCAAAGAAGAAGGAACTGAAAGCCTATTCTTCACAGCCGAGCAAGGAACCTGGCAGGTCGCGAAGAAGGGATCAGAAGAAGACGAAAACTCAAATGGTCTGGAGACCAGTTGTTCCGCCACCGTCTACCGAGCCAGCTACACCACCAATTCATTCCGAGCTACCGGCGCCAGAACAAGTATTGAAGGAGAAGCCAAAAGCATCTCCTAAGGAAATACCGATGATCACCAATCCTGGTGATACAAAGCCGGAGGATAAAGAGAAGACAAAGCCGATCATTCTCATCCCTTCCACCGTCTTCCTTGTAGAGGATGACCCCTCAACAGAGCTATTTGGTCCGTTCAAGATCACTGATCACCTTCCTGATGGACGTACCAAGCTCTTACATGCTAACGAGAAGAAATTTATGCTTAACGGAGATGCCCTGAAGCTCTACTTCATGAACTCCGATGCTAGCGTTAAGGAGATCCTGAGTTGAGATGTCTCCTAATACCGTCCATGTATCATTCAGCTCAAGGACGTTAATAAAAGAGCGCTTCGTGGGAGGCAACCCACGGCTGGAGTAAGTTTTTCATTTGTGTCAGACTTAGTGTTTGAGAGTCGGTTCGGGGGAGCCAAAAGTGCCAGTTTGCATGATTTCTTATTTTTCTTATGTAGTCTATTTGTCAATCTCAAGTTGTTTGAGGTTGTTCCGATTTTTGTGGATTTAATTGTGATTTTCTGAAGTTTGCCGGGATTGCGAAAATATTTTCAATCATGCAGTCCAAACTTTTCGGCGAAAAACTGTCCCATTTTTCGGTGAAAACTCCTTTGAAAATCCCACTGTGTTTTCTGGACGATTTTAACTAAACTTTTCGGTGAAAACTCTATGAAGTTTTCGGCGAAAACTTATTTGGAAAACCGGCAGACTATTTTCACTTGTGTTTTCGGCAAAAAATTGCACACATTTTCGCCGAAAACTTGAGACAAAATCAAACAATTTTTCCCCTATTTCCCGGTCACTTTTCTCTCTCTCCTCTCACTTCTTCATTTTTGAAAAAAAACCCAAAACCTCTCCCCCTGTTTTAAACCTTCGCCGCCGCCGCCACATTCTCGCCGTCACCGTCCGTTTGCCACCGCTGCCGCCACCGCACCTCTCCCCTCCCTTTTCCGATCATTTTGAGCCGTAGATCAGTCGAATCGTAGCTCTAGAGCTCCCGTTCAGCCAAACCCTAAATTTTTTGATTTTTCAACGATTTCTCTTTCTCCGTTCATTTTCAGCGCTCATGGCTTCAAGGTAAGTTGTAGAACTTTTCATTTCGAATCTTTTGACATGTTGAATGCTGAATTTCGTCGGGGATGACTTTCGGTTGACTTTTCAGTTTACCTCGATTTGCGTGCCGACTGATTTCGTGTGAAATAAGTTAGCTGAATTCTTTGGACTAATCTAGCATGCTTAGGGAGAATTGTGCTGAATTTTAATGCCATTTGATCGTGTGTTGATATGCTTAGGGATTGATTCTTTGCGGTGTTGACTTTTATGAAATGTCGGTTTGACCATGAATTATCTATGCTTGTTTGGCTGCCATGTGTGTTCATTCACGTTCGTATTATTATGTTTGCCAAGTGAGTATATAATTATGCTGTCATTTCCGACCTCGAGCTAGTATTTGCCATGATTAGGGTTCAATGTGCTATGATGTTGTCTTTTTGAAAGTCGATTTGACTTCCGATCTCTAATTATGATATGAACATTCCGGCTAGACATATGCATGCTCTGTAATTTATTGTGTTTACCGGTTGTTTACTTTGCTTACCCCCACTCGGTTTTCCTCGTTTGTTGAGTTTTTCTACTAAGTGTGGGGTGGGTTATTAGTTAATTAACCTGGTTTCGTTTCTGGTTTTAGGAATTTCATTCATGAGCGCAGGACTAAGGCGCGCTTTGACACCAGCTCTAGCTCCCGAGCTCCCGCTCCCATCACACCCACCGTCTCCGGTCCTCCACCAGCCTTTCCAGGCAGAGTCGGGTACCACGCCACTGTTGCCCGCCTACCCCATCACTACTTCAAGCGCTACCAGAGGCTCGAGCGTGTTCCCGGAGCTGACGTGCGCCCACTTTCCTTGGAGTCACTCTTCGAGCACGACGTGGACTGGCACCGGAACGTGCTCGACTCTTTGCTACCTTCAGGACTGCTGGAGCTGACCACCCTAGCTGCTGACTTCCCGGACGTCGCTCTCCAGGAGTTCTGGGCCACGTTCGAGTTGGACGAGCATAAGAGGAGGCAGCGTGGGAAGGTGGTATCCTTCTACCTTGGCGGGGTGTACAAGTCGTTCACCTATGATGAGTTTCCTACTCATCTCGGCATTCCCCGGGAGCACTACGAGGGTTATCACCTCGGCTGGGAGAACGACTCCGGTGACGGAGAGGAGTACGATGCGCTCTGGAGCCACATGACAGGAGTGCCCAACGATCGTACCACGAAGCATAACTCAGTTAAGTCCCTGCCTCACCCTCTCTATCGATTCATTCACATGGTTTGGCGTCGTTCTCTTTTGTTTGCACCAGATAAGAGCCGCCACCACATCAGCAGAGAGGAGCTCACTCTTCTTCGCGCTATCTGGGAAAGTTATCCTCTCCATCCTGGTTGGGTGCTTGCACGCATACTACGCCAGAAGACGCAGAAGCCGAGGCCACCTAGCTCACTTCTGGGAGGCAACTTCGTGGGCCAGCTCATCATCTCCCTCGGTATCAGCCATGAATATGGCCCGGACATTCCACGACGCAGAGTATATACCGTCAGTGGAGATTTAGCGATCGAGTACGACCTCGAGTTGGACCTCAGTCCACAGGTGGCGGCGCCTCCTCCTCTCCATCACGAGACCGAGTCGGAGGAAGAAAATGATTATGGGGAGCCGCGGCCCCAGTCAGAGCCAGAGTTTCATGATCATACACCCTCGCCACATCATCAGGCAGGGTATGAGTACCAGTCGCCGCCGCCCATTCCAGAGCCATACCAGACGCCTCACCCGCAGCACCGACCGCGACCCGCGGATGTTGGAGAGCTGTACGAGCGACTCCAGGAGTGGCGGATCCAAGATACCGCCACTCAGGATGCGAGATGGATTATTATGCAGCAACACATGCACCTCTCTGACGAGCGGTATGAGGCACAGCTGGCATGGCAGCGACAGATAGGCGACGCCCTCCACATTCCCCCTCCCAATGCACCTGACCAGCAGTGATCGGGTTGTATTCCTTTTCTGGTCCTTTATTTTTATTTCTTATTTTCGGATTTCGATCCAACTTTTTTCTGTGTGGATCCGGGACACTTGTCCCGGTTTCCTTTTTATCTTTTATTTGTTTTTGTTTTGCAGGCAATCGGTAGATTCCCTTTGCTTCGCTTTGGTAGATTGCGTCTGCTCCGAGGATCCGTGCTCATCCCCTATGCCAACCATCTCGGTCCAGGTTCTTCTACTTCACTCTGAACTCTAGATTTAGTCTTGTGAGGACACAGTACGATTTAAGTGTGGGGTAGGATGCTAGAGAACCTTGCATGAACTTGATTGCCCTTGATTGTGTTTTTTGTGTGCCTCGTGATTCCTTTCCAGTCTCTCTAGCATTAGAATGACTCAGTTCTTGATTTTTGATGTTAAGTTGCTGTTCAATCCTTCATAATGATGCTTAGACTGCTTAACCTAGAACCTGAGAACCAACATGTTTACTTTGATGCTAAATTGCCTGGTCAGAATAGAATTTTAAAATCACACTTGTAGTTTGTAGCCTTGATTGCATGAAAATGACCGAATCCGACTAGCAAACAAACTGTGAGCTTTTGATCCATTGCACGTAACTTGCAATTTCAATTCTTTTTGAGTGATTTTCTGTTTGCTTGAATGAGTTAGAATTTGCATGAGACCTACTCGAGAACACACGATGACACGAGTTCTAAAATGATAGGGGCACCTAGATTCAGCTACTAAGCCAGATAGCCTACCAAACGATAATCCATTAGGTTTAAACCCTTGAGCTTGGCCTGTTCTTTCGGTTCGATAATACATTAAAACCATTTCCCATTCTTTCATTCCCCGTTGATCCCCTGTGGTTGTAGTTCTAGATTGACCTACTAGAAGTCGGTTTGTGGTAACCTGCCTATAGCCATTAAACAGGTGGTCTTAGCTATTATGTACAAACGTGTAAACCCCTCTAGCAACTAAAAGAAAGAATTAGCACAAAGAAAAAAAAAGGAGGAAGAGAAAAATAAAAGAAATGTCGAAAAGGAAAGCAGAATAGAATAGAAATTAGAAAAAACAGAAAAGTTTCAAGTTTAGTCAATAACGTTCTTCTCCCTACAAATGGAAGAACGAAGCTAAAGAAAAGTCCAAAAAAAAAGTATAAAGAAAATAAGTGCTAGGTTGCTTGAGGGTATCATAGGATGAGCGTTCACTATTCCACCCGTGTCTGGTTAGACGGTAGGGAACCATAGGCTAGATTCGAGGGAAGTTAGTCGAAAGCTACACCGCACCAAAGCCATCATCATACACTCCCATCATCCATCGCATCATAAACCCTTGTAGTGTAGAATTCGTTACAGTCCTAGCAGGGAAGTCCTTCTTGACTAGTTACTCGTGTTGTCACAGTGGTGGAGATGTGGTCGAATTGCAAACTTATGACAGAATTCAGTAACAGAAAATGATTGAGAGCAGAAACACATCCTTAAACACAGAGAGTGAGAGTTCCCCATTTACTAAATATTTCCTGTGTGAGGAGTCTGGTCGGTCAGGTCAAATTCGTGCATAATTGGTTGCTATTACTCGTCGTGTGCAGTTTTTAGTGAGACCAGGTTGTTTGGCTGATCAGTATGCATGTTAGGTTTCTTGTTCTAGGAATTATCTGTCTAATAATTCATTGTACTTGATTGAACTCCAATTTAATAAATCTTATCATTTGTGAACATGAGCGTTTCTATTCAGTTTGCTTGAGGACAATCAAGAGCTTAAGTGTGGGGTATTTTGATGACACTCGATTTGACGTGATTATCAACCTCATTTAAGCGACATTTCCTTGCTTAAGACATGGTTTTTCGTGTAGAATAACGAATATTCACTCATCTACTCTATCTCGTGCCATTTGTGTTACTTTCGCCCGTTTCGGGTCTATTTGATGGTTTTCTAGTGTTTTCATGTTAGCACAGGTTTTTGCCGTCAAATAAAGTAGCCAAGGACGTGTCTAAGGCGTTGGAACCTCAAGGAATCGAACCAGAATTAATCCAAGGAGTCAAGTCGAACTAAATTCTGCTCCCATTTACAAAGAAGTTTTCGGCGAAAATCCCTTGGAGTTTTCGGCGAAAACTCATGAAGAAATCGACAGAGCTTTCAAGAAGAAGTTTTCGGCGAAAACTTCATGTTTTCACCAAGAACCCGACGTCCGAAAATCACAGGAGAAACAACGGCGATCACCCCATTTACAAATGAATTTTCGGCAAAAATTCCAGGCAGATCCGGCGGTATTAGGGTTAAGTATAAATACTTAACCGGCGGCCCTACATCAGACATCAAACATCTCATAATACCAACTAATACCAAATACTTCGAGGATTCTCAAGAGTTCTGGAGTAGAGTTTAAAGTTCGAAGAGCCAGGAAGAGATCGTGACGCCATCCTTTCCATCTCGAAGACTCGGAGCTAGGATTGCAGATTACCGGAGATCGAAGTTCTCCCGGAGTCGTCTTAATTAGGTTTTTCAGATCCTTTTCTGTTCTTCCTCTGTTCAAGATGAACTCTGTCTTTGCCTTTGATTCTTTTTGTATGAACATGAGTTGCTAAACTCGTAGAGCTTAGACTAGATGAACCCTAAGTGACCAAGGGCTTTAAAGCGGTCACAGATCGGCGGTGATTAGATTCAAAGTTCAATCAGTTTCTCTTTCATGTTTGATTTGTTCTTCATTGTTCATGTTTCTTGTCTGAATTGATCACCTAGATTAGATTCTTGTTAAGCTAAGGATAGAAGCGAACGCTCGCCTTACTTTAAAACATCAAATCGAACAATTAACCTAATCATTGGAGTGTGCTTTTCGTAGTAACCAGTTAGGGTTAATCCACTGCAAGAGTAACTCATAAATCGTTAGTAATTGCACTAGTTAGTTAAGTCGTTGCGAGAGGCAACCGTACCCGGGCGGCTAATTAATCTTGGTAGCTAGATCGGATAGAGCCAATCTTAAACCTATGGGTAAGGAGTTATGGTGGTGTCTTAGAATTGATTGAACGAGAATCGAAATCCGCTGATCTGTGGATTGCCAATGCTCTGGTGAACGAAGGGGGATTCAAAGTCTAAGCTTGTCTGTCATTTTTGTTTAATCAACCAATCTTTCACTTTGTTTTCAGTTTTAATTTTTAGTTTCCGTGCATTTCTTAGAATTAGAAGTCGGGGAACTTACACCACGCACAAAGTGTAAATCTGAGTAATTTGCCTTTATATTTGAGTAATCAATCATTAGAAGACCCGTGGAATACGATCTGCTTAGCTTCTTAGCTTAGTAGTATTTAATCACTGTTCTGCAGCTCATCATTGCCGAAGGGCGTAGAGAATGAAGTCTTTTCTTGATCCGCCTCGGCTAAATGGATCTGGTGATACCCCGAGAACATGTCCAGGAAAGACAACGTCTCGTGATTAGCCGTGGCGTCCACCAGCTGGTCGATGTTTGGGAGCGGATACGGGTCCTTTGGACAGGCGTCGTTGAGATTGGTGAAGTCAATGCACATGCGCCAGCTGCCATCCGCCTTTCCCACCATTACCACGTTGGAGAGCCATTCAGGGTATTGTACCTCCTGAATGAAGCCTGCTTCCTACAGCTTATTGATTTTTTCCTGGACCGCCTGCTTCCTTGTCTAGTTGACAGTCTCTACTTCTGAGATACCGGGCGGGCATCCACCCTTACTGCTAACTGGTAATGAATGATCGATGGGTCCAGCCCAGGCATGTCCTGGGGTCTCCAAGCGAAGAGATCCGCGTACTCGCTAAGCAACGAGAACATTTGGGTTCGCTCTGTCGCAGGGAGATGTGCGGAAAGCTTGACTTTCTTCTCAGGCTCGTCCGTGGACAAAGGTACCTCAATGTCGGCCTCCCCGGGCTCAGGGCGGACGAACATTTCCCCCTCGTGTCTACCGTGAAGCACTCCTCGTCCTTCCTGAGGGCAACCTTATAGCACTTTTTTGCCAAGGAGGTGTTTCCCCATGAAATTCCAACTCCTCCTCATGCAGGGAACTTTATCACTTGGTGTACAGGGGACGACACCGCCTCAAATGCCGCCAGACCAGGCCGACCTAGTATCATGTTGTAAGATGAACTACACTTAGTGATGTAGAACTTGACATACTTTGTCTCTTGGAGTTTCTCATCTGTCAACGTGACTGGTAATGAGACGACGCCGAGTACTGGCACTTCATTTCCGGCAAAACCCGTGAGCACGATCTTGGATGACTTGAGTCGCGGCGGGTCCAAGCCCATTCTGCTAAACGCATCGGCGGAAAGGATATCCGCCGAGCTTCCTTCATCCACTAGGACCCTTTCTACCAAGGTTTCCTCTACGATCATTCAGATCACCATGTCCTGTGTGCTAGGGCTTCTCCCTCTTAAGTCCGCCACCGAGAATGATATGGGCGGACATCCTCCTCTCTGGTTCACTAAGGCGCATTCTCCCACGATTTGCTTCCTTTGGGAACATCCTCATCTCCCCCTAGTATCATGCTGCAGGTTTTGTTATACTTGACTCGCCTATCATCTTTCTCCTCTCTTTGGCTCTCCTCAGCCTCTTTTCTATCGAAAATGCTTCCCTTCTTGGGGTGAGATTGTTCCTTCCTAGCCCTTCGGGGCGATTCCGACCTTTCCCTTTCTCTCCTCCGGGGGGACCTTGATCTGTCCTTGTCTTTCTTTCGTCGGCTGTCTATTATATAGTCTCGGAGCTCCCCATTTTTCAGGGCGCGCTGGATTTCGTTCCGGAGCTCTCGACAATCCTCAGTATCGTGGCCCCTTGGTTGTGAAACTCGCAGAATTCGTGGGGTTACATCTTTTAACCGCAGCTCTGCTCAACGGGGCGGGCCACCCGAGTCCAATCCGCTTTTCCTGGGGTACGTGCATGAGCCGCCTTCAAGACTCTGTCAGTGGCGTGTATTTCTCTTCTAACCTTCTCTCCGTGTGGCCGGTAGTCACACCTATCATCGGGCCGTTTGTCCTTTCGGGAAGCGTAGCCCTTGTTCTGATCTGTCCTCCCAGATCCGCCCGGAATCATGGCTATGTTTTCCTCTACTTTGGCGCTTTGGAGTATACACGCTTCCAACTCTGTGTGAATTCTGGAATTCTTCAGTACCAGACTTTTGACAAGTTCCTTGCTG
Organism: Linum lewisii; assembly: GCA_034768395.1. Lineage (NCBI taxonomy): Eukaryota > Viridiplantae > Streptophyta > Magnoliopsida > Malpighiales > Linaceae > Linum > Linum lewisii. The sequence continues at coordinate 15,465,523 of CM068303.1, forward strand.
GTAGTGGTAGTCATGATGTGGTGCATGCGATATCCAACGCGAGGTTGGGCACAACCGTTACCACCTTGGACCACTTGTCGTAGTACTGACGAAGGGACTCGTTACGGCTCTGTTGGAGTCCCCAAAACGCCGTCATGTTTCTCCCGGATTCCCTTTGATTGCTAAACTTGTAAGTCCTCCTAGTTTTTGATGATACCTTCGGCTAGAGCGCCATACCATGTCAGCGCGGCCCCAACTAGGTCCCTGGGAAGGTCCTGTAGTAGGTGGCGTCGAGGGCGCTAAACATCTGCATGGCAATGGTGAAGATCAGCAAATGTTCGACTGGGTTGCCCGTCCCGTCGTACGCCTTGATGGCGGGCGACACGAATCCCTGTGGGGGTGGAATGATGAGTAACGCCTTGTCCTGTGGTTGGCGCATTGCCATCTGCTTAGGGCCCGACTGGTGTTGTGGCAGGAACAGTCTGATCATTTCATCAGAGTCCGCCATACCAACCGCGGGGCCAGAGCTTGTGGGCCGGTTCGTCCTCCTAGTGGTCTGGGCGATTAGCATTCTCATCATTACCGCCATTTCGGCATTTTGCTTTTGTAGTTCGGCTACCTGCCCAGCTAGGTCTGTCGCTTGGGGCGCTGAGACTGTTGCCACAACATGGGAGTCAGTTATGGGAGTTTGAAAGGCTCCGGCTCCCGAGCGATTGAACAAGAAATCCTGTGTCTCCTGGCTCAAAGGCGTATCTCTACGCTGAGGCGTAGCTTCTTTGTCTATTCCCTGGAGTCGAGTGGTTAGCGGGACTTCGGCGGGGATAACTTGCTTTGCTGGGGTGGTCATATCCCTCCCAGTATCCTCACTCGTTGTTGTTTTGGAGAGGTTCTGCATGTTGCTCTTCGTGATGATGAGTCAGTTTGCACCCCTATCTGGCGCGCCAATTGATCCGCCCTGATGGGCTCGTCAATAAATGAGGAAGTCCGGTCTTGGGGAAGCCGAACCAATCTTAGCCCGAGTTCGCCTTGCCCGGGTATGCTGTACCTTGCAAGGCGTATGGACAGATGATAGAGGTGAGTGAGGATAGGAATGGATATGAATGGGGGAAAGGATAACAAAGAAGTACCGGGCGTGCGCCCTTGAACAGGGCGGATGACCAAAGCCTTTAGCGTGCAGCGTATGAGCGTGCAATATCGGGCGTATGGTCTGAGTGTGTCGTGTCGTCTCTGTGCGGGGGACCTCCTATTTATAGGTCCAAGCTGGCAAGGGGCCTGGTGCCAGGTGTCGTCGCCCCAGTGGACCGCGAACGGGTCCCATCTTGTCAACGGCGTGGGTGGTGTCAGTGGTGTGACCGGCGGGTGTGCCGACTGACAAGAGGGTCGCTGAGGGCGTTAGGGCGTGACCCCTAACGTCGGTGAAGCGCATGATGGTGACTAACGGGCCTTGAGGCCTGCTTTCTGGGCCGGGGGCCCATCAGAAAGGCATCATCAAATGCTGAGATGTTATTGCTCCCTTCATTACTCATGATATGGATGGACAATGGCAGTGGAATGGTGAAATTATGATGAAATTCTCAATGAATAGAGTGATGGACACCATATGACCTGCCTCGGCTAAGGTAACCTGGAACACACTGGTTTAGCAGGCTCCAACAATCCCTAAGTACTTCTTTATGAGCTGGTGAATCTACATTAATAGACTCCCGTTTAATAACATTCTTGCTACATGGGGTATTTCTGTGGTTACTGGTTGCTACTTCTGTACGAATGGGGAAGATAACAGAAATCACATCATTGGTAAATGTGAGTATGCAAGATGGATCAAGAGTCAGCTGTTCGATGATTACAGATATTTTTGCAGATTGTACGGATGAGCTAGACTGGTTTGTTAATACGTTTGGTGATAATACCTCAAAATCCAGATGGAAACACCTTGTGTGGAGAGTTGCTGTTTCAAATATTTGGAAGGAAAGGTGTTTTAGGGATTATAATGCTGGAGAAATGAAAGATAGGGAGCTCCTTAGTCGGATTAATTTGGAACTAGGAAATTATGTGGAGTTGTTATAAAAAATTGAGAGGCTAGTTCTTGTTTTGCTCCTGTGGAGGTGTAAACTTTTTTTGTACTTAACGTTTCGTCGAAATCTCGTTTTAGTGCACATCATTTCAAAAATTTTATTTCATTCATTATCGTTTCAGAAAATCTCAAAACAGTATTTCCGTCCAATTCCATTCAAATTTTCCGTTAAGTGCTGACGTGGCAGTTGAGTAACAATAATGCTGATATGTTTCTTCAGCTGACTTGGAGTTTTGACAACAATAGTCTCCATTGTTATATTTCCCCTTCGTATATCTAAATGAATGGTGAAGAAGGTTTCAGACGTTGGTGAAATATTGTTGATATATGATGACTGCAGAATTGAAACAAAGATTTTGACGACTCTGCTAGAGAGACATGGAGGGTGAAGACTGCAAGCTGGTTTAAGAAAATGGATCATTTCATATTCTGTGTTTGGTTAGAAGAAATCTTCACTTGCTTTAATTCATGGATCTCTCTAGTGAATTAATTTCTCCGTTAAAGAAGGATATCGTGCTTATTCAAAATGTACATGCATATGGCTATAATGAAACTAAACTCAGCTTCTTGAATTCCAATTTATGTTATTACAATTTATTAGGGTCAAATACTTAAAAGGTCTGAAATTATAGGGCGTGTTACAAACTCGTCCTAAAATTTTAATCCGTTACAGAGTGGTCCTATTACTATGAAACATGTTACAGAGTAGTCTTAGTGACGTCATAAGTGTACTTTTCAGCAATTTCGTCATGTCACTGTTGAGATGTCATCTAAAAGATAATTCAAAATTCAACAATATGATTCAAATCTAAATCTTACATCATCTACCTTATAAACTTTGGTTCAAAAACTAAATCTAGTGAGTTAGATTGATATAATTTTAGATTTGAATCAATTTAAGATGAATTTCAAATTATATTTTCGATGACATGTCAATGGTGACGTGACAAAATGGATGAAAAAGCACACTTATGAAGTCACTAGGACTACTCTATAACATGTTTCATAGTAATAGGACCACTCTGTAACGGATTAAAGTTTTAGGACGAGTTTGTAACTCGCCCTATAGTTTCGGGACCTTTTAAGTATTTGACCCCAATTTATTATCCAAACAATGTTATTGAATTTCCCGGGAATGTTTAAATCTCACCGATTAATCATTCTCAATAATTCCAATTCAGTCATCCAAATCACCCCGAAATGTAAAATCCACCATCATATTCCTCCTTGTACTATGAAATAAGTGAGAGCCAATGTGAGTAAAGTATATCACATCCCTCTACCGAAGCTAATCTCTGTTGTTCTCATCCTATTTTGCATCGTCGTTGTTATCTTATTCAATACCACTGCCGCTTATTCGACTCTCGCATCATATTTTAAACCAAACAATAATCGAATTCAAACACTAATGATTGGATTGAGTTCAACAGATGAGTTCTTCATGCACATTTGGCCATCATTTGACATATTACATTGACTTTCTCATTGTTCTTCATGTGTACCTGGCAGCTGATCAAGTTGATGTTAGACATTGTGATAAAGCGAGAGATGAACGAGAACACATATATAACGTGTTTCACTAAACGTTATGTTAGCTAATCCACGGAGACGAAGAGAGTTCTGTATTATTGATCAAGAGAAAAGAAGAGTGGAAGCAGAGAATGAGAAGAAGAAGAAAACAAAGCAGCTGAAGAGAGCAGCCGAAGAGGAGAGGAAAAGGAAGAAGAAAAAAAGAACTCTAACTACTGAATATATACAAGGGAATTAGGTCAGTAGATTTTGTGAGCTGAGCTGGTTTCTGTTGGGCCAAAGCCTTGGGCCGATATAATGTTAACACCCCCCTCAAATTGATGGTGATCACGCAACATCAATTTGCTCGATAGAAACCAGTGGCGACTCATGGGAACTGCTTTAGTAAAAAGATCAGCAATCTGGTCTTCAGAGGACAAGTAGAATAGGCGAATTTCCCCAGAGTGTACAAGGTCTCGAATATAATGAACATGCGTCTCAATATGTTTCGTCCGATCATGTAAAACAGGGTTAGTCGCAATTTGTATCGCACTAGTATTATCATCGAACAAATGAACTGGCACCTTAACATTAACGCCAAGATCCTGAAGAAGGCGTTGAAGCCAGACCACCTCGGAGCAGACTTCAGACATTGATCGATACTCAGCTTCAGTGGAAGACTTGGATACCTTATCTTGCTTCTTACACCGCCATGAAATAAACGAATCACCAAATTTCACACACCAACCGGATGTGGATCGACGAGTATCCACACAACCAGCATAATCTGCATATGCCGACAACTGTTGCGACCCAGTAGAAGGAAAATAAATGCCAGTAGCACGTGTGCCATTTAAATAGCAGAGTATCCGAAATACTGCGTCCAGATGAAGAGCACGTGGAGTAGTCATATACTAGCTGACAACCTGAACTGCATAGGTTATATCTGGATGAGTAGCTGCAAGATAAATCAGACTACCAACAAGTTTCCGAAAGAGAGTAGGATCGGGAACTGGCTCACCCTCATCCTGACTAAGCTTTAAGTTGGATTCCATGGCAGTAGCACATGGCCGGGAATCTAACATCTTAACCGATTCCAACAAATCAGCATTTGTAACGTCAAGTTAATAGAGCAGCCACTATCCTTGCGCAGCCTACACCAGCAAGACCTGAACTGTTTGCATCTTGGCAACCGGGCAAAGTCTCCGTAGTAATCCAGTCCTGAGGAATCCACTAAGAAATGGATTTGTCACGGTTTTTTTTACTTTAGTCACGGTTTTTACCGTGACAAAAAAAATTAGTCACGGTTTTGAAAATCGTGACTATATTGACCAAAAATAGCACGGTTTTGTAAATGAACCGTGACTAATTTTTTTTGTCACGGTTTGTAAAGGAACCGTGACTAATATTAGTCACGGTTCATATTCAAACCGTGACTAATATTAGTCACAGTTCCTTTAGAAACCGTGACAAAGTTCAGTGATCAAATCGTAAAATGCACAGATTCAGTGACCCATTTTGTCAGGAACTTTTTGTGGGGTGTAATTTTAAATTTCCAGTGTTAGAAATCATTCCCCCTTTGGTCACTTAACTTTCTGTGGGTTGTAATTTTAATCCAGTGACCCAACTTGTCATTTAAATATTTTTTGGGGTCTCATTGTAATTTTCTAGTGGTACAAAAATTATTCCTGTTTTGGTCACTTAACTTTGGTGGGTTGTAAGTTTAGTCATTCTTCTTCTCCGATGGCCGCCGTTGGCCGAAACCACCGTCCGAAACCACCGTCTCTCCTCTTCCTCGATCGGCCGCCGTTGGCCGAAACCACCGTTGGCCCCTACCGTTGGCCGCCGTTGTCCTAAGCCTCTGCTGGGAATGGAGAACGGCCGTCGGTGCTGGTTTGGTGAGTCGCCGGAGAGGAGAAGGATGGCGAGGAGGAAAAAGACGGCGTGGTGTGTCGGCGGTGGTGGTGTTCGCGGTGGGGGTTCGGCGGTGGTGTTCGGCGGTGGTGTTCGGCGGTGGTGTTCGGCGGTGTGTTCGGGTCGGTGGGTGGGTGGTGTTCGGCGGTGGTGTTCGGCGGTGGTGTTCGGCGGTGGTGTTCGGCGGTGGTGTTCGGCGGTAGTGTTCGGCGGTGGCTGGGTTGTGCAGGAAGAAAGAGAAGAAGAGGAAGAAATAGAAGAGGAAGAAAGAGAAGAGGAAGAAGTTAAGAAGAGAGGATAAGGAAGAAAGAGAAGAGGAAGAAATAGAAGAGAAAGAGAAAGGTGAAAGGGATGTGTAAAAAAAAAGGTGAAAGGGGCACACGGATTGCCACGTCTTTGGAAGTTTAATTTGTCACGGTTTCTTAAAAACCGTGATAAATTTAGTCACGATTTTAAAAAGAACCGTGACTAATTTGTCACGGTTTCCCAAAACCGTGACTAAATTTGTCACGGTTCTTAAGAAACCGTAACTAACTCGTCACGGTTTTTAAAAACCGTGACTAATAAGGCTTTTTCTTGTAGTGCCTTGTGCTACAAGAGAGCTTTATATCGATCAAGGGAACCATCATGATGGAACTTAGCCGTGTAGACCCACCGAGAACCAATAATGGGTGCTCCCGTGGGACGAGGAACAAGGTCTCATGTATGATTATCATGAAGATCATCAAGCTCAACCTTCGTAGCTTGCTGCCAATTTTCATCGTCTTTGGCTTGGTGGTAAGTTTGAGGAATAGATATCCCGGTATTAGCATAAGTAAGGTAATCAATGTATCGAGAAGGGAGAGTTCCTTGGGTAGTTCGGGTGGATCTACGTGTTTGTGGAGGAGCAGTAGGTTGGTTTGTGGAAGTAGTAGTAGTGATGATAGGAGAATGAATTGGATCAGGTGATGAGGAATGGGAATGAGGTTGGTTTGTATTTGAATGAACAATGATGGGTGTGGATATATGTATGGGTGATGAATGGTCATGAGAGTTGATTATCATGGAATGAGGAAGATGGAGTGGACGTGTGTGTGAGAGCATGAGAGGGTGAGGAAGGATTGGGAACTTGTATTTGTGAGTGGGAAGAATTAGGTAAGGTCCTGGAAGTGGGTGAATCCTCAAAATAAGGAATTTGAAAGTGTGAGGCAGCAGGTATAGGTGATATCTCTAGCGAGTGATAATAGAATAGTCGTTCTTGAAAGACCACACGATAAGCTGTATAAATACATCTTTGTCGAGGTTCATAGCACAAATAACCCTTGTGATGGTCGGTATAACCCAAAAAGACACATCTCACCGTCTTAGAAGACAACTTGGTGCGATCTTTCTTGGGAAGCAGAACAAAGCAGGTACAACCTAACACTTTAAGCCTGGAATAGTCGGGAGGTCGGGAGTAGAGTATTTCGAACGGAGATAAATTCCCAATAACCAAGGAAGGTTGTCGATTAATCAGATAAACCACTATACGAATAGTTTCAACCTAGAACTGAGCTGGAACACGAGACTGAAAAGAAGAGCACGAGTGAGATCAAGAACATGATGATGCTTACGTTCGACGAGACCATTTGTTCTGAAACTCGGACATGACTGCGGAAAAAGAATTCTATGCTGACGATAGAAACTATGAAGAGATGTCGAAATAAATTCACCATCTGGGTCTGACCTAACCATTTTAATGGTTTTGTGAAACTATGTTTGAACCATAGCAACAAACTCCTGTAGCACATCCTTAAGTTCATATTTCAATCTCAGGAAATATACCCAAGAGAATCGTGTCTTGTGATCAATGAATAAGGCGAAGTATCGAAAACCTAGACGAGAAGTAGTAGAGCATGACGCCCACAAATCGGTGTGAACCAGATCAAACATGTCATCAACATGAGTAGTACTAGGCCGAAAAGATTGAGCAATTGTCTTAGCTTCAATACAATTCACACATTCTGGAATCACAAAATCCTTGACTTGAAACTGAATTGGTTACTTATTTTTCTGAAACATATCCATAAGTCTAGCAGAATGTGGATGTCCTAACCGAGAATGCCACAATGACCACAAACTCTCCGAACTACGATTAACTAAACATGATAAAAGAGAGGAACTAGCAGTATTCTCCACGAGATCATCCAAATCCAAATAAAAAATGGGTGACACCAACCCGTCCAAGAGAAAGTTAAATCCTACCTTACTTCCCGTTCCGATCGTCTTCTTGGTCTGACGATCTTGTATAATACAACCATCATCACCAAAAGAGACACGACAACCATTCTCTGTTAGTTGACCAACTGAGACCAAGTTCAGAACTAAGGAAGGGACATGTAGAGTATTAGGTAAAACAAGATGAGGTGTAGGAACCTTGCCAACGCCATTAATAGATAGTTTCTGACCATTCACGACTTCAACTTGTTGTCCCATAATCAGAGAAGGCATCCAGGTTTACAATCATATGATTAAAACAAGCTGAATCAAGGAACCACTTAGAATTTTTACCTGAAACACCTGTGGTTGTGAAGACTGATGTCAACGCTTGCACAACTTGGATCAACAAAGCAATGGGCTGGTTGTCGGTGTGAGAAGAAGTAGAAGACAAAACTGAGTGTGTCTCTGAAGCAACATTCGAACCTATGATTGAATCATGAACCATATAGCCGGACCCCGACGTGTTCCGACCCGTACTAGCATTATTGCGAGCTCGAAGTCTGCAATCAGTTATAAGGTGACTTGGTTTCTTGCAATATGTACATATATTTCATTTTCGACACTGAGATATGTAATGACCAAGTTTTTGGCAGTGATGACAACAAATTTCAATCATGTTCTTACCCAAATTTGCACAAGATGAATTATTACCAGAAGCACCAGTAGAAGATTTAGAATTATTTGAGAAGAATTGTGGCTTGAACTTGCCTGCCGCAAATACGGTTCCAGGAGCATTCAGTGATGACAAGTTGTCGAGTTGAGCTTGAGTTTGCAGCCATGTCTCAGCTCGCTTCAGCTCTCCAATGATTTCAGACATTTCAGTCTTGTTGCCCGATAAGAGTTGAGATCAAATTTGTTCAAACTCGGGACGAAGCCACATAAGAAATTGGAAAGAACGAGCCCGACGACGTTCCACCTGAATTTCAGCTTGAGCAACCATAGACAACATAGAAGCAGACAATAAATCAATTTCAGTCCAAAGATTGTCAACAACCAAATAGTAGCTGTTCACATCAAGCTCTCCCTATGAAAGATTGGCAAGAGCATATTCAAGATCGAAAAGTCTGGAGGCGCTGATGTTGGAGTAGGTAGTTTGGAGATGCTCCCAAACAGTCACAGATGTTGGAAAGGAACAAAGAAACAAGGCAATGGAGGAGTCGACGAAGTCAAGGATGTAGGATAAAACCCTAGCGTCTGTCATCTCCCAAGCCGCAGTCAGGTCTTCTAAGTTTGCTGTAGCAAAAATCACAGCCTTGGTTGGATCGTACTTATCAAGAACACTCAATGATGTGGCTGCCACAGATGCCACAATGGGGATTGGTTTCGAACCATCAAGATACGGGAGAAGCCCTTTACCCTCGATATGGGTACGAAACTAATATGCCCATAGAGCATAGTTGCTGCCATCAAAACGTGTTGAAACAGAGTCGGAATAGGATTGATTGTGAGGCTCTGATACCATGTTAGACATTGTGATAAAGCGAGAGATGAACGAGAACACAAATATAACGTGGTTAACTAACGTTATGTTAGCTAATCCATGGAGATGAAGAGAGTTTTGTATTACTGATCAAGAGAAAATAAGAGTTGAAGCAGAGAATGACAAGAAGAAGAAAACAGCGCAGTTGAAGAGAGCAGCCGAAGAGGAGAGAGAAAGGAAGAAGGAAAAAAGAACTCTAACGACTGAATATATACAAGGGAATTAGGTCAATAGATTTTGTGAGCTGAGCTGATTTCGGTTGGGCCAAAGCCTTGGGCCGATATAATGTTTACAGTTGATTGATGATCTCACAAATCTCATTGGACGAAGCATCTAATTCCGTCAGAGGTTTAATCTTGTGCAGTGGAAGAGTAGAATCCACAAACGGTATCTACAATTCTGGAGGAGAATCATAATCGATCACTGCGAGTTGATAGAAATGAAAGCACTGACGCTGCCACCATTGAACTTACAACCGAATGTGGAAAACACAATAACTAGGGTAGAAAAAAACTAAAAAATATTGTATTTGCCCCCTCTAATTTCGACCGTTGGATCTATAGATTTTATTTCAAAGGTTAAGAATTCATTGCATCAGAGTCAAAATTTGTTTCCTGGCCTTGGAATCAAACTCTTCAAAATGAATTTTGTTGTGATCGAAAGTGGACCGAAGGGGAACTAGGCGCGTGAGGCGCGTGTTCAACAAGTTTTTCTCTCAACTTTGGTGACTGCATTTTCCGATTTGCTTCGCCAAAAGGGATTTTTTCCTTGGTGGGTGCGCTCCGGGGGACCCTCCGGTATGGCTTGACCGCCGGTAGGCCTCTGAGGCCCCATATTTAGTTTCCTTCTCTTTCTCTTTGTTGCTTCTTTTTTCACACCGTTCCATTGATTTTGGCATTATGGACGGAAATGGTAAGACAAATGAGGGTAAAGATGCTCAACCTAAAACTTGGGCAAGCATGGTGTCGGATCCGAAATCCAACTTGAAGTTCATAGAGATCCTCACAACTGCGATAGTCGATGACACTCTCAGAATTCTGGATGTAGTAATAAAAAGGGTATTGGTAGGCTTCATTCAGCGGTGGTGACACAGTTTTTAGGACCAACACCACCACTTCAAGTGTTTGTGAGTATGGTTAAGGGACTATGGGGAAATGAAGGTCCTGTTATCATCTCCATTCTTGCACCCAGTTTCTATCTGATTGAATTCCAGTTTGAGCAGCTGTGTAAATGGATGTTGGGGAGGCCGTGGTATGTCCACAACTATGGAATGATTATGAGGAAGTGGGAGAAGGGTATACAACCTTTCGATTTTTCACCAAAAGCTACGCCTGAATGGATTGATTTCCAAGGTGTGCCTCCTAAGATTATTACAGTAGAGGGGATAAGTGATGACACTCGATTTGACGTGATTATCGGCCTCATTTAAGCAACAATTCTTGGCTTAAGACATGGTTTTTAGGGCAGAATAACGAATAATCACTCAACTGCTCTATCTCGTGCCATTTTGGTTACTTTGGCCCGTTTTAGGTCTATTTGATGGTTTTCTAGTGTTTTCGTGATAGCACAGGTTTTTGTCACCAAATGATGTAACCAGTGACATGTATAAAGCATTGGAACCTTGAGGAATCGCACCGAAATTGATCCAAGGAGTCAATCAAGTCAACACAAATATCCTGCCTAGCTTTACAAAGAAGATTTCGACGAAAAGACCTGAAGTCTTCGCCAAAAACTCTCGATCAAAACCCCACAGAAGAACAGTCGACCGGAGCCAACCTTTTCAAAGAAGTTTTCGGCAAAAAGTCCTTAAGTTTTCGCCGAAAACCTTAAACCTAATCCAGCCGGGAAAGGGTTAAGTATAAATATAAACCGGCGGCTCAAAAAGATATATACTTTTTTTTCATACACAACTTATCACAAGTTCCAGACCTAAGAAGTTAGAGAGAACAAAGTTTTGAGAGTTCAAAGAGCCAGGAAGAGATCGTGACACCATCTTTTCACCTCGGAGACTCGGAGCTAGGAGTGAAGATTACCGAAGAGCGGGGCTTTGCCAGAGTCGTCTTAATTAGGTTTTACAGTTTCCATCTGTTCTTCCTTTTCATGATGAACTCTGTTTTTGTCTTTGTTTCTACTGTTATGAATATGAGTAGCTAAACTCGTAGAGCTTAGACTAGATGAACCCTAAGTGACCCAGGGCTTTAAAGCGGTCACGGATTGGCGGTGATTAGATTCAAAGTTCAATCAGTTTCTCTTGCATGTTTGATTTGTTCTTCGTTGTTTATGTTTCTTCTCTAGCTTGATCACCTAGATTAGATTCTTGTTAAGCTGAGGATAGTAGCGAATGTTCGCCTCACTTTAAAACACTGAATCAACAATTAACCTATTCATTGGAGTGTGCCTTTCGTAGGAACCAATTAGGGTTAATCCGCTTCAAGAGTAACTCATAAATCGTTAGTAATTCCACCAGTTAGTTTAGTCGTTCCAAGAAGCGACCGTACTCGGGCGGCTAATTAATCTTGGTAGCTAGATCGGATAGAGCGAACGTTCTCCAGTCTTAAACCTAAGGGTAAGGAGTTATGGTGGTGTCTTAGAATTGATTGAACGAGAATTGAAAACTGCTGGTCTGTTGATTGCCAATGCCCTGGTGATCTAAGGGGGATTCGAAGTCTAAGCTTGTCTGTCATCTTTGTTAAGTCAACCAATCTTTCAATCTGTCTTTCAATTTAGTTTTTAATTTACCTGCATTTCTAGAATAGAAGTCGTGGAACTCACACCACGCACAACGTGTGTAAACCTGAGTAATCTGTCTTTTCATTTGAGTAGACAATTATTAGAAGACCCGTGGAATACGATCTGCTTAGCTTTTAGCTTAGTAGTTATTTGATACCCTATTCTGCAGCTCATCAAATTGGCACCATTGCCGGGGACTTCTTTTACTTGTTTGAAAGAAGAACTGGCATTTTATTCTTCTACTTTCCATCTTTCATATTTCCATCCACTTCGATTTTACACCGGTTGTGCTTGTTTTTGTCATTTGTAGGTTGTCTACAGGTTTATGCATCACTGATGGAACCGTCGTTGTGCTGAGCTGGTTCGATCAAATAACTATCAAGCTCAAGAGCTATGATAGATCGTATTCCACTAGCCTTCAATTGATTGGCTACTTCAGAACTAACAAATTACTCAAGGAAAACACGTTGTGCGTGGTGTGAGTTCCACGACTTCTAATTCTAAGGAATGCAGAAAAATTAAAACAAATTAAGCTAAAGCAGATTGGGAATTAGGGTTTGGAAACAAGAATGACAGACGAACTTAGACTTTGAATCCTCCTTCGTTCCCCAGAGCATTGGCAATCAACAGATCAGCGGATTTCGATTCTTATTCAATCAATTACTAAGACACCACCATAACTCCTTACCCTTAGGTTTAAGACCGGCGAACGTTCGCTCTATCCGTTCTAACTAGCAAGATTAACTAGCCGCCCGGGTACGGTCGCCTCTCGCAACGACTTAATTAATGGGTGTAATTACTAGTGATTAATGAGTTACTCTTGCAGTGAATTAACCCTAACCGGTTCCTACGAAAGGCACGCTCCAATTATAAGGTTAACTGTTCAATTCGATGTTCTAAAGTAAGGCGAGCGTTCGCTTCTATCCTTAGCTTAACAAGAATCTAATCTATGTGATCAATCCAGACAAGAAACATGAACAATGAAGAACGAATCAAACATGAAAAAGAACTGATTGAATTTCGAATCTAATCACCGCCGATCCGTGACCGCTTTAAAGCCCTGGGTCACTTAGGGTTCATCTAGTCTAAGCTCTAACGAGTTTAGCTACTCATGATTATTACAAAAGAAACAAAGACAAAGAAAGAGTTCATCATTCAAAGGAAGAACAGAAAAGGATCTGAAAAACCTAATTCGGACGACTCTGACAGACTCCGATCTTCGGTAAGTTGCACTCCTAGCTCCGGTTCTCCGAGATGGAAGGGATGGCGTCACGATCTCTATCCGGTTTCTTCGAACTCCAACTCTTCGCTCCCGAACTTCAGAGAAATCTGATCTCGAAAAGTTGTGTTTCTCGAATTATGAATTGTATGATATCTCCTTGGACCGCCGGATTAAGTATAAATACTTAACCCTAGTTGGGCCGGGCTGAGCTGTTATTTTTGCCGAAACCATCGGAGTAGTTTCGGCAAAAATGGCTTGTGTAAATGGCCAGTTTTCTCTGCCTTGCATTTTCGGTCCGAAGAGCTTAATGGTTTCGCCGAAATCAGTCTTCACTTGGCATCAGCTAATTTGCATTGTTGATTTCGCCGAAACTGTGAGGTCATTTTCGCCGAAACTGTAAGTGTGAATGGCAGATTTTCGGTTTGACTTTGATTGGCTCCTTTGATCGATTTCTGTTCAGTTCCTCGATGTTCCTATGCCTTAGACACGTCCATGGCTACTTTATTTGACGGCAAAAACCTGTGCTAACACAAAAACACTAGAAAACCATCAAATAGATCCGAAAAGGGCCAAGGTAACACAAATGGCACGCGATAGGGCAATTGATTGAATATTCGTTATTCTACCCTAAAAACAATGTCTTAAGCAAAGAAATGTTGCTTAAATGAGGCTAATAATCACGTCAAATCGAGTGTCATCAATCACAAATTCCGAAGAATTTGTGATGCATAAAGTATAAGTGTATAGAGAAACCAGGAAGCTCTGCTTTGCCGAAGCGACCACAAATTCCGAAGAAAGGCAGAATCGATCCGCCTCCATCCTTCACGCCAATTAAGATCGAGGAACCGAAGGAGAGTTCTTCATCTTCATCTTCATCCGCTTCATCGACCGCATCACTTTCACCCCCTCCATCTCCTAGGATGGAAGATCTATTACCACCACCACCACCACCGGCTACACCGAAGAGTTTGGCCGATTACAACAAGCCGAGTGCGACTAGCGTTCGATCTTCTATCGCCGTGCCACGCATTGACGGAGATCCTGACTATGAGATCAAGATCCCTTTCTTGACCATGATCTCTAGGGATTTACAATTTGAAGGCAGGCCACTTGACAATCCGTGCACTCACTTGGCGGATTTCATTGATCTTTGCGGAACTTTCAAGAATGGGAATTTCGACAAGAACACCTTATGCTTGAGAGCCTTTCCATTCTCTCTTAAAGGCGCAGCTAAGAGGTGGCTCACTGACAAGCCACCAGGTTACTACACAGATTGGGATACTCTTGCTCAAGACTTCGTAGAAGAGTACTTCCCTCCCTCAAGAACAAACGCCTTCAAGGACAGCATCTCTAGATTTTCCCAGAAGGAAGGTGCGAGCTTATATGACACTTGGAATGAATTCCAAGAACTTCTCTATAACTGTCCTCACCATGGTTTCGTGCAGAGGCAGTTAGCTGAAATCTTTGCTCGAGGTTTGCGTGAAGAATCTGCTAAATGGGTCAATTCCCTAGCTGAAGGGGATTGTACTACCCTTACACCTGAAGCTGCTCTTCTCCATTTTGCAAACTGTGCTTCCAAGTCAAGAAACTGGGAACGACAATCAGAAGGATCAAGAAGCAAGCTCGATCTTGAAGCAACCATTAAAGCAGAAGTTGAAAAGCATCTGAAGAAGTCTACTACACCTATTAAGCCTCCATCAGCCTCCGTTCTTGTAGCTGATTGCGAGTGGTGTGGAGCTTGTGCTCATAACGGAGGACGATGCCAGAACTTTGGCAAGGTAGAAGTATGGTCTACCGAAGAAGTCAACTTCATCTCTCAAGGCTTTAATAACAATCAACAAGGTTATGTTGGCTACCGCAACTACAGACAATAGGGAAATTTCCAAGAACGACCTCCCTACACTGTCGGCACCAACCAGAACCAAGGTTTGAATCAGAATAACCAACCAGCTGGTTCAATCCAGGATCAGAAGCCAAGCAATTCGACGGGAGGTATCTACCAGCCGCCTCACCGAAATCAAGGAAACTATGGAATAGCTCCTGGCAACCGCTAGAATCAATACTTGAACAACACTTACACAAGATAGCAGCATCAGAAAGACAACAAGGATAATGATCTTGACAACAAGCTCCATCAGATCATCACCAGACTTGACGATCATGATAGTCAGTTCAAGGCTCAAGCTCTCCTCAACCAAGAACAAATCGCTTCCGGACAAAGAATAGAGCATGCGGTGAACCAGATCTCCAGCATGCTAGCAAATGGCCGCCCCTCTGGCCAACTCCCAAGCTAAACCGAGCCGAATCCAAGAAAGGAGCAAGCTAAGATGGTCTCTATTAAAAGTCCGGCGAGCTCACCTGTTGATACTTTTTCTAGTCCATTCAAGGCCATTGAAGTTCCGGAGAAGAAGATAGCAAAGGAGGAGGCGCCCAAGAAATACGATCCCCCTCTTGCTCCGTACTATGAGAACCCTCCCTTCCCAAGTGCGTTGCTACCAAACGCAAGGATCGAGACCGACAATTGGGGGAACAAAGAAGAACGCTCTACCATTCGTAGTAAGAAGCCTTCCTCGCGATACCCAGCTAAGTGACCCGATCCTGGTTCTTTCACTTTACCTCTTATCATTAATAATATTGAAGTAGAGCGTAGTTTGGTGGATCTAGGTGCTTCCATAAATGTCATGCCTATGAGTTTGTTCAAAAAGTTGACTCTAGGAGAACTTAAACCGACTAGCATGCAACTTGTTCTTGCTGATAGATCATTAAAAATGCCTAGAGGAGAAATTAAAGATGTTGTCACTCGATGTGATCCTTTTACTTTCCTAGCTGATTTTGTGGTTATAGATACTCGAGAGGAGGAATCTACTGTCCTTATAGGTCGACCCTTCATGGCAACAACCAGGATGCAAATCAATGTCCCGAGTGGTTCCTTGACCTTGAGGGTTGGTAAGGATACTACAACATTCCGCCTCAATGACGGTATGAAGTACATCCCTAAGGAGGAAGAAGCTCACTATCTTTCTGTTGAAACCGTAGAGGTGACCTCGGTCAACTCCATTACTAATGTCTCTTTCAGTGTTTCTCCAAAGTCTGTTGTCACAGGTGCTGAACAGGTCATCAAGCAGAAGACTGGACCTACGACACAGAAGCCACAGAAGAAGAAGGAACTTAAAGCCTCCTCTTCTCAATCATCACCAAGAAAAGATCCTGGTGGGCTACGGAGGAAGAATCAAAAGAAGTCTAAAATGGTCTGGATGCCAGTTGCTCCACCATCTTCTTCCGAGCCAATTGCACCACCGATTCCTGTCAAGCCGCCGGCGCAGAAGCCAGTAAAGAAGGAGAAGCCGAGAGCATCTCCCAAGGAAGCACCAAAGATCACAGATCCCAGTGAAATGAAGCAGGAGGCTAAAGAAAAGGCGAAGCCGACTGTCCTCATTCCCTCAACCGTCACACTGGAAATGGATGATCACTCACGAGAACTATTTGGGCCGTTCAAGATTACCAGCTATCTTCCCGATGGACGTACCAAGCTCATTCATGCTAACGGGAAGAAATTCACGCTCGCCAGAGGTACCCCGAAGCTCTATTTCATGAATTCCGACGCAAGCGTTAAGGAGATCCTGAGTTGGGATGTCTCCTAACACCATCCAGGTATTGTCCAGCTCAAGGACGTTAATCAAGAATGCTTCGTGGGAGGCAACCCACGGCTGGAGTCAGTTTTTAGTTTGTGTCAAACTTCGTGTTTTAGAGTCGATTCGAGGGAGCCAAAAGTGTCGTTTACATGATTTCTTATTTTTTGTGTGTGATTTGTGTGCCCTCGGTTCAATTCCAAGTTGTTTGAGGTTGTTCAGATTTTTGTTTAATTAGTTCTGATTTTCCGAAGTTTGCCGGAATTGCGAAAATGTTTTTAAACTGCAGGTCCAAGTTTTCGCCGAAAACTTGCACTTGTTTCGGCGAAAACTCCCTTCTAAAACCCACTGTGTTTTCTGAACAGTTTTTGACAAACTTTATGGCGAAAAGTTTCATACTTTTCTGCGAAAACTCAATTTGAAATTCGGCAAACAATTTATACTAAAATTTTCATAAAAAACTTGCACCTCTTTTCGCCGAAAACTGTCAAAAAATCCAAAAAAAAATTTCACCTTTTATTTTTCCGGTTCACATCCTCTCTCCTTCCTCATTTTTCGACCGAAAACACAAACCCCTCTCCCATTTTTAAAAAATGAAAGCTGTCGCCATCTTCAACTCGTTGCTGCCGCTGTTTTCCGCCGCCACCACTCCTTCCTTCTCCCTTCCCTGATCATTTCGAGCTATAGAACGTCCGAATCGGAGTACTAGAGATTCAGATCCGCCAAAACCTAATTTTTCAAGTTTTCACTGATTCCTTTTCTCCCGTTCATTTTCAGCCACCATATCTTCAAGGTAAGTTGTAGAGTTTTTCATTACGAGTTTTTTGACATATAGAATGCTGAATTTCGTTGGGGTTGACTTTGGTTGACTTTTTTGTCTACCTCGATTTGTGTGCCGACTGTTTCGTGAGAATTTTGGTGAACTGATTGCTCTGGACTGATCTAGCATGTTTAGGAAGGCTTGTGCTGAAATCTAAGATCATTTGGCCATGAATTTCTATGCTTAAAGCATAATTCTTTTGCGGTGTTGACTTGTGTGAAATGTCGGTTTTGACCATGAACTGTTGCTGCTTATTTGGCTGCCATGTTTACTCATTGAAATTCATATCGCTGTATTTTTATTCTGAGACCATGTTATGCAATGATTCAGTGATTAGTGCTCGTAAATTGCTATGGTTACAGTTCAATTTGCTATAATGTTGACTTTTTGAATGATGGTTTGACCTATGAACTCAATTTGCTCTGGCTGATCCTATACGTTTGATAAGACCTATTGTGCTTACCGGTTACTTGATTTGCCCACCCACACTTGGTTTTCCTCATTTCTTTGTGAAATTGAGTTTTTCCACCAAGTGTGGGGTAAGTGTTTAGGTTTTACTAATCTGTTTCCATTCGTTGCATGATGTTATTTAGGAACCCAGAGCGAGAGAGGAGGACAAAGGCCAGACTAGACACCGGGTCTAGCTCCAGAGCACCTGCTCCAGTCACTCCCGCCATCCACGGTCCTCCTACAACATTCCCAGACCGCCTCGGGCACCACTCCACCATTGCCAGCCTACCAGTGCACTACTTTCAGCGCTACCAGCGGTTCCAGCACACTCCCGTATCCGACGTGTGACCAATTTCTCTGGAGTCCCTCTTCGAGGATGACGAGGATTGGCACAGGAACGTGCACAACTCTCTGGCAGCTGCAGGTCTTCTGGAGCAGACCATCATAGCTGATGACTTCCCTGACATCGCGCTCTGGGAATTCTGGGCTACCTTCGAGCTGGACGAGCATAAGAAGCGGCACCACAGGAAGGTCGTTTCCTTCTATCTCGGTGGGGTGCACAGAGACGTCACCTACGACGAGTTTGCACCCACCTCGGCATTCCACCTGCGCACTATCGCGACTATCATCACGGTTGGGAGGACAACTTCGGTAGAGGTTCGAATTATGACGCACTCTGGAGCTACATCACAGGAGTACCAGGTGCTCGGACCAGGGCTCATAACTCCGTCAGGTCACTCTCTCACCCTCTCTTCCGCTTTGTTCATATAGTTTGGCGTAGATCCCTTTTGTTTGCTCCAGAGAAGGATCTCCACCACATCAGTAGAGAGGAGCTCTTACTATACCGTGCCATCCGAGAGGGCTACCCGCTTCATCCAGGATGGGTGCTCCACTAGAAGACCAAGATGACCAAGACAAATCGCTCCCTCCTTGGTGGTAACTTCGTAGGCCGCCTCATCATTAACCTTAGCCTCAGCCAGTCGTGTGGACTTGACGTCCCGCGCCATGTAGTACACACCGTCGGTGGAGATTTAGCCGTCGAGTACGACCTCCAATTGGACTACAGTCCACAAGAGGCGGCTATTCTACCTCTGCCCCAAGAGGTCGAGTCGGAGGAAGAAGATGATTTTGAGGAGCAGCAGCCCCAGCCAGAGCAGGAGTTTCACCACCACATACCCCCGCAGCAGCCGTCTGCGGGGTATGCATATCAGCAGCAGCCGCCCCTCTAGGATCCATTCCAGATACCTCATCCACATCCCCGACCGCCGCCAGGAGACTTTGGATAGATGCTATATAATCTCCAGGAGTGGCGGGTGGAGGAAAACTCCACTCAGGATGCCCGATGGCTAATTACTTAGAGGCACATGCGTGTGCAGGATGAGAGGTATGAGGCGCAGCTGGCGTGGGCAGCAGCGGGTCGCGACCTTCTTCCATTTCCCACCTCCCGATTCACCTGACCAGCAGTGATCGGGTTGTATCCTCTTCCTTATCCCTTCTTTTTATTTATTCTTTTCGGATCTCGATCCAACTTTTTTCTGTGTGGATCAGGGACACTTGTCCCGGTTTCCTTTTGATCTTTTGTTTGTTTTTGTTTTGTAGGCAGAGTTTTCGTAGATTCCCTTCCCGCTCCAAAGTCCCGTGCTCATCCCCTACAACAATCATCTCGGTCCAGGTTCTTCTATTTACTCTCAACTCTAGTTTAGTCATGTGAGGACACAGAACAGTTTAAGTGTGGGGTAGGATGCTAGAGAACCTTGCATGAACTTGATTGCCCTTATTTGTATTTATGTGTTCCGTGGTGCCTTTCCAATTCCTCTAGCATTAGAATTGCTCGGTTCTTGATTTTGATGTTGAGTTGTTGTTCAAATTGTCATAATGATGCTTAGACTGCTTAACCTAGAACCTGCAAACCAACTTGTATACTTTGATGCTAAATTGCCTGGTCAGAACAGATTTTCAAAATCACACTTGTAGTTTGTTGCTTTAACTGCATGACAATGACCGAATCCGATTAGCAAACCAATTGTGAGCTTTTGATCCATTGCACATAACCTGCAATGTTAATTCGTTTTGAGTGGTTTTCTGTTTTCTTGAATGAGTTAGAATTTGCATGAGACCTATTCGAGACCACACGAAGACAAGAGTTCTAGAATGATAGGGGCACCTAGATTCAGCTACTAAGCCAGATTGCCTATCCAACGTTAAATCCATTAGGTTTAAACCCTTGAGCTTGGCCTTTTCTTTTGGTTCGATATACATTACAACCAATCCCCATTCGTTCATTCCCCGTTGATCACTTGTGGTTGTAGTTCTAGATTAGCCTACCGGAAGTCGGTTTGTGGTAACCTACCTATAGCCATTAAATAGGTGATCTTAGCTATTATGTCCAGACGTGTAAATCCCTCTAGCAACTAAAAGAAAATCGGCACAAAGAAAAAAAAGAAGAAAAAGAAAGAAAATTCAAAAATTTGGAAAAAGTTGTAAGTCTATAGTTTAGTTCAATAACGTTCTTCTCCCTACATATGGAAGAACGAAGTCAAAAGAAAATGTAAAAGAAAAAAAAACAGAAAGAAAATATATGCAGAATAAAGTGCTAAGTTGCTTGAGGGAATCATAGGACGAGCATACACTATTCCACCAGTGTTTGGTTAAACGGTAGGAAGTCATAGGCTAGATTCGAGGGAAGTTAGTCAAAAGCTACACCGCACCAAAGCCATCATCATACATTCCCATCATCCATCTCATCATAAACCCTTGTAGTGTAGAATTCGTTACAGTCCTAAGCAGGTAAGCACGTGTTGTCACAGTGGTGGAGATGTGGTCGAATTGCAAACCTATGACAGAATTCAGTAACAGAAAATGATTGAGAGTAGAAACACGTCCCTAAACACAGAGAATGAGAGTATCCCTTGTACCAAATACTATCTGTGTGAGGAGTCTAGTGGTCAGGTCAAATTCGTGCATGATTGGTAACTACTTCTTGTCGTGTGCATTTTTTAGTGAGACCAGGTTGTTTGGCGGATCGGTATGCATGTTAGGTTTCTTGTTCTAGAAGTAGCTGTCTAATAATTCATTGTGTATGCTTGAACTTCAATTTAATCGATCTTATCATTTGTGAACCTGAGCGTTTTCTATTCAGTTTGCTTGAGGACAAGCAAAAGCTTAAGAGTGGGGTATTTGATGACACTCGATTTGACGTGATTATCGGCCTCATTTAAGCAACATTTCTTGGCTTAAGACATGGTTTTTAGGGCAGAATAACGAATAATCACTCAACTGCTCTATCTCGTGCCATTTTGGTTACTTTGGCCCGTTTCAGGTCTATTTGATAGTTTTCTAGTGTTTTCGTGATAGCACAGGTTTTTGCCACCAAATGATGTAACCAGGGACGTGTCTAAAGCATTGGAACCTTGAGGAATCGCACCGGAATTGATCCAAGGAGTCAATCAAGTAAACACAAATCCTGCCTAGCTTTACAAAGAAGATTTCGGCGAAAAGACCTGGAGTTTTCGCCAAAAATCCAAGAAGAAACCGTCAGAGCGTTGAAGGAGAAGTTTTCGGCAAGAAGTCAAAGTCTTCGCCAAAAACTTTCATCAAAACACCACAGGAGAACAGTCGACCGGAGCCAACCTTTTCAAAGAACTTTTCGGCGAAAAGTCCTTAAGTTTTCGCCGAAAACCTTAAACCTAATCCAGCCGGGAAACGGTTAAGTATAAATATAAACCGGCGGCTCAAAAAGATATATACTTTTTTTTCATACACAAGTTATCACAAGTTCCAGAGCTAAGAAGTTCGAGAGAACAGAGTTTTGAGAGTTCAAAGAGCCAGGAAGAGATCGTGACGCAATCTTTTCACCTCAGAGCTAGGAGTGAAGATTATTGTAGAGCGGGGCTTTGCCAGAGTCGTCTTAATTAGGTTTTACAGTATCCATCTGGTCTTCCTTTTCATGATGAACTCTGTTTCTGTCTTTGTGTCTGCTGTTATGAACATGAGTAGCTAAACTCGTAGAGCTTAGACTAGATGAACCCTAAGTGACCCAGGGCTTTAAAGCCGTCACGGATCGGCGGTGATTAGATTCAAAGTTCAATCAGTTTCTATTGCATGTCTGGTTTGTTCTTCGTTGTTTATGTTTCTTCTCTGGCTTGATCACCTAGATTAGATTCTTGTTAAGCTGAGGATAGTAGCGAATGTTCGCCTCACTTTCAAACACCGAATCAACAATTAACCTATTCATTGGAGTGTGCCTTTTGTAGGAACCAGTTAGGGTTAATCCGCTTCAAGAGTAACTCATAAATCGTTAGTAATTCCACCAGTTAGTTTAGTGGTCGCAAGATGCGACCGTACTCGGGCGGCTAATTAATCTTGGTAGCTAGATCGGATAGAGCGAACGTTCGCCAGTCTTAAACCTAAGGGTAAGGATTTATGGTGGTGTCTTAGAATTGATTGAAC
This sequence comes from Linum lewisii, assembly GCA_034768395.1. Lineage (NCBI taxonomy): Eukaryota > Viridiplantae > Streptophyta > Magnoliopsida > Malpighiales > Linaceae > Linum > Linum lewisii. The sequence continues at coordinate 15,488,017 of CM068303.1, forward strand.
GAGAATTGAAAACCGCTGGTCTGTTGATTGCTAATGCTCTAGTGATCTAAGGGGGATTCGAAGTCTAAGCTTGTCTGTCGAATTTGTTGAGTCAACCAATATTTCAATCTGTCTTTCAATTTAGTTTTTAATTTACCTGCATTTCTAGAATAGAAGTCGTGGAACTGACACCACGCACAACGTGTGTAAACCTGAGTAATCTGCCTTTACATTTGAGTAGACAATTATTAGAAAACCCGTGGAATACGATCTGCTTAGCTTTTAGCTTAGTAGTTATTTGATACCCTATTCTGTGGCTCATCAATAAGCTGGATATCTAATAAAGTAGGCAAGTGATGAACGCGTTTTCACGCGCGTGTAGTCAAATACCTATCAAGCACAAAGCAAGATAGATCGTATTTCACCGGTCTATTCTAATCGTCTACTCAAATATGATGGCAATTTACAGAGGTTAAAACAAGTTGCGCGTGGTGTGAGTTCCACGACTTCTAGACTATGAAACAAGAAAAAAAGAAATGAAAACAGAAAGTAGAATATTAAAGGTTTGACTAACGAGAAGATAGACGAGCTAGACTTCGAATCCCCCTAAGATCACCAAAGCATTGGCAATCACAAGACCAACGGTTTTCAATTCTAATTCATTCAGTTCTCAGACACCACCATAACTCCTGACTCTTAGGTTTAAGACTGGCGAACATTCGCTTTATCCGATCTAACTACCAAGATTAATTAATCATCCGTGCGTTCACTTCTGCAACGGAAAACTAATTGGTGCAATTACAAGTGATTAATGAGTTACTCTTGAAGCGGATTAACCCTAACTGGTTCCTACGAAAGGCACACTCCAATGAATATGTTAATTGGTTGAATTGATGTTCTAAAGTAAGGTGAATGTTCGCTCTATCCTTATCTTAACAAGAGACTAATCTAGGTGATCAAGAAAGACAAGTTTAATGTTTTAAAGCAAGGAAGCTGTCTGGCGACTAACCCTAACTTAACACAAACCTAATCTAGACGATCAACCAAAAAAGAAACATAAACAATGAATCTAATTTAGGCGTCAATTAGACAAGAAACGCAGGAAACAATTAAGCACAAAACAACCACGTAAGAGAAACTGTCTGAACTTGAATCTAATTACCGCCGATCCGTGACCGCTTTAAAGCCCTAGGTCACTTAGGGTTCATCTAATCTAAAGCGTTACGAGTTTAGCTACTCATATTCAATACAAGAGAATCGAAGACAAACAAAGAATACATCTCAGGTAGGAAGAACATAGAAGAATTGTAAAACCTAATTTGACGACTCCGTGAAGCTTCAATCTCTTGAATCTTCAACTCCTAGCTCCGAGCTCTCCGAGATGGAAGGATGGCATCACGATCTCTTCCCCGCTCCTCGTACTCTCTCTCTAACACCCTAAGTCGTGGAAATTAATCCAAGATTGAATGTTCTCAAATCTGGCTTCGAAAAGTCTATTAATACCCCCAAAACCCTTTCCTATTTGGAAAAGGCTGGAATTTCTCATCTGGGAAGCTTACACGGCGTGTAAGCTAACACTGTATTTAGCTTACATGACGTGTAAGCTCTAAAACGCAACACTTTGAGTTTTTCTTCAAATCCGGTTCGTTCCTTGTGGTTCGGCCTTCTTCCTTCGACCCAGATCACTCCAATGAGCCTAGAATCATATGTCACTCAATGCTCCACTCCCGGTTTGATTTCCCAACGTCGGTTATTAACTAAAATACATCAAAAACATGCAAAATGACGTAAAACGGCCCTAAAGGCCGAAAGGAGAATAAACTCACTTAAAATCACCCAAACGAGTTAAAATCATCACAAAATGTCGCTTAAATGAGGCTGATAATCGCGTCAAATTGAGTGTCATCAAATACCCCACACTTAAGCTTTTGCTTGTCATCAAGCAAATTCAATTAGAACACACCCAAATTCACAGATGACAAGATAGATTAAACTGAGATTCAATTCCTAACGATTTGGTTTAGACTGTTCCACATAGAAACTTAACTTACACATGCAAGAACATCAACCAAACAAATTTCGATCTCACTGTTTTCTACACAATTCAAGTAGTAGTTTAAACAAAGCTTGTTCCTTGGCAAAAAATGATTAATTGAAATTACCCGACTACGATAACACCAATTCTAATAAAAAAGTCTTAAACTTTAACCATGATGCGGATTAGGTGGAGGTAGTGGAAGTGACGTGGCTATCGACTCGACTTCATCCGTTTCTAGACCTGTAGGTTACATGTTCTAGCTAGGACCGATTTAAACATTGATTTCTTTCAAGATTCAAACTTACTCCATTGATTTACTGCATACTAGTGCTCGATACCGAACACTTCACTTAGGTGTCGGACCTGCCTAGCTCACAGTATTTGTGCCTATGCTAGTGCTCAACCCGAACACTTCACTTAGGTGTCGGGCTTGCCTAGCTTTATTTTCAGCACTTAAAGAACTTAAAATTAATTTGAACTTTCACAATTCAAACACTTGATTTAACAATTTAGCCACTTGATCCTAGCTAGTTATAACGTTTTACATAAGATTTCAAATTGGATTTCCGTCTACTCTCAAGCCACACTCACGGTGATCAAATATGGAGTGAAAAAATATGGGAGAAGCTAGCATTTATCATTTTAGAACGGTGTTATCGAGCTTTGTTATAAACAAGTCAATCAATTAATTCAAGTTCAACTACAAGAGTGATTTATGATCTGTTCTGACCTAGACTCATTTGATTCCAGTGCCAACATGTTGTTTTATAGGTTCTAAGTGGAACAGTCTAGACGTCATTGTTCAAAATTGAAGTCAATTTAACATCACAAGTCAAGAATTGAGCAATTATATTCTAGAGAGATCTCACAAATACAAAAATAGCAACCCTCATAAATATAATCCCACCCCACACTTAAATCAAACATTGTCCTCAATGGACCACACAAAAAGAGAAGGAAAGTGTATAGGGGTACCGTAAAATGAGCGTAAGGGCGCCGGAGATGGCGCTGGCGAGACATCGGAGGTATAAATGTGAATAGAGTCATAGAGAATTCTGAGTTCATAACCTGAAAACATAGTAAGAGAGGATCCATCACACGATTAGAACAGTTGGAGTAGAAAAGACTAGACCGACCACAAAGGTTCGACAATGACCCAAAATAATACAAACCGACACTAACAAAAACAAAAAGTACAGAGTTCCGGATGATAAGAAAAGTAAAGAAAAATCCTGAAATCACTGGGGCGGTGGGTGCTGGCGATCATCTGGAGCCTGGAACTGCCTAAAGAATTGGAGCTGGGACTGGTACATCTACTGCTGCAACGCCTGGAAGCTGGTAAAACGCTCGTCGGACTCCTGTTGCCACTTCTGAGTGGCCTCCCAATGCACGTCAGAATCTGCTCTCATCTCCCTAAGCTCACGCTTCATTCCACTGAAGTCCTAAGCTGGGGTCGCTTCTGGGTCTGACTCTAGTGCTGGTGTCGGTCCTCCTCGTCGCTCAATGAAAGGCTCGCAGTGGGAGCGAGGATGTCAGGAACCTTCTTGGATCGAGGAAGGTCGCCGGTGATCTGGAGCTGAGGGATACGATGATGGAGGGGATGGCTCCATATGAAGCGAGCACGTCACACATGTGAACCAGACGGGTGGCATAGGAGCCACCCAAAAGAAGTCTCATGCTGCGCTCGCGCTGAAGCTGAAATAACTTGGCCACTAAAGAGCCAAGATGGGCCTTCTGTCCCGCCTCGATGCACCGTAGCATGAAAAGGTCTCTAGCATTACAGACACCGCCAGAGTTCAACCTTGAGTGATAGACTCCCGGAAAACCAACTGTAAGAACCTGTAGATTGGTCGCTCCATCATACTAGCCTTGGATGTACTAGAGTCATACTTTGGCCGGGTCCGACGGGGCTATGGTGCGCCAAAACGTCTCACACTCCTTAGTACTCTCGGTGTTGCGAAAGACAGCAGTCAGTGGAGCTGAATCTAGCTCTTCCTCAGTGTAGAAAATGAGGTCGATGGCAAACTCATCAAGAGTGAGAGACCTCTCGATCCCTCCTAGGCGGAAGTAGATGCACTTGGTCGCGGTGACAGAATGAATTCTCTCATTCACCCTCTCCATACGGAAGGTGGAAAGGAGCTCCTTGGTTGGCCACTCGTACGCCGGCTCGGTGACCTAGAATAGTGGGTGCAAACCGACTCTATTAAGTGTCGCACGGAGACCATAGCCCAATCTTCATCCTCCCAATCAATCTGGCTCATGGCACCAATTACTTTCCTCTGAATGATCATCCATGTTGCCCGATCCTCCTCCCTTGGGAAGTTAAAAATGGTGCTGGAGACGTTACCCGGCGGGAAAGCCACCTGGAGGGTGTCGCGCCTCTCGGTTCCCTTCAGTTTCTTCGCCGGAGGTGGGGCGGAGGAAGAGGAAGCATCTCCTTTTCCTTTGGATTTTCCCATCCTGAAAATAAATAACAAACAAAAAATGCCAAGTTTAGTGTTCTAACAATTGAACACAATCCTATGAATCAACTTGAGCAAAGAGGGGATTATTGATCAATGACAACCACACAACCATCAAAGAAACTAAGTTCAAAGATTGCAAGTGAATATGGCAATAGGTTAAGACAAAATCCCCTAAGCATAAATCTAGGTCTTAAACACACTTAGCAAGATCAACATTTAAGCATTTAACGAATTGGGAAAAAGAAGTGTCATTACACAATCAAACACTTGTCATTAGCGAGTAACAATCAAATCCAGGTCAGCTAAATAAATTCCTCAGGCTAAGGTCACAACTCATGAAATCGATATAGACAAAGTTCACGCAATTCATCACACGAGCATATTTAGCCATAGATATTCAGAAACAAGCATGCAAACATATCTATAATCATCACAACATCAATCTCAAAGCAACAATTCACCAAAATTCGGTCACATGCAAAAATCCCCAATTTCTGACAATGTCGGTATGAAAAGTCTATGTAAATGTGCAATTGGATGGGCAGACGTCATCGAAACGACCTCCGATTCAAAATACAAGCATATTATACCATCAATTTCATGAATAGCAAGCCAATTTTACAAAACCCCAACTTCGAAAAATTAGGGTTCTTGAGCTCAAGAACTCAAAGATCGGATTCAGCACCTACAAGTCAAGTTTCATGGTGCAAAACATGGGGGAAACGTTCAAGGAGCTAGGGGAGAAGAGTTACATACCTGAGAATCGAATTAGAATTCAAAAATCGAGTGGAAATAAACAAGGCGAAGGGTTGGTTTGAGTTGGAGAACTCGAGCTGCGGTTTGGGGATCGAAGTGGCAGCTTCGGCGGTCCAAGCTCCGCCAGCGGGTTGGTGTTTGATGGGGGGGTGGGCGGTCGGCGATGTGGGAGTGTTGAGAGGAGTTGGGAGGTTTTGAGAGAGAGAAAACGAAGAGAGAGTGTGAAATTTGAAAAATGAAAGGGAGTAGGAGACTTACCCGTGAATTTTGGGGCTTACACGGCGTGTAAGTTCTTACACGGGGCTATACACGGCTGTGTAAACCCACTGTGTTTTTGAGCTCTCCTTGGTGTATGAAATCCGGATTTTGGCCAATTTTTGACAAATTGGTCACTCCTCTTCCTGCAAACATTATTTTTAACCCAAATAATACCCGAGAAATATTTTTTCGACTATTTTCTATCATCCAGACTCAACCGACTCAATACAAAATGCACAAAATGACTCAAAATAAATAAAAATTGACTCGATAAATTTAAAATGAAATCCAGCCGTGGGTTGCCTCCAACGAAGTGCTCTTGCTTAACGTCCTTGAGTCGGACGATACCTGGATGGTGATCAAGAGACATCCCAACTCAGGATTTCTCTTAGGCTCGAGTCGGAGTTCATGAAATACAGCTTTGGGGATCCTCCGATAAGTGTGAACTTCTTCCGGTTTGCGTGAATTAGCGTGGTTCGTCCATCGGGAAGATGACCAGAAATTTCAAATGGCCCGAACAGTTCTTTCGAAGGAGCGTCCTTCTCTTTATTCTCCTTCTTTATCTCGCCAGGATCCTTAACTTTTGGCGATTCAGTAGGGGATGCCTTTGGCTCCTCCTTCTTTCTCGGCTTCTGTGCCGGCAGCTCATTCTTCAGGATAGGGACCTGTTCAACACCTGACAAGCAGATTTCTGAAGAAACTTTAGATTTTTCATTAGTAACGGAGTTGACCGAGGCCAACTCCACAGTTTCTACAGATAAACAGTGTGCTTCTCCCTTAGGAATGTATTTCATACCGTCCTTGAGACGGAATGTTACAGTGTCTTTTCCTACCCTCAATGTCAGTGATCCGTTAGGTACATTTATTGTCATACCGGATGTTGCCATGAAAGGTTAACCTATCAAGATAATAGTATCATCCTCCCTAGTATCCATAACTACATAATCTGCTAAGAAGGTGAAAGGCCCACACTTAGTGATTACGTTCTTAATTTCCCCTCTGGGTGTCTTTAAAGATTTGTTAGCGAACACTAAATGCATGTTAGTAGGTTTTAATTCTCCTAGATTGAGTTTCTCACACTACAAAAAAAATGGCTTATAGCGTCGGTTGAAACGTAGCATTTTAGCGTCGGTCGGTCAACAACCGACGCTAAACAGTTGACCTCGTGTTTTAGCGTCGGTTGATTGCCGACCGACGCTAAAATGAGCGCGGTAACCGATGCTATAAACCGTTCTGGTTCGATTTTTTGGTTAGCCGGACGGTTAGATCAGCGTCGGTCAGTATCAACGACCGACGCTAAAACGCGTGTGCTTAACGTCGGCTGACACGCGTTTTAGCGTCGGTCATCGACCGACGCTAAACCGCGAAGATATAAAAACCCCACCCAGACGGCAGAAATCAATATGCAGCCTCTCCCCAAAGCTTGAAAAACTCTCAACTCCCCAAATTCTCCGAAATCCTCTGAAATTGTCGGCATTCGAGCTAGGAGCTGCTGTGACGCTGTTCTCATCACCCGTGCTTCCTTGACATCTCCTCCTGTTTATCGGTGTGAAGTTATTTAATTTCTAGATTGTAATTTAAATTTCATTTATTTTGTAAAGAATTAGAATTGTATATGTTCTGATTATTAGGATTGTAGAGAATTAGAATTGTATACTTTGTGATTATTAGAATTGTAGTGAATTGAAATTGTTGTGACTCCTAGAATTGTATTGAATTGTAGATTGTAATTTAAATTTCGTTTAGTTTCTAGATTGTATGTGTCATTAGCATTGTTGTGGATTGAAATAGTTATTATGATTAGTTCTATTTGTACATGTTGTGGTTATTTTCTCAGTGCCCGTATCGAGTAGTGATTTTCTCGTGGTTCTGTCTTCTGCCTTTTTGTCACTCATCCCGGTGTAAGGTATGCATTTGTTGTCTTTTTTTTTACACGTGAATTAATTGATTGTAATATGCATGTCTCATAAAAATGATTAAACTTGTATAGTAATATGTATGTCGTCAAGATTAATCTAATTCCAAGTAATATGTATGTTTTCACTATGATCAGTTATAATTTGTTTTTATGGTTTAATGCGAGTAAAAGTATATGATTACTGTGTTATGTGTTTTCTATATGAATTATGTGGTAGTTATAATTTATATTGAAAATGAGATTAATTAGTAGAATTGTTTGTTATTATATTTTTAATTATTTGTTAGAATATGATTAATATTAGAATTCATTGGTTGAGTTATGGTTTGTTTTTAAGTTAACTAAACTCAGTAACATATTGCTAGCTACTTCATGGTAATTTCGTACAAACACTAGTTACTAGTATATTATTTGCTACAACATGATTCTAAATTAATGATAAAACATCTTAGCATTTTACCTAAGTTAACTTATATATAGATTATGATCTCTAGTACTGAGAATCTATTCCCTACACTAAATCAGGTATCTCCTAATGGATAAATCTTGGATTAACACCCCAAGATTATAACCAGAGTACATGACTGGCTTAGAAAGCTTTCTGAATTTTGCTTTCTCCAACAACAATGACGGAGAGCAAATAGTCTGTCCATGTCCAAAATGTGGATTCAAGAAGTGGTTGTGTAGAGATGATGTGTATGAGCATTTACTCCGCAAGCCATTTCCGCCAGGATATACTGTTTGGGATCGACATGGAGCGACATGGAGAGCGACATGGAGAGCGTCTGTATGGATCTTCTTCTAGGACTGCACATACAATAGTGCATGGAAGTGATCATAATAGATCACTTCGTTCAATGGTTAATGATGCTTTTGGTGTCGTTACTAAGGAGGTCCGCGAGACTACTACTGAAGTACTTGCTAATGAAGATGTTAATGAGGAAGGTCAATTGAATGAAGAAATTCCTATGAGCGAAGATAATGACACTAGCATCCCTGAGCCAATACAAGAGCCGGTTGATGATGACAATGTAAATTTGAGGGATTTACTAAAAGATGGAGAAACAGTACTATACGAAGGATGTAAGAAGTTCTCCAAATTATCTTTCATTCTGAGACTTTATCATATCAAGGGGATGCATAACATCAGCGATAAAGCAATATCAATGATCATTGAGCTGCTGCATGAAGCTTTCGAGTTTGCCAACATACCGCCAACAGGATATAGTGCAAAGAAAATGATCAAACGGCTTGGGCTGGGATACATGAAAATTCATGCATGTGTGAACGATTGTATGTTGTACTGGGGTAATGACATAGATGGGATGAGTTGCAGGATTTGCAAGTAGTCTAGATACAAGGATGGTGGTGTTGATGATGACGTAGTTGATGGAAGCAAAGAGAAGAAACTTAAGGCATTGAAAATATATCGATACTTTCCAATAATTCCAAGGTTGCAAAGATTGTTCATGTGCCCTAGAACAGCTGAGAGTATGGTGTAGCATTCTACAGAAAAAACTACTGATGGAATGTCGCGGCATCCACGAGATGGTCAAGCGTGGGTTGACTTTGACACTAGGTATCCTGAGTTTGCTTCAGATCCGAGAAATGTTAGGCTCGGCCTTGCTACTGACGGCTTTAATCCTTTTGGGAACATGAGACTTAGTCACAGCATATGGCCAATTGTACTAATGCCATACAACACGCCTCCGTGGGAATGCATGAAGTCAACAGGTATGATATTGTCTGGTATCATTCCTGGAAAGAAAGCTCCTGGAAATGATATCGATGTCTACCTACAACCTTTACTTGATGAGTTGAAAATGTTATTGAAGCAAAGGTGGCCCGAATGGTCTACTATGTGGAAGATAAGGTGGATAAGGGCTGGTGTATTCTTGTACATATCAAACCCAGAGATGTCTACGACATGGGTGATGAGGAAGGCAACTTAGTGCATGAGAGTGAGATGATTATGAATCCAGAGTTGTCTGATTTTGATAATTCCACTGATCTACCCCTAGCCAGGCCTGGAATTGCAGAGTTCGATGATTAACTAGTGTTTGGTAAAATTCAGTTGATCTAAGTGTTATTGTTCTATATTCAATAGTCGAATGTTTGACATAAATATTTGGATTTGGATTTGCAGATATGGCTCCTCGTTCAGGTCCTTGGATGGTAGAGCTCATCGATCCAGAAGGAGTTAGGACTCATGAGCCTGTGGCTAGTAGCCAGATTTTGAGCCTTCGTGATGGCAAGAAGGTCATCATGCCTTGGGGGCCTCTAGGGCCTACAGCTACGGGCCCCACCGCTCTGTTGGGCCAGTTCACGAGTTTGCTGGGTAATGACCAGAACCTCATCCCACTACAGTATGAGGAGTGGCCCAACGTGATGGAGGGAGAGAAGAATGATTTGAAGGCTACTGTGTTTGTAAGTATTCAAATATGAAAGTCATTCATGTGTTATGTAAATTTAATAATAAGTACTAATTTATAATCATTGAATTTGATGCAGCGTTGTATCGTGATTGAGCCACCAGAGATGACAGACGCTGCGACTAAGTACATCATGGAGGATATTGGCAGGAAGTGGAAGGACTGCAAAACCCGCCTTTGGAGAAATTATGTGGTTAACACATACAAGAATAAATTGAAGAAGGAAGCTGAAGAAGCGGGCCAGGACTTCGACTAGGATGAGTTTGTGGATATCCCTAGGGCGTGGGCAATAGAACACAAGCCGGGCAGGATCTCTGTGCCTATGTGGGCACAATTTGTGTATATCAGACTGAGACCCGATATGGTGGTAAGTCCATTACAAATTAAGCATTATGTGAATATATTATATCAACGTACATCATTTAATTGAATAACATTTTGTAGGCGAGATCTCGCAAGAATTCAGTCGCCCGGAGGACTTACACCTCACCCCACATTGGAGGGTCAAAGAAGTTGCGAGTTAGAGGACTGGAGTTGGTAATAATTCAGTTCAAATTCCTTTAATTTTTTGTATATTAGTACCTTTTAGAAAGTGTATTCATATTGTTTAGTTCGTACACTTGTAGGCAGCTGAAAGGGAGGAAATGCGCCCAGTAGAGGTGAGTTGTATGCTATCACTCACACAAAGAAGGATCAGACTTACACAGATCCTAATGTGGTAAGTACTTGATCACCTATTCCAATCTAACAAAACAATCTCCAATATTGCCTATTTAATTAACTTTGGTTTGTGAAATCCATTTTTGGCATCAATGTGCAGCCTCAAATTCTGGAGCTGACCTGTGATCCCACAGTCCCGACATTTCCTTCTGCGAACGATGCACTCGGACTTGTCTATCCGAAGGAGCACAGTGGTAGAGTTCGCGGTATGGGATCTGGCGTGACCCCCTCCCAGGTAATGTAATGTAGTATATGATATATGTAAATTTAAAATAGTCAAATTCTAATTATTTGTTGTCTTTATCTATTTAGGTTAATATGAGTAGGAGACGTGGTGGAGAAGCCGGTGGATCGAGTCAGGGTAGTAGTTCAGCTACTACCACTCACGTCTTCGGCCATTGTCCCGCCGATGATCGAGTGAGGGTGTTAGAGGCAGAGGTCCGGCGCTTGAGCCATCTGGAGGGGGAGGTTTAGCGCTTGAGCCATCTGGAGGAGGAGGTTCAGCGGCTTAGCCGGTTGGTGGGTTCATTTTCGAAGGGAAAAGAGAGTATGCCCCCAGATATGGATGCCGAGGACCTGGGCTCGTACGATGACGAGGAGGATGAGTAGGTAGCATGTGTGTTTAGGTGATTTAGGGGGATGTTTAAGGTGCATATGTTAGAACAATATTTGAGTAGAATGTTTTAGGAGGATATTCGACATTTATATACAGTATGTTTATTGATTGGTACAGTGAATTGTGAAAATGAAATTGATGTATGCAGGGAAATTTATGCATGTATTGGCACTAGAAGAGTATGAGAATAGGAAAAAATTAAGCAGAATTCTGCCCACTGGAACCTCAAATAGGGTCAGTCACGACCGACGCTAAATCATAATGCAGGTCAACGCGCGGTTGACTGGACACCCGCGTTTTAGCGTCGGTCTAGTAGTTTAGCGTTGGTCAGATATAACGACCGACGCTAAATGCTAACCACTGAGCCGTTATTGGTTCGACCGAAATAATATAGCGTCGATCGGACGCGTTTTAGCGTCAGTTGACCAAACGACCAACGCTAAACTTTAGCGTCACTGAATCTGGCATCGGTCTAGCCGACCGACGCTATATATTTTGGCGTCGGTCATAACCGACGCTAAAACGCGTGTATGACCGACGCCAAAACGCTGTTTGTTTGTAATGTCATACAAATACATAGAGATGGCATTTATAGATGCACCTAGATCAACTAGACTACGCTTGATTTCAATATCATTAATGATCAACGGTATAGTAAAGGAACAGGATCATAACACTTAGCTGGGATTATGGCAGTCGTCTGGCTGTGGATTGCGGAGCATTCTTCCTCGAGGGAGACGGAAAATAACTCTCCCTTCTTCTTATTCTTCGTAAGATCCTTCACGACTTTTCCAACCTCTGGTATCATCTGGATAGCATCAGTGACTGGTATCTTGATCTCTGCATTCTTCATGACCGAATACCATCTCTCGTATTTGGTGTTGAGAGTCTTTAGCTTCATGGCCTTCGGATACGGAATCCGAGGCTGATATGGAGGAAGAGAAGGCGCAGGTGTTTGCTTTGTCAGGGAAGGCGGGGCAGTCATCTCCTCCTCTTCTTCTTTATCCTCCTCCCTGATCTCTGGCAAGTCAATTGCTATAGCATCAGGAACCATGACCGGGTCGGGAGTTGTAGGACCAGTCAATTGCTCCCCATTTCTTGTAGAGATCGCCTTAAGGTGTTCAGTCTTTGAATTAGGCGAGTGCACAACCGTGGAGATGAGGCTAGCGATGTTGTTGAGTTGATCTTCCAACCTCTGAAATTGAGCTGATTGACCTTGGTTCAAGGCGTCTTGAGTTTTGAATTTTTGTTCGTGGTTGTCCAGCCTTGTCAAGATCAGGTTGAGTTTCTTATCTAAATCAACCTCCTAAGTGTTTTCCGGCGCATATCTCTAAGGTTGTTGTCCTCCAGTGAATCCAGGAGGGCCTTGGTAAGTGCTATTCCTGATTCTGGCGATTGCCGAAATTGTATGGAGGTCGCTCTTGGAAGCTTCCTTGTTGTTGAGGAGGTTGTCTGAACTGACGGTAATCGGAGTAACCTCTCTGATTGTTGGTGAATCCTTGATCAATAAAATTCACTTCCTCTATAGACCAGACATCTGTTGTACCAAAATTCTTCTTTATGTGTTTCTGTACTTCGATCTTGATCTGATATTCAAGGCTTGGTCGGCTCTTAGCTGCTTCAAACTGTCTCTCCCAATTCTTGGACTTAGATGCACAGTTTGCAAAGTGAAGAAGAGCAGCTTCTAGTGTGAGTGCGGTGTAGTCTCCATTAGCTAAGGAGTTGCTCCATTTAGCTGATTCTTCGTTCATCCCTCGGGCAAAGATCTCAGCTAGCTGTCTCTGCTCGAATCCATGATGAGGGCAATCGTAGAGGAGTTCTTGGAATTCATTCCAAGCATCATATAAGCTTACTCCTTCCTTCTGAGCAAATCTGGCAATGTTGTCCTTGTAAGCTGTCGTTCTTGAAGGAGGAAAATATTCCACTACGAAGTCTTGCGCCAGATTATCCCAGTTTGTGTAGTGACCGGGTGGCTTGCTGTTAAGCCATCTCTTGGCGGCGCCTCGGAGTGAGAATGGGAAGGCTCGTAAGCATAAGGTGTTCTTATCGAGATTCCCACTCTTAAAAGTCTCGCACATGGAGAGGAAGTCCGCCAAATGTGTGCATGGATTATCATGCGGCTTCCCTTCAAACTGAACATCCCTAGAGATCATTCCCAGGAAGGGGATCTTGATCTCATAGTCAGGATCGTCATCATTGCGTGACACAACAATGCTAGACCGAACGCTAGTCGCGCTCGGTTTATTGTAATCCGCTATGGTGCGTTGAGCAGCCATTGCGGTAGGAGAAGGTGGAGGCAAATCTGAAGTAGTGGATGAAGCGGACGAAGATGAGGAGTTCTCCTTCAACTCCTCGATCTTGATAGGGGTAGAAGGTGTAGGCGGAATGATTCTGACTTGCTTCGGAACTCGCGATTGCTTTGGCGGAGCAGAACTACCTGGCTTAAACGGAGAACGAGTGAGCGGGCAGTTGATAAACCTGTAAAACAACCTACAAGCAACAAATGCAAACATAACCGGCGTAAAATCGAAGTGTGATGAAATATGAAAGATGGAAAGGTAGAATAATAAAATGCCAACTCTCGTTTCAAACAATATAGAAGAGTCCTCGGCAACAGCGCCAATTTGATGAACGCATTTTCACGCGCGTGTAGTCAAATAACTATCAAGAACAAAGCAAGTTAGATCGTATTCCACAGGTCTCTTCTAATCGTCTACTCAAATATGATGGCAATTTACTCAGGATAAATTTATAAAAAAAAATACTCAGGTTAAAACAAGTTGTGCGTGGTGTGAGTTTCACGACTTCTAGACTATGAAACAGGAAAATAAAAAATGAAAACAGAAAGCAGAAATATTAAAGGTTTAACTAACGAGAAGATAGACGAGCTAGACTTCGAATCCCCCTAAGATCACCAGAGCATTGGAAATAACAAGACCAGCGGTTTTCAGTTCTAATTCATTCAGTTCTCAGACACCACCACAAATCCTGACCCTTAGGTTTAAGACTGGCGAACATTCGCTCTATCCGATCTAACTACCAAGATTAATTGACCGTCCGTGCGTTCACTTCTGCAACGGAAAACTAACTGGTGCAATTACTAGTGATTAATGAGTTACTCTTGAAGCGGATTAACCCTAACTGGTTCCTACAAAAGGCACACTCCAATGAATAGGTTAATTGGTTGAATTGATGTTCTAAAGTAAGGCGAACGTTCGCTCTATCCTTATTTTAACAAGAGACTAATCTAGGTGATCAAGAAAGACAAGTTTAATGTTTTAAAGCAAGGAAGCTGTCTGGCACTAACCCTAACTTAACACAAACCTAATCTAGACGATCAACCAGAAAAGAAACATAAACAACGAATCTAATCTAGGCGTCAATTAGACAAGAAACGCAGGAAACAATTAAGCTCAAAATAACCACGTCAGAGAAACTGTCTGAACTTAAATCTAATTACCGCCGATCTGTGACCGTTTCAAAGCCCCGGGTCACTTAGGGTTCATCTAATTTAAAGCTCTACGAGTTTAGCTACTCATATTCAATACAAGAGAATCGAAGACAAACAAAGAATACATCTCAGGTAGGAAGAACAGAGAAGAACCGTAAAACCTAATTTGACGACTCCGTGAAGCTTTAATCTCCTGAATCTTCAACTTCTAGCTCTGAGCTCTCCGAAATGGAAGGATGGCGTCATGATCTCTTCCCCGCTCCTCGAACTCTCTCTCTAACTCCCTAAGTCGTGGAAATTAATCCAAGATTGAAAGTTCTCAAATCTGGCTTCGAAAAGTCTATTAATACCCACAAAAACCCTTTCCTTGTTAGAAAAGGCTGGAATTTCCCGTCTAGGGAGCTTACATGGCGTGTAAGCTAACAATGTATTTAGCTTACACAGAGTGTAAGCTCTAAAACGCAACACTTTGAGTTTTTCTTCAAATCTGGTTCGTTCTTTGTGGTTTGGCCTTCTTCCTTCGACCCAGATCACTCCAATGAGCCTATAATTATATGTCACTCAATGCTCCACTCCCGGTTTGATTTCCTAACATCGGTTATTAACTAAAATACATAATAAACATGTAAAATGACGTAAAATGGCCCTAAAGACCGAAAGGAGAATAAACTCACTTAAAATCACCCAAACGAGATAAAATCATCACAAAATGTCGCTTAAATGAGGTTGATAATCACGTCAAATCGAGTGTCATCAGCCAGCCTCTGAATAAGTTTGTCAGAGATGGTGTCAATGTTCGTGTGTGTGCACGCTTCTTGATAGGGTTGTACCATGCCCTGCAGAAGTCAAGATTGATTTAAGTAAGGATGAAAGGTATATTGTGAAGGTTGTTCAACATAAAGCAAGAGATTATGGTAAACCTGGGATAAAAGTATGGAGGATGAAAGATGTGTAATAAGATGTACTTAAGTCTGATGAAGATACATACAACGGGGCTAAGCCTTTATCAAAAGGAAAGAACCCACCCGTTACTCCCATTGGACTCCAAATCATTATGAGTGATGATCATGGGAGCAAAAAATATGACTCTACAAGCACCTCTGCTCTAGGTTCAAGTAATGGCACAAAAACAAAAATGAAGAAGAAAACCAATCGTAAGGGGAGTATAGACGTTGGAAATGCTACTATTGAGGGGAGTAATAGTCAAGCACATCAGCCGGCCCAATTAATTCCTATACCTGAAAAGATCATAACCTCTAGCAATGGTGTAACATCTTCTCTAGAAGGGACTGTGCCACCAATTGGTTATGGACTAGTTTAGGGGACTAAAGGGGGCGGGGGGGTAGGCAATGTCTCCAAAGCTTCTTTGGTAGTAGAGGAGACACCTACCCAACAGATTGCACATTTGAGCCCTATTGATGTTCCTATACAAGAGGAGGATGTCACTGGCGATGAAACAAATGATGAGGTGATTCACCTGAACCAAGTGGAAGAAAGGCAACACTATGGGATTATTTTCACATTAATAGAACTGCTAACTTGAAGCAGAAGAATGTTTATTCTGGTGTCAAAACCAGGCATAAAACAAGACATCGATGAAGATATGGACATGGAATACTAGAGGATTCAATATGAAAAGTCAGTATAATGTTGTAGTTAGTTATATTAGATATTATAAGCGTGATATAATAGCTATTCTGGAGCCTAAAGTACGCCAAGAGAACACTTATGATTTATTAGCTGAGATATTCTCTGGTGAGTTAGGAGTTTTTGCTTTTGATGGGGATTTGGGGAAAGTTTGGTTGATTTGGAAGAAAGATATCTCTGTTCATGTTCTGGATGTGGGAGATCAGTGCCAAATGAACTTCTGTTTATGCTGCAAAATATATTGCTGGAAGAAAAAGGCTCTATTTGAAATTTAAAGAATTTAAGCAAGACATGTCCCTTGGCTTGTTACTGGTGATTTTATTGCCTTTCTCAGTCTTGCAGAAGCTTCATCTGTGCTCTCCTCGTTTGAGAATATCGGGAATTTTCATGATTGTGTTAGGGAATGTGAATTAGTTGATCACTCATCTTCTGGTCCACTTTATACTTGGATGAACAACAGGGAAGAGGGTTTAGTGGCTCATAAGCTTGATAGAGCACTTATTGTAACCAATGTAGTTAAAATCGTGATTCCATGTAAAATCGAAAACTTAGGTGAAATCGGAATCGTAAAATCGAATCGTAAAATCAAATCGTAAAATCGTAAGATTTTATGTCCCAACTAAAAAATATATAAATACTTATTAATAAATATAATATGTTAATAAACTTAGAATTATACACTCTTATAACAAAGAATTATAACAATGAGTTAATAATATGCTCAGAGGGATGCGTACATGGATGGCTTAGTGAAAATGAAACTGCTATTTTGGTGAGACCATAGAACCGTAGGAAATGGGACAGAGGGATGAGGATTGCGGGGTACAGAGTAATTACTTGAAGCAGGTAGAACCGTAGATGAAATGAACTGTTATAGTTTGGTGAGTTGAAGTTTTGAACTTCTGATGTAGCCTCCGCCCTCCTTGCTTCAATTTCTGGGAAAGAGGAAGGTATGAATGAGTCAATTCTGGAAAAGAGGAAGGTATGAATGAGTCAATTTCTGGGAAAGATGAAGGTATGAATGAGTCTATGATTTAATTAGACCTGCAGCTTGCAGGGAAGGAGGGAATCGACAGGAAGGACAAAAAAGGTTGACTTACTGACTTGAAGCAGTGGAGAAGGAAGATGATGTTGCTGACCTTGTGTCCGAGTGAGGGAAGATGCTAGATGGTGAGGGAGGCCGGCGAAGGAGGGACTAAGGGGAGAAGGAAGTCTCGAGTCGACGGTGAAGGGACGAGACGACGACGAAACTGGAGAAGAATCGCCGACGCAGAGAACGGATGCGACGAAGCTGGAGAAGAATTGGAGTATCGGATGACGACGAAGGGGCGAATAGAAGGAAGTCGTCGACGCAAAAGCGACGTTGGTGACTTGCAGCCGAGGAGAAGCACCGTCGGTGAGAAACGGAGAAAAATCAAGGAGAAGCAGCGCCAGCGAAAGTTGTAGAAGAATCGAACTTTCGATTTTGCGGAATTAGGGTTCAGCGAGTTATTTTGGGAAAAGAGGGATTTGGGAAAATGGGTTAGATTCTCAGGTTGAACCAAAAAACCGAACCAACCCATTGAGATTTTGGTCTAGTCAGGAAAATTACAAAAATCGTATAAAATCGTAAAATCGTTGATTTTACGATTTTAACAATTTTTCTCTCGATTTCACCCGATTTTGTAGTGAAATCAGGATCGTTTCTCATAGGTGAGATCGTAAAATCGTACGATTTTAAGATTAAAATCGTGATTTTGACTACACTGATTGTAACACCCATCCCCAATCGCCCGGGTTCAACCCGTGGTTAGACCATAAATCAGGTGTCACAGTTTGACTTAAAACATAAAATGAATAAAGACAACTTCAAATCGAAATAAATAACATAAATCACGAGTAAAACGGAAGCGCCTCCATTATTCAAAATCCAAAATCTTATTACAAAGTACAGTTCAAACTAAGAATCATTTTACAATCCCGAAATTCACAATTACATTGATCAACCTAAATAGTCAACTTAAATAAAAAGATGGTCAACTCCTGGTCCAAGCCTTCGAAGATCTTCTCCACGCTTCCTGCTACCACCAAAATGCCAACAACACATCGGCACTCGACAACAACTAAAGCACCTGA
This sequence comes from Linum lewisii, assembly GCA_034768395.1. Lineage (NCBI taxonomy): Eukaryota > Viridiplantae > Streptophyta > Magnoliopsida > Malpighiales > Linaceae > Linum > Linum lewisii. The sequence goes on from CM068303.1 coordinate 15,506,412, forward strand.
ATTCTAACACCACCCACTCTAACTACGAGAACCTGAAAAGGGAAGAGGGGGAACCCACTGGGTTTATCTATGCGCCAAACCTAACCTGAAAGAGCGATTCCAAACTTCGCACAAAACACTAACAATGGACCTAGACACAGCCTTAACCAGATTTTAATTCCCTAAAGCAATCTAGGTGATCACATAGGTGCAGTTCTTGGTTCAACATTCACGATTCACAATAACAACAATATATAACAGAGAATCATCATATATACAGTTCAGCATCACATCACAAGTCATCTCGCAATCACAATCACAATCAACTCAACACACCACATTTCTCATTTGATTTAACTAGGTGAGTTTATTGGGAGCCATAAGGAGTTGTTTCCCCGCTACCCCGCCTGTCATCACAACCAGACACAACCTCAGCAGATCCAAATTCCAAGGACATTCTCAATTCCTCCCTCTGGAGTTAGCAACTAATCCTTGGCACTTGGCCATGGTGATATACCCATGTAGACCCGACTCGAAACTAATCCTCAGTATCCGACCATGGTGATATACCCATATAGACTGGACCCAATCACAATTCTTTGGGGTAACGTTGGCTCCTTCTGATTCTACCATTTCAATTACATTTACACCAACACATTAATTACTAACACCAACAATCAATTCTCAGCATCACATATGGTCCACCTCAACAACATAATCACAACTCATCCATTCCACCATCCACATACAATTCCATATCTCGTTTCATAAGCATAACAAGGGTAAAAAACTAGCTCACCGGCCACCCCCCACATGCAAGTACAGGGATAGCCATGTCATGAGTCTAGTGTTACCCTCTTGTTCATCATTCATAGGATGACCCCACATTGGCAGGGCCATCCTCCTTCAACCACAACTGACAATAGGAAAATATTTCTATAAATTCACAAGATCACAAACTCGTCCCTCCTATCAATCTCTTACTAATTCTGATCCGTTTCTCATCATTATTAATCATTTACCCAATCCAAAAAACATAGCATCACAACATTCAAACATCCATCACAATCAATCAATCAACAATCACATATCAGGTAACCCAATTTACTCTCTTCCATTTTCATGCAATCCATAATTTCATCTAGCTCAGATTACAACTCCTCATGTCACCCATCACTACCTATCGAACGTTAAACCCTCACCTGACAAGAAGACGAGGCTCTAAACAACTTTTAGAAACTCATACGAACAAACCCTCCTTCTAAAAAAATGTAGCTTTTCCCCTTCCTCTCTAACAACACCTTACTTCGAATACCCGAATCCAAGATATGCGATCTCTTCCTCTTGTCTCCAGGAATGCACATGAGAAAACAGATCCAAGCTCGATCAGACTCCCGTAGCTTCCGGAATTAAGGTTTGAAGTTTGGGGGTTTTTGGTTTGTCAATGGGGTTTTCGGGGAGAGAGAGATGAAAAAGATGAAGAAATCCATAAAAAATCCGTGTTTTTAATCACTCAGGGGCTGATACACAGCCATGTACCTAGTACACGGCCGTGTATCTAGTACACACCTGTGTATCTAGTACACACCTGTGTACCATCAACTGCACACCCAAAGTGTTTTACACTCAACCCAACCAATTTTCGAAGGAACCGAACTTCGATGGGACCTCAATAAAACTGTTTTTAATGCCTCAATCACTTGAACTCAAATTCCAAATCGTTTGATTGGGCGGGGATGTTACACTTATAAACATTGTTTGGCAAACACATTTCTCTTGGAGTAAAGTTAATGTAATTCCTACCAATGAATCTGATCATTGTGCCATTTATATGGATACTGATTTTGAAAGTTGTTCCCATCCTAAAGGGTTTCAGTTATTTGCTTGATGGACACAAAATCTTGATTATAGAGGGATTGTTTTTAGAGTTTGTTAGAGGAGAGTGAAAAGGGATTGTTTTTATAGATTATATTAGAAGTTGCATTTGCTAAAGAAGGATTTGAAAAAGCTTAATGATGATATTCATGCCAGAGTCAAAGCAAAAGAGAAGGAACTTATGCTAGTGAAGGAAGTGGTCTATAATTGCCCGACTGCCACTAATCTGAATAGAGTTAAGCTTTGCATAGGTGAGCTTTTGTATCTTAGAAGAGACGAGGAAAGTATTTACCTACAAAAAGCCAAAGTTAACTAGATTAATCTTGGTGATAATAACACTGTTTTCTTCTTTAATTAGACAAAGTCAAGGAATATAGCAAATACAATTAGACAGTTGCATGATGAAGAAGGTGTATGAAGGAAAAGTTTGAGAATATTGCAAGGATTGCTGTGAGTTTCTATGAGAATCTGTTGGGGAAAAGGCATAATGTTGATGTCAATTGTAATCCTAGTATCATTAAAAGGAAGCTGGATGGTGATCAGAGGGACAATTTGGTGGCTCCAGTTACTAAGGAGGAGATAAAAAGAGCTTTATTTAGCATTTCTGATGGAAAATCCCCAGGCCCTAATGGCTATAGTGCTTTGTTTTTCAACATAGTTGGGAAATTGTTAAACATTAACTAATTACAGCAGTCCAGAGCTTCTTTTATAAAAGTAAAATGTCTAGGTATGTGAATTCAGTTCTGCTTGCTTTAATTCCAAAAAAATATTAATGCAGCAGACATGAAAGAATATAGGCCAATCTCTTGTTGTAATGTTGTAAACAAGATTGTATCTAAGGTGTTGGATAACAAATTGCAACATGTCCTCCCCTTGGTCATAAGCCCCTCATAAACAGCATTTATAAAAGGCAGAGCTATAGGTGATGGTATTTTAATTGCTCAGGAGCTGTTGAGAACTTATAACCTGGTATATCCAATGTCTATGAAGATAGATTTAATGAAGGCTTTTGACTCTGTAGAATGGAAGTTTGTTCTTGAAACTATGGATGCTATGAACTTCCCTAAGCCTTATATTGATTGTATTGTTGCTTGCTTTCATTCTACAATGTTATCTATCAACATTAATGGAACTTCAAAAGGTTACTTTCTAGCTCAAAGAGGGTTCAGGCAAGGGGATCCTATTTTTCCCTACCTCTTTGTTATTTCTAGGGCTGGCAGTCGGTTGCCGGTTTTTCGGTTTAAACCGAAAACCGAACCGAAATTGAGAGGACCGAGCCGAATATAAACCGACTCGGTTCGGTCGCCGGTTGCAGTTTTTGGGAATTTTCGGTTTTAACTCGGTTTTCGGTTTAAACCGAAACCGAGGAGGAAAACCGAATTAGAACCGAGTGCCCTCTTCCATTATGTAATATGTATGTATGGTTAAAGTGGTAAACAATGAAATAACAATTTGGATGTCCAAATTTCGGTTTTGAAGTCCAAATCTCGGTTTTCAATTCGGTTCATGCTCGGTTTTTGGTCAAAGGGTGCCTAATTCGGTTCTCGGTCGCGGTTCGGCTCTAAACCGAAACCGGCCGGTTCGGCTCGGCTAAAAAACCGAGCAAACTCGGTTCGGTCGTCGTCCCACTTTTGGCAGAAAATCGGTTTCGGTCAACCGACAATTCGGTTCGGTTTTTGACCGAACCGGGCCGACTGCCAGCCCTAGTTATTTCTATGGAGGTGCTAAGTTTTTTGTTTGATCAATCCATAGTTACTAAAGATTTTCAGTTTGACCCTCAATGTAAGGAGATCCAACTCACTCATCTGAGCTTTGCTGATGATTTTCAGGTTTCCCCAAAGCAAATGAAGATGCTATCAAGGAAGTTACAAAAGTGTTGACAAAGTTTCATGAATGTTCAGGTTTGCATTTTAACTTTGAAAAAAGTCTCATATATAATGATGGAGTGACTGATGATGAAAATGATAGGCTAGTGGCAGTTTCTGGTTTCACTAAGGGTGATTTACCGTTGCATTACTTGGGAAACCCTCTCACTTTTGGTAGGAAGTATGATTACAAAACCCTTATTGATAAAATCTATAGCAGAGTGCGTGCCAAAAGGCTTTTCTATGCTGGAAAGTGTCAACTGATTGAGTCTGTTATAGGTGGAAAACTTCAGTACTAGATGTAACACTTGTCTCTCGGGGATGATCAAAGAAGTTGAAAAAATATGTAACAATTCCCTTTGGGGCAAGCTTGAGGGTGTTGGTAAGGCTAAGATTGCTTGGAATTTGTTGCTCTTCCCAAACATGAAGGAGGAGGGATGGGTATTAAGGACATGAGGAGTTGGAACTGTGTAAATGTTATTTGACACATCTAGAGTTTATAAACGAAGGTTGGCTCACTTTGGGAGACATGGATTGCAAAGTATAAACTTAAAGGTTGAGATTTTTGGAGATAAAAGCATCAGTTGGTTCTTGTCACTAGATCAAGTTGTTGAAAATCAGATAAAAAATAAGGTAGTATGTTATAGAAGATGAGGATGGTGACGAAATGTGGAATAGAATATATATTACAAAGTTTAAGTTTAGCATGGGTTGGAATACTTTTTGGCCAACCAAACCTGTATTTTCTTGGTTTGATACTGTTTGGACAGGTTACAAAATCTTTTGAAGATCATTCATAGCTTGGCTCATTGTGATTATGGTTGTATATAAGCCGAGCCGAGCATGAGCCAAGCTCGTCGCGATAAGGTCTATGCCTAGCTCGAGCTCGGCTCAGGCTCGATTCAAGCTTAATTTTTTTAGCTCGGGCTCAGCTCGAGCTCAGCTTGAAATTAGCGTTATTGAGCCCAAGCTTAATAAGCTTATCGAGCCGAGCTCAACAAGCCATGATTGTTTAAACCGAACTAGGTTCGAGCTCAACTCAAACCAAAACTTAATCAAGCCCATAACAAGTTGAGCCTAAAAATGGGCTTTTGAATTTGTGAATACCTTGACCCAACAATAAAATTATTTGGGCCTTATCCCATTCACTTATGGTAATAGATTGGAAAGATATTTGAATTATGTAACTAAAGCTCGGTTTCTCTCTGTCTGAACCCCGTCTTCGTTCGCCGGCGTTTATCCGACTGCCAACTGCCATGGATCATCCTCTGGCGCATCCAGGGATTGAACCCCCGATCTCTCTCGGCTCCCCGGCTAAGGTTACTAAAAGAGCACGTACGTGTCTTGAAAGCAGTGCGGAGAAGAGCACTGATTTAAGTTCACAAAGTCTGGTTCGTGAAACAAGCTCTTTCAGGGATAAACTGGAAGAAATCTTGTTCGAGCAATGGGTTGATTCTAATCTGCCCCTCTCTGATGAATCCGACTTGGAGGATGAGGAAGATGATCCAAGGTTTCCAACAATTAGGATCCCTGTTGAAGAGAAAATTAGAGTCTGTCGAAAGTTTTAGAATGCGATAATTGTCAGCACCCTTGGCCATAACTTCCCCTTCTTGTTCATGAGCAGGAAGTTGCCCCAACTGTGGGCGAAGAAGGGTCATGTTAAGGTCTCGGATGTTGGCTTTGGATTCTACATCGTTAATTTTGAGACTATGGTGGATTTTGAACGAGCGATGTTTGGAGGATCCTGGATGATCAACGATCATTATGTGGTCATTCAAGAATGGAGGCCCTATTTCCGACCGTAAGGGACGGACCTCTCAACCCTTCGAGTTTGGGTTCGTCTCCCTGGTTTGCCTTTTGAGTATTTTGATGCTACCATCCTCCAGATGATAGGCAATCGCATTGGGAAGACCGTTCGGATTGAACACACGACACTCGAAGGAAGCAGGCGGAATTTCGCTAGAATTTGCGTGGAAGTCGATTTGGCTAAACCTCTTCTCTCCAAATATAGGCTTCGTCGAAGAGTTTGTAGAATTGAATACGAAGGCCTTCACATCATCTGTTTCAACTGTGGATGCTATGGCCACAAGGATGAAGCGTGTTCTTAGAAGGAAGCCGAGGATCTTAATGAATCGGTGGATCCTACCACTGCTCAAAATTCGTCGTCCATGAACCCGATCTTTCAAGGTACGGATGACTCGGAGGTGCGGCCAGAAGTGGAAGAGGACTTCGGGCCCTGGATGCAAGTGAAAAAACATAAACGGAAACCAAAGCAGACTTCATCGCCGACGACTCCAGCTCAGGCATGGTCAGATTCTTCTCCGACGGCCACAAAAGGAAATAGTTTTGCTGTCTTAATTGAGGAAGGTGAAGGAAGATCGTAACCGATTTCAGAGCCAAATCAAAGCTTGATTGAGATAATCCCTGACAAGATTGTGGGAGGGGATTGCGCCTCAGATAAGGAAAATATAAATCCTCATCAAATCCCCAGATGACTCTTTCAAACGGTTCGGATTCCACAGAATCTATAGTGTCGATTATCTCTGAAAAATTGGGCCTAGTCCAAAAGGCTTTGGGGAGCTCTCTTGTAGCTCCAGATGACGCCCAACAAGGTCCAAGCCCGTGTAGCAAAGCTTCGGATAAGAAGAAGCAGTCCGGGCAGGTCATGGTCTACTCGGTTTCGAGTAGGAGCTCGGACCCTGGATCCAAAACCAAGTCTTGTCCTACCATACAAGTTAAAGGACATAACCAATCTTCTCTCCTAAAGAAACAAGCGTCCACTAGCAAGTTATCCTCGTCTTCTCAGCCAAATATTAGAACTATATGCTCCAATTCGAACGTGAAAGCTAAGGCACCGGACCTTAATCAGCTGGCCGAGGATGGTATTACGGATATGGAGGTGGCCTAACCTTGGACGATTTCCAACGTTTCAGGGAGTCTTGCTTTTCTTCTCTTTTTTTATGATTCCGAAAATTTTCTGTTGGAATTGCTGTGGTGCTGGCCACAAGTCGTTCTTGACTAGTTTTAAGGCTTACTTCGATATGTTTCATTTTTCAGTGGCAATTATCGTTGAACCGAAAATCAGCAAAATGAAGGAGGTGAAAGTTATTGAGAAGCTTGGTTTTGATGTTGTTGCTATTGTTGATGCGGTGGGTTTTAAGGGTGGAATTTGGGTCTTGTGGGATTCAAAGATGGCCAATCTCACTGTGATCAAGTCGGATAAGCAGTTCATCCATCTTGAGGGACGGCTGCGCGATGGTTCTAATTATTTCTGCACTGCGGTTTATGCGAGTCCGAAACCGATATAAAGGGTGCTGTTATGGGATGCCCTGAAGAGAATCTCTTCTTCCACGACGCGCCCTTGGATTACGTTGGGGGATTTCAATTCAATCCTGTCTGCGGAGGATAAGAGAGGAGGTGCCCCTTTTTCAACAGAGCTCGCAACAAATCTTTCATTGACACTGTGGATATCTGTGGACTTTCGGATCTGCGGTTTGACGGTCCACGCTTCACCTGGACGAGAAATAATATTCTAGTTCGGCTTGATAGAGCTCTTGTCAATGATCGTTGGATTGACCTTTTTCCTAATTCTTCGGTGTCTCATCTTCACAGATTTAAATCTGACCATAGGTCGATCCTCGTCCGGCCTCATTTCCAGGTGTTCCATTCCATTGATAAGCCTTTCCATTTTATCTCTGCTTGGTTCACTCATGCTAGTTTTAACTTTTTTCTCTCTAAGAAGTGGCCGAAAGGTTCTGAGCTTCATATAGCTCTGAGTAGCTTCTCTAATGACCTCCGTTATTGGAATAAGCATGTCTTTGGAAATATTTTTCACAGGAAAGGGAAGCTGACGGAGGAGCTTAGAGTGGCAGAGGAAAAAATGGATTCTAATCCTTCAGCGCAGAATCAGGTGACGGAGAATGATGCTCGCAGAAAGCTTGAAGCAGTGCTCTGCAAGAAGAGGCCCTGTGGATTCAGAAATCTAGGTCGACCTGGTTGGTGGAGGGGGGCAGAAATACGAAATTCTTCCATTTGGCGACTCTTCGTAGACGTGCTTTCAATAGGATCACGCATCTAAAGGATTCTAATGGGGTCTGGATCGAATCCCAACCAGAACTGCAAACTCTGGCTATGAAGTATTTTGAGGAGTTTTACAGATCTAATGGGCCGATGCTATCTCGTCTTCATGGTTTCTCTGCTAGCATTTCACAGGAAGAGGGAGTCTCTCTCGATCGTAGCTTGGATTACATGGAAGTACATACAGCTATTAAAAGCATGGGGCCTCTTAAGGCTCCGGGAAAGGATGATTTCAACCCCCTCTTTTATCAGCGTTGCTGGGATATTGTTGGGAAAGACCTTCTCAATTATGTGGTTGGCTGTTTTAGGAATCCAGGGAAAATCAAGGAGATGAATGAGACGTTGCTTACGCTCATCCCCAAAGTGCCTAATCCGACTACTATGGGGGACTTCAGGCCCATTAGTCTCTGTAATGTGGCTTATAAGACTTTGACGAAATGCATCGCGAATCGAGTTAAAGGTTTGATGGGGAAGCTCACTCATCCCTCTCAGACCAGTTTTGTGCCGGGTAGACACATCACAGATAATATTGTGATTATACAAGAAGCTGTCCACTCCTTGCATTCCAAGAAGTATGGCATTCCGGGTATGATTGTTAAAATTGATCTCTCTAAAGCTTATGACAAGATTGAGTGGAGCTTTGTGGAGGATACTCTTTTGAATTCAGGTTTCCCTCTGCATCTACGTGATGTTATTATGAAGTGCATTTCTTCTCCCACGTTCCAAGTTTTGTGGAATGGAGTTGCTCTGCCAGTTTCACTCCTTCTAGAGGTTTAAGACAGGGATGCCCCCTCTCTCCGTATCTGTTCACTCTCTGCATTGAACGACTCAGTCAGATGATCATTTTTGCTATCAACTTTGGGTATTGGAAGCCGCTCCGTCTGGTTAGAAATGGTAAACCATTATCACACATCTTCTTTGCTGATGATCTCGTCTTTCTTGGGCATGCTACTGTTTCTCAGGCTAGGATTTTTATGGAAATTATTGATCATTTCTGCGATGCCTCTGGCCAGAGTATCAATAAAGGGAAATCCAGAGTTTTCTTCTCCTATGGGATTGACAGAAATGTTTCGAATAACATCTAAGAAATTATGGGTATTGCGGCTACTCAGAATTTAGGACGTTATCTTGGAGTGCCACTCCTTCATGGGCGGATCAATCGTAATACTTATGAATTCCTTCTTATCATAATTGATAACAAGCTGGTTGGGTGGAAAGCCAATAATCTGTCTCTTGCAGGACGAGTCACATTGGCATCGTCCGTTCTCAACTCTATCCCTTCGTATGTGATGCAAACGGCGACACTCCCAAACTATATTTGTGAAGAGATTGATAGGAAAATTCGGAGTTTCATTTGGGGCTCCTCCGATGGGGTTCGCAAGATCCACAATATCAATTGGGATACTGTTTCCAGTCCAAAGAACATGGGTGGTCTTGATTTACAGAGTGCAAAGGAGCTTAATCAAGCTTTTCTTATGAAGCTTGTTTGGGGCATCCTTACTCGTCCTGAAGAACTTTGGGCTAAGGTTCTTATTTCCAAATATTTAAAGAAGACTGCTACAGGCTGGGTTGCTGCCAGGAAGAAAGGTTATTCTGCAGTTTGGAGAGGAATGTTAAAAGTCTGGCATCATGTTGAGAATGCTCTTCAATGGAGCATTAGAGATGGAATGAAAACCCGGTTCTGGATTGATAAATGGGTTGATGGGGGTATGGTGTTGATCGACCATGCTATTAATTTAAATGGTATTGATCCTAATCTCACTGTGTCAGATTGCTACAATTCTGAGGGTCATTGGAATTTGGATTTCATTGAGTCTATACTGCATCCGAGTGTTATCCCTCAAGTAATTGGTATGAGCCCTCCCAAACCTTCTTCGGGTACAGATTGCTTAGTGTGGGGCTTGGAAGATAGGGTGCTTTCTCAATAAAGACTGCTTATTTGCTGCTCAAGGACATCAATTCAGATGGTGCTGATCACAATTGGCGAGCGGTTTGGAATTGGAAAGGTCCCAACAAAATCAAACACTTCATTTGGTTGGCCTCTCACAACCGCCTTCTCACTAATGAAGAACGACATCGGCGACACCTTACAAATCAGGTTGTATGCCCTCGATGTTCAAACTCGACTGAATCTTTATCACATGTGATTCGTGATTGCCACTTTGCCATGCAGGTCTAGGACGGTGTCCTGCCATCAGCGTTTACTCCTCAGAACAGAAGCTTGGCGTTCGAGCGGTGGTGGCAGGATAAGCTCATGGACAAAATCTCAAGTATCTCGTTCGGTGTCACAGCTTGGTTACTCTGGAAGGCTCGGAACAGCTTGATTTTTGAGGATAAAATTCTTTCGGTGGAAACTATTACAAACCAGTGTAGGTTCTGGATCAACCTCATTCTCACGAGCTGGAAGACCAATGAATTGGGTCGAGAAGTATCGGGTTTAACTCGGCAGACCCAATTGATTGCGTGGCGGCTGGGAGATGGGGGTTGGTTCACCCTAAACACGGATGGCTCTAGATACCATAACCACCGCTCAACGGCTGTTGGAGGTATTCTTCGCGACGACGGTGGCCTTTTGTTCGGGCTTTCTGTGCTAATATTGGAGACTGTTCCATTACTAGAGCTGAACTAAGAGCTATTATCGAAGGCATGAAAATGGTGTGGGATCTGGGTGTTAAGCAGCTTTGTATTCAAACCGATTCTACTACAGCTATTGCAACCCTTACAACAGATTTCACTTTGACGCATCAGCATTTCTTACTGGTGCTCGAGTTTCGGGAGTTGCTCTCGAGATATTGGGATGTTAAGCTCACCCACGTTTTCAGGGAAGCTAATCAGGCTACGGACTACATGGCCAACTTGGGTCACTCGTTTGACTTTGGTTTTCAGTTTTTTCATATTCCTGATTCCTCTTTATGTAATTGATTTAGATACGATCTAGTTGGTGTGGCCATGCCACGATTTGTTCTTTCTAATAACTAGGGGCTTGACCCCACTTTCTCACAAAAAAAGATTGGAAAGATATTTATTATTTATAAGCTGATAATCTTCCTTTTCTTGTGTTTATAAATAATATGGTGTAAGGAAACATGAATAGCTTCTTTTACTTTATGGCTTGCAAGTAAGTATTTTTTTTGAATATCATCAGCAATTGGAGTAATTAACTCCAATTGATAATAAAAGTTGAGGCAAAGGAAGATCCTACATTTGAGCAACTCGTAATGCCCATTGATCCGGATGCATGGAGAGATGACAAAGAATCATCTGATGACGAGTCTAATGAAGGAATGGATGATAAGGCGTTGTTCAGGATGGACACATACCTCGCTCATAATTTGAAGAGAAAAAGAATTAGAAGAGCTTGTCATGTTCAAGCTTAATAATCTTAATGGTAATATCATATAATTGGTTTTGACACATAGGATAGAACCATTCTCACAAATTTTCACATCATCACTCAATTTTTAAATCAAAATTCAATTATTTTTCTTTATTTTTCATTAAATGTTGAATGTCTCATAAACATTTAATTGTAAGTACTTTAATGTTCAACTATACTATCTTAACATAAACAAATTTATGAAAAAATCATTTTAAATTATAATATTCTATAAAAAATTATTACATTTTTTTTAAATATTGAATTTTTTTATGAATAATATAATTTTATTCATCAATGATCAAAGAATAAGGGAGAGTCCCCCTATTCAAAGACCATGAAATCAGGTTACACAATTAACAAGTAAACCGGAAAAGTTTGGTGAGGTTTTATATATCGCCTCTAGGAAGCTTAGACCACATTGTCAAGCTAACAAAACCATCTTACCGAAGTCAAGTGGAAGTTCGATTCCATATCTCCTTTCACAATTGAAGGTGTCCATTTCCTCTACATTCCACAAGCTTGGCAACAAGGAGAAAGGTGGAAGAAAACTAGAACAACAACATTTTTAAGACTGAATACACGCACATTCAAAAACAATCAAGGAGTGCAGCTCTTCAGGAGTCATTGGCTTCACACCAGCATTATGACGACACATTGCATAACACACCATGCTCATCAACGCTCGCCACATCAAGCACCCCCCTCTTGGATTGCAAAGAACTCCCAAAACATGTACCAGCAGCAAGCATCTTAACTTCCTACTCCCAGGTCTTAGCAGTACTCTGTTTACCATAAACCTGCTTCTTTAGGGTTTTCATGAAATCACAGTCAACCATAATATGTTGGATACTATCAATACCATTATCACAAAGAAGACAAGATATATCCAAGCTAATCCCCCAATGTGACATAGCTTCCTTGGTTACCAATCTACCATTTGCTGCCAGCCAGCTTATGAAACGGTGCTTTGGAATCTGAGGTTTTTTTCCAAACCAAATTTCCCCAAATCACTACAGACTGCCTAAAACAGAGGGTATTATATACTGTAGAAACAGAATACCTTGGCATCACTTTGCTTGCTGGGAGACATCACCATCAACATCAATAGAGAAATGAGCAAATGAATGGCTCCTCACTTTTAGAATCCTGCGACAAAATATAGAAATATAGAATATAGAATATTGTTTAATAAAATATAGAAATTTTATTAAAACGCTTTCTTAATCACTTCGAGAAAAAAATATTTTATTATAGCTATATACTTATATTTATAAATTATAGACATAAAAAATAATAAACAAGATATTTGTAAATCGTGAAAAGTTAAAATAAAAATAATTATTCAATCAAATGTAATCAACTATGGTTAAACGACGATAATAATAATATGAATAAATAAGTATTAAATACTTGATAATAAATCATCATATACACTTTTGGAGGTATTGGTTGTGCATACATTTTCAATTATAAATTATTTAAAGGAAGCGCGGTGAGTGACAAAGTCTAAACTTTGTCACCTATACAAAGTTACTTCACAGCCGTCAGATCTCCATAAGTTCAATCTAATGGATGGTAGAACTAGTATATATTTGGGCCGAAATTACTGTTTTTGTTTTAATTTTTTTTACTAGCCGCCTTCTACCCTAGGTCAATTCACTTGACAGTCCCACCATTCTCAACCGCTAAAAAGAAATAATTCTTCACCGACGGCGATTACTCTCCACCGGGCGGCGATTAATATCTGGACGGCGTCGGTTGTCCAGTCCGACGCCTCTCTCTAGTGCGACGGCGGTTTCAGGGGCGACCAGCTTTTCCCCTGCCATCGCTGTCTTCCGGTTGTTCCTGACGGCTCCGGCGCGTTTCCAGCATCAGCCTCGCCGCCGGTAAACAGGTAAGCTTCCCCCGCCGGCGGTCATCCTTTCCGTGTGTTGGTAATTAATTCAATTTGCCGCATCAAATTTCTAGGTTTTGAATTCCTGGTTGCGTCTAATTTCACAGAGCGTCGAAGAATATCGAGGATTCTTAAGCCATGAATCTGATCCTGCCATTGATTTCCTCTAGAGGTAGGTACTGGTATATACTAGTACTTCTAAGATACAAGTATTACTAGCCTTGTTTAGGATAACACTTCTAGCATGTTTCTATTGGTTCTGCAAAATTACTTGCTTTCCTGTTCATTATGTAATTAGTTTGTTTGATGTGAAATCTGTGTTGCTTGTTTGATTTTAAATCAATGGATTGTTGAAGGGTTTTAGTAGTAACATTGTTGATTTAGATTAATAACTGAGTTGGTATTGGTTAGGATTCTAAAAATCATGATCTGATTGCTGTTTTGGGTTCATTACCATGCCCAAGTTATTCAGTTATTTGGAAGCACAGCTGCATACAATGAGTTTCGTGTTTTGCTGGTTTTTTCTAGCTGATTTTTATGTTTAAAGCACAGCTTCATTCAAGTTTTTATGTTCTGACTACCTAGCTCCTTTCTCAATCTTGGTTTTGCACTCAAGGTTCGACACTTTTATTTCTGAAATGGTTGTGGTCAAGGATTGGTTGTTAGTTAGATCATGGTTTGTGAAGCTAGTATATAATGAAGCAATACAATGAAGCAATACTTGTATGATAATGTATTCTGCTTCACATCAAATTCAATGAATGTGTTGTTTTATTGTTTGATTGTCCCATTCCTTTTTTCTTTAACCTGTTAAAATCTGCAGGTGCAGAATACTTGTAGGCTTACAATACTAGTATGTTTCGGATGAATTTCTTGTTTCCCGTGGATTAAATTCGTTGATTCCTTATTTGTCTTGGATCTGCAGAATTACATGGTTAATTGAGAATTGTATTTTAGTTTGTTAAGTGATTTATGGTATTATGTTTGTGTTGCTGCACATAAATTTCGATGAATATGTTGCTTTATTGCTTGATTACACCATTCCTTATTTCTGTAACTTGCTAAAACTTGCAGCTGCATAATATTTGTAGGATTAAAGTACTAGTATGAGTCAGTGTTTAGTGTTCATGTGGCTGTTGTATTGCTTGTATACTTTTTTATTCCTTACTGCTATTAGTACTAGTAACTGAGCTGTACTAGTATATGTCCTTAACTAGTATGTGATGCATTATAGATACAGTACTAGTGTGTTGGCAGTATTTGTTTATTGTTTATTTTTATTTTTTCACTGAATTATGATGTTGAGATTTTGTTTTACAGTGTTTTTGGGGGTGATTTTTAGCTACTGGACAATGGATGAACAACAAGCAAATCTCTGCATGGCACCCACATCTGGTCTCATCACGCACTGTGGTTCTGGGTGTGGTATCAAATTTCCCTTTATTCTTCGGATCACGCTCACTGTCCTTCCGGAACCCCGACAAGAAGCAATGGAAGTAAACGTAGTTGACTTCATCTACTTTGTGGCCCTTGCTGTTTACCTTGTTCGACGATCGCTTTCTGGTTTCAAACCCAATGTTATGAGCATAGTCTTTATAAAAGGCATATGCATCAGTAATAGAGTCGAACTCCATAACTTTATAGTCAAAGTCAACTTCAGGTACATCTACAATTCGGGGACAAGAACAAATTAGATAGATATCACATCAAAAAGTAACCAACATGAATAACATAGCAACAAGTCAACAGGAGCATGCATAATAGTACTGTAACGAACAACAATCTTAATGAAAATAATCTTAACTCACAAACTGAACAGCAATCTTAATAAAAATAATCTTAACTCACAAACTGAAACCCACAAACTCACAAACTGAACAACAAAAACGAAACTGAAAAACTGATCAGTGACAAGAATTTTGGTTTGATTGGCTAGAAAAATTCATTATGTAGTTTCTATGAAAGTAATCTTAATGAAAAATATTGGATGGAAAAGGAGGGAAAACATACCGTAGCCAAGCAAGATTCCTTGTTCATCTAACGTCGGGATTGTATCCTCATCTGGTTCAGATAGAGCATTAACATCGGGGGAATGATCACTCGGTGAATTATTTAGATTAAACAGAGGTGCAGAAGAAGGTTTTTTGATTTGGGAACTCGAACCGGGTTCATCCATTATAAACCTCGAACTTTGAACTTGTCGTGTGATTGAAAGTAATTGTGAGAGACTAATTTACTCAAAAAAATTGAAAGTTTCATATTACTTTATAATGGCGTGCGTGTGATTGAAAGAGGAAGAAGAAGATTAGGATTATTAAAAAAGTTAAGAGAATATTCTCACCCATTTTTTAGGAAGAGATAATTAAAAATTGATTATCATAATTACCCTATTCTCACCGGCGGTTATAGGTAGAGCTATCAAACGGGCGGGCTGGGCGGGCCACGGGTCGGGTTCATGCGGGTTTGCGGGTTAGTCGGGTTGCGGGTTAGTCGGGTTGCGGGTTAGTCGGGTCGCGGGTTCATCGGTCACGGGTCGGGCGGGTCTCGGGTTGCCCACGGGTTACTAGTCTTAACTCTCAACTACAATTTACAAAAAAATTTATAAATTTTTTTATGTAATAAATAATTTAAAAAAAGTATTTTATTCGTGAGTAGGCTTAAGGCTTTTAGGCTGTAGTGTTGTTCATATATTAAAAATAATAATTCATTTTCAATAAATTACATATACTTATAATAAATAAAATGAAATTTAATATAATTTAGCTTTTAAGTTCTAGAGCTTAACATTAGACTAATTTATAAATCTAGACAATTCTTTCAAAAAAATATTAAATCTAGCCACTTCCATTTTATGACATTTTTAGGCCAAACATTTTGCTTTTGTTTTTAATTTAATTATTTTGGAAATAAACTTGGTGAAGTGGATGAAAATTTTATATCTTCAATAATGACATAATTTGATATTTGAAGCACTGGATATTATGAATTGTGTGACAATCGGGTTATTCGGGTTGGGCGGGCGAGTTGCGGGTTAGTCGGGTTGCGGGTTCATCGGGTTGCGGGTTGGACTGTTGACTTTTTTGTCAATCGGCCACGAGTCGGGCTGGGTTGGGCGGGTTTATCGTGTCGGGCCAGCATTTTGCCACTTTTATGTGTGGGGTGATTTTATTATCATTAATAATAATAAGAAGTGTATGAGATATAAGGGTCCAGATTAACTTGGTTGTTACCTAATATCACCGAACTTTCCAATACAAATATAAACAAAAAAATTTGCTATTGTTTTACATTACCATACTTTGACTCATTATCCAGAAGGTCACTGTTACTCGGACTCCATTATTCCGCCCTCCCCTACTGACTTGCAACTCCACGCACCTCATTTAAATATGCCACATCATTTTTAAGATGCCCATCATCTGCCGGGTACCCAAATCGTACCAACCCAACTCCCCACCCAAACTAATTACCCAGATTTTGACCCCTTCACTTTCTCTTTCCCTCCACCATCTCCGATGCACCAAAGGAGCCACCGCCTCTCGCCGTCCGACCAACTCCCCACGCAAACCCAATCTTATTTCTCCTCGACCTAATCCTCCTCTTCTTCCTCCACGCACTGCCTCTCCCCCGCCGTCTCCACTCCGACGACGACTCTCACCACCGCCGCATCCTCCATCCCCTGATTGGAAATCCCAAGTAATCAAATCCTCAACACTCCAATCCCACTCCACCCGTCGTTGGATTCTTTGGAATCTCAAGCCATGAAGCTTCCTCAATCCCACCCCAACCCCTGATTGGGAACAATTGCATAGAGCATGAAGCTTCCTCAAATCCCTCATCCTCTATTGTACTCTGTCTCCCATTTATTGGAGGATTTAGGATTTTGGAGGGAGAGGTGTGAATGGGTTAAGAAATGGAGGATGCAGAATGCCATTTATTGATTAAAAAAAATTCAACATAACAAACAAATACGATTCAATTGAATCCAATATACACTTCATTTCCGACGAACCATCTGCGTCATCATCAACGAATCTCCACTCTTGAACACTCCAGAATCCAGATCTGACGAACACCCCCACAAATCAGATCTCCGGCGACCTCCGAGACGCCGATTTCCCCTGGAACAAGCTCTGCTTCGGCGCCTCCACCTCCTCCGACAAGCTCAAACTCATCGTCTTCTCCAAATCATGGCCGCCAATGAGCACGGCTCGGTCAACAACTCGTGGGCTTACGAGATATTCAAGAACATCGATGACGAATCACCGTTCGATTACCTGCACAGCGAGAGCGTGTCGCTGCCGCACTGGAGGATGAAGACGGTGTCGAAATTGGCAGTGACGTGGCACGAGATCTGTTCGAGATTATACACCTCTAAACCCTTATCAATCCATTTCACAAACCCATATTTCATTCGAAGGTCGTGTGGTCGTGGCGGAAGGAATCGACCATTGATGCCCATGTGAAGATGTGGAGACCGTAATGGCGGAGGTGCGGGTGGTGGTGGAGCTTTGATTTGAAGAAGTGGAGGAGAGTTTCGGCAATGACGGGTCGGGTTGTGAAGTGGGATCCGAGGAAGTTGGTGAGGGAATTGTAGTGTGGCGTCGGCGTGAAGGTGAGAGTTGGGTGAGGGGTTAGAGGGATTGACGGTGGTGAAGGAGGAGGGACCAGCGGTAGCTTCTGCGGCGGCGGTGGAGATTGGGTTGTGGGTTGGGTTTGATGCAGAGGATGATGGGGTCGTGGGTTGGGGCGGCGGGGATCCTCAGAAGGTTTGACCGGGGACTTAGGTTAGGGTTAATCAGATTGGGTTCTTTGGTTGGATGATTGGACATGTTGGGGGAAATTAATCTGATGTGCATATTTAAATGTGAGGTGGCGGTGGAGTTGGCAAGTTCACGTAAGCGGATGGATGGAATAATGGATGCCCGTAGCTAACAGTGACCTTCTGGATAATGAGTCAAAGTATGGTAATGTCAATAGCAAATTTTTTTGTTTAGTGACTTCCGGGTTATTCGGCCAAAGTTCAGTGATTATTTAGGTAACCAACCCGATTAAACTTTGTATACGTGACAAAGTTTAGACTTTGTCACCGAAAAAAAATCCCTCGGTTGAATTGAATTTAATAGGGGACATGTTAGTCAAGTTTAGTAACATCAATTAATATGACCACCATAATTCCCAATATAATTTAATAGGATCCGTAATAAATGATGAATTCATCCTATTGCAAGCTTATATGGGTCGCTTGGTAATAAATTTTAATCACCTTGAGTAAGATTTGAGTAAAAGTTATGGATGTATTTATAGAAATATTTACACTTTCTATAAAAAAATATTTATAGAAATATTTAAGAAAATAATATTAAAAGTTGTAGAAAATTAGAGTTAATAAGGGTTAAGACACTTAATTGGGTTGAAGGCCTTGAGTAACCCGTAATACTTGGGGAAACAAGCGAAATATCAATTTGGTTGTGCTTGATGATGTTTCAACCTATGATTTTGATAACATGTGTATTGATCGCCTAAAACGACGGATGAAGTCTGACCGATGAAAAAGGATGTGACTGAAAACATGTTAGAGATTTTCATGGCATGGCAACGAGAAGCTAATGTGGTATAAGAAAAAGGATAGGATTTTGAATATGGATATATGATTCTGAGCCGACGCTGATTTTGGACGCTGATTTTGGATTCGCGACACATATATGAATTTGTATCTAAATAAGTATAGGTTTCTTATTGATTAAATTTAATAAGTATAAATATATGTTTGAAATGAAACATATTCGTATGCCATTCCTCACACCTAAATCTAATAACTTCCAAAAATAAAATTATTATATGACTACCATTGTTATATAAAATTCCCGACCAACAGGTCGGGTTCAAAACTAGTTAACATTATAGGAAAAATCCTCTCATGAGCTATCTACCTTTAACGCTACAAAAAAACAGTGTTTTAGCGTTGGTTACAGCGAAAGTGTTTAGCGTCGATCAACCGACCGACGCTAAACGTGGACTCGCGTTTTGGCGTTGGTCGATCCGTCGACCAACGCTAAATATTAACCCTAATGAGTTGAAACCCTACCTCCCCTATACTATGCAGTTCTCTCCTCTCTTCTTTTTCTTCTTTTCTTCTTTTTACTCTCTTGTTCATCTTTTCTTTCTCTTTTTCGATCTCTTCTCTATCTGTCTCCTCAGAAGAACAACCCAAACGAAATTCTTCCTCACCACATCGTTGGCTGGGGTGCAGGTTTCAGCGGTGATAGGCCATCGGCGGCTCTGAAGTTTGATCTCTTCTCTGTTTTTCGATTCGATTTGATCTCTTCTTGGTTTTTGATTGATTTTTTGGTTTGTTGATTAGATCTTTGTGGCGGTGGTTCTTCGTCTTCTCCAGCGGCAACAGTGGGAGGGACGCATGGTCCTTCGTCTTCTCCAGCGGCGGCGGTGGGAGGGAGTGGCGTGGTTCTTCGTCTTCTCTAGCCGCGGCGATGGGAGGGAGTGGCGGTGGTCCTTCGTCTTCTCCAACGGTGGCGGTGGGAGGAAGTGGCGGTGGTCCTCCGTCTTCTCCAGCGACGGTGGAACTTTCGTCTTCTCCAGCCGCTCCAGCGGCAGCAGCGGCGGGTGAGAAGAAGAAGCGGCTGTAGATGTAGCTGCTTTTTTGTGATTTCTCAGTTGATTTAGCATCGGTCGGTATGTGTCGTAACGTTGGTCAACCAAAAACCAACGCTATAATATAATGTCACCAGTTCTAGCATCAATTTTGTCGGCCGACGCTATTCAAATTAGCGTCGGTCAATGACCGACGCCTTTTCGCGCGTACGATCGACGCTAAAACACCTTTTTTGCAGTGTAAGAACCAATACCCTTTATATTCACAAGAGTTAAAATTCGTATTTAGTTTAATCGATGTGGTATTCAATTTTTTTTAATCTATTTCTTAGTTTTACATAATATTTTGAACTCTTTGTGCCTCTGGTTTGGTCTTGCTCTCTAGAATGCTCTCTCCAACGGAAAACCCTAGCAACCCCAACGCTGCCTCGGCTGACCGCCTCCGACCTCCGGATCCGGGGCTTGTACAGCCGGAGCCTGTTGCTGTTCCCTCGACGGTATTCGTTAATCTGGCGGCTGATTCACAACCCCATAAACGGCTACGGGAAACGCTCCCATACCTGATTTTCCATGAGTCTGATATCTCGAACCTCCCCACCTGTTAGCAAGACTACTTCTACTAATAAAGCTCCTCCCAAAAATTCTCCGGCGGGTCGGTCGTATAGCCATGTTGCGGGGGGAGGCCCCCTCTCAATGGCTTACAGATGAGGATGTTACTGAGTTCCCGCATCCACCAACATCCATGCAAGACGAGGCGGATCCCGACCCTCGTTGCCCTAGGGTCAATTTCTCTGATGATGAAGTCCAGAGTTTCTATAAGCCATGGTGAAAAGCACTTGTCGTCAAAGTCATTGAAAAAACATTTGCCTTTGGAACAGTGAAATGCAGAGTTGAATCGATCTAGGCGAGGACAGGTACGATCATCATCTCGGACGTGGCCAATTCTTTCTTCCTTGTTCGATTCTCCAATCCTACAGTTTACGAACGTGCAACTTTTGTAGGGCCCTGGAAGATCTTCGACTATTACTCTTCAGTGACTCGATGGACGCCAAGTTTCAACGATGAGGAACCCATCAGATCTATACTTACGTGAGTTCATTTACCAAAACTCTACAATATTTCAATCGTTTGCCGGTTACTCATATTGGGAATTGTATCGGGAAGACTGTCAGATTGGACCTGGCCTTGATAGAGGGGGCTCAAGCTCGATACGCAAAACTGTGTGTATAGGTTGATCTATCAAAACCTTTGCTGGGAAAATACTTGTCAGAGTATAGAACCTACTACGTCGTGTATGAGAGTCTCGAGAATATCTGTTTCTCTTGTGGGTTTTATGGTCATAAGCTCGATGCGTGTACATCACCTAATCTCCCAGCTCATGAGAACAATATTGAGGCGAAAAACACGAACATCCTTGAAACAAAAGAAGTAGAGAAGGTGACAGGAGAGTGGATGACAATTATTCGGAAGACCAAAGGTAGACCAAGAAAGGAATTTAAGCCCTGAACCAGAGCACTGCTTCGGGTTCTCGCATTAATATTCTCCAACGACAGAAGTCGAAGACATTGGGTGAGCCTACCAGCACTAAGTCAATTCCTAAAGTTCAGATATTGACTCAATTATTGCTAACATGCTGCTTAGCTGTCGTAATTCCTCAAAAAGGTGGCCAGTCAAAGGGAAGCTCTACCGGTGTTAATGGTAATTCAGTAAAGGTCCCTAGAGTGTGTAAACCCCTCGCTGATCTGACTAATTGATGTGACTTTATTTAGTGCATTTTGTGCCTATGATTGACCTATGAAATGCCCGTGTTTGATCGTCAGATGCCATGCTCCATATGCTTTTATTGATATATTGCGCAAAGTGTCCATTTGTTGTCCGGTTTCCACTTTGGAGCCAAATTCGTGGTCTAATGGAGTTACCTCTATGCATTTTCAGGTTATGGCATCGAAGTACTGATGACAAGGAGCACATAGGAGCAAACAGGAGGTCATTTGGAGTCCGGAAGAGGGAGATATGAACATTACAAGATCAGGTTTTCTGCAGAGTGCAGAGGTGCACGCCGTGCATGGGTGCACGCCGTGCACTACAAAAAAACTCATTTTAGCGTCGGTTGAAACGAAGGAGTTTAGCCTCGTTCGGTCAACAACCGACGCTAAACAGCTGACTTCGCGTTTTAGCGTCGGTTATAGACCGACCAACGCTAAAATGGGCGTGTCAATCGACGCTATAACCCGTTCCTGGTTCGATTTTTTGGTTGATCGGACGGGTAGATCGGCGTCGGTCAGCAGAAACGATTTAGCATCGGTCATGACCGACGCTAAAACGCGTGTAGATAACGTAGGTTGACACGCGTTTTAGCGTCGGTCATCGACCGACGCTAAACAGCGAACATATAAAAACCCCAACCCAACGACAGAAATCAGTATGCAATTCCTCCCCAAAGCTTGAAGCTCTCTCAACTCCCCAAATCCTCTGAAATTGCCGGCATTCGAGCTAGGAGCTGCTGTGACGCTGTTCTCATCACCCGTGCTTCCTTCACATCTCCTCTTGTGTATCGGTGTAAGTTATTTAATTTTTTAATTTCTAGATTGTAATTTAAATTTCGTTTATTTGTACAGAATTAGAATTGTATATGTTCTGATTATTAGGATTGTAGAGAATTAGAATTGTAGTGAATTGAAATTGTTGTGACTCCTAGAATAGTATTGAATTGTAGATTGTGATTTAAATTTCGTTTAGTTTCTAGATTGTATGTGTCATTAGCATTGTAGTGGATTGAAAGAGTTATTTTGATTAGTTCTAATTGTATATGTTGTGGTTATTTTCTTAGTGCCCGTATCGACTAGTTATTTTCTCGTGGTTCTGTTTTATGCCTTTTTGTCACTCACCTTGGTGTAAGGTATGCATTTCTTATCTTTTTTTTACATGTAAATTAATTGATTGTAATATGCATGTCTCATAAAAATGATTAAACTAGTATAGTAATATGTATGTTGTCAAGATTAATCTAATTCCTAGTAATATGTATGTTTTCACTATGATCAGTTATAATTTGTTTTTATGGTTTAATGCGAATAAAAGTATATGATTAGTGTGTTATGTGTTTTTTGACGAATTATGTGGTAGTTATAATTTATTTTTAAAATGAGATTAATTAGTAGAATTGTTTGTTATTTGTAATTAATTGTTAGAATATGATTAATTTTAGAATTCATTGGTTGAGTTAGGGTTTGTTTTTAAGTTAACTAAACTCAGTAGCATATTGCTAGCTACTTCATGGTAATTTCATACAAACACTAGTTACTAGTATATTATTTGCTACTACATGATTCTAAATTAATGTTATAACATCTTAGCATTTTACCTAAGTTAACTTATATATAGATTATGATCTCCACGACTGAGAATCTATTCCTTACACTAAATCAGGTATCTCCTAACGGATAAATCTTGGATTAACACCCCAAAATTATCACCAGAGTACGTGACTGGCTTAGAAAGCTTTCTGAATTTTGCTTTCTCCAACAACAACGACGGAGAGCAGATAGTCTGTCCATGTCCAAAATGTGGATTCAAGAAGTGGTTGTGTAGAGATGATGTGTACGAGCATTTACTCCGCAAGCCATTTCAGCCAGGATATACTGTTTGGGATCGACATGGAGAGCGTCTCTATGGATCTTCTTCTAGGACTGCACATACAATAGTGTATGGAAGTGATCATATTAGATCACTTCGTTCAATGGTTAATGATGCTTTTGGTGTCGTTACTGAGGAGGTCCGCGAGACTACTACTGAAGTACTTGCTAATGGAAATGTTAATGAGGAAGGTCAAATGAACGAAGAAATTGCTATAAGCGAAGATAATGACACCAGCATCCCTGAGCCAATACAAGAGCCGGTTGATGATGACAAGATAAGGTGGATAAGGGCTGGTGTATTCCTGTACATATCAAACCCAGAGATGTCTACGACATGGGTGATGAGGAAGGCAACTTAGTGCATGAGAGTGAGATGATTATGAATCGAGAGTTGTCTGATTTTGATAATTCCACTGATCTACCCCTAGCCAGGCCTGGAATTGCAGAGTTCGATGATTAACTAGTGTTTGGTAAAATCATTTTGAGCTAAGTGTTATTGTTCTATATTCAATACTCCAATGTTTGACATAAATATTTGGATTTGGATTTGCAGATATGTGATGACACTCGAATTGACATGATTATCAGCCTCATTTAAGCGACATTTCATTGCTTAAGACGTGGTTTTTAGGGTAGAATAACGAATATTCAATCAATTGCTCTATCTCGTGCCATTTGTGTTACTTTGGCCTGTTTCGGGTCTATTTGATGGTTTTTCTAGTGTTTCTATGTTAGCACAGGTTTTTGCCGTCAATTAAGTAGCCAAGGACGTGTCTAAGGCGTTGGAACCTCGAGGAATCGCACCGGAATCGATCCAAGGAGCCAATCAAGTCAAACCAAACTTCTGCCCGTTTTACACTGAAGATTTCACCGAAAACACCCAAGGTTTTCGGCGAAAATCCATGCATAAATCGACTGAGCTCATTCAAGGAAGTTTTCGGCGAAAATGTGAAGTTTTCGCCGAGAACCAATGGTCCGAAAACCATAGAAGAAAAGCAGCCGGCGTTCAGTCATTTTACAAAGAGATTTTCGCCGAAAATCTCTTCACATTTTCGGCGAAAATATCAGTTAAAAACCGGCGGTATTAGGGTTAAGTATAAATACTTAACTGGCGGCCCAAATCGGGGGATACTTTTTCAGAATCACAATTTCCAACTAATATCGATTACTTGAGAATTCTCTCAAGTTCTGGAGTAGAGTTAGAGTCCGAAGAGCCGGAAAGAGATCGTGACGCCATCCCTTCCATCTCGAAGACTCGGAGCTAGGATTGCAGTTTACCAGAAGATCGAAGTTCTGCCGGAGTCGTCTCAATTAGGTTTTTCAGATCCTTTTCTGTTTTCCTCTGGATGATGAACTCTATCTTTGTCTTTGATTCTTTTGTGAAAAACATGAGTAGCTAAGCTCTTATAGTTTAGACTAGATGAACCCTAAGTGACCCAGGGCTTTAAAGCGGTCACGGATCGGCGGTGATTAGATTCGAAGTTCAATCAGTGTCTCTTTCATGTTTGATTTGTTCTTCATTGTTCATGTTTCTTGTCTGGATTGATCACCTAGATTAGATTCTTGTTAAGCTAAAGATAGAAGCGAACGCTCGCCTTACTTTAGAACATCAAATTGAATAATTAACCTTATAATTGGAGTGTGCCTTTCGTAGGAACCGATTAGGATTAATCCACTGCAAGAGTAACTCATAAATTGTTAGTGAATCCACCAGTTAAGTTAAGTCGTTGCGAGAGGTGACCGTACTCGAGCGGCTAATTAATCTTGGTATCTAGAACGGATAGAGCGAACATTCGCCGGTCTTAAACCTAAGGGTCAGGAGTTATGGTGGTGTCTTAGAATTGATTGAATGAGAATCGAAATCCGCTGATCTGTTGATTGCTTATGCTCTGGTGAACGAAGGGGGATTCAAAGTCTAAGTTCGTCTGTCATCTCTGTTTTCAACCCTAATTTTCCAATCAGTTTTCAGTTTCAATTTTTAATTTCCTTGCGTTTTCATAGAATTAGAAGTCGTTGAACTCACACCACGCACGAAGTGCTTAAACCTAAGTAATTTGCCAGCTTATTTGAGTAATCGATCATTAGAAGGCCCGTGGAATACGATCTACCCTAGCTTTCCAGCTTTAGTAGTATTTGATTGAACCAGCACAACGACGGGTTTCATCAAATTGGCGCCGTAGGACTTCTTTTGATTGTTCGAAAGAAGAACTGGCATTTTATTCTTCTATTTTCCATCTTTCCATCCACTTCGATTTTACACTGGTTTTGTTTGTTTCTGTTGTTTGTAGGTTGCTCACAGGTGTATGCATCCACCAAGGCAATCACAGATTCCAAGGAGAAGCATAACCAATCCACCTCCATCCGTCACTCCGATCAAGATCGAGGAACTGAAGGAGAGTTCCTCATCTCCGTCTTCACCATCATCTTCATCCATTTCATACACCGAGTCACTTTCACCTCCTCCATCTCCTACCATGGATGATCAGTTACCACCACCACCACCACCAGGCAGAAATCCACCACCACCACCTGCACAGAAGAGTCTAGCTGACTACAACATGCCGAGCGTGACTAGCGTTCGATCTGCCATTGCCGTGCCGCGCGTTGAAGGAGATCCTGACTATGAGATCAAGATTCCATTCTTGACTATGATCTCTAGGGATCTACAATTTGAAGGCAGGCCACTAGACAATCCGTGCACACATCTGGCAGATTTCCTTGATCTCTGCAGCACTTTCAAGAACGGAAACCTCGACAAGAACACTCTTTGCTTGAGAGCTTTTCCGTTCTCTCTGAAAGGCGCTGCTAAAAGGTGGCTTACTGGCAAACCACCTGGATATTACACTAATTGGGACACTCTGGCTCAGGACTTCGTCGAAGAGTACTTCCCTCCCACAAGAACAACAGCCATCAACGACAGCATCGCCAGATTCTCCCAGAAAGAAGGAGAAAGCTTATACGATACTTGGAATCGATTCCAAGAACTTCTCTACAACTGTCCTCATCACGGATACGAGCAGAGGCAGTTAGCTGAAATATTTGCTCGAGGTCTTCGAGAAGAATCTGCCAAGTGGGTCAATTCTCTAGCTGAAGAGGATTGCACTACACTCACACCTGAAGCTGCTCTTCTTCATTTTGCAAACTGTGCTTCCAAGTCAAGGAACTGGGAGCGACAATCAGAAGGATCAAGGAGCAAGCTCGATCTCGAAGCTACTATCAAGGCAGAAGTAGAGAAGCATCTGAAGAAGTCTTCTACACCAATCAAACTGTCGGCAGCCTCTATCTACGTTGCCAATTGCGAATGGTGTGGAGCTTGTGCGCATAATGGAGGCTGATGCCAGAATTTTGGTAAGACAGAAGTCTGGTCCGCCGAATAGGTAAATTTTGTTCAACAAGGTTTTGTTAATAATCAGAATGGTTATGTTGGCTACCGCAACTTCAGACAGCAAGGGAACTATCAAGACAGACCTCCTTACAATGTTGGCGCCAACCATAACAAGAACCAGAATAACCGCCCAGCTGGTCCAGCTCAGGATCAGATGCCTAACCATCCGCCGGGAGGTGTCTATCAGCCACCACACCGTAATCCGGGTAACTATGGAACTGCTCCTGGCAATCGCCAGAATCAATATTTGAATAATACCTATCCAAGGCAGTGATGAGAACCGTCGTTGTGCTGAGCTGGTTCTATCAAATAACTATCAAGCTCAAGAGCTAGGATAGATCGTATTCCACGGGCCTTCAATTGATTGGCTACTTCAGAACTAACAAATTACTCAAGGAAAACACGTTGTGCGTGGTGTGAGTTCCACGACTTCTAATTCTAAGGAATGCAGGAAAATTAAAACAAATTAAGCTAAAGCAGATTGAGAATTAGGGTTTGGAAACAAGAATGGCAGACGAACTTAGACTTTGAAACCCCCTTCGTTCCCCAAAGCATTGGCAATCAACAGATCAGCGGATTTCGATTCTTATTCAATCAATTACTAAAACACCACCATAACCCCTTACCCTTAGGTTTAAGACCGGCGAACGTTCGCTCTATCCGTTCTAACTACCAAGATTAACTAGCCGCCCGGGTACGGTCGCCTCTCGCAAACGACTTAGCTAACTGGCGTAATTACTAGTGATTAATGAGTTACTCTTGCAGTGGATTAACCCTAACTGGTTCCTACGAAAGGCACACTCCAATTATAAGGTTAATTGTTCAATTCGATGTTCTAAAGTAAGGCGAGCGTTCGCTTCTATCCTTAGCTTAACAAGAATCTAATCTAGGTGATCAATCCAGACAAGAAACATGAACAATGAAGAACGAATCAAACATGAAAAAGAACTGATTGAATTTTGAATCTAATCACCGCCGATCCGTGACCGCTTTAAAGCCCTGGGTCACTTAGGGTTCATCTAGTCTAAGCCCTAACGAGTTTAGCTACTCATGATCATTACAAAAGAAACAAAGAAAAAGAAAGAGTTCATCATTCAAAGGAAGAACAGAAAAGGATCTGAAAAAACCTAATTCGGACGACTCTGACAGACTCCGATCTTCGGTAAGTTACACTCCTAGCTCCGGTTCTCCGAGATGGAAGGGATGGCGTCACGATCTCTATCCGGCTCTTCGAACTCCAACTCTTCGCTCCAGAACTTCAGAGAAATCTGATCTCGAAAAGTTGTCTTTTTCGAATTATGAATTGTATATCCTATATTGGCCGCCGGGTTAAGTATAAATACTTAACCCTAGTTGGGCCGGGCTGAGATGGTATTTTCGCCGAAACCATAGGGGTAGTTTCGGCTGAAAACTCTTGTGTGAATGGACGTCCGCCGACTGATCCTTCTGTTCATCCTTTTCGGTCCGAAAACTCAAAGTTTTCGGCGAAAACTTTCTTCACTTGACATCAGCCGGTTTGCACTAATGTTTTCGCCGAAAACATATACTTAGTTTCGGCGAAATCTCCTTTGTCTTGGCACCAGTCTGAATGCACTAATATTTTTGCCGAAATCCATAGGACATTTTCGGCGAAAGTGTCTTTGTAATCGGGCAGGATTTTGGTTGGACTTTGATTGGTTCCTTTGATCGATTCTGGTTCAGTTCCTCGATGTTCCTATGCCTTAGACACGTCCATGGCTACTTTATTTGACGGCAAAAACCTGTGCTTACGCAATAACACTAGAAAACCATCAAATAGACCCGAAAAGGGCCAAGGTAACACAAATGGCACGAGATAGGGCAATTGATTGAATATTCGTCATTCTACCCTAAAAACCATGTCTTAAGCAAAGAAATGTCACTTAAATGAGGCTGATAATCACATCAAATCGAGTGTCATCAGGCAGCAACATCAGAGAGAGAACAATGTCAGTGACCTGGACAAGAAGCTTAGTCAGATCATTACCAGACTTGATGATCATGACAGTCAGTTCAAAGCTGAAGCTCTTCTCAATCAAGAACAGATCGCATCCGGTCAAAGAATTGAGCAAGCTGTCAACCACATCTCGAGCATGCTAGCATCTGGTCGACCATTTGGCCAACTTCCAAGCCAGACAGAGCAGAATCCGAGAAAGGAACAAGCTAAGATGGTATCTGTTAAAAAGTATACAAGCTTGTCTGCTGACGCTTCTTCTATTTTACGCAGGATCTCTGAAACTCCGGAGAAGAAGAAAGCGCAGGAACCGGCGCCTAAGGAGGATGATCCTCCTCTTGCTCCGTACTACGTGAAGCCTCCTTTTCCAAGAGCATTGCTGCCAAATGCAAGGATCGAGACTGGTATAAAGGGGAATAAAGAAGGATATCCTGATGCTCGTAGCAAGAAACCTTCCTCTCCATATCCAGCTAAGTGTTCTGATCCTGGTTCTTTCACTCTACCTCTTGTCATCAATGATATTGAGATAGAACGTTGTTTGGTTGATCTTGGCGCGTCCGTTAATGTTATGCCTATGAGTCTGTATGAGAAATTGAATCTAGGCGAACTTGAACCAACTAGCATGCAACTTGTCTTCGCTGATAGATCATTGAAAACCCCTAGGGGAGAAGTCAAAGACGTTGTTACTAAATGTGGTCCTTTCACTTTCCTAGCTGACTTCGTGATCATAGACACTAGTAAGGATGATTCTACCATTCTCATAGGACGACCCTTCATGGCTACTACTGGAATGCAAATTAACGTTCCAAATGGTTCTTTAACTTTGAGGGTTGGTAAAGACACGATAACGTTTCGCCTTAAAGACGGAATGAAATATACCCCTTTGAATGAAGAACTTCATTTCTTAGCTGTTGAAACTGTGGAGTTGACTCCAGTCAACTCCGTTACTGATGTCTCTTCTAGTGTGCCTAGATCAATTGCTGTTGCAAGTGTTGGACAGATTACCAAGCAGAAACCAAAATCTGTTCCTCAGAAGCCGCCGAAGAAGATGGAACTGAAAGCCTCTTCTAAGCCACCGAGCAAAGAACCTAGTAGATCCCGGGGGAAGAACAAGAAGACCACTCAAATGATCTGGAGACCAGTTGTGCCGACATCGTCTACCGAGCCAGCTGCACCACCAATTCGTTCCGAGCTACCGGCGCCGGAACAAGTATTAAAGGGGAAGCCAAAAGCATCTCCTAAGGAAATACCTACGATCACCGATCCTAGTGATACAAAGCCGGAATATAAAGAGAAAATGAAGCCAACAGTCCTCATTCCTTCCATCGTAACACTCACGAAGGATGAACTTTCAAGAGAACTGTTCGGACCATTCAAGGTTACTGAGCACCTTCCCGACTGACGTACCAAACTCATACATGCTAACGGGAAGAAATTTATGCTTCACGGAGATACCCCGAAGCTCTACTTCATGAACTCCGATGCTGGCATTAAGGAGAACCTGAGTTGGGATGTCTCCTAATAAAGTCCAGGTAGCGTCCAGCTCGAGGACGTTAATCTAGAGCGCTTCGTGGGAGGCAACCCACGGCTGGAGTCAGTTTTTCATTTGTGTCAACCTTAGTGTTTTAGAGTCGGTTTGGGGGAGCCAAAAGTGTCAGTTTGTTTGTTTTCTTATTTTTTGTATGTAGTCTGTGTGTCGTAGTGTCAATCGCAAGTCGTTTGAGGTTGTTCCGATTTTTGTGGATTTAACTATGATTTTCTGAAGTTTGCCGGGATTGCGAAAATATTTTCAATCGTACAGGTCAAAATTTTCGGCAAAAATGTGCCATGTTTTTGGTGAAAACATCCTTTGAAATCCCACTATGTTTTCAGACATTTTTTAACTAGAGTTTTCGGTGAAAAATCCTTGTAATTTTTGATGTTAAGTTGCTGTCCAAACTTTCATAATGATGCTTAGACTGCTTAACCTAGAACTTGAGAACCAACATGTTTACTTTGATGCTAAATTGCCTGGTCAGAACAGAATTTTTAAAATCACACTTGTAGTTTGTAGCTTTGATTGCATGAAAATGACCGAATCCGTCTAGGAAACCAACTGTGAGCTTTTGATCCATTGCACGTAACCTGCAATTTCGATTCTTTTTGAGTGATTTTCTGTTTGCTTGAATGAGTTAGAATTTGCATGAGACCTACTCGAGACCACACGATGACACGAGTTCTAGAATGATAGGGGCACCTAGATTCTGCTACTAAGCCAGATAGCCTACCGAACGATAAATCCATTAGGTTTAAACCCTTGAGCTTGGCCTGTTCTTTCGGTTCGATAATACATTACAGCCATTTCCCATTCTTTCATTCCCCGTTGATCCCCTGTGGTTGTAGTTCTAGATTGACCTACCGGAAGTCGGCTTGTGGTAACCTGCCTATAGCCATTAAACAGGTGGTCTTAGCTATTATGTCCAAACGTGTAAACCCCTCTAGCAACTAAAAGAAAGAATCGGCACAAAAGAAAAAAAATAGAAAAAGAAGAAAAGAAGCAAGTTTCGAAAAAAAAAGAGAAAGAAGAAAAATCAGAAAAGCCAAAAAGTTTTAAGTTCAATAAACGTTCTTCTCTCTACATATGGAAGAACGAAGTCAAAAGAAAAGTCAGAGAAGAAAAAAATTTGGTTAAAAGAAAATAAGTGCTAGGTTGCTTGAGGGTATCATAGGACGAGCGTTCACTATTCCACCCATGTCTGGTTAGACGGTAGGAAGCCATAAGCTAGATTCGAGGGAAGTTAGTCGAAAGCTACACCGCACCAAAGCCATCATCATTTATTCCCATCATCCATCTCATCATAAACCCTTGTAGTGTAGAATTCGTTACAGTCCTAGCAGGGAAGTCCTTCTTGACTGGTTACTCGTGTTGTCACAGTGGTGGAGATGTGGTTGAATTGCAAACTTATGACAGAATTCAGTAACAGAAAATGATTGAGAGCATAAACACGTCCTTAAACACAGAGAGTGAGAGTTCCCATTGTACTATATTTTTCACTGTGTGAGGAGTCTGGTCGGTCAGGTCAAATTCGTGCATAATTGGTTACGATTACTTGTCGTGTGCAGTTTATTAGTGAGACCAGGTTGTTTGGCTGATCTGTATGCATGTTAGGTTTCTTGTTCTAGGAATTATCTGTCTAATAATTCATTGTGTTTGATTGAGCTTCAATTTAATCGATCTTATCAATTGTGAACATGAGCGTTTCTATTCAGTTTGCTTGAGGACAAGCAAAAGCTTAAGTGTGGGGTATTTTGATGACACTCGAATTGACATGATTATCAGCCTCATTTAAGCGACATTTCATTGCTTAAGACATGATTTTTAAGATAGAATAACGAATATTCAATCAATTGCTCTATCTCGTGCCATTTGTTGTACTTTGGCCCGTTTCGGGTCTATTTGATGGTTTTTCTAGTGTTTCTATGTTAGCACCAGTGTAGTTAAAATCGCGATTTTAATCGTAAAATCGTACGATTTTACGATCTTACCTATGAGAAACGATCCTGATTTCATTACAAAATCGTGGGCCTTCAAAATCGGGTGAAATCGAGCGAAAAATTGTTAAAATCGTAAAATCAACGATTTCTACGATTTTAGACGATTTTTGTAATTTTCCTAATTGGACCGAAATCTTAATGGGTTGGCTCGGTTTTGTTGGTTCGACCTGAGACTCTAACCCGTTTTCCCCAATTTTCCCTTTCCCCGACTCGCTGAACCCTAATTCCTCTTTCTCAGATAGAAATCTCAACAGCGCTCCCTAATTCCTCTCGCCGGCGGTGCTTTCCTCGGCTGCAACTCTGCAAGTCGTCGGCATCGCTTTGAGTTGGCGACTCTATTCGTCGCTTCCTCGTCTTCCGATTACTCTCCTCGGCTGCAACTCTGCAAGTCACCGACGTCCGATTATTCGTCGCTTCCTCTTCGTCCCTTCTCCAGCTTATCGTCGTCCCTGTTTTGCCGTCTTCTTCTCCAGCTTCATCGCGTCCCTACGCCGTTGTCCCTTCACCGTCGGCCTCCCTCACCATCGAGCATCTTCAAGTCAGTAAGGTCAGCAACAACAACTCACCATCCCCTGCTGCAAGTCAACGGAACCCCTTATCCTCTACTTCAAAACTTCAAGTCGACGAATTCCTTCTCCCCTGCTTCAAGTCAGTAAGTCATCCTCTTTCCCAGAAATTCCTTCTCCCCTAATTAACTCATAGTCTCATTCATACCTTCCTCTATCCCAGAAATTGAAGTAAGAAGGCGGAGGCTAATTAGAAGCTCTGAACTTCAACTAACCAAACTACAACAGTTTCAGTTCTTCTACGCTTCAAGTAAGTATTATGTACTCTGCAATTCTCATCCCTCTGTCCCATTTAATAGAGTTCTAAAGTTCTCACCAAAACAGCAGTTTCATGTCCCATTTGTGCAATCCTCTATCCCTCTGCCCTCATCAATCGTATGGTTGCAGGACATGTCTTCGTGTGGACGTGCTAATGCATCTGCTTCTGCATCGAAGTCGAAACAGCTAAAGAGAAAGAAAAATGCTGCTGGAAGTAGAAAAGATCCAGGTTGGGAATATGCAACGGATATTAACGGTGATTCAAAGAAAACCAAGTGCAAGTTCTGTTCTAAGGTATTATCTGGAGGCATTTTTCGGTTCAAACATCATCTCGCAAGAACAAAGGAGAATGTAGAGCCATGTTTAAGTGTTCCGGATGATGTTCGAAAACAAATGTTAGACATCTTGGATTTGAATTTAGAGGCTAAGGAGGCAAGGAAAAATTTGTTGCATAGAGGCATTAATATTACTGCTGCAGCTTCTGCAACTGGATCTCAAGAGACTATCTACTCAACTCTTGGTGCAAGTGGTTCAAATAGTTTGCCTCCTACTCGTACTCAAACAACTATGAGTACGTTACTAAAGAAAGATCTTAGAAGGGATGCAGCGAAGAGTATAGCTAGATGGTTTTACTTGACTGGTACAGCGTTTAATGCTGCAAGAGAGCCTGAGTACTATACTATGTTCGAGCTTGCTACGAGACATGGTCCTGGTTTTAAACCACCTTCGTATCATGAGATTAGGGAGACACTTTTGAAAGAAGAGTTGGAAGAAGTGGAATCAAAACTCAGCATATTCAGAAATGAATGGACAAAAGTTGGATGCAGCATAATGTCAGATGGTTGGACAGACAGGAAACGAAGATCGATTTGCAATTTCTTGGTTAATAGTCCAAAAGGGACTGTATTCATTGAGTCTCTTGATACATCCCACTATTCCAAGAATACACAGAA
The DNA here is from genome assembly GCA_034768395.1 of Linum lewisii. NCBI lineage: Eukaryota > Viridiplantae > Streptophyta > Magnoliopsida > Malpighiales > Linaceae > Linum > Linum lewisii. Next base: position 15,540,399 of record CM068303.1, read on the forward strand.
GGTGTTCGAGATGCTAGATGATGTTGTAGAGAAAGTTGGAGAAGAAAATGTTATTCAAGTCATCACAGATAACGCATCTGCTTATAAAGCTGCTGGAGCAAAATTGATGGAGAAAAGGCAAGACCTCTTTTGGACTCCTTGTGCGGCTCATTGCTTGGATTTAATGTTGGAAGATTTAGAGAAGAAATTGCCCATTCATAAGACAACCATTGCTAAGGGAAGAAAGATAACCAACTACATTTATGGAAGGGCAATGCTTATTTCTATGCTTAAAGACTTCACTAAGGGAGGAGAGTTAATTAGGCCTGCTCTTACAAGATTTGCAACTGCCTATTTAACTCTAGGTTGCCTGAGCGAACACAAGGGTGATTTGATGAGTATGTTCTCCTCGGAAACATGGAGGAAAAGCACATTTTCTAGCACTCGAGAAGGGAAAAGGATTCAAGGAATCGCACTAGATAGCAGATTTTGGACTAGTGTGCTGACATGCCTTCGTGCTGCTATGCCTCTTATGAAAGTTCTTCGCTTAGTTGATTCAGATGAGTTTCCATCGATGCCTTTTTTGTACTTGGAGTTGAACCAAGCCATGGAGAAGATCAAAAGTAACTTTAGCAACATTGAGAAGAGGTAACCATTTCTTAGTTCCTTACCTTTAGTTGTTTAACTTGTTAGACATGAAACTTGTATTGAACATCATTGAGTGTTGTTTAACTTGTTAGACATGATAACTTGCTAGACATAATATATTGAATGTTGTTAACTTGTTATTTCAGTTAAAATAGTTGCATAATTGCAGATATAAGCCTGTATTGAACATCATTGAGAAGAGGTGGAATGATCAAATGAGCCGTCCTTTGCACTATGCTGCTTATTGGCTAAATCCAAAGGTCCATTTCGGTGCAAATTTTGACCCTAATGAAAGGAAGCTGAAAGTGGGTTTATATGATTGTGTGGAAAGATTATCCAAGGATAGAGATGAGAGTCTTACATTAATGCAGCAGTTGGACACATTTCATCATGCAAGAGGTATGTTCTCTTCATATGGGTCTATGCAATTGTTGGATAGAAAGCATCCAGCTGATTGGTGGTCCTCCTTTGGTGATGACGTTCCCGAGCTTCAAAAATTTGTTGTTCGAATCCTGAGTTTGACTTGTAGTGCATCTGGATGTGAACGAAATTGGAGTGTGTTTGAGAGGGTAAGATTCTACTTTCTAAAGAATACATATTATACTTCTCCATACTTTTAAATTTCTTATGTTTATCATATATATGTGGTATTTCAGGTGCACTCTAAGAAGAGAAACCGCTTGTTGCAAAAGAAGATGAATGACATTGTGTATGTGATGTACAACTCAAAGTTGTTGCGAAGACAAGCAAAAGATATTGAACGCGTATTTGATGAAATTGATTCCGATGATGAGTGGCTTGCCGGAGAAGATGGAGAAGTTGAGAATGAGAATGAGAATGAGAATGTCGAGGACTTGATGGGAATAGATAATGAAGCAACTTTTGAGAATGAATCTACTCATGAACAATCTTTTCCGGATGAGGAAGAGGAACAGGTAAGTTATTTCTTTGTATGATTATTTAGAATCTTGTTAGTGATATTGTTATTCATGTGTGGTTATATTATTAAATAGAGGTTTGAAGAAGAATTTGTCGCGGATGAGGACGAAGGTGGAGATAGAGGCAACAACGAAGAAGAGATTGGAGATGAGAATGTGTATGATGAAGATGAGGGAGATAAGGAAGATGAGGAAGATGAGGAATTAGATTTTAATGTTGATCCTAAAGATTTGATGTAGTTTGTTGTACTTGTTGTTTTCAAAAGGATTGAGGATTGTAATGAAGTAATAGACTAATAGTGAGTGGTGATCGTGTACTATAAACATGAATGAGGACTTTGTAGTGTAGTGTGGTGATATGGTGTGTTTTGTGCGGTGTGAACGTGTGGTATGGACGTATGGTGTGTGCTTATGAAATATGGAATGTAATGAAGTAGTGAACTATTATGTTATTTAAGATACTTATTTACTTATGCACTTATGCTTATTAATTGTTTCTAAGTTTATTAACATTTTATGTTTATTTATGAATATTTATATATTTTTTGAGTTGGGACATAAAATCTTACGATTTTACGATTCCGATTTTACCCAAGTTTTCGATTTTACGTGGAATCGCGATTTTAACTACATTGGTTAGCACAGGTTTTTGCCATCAATTAAGTAGCCAAGGACGTGTCTAAGGCGTTGGAACCTCGAGGAATCGCACCAGAATCGATCCAAGGAGCCAATCAAGTCAAACCAAACTTCTGCCCGTTTTACACTGAAGATTTCGTTGAAAACACCCAAGGTTTTCGGCGAAAATCCATGCATAAATCGACTGAGCTCATTCAAGGAAGTTTTCGGCGAAAATGTGAAGTTTTCACCGAGAACCAATGTTCGAAAACCACAGAAGAAAAGCAGCTGGCGTTCAGTCATTTTACAAAGAGATTTTCGCCGAAAATCTCTTCACATTTTCGGCGAAAATATCAGTTAAAAACCGGTGGTATTAGGGTTAAGTATAAATACTTAACCGGCGGCCCAAATCGGGGGATACTTTTTCAGAATCATAATTTCCAACTAATACCGATTACTTGAGAATTCTCTCAAGTTCTGGAGTAGAGTTAGAGTCCGAAGAGCCGGAAAGAGATCGTGACGCCATCCCTTCCATCTCGAAGACTCGGAGCTAGGATTGCAGTTTACCGGAAGATCGAAGTTCTGCCGGAGTCATCTCAATTAGGTTTTTCAGATCCTTTTCTGTTTTTCCTCTGGATGATGAACTCTATCTTTGTCTTTGATTCTTTTGTGAAAAACATGAGTAGCTAAACTCTTAGAGCTTAGACTAGATGAACCTTAAGTGACCCAGGGCTTTAAAGCGGTCACGAATCGGCGGTGATTAGATTTGATGTTCAATCAGTTTCTCTTTCATGTTTGATTTGTTCTTCATTGTTCATGTTTCTTGTCTGGATTGATCACCTAGATTAGATTCTTGTTAAGCTAAGGATAGAAGCGAACGCTCGCCTTACTTTAGAACATCAAATTGAATAATTAACCTTATAATTGGAGTGTGCCTTTCATAGGAACCGATTAGGGTTAATCCACTACAAGAGTAACTCATAAATCGTTAGTGAATCCACCAGTTAAGTTAAGTCGTTGCAAGAGGCGACCGTACCCGGGCGGCTAATTAATCTTGGTAGCTAGAACGGATAGAGCGAACGTTCGCCGGTCTTAAACCTAAGGGTCAGGAGTTATGGTGGTGTCTTAGAATTGATTGAATGAGAATCGAAATCCGCTGATCTGTTGATTGCTTATGCTCTGGTGAACGAAGGGGGATTCAAAGTCTAAGTTCGTCTGTCATCTCTGTTTTCAACCCTAATTTTCCAATATGTTTTCAGTTTCAATTTTTAATTTCCTTGCATTTTCATAGAATTAGAAGTTGTGGAACTCAAACCACGCACGAAGTGCTTAAACCTGAGTAATTTGCCAGCTTATTTGAGTAATCGATCATTAGAAGGCCCGTGGAATACGATCTACTCTAGCTTTCCAGCTTTAGTAGTATTTGATTGAACCAGCACAATGTTTTATCAATATGGCTCCTCGTTCAGGTCCTTGGATGGTAGAGTTCATCGATCCAGCAGGAGTTAGGTCTCAGGAGCCTGTGGCTAGTAGCCAGATATTGAGCCTTGTGATGGCAAAAAGGTCATCATGCCTTGGGGGATGTTTTAGGAGGATGTTGTCGACATTTATATGCAGTATGTTTATTCAGTATGTTTATTGATTGGAAAAGTGAATTGTGAAAATGAAATCGATGTATGCAGGAAAATTTATGCAGGTATTGGCACAAGAAGAGTATGAGAATAGGAGAAAATTGAGCAGAATTCTACCCACTGGACACAAAATAGCGTCGGTTGACCTATAATAGCGTCGGTCACAACCAACCCTAAATGCCATTACAGGTCAACGCTTTGTTAACCAGCCAAACGCATTTTAGCGTCGGTCTGGTAATTTAACGTCGATCACACAAATGAACTGACGCTAAATGCTGACCACTGAACTGGGTGGTGGTTCGACCGGAACGAATTAGCGTCGGTTGGCACGCGTTTTAGCGTCGGTTGACCAAATGACCGACGCTAATGTTTAGCGTCACCGAATCTGGCGTTGGGCTTACTGACCGACGCTATATCTTTTGGCGTCAGTCACTGACCGACGCTAAAGTGCGTGTCTGACCGACGCCAAACAGCAGTTTTTTGTAGTGGTGCACTGCCCCCTGCACTATAAATACTATTGTTTTTTGCCATTTTGTGGCATTCTTTAATATCTCTTGAACCCCAAACACATACCCACGACCCCATAAACCCTAGGACTCATTTCTGGAGCCAAGTGGAGCTAATTGGAGCAATTGGAGCTTGGATTGAAGTCAACAAACCTTGGGAGAGGAGCTTACAAGTGGAGATTTGAAGATTGATTCAATGATCCACTCCATGGTGTTCTCTTGGTGATCAACTTCCCTTCTCTTTTCCTTACTCCCTTGGCCATGTGTGGCTAAGTTCCTAGGTTCATCTTGGATGGGTAGATTAGTTGTGCTATGATAGAGAGATGATTGTAAAAACATGCTATGAATGATTATGGTTGTATGAAGATGATCTTTAGACTTGTTCTTATTGCCAATTTATGCCATGTTTGCTTGATTTGGTCCATTCAATGTGATGAAATGCATCAGAGTGCTTAGATTACATGGATTGTAGGTCTAGGGATTGAAGGGAGTGTGTTCTAAGAGATTAGATCATCTCAATTCAACCATTGTTGCAAGATTTCTCTCTTAGGCATTTTATCGAACACTTGGTGTGCACTTGGTTTTTCATTCTGTTGAAGTTTGATTGGTCTTTTGATGTTTCTCTTAGTGTTAAGACATTGATATGAGAGTATTATGTCTAGCCTTGTGGTCATAGAGTTCTAGGAGAGGATTTTGTGACTTGGCATTTCATCAAACACCTTTAATGCATCTTTAGTCACTTAGCTTGAGAGCGAGAGCCTAAGTTGAGTGGTTTTAGGATAGGGGTTTAGTGCTACGAGAGTTCATTGAGTCTATAGAATTTATTTGCATGGTCATCCGAATGCTTCCTCAACCATGATTGGTTTGTTTGTTCAAATAGATCTCTTGAGCATGATATGAAACTACCCACCAAGAGAACCTCCTTTAACTTTGATTTGCACCGCTTTGTTTTTCTTTCTTGTTTAGTTTCCTTTAAGCTTTTGGTTTCTATTTCAAACCAAAACTCCTTACAAATGTCTAAACCGTCTATGAGAAGTGTGAGTATTAGTTTATGAGAAGACCCCGTGGAATACGACCTTGGTAGAATCCTTTATCAAGTTTTTGGCGCCGTTGCCGGGGACACTCTCATTCCTAAGAAAGCATTTACTAGTGGACCAATCTGTTAACTTCCTTCCAATTTAGTTTTGCTTCCTTGTTACTTGTTTTGCTTAATCTTGATTATTCCACATTGTCGTGTTACTTTGGTGTGCTTGTTGTGCTTGTGTGTAGGTATCTTGGGGTAGTGTATGAGTAGACTCACTCGTCTCCAAGCATGACTTCAAGGCCTTGAGCAAGTTCTTGAGCACCCAACCTCTCCTCCTACCTTAGTTATTGAAGAAGAAGTTCATAACCCCCTGATGACACTCGATTTGACGTGATTATCAGCCTCATTTAAGCGACATTTCCTTACTTGAAACGTGGTTTGAGGGGTAAAATAGCGAATATTCACTCAACTACCCTATTTCCTACCGATTTGGTTACTTTGGCCCTTTTTGGGTCAATTTGATGGTTTTCTAGTGTTTTTGTGATAGCACAGATTTTTGCCATCATTTACGTAGCCATGGACGTATTCAAGACCTCAAGGAGTGAACCAGAAATCAAACCAGATTCAGAACCGAAGATCCAACTGCCCAGCACAATATTTTCGCCGAAAATACTACACAGTTTTCGGCGAAAATACCTTAAAAAAACCCACAGACGGAATGAGCTGAATTGCACTGAAGTTTTCGGCGAAAATGCTATAATGTTTTCGCCAAAAAGTTATGAAGAAATCAGCCGACGGAAGCAGCAATTTACAAAGGAATTTTCGGCGAAAATAATCCCTTTTTTCGGCGAAATTAATAGAACAAATTCGGTGACTTAGGGTTTAAGTATAAATACTTAAACCGGCGGCCCAGAAAAGGGATGATTCATCATTATTCATATTTTCACAAATCAGACTTTTGAGAGTCAGCCGACTCTAGGGCCGATAGATAGAGTTTAGAGAGTTCGAAGATCCGTGGAGAGATCGTGACGCCATCCTTCCACCTCGGAGAACTCAGAGCTTAAAGTTGAGGATCCAGGAAATTGAAGCTTCGCGGGAGTCGTCAGAATTAGGTTTTTCAGTTCTTATCTGTTCTTCCTCTGTATGATGATCTTCATTGTTGTCTTTGATTCTCTTGTTTCTGATATGAGTAACTAAACTCGTTAGAGCTTAGACTAGATGAACCCTAAGTGACCCAGGGCTTTAAAGCGGTCACGGATCGGAGGTGATTAGATTTGAAATTCAATCAGTTTCTCATTCATGTTTGATTTGTTCTTCATTGTTCATGTTTCTTGTCTGGATTGATCACCTAGATTAGATTCTTGTTAAGCTAAGGATAGAAGCAAACACTCGCCTTACTTTAGAACATCGAATTGAACAATTAACGTTATAATTGGAGTGTGCCTTTCGTAGGAACCGGTTAGGGTTAATCCACTGCAAGAGTAACTCATAAATCATTAGTAATTGCACCAGTTAATTAAGTCGTTGCGAGAGGCGACCGTACTCGGGCGGCTAGTTAATCTTGGTAGTTAGAACGGATAGAGCGAACGTTCGCCGGTCTTAAACCTAAGGGTAAGGAGTTATGGTGGTGTCTTAGTAATTGATTGAACGAGAATCGAAATCCGCTGATCTGTTGATTGCCAATGCTCTGGGGAACGAAGGGGGATTCAAAGTCTAAGTTCGTCTGTCATCCTTGTTTTCAAACCCTAATTTCCAATCTGCTTTATTTAATTTGTTTTAATTTCTCTGCATTTCTTAGAGATAGAAGTCGTGGAACTCACACCACGCACAACGTGTTTGCCTTCGAGTATTTTGCTAGTTCTGAAGTAACCAATCATAGAAAGCCCTTGGAATACGATCTGCTATAGCCTTTTCTTAGCTTAGTAGTTATTTGTGTGAATCGTCCGCAACGATACGATCTCACCAAATTGGCGCCGTTGCTGGGGACTCTTCTAATTGTTTAAAAGAAGAGTTGGCAAATTATTCTTCTACCTTTCCGCCTTACCATTTATTTTTCCTCCATATTTCCATGATTTACCTGGGTAGTGCTTTTGAGTTTTGATTATGCAGGATTACAGGTGGGATGACCGGTACCGAGAGCGGTACATCAATGAAGCACCATATCCCGAAGATTATCAGGAGTTGTTACATCATCAACAACAACAAACGGCGAGAATTGACTCCTTCTTTGATAATATCTTTTCAGTGCTACAAGCTCACCAAGAGATACACCAACAAGAGCATCAAAGTGGCGCTAGAGATAACCAAGAGATCCTTCTTCAAGTTCATGAACATCAACAATGCTCGTCAGGAACCCAATCCGCCTTGGATGATATCTCTGCAATGCTACAAGCTCGTCTCACGACGACATCAAGCTCGAGAAACCAAATCAATTAATTGAAGAACACGCTCAGGAGATGTTCGAAGAAGAAGATGAGCCCGTCCATGACTATCATGAGCTAGAAGAATCCTTGGCGGTGGCGGTTGATGAAGACATAGAGCCAATCCATCTTGAAGTTGAAGCCGAAGAGGAGCACATAGAGATTGAGGAGATACCCTCACCTACACTTCCGCCGAGTCAACCTGTAGAGAAGATGGAGCTCATTGATTATGCCGCGCCGTACTACCTCCTCCCTCATCTAGTAGGAGAATTCAAGAAGAACTGGTCATCCAACCAGAACCGCGATCTACTGGAGCACTACCGGTTACATCACCCTTCTGGAGTGCTACATGGCACTCAACCACACACCTTGAAGAAGACGATTGACTTCAAGGAACTCCTAAGTTGGGGTCCCTAACAGGTACCGTCCGGCTCAAGGACGTTAAAAGAGAGCGCTTCGTGGGAGGCAACCCACAGCTGGAGTCCGTTTTTGAATTTTTAAGTCAGTCTTTTCGTCGTTCGAGTCAGGTTCGGGGGAGCCAAAGTGTCAGTTCAATTTTCTGTCATTTTGATTTGTTTTTCGTCAGTTTTTGAAAAAGAAAAAAATGGTTTTAAAATAGGTTTTCAGCAAATATTACAATTTCTCACCGAAAACACTTTGCAAAATCAAACAGTACGCGTCCTCTTATTTTTTGCCTATTTTCGAAGATGTTTTCGGCGAAAACTTCTAAAGTTTTCGCCGAAAACTTGTGTTATTTTGAAAATCAGATTCCTTTTTTCGGTCCGATTCTAACGCATACTTGATCGTCCAAATCGGAGCTCTGTAGCTCCAGTTATGCCCGAAACAAGTTTTTCACGTTTTTGGCCAACTTCGTCGCTTCCCGTCCATTTTCTTGAGTCGTGTCTAAAAGGTTAGTTGTTGGGTTTTCAATTTCGAATCTTTTGACATATTGATTTTTGAATTTCGACGAGTTTAATATCGGTCTACCTCGTTTTGCGTGTCTGCTGTTTCAGTGTGAATTTTTTTTTCTTCTGAACTAATTGAGCTTGGATGATCTAGATTGCTTTAGGAGTGTGTGCCGTGAATTTGAAAAAAAAAGAGTCAAAATATTTTCAAAATTCCCCTAACCGTCTTTGTTCGACTTTTATTATGTGTGGATCCGGGACACTTGTCCCGGTAGTGTCCCGGATCCTTTTGATCTTTTTTGTTGTTTTTATTTTTGTAGGAACTTGAGTAGCTACTCCGCTCTGCTCCGGATGCTCCGTGTTCATCCCCTACACCGAGCATCTCGTCACAGGTTCTTCGTATCTCTCTACTCTAGTTTAGTTCTGTGAGGACACAGAACCGTTTAAGTGTGGGGTAGGATTCTAGGTTTATGCATGATCTTGTTTGATTTTCTGTGATTCCGTGGTTCAATTTTAAAATTTCTCTTGCATAGAATTGCTCAATTCTTGACTTTTGATGTTAAATTGACTTCAATTTTGAACAATGACGTCTAGATTGTTCCACTTAGAACCTGTAACCAACGTGTCGGAACTGATATTAAATGAGTCTAGGTCAGAACAGATCACAAATCACTTCGGTAGTTGAAACTTGAATTAATTGAATTGATTGACTTTTTAATAACAAAGCTCGATAACACCGTTCTAAGATGATAAATGCTAGTCTCTCCCATGTTTTTCACTCCATATTTGTTCACCTGTGATTGTGGCTAGAGATTAGACGGAAATCCAATTCGAATCTTGTGTAAAAAAGTTATAACTAGCTAGGATTAAGTGGATAAATTGTTAAATCAAGTAATGAAGTTGTGCTAATCAATGCTAAGTTCTTAAAAGTGCTAAAAATAAAGCTAGGCAAGCCCGACACCTAAGTGAAGTGTTCGGGTTGAGCACTAGCATAAGCACAAATACTGTGAGCTAGGCAGGTCCAACACCTAAGTGAAGTGTTTCGTATCGAGCACTAGTATGCAGTAAATAAATTGAACGAAGAAGTTGAAACTTGAAATAAATTGTTGTTTAAATCGGTCCTAGCTAGAACATGTAACGTACAGATCTAGAAACGGATGAAGTCGAGTCGATAGCCACGTCACTTTTCCTACCTCCACATCCACATCATGGCTAGAGCTTAAAGTCTTTTTTCTGATTAGAATTGGTGTTATCGTAGTCGGTTAATCATGATTAACTATTTTGCCTTGAAACGAGCTTTATTGAAACTACTACTTGCAGTGTGCAGAAAACAGTGAGATCGAAACTTGTTTGGTTGACGTTTTTGCATGTGTAGGTCACTTTTTCTACGTGGAACAGTCTAAACCAAATTGTTAGAATTGAATCTCGGTTTAATCTCGTGTCATTTGTGAATTTGAGTGTGTTCTAGTTCAGTTTGCTTGAGGACAAGCAAAAGCTTAAGTGTGGGGTATTGATGACACTCGATTTGACGTGATTATCAGCCTCATTTAAGCGACATTTCCTTACTTGAAACGTGGTTTTAGGGGTAAAATAGTGAATATTCACTCAACTACCCTATTTCATACCGATTTGGTTACTTTGGCCCTTTTTGGGTCAATTTGATGGTTTTCTAGTGTTTTTGTGATAGCACAGATTTTTGCCATCATTTACGTAGCCATGGACGTATTCAAGACCTCAAGGAGTGAACCAGAAATCAAACCAGATTCAGAACCGAAGATCCAACTGCCCAGCACAATATTTTTGCCAAAAATACTACACAGTTTTCGGCGAAAATACCTTCAAAAAACCCACAGACGGAATGAGCTGAATTGCACTGAAGTTTTCTGCGAAAATACTATAATGTTTTCGCCGAAAAGTTATGAAGAAATCAGCCGACGGAAGCAGCAATTTACAAAGGAATTTTCGGCGAAAGTAATCCCTTATTTTCGGCGAAAATAATAGAACAAATCCGGTGACTTAGGGTTTAAGTATATATACTTAAACCGGCGGCCCAGAAAAGGGATGATTCATCATTATTCATATTTTCACAAATCGGACTTTTGAGAGTCAGCCGACTCTAAGGTCGATAGATAGAGTTTAGAGAGTTCGAAGATCCATGGAGAGATCGTGACGCCATCCTTCCACCTCGGAGAACTCGGAGCTTAAAGTTGAGGATCCAGGAAATTGAAGCTTCGCGGGAGTCGTCAGAATTAGGTTTTTCAGTTCTTATCTGTTCTTCCTCTGTATGATGATCTTCATTGTTGTCTTTGATTCTCTTGTTTCTGATATGAGTAACTAAACTCGTTAGAGCTTAGACTAGATGAACCCTAAGTGACCCAGGGCTTTAAAGCGGTCACGGATCGGCGGTGATTAGATTTGAAATTCAATCAGTTTCTCATTAATGTTGATTTGTTCTTCATTGTTCATGTTTCTTGTCTGGATTGATCACCTAGATTAGATTCTTGTTAAGCTAAGGATATAAGCGAACGCTCGCCTTACTTTAGAACATCGAATTGAACAATTAACCTTATAATTGGAGTGTGCCTTTCGTAGGAACCGGTTAGGGTTAATCCACTGCAAGAGTAACTCATAAATCATTAGTAATTGCACCAGTTAATTAAGTCGTTGCGAGAGGCGACCGTACCCGGGCGGCTAGTTAATCTTGGTAGTTAGAATGGATAGAGCGAACGTTCGCCGGTCTTAAACCTAAGGGTAAGGAGTTATGGTGGTGTCTTAGTAATTGATTGAACGAGAATCGAAATCCACTGATCTGTTGATTGCCAATGCTCTGGGGAACGAAGGGGGATTCAAAGTCTAAGTTCGTCTGTCATCCTTATTTTCAAACCCTAATTCCCGATCTGCGTTAGTTTAATTTGTTTTAATTTCTCTGCATTTCTTAGAGATAGAAGTCGTGGAACTCACACCACGCACAACGTGTTTGCCTTCGAGTATTTTGCTAGTTCTGAAGTAACCAATCATAGAAAGCCCTTGGAATACGATCTGCTATAGCCTTTTCTTAGCTTAGTAGTTATTTGTGTGAATCGTCCGCAACGATACGATCTCACCACCCCCACACAACAACATGTCTCATCATGATGATAAAGACAATCGTTTGGAGCACTCTCAAGATACTAATGAAGATAACCACTCACAAAGAGGTGAAAGACGCACCTTAGCGGACTATGCTCGCCCTACTCTTGAAGGGGCCGCCTCTAGCATTGTTCAAAGACCCGTCAATGCTAGGAACTTTGAGCTCAAGCCTAATATGATCCAAATGGTGCAAAATGGAATGGTGTTCAATGGCATTAATGGTGAATGTCCATCTAGGGATCTCAAAGACTTCTTGGAGATATACGATACGGTGAAGAATGATCAAGTTCACCCGAATTGTGTGAGACTCCGGCTCTTTCCCTTCTCACTCAAAGGTAGAGCCAAGTCATGGTTGGAGAACCAACCGAGTAGAGCTTTCATTACATGGGAGGGCCTAGCCGAAGTTTTTCTCGAAGAGTTATTTCCTCCTTATATGACGGATGAAATCCGAGACCGAATCAACACCTTCACACAACACAAGGGAGAGCTCTTTCACAAGACTTGGAATTGGTTACAAGCCCTTCTTCAGTCTTGTCCTCATCAAAACACCGCCGAATGGAGCTTGGCGGACATCTTTGCTAGATCCCTTGATTTTGAGAATACAAGGATGATCAACCAAGCCGCCGGAGGTGACTTAAGGATGCTCACTCCCGGAGATGCTCTAGAACTTTTCGCGGAGATGGCCAACAAGACAAGGAGTTGGTCTCGATAACAACCTCCTAAGTCTAAGTATGGAAGTGACACGCACTATGATTCTCAGGCCGTAAGTGTTGATGCACCAAAAAATTCGTCTAGCTATGGGAAGAAGCCTAAGTTACCGGGGCACCGAGATGAAGATGATCCCATGATCGCTCTCCTTATGTCGAAGATTGATGTCTTGGCTTCATAAGTAAGCAATATTAGAATGCCTAAGCCTCCCTCTAAGCCATCTAAAGTGGGTAATCCACCGGTTGCTTCGGTGTTTTGTTGTGAATGTTGTGGAGGCCAAGGCCATGATGTCAATGTATGCCCTTCCGCTACTTCCGAGCCTAACCAAGATGAAAACATTGAGGAAGTAAGCTTTGCACAAGGTCAAGGATCCTATGGTAACTTCAACCCTCAAGGGAACTATCAAGGGGGTAACTACAACCGTCCTTGGAACCAAAGAGGTGGTTACAACAAGCCTAACCAAGGGTACCAAGGCCAAGGTAATCAAAGTGGTGGTTATAACAAGGGTTTCAACCAAGGTAATCAAGGAGGATTCCAAGGTTACAAGGGGTACAATCAAGGTAACCAAGTAGGAAACCAATGGAATCAATGGGGAAATCAAAAGCAAGGCAACCAATGGAACCAAGGGGGGAACCAAAACCAAGGTAACCAAGGAGACAACCAAAATCAAGGTAACCAAGGTGGTGAGCACGGTTCTAATCCACCAGGGATGTATATTCATAAGAATAATGGACCGCCCGGTTTCACCAAGCCTTCTCAAAACAAAGAGGGTGGTTCTTCAATCTCCCAAGAAGATACCAATGCGGCAATGATTCAACTTATCAAGAATCACAAGCTTCAATTGCAAATTTGGAGAATCAAATGGGTCATATTGCTAAGGCACTTTCGGAGAGAACTTCGGGCTCTTTACTTCCAATACCGAGGTCAACCCCAAAGGTCCGGAGCATTGCAAGGTAGTGACCTTGAGAAGTGGAAGACCCTTGCAAGATGCAACCTCTACCCCAGTTGACTCGCAAAAGGTACAAGATCCTAATCTAATAGTTGATGATGATGATATTAATGATCCTTCAGATGAAGTTGAGGTTGAAGTCGAACCTCCTACAGGTAATGTGAGCACTAAGGTTGCCAAGGAACCTAGTAAGGCTACATCGAGTACACCACCAGTCTCTCCTCCCGCACCGGTTGTATCTCCATACAAGCCTAAGCCTCCATACCCATCTCGATTGAAGAAGGATGGCCTTGAGAAGGTTTTCAAGAAGTTTGTGAAGCGGATTAGTCAAATGCAATTCTCTCTTCCATTTCCCGAAGCTATGACTATGATGCCCCAATATCCTAAGTTCATGAAGGAACTCTACACCAACAAGAGAAAGCTACCAGAGACATCTCTAGTCCACCTCAATGAGGAATGCTCCGCCATTCTCTTCAAGAGTCCACCTAAGAAGCTCAAGGATTCGGGTAACTTTACTATCCCTTGTGTTATTGGTAATATCTCTCTTGCTAATGGTCTTGCGGATCTAGGTGCTACTATCAATGTCATGCCTTATTGCATATGTGAGAAGCTAGGGTTGTCTAATCTTCGTCCTACTCGTATGTACATTCAACTTGCAGACAAGTCGACCAAAAGTCCTAGGGGGATTGTTGATGATGTGCTAGTTAAAGTAGGCCCTTTTGTCTTCCTAGTTGACTTTGCGGTCATAGATACCGATGATGTGGATGTCTCATTGATATTTGGTAGAACATTCCTAGCTACTTCTCGTGCTTTGATTGATGTGCATGATGGAAAATTGACATTGAGAGTAGGACAAGAGAGTGTCACATTTTGCATAGCCGATGGCATGAAGTTTGCTCACGCACAAGATGATTTAGAGTACTCTTGCGATACTATTGCTTCGACTAGTATACGTAGTATTTCTAACTTCGTGTGTCGAGATTCTTTGGATGTTTGCCTTAGAATGGATGTGCAGGAACATTTAGGTACCCCGGAGTTAAAAGCTCAAGTGGCTTACCTTGATGAAGGGAAAGACAAGTGAGAGGGGTGAAACGGTTTTTGTTGCTCTCCCGAAGGTGGGAAGGGTGAAGACCTCCTATGAAGAACCACCTACTCTTGAGCTCAAGCCTCTTCCCACAAATTTGGAGTATGCTTTTCTCATGCCAAATTATAAGCTACCGGTCATCATCAATTCTAAGCTTCTACCCGAGCAAAAGGACTGTCTAGTGGAGCTCCTCAAGAAGTACATGAGAGCTATTGCGTGGAGCATCTCGGATATTTGAGGTATAAGTCCCACCTTTTGCTCACATCGGATCCTTATGGAGGAAGATTTCTAGCCGGTTGTGCAACCACAAAGAAGGTTAAATCCTAACATGAAGGAGGTCGTGAAGAAAGAAGTTATTAAGCTCATGGATGCGGGATTATCTTTCCTATCTCGTATAGTCCTTGGGTTAGCCCCGTGCAAGTTGTTCCCAAGAAAGGAGGGATCACTGTGGTAGCTAATGACAAGGATGAGCTTATCCCGACAAGGATGATCACCAGGTGGCGTGTTTGCATAGATTATCGCCGACTCAATGATGACACTAGGAAGGATCACTTTCCTCTACCTTTCATGGATCAAATGCTCAAGCATCTCTCCGGTCACGAGTACTATTGTTTCATGGACGGTATGTCCGACTACTTTCAAATCTCGATCACCCCGGAGGACATCGGAAAGACCACATTCACATGCCCCTTCGGTACTTTTGCTTATCGACGAATCCCCTTTGGGTTGTGCAACGATCCCACTACCTTCCAACGATGTATGCTTGCCATCTTCGATGATTTCGTGGAAGATATCATGGAAGTGTTCATGGACGACTTCTCGTTTTTGGGGATTCATTCGACCTATGCTTGAGGAACCTTGAGAAGGTCTTGCGTCGGTGTGAAGAGACCAATCTCGCGTTAAGTTGTGAAAAGTGACATTTCATGGTCAATGAGGGGATTGTTCTTGGTCACAAGATCTCTAAAAAGGGCATTGAGGTTGATAAGGCAAAGTTAGAGACCATCTCTCAACTTCCTCCACCCTCTTCCGTGAAAGCCGTGAGAAGTTTCTTGGGGCATGCCGGTTTCTATAGGTGCTTCATCAAAGACTTCACCAAGATAACTACTCCTATGACTCGGCTTCTCGAGAAGGATGTGGAATTTCGCTTTGATGACGAATGCATGCGAGCCTTTGAACTTCTCAAGGGTAAGCTCATGTATGCTCCTATACTCATTGCTCCGGATTGGTCAAAGTCATTTGAGTTGATGTGTGATGCTAGCGATTACGCTATTGGAGCGGTTCTTGGCCAATAAGAGATTCCATCCAGTATACTATGCAAGTAAGACTCTCAATGATGCTCAAAGGAACTACACAACTACGGAGAAGGAGCTCTTGGCCATAGTGTTTGCTTTTGATAAGTTTAGGTCCTACTTGGTGCTTTCTCACACCATTGTCTTCACGGAGCACCAAACTTTGAGGTACCTTCTATCCAAGACCGATGCTAAACCAAGGTTGATCCGATGGGTCCTTCTATTGCAAGAGTTTGATATTGAGATTCGAGATAAGAAGGGTTCCGAGAATGTAGCCACCGACCACTTGTCTCGCTTGGAAGAGGCGGAAATGGTACTCAATGGTAATGAAGAGATCAATGACAACTTCCCCGATGAGCTATTATTCGCTATAGCGACTTTGGAGTTCGAGGAACCTTAGTTCACGGATTTGGCTAACTATCTTGCTATTGGAGACTTGAAGGAGGGCCTCTCCACTCAAGACAAAAGGAAGTTCTTTGCGGATTTGAAGCATTACTATTGGGACGATCCTTTTGTATTTCGAGTTGGCTCGGATGGTATGATTAGAAGATGTGTCAATCATGGAGAGTCTAAGGACATCATGCGACATTGCCACTCCGGTCCTACGGGTGGACATCATGGAGCAAATCGCACGGCTCGCAAGGTACTTGAGTCCGGATTCTTTTGGCCCTTGATCTTTCGAGATTGTCAAGACTTTGTCAAGTCTTGCGATGCGTGTCAACGTTCAGGTAACATCTCTTCTCGTAATGAAATGCCTCAAAATGTCTCGGTAGTGGTAGAAATATTTGATATATGGGGTATTGATTTCATGGGACCGTTTCCTACTTCGCATGGTAACAAATACATATTAGTTGCGGTAGATTACGTGTCTAAATGGGCAGAGGCACAAGTTTTGCCTACCAATGATGCCCGAGTCGTAGGGAAGTTTCTTGTTAAGTTGTTCACCCGTTTTGGTACCCCTCGTGCTATCATTAGTGATCGAGGTACTCATTATCAAGGGCAATTCGATAGAGTATGCCACCGGTTCGGCGTTACTCATCGGATGTCCACCTCGTATCACCCTCAAACTAGTGGCCAAGCCGAGGTGACTAATAGGGAACTTAAGAGAATCTTGGAGAAAATGGTCAACCAATCACGAAAAGATTGGTCGAAGAAGCTTGATGATGCTCTATGGGCCTACCGCACGGCCTACAAGACCCCTATAGGCACTACTCCCTATAGGATGGTCTATGACAAAGCATGCCATTTGCCGGTAGAGCTCGAGCACCGAGCTTATTGGGCGTTGAAATTTCTAAACCTTGATTTGAGTCTCGCAGGAGAAGAGCGTAAGTTTAAGGTACATGAGCTCGAGGAGTATCGTCATCATGCATATGAGAATGCTAAGCTTTACAAGGAGAGGACGGAGCTCATTCATGACTCCCGTTTGAAGCCGAGCAAGGATTTCAAAGTTGGTGATCAAGTCCTTCTTTACAACTCTCGGCTCAAGCTTTTTCCCGGGAAGTTGAGGTCTCGTTGGTCCGGCCCCTTTACGGTAACAAATGACGTTTCTTATGGCACCATCGAGGTAACCTCTCCATCCCAAACCGAACCTTTTAAGGTGAATGGCCATAGACTTAAGCATTATGTTGTTAGTGATATTATAGGTGTTGTTGAGGTCTTGTCTTTGGTCATGCCTTGAGTGTTCCTCGCTACGTCGAGCTTAAGACGTTAACCAAGCTCTTCTCGGGAGGCAACCCGAGTGTTTTTCATTTCTTTTCTTCTTGATTTGATTGCATGATTGTGTGTTTTTGTGGTGTTCAAGGTCCTTGAGTTGTTGTGGTGTCCTCTGTGGTCTCATAGGCGTTGAAATTCTGAAGTTCGGGGACCGTTTTGGGTTGATTTGACGGTGTTTTGGTCATTTTTCGTCGAGATAAAAATTTTATTTTAGGCTGAGGAGGTGCACGTCGTGCACCCTGCACGGTTGGTGCATGTGCGGTCCAGGAGAATTCGAAAAAAAATTTCAGCACCATGGTGCAGGCCGTGTGCCCCCTGCACACCGTGCACCTGATTTTTCCTTTTATTTTTGTTTCGGTTTGGTCAATGGTTGGATCGTATGTTTTTTATTTTTTTTTTGGTTTGGGTCATTTTGGGGTTGGTTACTAAAATGATCACCAAACTTTGGACAAATAACCCGATAATCACTGATGTTCAAAAAATTTCTTAGCACTCACACACACTTTGAACGATTATCCTAACGGTCACTACCGTCTACGGACATCCAATTTTCCATCCATTTGCATACGTGGCGATGCCATCAAGGCAGCCACATCATCTACATTGCCACATCATCTAAACCAAACCCAAAACCCAAACCTAAACACTCACCCTAATTACCAAACCAAACCAAATCTAAACCAAATCAAACCTTTCCTCCTCTTTCCTCTTCCCCTTCCTCTTCCTCTTCTCCACCCTCACTCCCTCACCGCCGCCCCGTTGTTGCCGCGCGCCCCGCCACCCGCCGCGCGCCGCCGCCGCCGCCGCCGCTCCTCCACATCATCCCTCTCTCCCTCTTCCTCTTCCTCCTCCTTCTCTTTCCTCTTCCTCTTCCTCTTCCTCCTCCTCTCCTCCACCAGATCTATTTTCAGATCCTCTTTCCTCTTCGTCTTCATCCTCTCCTCCACATCATCCCTCCCCCTTCTCTTTCCTCTTCCTCTTTCAGATTCATTTTCTCTTCCTCTTCCTCCTCCTCTCCTCCTCCTTCTCTTTCCTCTTCCTCTTCCTCCTCCTCTCCTCCACCAGATCTGTTTTTCAGAGAAGAGGAAAGAGAAGGAGGAGGGATGATGTGGAGGAGAGGAGGAGGAAGAGGAAGAGGAAGAGGAAAGAGAAGGAGGAGGAAGAGGAAGAGGAAGAGAGGGATGATGTGGAGGAGCGGTGGCGGCGGCGGCGGCGAGGCGGCGGCAGCGGCGGCGGCGGTGGCGGCGGCGAGGCGGCGGCAGCGGCAAGGCGGTGGCGGCGATGGCGAGGCGGTGGCGGCGATGAGGCGGCGACGGTGGCGGGGTGGCGGCGGTGAGGGAGTGAGGGTGGAGAAGAGGAAGAGGAAGGGGAAGAGGAAGAGGAAAGAGGAGGAAAGGTTTGATTTGGTTTAGATTTGGTTTGGTTTGGTAATTAGGGTGAGTGTTTAGGTTTGGGTTTTGGGTTTGGTTTAGATGATGTGGCAATGTAGATGATGTGGCTGCCTTGATGGCATCGCCACGTATGCAAATGGATGGAAAATTGGATGTCCGTAGACGGTAGTGACCGTTAGGATAATCGATCAAAGTTGTGTGAGTGCTAAGAATTTTTTGAACATCAGTGATCGTCGGGTTATTTGTCCAAAGTTTGGTGATCATTTTAGTAACCAACCCTGTCATTTTGTTTCGGTTTTGAGGTTTGGTTCCCAACTCACCCGAACCGGCCCAACCCGCCTAACCACCCGACCCTACTCACCCGCCCACCTAACCCACTCACCCGACCCGGTCTACCCAACTAACCCAACCAGCCCCCCTTATCCCCTCTTCCTCTTCGACTAACCCCAAATCAGCCCCATCTATCTCAACCCGCCGACCCAACACTCCAATCTCGCCGGCCGTCCTCCTCTTTCCCCGACTCCCACCGCCATTAGTCCCTGCCATTTCACTCTCCCGCCGCCCGACTCCAACCAACCTGCTGCCACTCCAACAACCAGCTGTCGTTACCCCCACCTGCCCGACAACCCGCCCGCTTATCCCCTTTGTTCCCCTCTCCCTTCGTCTCCAGCCACCAAAGCTTCTCCCGCCGACCGCCACCTTCCATCTTTCTCCAATTCCCGTCGCTGACCTCCAGTCCGCCGTCGCCTCCCAACCTCCAGCCATCCGACGCCACCCAATCAACAACCCGCCGACCGCCGCCGCCATCTCTTTCAATCCATCACCCCCGACTCCCAAATCCCCTCCAATTCCAGCCTAATTCCGCCGCCACTGCCAAACCTCTTCAGTTGATTTCAAACCAAGATGCCTTGTAAGGGTAAAGCAGCTTCTACACCCTCCGCCCCTAAGCGATCTAAGGCACCAGCTTCCAAGAAGAGGAAGGGACAGATTGGGGAGTCTTCTGCTCCTCCACCACGGTCGCCTTCGCCACCTCCAGCTCCTCGTGGCGTCGACCCTCATGAGTCAATTGTTTAGAGGATCTTCGACTTTGACCCCAGGGATAGGGCTTACAGTCGCTACCAGGTTATGGCAAGATGGCCCGTGGCAAGGCAAGGCAGATTTGATTTTGAGGGTTACAGAGTCATGATGGTTGGCTTGAGGCTCTGAAGACTTTAGCTGATGGAGCCGGTATTTAGCTGCTCCTGGAGGTTAGTGAGAGGGCATACGAGTGGCCTACGAAGGAGTTCCTCAGCACTCTCACCGTGGAGTGTCACGAGACCACTAGGGAGGCTTGTGTGCGCTTCCGGCTCGGGGGAATTGCGCGTGTGTGCTCAATCGACGAATTCGGATACCGCCTTGGATTCTATGATTCAGCGACGATTCAAAGTGGTGAGCTCTCAGGTTTGGCTCTCTTATCCTCTCTCGCGGGGGACGCGAAGAATGCATTCTTCAAGGAAATTGCCCGAGGACTAGTGGTTACTCAGCTCGCTCATCCAAGGTCACAGAAGTGGATCGACCTATGCTGAAGTTCCTCCATCACTTCTTCCGACACTCTATCACCCGCAGGAAGCCATCCTCCTCTCCAGGTGTAGTCTCAATCAGTGATTTGTTTCTGTTTTATTGCTTGGAGAGGGGCATCAAGTTGCATCTCGGTGATCTAGTGCTAGAAGCCCTCCTTCAAATACAGGCTAATGATACTACTGGTGTTGTGCTGGGAGGAGGATTTGTGACGAGGTTAGTACATGAGTATGAGTGCTTTGATGCTTTTGGTCCTGCTCCAGCATTTGTCGAGCCTCGACCAGTTCTTGTGAGGATTGTCCTACCTACAACTCAGATCACAGACCTTCTGGCTCCGACTTTCCGGGTCTCAGATGATGACAGTGATGAGGAGGATGTAGAGATCGAACATACTCCGATTCATGAGCTTATCTCGGGGATGGGTCACCTCACGACCGTAGTGGAGGGTATTCGAGAGGGTCAGAGGAGAGATAGTACGGCGATACAAGATCTTAGCAGGAGAGTCCAGGACCTAGAGGCGTACAACACTTGGGACTTTGAGAGCCAGCAGTTCTATGGGCAGCAGCTAGCTCAGGTGCACGAGGTTCAGCAGATTCAGGGTACCCAGATTACTCAGATTCAGCATTCTCAGTACTGGCAGCAGCATCAGTCCTACTACTACCAGGAGAGCTTCCACTCTGAGTCCGGCCCCTCCAGTACTTGGGCAGTCTTTCCACCGCCTCCCCCGTTTAATGGATACCATCCATGGTCACAGTGGCCTGGGCACCCACGACCACCACCCTACTGAGAGCCACATTACTACTTCTCAGGATTTTGTGCTTTCTTTTCTTTCTGACTATGACTGCATGTTATGTTGTGTTTGACTTCTGACTTTCTCTTTTCATTTCTGTCTTTGCACTTGCTTTGGACCATGGATCTCGCATCTCATACGTACTCTCATATTGTCGACTATGGGCTGTGTTTGTGTGGTGTGCCCTCTCTTGTTTTCTATAGGTACCCCTGATTCAGGTCCTCGTCCTGAACAGGTTACTTGACCCGGTATTTCATCTCCGGCTTCTCTTCTTCACAGCACGGTTTATTCGTTCCACCTTACCCTCTTTCTCTTGATCATTGAGGACAATGCATGTTCTAGTCGTAGGGGAGATTTGAGGTTTTGTGTGATCATTTTTTGGTAGAAGTAGAATGTTATGCTTTGATTGTGTGTATGTGCTTGTTCGATTTCCAAATTCCTTTGGCGCAGAATCGTTCGGTTCTTGACTTTTGGTGTTTAATTGACTTCAAGCTTTCGCAATGATGTTTAAGTTGTTCCCCTTAGAACCTATAACCAGCATGTTGGCACTAATATCAAATGAGTCTAGACCAGAACAGAGATTGGATCACTCTTGTAATTTGAATTGATTAAAGTCCCTCGATAACATCGTTCTAAGATGATAAAAGTAATTAGAGTTTCACCACTTTCAGCCAAATTGCCTACCCGAATCAGTTTCCTTTAGGATGACCCCGTTGAGCCTTGGCCTGTTTGTTGGTGTTGTTGTTTACACACATTTTCAGCTCCACTCCATGTTTTTATCACCTTTTTTATCTCTCGTGATTGTGGCTTGAGATTAGACGAAATCCAATTCGAAATCTCTTGTGAGAGTTAAAGTTAGCTGAATTCAAGTGGCCAATAATTTGACAAATCAAGTGGCTAATGTGTTAAGTGAAGTGTTCAGGTCTCTCAAATCCTTGAAGTGCCATAAGAAAAGCTAGGCAAGCTCGGCACCTAAGTGAAGTGTCGGGTTGAGCACTAAAACTAGCATAGGCAAAGGCTGTGAGCTAGGCAGGTCCAATACCTAAGTGAAGTATTGGATCGAGCACTAGTATGCAGTAGAAAAAAAAAGAGTTCTTATAAGTGGCCCTTGTTATAGTGATCCTAGCTAGAGCTTGTAAAGTGCAGATCTAGAGGCGGATGAAGTCGAGTTGATAGCCACATCACGTTTACTCACCATCTCCCAAATACTTCATACCTTCACCTAAACCGCATCATTTCCTGAGTTTAAGACCTTTTGATTACAGTTGGTGTTGTCGTGGTTAGACTTTCGGGATCAATTACTTGAAGTGTGCAGAAATTAGTGAGGTTTAAACTTGTTTGGTTGACGTTCTTACTTGTGTAGGTTAAGTTTGTTCGTGGAACAGTCTAAGCCAAATTGTAATTGCTTGAATCTCAATGTGACTAATCTTGTCATTTGTGAACTTGGATGTTTTCTAATTCATTTGCTTGAGGACAAGCAAAGCTTAGTCGTAGGGGAATTTGATGTGACTTTATTTCGTGCATTTTGAGCCTATGATTGACCTATGAAATGCCTGTGTTTGATCGTGAGATGCCATGCTCTATATGTTTTTATTGATATTTTGCGCAAAGTGTCCATTTGTTGTCTGGTTACCACTTTGGAGCCAAATTCGTGGTCTATTGGAGTTACCTCTGTGCATTTTCAGGTTATGGCATCGAATTACAGATGACAAGGAGCACATAAGAGCAAAAGGGAGGTCATTTGGAGTCCGTAAGAGGGAGATATGAACATTACAAGATCGGTTTTCTGCAGAGCGCAGGGGTGCACGCCGTGCACGGCCCCCTACACTATAAATACTCTTGTTTTTGGCCATTTTGGGGCATTCTTTCATATCTCTTGAACCCCAAACACATACCCACGACCCCATAAACCCTAGGACTCATTGCAGGAACCAATGGAGCTAATTGGAGCAATTGGAGCTTGGATTGAGGTCAACAAACCTTGGGAGAGGAGCTTACAAGTGGAGATTTGAAGATTGATTCAAGGATCCACTCCATGGTGTTCTTGGTGATCAACTTCCCTTCTCTTTTCCTTACTCCCTTGGCCATGTGTGGTTAAGTTCCTAGGTTCATCTTGGATTGGTAGATTAGTTGTGCTATGATAGATAGATGATTGTAAAAACATGCTATGAATGATTGTGGTTGTATGAAGATGATCTTTAGACTTGTTCTTACTGCCAATTTATGCCATGTTTGCTTGATTTTGTCCATTCAATGTGATGTAATGATGAGAATGCTTAGATTACATGGATTGTAGGTCTAGGGATTGAATGGAGTGTGTTCTAAGCGATTAGATCATCTCAATTCAACCATTGTTGCAAGATTTCTCTCTTAGGCATTTTATCAAACATTTGGTGTGCACTTGGTTTTTCATTCAATTGAACTTTGATTGGTCTTTTGATGTTTCTCTTAGTGTTAAGACATTGATATGAGAGTATTATGTCTAGCCTTGTGGTCATAGAGTTCTAGGAGAGGATTTCGTGACTTGGCATTTCATCAAACACCTTTAATGCATCTTTAGTCACTTAGCTTGAGAGCGAGAGCCTAAGTTGAGTGGTTTTAGGATAAGGGTTTAGTGCTACGAGAGTTCATTGAGTCTATAGAATTGATTTGCATGGTCATCCGAATGCTTCCTCAACCATGATTGGTTTGTTTGTTCAATTAGATCTCTTGAGCATGATGAAACTACCCACCAAGAGAACCTCCTTTATCTTTGATTTGCACCGCTTTGTTTTTCTTTCTTGTTTAGTTTCATTTAAACTTTTGATTTCTATTTCAAACCAAAACTCCTTTCAAATGTCTAGACCGTCTATGAGAAGTGTGAGTATTAGTTTATGAGAGGACCCCGTGGAATACAACATTGGTAAAATCCTTTATCACTAATGGCTCGGACCCTCAACCAGCCACTAAACCCAGCAGAAGTGCTCTGACAAGGAAGGATGGGGTTGAAGGAGAGCTGTTCTTAGTCCCTGTCACTTACAACAATCCAATTTTCCAAGGGGTTACTGACAAGCCTATCAAGACCAAAGTTTTGAAACCTAGGAAAAAGAACGAAAAGAAAGGGTCAACAATTGGCGTCCGCAAGAGAGACAAGACTAAGCTGGTTATGAAGGGTATTGGCAAGCCTACACGGTCCTTTGTGTCTAAGAAACCTCAAGTAGGCGCAGAGACTGAGAGTGGCACGAAGTTGGGTAGGCCGCCTGACCAGGCTTGAATTATTCATCACTTCTCCTCTCCCCCCAATGGTTATTTTATTGTGGAATTGCAGATGTCTCAGTCACGAGGAGTTCAGTCTGACACTAAGATTTTATATTAATAAGTACATACCCCTTATTGTGTTCATCATCGAACCAAAGATCAGCCGCGACGTGGCTAAGAGAGTCATTGACAGACTTGACTTCGATAGCCAAATTTTGATTAAAGCTCAGGGATTTTCAAGTGGAATCTGGGCCTTATGGAATTCTTCCTCTGTTCCACTTCAAGAAGTCGAGTGATCTGATCAGGCTCTTCATCTTGAACTTCTTCTTCCCGTGATGCCGATCATTTTGGTCTCAACGATTTATGCCAGACCCAACTCGGTCGGACGTGCTTTGTTGTGGGATGAACTAAAGGATAGAGCTGCTTTTGAAACTCAACCTTCGGCTCTTTTTGGTGATTTTAACAGCATTACCTGTGCTGATGACGAATGTGGAGGATCTCCCTTTAATCTGAACCGAGCAGTTTCATTCAGAGAATGTATTGAAACTTGCAGCTTTCATGATTTGGGGTTTGTGGGACCCAAATAAACTTGGTTTCGTGGTTCACTTTGGGAAATACTTGATCATGGTTTGGCGTCGATGAGTTGGAGGTTGACGTTCCTGAAAGCTATTGTCAGGCACTTTCCTCACATCCGTTCCGATCATAGACCAATTTTAGCATGCTTTTTCGGTCTCCAAAATATCTCTAATCTAAGACGGCCTTTCAGGTTCATTATTCCTTGGATTCTATATTATGATTTCCTCATCTCCTCAATTCGAACAAATCGAACAAATCGGACAACTCCTTGTAATCTCAGTGAATTTTCCTTCAAGCTTAAGAAATGGAACAAAGAAACTTTTGGGAATATCATCTAACGTAAAGAGTCCCTTCTGAGACATCTTTCAGAGTTTGAGGTGTAATCAATTAATTTCCCTTCTAAGGCTAATCAAGCGGCGGAGGATAGAACTCGAAGAGAGCTGAACCACGTCTTATGGGAGGAGGCAGTCCTTTGGGCTCAAAAGTCTAGAGCGGAATGGATAGTCGATGGGGATCATAATACCCGCTACTTCCACCGGGTTACACTCCATCGCCGATATTGCAATAAAATTGTTAGCCTCTGTGATGCCGTCGGTAATTGGATTGACAACCAAAATGTTCTTTCAAACATGGCCATTTCATACTTCTCCAATCTATTTTCAGAAGAAGAGGGACCGCGTTTCTCAATCCCAACAGAGTTTGATGTTATTTCAGGGGTCGAAGCTGAAGAACTCACCTGCTTACCTGACGCCAACGAGATCAGTCACATGATCAGAAGTATGAAGGGTTTAAAGGCATGTGGAATCGATGGTTTCTAGCATGCCTTTTTTTAAGTGCTAATGGGCTAGGGCCAGCTCCTCGATTACGGAACTGATCCAAGGCTGTTTTCGGGACAACAGAGGTGTGGCTGCAATTAATGACACAGTTATTGTGCTTATTCCCAAAGTTGGGTATCTTGATTCCCTTAATCAGCTTCGTTCGATTAGTTTATGCAATGTGATTTACAAAATCCTAACCAAGTGTGTTGCAATGAGATTACGTCCCTTGTTATCTAAGCTGATACAGAATTCTTAGGCAAGCTTTGTTCCCAGACGCCAAATCTCTGAGAACATTATTATCCTGCAAAATGTTGTTCATTCCATGAAAAAGATGATTAGTCGGAAGAGGCGAATGATTCTCAAAGTCGATCATTCCAAAGCTTATGACCGGATCAGATCGTCATTTCTCGAGGAAACACTGAGAGCAGCAGGTTTCAGCATTATGACGGTTGACCTTATCATGGCTTGTGTCAGAATGGCTAAATTCCAAGTTCTTTGGAATGGAGATTTAACAAAGCAATTTATTCCTAGGAGAGGAATTCGTCAATGATGTCCTCTTTCTCCCTTCCTTTTTACACTCTACATGGAATGAATAAATGATTGGATAGACGAGGCAGTTAATGCGGGGCTTTGGAAACCGATTGTTATCGCCCCTGGTAGTCCCGCCTTATCTCATCTTTTTTATGATATGATCTTATTCTTGTGGGAGAGGCCTCCGTTGCTCAAGCTACAGTGATTCTTAACTGCTTGGATAAATTATGTGATGCATCAGGTCAGTCAGTTAGTAAAGAAAAGTTGGTGTGTTTCTGCTCCAAGAATACCAACAAACATATTGGTTGTGATCTCTGATACTTTTGGGATTCCCTTGACTCAAGATCTTGGTAGATACCTTGGAGTTCCTGTTCTCCATGAGCGGATGACCACTCATACTTACCAAGGTGTTATTGATAGAATTGAGCAGAAGCTGACAGGTTGGAAAGCTAAAACTCTATCTTTAGCAAGCCGAGTTACTCTTGCATAAGCAGTTTTGTCTGCCATCCATGCTTATGTGATGCAAACTTCTATTCTACCGGTTACAAAGTGCGAGGAGATTGATAGAAGAATCAGAAACTTTGTTTGGGCTTCGTCGAATGAAACTCAAAAGGTCCATCTTGTTGCTTGGGACAAGGTCTGTACGCCGAAAGAAGAGGGTGGGTTGGGTCTAAAGATGGCTAGAAACCTTAATAAAGCCTACATGACTAAGCTTGCTTTCAAATTCCTCCAAGAACCAGATAAATTGTGGGTAAGAGTACTTCAGTCCAAGTATTTCAGAGAGACAAATAAGGGATTCATAGCGAAGAATAAGTCGGTTCAATCGTCTCTCTAAAGGGGGTTAACAGACGAGTGTGATACGATGCTTCATGGCGCCCGTTCAGCACTCAGAAATTTAGAGACACAGCTTTTTGGACTGCTAGATGGGTGGAATCTGGTCAGAGACTGATTGATTTAGCGGAGGAGGTCGATCTTGATCTCAATATCGACGATTGCATGGCCGATTATACAACTCCAGATGGCACCTGGGATTTTGATAAACTCACTCAATTCCTACCAGCACCCACTGTCAATTTGTCATGGGAATGACTCCGCCATAAGTAGATTGGGGTGAAGACGAATGGGTTTAGGGCGTAGATAAAGGCAGAAAATTCTCTATTAAATCAGCCTATCGAATTGTGTGTAATTTAAGAAACACGAAGCTTGTTGACCCTTGGCTTTCGGTGTGGAAATGGAAGGGTCCCAACCGAGCTAAGCTTTTTCTATGGCTTGCCATCCACGAGAGGATTTTAACGAATGTTGGAAGAAAACGAAGGAACTTAACAAATGACGAGAGTTGTGCTAATTGCCCAACCTAACTAGAAACGGTTCTACATGTGCTTAGGGACTATAAGATGGCAATGGAAGTTTGGAAACAGTTTAGCGATTTCGACATCTCGGGCGATAAGTGGAAACTGGACTTAAGAGAATGGATATGCATCTTTCTCAAACCAGACAGAGATGTGTTGTTTGGGATCGTCTGCTGCTAATCTGTAAAGCGAGGAACGAGGAATCTTTAGCGGTGCTCAATCCGATCCGACTGGAGTGGTTTACCGCTCAAGCAACTGGGCTCGTACTATGGAGGACGCCACTAGAAGAGATGGCCTTTTCCTGGGAAATCAGGTAAAGAGGAGGACAACCAAAATAGCATGGGATCCGGGACCTGCAGGTTGGGTCACTCTAAATACTGACGGTTCTGTTGATTCGAACCATCAAGGTGCGACGGTTGGTGGGCTGCTTAGGCTGTCTTCAGCCCTTGGGGCAAAATTACAAAATGGCAATTTAGTACCTAAAACCATCCTCCAACCCAATGGGCAAAACAGCAACTTGCTAAAATTTGGATGGCTAAATGGTTAAATAACAAAGAATATGCACATTGGCCATATGCATATGCAAAAGTGGACCCTACCACTAAATGAATAAATAAAGAAAGGACCCCACCACTAAATGAATAAAACAAATGGAAAATGCACATGATCATAATTATTTGTCCATCTTCAATTGTTCTTCTATAGGATTTTAAGTGAGTTTCGATCCACTTAACGATTATTTGACGATTACTTGATAGACATAAATATTTTAAAAAATTGTAATGGCCATAAATGCACAAGAATCGAAATAACGACTATAAACGATCATAAAACAGCTAGTACAATGCTAATACAAATCCAAATGCACAAGAATCGAAATAACGGCTAGTACAATGCTAATACAAATTCAAATGCACAAGAATCGAAATAACGGCTATAAACGGTCATAAAACGACTAGTAAATTAGCTATAAATTCATTGGTTCTCCTCACAATTCACACAACACTACTCGTATTAAAATTTCTATCAATCTGTACACACTCTCTATTTTACACATCTCTTCCACATTCGTCATGAGCAAAAGAGGAGTTAATTGGTCTGTTGATGAAGACCGATCCTTATGTCGTGCTTATTGCAAAATTTCTTGCGATGGAGACATAGGGGTTGAGCAAGACTGTGATACTTTTTGGGGTAGGATCAAGATGACGTACAAGGAATTCGGTCATCCTACCGAAGCACTCAAGGCTCAATGGTGTCCCGATTTCAGGCTATAGGGAAAGCTTGCAGCTCATGGAAAGGGGCATTGAGAAAGGCCAACGAGCAACGATCAAGTGGTCAATCCGATGATGATGTCGTAAGTCCCCTTTTAAATGTGAAGTTTGGGTCATGTGTTTCTCTTTGAAATGTAAAGTTATCTTTATAGCTCATTTTATTCGTTTCATTTCTTTTGTAGACTAAAATGGCACATGAAATTTACAAGTTCGAGAAAAATAACAAACCCTTTAAGGATAGCCATTGTTGGCTCATTCTCTCACGCTGCCCAAAATGGCACCCCGATCCAGCCCTCACCGTGACACCTATGCAGCCAGTGGGTCCCCACTCGAGCTCTTTCGTCCATGTCGACAACACCCCAAGTCCTACTCCTGATGGTACTCCAACTGGGGGTGTCTAGACCCCAAGGTCGTGACAAGCAAATAGCACGAAACAAGGGTAAAATGAGGATTGAGTCACCGGATGAGCAAACTGAAGTATTGTTGGCTCAAGCATCTTTTCTTCAAGAAAGGAACAAGACAAGGGCTATTTACGAGGAGCATAAGATGGAGAAGGATTGAAGGAAGATGCAGATAGATGCAGAACAATGGGAGATCACAAAGCAGAAGGAAAAGTTATCTATTCGAGAAAGGGAAGTCGCTGTGCGAGAGAAGGAGCACATGATGAGGGAGAAGGAAATTGAGATCTTGCAAATTGACTTGAGCAAGCTGACACGAAGGAAGAGGAAGGTGATTAAACGTCGACAAGATGACATTGTTAACAAGGATGCGAGTGATGATGGAGGTGGGAGTCAGACTGGTGGCGATGAAGCAGTAGTTGGTTTGGATGACTACTACACCATGTATCCAAACACAAATCGTCATCTGAATTTGGACTAGATTTGGATTTGAATTTGAATTTGAATTTATGTTGAATTTGTGCTATCATTTAAATTTGAATTTATGTTTAATTTGTGCTATCATTTGAATTTGAATTTATTTTGAGTTTGTGCCATCATTTGAATTTGGATTTATGTTGAATTTGTGCTATCATTTGAATTTGGATTTATGCGGAATTTGTGCTATCATTTGAATTTGGACTTATGTTGAATTTGTGCTATCATTTGAATTTGCATTAGCATTTCAACTCGCATGAAATAAACATACTAAAACACAAATTGAACATACTAAAACACAAATTAAACATATTTAATTTAAACACAATTGAAGACACACATAACTAATGTCGCCCAACCTCGTTCCAAAGATGTTCCACTAAATCTTTCTTCAGACGACGATGTTCGTTCCCATCTCGAATCATCACATTCCTCGCCAAGTATTGTTCAAGAGTCGGCCTGTTTTGATTCAAGTCTGGTTCAGCAATAAATTCATAGTCCAATTCATGACGCATCTCATCGAACTCATTGTCTTGTTCATCCTCGATTATCATATTATGCAAAATAATGCATGACAGAATTATGGTTCTCAGGATAGGGACATCCCAAGAACGAGCAGGATTGTGAACGATTTCCCATCAAGATTGTAGAATGCCGAAAGCCCTCTCGTCATCCTTTCGATAGCCTTCTTGACGCTCAGCAAATAAAGCTTCTTTGTTATCAGTTGGATTTGCAATTGTCTTCACCAAGGTTGACCATGCAGGATAAATACCGTCAGCAAGGTAATAACAAGTATTATACCATGAGTCATTTACCTTAAACTTGAGTTGTGGGGTTCTCCCATTCATAATATGATCAAATACTGGGGATTGACCTAGAATGTTGATGTCGTTCAAAGAACATGCAATACCAAAGTAGGCATGCCAAATACAAGTGTTGTAGCCTGCAACTGCCTCTAGAACCACAGTTGGCCTATGCATGTGGCCTTGGTATTGGCCTGCCCAAGATGTAGGGCAATTCCTCCACTCCCAATGCATGCAGTCTATTGAGTCAATCATCCCAAGAAAGCCAAGAGAAGATCCTTTTCGCAGTAGTTTCTCCAAGTCTTCACGATTGGGTTCACGCAGGTATTGGGCTCCGTATGCATGAACGATCGCATTACAAAATTTCCTTAGGTTTTCCAAGGCAGTACTCTCATCAAGTTGGAATTATTCGTCAAGAGAGTCGGCGGTGCAACCGGATGCTAGCATACGTAATGCGGCAGTACTTCACTTTGGGAAATGATGATGCTCATTTACGGTACAAATAACTACTACGAAGTGACAGAGTATTACTCGAGGGCTTTTGTTACTCAATAGTTGCAATACTCGATTAAGCAAGTTGTGCTGTGTAGTTCAGATTCTAATCTATAAAGCAGACATAAACAGAAAAGTAAAAGGTGACTACGAGAAGATAGACGAATAGATTTCGATCCCTTTGATCACCAAGCAACCAATCCATACCATGTTTTCAATTCTAATTCATCGGTTCTATACACACCATAACCTCCTTAGGTTTAAGACTGGCGAACGTTCGCTCTATCCGATCTAACTACCAAGATTAACTAGCCGCCAGGGTACGGTCGCCTCTCGCAATGACTTAATTAACTGGTGCAATTACTAATGATTTATGAGTTACTCTTGCAGTGGATTAACCCTAATCGGTTCCTACGAAAGGCACACTCCAATTATAAGGTTAACTGGTTGAATTGATGTTTTAAAGAGAGGCGAGCGTTCGCTTCTATCCTCAGCTTAACAAGAATCTAAACTAGGTGATCAAGGAAGACAAGTTTATGCGCCAAAGCAGGGAACCGTCTAATGACTACGTCTGGCGACTAACCCTAGCTTGCATAAACCTAATCTAGGCGATCAACCAGAAAAGAAACATGAACAATCAAGAACAAAACAACCATGCAAAGGGAGACTGATTGAACTTCGAATCTAATTACCGCCAATCCGTGACCGCTTTAAAGCCCTGGGTCACTTAGGGTTCATCTAATCTAACCTCTACAAGTTCAGCTACTCATAACGATAACAGAAGAATCAAAGGCAACAAAGAAAATCATCATACAGAGGAAGAACAGATAAGAACTGAAAAACCTAATTCTGACGACTCCCGCGAAGTTTCGATCTCCTGGATCTTCAACTTTAAGCTCCGAGTTCTCCGAGGTGGAAGGATGGCGTCACGATCTCTCCACGGATCTTCGAACTCTCTAAACTCTATCTATCGACCCTAGAGTCGGCTGACTCTCAAAAGTCTGATTTGTGAAAATATGAATAATGATTGCTTCTCCCCTGGCTGGCTGCCGACTGTTTCTTTAAATAGGTAAGATTAGGGTTTTCCAATTCTGCCGCGGAAAAGGAAGGAGTTTTCGGTGAAAAACTTGAGAAGTTTTCGCCGAAAACTTCAGTTAAAATCCTCTGTTTCCTTCGTTGATTTCTTCATAAATTTTCGGCGAAAACTTTATAGTATTTTCACCGAAAACTTCAGTGTAATTCAGCTCACTCCGCCTGTGGGTTTCTGAAGGTATTTTCGCCAAAAACTGTGTAGTATTTTTGGCGAAAACATTGTGCTGGGCAGTTGGATCTTCGGTTCTGACTCCAGTTTGATTTCTGGTTCGATTCCGGTTCACTCCTTGAGGTCTTGAACACGTTTGTGGTTACGTAAATGATGGCAAAAACCTGTGCTATCACAAAAACACTAGAAAACCATCAAATAAACCCAAAAAGGCCAAAGTAACCAAATTGGTAGGAATTAGGGCAGTTTAGTGAATATTCGATATTTTACCCCTAAAACCACGTTTCAAGCAAGGAAATGTCGCTTAAATGAGGCTGATAATCACGTCAAATCGAGTGTCATCAAAATACCCCACACTTAAGCTTTTGCTTGTCCTCAAGCAAACTGAACTAGAACACACTCAAATTCACAAATGACACGAGATTAAACTGAGATTCAATTCTAACGATTTGGTTTAGACTGTTCCACGTAGAAAAAGTGAGCTACACATGCAAGAACATCTAACCAAACAAGTTTTCGATCTCACTAATTTCTGCACACTTCAAGTAGTAGTTTAAACAAAACTCGTTTCTTGGCAATACAATTAATCATATTTAACCAACTTCGATAACACCAATTCTAATTAAAAAGACTTTAAGCTCTAGCCATGATGTGGATGTGGAGGTAGGAAAAGTGACGTGGCTATCGACTCGACTTCATCCATTTCTAGATGTGTACGTTACATGCTCTAGCTAGGATCGTTTTAAACAACAATTTCTTTCAAGATTCAAACTTTCTCTATTGATTTACTGCATACTAGTGCTCGATACCAAACACTTCACTTAGGTGTTGGACCTGCCTAGCTCACAGTATTTGTGCTTATGTTAGTGCTCAACCCGAACACTTCACTTAGGTGTCGGGCTTGCCTAGCTTTATTTTCAGCACTTAAAGAACTTAACAATTACTTTGAACAACTCAATTACTTGATTTAACAATTTAGCCACTTGATCCTAGCTAGTTATAACTTTTTACACAAGATTTCAAATTGGATTTCCGTCTAATCTCTAGCCACAATCACAGGTGAACAAATATGGAGTGAAAAACATGGGAGAAGCTAGCATTTATCATCTTAGAACGGTGTTATCAAGCTTTGTGATTAACAAGCAAAACTGTTTAATTGATTCAAATTTCAACTACAAGAGTGATTCGTGATCTGTTCTGACCTAGACTCATTTAATATCAGTTCTGACACGTTGGTTACAGGTTCTAAGTGGAACAGTCTAGATGTCATTGTTCAAAATTGAAGTCAATTTAACATCACAAGTCAAGAATTGAGAAATTCTATGCTAGAGAAATTTCAAAATTGAACCATAGAATCACAGAAAATCAAGCAAGATCATGCATAATCCTAGAATCCTACCCCACACTTAAACGGTTCTGTGTCCTCACAGGACTAAACTAGAGTATAGAGATACGAAGAACCTGGAAGGTGATGGTACGTGTAGCGGATGAGCACGGAGAGTCCGGAGTAGAGCGAAGTAGCCACTCAAGTTCCTACAAAACAAAAACAACAAAAAGATCAAAAGGATACCGGGACAAGTGTCCCGGATCCACACACAATAAAAGTCGAACAAAGAAGGTTAGGGGAATTTTGAAAATATTTTGACTCTTTTTTTTTTGAAAAGGTTTTCAAAAATTTTCTGACCCAACTAAAGGTTTTGCCGAAAACTGGTGAAGTTTTCGGCGAAAACTACTTTGAAAACAAAGACAGACGACTTAACTAAACATTTCGCCGAAAACTTCTAAAGTTTTCAGCGAAAACTATTTCAAAAACAGAAACAGACTCAAACAGACTAAACATTTCGCCAAAAACTTTAGAAGTTTTCGGCGAAAACAACTTTGAAAACCCACTGGAAAACAGACTCGAACCAACTAAAGTTTTCACCGAAAAATCTGAGGAGTTTTTGGCGAAAATTTGACCTGACACAGAACAGACGAAAATAAAAGAAATCTGACACTTTGGCTCCCTAAACCGACTCGAACGAGAAAAAGACTGACTAAAAAATTCAAAAACGGACTCCAGCCGTGGTTGCCTCCCACGAAGCGCTCTCTTTTAACGTCCTTGAGCCGGACGGTACCTGTTAGGGACCCCAACTTAGGAGTTCCTTGAAGTAAATCGTCTTCTTCAAGGCCAGCGGTTTAGTACCATGTAGCACTCCAGAAGGGTATGCAGCCGGTAGTGCTCTAGTAGATCGCGGCTGTTTGGATGACCAGTTCTTCTCGAGTTCTCCTACTAGAGGAGGAAAGAGGTAGTACGGCGCGGCATGGTCAATGAGCTCCATCTTCTCCACTGGTTGACTCGGCGGAAGTGTAGGTGAGGGTATCTCCTCAATCTCTATGTGCTCCTCTTCGGCTTCAACTTCGGGATGGATTAGCTTTATGTCTTCATCAACCACCACCGCCAAGGATTCTTCTAGCTCATGATAGTCATGGATAGGATCATCATCTTCTTCTTCGAACAGCTCTTGAGCGTCTTCTGTCGTTAACTGCTTTGGTTGCTCGAGCTTGATGTCCGTCGCGAGATGAGCTTGTAGCATTGAAGAGATATTATCCAAGGCAGATTGGGTTCTCGACGAGCATTGTTGATGTTCATGAAGCATCTCTTGGTTATCTCTAGCGCCTCTTCGATGCTCTTATTGGTGTATCTCTTGGTAACCTTGTAGCATTGAAGAGATCTTATCAAAGAGGGAGTCAAATCTCACCGTTTGTTGTTGTTGTTGATGTAGCATTTCTCGATAATCTTCGGGATATGGTGCTTCATTGATGTACCACTCTTGGTACTGGTCATCCCACCTGTAATACTGCATAATCAAACCTCAAAAGCACTACCCAGCTAAATCATGAAAATATGGAGGAAAATAAATGGTAAGGCGGAAAGGTAGAAGAATAATTTGCCAACTCTTCTTTCAAACAATTAGAAGAGTCCCCGGCAACGGCGCCAATTTGATGCTGCAGTTTTAGCGGTATCAAATAACTAACCTACCGAAGTAGACTAGATCGTATTCTACTCGAGGTCTCTTCTTCTTGTCTACTCAAATATGTTGGCAAATTACTCGATTTAAGCAAGTTGTGCGTGGTCTGAGTTCCACGACTTCTAATCTAATAAAGCAGGAAAACAAAAGACAGAAAAGTAAAAGGTTGACTAACGAGAAGATAGACGAACTTAGATTTCGAATCCCCCTTAGATCACCAAGGCAACGGCAATCACAAGACCAGCGGTTTTCAATTCTAATTCAATCGGTTTCTATACACCACCATAACTCCCGACCCTTAGGTTTAAGACTGGTGAACGTTCGCTATATCCGATCTAACTACCAAGATTAACTAGCCGCCCGGGTACGGTCGCCTCTCGCAACGACTTAATTAACTGGTGCAATTACTAACAATTTATGAGTTACTCTTGCAGTGGATTAACCCTAATCGGTTCCTACGAAAGGCACACTCCAATTATAAGGTTAACTGGTTGAATTGATGTTTTAAAGAGAGGCGAGTGTTCGCTTCTATCCTCAGCTTAACAAGAATCTAAACTAGGTGATCAAGGAAGACAAGTTTATGCGCCAAAGCAGGGAACCGTCTAACGACTACGTTTAGTGACTACGTCTGGCGACTAACCCTAGCTTGCATAAACCTAATCTAGGCGATCAACCAGAAAAGAAACATGAACAATCAAGAACAAAACAACCATGCAAAGAGAGACTGATTGAACTTCGAATCTAATTACTGCCAATCCGTGACCGCTTTAAAGCCCTGGGTCACTTAGGGTTCATCTAATCTAAGCTCTACAAGTTCAGCTACTCATAACGATAACAGAAGAATCAAAGGCAACAAAGGAAATCATCATACAGAG
Source organism: Linum lewisii (assembly GCA_034768395.1). Classification (NCBI taxonomy): domain Eukaryota; kingdom Viridiplantae; phylum Streptophyta; class Magnoliopsida; order Malpighiales; family Linaceae; genus Linum; species Linum lewisii. Next base: position 15,576,774 of record CM068303.1, read on the forward strand.
GAAGAACATATAAGAACTGAAAAACCTAATTCTGACGACTCCCGCGAAGTTTCGATCTCCTAGATCTTCAACTTTAAGCTCCGAGTTCTCCGAGGTGGAAGAATGGCGTCACGATCTCTCCACGGATCTTCGAACTCTCTAAACTCTATCTATCGACCCTAGAGTCGGCTGACTCTCAAAAGTCTTATTTGTGAAAATATGAATAATGATTGCTTCTCCCCTGGCTGGCTGCCGACTGTTTCTTTAAATAGGTAAGATTAGGGTTTTCCAATTCTGTCGCGGAAAAGGAAGGAGTTTTCGGCAAAAAACTTAAGAAGTTTTCGCTGAAAACTTCAGTTAAAATCCTATGTTTCCTTCGTTGATTTCTTCATAAATTTTCGGCGAAAACTTTATAGTATTTTCGCCGAAAACTTCAGTGTAGTTCAGCTCACTCCGCCTGTGGGTTTTGAAGGTATTTTCGCCGAAAACTGTGTAGTATTTTCGGCGAAAACATTGGGCTGGGCAGTTGGATCTTCGGTTCTGACTCCGGTTTGATTTCTGGTTCGATTCCGGTTCACTCTTTGAGGTCTTGAACACGTTTGTGGCTACGTAAATGATGGCAAAAACCTGTGCTATCACAAAAACACTAGAAAACCATCAAATAAACCCAAAAAGGCCAAAGTAACCAAATTGGTAGGAATTAGGGCAGTTGAGTGAATATTCGCTATTTTACCCCTAAAACCACGTTTCAAGCAAGGAAATGTCGCTTAAATGAGGCTGATAATCACGTCAAATCGAGTGTCATCATGGACCAACGACCCACCGCATCACGTCTCATTGCAAATGTTGGGTCGACATCTAACACGCCACCCAGAATGCGATGGAACAACGCCGGATACATGCGGAAGCGCCTCCTAAAGGTTCGATCATCGTATTTTGGAGGCTTCCCTTCACGGCCGAAGTAATCATCCAACAATCATCGATGGGCACCTTGCCTATCACGTCTAGTGTGGCAACGATCAATAGTTTGACGGCGACGTGATGAACCTGCAACCTCCAATTGTTTGAGATGTAGTCAACGTTGTACATCAAACATTTGAAGGTCTATATACTCTTGCTCATCTGATGATGAAGAGTCTGTTGAGGAATTTGGTGAATACATGGTGAGTTTGCTAAACCGTATAAGGGAATTGTGTGAATTATTTGCTTGGGTGAAATTTGGATTTTATAGGCCAATGAGTTGGATGATATTTTGGACTGGTGATTTGATGCATCAATGGAGGAAGGTGAATTATTTTGCTCATACTAGTGGACAATTATGTACAGAAGTGATTTGATGCATCACTGAGACAATAATGACAAATAGAGGTGGTGAGAAAATTCAAAGAAGATGTGATCTATCAATAATCAATGACATAATTAAAATGAAACACAAAAAATGAGCTACAAAAATTTAACTCGAAAATGACTCAAATTTTATCGGATTGTTCGTATCGAATAATCATGAACAACCATAAAAAATTTAAACAAAAAAATAAAATTTGGTATTCGTAAGTTAGATTTATCAAAACCAACACAGAAAATTACATTAATGGCCATATTTAGGGTTAGAGCAATTGTTGTTTTCGAGATGGCTAAATGTGCAAATAGGGGTTTGCAGATTGCTATTTTGCCCAAAGGGCTGAAGTTAGCCTTAGAGATGAGCTTGGTTGATGCCTTTTGGCTTTTAAAATGAATTTGGGTAATTGCTCAATTACTAGGGCCGAACTGAGAGGCGCAACTGAGGGTTTAAACCGAACCTGGGAAGCGGGATACAAGAAAGTGTGCTTCAACTTCACTCAAAAGCTGCTATTTCACTTCTTACCGAAGCCAGAGATACTTCCCACCAACATGGTATGGAGGTTCTTCATTTTCGGGAGCTGTGCGAGAGAGATTGGACGATTCGGACAGAGCTCGCATACAGGGAAGGAAATCACGCAGCTGATCTACTTGCCAGTCTGGGTTATGACTACCCTCTTGGGAGTCACACGATTTCGACTACTGATAGTCACCTTGTTTATTTTCTTCGCTATGATTGTTTGGGTATTACCGAACCCAGGTCGATTTCAATAAATGACTAGGCGCTAAGCGCCGTCTTCCCAAAAAAAAAACATTATAGGAAAAATGCCTCTCATGAGCTATCTACCTTTAAGAACCAATACCCTTTATATTCCCAAGAGTTAAAATTCATAGTTAGTTTCATCGATGTGGTATTCAACTTTTTTTTTATTCTATTTCTTAGTTTACATAATATTTTGAACTCTCTGTGCCACCGGTTTGGTCTGGCTTAATTAAAAACTTTTCTGATCCGACTTAATTATATTTATTTAATTAATAATTAAAACAGTCCAACTCCGACATGCCAACGGTCACCGAGAAAACTGATCATCAATCGTGTTATAGCATCCGCGGCCTGGTTGCCACTTCTCCATTTGCTAATATAGTTGGTGTACTTTACTAATTCTTCATCATCATTATGATTATGATGGTGATCTGATCTTATCGTGTATCCAGAACTAGATTTCATTTAAACACATGTGTCTAAACCCTAAATCGTTATTCTATACCCTAATGAATAACTCTAAACCTTGACTTATAAAGTCTAAATCAAAGTAATTACTCATAATCTTTGAACCTTATTAATGTATCCAGTTTAAACATTGACTTATTACTCTTACACCGTAAACCTTATTAACCTTAATTTACACAACCTTAACTCTAAAGTGTTATTCCAAACCCTAATTAATAACTCTAAACTTTAATCTATATAGTATAAATTATAAACCAAAATCATTATTCTCAATCCCTAAACTTCATTAACGTATCGAGTGTAAACCTTGAACAATTAATCTTACATCCTAACTCTAAACATTAATCTCTAAAGTCTAAACCAAAACTATTAGTCTTAAACTCTACTCTATTAAAGTAAATGTATGGAGTTTAATCCCTAAAATGTTACACACGAGCCGAACCGAGGTACGCTCGGACTCGGCTCATTTACGAACGAGCAGAGTTTCGAGCGAGCTTTTTAGCCCTTTTTTCTAGACGAGATCCGAGCCGCTCACGAGCAGCTTGGTTCGTCAACAACCCTAATTGTGATGGACAAGATCTATACAAAAGTCAAAGTTAATTTGTGGGATAATACGATTGATAGTAGGTGTGTGTTGATGACACTAGATTTATAGTGTTTGTTTTCCCATATTATACTACATTTCACACCCATTATGATGAGTATTTGATGTAAATGTGTTAACTATGCGATTCTCGGCTCCAAGGGCGTACAGTGTCCATATTTTCGCTATTTTTACCTTGCCTGTGAGTTTTGTTGTTGATCCTCCAGGTTACCACATTGTAGACGAGTCCAACGCTTCAAACAAGGACCAACTCGGCATTCGGACGGAGCGGGAATCGCCAAAATAAGAAGCTAAAATTTCTACTAGCAAAAAGTGCGCCCGGCTGCACAGAAAAGTGCGTCGGCGCACTTTTTGTGGCCTCCCAACGCAGTTTTCCCCAGAATCTGGATTTTTCCTGATTTTGGGGTATTTATAGAGATTTCTCCTGATTTTGGGGTATTTATTGAGGAAAATGGGATTCTTCATTCAATATTCGATTTTTAGAGACTTCCAAGACCTGGAGAGGGTTGAGAGAGTATTTCGGAGCAATCGGAGAGATCCTGACGCCATCAATCCATCCCAGAAGACGCTCGGTGCTAGGAATTGAAGATTCTCGAGATCAAAACTTCACGGAATCATCCGAAATTAGGTTTTTCATATTCCCTCTATTCATCCCTTGTTTTAAGATGAATTCTTCTGTAGTGTTCGAATCTTGTTTATTAGACATGAGTAGTTAAACTACTCATGTCTAATAAACAAGTGACACGGGGCTTTAAAGCGGTCACGGATCGGCGGTAATTAGATTTCAATTCAGACTTTCTCTTTTTCATGTTTCATTTGTTCTTAAAATCTGTTTCTTTTCTGGCCTGATCACCTAGATTAGATTCTTGTTAGAATAAAAATAGTTGGTGAACGTCTGCTGATGGACGAGTTTTCACGCGCGTGTAGTCAAATAACTATCAAGCACAAAGCAAGATGGATCGTATTTTACAGGGTTTCGTATAATCGTCTACTCAAATGAATCAACAATTTACTCAGGTTAAAAACAAGTTTGCGTGGTGTGAGTTCCACAACTTCTATTCTACGAAACAGGGAAATTAAAACGGAAATAAGACGGAAGACAAATTGAAAGGTTGTTTGACTTAACAAGACGACAGACAAGTTTAGATTTCAAATCCCACTAAGATCACCAGAACATTGGCGATCACAAGACCAGCGGTTTTTCAATCCCGAATCATTCAGTTCTCAAACACCACCATAACTCCTGACCCTTAGGTTTAAGACTGGCGAACGTTCGCTCTATCTGATCTAACTACCAAGATTAATTGACCGCCCGTGCGTTCACTTCTGAAACAGAAAACTAACTGGTGCAATAACTAGTGATTAATGAGTTACTCTAGCAGCAGATTAACCCTAACTGGTTCCTACAAAGAGAAATTGTTCCAATGAATAGGTTAACTGTTGATTTGGCGTTTTGAAGTGAGGCGAACGTTCGCTACTATCCTCAGCTTAACTAGAATCTTAACTAGGTGATCAAGCTAGAAAAGAAACACAAAAACAATTAAGAACAAACCAAACATGCAAGAGAAACTGATTGAAACTGGATTTAATTACCGCCGATCTGTGACCACTTTAAAGCCCCGGGTCACTTAGGGTTCATCTAATCTAAGCTTTATGAGTTTAGCTACTCATATCTAAAATAAAAGAATCGAAGACAAACAAAGAATACATCTTCAAACAGGGAGAACAGAGAAGAACTGTAAAACCTAATTTCGGATGACTCTGTGAAGCTTCAATCTCCTGGATTTTCAACTCCTAGTACCGAGCTCTCCGAGATGGAAGGATGGCGTCACGATCTCTTCCCAGCTGCTCGAACTCTCTAAACTCTCTCTCGAACTCTGAAGTCTGGAAATTAATCCACGGAATAGGTATATCTTGATTGTGGTCGCCGGTATGTATTTATAGGATTTTCAAATCCCAGCCGGAAAAGGAAATAGTTTTTGGCGAAAACTTTGGGAGTTTTCGGCGAAAACTTTGGGAGTTTTCGACGAAACTTTGGGAAGTTTTCACCAAAAACTTCAAGTGAAACCCCGGCTAGATCTCCTGTCTTCGACTGACCATCTTGTGCCTTAGTTTTCGGCGAAGACTTTGGACTTCTCGCCGAAAACTCTAGTTAAAATCGGGGCAGTGCTTTCTTCTGGCTTGGTTGACTTCTGGATTGATCTCGAGCTATTCCTTGAGGTTCCTTCGCTTCCCGAGCTTGTTTGTGGCCGCGTATTTGACGAAAAAAACCTGTGTAATCTAAAAAACAAACGAGAAAACCATCAAATAGACCCATAATGGGTCAAAGTAACCAAAACGGCAAGAATTAGATCAACTAGGCGAAAACAACCTAAACTACCCTAAAATCCGAGATTCGAGCGAGGAAATGTAGCTTAAATGACGTTGATAATCACGTAAAATCGAGTGTCATCATCCGCCTTGGTCTAGAACATCGAACTAAATAGTTAACCTATTCAATGGAATCACTCCTCTAGTAGGAGCCATTTAGGGTTAACCCATTTGAAGAGTAGCTCATAGATCAATTTAGTTGCACCAATTAGTTATCCGTTGCAGAAGCGAACGCATGGACGGTTAATTAATCTTGGTAGCTAGTTCAATAGTAGCGAACGTTCATGAACTTAGACCTAATGGTGAGGAGCTAACGCGGTGATCAAGAATTGTTTGAATTGAGTCTGAAACTTGCCGATCTTGTGATTGCCAATGCCTTGGTGATCTTAGGGGGGTTTGAAGTCTAAGCTATCATCTCTTTAATTCAACCAAACCAAATCAATCAATCTGTTAGTCTTAGTTATTTATTTTCCTTGCATGCTAGAAATAGAATCTCGTGGAACTCACACCACAACAACATGTTTAAACCCGGATAATTGTTGATTTCCTTTGAGTAAACGTCGAGAAGAGACTCGTTGAACACTATCTATCCTACTTCTGTAGGTTATTTATTTGACCACTATTTTTACAGTTATCAAATTGGCGCCATTGCCAGGGACTCTTCTTCATCGTTTCAAAGAAGAGTTGGCAATTATTCTTCTACTTTCTGATGTGAACCGCCGCAACCGTGGGCAGACGATCCTTGAACACCACAAGCTGATCTCCCAGCAATGAGTAGAAACCTTCGGAACCGGGAGGATAAGGACTTTGACCCTCTAGCTATAAAGGAACTGGGAACCAAAAGTATCAAGTCGAAGGCGCCACTTCAAGAGATGAATGCTCTTAACGATAAGCGGTCTAGACGACAATCAATTCCATGAAGGTCGAAAATAGAATTGCATATAATGCAAGAAGAAACCAAAGTTTAAGATTTATTGATTCAAAGGTGTCTTACAAGAGAGGCGAAGCGCTCAATTCATAGGTGAGGAAGGGAGAACAGACTCTCCTTTTCCTCCTATGAAACTAACCACTAAAATAATAAAGAAATACAAAGAGTCCTAATTAAGCCACTAAAAAGGACTTAAACTAATCATAAAATAAACTATGAAAGAAGCAAAATTCAGACTCACAATTAGGGCTGGCAGTCGGCCCGGTTCGGTCAAAAACCGAACCGAAAGGTCGGTTGACCGAAGCCGAATTGTGGCCGAAGGCATGACCGGCGACCGAACCGAAAATGTTCGGTTTTTTAGCCGACAACCGGCCGGTTTCGGTTTATAACCGAGCCGTGACCGGAAAACCGATTGAGTCCATTTTGACCGAAATCCAGCAGTAAGAACCGAACCGAACCACAGACCCACGTCTTCTTCTTCCCTCCGACTTCCTCCGACTTCTTCCCTCCGATTTCCTCTCTTCTTCCTCTGACTTCTTCCCTCCATTTTCCTCTCTTCTTCCTCTGACTTCTTCCCTCCATTTTCCTCTCTTCTTCCTCTGACTTCTTCCCTCCGATTTCCTCTCTTCTTCCTCTGACTTCTTCCCTCCGACTTCTTCCCTTCGACTTCCGGCCAACGATTTAGAATCCCCACCCAATGCCACCGCCGACGACGACAAGTTGTAATCCAGATCTGAAGCCAACCGGTTCTTCTCTCCGTGATTCAGCCGCTGGTCTCGTGGTCCGATCGACCCTCCTCGCCGATTCAGCAACCATCTCTTCTCCCGCGTTCCAGCCACCGTCTCTTCCCAGCCACCGTCTCTTCCCCGATATCTTCCCCCCGCCGACACCATCTCTTCTCTTCCCGTCGACGTCATCTCTTCCCCGCCACCCGACGACGCCGTTACTGCCCTAACTCGGTAAACAATCAGCGGAGGAGTTGGCTTCAGATCTGGTTTCTCCAATGGATACAAATTCGGTTGTAATCTCGGTTTTCGGTTTTTTATCGGTTTTAACCGAAAACCGGCAGAAACCGAAAATAGCTCATTTAATCAACCGACGACCGAGCCGACTCGGTTTCTTCTCGGTTCGGTCACCTCGGTTCCGGTCCGGTTTTTGGTTAAAACCGAAAAACCGGCAACCGACTGCCAGCCCTACTCACAATCCTACAAAGGAAAGGACTCCTTCCTAAACAAAAACTCCTAACTTGGGTGCCAAATTTCTTAACAAAAAAAACAGCGGAAACGGGTTCTGGAAAAATTAGTCAAATAAATTCGGAAAATTAATCCCTTTAGAAGATTACTAGTAGACGTCATGGGATTCATCTTTCATGTTGGACATCAACCCAAATTCTATCTCCAAGTAGCCCATATCCGTCAATCTTTGTCAGACTAGGAATCTGTCCAAAACCGGGAAATCCTAGCTTGATTAGGATTTCTTGTTTGAATGTACTTGGCATCTTCTCTTCGTCTCCCATGTCTTGGATGGTCAACCATCCTTGCTTGGATCAGGCTCAGGTGGTGGCCTGATCGTTGCTCCTAGCATGGGCTTCCTCGGATCAGCATCCGGGCTCCGCTCCTTGATGATTAGGTCATGCATCACTTGGGCTTGATCCAGCTTTATCTCATTTCTACTAACTCCAATTCCTACGAGGCTTGTTGGAGGTTCATCCTGGGGCCATAAGAATGCAAGTACCTTTGGAAAATCCCAAAAGGCACGGGCCAATTGTTGGCTTGGCCAAAAGAAATCCTTGTACGGGCGCTGGCATGGGCCCTACGCCTGTGGCAGGCTTAGCTTGGGGCCTTCTTTAAATTAGTCCAGGCCTTTTGTCTTCTGTCTGGGCCAGGCTCTCAAGGATGTCTCTTGAGTTCCTTTAAGTGCTAGTTGGGCTCTGGAGCTCATAGGAGTCGGTCTGGGGCCTAGACTTGGTGCTAAACTCGGCCTGGGGTTCGGGTCTGGGCTTGGTATCAGCATCACCTCTTGGCGGGTCATCAATCTGACTCTAGCTGGAGCAGGAGCTGGCATTAGGGTCTGGCTGAGGATCAACATCCTCCTAGGGGCGTCTTTTGGCTCCAGGGCTTGGGCTCTTCTAGGCTCGGGGGGGGGGGTGGTGTTGGTGTAGGCCTGGGGCCGGTGTTCTCTCGGCCCAGCATCAGTGTTGGGTCTGGATCGGTATTAGCCTTGGGGCTTGATTATGAGGCTCCTAGTATGGGACATTTCCCTTCCAGCACGGGAAATCCTCTCTGGTTCTCGTCACCTGTTCCGCCATCCCATGTTAACATGGGGAGGTTTAGGCCTTGTGCCCGTGGTTTCGGGTCCACGCCGATCTTGGTGGCCAGGATCACATCATCCCCCTCTTCTTGGAAAGGATCCTCCTATGAAACTAACTACTAAAATAATAAAGAAATACAAAGAGTCCTAATTAAGCCACTAAAAATGATTTAAACTAATCCTAAAATAACCTAAGAAGAAAAATTCGGACTCACAATCCTACAAAGGAATGGACTCCTTCCTAAACAAAAACTCCTAACTTGGGTGCCAAGTTTCTTTAAAAAGACAGCTGAAACGGGTTCTGGAAATATTATCCAAATAAATTCAAAAAATTAATCCCTTTGGAAGATTACTAGTAGACGTCATGGGCTTCATCTTTCATGTTGGACATCAGCCCATATTCTGTCTCCAAGTAGCCCATATCCGTCAATCTTTGTCAGACTAGGAATCTGTCCAAAACCGGGGAATCCTAGCTTGATTAGGATTTCTTGTTTGGATGTACTTGGCAAGTTTAGAAGGAAACGATCAAGTCACTCATAAATGGTCGTCGAATCCTCATGCCCATTTGACCAGGTGAATTGCTCACCCGTAAACCCAATGTCAATTAGTTGCACTACAAAAAAATGCTATTTGGCGTCGGTCATACACGCGTTTTAGCGTCGGTCATGACCGACGCCAAAATAAATAGCGTCGGTCGGCAAGACCGACGCCAGATCCGGTGACGCTATAATTTAGCGTCGGTCGTTTGGTCAACCGACGCTAAAATAAAACACGACCGACGCTAAAATATGGTTTGACCGAGTGGGCGGCTGACCAACCCAATTTTTTCGTTTTTTGTTTTCATTTTAATTTTTCATTTATTATTTTCGTTTTTATTTTTATTTGTTTTCTAATCTGGGTTTTTTCCAGATCTGGATTTTTTCCCAGATCTCGTTTCATGGCTGCGTCATCTAGTGCACGACGGATGTGGCCGGTCGACGACGGACGTCGGATGTGAGAGGCGGACGGGGCTGGGATGTGACCGTGGTCGGCGGGAGGAGGAGAGGCTGGGTTTGGAGGAGGAGGGGGAGAGCTGGTGCTGAAGAGGGAGATTGGAGAGAGGAGAGGACTGGTGGGTTTGGAGGAGGAAGAGGAGGAGGAGGCTGGTGGGTTTGGAGGAGGAGAGGAGGAGGCTGGTGGCTGGAGGAGGAGGAGAGTTTGGAGGAGGAAGAGGAGGATGAGGCTGGTGGGTTGGAGGAGGAGGAGGAGGAGGCTGGTGGCTGGAAGAGAGAGTTGAGGAGGAGGAGAGGAGGAGGCTGGTGGCTGGAGAAGGAGGAGTTTTAGGAGAGAGAGGAGAGGATTGAAGAGAGGAGAGGTTGAGAGATTTGAGATTAGGGTTAGGATGAGGGTTCAAATACTTACGCGTTTTAGCGTCGGTCGATGATCGACGCTAAAACGCGTGTCAACCGACGCTAATACACGCGTTTTAGCGTCGGTCAATGACCGACGCTATTCTCTTTCTGCTGACCGACGCCCAATTTACCAATCCGGTCAACCAAAAAATCGAACCAAAACTGGATAATAGCGTCGGCTCTTAGGCCATTTTAGCGTTGGTCGACAATCAACCGACGCTGAAACGCGAAGTCAGCTGTTTAGCGTCGGTCGATGACCGACCGACGCTAAAACGCGACGTTTCAACCAATGCTAAAAGGAGTTTTTTTTGTAGTGTTGGAGGTCATCGATGAAATCCAAAAAGTCACTGATTCGCGATCGTGGGACCAACTAGCCCCCAGTTTTTTCATTTTCTGTTTTGTTAGGTCAATACATTTAGTTGCTGGGTTTTTTTGTTCAAGAACATCATAGTTTTCTTGCCAAGTAATGATGTTTGTGGATGAACATCAAATCAATTTAATGATTCCCGTTGAACGACTCCCCGTCGCCATGATAGCTGTGAAACCCTCTTTGTCCTGTTCGTCGAGATCGACATCCGCTTTCTCCATCAACTTCTTCTACGCTTGGAGATCCACTGATCGATTCGAGCACGCAGCGGCTGGACCAAGTAGGGTTGTGAGGGAGAAAGTGTTTTTGTGGTTGCTTGTAAAAAAGAATTAGGGTTTGTGGTGAAACCCTAATATTATTTACTATATATACTGATTGCAAATGACAATTTTGCCCAATTTATTCTAACCCAACAAATATAGTTCTTAATCTATTTCTAATTGTATCCTGATGATAGAAGATCTTAACTTTAACCATTAGATTTACAATAAAAATGAATGGTTTAAATTAGTGTTCTCGTATGAGGATAACAAAATTATTCTCGGACAGTAATTATCAATTTCACATGCATGCATGCCTAATTACCTCGTTAACTTCCAAGCACTTGACGTAAACATTAATGATTATATTCAACACAAAGGTATCATGGAACTCCAGAGCCTTCATCAGTTTGGAGATGGAGTCGGTTAACAGCATATAAATATACATAGCTTACATTCAAGTTCCTAAGCACTGATGGTCATAAGTCATAACTAAGAGGGTAAGACGACTTGATTTCTGTCTCTTATTGGGAACATGGTTTTCATCCAAAGTTCAGACTGTGCCTATCACATCAAGCTAACATATCATCAACTAATCTATTTGTAAATCATGAAAGAATCCCTATGCAAGTGGAAATTTGAAAATTATAGCTGAAACATGCATATTCACTGAATACGGTCCCGCGATCATTGTCACAACCACAAACCTCTTTTCTCTCTAATGGATCCATGTATACATCATCAACAGGTCTGCATATACAAATTACCTATTCAGTTCAAAGAAAAATTAAACACTTTATATGTTTGCTATAACAGCTGCAACTGCAACCATAACGATGCGACGATCAATCAACAAGGGACTTGCTCAAGCAAAGCAGTCTCCTTAGATCCACCACAACCCATGTCTCTGTACCTTCCCCCAAGGCTTTATCACAAAATAGAACACGAGCACACGATTCTGTTGGGACTTTTCTCAATCTTCTTATCTGTCAATACCGAAAAGCCGCAAGAAAGGAATAGTTTTTAAGCTCTGTGTTAATGTTGTTTTATCCAGAAAATTTGCAGTGGTAAGACAAACTCTTCCATTTAATACCTGATTTAGTTTTGGCCAATGACTGCTGTACAACAACATGCATTATGATGGCGGCACCTCCTGCTACATCACCACCTATATGCATTCTACACTCCCCAACCGTTCTGTTATTATCCAACACTTTCCCTGAGCTTATCAGCTTAACTTCATTCACTGCTTTGGGAACTACTTCCTTGCCTAACAAAACCCATAGATCATTAATTAATGGATTAACAAACTATAGGATCTTCAAGCAGTAACAATCAGTGCTAGTACTGAAATTCAGGCGGCCCCGACACAGCAAATGGTTGAGGTATCAGGACCAACATCAAGTATAAAACAAACAAGAAAATATTAGGTAACCTCAACATTTGCAAAGATCAACATCACCATCTAAGTGGAGACTCGGAAGAGAGTTTCCACAACAGGTGTATGAAGCCATAAATACAAACAGAAGTCGAGGCTCTGCTGACACAAACAAGATGCACTACTACATGAATGGAAATGATCTAACCATGTTGATTACACACTACTATGCAGTGAATGGAAACCCACTAAGAAGTTCCAATGATGACGAAAAGCCTCATGTAGAGTTTCATCTTCCTTGCTGCATAACAACTAAATGAACATTCATCCCATAAGCAAACAGAGTAGATAACAATCACCAGAGACTGGGAGAGACACAATCTTCCTTCAACTCAATATCAGTATATAAAACTTATCCCCATTTTGATAATAGTAATGGCAACTATATTGACTAGATAGTAATAACGAACAACGCAGCGATTCTGGAAGACTCCTCACTCCAAACCCCCAATTTAGCTGTGATTCAACTCTACCAACTATGGCCAACCAAAGATTCAAAGCACTACCGAACTCATTCCATTAACTGAAGACAAAATGGAGAGGTGAAAGGTTAGTAAAGAAAAACCTTTGGGCCAATCCAGCATAATACGCTGTTTGAGCATGTCGACAGTAGAAGCCACCGAGTAGCGAAAAGGGCCGATGTCTGACCCATCGTAGAGCCTGAATTTCACATCTACCAATTCCTCCTCCGCCATCTCAGTCTCAGCTATTTACTTTTTCGCCTTTATGGTCTACTGATGGGCCGATTCCATAATTCTCCGGGGGAACTGCGCGCCGTTAGGAGTTCACAATCAGATCCGAGAGAAACAGTCGGCGATTGGTGAATCAGGTGATTGTGTTGAGCAGAGTGAACTGGAGGTGGAGAGAATATCTTCTTCGATGACAAGTTTTTAACTGTTTGGTAACCCATAGGGACGACAAACCGACATGAAGCGGCGTTGACTGTAGCTGTATCTCGCTATGAAACGACACCGTATTAAGGAACGACATCGTTTCATGTTGATCTCTGGCTGAGTGGTAAACGATTGTATGTAAGGTTGGATTGAAACGGACGAGGACATGAAGAAGCGGAAGAGAGACGGAGGGAGGAGGAAGTAAGGAGAGAGACATGGAGATTGTCTGGCAAACGCCGGCAAATCCGCCGGAGATGCAGGACTATATATTTCGGAACGGTAAGAGCTAAACTCATTTTGCTTCGCTGACTAGAACCAGCTGGGATTTTATGACATTTTCAATTGCTCGTCTTGGCGGGAAAATTTGTTGCAGGGAGGCGCCATGTGAAGCCTTACTACTTCGAGTTCGTCTGTCATGTGTGTTTCTCCCTTCCGCTTTCATCCAACTACTTCACTTTCCAGTATTCGATACTCCAAAACGTATTTTCCACTGTTATCCAGAACACTTGTTAAACCCTAAGTTCACAGATGTAATAACTGTCACAGGTTAAGAATCGTTGGAACGGGAAGACTATTGTTGATTTGTTTGCCAAAGAGTTCAAAGGCAGACCCTACGATTACTACGTATGACAATGTGGATTATCATTCACGGGTTTCATTTCCTTTTGCTTCAGTTCGTTTGTAGGGTTTGTTTTATCTTCTTATTTCTCTTTTGAGTATATTTTAACTGTGCATAGTCTGAATCTTCGCCCAATCATGTACGATTTTTTATGTAGGAAACTGCTGTCAAAAGTGGACGGATACAGGTTGATGGAGAGACGGTTCCAGTTTCATATGTGGTCAAAACATCTCAAAAGATAAGCCACTTTGTACACAGGTCTGGAGAAATGTACCTGCCAGTTCATACAACACTGTTTATGTTCCTGCAACTGCAACATCTCTGCCATTTCCTCCCTGCCTCTGTGTTCCTTGAAGATAGTAGTCAATCCTGCTTTGTGTTTAAGTAGATTATTAATTAATGTTACTATTTTGCAGGCATGAACCACCAGTCATGGCCTGCAATATTTCTGTTCTGCAAGAAGAAACCGATGTTGTCACCATTTCAAAGCCAGCAACTGTTCCTGTACGTCATGCTCATTTTATTGCTATCTTCTTACGGTGTCTTGCGCATTTTTCACTGCCATGGCTATCAACATATTTCGTTCATTATTTTGTAGCATTATTGGATAATGGATTGGACAGGTCTGACCATTCTCTGATGTAGCTTGCCTGATTCTTATTTTACATTAGGTGTCTGGAATTTGACTTTTACACAGATTGCGACATGCATTCTTCTAAACTACTGCATGGATTGATGTTGTTCTGGATTTCATTTATACTTCTGTATTCTAAATTAATGTGACACTGTCCAATTTTTAAGCGTTTTCTGTCTTCTTTAGTTTGTGTTCAGAATTCCTGGATCCATCTTTTATGTATGCTCGGCATGTCTAAGGAAGTAGTAGACATTTGAATTTTACTAGGACATTGATTTTGCACCAGGTTGAAGTTTGAAACGTGGTTCTCCTCCTCATGCAGGTTCATCCTTGTGGTCAATATCGCAAGAACACTGTCGTTAGCATTCTTCAGGCGGAACATAATCTAGCACCTTTATTTCGTATCCAAGTTTGATTGTGCAAGAGGATGCTGAAAGCTTTACTGAATTGTTTTGTATCATATTTGAGTTACGAAATTGTTGGTTCCTTAGCATTAGGAATGTCGCATGGTCCTTTTGTTAGGTCCAATTGTTTCCGTTCAAAGAAGCAACTTTTGGTCTCTCCTTGACATAATCATGTTAGCTATTCATCGACTAGATCGACTAGTGTCAGGACTTTTAATCTTGGCCAGAAATGCATCAAAGGCAGACCTTTTCAGGCAAGAGGTAGGGTTCAGTTCATGCTTTCTTTCACATAGTATTACTTCTAAACATGACTCAGTCATATGAGTTGATAACTTTTACCGGTCTCATGCATATCTTCTATTGTAATACTTTAGTGCCATGTCGTCCATGGTTGAGTGGTACCTGTTCTTGTTCAAAAGTTAAGCAGTTCATTTGGATTATCTGCTTTATGCTGTTAAACCAAATAAGTTTCAACCTCCACATGTTTTAATATTTACTAAAATGTAAATGAGAGGGAATGTCTGTATGCGGAATTTACAATGTACCTAGGGAGTGGTTTTTGCGGGCTCCTGACATGCCGAACCTTACATGCTAATTGTGTATGGATGTGATCCTGTTGTAGTCAATATTATATTAAACCCTTGACTCTCATTAGACCGTACTTCCATAGAAATAAACTAAAGTATTTGTGGGTTTTTAAGTCGAATCTCATTTGAAAATTGCCAATATGTTACATTATACTGTTATTGGTTATTGTTGTAGATTGAAGCTGGATTAGTGGATAAACAGTATGTAGCGAGAGTTGTTGGTGTATTCCCTGAAGATGAGGTAATCTATTGTTTAAGGTGGTGGCGAAGTGACATTCTTGGGTTTCATTTGCAGATTCTTATCTATGAAGTCCTAGATTAACTTGTGTTGATAACTTTAACAAATGGTTTATTTAGAAGTAGTTCGAAAGGATATTTCTTATATTTCTTGTAGTTCTACTTGTATGTAACTTCATTATGCTTTGGTAAGATTGCCGTATAAGATATTCAACATTGAGTTGTCTGTCAAATCTTTTCTGATATCGGAGAACCATTCCTACATGCCATTAGGAAAATAGAGTAGGAGAGACTAGATGATGGTGTCAAGGATCTAAGCTATGACCTTGCACAGTATTTCTGCTCGCTCTACCATCTCACTTGCACTTGTTAGATGCATGGCCAGAAAACCAAAACTATCGCTGTCCTTCTGCATAGCTGGTCAGCAACATTTGAACTTCTGCTGCTTGCAACTTGTTTATTGAGGGGACCATCATTCGACTTCTACTATCTCTATATCAGCCCACTTTTTATGTAATTTGTTATGATTTTGTCTCTTTTCTAATTTGAAATATGTTACTTTTAATTTTTTCAGCAAATTATTGATGTTAACATAAGTTATAATGCTCGAGAAGGATGGAGCACCACGGAGGTAAGGGTTTGTTCAACTTCCAGTATCCAGTTGGATAGCAAAATCAAATTCATGCTGCAAAGTTGTTGAAATGTAGGTTGGTGAGTTGAATGGCACAACCCCCGCTAAAGGAAAGCATGCGTGTACGAAGTTTACTCGCATTAGTACCAATGGGACTCATAGCATCGTACTATGCAAACCTATAACTGGCCGAACTCATCAAGTAAGGAAATGCTGTAGAAATAATGATCCTGTTTAGGTAGTTCTTGTTATTAGTATCCTAATAGTATTCGGACATCCTATGTTAGAAGAAAGTTGACTTATTTAGGACTCCTACTTATGGTAGGAGTCCTGTAGGCTTGTGTATTTAATCCTACTATCCGGCTTAATGCCCTAATACAATTCTACGATTCTTCTAAACCTTCTTTCTCTCATTCAATATAGTATCAGAGCTGTTGCTCGATACTTGCTTCCGCCAAATCTGAAAACCCTAATCTGCCATCATGACAGATAGCTCCGTCACCTCCGACTCCGACTCTCAACCTCAGGGTACGATGTCCATCAACTCTAGCTCAGACTCGTACCCCAGACAAGCAGTCATCTACAAACTTGATGGCTCTAATTATCTCCACTAGTCGCAGTCTGTTCTGATATTCGTAACAGGACGTGGCAAAGCTGGCTATCTCCATGGAACAACAGAGAAGCCTGCTAAAACCGAAGCCAAATACGAGCAGTGGAATAATGAAGACAATCTTGTTCGAGGATGGTTAATCTCCACAATGCAGCTTAAAATTGGAGAAAACTATCTCCTTCATTCGTCAGCTAAGTCTATCTGGGATCACGCGAAGAAGACTTACTCAACGACTAATAATACGTCGGCCCTGTTAGAGATTGAAACCAAACTCTATAATCTCAAACAGGGAAATATGAGTAATATGAGTACTAATGAATACTACAATGCTCTTAATCGCAACTGGCTGCAGTTGGACCAATTCGAAGCTCAAGAATGGTCATCAGTAGCTGATGCAGAAACCTTCAGGAAGTTCGTGGAGAAAAAACGAACCCTTCAATTCCTGTTAGGTCTAAATCAGGACCTGGATGCAGCTAAAGGGAGAGTTATGGCCACAAAGCCATTCCCAGACCTGGAAGAGGCAGTTGCAGAAATCCGTCGTGAGGAACATCGTCGTCAGGTCATGTTGCCAGATTTCAAACCTGTGACGGAAGGATCAGCTCTAAAAGCCGATAACTCAGCTACTGCATTACTCAGCAACAAACAAACCAACAACCCGAAACAAAAAGAAAAAGAGGGTGCTGCTCCAACTTTGTATTGTGATCACTGTAAGAAGCCTTGGCACACAAAAGCCCAGTGCTGGTTTCTCAATGGTGGTAAACCAGCCGATTGGAAGCCTTGGTCAGAACGTCTTGCTGAACGCCGTGGTCAAAACTCACGAGCTAATACTGCCACCAATACCGTGACAGGAGACGAAACTCAATTTTCAAAGGGACAACTTGATGCACTCAAGAAGATGTTGTCCGAGGTTCTTCAAACTGGACAACCTTCCAACAGCAGCCCTGCTGATTTTTTCTCAGGACATTTTGCACAAGGTAACTCTCTTAAGGCTTACTCTCTTAAGTCCTGTAATTCAAACGCCTGGATTCTAGATTCCGGTGCATCTGATTCTATGACTGGGTGTCGAGATTTGATCAATGATCTTCAACCGTATCCTAGGAAGGCTGGGGTACGTGTGGCCGATGGAAGTCTAGCCCCAGTTACTGGCATTGGCTGGATTAGACTATCTCAGAATATCACCTTGTCTCATGTCCTTTACGTCCCAGAATTAACTTGCAACCTTCTTTCCATTCGACAGTTAACCTCAGATCTGAATTGTGAAGCTAAATTTCTGTATACTGGTTGTCACTTACAGTAGATGGGATCTGGGAAGATGATTGGGGTTGCTGAGGTCTCCGACGGTCTCTACATCTTCAAGGATGACACACAAGGAGAACTTACTCATAAGGACGATCAGAAGTCGGCTAATAAAGTTTCCTGTTCAGATAGTAGTAGTGATGAAGTTATGTTATGGCACTACAGGCTTGGCCACCCTAGTTTTACTTATCTCGAACATCTGTTTCCCAAGTTATTTATCAATAAAAATTCAAAGTTTTATCAATGTGAGGTTTGTCAATTGGCTAAACATACTCGAGCTGTCTATCCTGGTATTGGTTATCGCCCTACTCATCCATTCTCGATCATTCATAGTGACATTTGGGGTCCTATGAAAATTAAAAATGTCAATGGAGCAAGGTGGTTTGTGACATTCATTGACGATCATTCCCGTCACACATGGACTTATCTTATGAAGGAGAAAGCTGAAACTAAGTCTATATTCCAGCACTTCTATACTATGGTTGAGACCCAATTCCAAACCAAAATTCAAGTCCTGAAAACTGACAATGCCAAGGATTACTTCAATAACATCCTTAGCACTTTTCTGCTGGAAAAAGGAGTCATTCACATCAGTTCATGTGTTGAGACACCACAGCAGAACGGGATAGCTGAGAGGAAAAACCGACATCTGTTAGAGGTTGCCAGGGCATGTATGTTTGCTAGACATGTGCCACAATATCTATGGGGAGAAGCAGTGCTAACAGCTACATACTTGATCAATCGAATGCCTAGTAGAGTGCTGAAGTATCAACCTCCTCGGAAACTGCTTCTCAGTCGGTATCCTCAGATGATCAACATATCATCAAATCTGCCTCCTAAGATCTTTGGTTGCACAGTGTTTGTTCATATCAACCCTAATCAAAGGTCAAAATTGGATCCTCGAGCTCACAAGTGTGTGCTTGTTGGCTACTCCACCCACCAGAGAGGCTATAAGTGTTTTTCGCCTGCAACTCGTCAAATGTATCACACAAGAGATGTTACATTTTTTGAGTCACAGCCGTATTTTAAGAGCACAGAGTTTCAAGGGGGGACTACTTCTGAAACTCAGTTGTGGGATTTGATCACTATTGACACTGAAGCAATTCCAACTTCAGTTACTGATCCAGCTGACTCCAACAATGAGGCAACTACCCCAGAGCAGATGCATACTGAAGAACGTCACGTCCAGGGGGAGCAGTCTCGACCGGAGCTACAGGTTTATACTCGACGAAGCAAACATCCAACAGAACCAATTGTTCAGGCAGAGGAATCTCAGTCGACTGTTGAAGAGGTTGTTCCTCAGACTGATACAGACTTGGATATTCCTATTGCTATTCGAAAAGGGGTGCGAAGTTGTACTCGTCACCCTATAAGGAATCATATCAGCTATGAAGGTTTGAGTGCAAAGTACAAGACTTTCATAGCTGGCCTGGACAACGTTAATATACCAAGAAACATAAATGAAGCGCTCCTATGTCCTAAGTGGAAACAAGCTGTTGAAGAAGAACTTCGAGCATTGAAACTGAACCAGACTTGGGATATTGTAGAAAGAAAGAGTCCGAATAGGAGTTTTATTCCTAATATTATATTGTTTCTTAGTTAGGAAGTTAATATCTTATAGATATCCTAATTAAGGTAGAAAACCTTATAATTCTACTATATATACCTATGTAATCAGCCTTTGAGCATAATGAGATTCACGGAAAATCCTAAACTACATTTGATATGGTATCAGAGCCAACGGTATTTTGTTCTGCCGCCGGTGCTAATCCGCGTCTGTCATGACCACCGACGACGAGGATTCTTCTTCAATCTTTGACTCCATTCCTCCTCCTTCTACCTCTTCTCCTGCCACCTCTGCATCGACAGAGAGTATGGCGTCAAATCCTGACCTCCTCTCCGGAGGTCTCACAATACCGAAACTCAACGGTCGAAACTACCTCCAGTGGTCCAGATCAGTACAAATGTTCATTACTGGTCGAAGCAAAGGAGGATTTCTAACCGGTAAAACTCTCAAACCTGATGATGCTGATACCAAATTCGAACAATGGAATAACGATGACAACCTTGTTCGTTTTTGGTTGATCTCAACCATGGATTCGAAGATCGGGAACAACTATCTACTACATCCTACGGCAAAGTCAATCTGGGACCATGCCAAGAAAACCTACTCAACTACAGACAACTCTTCTGCCTTATTGGAGCTTGAGACTGAGATTTTCAATCTCAAACAAGGAGAGATGAACACTAATGAGTATTACAATGCTCTTTCTCATGCTTGGTTACAGCTGGATCACTACGAGACCTACGACTGGGATACCACGAAAGATGCTGAAACATACAAAAAAGCAGTAGAAAAGAAGAGGACCCTCCATTTTCTGCTCGGATTAAATCAGGAGTTGGACGATGCTAAGGGCCGTGTTATGGCCACGAAACCTTTCCCAGCCTTGGAAGAAGCCGTGGCCGAGATACGACGGGAAGAGTATCGCCGACATGTGATGCGGTCGGACTCCAATTCTGTCCTTGACGGGTCCGCTCTTCATACTGGTGTTTTGGCTTCCAAACCAGACCCCAAGCAACTCTCGTCAGCAGCTCTCTTCTCAAAGCAGAATAAGCCAAAACCGGATGATGTAGTCTGCGAACATTGCGGAAAACTTTGGCATACGAAAAAGGAGTGCTGGAAATTGCTTGGCGGTAAACCTAAAGATTGGAAATCAAAATCAGAACTACGAGCCATCCAAGCTCGTGCTAATTCTACGGCAATAGTTACCCAATCCAATGATGGTAATCAGTTCTCTGCAGGACAGAAGGAAGCTATTCAGAAAATGCTGGTTGAGGCTTTAAAGGGTGCTCAGCTGTCCACCTCGATGTCAGAAGGGTTCACGAGCATGTTTGCTCAAAATGGTACGATCTCTACTTCCTACCTTTCCCTTAGACAATCATCCCACGTTTGGATTTTGGACTCCGGAGCATCGGACACTATGACTGGATGCAGGGAACTAGTTCAGGATATGAAACCTTACCCTAGAGTTGCGGGTGTAAGGGTGGCTGATGGCAGCCTTGCTACAGTTGAGGGTGTTGGTTGGGTTCGGCTGTCCCAAAAGATCACTCTCTTCCCCGTTCTCTATGTTCCGAAACTGATCTGCAACCTTTTGTCCATTAGTCAGTTGACCTCAGATCTTAAGTGTGAAGCTAAGTTTGGATCATCTGGTTGTGTGTTGCAGGAGGAGGAATCAGGGAAGATGATTGGCAAGATTGAAGTGAAGGATGGTCTTTATGTGCTTAGTACTGGCGAGATGGACAACAAGTTATCGAGTGATAGATTAAGTTTAGCTCATAGTGTTACTAGTATTCCTGCTGCTGAAAAGGATATTTTATTATGGCATTTTCGTCTCGGACATCCGAGTTTTGTGTACTTGGAACGTGTCTTGCCTCAGTTATTTCGGAATAAAAAGGTTACTTTACCAAACTGTGAAGTTTGTCAGCTTGCAAAGCATACTCGCTCTACTTATTCCATTATTGGTTATCGTCCTACCAAACCGTTCTCTGTCATCCATAGCGACATTTGGGGTCCTATGCGTGTTAAAAATCTGCACAACACTCGATGGTTCATCACGTTCATAGATGACCATACCCGCATGACCTGGACTTTCCTGATGAAAGATAAGTCTGAAACTGCAAATCTGTTCCAGCATTTCTATACTATGATTGATGCTCAATTCCATACCCGGATACAAGTGCTGAAAACCGACAACGCAAAGGACTATTTTAACAGCATCCTTGGATCGTTCCTCACTGAAAAGGGTATCGTTCATGCTAGTTCGTGTGTTGAGACCCCTCAACAAAACGGTATAGCTGAACGCAAAAACAGACATCTCTTGGAAGTTGCTAGAGCATGCATGTTTACTCATAATGTTCCGCAATACCTATGGGGAGAAGCTGTCCTCACGGCTACGTATCTGATTAATAGAATGCCCTCTAAACCTCTTGGCTATCAAACTCCGAGAAAGATCCTCCTACAACAGTATCCTCACATCAGCAGCTTCTTGTCTGATCTACCGCCTAGAATATTTGGTTGCACAACTTTTGTGCATGTCTCGGCAACTCATCGAAGCAAACTTGAACCTCGGGCAATAAAGTGTGTGTTCATTGGCTACTCCACCAACCAGAAAGGGTATAAGTGTTATTCTCCCTCAACGAAGAAACTATACAACACTCGTGATGTGTCTTTCTTCGAACAGCAGCCTTACTTTGCCCAAACTGGTCTTCAGGGGGAGTCGTCTACCACAGAATCCCAGTATTGGGATCTTATTGCGATTGATGCTCTACCCACAATACCACACGAGGTGGAGCAAGAGTCTAATAGCCAGGGGGAGAGTTCTAATGAACTTCTTGTATACACTAGACGGAAAAAACATGCTGCCACAGAAACAGCCACAGAGGATAAAGAAGAGGAAGTTTCAACTCCTCCTACTGATTTGGATGCCCCAATTGCCCACAGAAAAGGTGTGCGAACTTGCACCACAAAATATCCTATAGGAAACAGTGTTTCATATGACCGCCTTGGGGAAACTTATAAAGGATTTCTCACCAGTCTAGATGGAATACAGTTTCCGAATAATGTTCAAGAAGCTATGAAGCAACCTCAATGGAAAAGGGCAGTAGAAGACGAGCTGAATGCTCTTGAGAAAAATAAGACATGGGAAGTTGTCAAACTGTCGCCAAATAGGCATATAGTGGACTGTAAGTGAATTTTCACGGTAAAGTACAATGCAGACGGAACAATAGAGCGGTATAAAGCTAGACTCGTAGCTCGTGGATTTACTCAGTCTTATGGAGTAGATTATGAGGAGACATTTGCCCCGGTGGCAAAACTAAACACAGTTCGAGTTCTTATGTCCTTGGCAGTGAACTTGGATTGGCCTTTATACCAGCTCGATATTAAAAATGCTTTTCTGAATGGGGAACTGGCTGAAGAGGTTTACATGAAAATGCCACCAGGAATTTCCACATTAGAAGATGGTAGTGTTTGCAGATTAAGAAAGGCTCTCTTATGGGTTAAAACAGTCTCCGCGAGCCTGGTTCGAGAGGTTTACTAAGGTTGTTAAAGCTGGGGATTATTATCAGTGTCAAACTGATCATACTATGTTTGTAAAGCATGTCGGTTCTGGAAAGATATCTATTCTTATTGTCTATGTAGACGACATTGTTATAACTGGTGATGACGAGGAGGAAATTACAAGTCTGAAGAAGCAACTTGCTAAAGAATTTGAGCTCAAAGATCTTGGAGAATTAAAGTACTTCCTTGGAATCGAAGTAGCTCGATCTAAGAAAGGTATTGTTCTGTCACAACGAAAGTATATACTTGATTTGTTGAATGAAACTGGTTTTCTAGGTGGAAAACCAGCTGAGACGCCAATGGAACAGAACAAAAAATTGAGTCGAGACGGTGATATTCCTTCAGTGGAGAAACACAACTATCAAAGGTTGGTTGGCAAGTTGATCTATCTTGCTCATACGAGACCCGACATAGCATATGCAGTTGGTATTGTCAGCCAACATATGCATAACCCAAACGAAGAACATATGGAGTTAGTTACTCGGATTTTACGTTACTTAAAGGGTACTTCAGGTCTTGGTCTACTCTTCCAGAAACACAGCACGCATGGCATTAACGTTTATACTGATGCCAGCTGGGCTGGTGAGCTCACCAACAGGAAGTCGACTACGGGGTATTGCACCTTTGTTTGGGGAAATTTGGTCACATGGAGAAGTAAGAAACAAGATGTTGTAGCTCGAAGCAGTGCTGAAGCTGAGTATCGAGCGATCTCACATGGTATATGTGAGGGAGTCTGGTTGGCAAGAGTTCTAAAAGAGCTTAGAATTGAAAGTGGGAGCCCTGTCAATCTTCTGAGTGACAGCCAATCAGCTATTGGTATGGTGAAGAATCCAGTTCACCACGACAGAACAAAACATGTTGAAGTGGACAGACACTTTATTACAGAGAAAGTGAGTACTGGAGTCATTCATATGGCTTACGTTCCATCGAAGCAGCAAACAGGAGATGTGTTCACCAAAGCTTTGTCTAAGGAGATGTTTGACAATTTTGTTCCAAGCTTGGGCTGGTTAACATCTACACCATCAAGCTTGAGGGGGAGTGTAGAAAGAAAGAGTCCGAATAGGAGTTTTATTCCTAATATTATATTGTTTCTTAGTTAGGAAGTTAATATCTTATAGATATCCTAATTAAGGTAGAAAACCTTATAATTCTACTATATATACCTATGTAATCAGCCTTTGAGCATAATAAGATTCACGGAAAACCCTAAACTACATTTGATATGGTCGATCTTCCTCGAGACAAGCGAACCCTGGACTGCAAGTGGATTTTCACTGTCAAACATAAGCCTGATGGTTCTGTAGAACGGTTCAAGGCAAGATTCGTTGCCCGGGGGTTCACACAGACATACGGTATAGATTATGAAGAAACCTTTGCCCCGGTTGCAAAGTTAAACACAATTCGTGTTCTACTAAGCCTGGCAGCAAATCTGGATTGGACACTGAATCAGTTTGATGTCAAGAATGCTTTTTTGAATGGAGAATTGTCAGAAGAAGTGTATATGAACCCTCCTCCAGGAATCAATTCAGGTGGAAAAGTATGCAAACTGAAAAGGCTCTGTATGGTCTCAAACAGTCGCTGAGGGCTTGGTTTGATCGATTTACAAAGGCAGTAAAATCAGCAGGTTACTACCAATGTCAATCAGATCATACCTTGTTCGTAAAACATTCTACAGAGGGTAAAATTGCTGTGTTGATAGTTTATGTTGATGATATCATCATTACAGGAGATGATACCAAGGAAATTATGCAGCTAAAAGGCACTCTTGCTACCGAGTTTGATTTGAAGGATCTTGGAGAATTAAAGTATTTTTTGGGAATAGAAGTGGCTCGATCAAACAAGGGAATCTTCCTATCTCAACGCAAATACATTCTAGATCTACTGAAGGAAACTGGTATGTTAGACTGCAAACCAATGGGAACTCCCATGGAGCCTAACAAACGGCTAAGTCGAGAAGACGGGATAGCCTCAGTAGATAAGGGAACATACCAACGCTTGGTGGGAAAACTTATTTACTTGGCTCACACTAGACCAGATATATCTTACTCGGTGGGAATTGTCAGTCAACACATGCATAGTCCAAACGAAGAACATATGGAGATGGTCTACCGAATCCTGAAGTATCTGAAGTTCACTCCAGGAAAGGGGTTATTATTCAGAAAGACACATCAACGTGGGATTAATCTCTACACTGACTCAAGCTGGGCAAGCGAGCTGACTGAGATACGATCAACCACAGGTTATTGCACTTATGTGTGGGGAAACTTGGTAACATGGAGGAGCAAGAAACAAGAAGTTGTTTCTCTAAGCAGTGCTGAAGCTGAATACCGTGCAGTAACCTCAGGGATCAAGGAGGGTATTTGGCTGAAACGGGTTCTTAGTGAACTAAAGATAAGCACCTCAGATCCCATACAGGTCCTTTGTGACAGCAAATCAGCCATCAGCATAGTAAAAAACCCAGTTCACCACGATCGGACGAAACACGTGGAGTTGGACAGACATTTTATTTCTAAGAAAGTTTCAAGTGGAGCGGTGTCACTAGATTATGTTCCTACGAGTAAACAAATTGCAGATGTGTTCACTAAGTCCTTACCAAGAGCTACTTTCGAAGAATTGATTCACAAGCTGGGAATGTACAACATTTACACCACCCAGCTCGAGGGGGAGTGTAGAAATAATGATCCTGTTTAGGTAGTTCTTGTTATTAGTATCCTAATAGTATTCGGACATCCTATGTTAGAAGAAAGTTGACTTATTTAGGACTCCTACTTATGGTAGGAGTCCTGTAGGCTTGTGTATTTAATCCTACTATCCGGCTTAATGCCCTAATACAATTCTACGATTCTTCTAAACCTTCTTTCTCTCATTCAATAAATGCCATTCTGCTGAATAAACATTCTGGGATTCTTTTATCAAGTTTTCAGTAATATGCTAACTAGGATGAAGAGAAACTTGGTAAATTTAATGTCAGTGTTTTAAGTGTGAGTAACGGCGTTTTGATCCACTATTTAATGACTTGTTTTGACAGTATTTTGGCTGATATTCTCCCTAGATTGCTACATCATAGTCTTGTTGTCATGAAGATCCGTTAGGAACTTGTTTTGGTACACTTGTGGAGATAACGTTGTTTCTCTTGTAGATACGTGTTCATTTGCAATATGCTGGTCATCCTATAGCAAATGACTTCCTGTACTTGTATAAGCAAGAGTCCAACCGGGCTATGATGGAATGAGTGCTGAAAGAGCTGCTCGTCGTTCCAGTGGTCTGACAGCTGAAAGCAATCCTGCCAGTAACCATGACTCGGACTTCAGAGAAGATTTCGAAATTGATCCACTGTGTACCAACTGTCCAGGCTTGATGCCAAAAGGGTACGTATGTAGCTTATGACGCAAGTTTTCATATCCAATGTGCAGATATTGTATTCAGTTAATGTCTCTGTAACTCTGTAATGACTTGAGTGAGATTGACGTGGCTGTGGCAGATATGATGGATACGAAGAAGAAGGTTTGTGGCTGCATTGTGTCGAATATTCTGGGCCAAAATGGGTCTATCAGTGTCCATATCCGGATTGGGCTACTCTAGAATAGAAGCTACTCCCTCAATTTTTTACGTAACCCGGGCATCAATTAACGACATCTGGAAGCTAAATTTTGGTTACGCATGCTTCTGATCCACCCATTGTTCTGTGTGATGAAGCATGCCAAATTCTGATTCATATTTTCAGCTCTATCGGCTTCTTTCTTATATTCTCCCGTTCATCTTAATCGAGTATTCTAGGAGTACTTGGAAAAATGTAGCAAAGTTTTCATTGTTTTATTCTCAAAATATCAAGAGGAATATGAAGAGCATTTGAGGATCACATTACACAAGTTGGAGGAAGGATTGCATGCTAAATTCCCTAAGTGTGAGTTTTGCCTAGAAGAGAATTCTTTTTATTTATCTTGTAGGTTGTTTGTTCCCTAGAATTGGGGTTGGTGAATTGCCTAGAATTGGACCCAATTCTATGGGTTGGAGATTTTAGTGAAATGTATTGTTTGTTTTGCGAAAAAAGTGGGACAATTGGCTAGAATTGAATTCTCAAAGGTGGGCCCTCCAGAGAATTCAGACCCTCTCCGAATTCCCCACTGTTAAGGAGGGAATGTGCAGATTCTAGGGTGAATTGATGGTGGTTTGTCAAAAATAATCTTATTTAAGAGGGAGGTGGGGAATAAGTTGGGGTAATTTGGTCTTTGTCAAATTACTTAATTTTATTTGTTTTGATCTTTTTTATTTTTTTTAATCCAAGAATTTTCCTAATTCACTCGTCCAAACGGTCTATTTTTGAAATAGACAAGAATTCCCAATTCTCTAGCTATTTCAATTCTCTACGATCCAATTCTTGGCAACAAACGACCCCGTAATATTAGAAAATGATGTACAAGATGACCCAAACAAACAAAAAGTGAGGCAATGGTCAAATAAATACCACTAAGGAATTATCCAAAAGTTTATGGGAGACTTTTCTCCAATTGTAAATTAATTACACAATTATTGTAGAAAGGGGAGACACTCAAATGGGATGAGAAATGTGAGAGAGCAGTCAAGGGGTCGAAAGAAAACATTAATTATCATTGATACATTACTAACTCTTCTAACAAGTGGAGGAGAATATTCCATTTAGTAACACTTGGCACTAAGGATTGAGTTATATGCTAATGCAAGATAACAGTAATTGCATGTGTCTTTAGTTAATTACAACTGTATATGAAGTTAATATCCTACCCACGATCTGGAGTTGGCCATATTGTTATCACTTTGAAGTTATGAAGACACTATTTAGATGATGAGACAATTACGGGCCAAAGGATGGTGACATAATTTAAATTATGTCACCTCAACAATATTCATTTACAGCCATAGGATGGGATTTCATAATCAAACCAACTGATTAATTATGGAATGAGTAAATTAATTGCATTGATTATATTTGAGTCAATTTGGGGAAGCATTTATATTATGATATTATTCTTATTCTTTGCAATCAATCATTTATATCAGTTACCATATTATTACTAATATTATTCTTGCTCAAATCCGAAAATATCTTACTTCCTTTTTTTTTCAATCGAAGTAAATCATTCAGAGACGACTGAGAATACTGCACCATCTCTGCCAATCTTGAATTTTTGCAAGGCCACAGTATGGAGAGAATACTATTATCCAGCCAATACTATTATTTCTAAACCTTCATTTTTTTTTTTTTGATGAATAATTAGGGATTTTATATCATCAAAAAACAATGAAGTCCATACAAGGCCAAGCTAGCCAAACAAGAACAGAGGCTACAACACAACCACAAAGAAAACTAGCTAGGCATACAACTCAATATAACTCGTTCATTAACATGGCCCTTAGCAAACAGCACTACCATCTCCAAAACTCTTGCACAAACAGCCTCTGCCTCCAGCTTAACTCCAGTGAACATTCTTCGACACCTTTCCCTCCACAGTTCACTGATCACAGCACACCAGCAAAGCCTTTTAGTTCTCATTCTAACTGCTGAACCTCTCCAAACATTCACTGCAAAGTGAACCATTCTGTCCCAGCTGTCAAAGTCCCTGATTCCTGGGAATACTCTCTGCATACAGTCTCGAGTATATCTGCATTTAGTAAACAAATGGTTCCTGTCCTCTGTCTCCAGATCACAAAGGCAACAAACAGTTACTGCCTCAGCATTCCATTGCCTGACTTTGTCTAGAGTGGCAATCCTATCTTTCAGAATCAACCAAATTAGCATGCTGTTCTTAGGGATTCTGTATCCTTCCCAAAGCCATTTCCCCCATATAACAGTGTCCTGCTTTGGCCTAATCACCTCCCATACTTTCTTAGCTTGGAACTTAGGCATGGCTGCACCATCCCAAAGAATATCACCATCTGAATCCCAGGAAATGTGACTATGAGCCATACCTCTCAACTTCAGCACTTTCCTCCAATGCCAAGACCCTGCAACACTTTTGAAAGTCCAAATATCCTTACCTTTTAATCTATATTTCAATATCCATGCCACCCAAAGAGAGCCACTCTTAATCAGGATATTCCATAAATGCCTCATAATGTTGGCTGAGTTCCAGCTACTAAGGTCCTTAAGACCTAAGCCACCTTCTTCATAAGGGAAAGCCATATGATACCAAGCTACTTTCACTCTTTGGCCCTCATTTTTCCCCCATAAGAATCTGGCACACAACACTTCTATCTCCTTCAATACAGCTTTAGGAATGATGAACATTGAAAGCCAATACTGCAGAATACCATTAATCACTGACTTAATCAACTGCAACTTTCCAGCATATGTTAAACATTTGGCCTTCCAGTTCTTGACTCTTTCAGTAATCTTGTCTAACAGACCTCTGCAGTCAGCCTTAGAAAGTTTCCCAGCAGAAATGGGCATACCAAGGTACCTCATGGGAAGAACTCCTCCTCTAAAACCAGCAGCCATAATCATTCTGTCTCTCACTGCATCACTAACTCCTGCAGTATAAAGGTCACTCTTCTCAGGATTCAACTTAAGACCAGAAATGGCATAGAACTTATCCATTATAGCCCTTACTTGCAGAATCGCCTCCTCAGACCCCTTAGTAAAGACCATCAGGTCATCAGCAAAGCAGAGGGTAGTAAGCTGCACTTGTTTACACTGAGGGTGAAACTGAAATAGCCCCTTGGAAGCAGCATCAACAAAAAGATAGTCCAGCATTTGCATTGCCAATACAAACAGGTAGGGAGAAATGGGATCTCCCTGCCTTAAGCCCTTCCCTCCATTGAAGAAACCAAACAAAGAGCCATTGAAGTTCACAGAGTATCTGACTGAGTTAAAACAAGCCATGATCCACTGAATATACCTAGGAGGGAAATTCATTTCTACAAGCAGATTCTGAATAAACAGCCAATCCACTGAATCAAAGGCCTTCATAAGGTCTACCTTAAGAGCACATCTAGGAGAGACCAATGTCCTATTATACTTGGCTAGCAACTCATGTGCAAGGATGACATTATCAGAGATAACTCTACCTTTGATGAAGGCAGACTGGGAGCTGCTTACCAAGGAAGAAAGCACTCCACACAACCTGTTAGCCAACACCTTAGAGATGGCTTTATAAATGACGTTGCAACAGGAAATAGGCCTATAGTCTTTCATACTAGCAGCATTAATCTTTTTTGGAACCAGCGTAATTATAGTAGAGTTTACTGCTGGATGTAAACTTCCAGAACTGAAAAAATCATCCATAGCAGCATAAACGTCCTCCTTAACTGTTTCCCAGCAGCCTTTATAAAACCCAGCAGTGTAACCATCAGGGCCAGGGGCCTTATCTGAAGCTAAGCTAAACAAAGCATCCTTCATCTCCTTTCTAGTCACATTAGCTTCTAGCTCCTCATATTGTTCAACCGAAAGCTTCCTCAAAACCAGGCCCGAGATATCTGTGTTCCTGCTAGATGGAGTTCCCAGTAAATTTTTATAAAAACCTACAGCAATACTCACCATCTCATTCACATTGTCAGTCAGATTCCCATTGCTATCCTTCAATTGCCTAATGGTATTGATAGCATTTCTTTCCTTAACATAACTAGCAAAAAATTTGCTATTACTATCACCTTCCTTGATCCAAAGAGACCTTGACTTCAACCGCATAATATTCTCCTCAGCACTAACAAGCTCGGCCAAAACCTTTTCACTATCTTTCATAGCCTGCATATTACCAGAATTTGGATTATTAAACACATCCTCCTTAGCTTTTTCTAGAATTATTCTCTGACTCTTAACCCTATTCTGAATATCTGAGTAACTGGAATTATTCAGCACCTTCAAGCCCAACTTAAGCTTCTTCAACTTAGCATAAAGCATACTAAATGGAGAGCCACGGACTCTGACTGACCAGGCCTCCTTCAGAATTCTTTGGAAATTTTCATCTTTCATCCAGCAGCTAAAAAACTTAAAAGGCTTAGGATAGGATTCCATTTCCTCCCCAACTTTAAGCAGAAGCGCGCAATGGTCCGAATCCACAGCCGGAATCACTGTAATAGAGCTTTTTATAACCCTGTGCCAATTAGAATTCATGAGAGCTCTATCAAGCTTCCTTGCAATTGGGTTCTCCTGATTATTTGTCCATGTAAATCGCGGACCCTGTGCTGGATGTTCCATCAACTGTCCACTCTGCACAAATTCCCCAAAATCGTCCATACCATTGAAAGTAGAGGGATCATTGGAAGCATCATCCACATTAAGAATGGCGTTATAATCACCTAAAGCTAACCAGGGAAGACCCAGAATAGGGTTATCAAGAAGATCTTGATAAAGTTGCCTCCTCTTCAAAAAATCAGTAGAGGCATAAACCACTGTAACAACAAAGGGAGTAGGAAGATCCACCCTAAAATGAATCATCTGAGAAGAACTCTTCAAAACTACTATAGGAACATCTCTTTTCCAAACCAACCAAATTTTACCTAGCTCTCCTTCATAGCAAAATTCAGCAATCCACCCCTGAAACCTTTTCCTGTACAGCATTTCAGTATTCTTCCTTCTAATTCTGGGCTCAAGAATAGCAACTACATCTATACTATGCTCTGATATGTACTTATTTACAGTATCAGCTTTAGAATTTTTATTAAAACCTCTAACATTCCAAATCCAGAATCTAATCATTTCTTATTCTGCTGTCTAGTCTTCACACCACCATACCATTTACCCTTACTTTTTTTAGGGACAGAGTTACCTGGCATGAAGTCTCCCAGAGTTGGTTTCTCAGGGACCTTCTCCAACTGACCTGTTTCCCCCTCTTCATCAGTAATAAGCAACTCATCAAAAATGTTGGAATGCAAAGCAATATCAGGAACAGGGCTATGACTAACCACTCCCTCCACCTCCACAGAGGTCTCAGGCGGTGCCACTTGAGATGGAGCATCCTCCACTCCCATTGGAATCTCAGATGCAGAACCATCTCCCCCTCCAGCCGACGAACAAGTGTTAGGCTCGTTCAATTCAACCTCCCCTGCAATAGGTTCAGCATTATCGTTCGTAACCTTAGCACCATTCGTATCAGACGATGGCTGGGCAACCTTATGCCATTCCTTAGCTGTTTTCTTCTTAGCATACGATCTAGTTGCAGGAAAGCTCACTTTCACCACCCTATATTCACCCTTCCCCAAACGAATACTCAACTCGTCCTTTCCATTCTCCAATTCACCTCGCAGGACACATACTCTCACCATGAACCCTTCTCTAACAAACCTGTGAATCGGCTTCCCATATTGGCTAGCCAACCAGCTGATCCCTTCATTAGTTAGTAGTATCGGCGGCACACCAGAGAATGTAATCCAAACCGGCTTCTCTTGAGGCTCGAAAGTCAGCGGAGCAATATCCTTGTGCCACCTCCTAAGGATCATCGGCTGATGATGGATGTGCCAAGAGCGAGCAAGAACCCACTCCTGCGTCTCCACAGAATCCAATTCGACGAGCAGAAAACCCCTCAGATATCTGTGAAACATAAATTGGCTCCCCAAGGCTCCAGAGTGGTTTAACATCGAACTCACCACCTTCAGCGGCGGAGGAATACCAACAAATTGCGCTACAATCGCCGATTCCAACCGCTGGATCCCCAAATCGATTACTGAATCAGGAATCTGAAGCACCCCGTCAATCACCGCCGATCTCGAATCCTCGACGAAGTGAAGATCCGAACCCGTCTCAGCAGTAATCTGAGCCCAGGATTTGGAAGAAGACGAACCAGAGGACATAGAATCAAAGGCCCTAGGGCCAAGCACAATCAACAATCACAGAAGAAAGGAACAGAAGGACAGAAGGTAGTTTTGGATTTTGAATAAACCTTCATTTTTTACTTACTCATTATGAACTCGATTTTCAATAAGATAATAAATGATTTATTTTTTATGTTTTTTTATAATCGTCTTCAGTCGGATCTTCAGTGTATATTTCGTTCATTTTTAATTTTTTTTAGTTTCCAAATAACCGACACTATGATCTAGCTAGTAATAGTATTATATGAATTCTGATGTTTCGTTATTCGCATAGTACTGATATTTATCTATTTTAGTGTGCGTTTATACGTGTTTTACATATAATACTATTATTTACCATTAGTTTCTGTTCAATTTCTTAGATGTGCATGAGGTAGCTTTTGATTGGGAGGCGTTGGAGTTCAAAACTGTCAAGGATGCCGAATCATTTTACAGAGACTATGCTCATAGGAGTTTTAGTACCGAGCTTTGCTTTGCTTTGTATTCATTTGAGATTCACCAACAGTAGGTTGATCCGGCCTATTCACCGGTTCATTCCTGTCTACCAGACGTTTTGGTACAACAGGTTTCCTCGGCTTTGTGGATACAACCAACTTAATCCTTTTCCCACTTTTCTGAATAGGAGTTTTAGTCATTCTGATCCAAGATTAATTGTATCTGCATGAGGCAAAGAGATCCTGATCAAAGAATAATAGTATTCCTAATATACAATTATTGGAACAACCAAACTACACCACAAACAACACAGTATAACTCAATCAATAATAGTAAAACTACAATACTATTATATGCATACTATTGTGTTCGGAGACAAGTAAATGTTCAAAATCAATCATAATAGCGACACTTATCTGGAACAAATAGTAATCATAACATACTATTATTAGCAGGAACAAATCACACACACAAATCACAGTTGCAGTCACCATTTACAATACAGATTCAAAACAGGTCCGCACGAGATTCAAAACTCTTAAACCACAAATCAGACTCTTCGAACACTAATCTTGTTTGATAATAGTATTAACCTAATAATAGTATTTGCCATTCCAAAATCAGAGCAGAAAACATATAGCTGAGATGAATGCTAGTTCACAAACCTAACCCAACACAATCGACAAATAAAACTAGGTCTGATCGAACATGCAGAGTAAGAAATCAAAACCTGATTATAGGTCGAATGAGATTCAAGGAAACGACGGTGGCTACACCACGCACCAGAAACCGAATCGGAAACACAAAACGAGCACTGAAGTAGGTCATTCCACTGCCGATTCCTCAGTGCTCGTTTTGTGTTTCCGATTCGGTTTCTGGTGCGTGGTGTAGCCACCGTCGTTTCCTTGAATCTCATTCGACCTATAATCAGGTTTTGATTTCTTACTCTGCATGTTCGATCAGACCTAGTTTTATTTGTCGATTGTGTTGGGTTAGGTTTGTGAACTAGCATTCATCTCAGCTATATGTTTTCTGCTCTGATTTTGGAATGGCAAATGCTATTATTAGGTTAATACTATTATCAAACAAGATTAGTGTTCGAAGAGTCTGATTTGTGGTTTAAGAGTTTTGAATCTCGTGCGGACCTGTTTTGAATCTGTATTGTAAATGGTGACTGCAACTGTGATTTGTGTGTGTGATTTGTTCCTGCTAATAATAGTATGTTATGATTACTATTTGTTCCAGATAAGTGTCGCTATTATGATTGATTTTGAACATTTACTTGTCTCCGAACACAATAGTATGCATATAATAGTATTGTAGTTTTACTATTATTGATTGAGTTATACTGTGTTGTTTGTGGTGTAGTTTGGTTGTTCCAATAATTGTATATTAGGAATACTATTATTCTTTGATCAGGATCTCTTTGCCTCATGCAGATACAATTAATCTTGGATCAGAATGACTAAAACTCCTATTCAGAAAAGTGGGAAAAGGATTAAGTTGGTTGTATCCACAAAGCCGAGGAAACCTGTTGTACCAAAACGTCTGGTAGACAGGAATGAACCGGTGAATAGGCCGGATCAACCTACTGTTGGTGAATCTCAAATGAATACACCCAATAAGGCAATTTAAAGAAACAACTTTTCTTTTTCCATTGTTCTGTTTGCCTTTTGTTCCCTCCATCATTTATGGACTTCTTCTTTGGCGGTGCACCCTTCTCACTCTCACTCATCTTCCCAAAAGTGACATTGACGTTCTCCACCTGTTTGAGTATTTTAGAGCCATATAATAGTTTGACTGGCTCTCTGATAGTGACATCACCATTGAATTTAGTCTTTTGTTGTCGGAAAGGATGATCTGCAGGCAAGAAACGTCGACTTCCTATGAAACAGTTTTCAAACTGCCTCCCAACCGTAACGGTTCCTGGTTAGAATTACAAGTTGAACAAGCTTGCCCTGTATAAGTGTTCCAACCAGATAATACGGACAGTCCGTGGAAATCACTAATAGTCCACATTAGGGAAGCTCTCAATTGAAATACCTCTTTTTTGGCTGCATCGTATGCTTCTACACCTTCCCACAAAATTTTGAGCTCATTGATTAAAGGTTGTAGGTAGATATCAATATCATTGATAGGGGCTTTCTTTCCAGGGATGATACTTGACAAAATCATACCTGTTGATTTCATGCATTCCCAGGGAGGCGTGTTATATGGCATAAGAATAATGGGCCACGTACTATGACTAAGACTCATATTCCTAAACGGATTGAAGCCATCAGTAGCAAGACAAGCCAGATATTTCTAGGATCGGATGCAAACTCAGGGTATCTATTGTCAAAGTCTACCCACGCTTCTCCATCTCGTGGATGTCTTGCCATTCCGTCACTACTTTTTCCTGTAGAATGCCACACCATACCTTTAGCTGTTGTAGGACACATAAATAACCTTCTCAACTCGAAATCAGGGGAAAGTAGCAATATGTTTTCACCGCTTTTTGTTTTTTCTTATGTTCTACAATTACATCCTCAGGCCCACCATCTTTGTATCTGGACTGCTTGCAAATCTTGCAGGCAATCTCTTCTATGTCATTCCCCAAAATAGCATATAGTCATTCTCACATGCATCAATGTTTGTGTACCCCAATCCAAATTTTGAGATCATTTTCTTTGCACCATATCCCGATTTCAATATGTTGGCAAACTCAAAAGCATCATGCAACAACTCAATGATCAACTACATTGCTTTATCGTTGATGTTGTGCATTCCCTTGATATGATAAAGCCTCAAGATGAAAGATAATTTTGAGAATTCTGTACATCCTTCATATAAGGGTGCTTCTCCATCTTTCATTAAATCCCTAAAGTTGACAGTGGTCTCATCTGGCTCCTATGTGTCATTCGGGTAGCTCATGTCATCATCTGCAATCATGGGATCTTCAAGTCGAGAATTCATATCATCTTCTAGAACATTTTCTACTTCATTGCCAATAAGAATATCTTCAGAGGCTTGTATTGCAGTAGTGACCTCCTCTAGAATAATACCAAAAGCGTCATTAACCAAATCTCGAAATGATCTTGTATGATCATAGTTCTGCACTACTGCATTTGCACTCCGAGAAGATTCAGCAGTGAGGCGCTCTCGATGTCGATACCAAACAATGTAGGTTATGGGAAATGGCTTACGAAGCAAGTGGCGTACACATCATCCCTATATAACCATTTCTTGAATCCACATTTTGGACACGAACATACTATTTGATCTCCATCATGATTATTCGCGAAAGCGAAATTCAAAAGGTTTCTAAACCATCCCTATACTAGGCTTGGCAATGGGTAAGGTAGGGTCAGGGTATGGGGTCAACCGTACCCTTACCCTCAGGGTATAACTTTGGAAAATACGACCATTTACCCTACGGGTTTTGAACTGTCCTACCCTTACCCTACCCTACAAATACCCATAGGGTTCTCGGGTACCCTAGATATTTTAATATATTCTTATAACATAATTTTATCGATAATGATTATACCAAAACACATCATTCTCAACCATATAAATAAAATAAAAAAATTATTAAGCACTAGATATATATAAATTAGTCAATAAAGTAATGTTATACAAATATTACGATCTATAAAGCCTAATTTGAGGACTCCGTGAAGCTTCAATCTCCTGAATCTTCAACTTCTAGCC
Organism: Linum lewisii; assembly: GCA_034768395.1. Classification (NCBI taxonomy): domain Eukaryota; kingdom Viridiplantae; phylum Streptophyta; class Magnoliopsida; order Malpighiales; family Linaceae; genus Linum; species Linum lewisii. The sequence continues at coordinate 15,613,934 of CM068303.1, forward strand.
TCGAGTTCTCTGAGATGGAAGGATAATGTCACGATCTCTTTCCGGCTTCTCGAACTCTCTAAACTCTCTCTCGAACTTAAAAGTCTGGAAATTAATCCAAAAGTAGGTATCTTTTGATTGTGGCCGCTAGTTTAGTATTTATAGGGTTCATGATTCCAGCCGAAAAAAATACTATAGGGATGGTTTAGAAACCTTTTTGAATTTCGCTTTCGCGAATAATCATGATGGAGATCAAATAGTATGTCCGTGTCCAAAATGTGGATTCAAGAAATGGTTATATAGGGATGATGTGTACGCCACTTGCTTCGTAAGCCATTTCCCATAACCTACATTGTTTGGTATCGACATCGAGAGCGCCTCACTGCTGAATCTTCTCAGAGTGCAAATGCAGTAGTGCAGAACTATGATCATACAAGATCATTTCGAGATTTGGTTAATGACGCTTTTGGTATTATTCTAGAGGAGGTCACTACTGCAATACAAGCCTCTGAAGATATTCTTATTGGCAATGAAGTAGAAAATGTTCTAGAAGATGATATGAATTCTCGACTTGAAGATCCCATGATTGCAGATGATGACATGAGCTACCCGAATGACACATAGGAGCCGGATGAGACCACTGTCAACTTTAGGGATTTAATGAAAGATGGAGAAGCACCCTTATATGAAGGATGTACAGAATTCTCAAAATTATCTTTCATCTTGAGGCTTTATCATATCAAGGGAATGCACAACATCAACGATAAAGCAATGTAGTTGATCATTGAGTTGTTGCATGATGCTTTTGAGTTTGCCAACATATTGAAATCGGGATATGGTGCAAAGAAAATGATCTCAAAATTTGGATTGGGGTACACGAACATTGATGCATGTGAGAATGACTATATGCTATTTTGGGGGAATGACATAGAAGAGATTGCCTGCAAGATTTGCAAGCAGTCCAGATACAAAGATGGTGGGCCTGAGGATGTAATTGTAGAACATAAGAAAAAACAAAAAGCGGTGAAAACATATTGCTACTTTCCCCTGATTTCGAGGTTGAGAAGGTTATTTATGTGTCCTACAACAGCTAAAGGTATGGTGTGGCATTCTACAGGAAAAAGTAGTGACGGAATGGCAAGACATCCACGAGATGGAGAAGCGTGGGTAGACTTTGACAATAGATACCCTGAGTTTGCATCCGATCCTAGAAATATCTGGCTTGTCTTGCTACTGATGGCTTCAATCCGTTTAGGAATATGAGTCTTAGTCATAGTACGTGGCCCATTATTCTTATGCCATATAACACGCCTCCCTGGGAATGCATGAAATCAACAGGTATGATTTTGTCAAGTATCATCCCTGGAAAGAAAGCCCCTATCAATGATATTGATATCTACCTACAACCTTTAATCAATGAGCTCAAAATTTTGTGGGAAGGTGTAGAAGCATACGATGCAGCCAAAAAAGAGGTATTTCAATTGAGAGCTTCCCTAATGTGGACTATTAGTGATTTCCACGGACTGTCCGTATTATCTGGTTGGAACACTTATACAGGGCAAGCTTGTTCAACTTGTAATTCTAACCAGGAACCGTTACGGTTGGGAGGCAGTTTGAAAACTGTTTCATAGGAAGTCGACGTTTCTTGCCTGCAGATCATCCTTTCCGACAACAAAAGACTAAATTCAATGGTGATGTCACTATCAGAGAGCCAGCCAAACTATTATATGGCTCTGAAATACTCAAACAGGTGGAGAACGTCAATGTCACTTTTGGGAAGATGAGTGAGAGTGAGAAGGGTGCACCGCCAAAGAAGAAGTCCAGAAATGATGGAGGGAACAAAAGGCAAACAGAACAATGGAAAAAGAAAAGTTGTTTCTTTAAATTGCCTTATTGGGAGTTCAATAAATTGCGACACAATCTTGATGTTATGCACATAGAGAAGAATGTGCGTGAAATCATTCTGTACACTTTGATAAATGACAAAGATCGAAGTAAGGATCATCTGAAAGTAAGGATGAATTTGAAAATGATGAAAATTAGAAGAGAGTATGGCCACGACCAGATGGAAGAACTTGTTCAACAACTATATACACAATGGGTAAACGAGAAATTCAAACAATGCTCGAGACCTTGAAAGATATTTTCGTACCCGACGGATACTCGAGCAACATATCCCGGTGCGTTGATGTGGAACACCGAAAGATATTGGGTTTGAAAACTCATGGCTGTCATATCTTAATGCATGAGCTATTACCTTTGTCCATTCAGAATGTATTGCCATTGCAAGTCTCTTCGGTATTGGTCAAATTTTGTTCTTGCATGAAGCAATTATGCTCAAATGTGGTCCATGTTGAGGATTTGGATACGCTACAACAACGTATTGTTGTAGCTCTGTGCCGTTTGGAAATGATATATCCACCATCATTCTTTACAGTGATGGTTCATCTAGTGGTTCATTTAGTCGAGGAAGTGAGACTTGGGAGACCAGTCTATTATCGTTGGATGTACCCTATAGAAAGGTACAACTACAAACTATTGTTTTCTTCTATAATATACTGTCAATTCCAATAATCTGTTAGTACTGAACTTGATTCTCTTAATTAGATTTCTTGGAAAGTTAAAATCTTTTGTACAAAATCACGTGATTTGTCCATTCTTCCATCCATTGGGCACCATGTTGGTAGTATAAATTACTTCCGATTGACAGATACAAAGTTGTTACAAGCGCACCGACATGTCCTTATGGGATCCCAACTAGTCGGTCCCTTTCTCATGTAAGTACAAGTCTTATTTGGACTTGTGACATGGTTAGTAATTCTACATGTTTAACATATGTGAATTTCAATAAAAACCATTCATTTTTTTGATAAAGATAAAAACCATTCATGGTGAATTAGGGAGTTCCAAACTATTACAACATGACGACTTCGAGGAAAATCAGTAGCAGAAATTGAGAAAGATGTTCATAGAGACTTCGTACAATGGTTTTGGAGTTGGGTACGTGCTTTACTATGTAATTCGGCTGTGATTTGTCGTAATGAAAATCTGAAATATAATAATCTTGTCAAACACTATTATTTTTGTCAATTGAATAGATACTTGAAGATGACCAAGTAGTCCATTCCAAGGATCTAAGAGTGTTAGCTCGCGGTCCTCAACGACAATAAAAAAGATATGTTGCTTATGATGTTAATGGTTATCGGTTTCGCATAGTTGCTCGTGACAACCCCCTCAAAACTCAGAATAGTGGGGTATACAACAACTATGAAACTCATAGTTACGCTACTTCAATGGACAATCGACCTCAAACAAGTGAACTGGCATATTATGGCAAGTTAGAAGACATAATTGAGTTGAATTACTATGTAGAATTCTTCGTGGTGTTATTCAGTTGTAAATGGGCTAATACGCACAATCCTAGATATGTGAAGAAAGATGGATTGGGGTTCACCTCAATTAATTTCTCACATTTGCTATATACTGGAACTCGTTTAGACGATGAACCATATATTGAAGCAAAAGATGCTCGAATGGTCTACTATGTCCAAGATAAAGTGGACAAAGGATGGTGCATTCCCGTACATATCAAACCGAGAGATGTCTATGACATGGGTGATGAGGAAGAAATCAATGTACATGAGTGTGAGATGTTTGGAAATCAAGAGTTGTCAGCTTTTGATAATTCCAGTATTCTATCCCTAGTTAGGCCCGAAATAATCGCAGAGTTCAATTAGGGTTTGAAATATATTCATTTGACTTAGTTTACTAGAAGTCAATATATTTGGTACATTTTACACATCTAATCCAATTAACTGTTTGTGTGTTATACAGACATGTCTCCTTCAGGAAAGCATAAGGTGGAGCTCATCGATGGGCGTGGAGTGAAGACTACGACCTACGTTCCTAGTAATCAGATGATGAGTCTTCCCGATGGGAAGAAGGTTGTCATTCCTTGGGGTGTTACAGGACCCTTAGGTATTGGTCCAGCTAAAATCATCGGACAATTCAATGGTTAGCTCGCTACAGACACCAACCTTCTCCCGATCACATATGTCGGGTGGCCGAATGTGGCTGATGGTGAGAAGGAAGCAGTGATCGCCGCTGTCTGGGTATGTATAATAAACACTACTACTTTCAAACGACCTAGGTTATATAAATACTAATATTTATAAAATTCCTGTTGCAGAAAAGTATTGTCATTGAACCCGCGGGGGCATCTGATAGAGCTCTTTCCTATATCATGAGTGATATAGGAAAGAAGTGGAGGGATTACAAAACGAAATTGTGGGCCAATCAAGTGATAACGCCGTAAAAAAGTTTTTGGCGGATGAAGCAGCAAAGAACAACCAAGATTTCAACCCCAAAGAGTTCGTGGTGCCGCCGAGAGCGTGGGCACTAGAGTGGAGACCTCCACATGTTTCTGCGCCTATGTGGATGCAGTATCTGGACTTGAGGATGAGTGAAAATATGGTGGTATGTAACGAAATATATGAATGCTTTTCATTGAAGTAAATTTAGTTAGTGATACAAATGGTGTTACTGAAAAATCTTCATTTCTAGGAGCTGTCTCGGCTTAACTCTTTGAGGACGGCGGAATACAAATCACCCCACACTGGAGGGTCAAAGAAGTTGAGAGTGAGAGGATCAAAATCGGTAAGAATTCATCCTAAAATCATCTTGTTTAGTTAAATTATTTGAAAAGAAATTAATATTGTTTAGTCTATGCACATGTAGGAAGCAGAAACGGGAAAGAGACCCACGAGAGGTGAGTTGTATGCCATCACTCACAAGAAGAAGGATGGCATATACACCGATCCGAATGTTGTAAGTGACATTGCATGTTTTTTTTCAACTTTGTCATTACATTATTCAGAGTTTGGTTTCGAAAATGTGATCGTTGGCCAATGTGCATCCTAAGATTCTTGAGTTGTTGAAGGAACCTACCATCCTGACTTGGGTAAGTTTTAAGGATGCATTGGGGAAAGTCTACCCCACTGAGCATAGTGGTCGAGTTCGAGGATTGGGATTTGGTGCAACACCCACTCTGGTACATATAGTATGTTATGATATTGGTCAAATTAAAATTTATATAACACTAACATTTCTAATATTTTGTTGTCTCTTTTTTGTAGGTCAACTTGAGTAAGAAGAGGGGTGCAGATACTGTCATGCATGACTTCGGACATTGTCCTGTACAAGGAGAAGTAGTAGAGTTACGGGATGAGGTTCGAGTTCTAAAGGAGTAGATTGCACATCTGGCATCAGGAGTTTCAGGATCCTCCGCTCGGGATAAAGGGAAGGGGAAAGCCACCGTTCAGGAGGAGGAGGAGAGTGAGAGGGAGGGTGATGATGAAGAGGTTGAGTGATTCTCTCTGAACATTTATGCTACTATATTACACGTAGACATATGTAGTTTATAATATTATTAGAATTATATAGTATGTTATGACTATTATTTATTCATGTCATTGGTTAGTAGTGTGTGTATTGTGCGGTATAGTTTGTATTGAATTCCATGAATGAAACTGCAGTTTGGCACTAGAAGAGTATGAGATAAGGAGCTGAAGTGGCCAAACAATTTTGGCCTGTGTTACATGTTTAGTGTCGGTCAGAACTGACGCCAAAACGACCTGTAATTGACGTCAGTTTTGCAATTTAGAGTTGATCGACAACCGACGCTAAAAAGTTAGTAGTCAACGCACTCGTTGGTCAATTGTTGACCAATTTGGCGTCAGTTGTGTAGCTTAGTGTCGCTTGTGAAACGACGCTAAATCTGGTTTGGTTTCCAACCAAACCGGTCCGGTCAAGGGTTTAGCGTCGCTTGACAGACGTATTTAGCGTTGGTTAATTTTTGACCAACGGTAAATTTAGCGTCAGAAGAATTGACGTCGCTTTTCCAGGCGACACTAAAAGTTTTAGCATCAGTCAGTAACCGACGCTAAACTGTGTTTGTGACCGACGTTAAACTGGCGGATTTTTGTAGTGTCACCTTGTCGTAACCCACGTGTCAGTCTAAAAAAACCGTGGCAATGACATTTAGGATATTGAATAGGAACAATTGGAGATGTATTCATTAATAAGTTAGATAAAGTGAGGGTAAAATGAAGTTGTAAAAGAACTTGAAGAAGGAAATCTCACTATATTCAGTCATATGTCTTTTAATATCCAAATTGAGAATCATAAAACCTTTCTTTTATGTCTTCTTATTTTTAAGATAATCCATGATTTCATGGACCACGATCACATTATCAGTATTCCTCTGATTCTTCACGAAGCCTATTTGATGAGATCAAATGATAAAGGGAAAAATCTTTCCTAGTCGAGTTGCTAATAATTAATGTTCTTATATAAAACGTGACATAGACTAATAAGACAAATTTATTTCATATTATGAGGTTGGTCCACCTCGGGAAAGAGAGAGATGATTGTATGATTAACACCTTTGAGAAATTTTCTAGAATGAAAGAAACTTTTGATTACGATTCACACCTCTGCTCCAATAATGGGCCATAATTATTGGAAGAAAGCAATAGTAAAATCATCTAATCAGGGGGTTTAAGTCACACCCAAATTCAAAATCATTTTGTTAACGTCAAATGTCGAATGGTCCAAGAGACTAACATTTATCCTAGGCGTAACTTTCCGAGAGAAACCTGGTAAAGTTTCTAAAAGGATGAACCATCAAGGAAACTTAGAAGCGAAAAGCCCCTCATAGTAATTCACTACAATGTACTTTTTCTAAATCTCATCATGACAAATGCCACTAGAGTTGTCTTGGAGGACTTGAATATAGTTGTGCTTACGGTAGGTCAAAGTGACATGATGAAAATAGGAAGTATTTCGGTCCCTTTCCTTAAGCCAACAGAGTCAGACTTTCTGCTTCCAGAACAATTCCTCTTGTTCGAGGGCATCAATCAATTGTCGTTCCAAATTTTGAATTATACTCTCACCTTTAGGAGCGGAGTTCTTAAGAGCTTTGATATCTTTTTCGGCGAACAAAGTTAAATTTTCTTGACTAAGCCCACTCAACAAGTCTTTTCCTGATTGCTTGGAGCTTAGCTTTGACTAAGAACATCCTAGATCCAGTTGGAGAACAAGAGTGACATTGGGTGTAAATGATATTACGATCCTTGTTCCGAGGCATGTAGTAGGAAAAATAAAATTTAAGACATTCATTGGTTGTGAATCTTTGTAGTAACGCTTGAATGTGTTTTTTTAAGAAATACAATTTAATTATTGAGCCAAAAAAGCATTCAACCATGCAACAACAGTGATTAATGATTATTGACCATTAAAGCTATTACACAAAGGAATTTTATTCTTATATTAGATTGTTGGTGGAGTGGTTGAAAGGTTGAAGTTTTAAGAAGATGATTTAACTTTAAATGACTATAATTTTTCGCTGGACTATCTGATTCATGTAATCTTTTTTGCAGTTAAACGACCGCTACATCACAATTAGGTGCTTTCTGTAGGAGCGAGTGCAAGTACATACTCACTTACATGAAAAGTACCATTCTTGTAGCAAAAATTGAAATTCACAAACAAATATAAAATATTAAAAATTTGTGTAAAATGATGTATTCGTGATGTGAACTAGGGCTATAGAAGAGACAAGAACCGATGTGACAACTTGTTCCCAGTTAGTCGTTACTGAGTAGGATCGTTGGAAATGGATGATTGAATGCTCGTGTTGAACCTTGGAATTTCTGGACAGACTGTGCATGGGCAACATGCATTGCACCTAAACGGTCGTTGACGTTGGGCAGGTAAGGGCATTCTTCCCTGGAAAAATTCGTTATTCCTCTTGAGGACAACAGACGATGTCTGGACAGAATGGTCGTTGTCTGTTAAGTGGCAATGGCTGTTACGAAATCACAATGGTCATTGCGACTACAGTTTAAAAGACAGAAATCCTAGGAAAACACACAACAAAATTTTAAATCATTCTTCCTTCATTCCCAAAGGTTCAGAGGCGATTGGAGAGGGTTTTTTTAGTAACCAAACACCTCAAAATCGAAGGAGAGGCATGAGGAGGCTTGGAGAATGATCGTTGGCCATCTCTCAGGTTCATTTTTGTCTTTGATTTAAGGTAAGTATCATCCCAAGTGTTGAGTTGATCTCCATTACGTGAAAACCTAGTTCTAATCAGTGTTGTGGTCGTGTGTTTGGGGTTTACTTCAGTGGTTGGTGGTTCTACCGTGGAGAAGTGAAGTTTTGGGCGATCTCAGGGAATTGGAAAGCTTGGTTTACCCAGGTAAGGGTTTAACATAGATAGTGGCTATGAGGAATTGAAACTTGACTTAGATTAATTTAGGATGCATGTAATGTGGAATGATGGAACCTTTAATTAGGAAATGTGATGTGTATGAAATGTGCTTGTTTGACTTGTATTGATTTGGATTGATGAAATGTTGGCTAGGAGGATTGTGGAATGATGGATCTGGAAGGGTGACCCCAATGAAGGATCATCCTGAGAAGGATATATGGGAGAGAAACCCCGACTCTCATGACAAGACTACCTCCCATTCTTAGTTGTGCAGGTAGGGGGTGGTCGGTGAGATCAGACGTTTGCTCTTGGAATTGAGATTGTGATTGTGAAAGGTTGTTAATGTTGGAATCGATGGATTGTGAAAGTGGAGATTGGATGATGTTGAATTGTTGGATTGTGGAAATTGAGAAATGATTGTTGGTTGTGTTTGAGTGTTAAATGGAATAACTTAGAATATAGAAGGAGCCAACGTTACCCCAGTTGTCGAGATGTGGATTTAGTTACTGGTCTACCGAAGGGTAGATACCTCCCTGCGGGGAAGGATCCTACGGGATGCGTCAGGGACTTCCCATGGAACGGAAGTGCGTCTTGCGGGCCGGTGGGGTAGCGGGGGAACAACTCCTTTTGGCCCCTAATTGAAATCACATAGAATTAAATTGATGTGCTTTGTTCTGTTGATTGTTGTGGATGTGTGCCATCATTGTACTTGGTTGGTGGCATTGGTAGATTTATGGATATTGTGATGATTATGATGTAAATGATGAATTGGGAAATGCATGATCAGGAACTGGTAGAGGGGATGACTGTTTGATCACATAGAATTATTGTATTAGGATGTTAAAATTAGCTAGACGTAGGTATGGGTCCCATTGTTGCATTATAGTGTGGGAGTTTGGGATTCTCCCTAGGTAGTTCGGTGCATAGTTAGGCTCAGTGGATTCACTTAGTTTCAATAGGAAACTATTTCCCCCAATTATTCCCCCCCCACTTTCAGATCACTTTGAGTAGTTGGAGCAAATTAAGCATTGACAGTTGATTGAAGATGAGGTACTGAAGCCGTTCCTACTGGGCTTGATTCGTCAATGGACTTTTGGATAATTTTTGTGATATTATGTATTTGGTTTTCAAATGTTTTGGTTTGACCGATTGTGGTCTGATTTTACTTGATCTCGATATCAGTTTTGGATATTCAGTTATTGTGATTTTTTGGTTATTTTATCGTTTCGGTTTGGTTCTTTAATTGATCTATTCATTAATAATTACTCATTTCTAGTTCACTCATGGGTTAATTATGAAAACCAGAGATGGGTGTTACACCCGACACCTTCTATTTAGTGATCTAGAGATTGAAAACAAATCCAAGAACTTGGATGGAAAAGTACTTGGACCTTATAGCTAAAGAGCTATGAACCCTATGTTTTAAGGTTGAATGGTGCCTCGATCCTAGCTAGGGTCGTCGATAACCTAGAGTTGATAAACCATGATCTATTTAACCTAGAAACAACATGCCAACACAAGATGAAACCAATAATTAATAAATGCTTAAAGCAATATGTTATAACGAGGAAATGGTGAGTTTTACAATAAGAGAACCCTCACTTATATAAGTAGGGGGATTGACCAAAAGACCTCTACAATCCTAGCCGAAGTCAAATAATGTGAATAATATTCTAAGGTTTCCAACATGGACTTTGAATCAACCCTAGATTGAAAAAGAATAAAAAATACTAAAGAGTTTCAAAATATCCTGAGGAAACAAGTGAAAGTTTGCTAAAGAGAAGAAAATCTATTCATACCCGGATTAGGATTTCTCGGTTGGTCGTGTCCAAGGAATCTTAGTTTGACAAGGATTTGGGTGACATCCTTGGTTCTTTGGTCTTTTGGGCTTGAGAAGCGTGTCGATGTTGTCCGAGGACTTGAGTAACCTTTTGGAATTATTGGGCCTCATGGATCAAGGGACAAAAAATAAGGTCTTAGCCCGGTTCTTAATCTCAGCATCTCGGTCCGACATTTGGGATGTCACTCCCTGACATTAGTGGTTTTGGTGCCCGACATCCTTGAACGTCCTTTTCCGACATTCGTGTAGTGGATTAGCATCACCTATACTTCTGTACCGGCAAAGGTGCTAGTGTTCAACTCAAAATCACCCAACCCAAAATCATTATTGTTGTGGACCGACATTACCATCATGGTCAAGTATCTTTTTCCTTTGTGGAGTTTTGTCCCCAATTTCTCTGAGTCTTCTCCCATGTGTGTCTCATAGTCTTCTATGCTTCGACATTTTCCAGATCAGATTTGCCATGCTTAGTCAACCGTGATCATTTGTGATCACCCAACTAAGTTTTTCGTCAGTCGTGGTTACCCAACTCCCTTGGTTGACCGCCACCACCAATATTTCATGTGTGACTTCATATTCAGTCTCCTTGTAGGTCACTATATAGGATATGTCCTCCTACACCCGATTCTTCATGGTCATTCCTTGCTCACCACTAAGGTTCGTACGGATGGGCTCAACAATTAGAATTTAAATTAAAATCACTAACTTTTGTTTATAATTTTATTCCATCAACCTACATGGCTACAACAAGTTTAGAGTTTACGTTGAATTTCAGTGAACTCTACCAAGAATCTCCCTATTCTCACCTTCTGCCTGTAGTTGTGGCATGTGATCATCGTACAACCATTTCTAAGGGTCGGAATGTTTCAACCATTGGATCAGCCTTTAACTCTTTGACCAATCTTATGGTCTACGTTTTTAGGGATATTTAGGATATTTAACAAATAATTTAGTTTTTATTTATATTTTAAAGGGATAATAGGCCGGGAGGCCCCTGTAATATTGAAATATAACAAACAACCCCCTACTATTAATTGCACCAAACAACCCCCTCTACTTAGAACATATAACAAACAAGCCCTTCCGTTACAAATGTGACAAACGACGTTACTAAATTGTTGACACGTCACTGACCCCTAGGTTGTTAGAGCTTACACGTCAGCCGATTGGAATGTCAGCAACCCTAAACGGAATCATTTTTTACTATTTGGATTATCTGTTGCTAATAACCTTGAGTCAAATGGGACCGTTTAAGGTTGCTGACATTCCAATCAGCTGATGTGTAAACCCTAACAACCCACGGGTCAGTGATGTGTCAACAGTGTCAGCAATTCAGTAATGCCATTTGTCACATTTGTAACAGAATGGCTTGTTTGTTATATGTCCTAAGTAGAGGGGCCTGTTTGGTGCAATTAATAGTAGGGGACCTATTTGTTATCTTTCAATAGTACAGGGCCTCCCGGCATATTATCCATATTTTAAACCTCAATATTTTTTGGTGACCGACCGACCATCGGTGTTCGGCTAGAGCCCAACAAATTTTTGGGCGACCAACCACCTCTTCGACAACTTTCTAACGAGACTCCGATGACCAACCAAATTGCAACAACTTTTTTGGCGAAAACTAATTAACTAGTTAACAAGTATTTTGTTAATAACTAGTATCTGAATTAGTTAACAAGTTATTTCGCTGATAACTAATTAAGTAATTACCATGGTTAGTTAACTAAGGGGTCATTTGTTGCCAAGAATTGGATCGGAGAGAACTGAAATAGCTAGAGAATTAGAATGGGTCAAATACCTTAGTAGTCCCGAAACTTTGGGTCGAGTTACAAAGTAGTCCCAAAACTTCAATTTGTTGCAGACTCGTCCCGTTAGTATGAACTTTTTACGTTGTGGTACTCTTCACGCTGACGATGACTTTTTCCGGCGACTTTGCCACCTCAGCTGATCCACGTCAGTTAAATAATAATAAAATAATAGACATGACCCAATTCAAATTAATCCCTAATCAAACCGATCAATTTATCCTAAACCCAAAAATCATCAATCACCAATCCCTTTCTTCCCTAACCTAATCGGAAAAGAAGAGTCTCTCCTACTACCCTTTCTCTTCGTACTTCTTTCTTCTCCCTTCCCTTGACCAAGAAATCTCTGCAAATCGTATAACCAATCCTCTCTGCAACTCCAATCTCAAATCCTTTTCTTCTCTCTTTCCTAAGAATCGATAATCTGAACTTGTCTCCGTCTCTCAAAAGGTTGGAATGGCAGAATGGGCTTCCGACGACGAAAGTAGCATCTTGACCAATGTTGTTGATCGCTTTGAGTTGAGTAAGAGGGAGCATCAGACCTATTAAACAAAAATACATAAACAGAGAGAGAGGGAGGAATTAATCAAGTGGATAGAAACCATCAGACATGGGCATATGGACCAGAAGATACGCAACAAGTCAGAGCAAACCATAGCAGATCCCGATCCAGTCCCCTCCTCACCTCTTCCTTCTTCCCCTTCTTCTTTTTCCTCTTCCGCCGTCTCCCGATTCGACGAACAAGCGGCCAATATCGGAGAGAAGATATTCCTTATTCCGTCCCAACAACACCCTTCCAGACCCACCAATTTCTCGCATTTAATGTACTCCGACGGTGCCTCTGCCTGGATTCCACCTGCTGAAAATGCCACGTACCCTACGCCGCCAATCTCCGCCACGAAACTAACCTTTCCACCTGGATCGACCCGACCACGGTGCTGTGATTGGTGTTGTTGGCAAGCTGGCAGAGACGTCATGACTCTTTCAGCAGAGGCGTGGAAGCTAAGAAGTTGGCCATCATCTCGCTACTCTCGAACCTTCTTAAACTTTGACTCTGGAACCTCTGCTATTTGGAATTCAAATTCAGGGGAATTATGGCCGATTTCATTCAGTCACGTCAGGGGTCAGTACTGACTATTATCAAGCTTTCTCGAGTCTTTGGAAGCTGGATTGGTTAGCAATCGTCAGTTGGGCTAATTCGAATCTAACCCTTAGGTTGCGTTTCCAATTCCCAGCTCCGGCGAGCCCTTTGCTGAGGGAAGTCCCCATATGTTTTCGACCCCAAGTTCAAATCTCCGTCATCAAAACATTGGGTTCTAGTTTCCAAGGTAAGTTCAACGGAGCAGCGGTTCTGCTTACAGATAGGAAACCCTAGCTTCGGCTAGATCGCGGCAGCGGCGGCGTCCATGTCCCAGTGGGCCGATTCCATCTCGCGGATCATCATTTTTGCGAAGCTCCTCATGGATCTCAACGTGTTTGGATTGGTTACAGTGGGTTTGATTTCCAGAGATTGCTTCGTCAAGGGAAGGGAGAATAATGAAGTACGAAGAGAAAGAGTAGCTGGAGAGAGTCTATTTAGCTTTTCCGATTAGGCTGGGAAGAAAGGAACATCGGGTGTTGATGAATTTCGGGTTAGGATAAATTGACCGGTTTAATTAGGGATTAATTCGAATTGGGCCATGTCTATTATTTTATTATTATTTAACTGATGTGGACCATCTGACATGGCAAAGTCGCTGGAAAAAGTCATCGTTAGCGTGAAGAGTACCGCAACGTAACAAAGTGCGTACTAACAGGACGAGTCTGTAACAAATTAAAGTTTCGGGACTGCTTTGTAACTCGACCCAAAGTTTCGGGACTATTAAGGTATTTGACCCGAATTAGAATAGCTAGATAATTGAGGATTCTTTTCTATTTCGAAAATAGACCGTTTGGGTGAGTGAATTAGGGAGATTGTTGGATTCAAAAAAATATTAAATCAAACAAAATTAAGTAATTTTACAAAGAACAAAATGCCCCAACTTATTCCCCATCCCCCCTTAAAAATGGTTAATTTTTTCAAATCACCATTAATTCACCCTAGAATCTACACATTCCTTCATTGACAGTGGAGAATTTGGAGAGGGTCCAAATTCTCGAGAGGGCCCACCCGAAGAATTCAATTCTAGTCAATTCTCCTTTTTTTTTTTTGCAAAACGAACAATACATTTGACCCAAATCTCCAACCCTTAGAATTGGGGCCTAATTCTAGGCAATTCACCCACCCCGATTCCAGCGAACAAACAACCACTAAGATTTTGTTATTAACTAGTTAACTTATTAATTTAACTAGTTTACATCATGACCAAATAATTAGTTTTTTTTTTGGTTAAATCCCAAATAATTAGTTGATTGGGGTATTTTGCTAATAACTAGTTATCAAAATTCTACTCAATTAACTAGTTATTTTGATAAGTTAACTAGTTAACATAATGAATTCATAATCATATAACTAGTTAAAGAGGGTATTTAGACCAACTTCAATAAGGAGGAGCAAATTGTCAAATTGCTAAAGTTTAGCACTAAATCACCTACAATAAGAAAAGTCAAATTGTCATATTGCTAAAATTGTGGAGTTTGGGTGGTATATTTGCTTATTTAGATTGCCAAATTTCTATTTTTATGTGAGTGGAGGGGACCACTTGAAAATGAGACTGGTCACTCTCTTTTTTGTCTTATTGGTCAAAATACTCATTCCCATTGGCCAAATGCTAAACTTAAAATAAAAAATGTATGAGAATTAAAAATGCAAATACATATGCTTAAGTTCATTGTCTTGTAGTCTAATTTGTTATTATTTATGTATTATGTTTCATGTATTGTACGTTTTACTAAGTCAATGAAAATACATGTTCATTAAAGAAAAAATACATGAATATGAAACTTGAAGTAAACATACATGAACCACAATTTAAATAAAATACCTCAACAACACCACAACTTAAACAAACAAATGTGAACCACAACTAAAATAAAAATAAATCAAACACGACTTAAATAGGCATACGAACCACCCACGCGTGAACAGATTAGCATGTGAAGAATCTATGACCACTCGGCCAAATGATTGATTTGTTTTGTCAGTGATGACGTCACGGTTAACGGGGAAAAATGACATCAAAATAAAAAAAAAATACTTTGAAATGTTCATTGTAATTAATGAATACTATCTACATAAAAATAATAAACAAATTATGAGAGAAGGATAACAAAATCAATAATATATAAATACTAATTAGAAAATTAAAGTGTAATCTTGTATATAAGATTATCACTGTTGGAGCAAAACACCTTTTGCATTCTTATAAATTGTATTTTGGCAATATGAGATAGCAATTTGTCACTTCTTATTGGAGATAGTCTTAGCTAATACGTAGTTATCAAAATTATTTAACTTGTTATACGAACTAGTTAACACTTTATTCGATGACTAGAATATATAGTTACAGCATTATGTCAATAATGTTTCTCTTCCTTGCTAATTACTCTAAAACATTTAAAAATTTATAATGGCCCAAAAATCCCAAATTGCTTATAATATGAAAAAACAGTGACTGAAATTGCAAGTTCCAATAATTACTAAAACTATTCATAGAGTTTGCTGGACGCCTCTTTTATGAGGGAGATAGTAGTCATCTTTAGCTAATTTGTTTTTTTTTTTTTTCTAGAAAGGGTTTTGAGATTTGGTAATGTTCCATAAGCTTCCTAAAAGTGAAAAGGTTCACCAAGTCTCATAAGAGTTTTTTTTTTTCTTTGGTTGTACTAAAAACTCTTGCTAAGATGAGACCTTCTCTTCTTAGCTTCTATTTTTGATGAATAAGATTACCCTAATCTATTCATAAAAAAATAAATACTTAACTTAACTAGGTGACAACTTAATCACTATTCTTTACCTATTCTACTATTTATTGTCCAACACTCCCCTGCTCACCCTCGCAATCCGCAACCATTGCTCTGTCGTCAAGCACCACCTTCAAAGACGTCAATAGTACTAGGACGACTCAACGGGGACCCGACCGCAAGGACGGAGACAGGGGGAGCTGGGCCGAGCCCCGACTCACTCCACTTTCGGCCCCCGGCATTAAAATCATGTATAAATTTATTATTATTTGGAATTTGACTCAGTGCAAATTTTAGTTTTGGCTCAGTGTTATGTGGACCTGCCACAGTCATTGCTATAATTTCAAACTTGAAAACCAAATACAACTTTAAAATTCTTGTCATTTAAAAAAAATCTAATATAATTAATAGACTTAATCATATTAACCATATCATTCTCTAATATTTATATCCCACCAACACGTGTAGATGGTTGAGCGAGTTATATTGACTTGTGAATGAGTAAGAATACAATTTTTGATAATAAATCAGTCACATAAATAAAAAAGATCGTCACTGGCACATTTCAATTTTTTTTCATGAACACATTTCAATTTTCATTTAGTCAAGGATATTACTAATAATTTTAAGAATACAAAAGTAACTAATAGTTTCAACACAATAGGTATATATATATTTTTAGTAACATTATCGAAATCTAGTTAAAATTAGCTCAAATGTTTAGTTTCGTAATTTATTTTGTTTCAAATTCGGCTCAGTGCATCTTTGGTTTCTAGCTCCCACCCTTGCCCGACCGTAAACCCCAATCCAAGAACTCTTTGTCGTCTTCTCAGAATAGGAAGAAGAAATTCGACGTTAATTGAGTGACATGGAGGGCCAATTCAATCTAGGAAGGTTGCTCGATCGAATGGTCTTTGTCGCCGGGTCGAACCAGGTCACCTCTATTGTTGGTGGAGGGAGATTATGGTTTTTTAATTTTTTTTTTCAAAATTACAAAAATACTCCAATTTTTATTGAAAGTTGTTCTAATCTTAAAAGACTGGATGCAGATTATAACTATCATGTAAACAACTATTTGTCAGTTGAATAACTTGTACAACAAATTCATTGATGTGAGGAATCTATGGCATATTAATTAGTAGGAAGGAGTAATTATTTTGAGGACAATAAATTATGGTGGACATTGCTCGTGGCCTCGTGTTTCTGTCCGACAGGAGAGAATCTATAGTACTCTCTAATCATTCAACCAATTGTTGGGCCGTCAAAATCTCTTCAACTTAGGCCATTAATATATATATATTTCTTCAATAGATTTTCCCACACCACAAATAAGAAGTTGTGTGATCATTAATTTTATTAAGAATAACAAAATGAAAAAATGCAGATAACATATTACGTAATAAGATAGAAAAGATGGCTAGCATGGTAAGGCTTCCAGCGTGGCCATTAAATCCAGGTAGGATTGGGAAATGCCTAACAGCATGTACTTGTGGCTAAGGTATTCCCCACGTTGTCGGCCAAGAAGATGAATCATCCCACCATTACTATTTTATAAATATTTTTTGACTTTTCTTTTATAAAAAAAATAAATCCTTCTTTATTTGATTGTCCTTTTTTCTTTCTAATCATAATAATAAATCAAGGCAATCATTTCATATTTATCACAACAGGAAATGGACAAAAGCAGGAATGATGAATCCCATCACTCTTTTTCTCATATGTCACATTTTGCATCACCATAATTATTTCTTTACAATATCCTCAATCCTCAATCCTCATGCTCCAATGGACAAAGGTTTGGAAAGCACAAACCAGGATTGGTTAGTTGCCCACCATAAATCTCATCTTTTCCATTCAAAAGAACCTTTACTTTCCTCTATGTGCAATACTTTATTTATTCATTAGATAATTCCGATTTTAACAATTTAAAATTTTATAATTTCTATAACGATTATTTTACGAAAGAGTTATACGATAGTATGAGAAATTCACCATGTTTAAATATTTTAAAAAAAATAATTTTAAAAAATATAAATCATTAAATCTAGGTTAACATTTTGACCTCTGAGCACAAAAAAAACCTTTCTATCTGGTTAATACCCTTAAGAACCCGAGTCGGTCGTGGCCATGGGAGTGTGCAGCTACCATAGCCCAAATGATCTATCCCCTCTCTCAATGTTCTTGGATTGAGGTGGATTATGTCCCCCGTGCTATGAATACGAAGGCAGATTGGGTGGCAAAGGAGACTAGGAAACTAAAGCTACCAGATGATTGGATTAGTGTCTTGAATGATATCCATTGGAGACCTAATTGATTGTTTTTGTACTTGCACCCCTTTCGTGGCTAATGAATAGAATGCTTTCTTCAAAAAGACCAATCTAAGAGTAAATATTTTTAAGGATATTTAGGTATTTTACTAAATAATTCTAATTCATATATATTTTTATAAATTATTCGTCACTCCTCTAAATTCTAGTCATCAGCTACTAGCCAACAACTTTTCTAATGAGTCTTGTAACTAGTTAAGAAATAAAATAACTGATGACATGAAAAACTAATTAGCTAGTTTCAAAATTTTTCATGTGAGAGTCTGGTGAGTAACTAGGTAGATGTTTTTGCAACTCAACTAGTTACACAACTTTGTAACTGATTATACTATTTAGTAACTAACTATACAACTTTGTAACTAGGTGCACGACTTAATCAATAACTAATTACATGATTTAATAACATTACACAACCTTGTAACTAGTTACATGACTCAATTTGTAACTAGTTACACAATTTAAAATAACTACTTACACACCTAAATAACTAATTACAATACTTTGTAACTAATTATTTGACTTCAAATATTCATTTGTAACCACGTATTTACTTATGTAAACTTGTCTATGATCTTTGTTTCTTAGTATAATAGAAATATTTCAGTATACTTGTAAAAGAACTAAGTTGTAACATGGTTACAAAATTATATGGAAACAAACCAAATGGAAAAACTAGTAAGTAATGTCTGCTGGGGAGTTAGCTGTAATCATTACAAGTGAAGTTGACCGCACGAAGATTAAGGACCAATTATAGTTTTTCTATTGCTTATTTCCTCTTGTTTTTGTTGTAGAATTGTCCAAATATTCTGAGTTGAAACAGACACCTTTGAGAAAAAGGGACATGTGAATTCAAAGAGTTGAGTGTGAATTGTTTGTGAGAGAAATGCATGATTGTAAACTTGACAATGAGACCTAAGCTCCTAGAAGGAAGGAAGTTTCACCAAGTTAATTCTATTGGTCATTCTTGTCCTTTGTTTTGTTTGGCCAAAAACTTTTTAGGTTGAGTTTCTCCCTCAACTCGGTTCATAAATAAATGAGAAACCTAATTATTCATAAAAAACAGTAAGAAATTGTCGTTATTAGGAATAAAAGAAAAGAAAATATTAATTGAACTTTGTAGTCCTTGGCTTCGCTCCCAAATTCTCCCATCATGATCCAGATTCTAGGAGACCCTTTTTCGATTGTTGGTGACCTCAAGATCCTATATTCGTCACCAATAGTCATTTTCCTAGGCACCTCGATGTCTGTCGTTAACCAGAAATCGACGAACCGCCTCATCGAACGCCAACCCGATGACCTACCTTTTCCCATCATCTCCTCCATGCTCCTGACCTATCAGAATTCTAGATAGGGTAATTTTAGAGACCTTACTGACATTAATAGTGGTTTTGTAGTTTTGGGGACAAAATTACGTAATAATTTACCCCTAATGGCATATTGACAAACTATGTCCAAAATCGAAAAAAGTGACACTTGGGTAGCGCCACGCCATCTAGGTGTGGCCACAACGGCTACTTAACGTCCACTATATGTTATGAGCGTGATGGATGGTGCGGCGTCATCCAAATGTCCTCCAATGCTTCCTATAAAAGGTAGCCCCTTCCATTAACATTTCTCCACACTTCCCTCTCAAGCCTCAATTGATGTCTCAGTTACTATCTCATAATGACTATTGTGATACCCATGTGTAAATGCGGTCTCCCGATGAAGGTGTTTGCGGTTTACCTGAAGTGCACTAAAAATTGTACTCCGTTCTGACATTACCTTGGATGTCCGAAGGAGAAGAGAAAAATGTCATATTGTAATGTGGTGTAAGCTGCAAGAAATTAAAGATGAGTTCCTGATGAGGAGGACGCAATCAAGGTGTATGACGAGATGGTGATACACAATTTGGAGCTCAAAGATCACAATGACGAGTTGGTGGATACAATCAAAGATCTCAACATTGAGATCAAGGACCTCACGAATTTCAACAAAGAGTATTAGTATTTAATGGAGTGGGCGTTGTTGTTTATGTTTTCTTGTTGTACTTGTTATAGTTCAATAAAAACGAGATTATGGATACACTCATTCTTATACAAGGAACCACTTTCAAGTATCAGAGCTTTCTTTGTCAACAATAACAAATGCTACCATGGAAAATATTATGATTTTCATCGAACGGACTAGCCATCAAAATAACTCCAGAGTATTTTCCTTTAGAAGTGTTCCGTCCATAACCAAAATACGAGGATAATATGTTTGAAATTAGGCAGGTCATTGTATGATTTTTCCTAGCTCCCATAAATTTTCTCCATAGCTGACTGCTTCATATGCCATGTGATGTGACACATGGCTATAGATGAACCAAGAACCAACACCGTCTATTCACAGATAAAAAAAATTATAAACAAACCCACGAACGAGATGGAATAAGACTCGAGTGTAGGTGGTGGGCATAAACTTCCTTCGCATGATCCTTTCGAGTTCAACCCATGTTTGCACTTGTCCTTCTTCATACTGAATCCTTTACTTGCATAACTGGCTCCACCAAACATCAATAATGTGAATGAATTCAACAATAGCTAGGGTTACCTTCTTCGATCGGACTAGTGATGACACTCGAACACAAACTCCATTTCTCTTTCCCAATCAATGTAGGCATCAGTATTAGTCTTCCTCACAAAGCTTGAAATGGAAATATTGAGACCGCTCATGTCACTATCCAATTATCCTCATTAGATAGGTCCTTTTCTTTGGTGTTAGTGATGGGGACTTTCGAGATTATTGATTTCCCCATAGTCCCTCATTTCTTCTCTTTGTTGTATAGTTCAAACCTCCATGGTAAGAGCTTCGAGCATGTGCTGGATTCCTTCAAGGGTTACTACAAGAAAGCGTGTCCATTGGTAGGGGTTACGGGAAAACAGTTGTGGGGTTATAACAACTACTACAACGAATTCCGGAAACGGGCCGTTTATAGCGGTTATTAAAACTGCTACAACAGAGATCTCATTCTAACCGTTGATTCTATTATTTTTAATCAACGGTCCTATTTTCTCATATAGTCAATCCGCGTCATAATTTAAGGACCAATGAAACAACCAGAATATATTCTAATTATTTCTAAGGGGTCATTTGTGCCAGAGAATTGAGGGGTGGAAATTGCCTAGAATTGGGCCTCATTCTAGAATTCAACCAATTCTATCGTTTGTTTCGCAAAAAATGCTGAGAATAGTCTAGAATTGAATTCTAGGAGTGGGCCTATCCTAGAATTCGGACCCCCTCCGAATTCTCTGATGACAATGTGAGAATTCACATTCTAGGGTGAATTCAAAGTAAGATGACAAAAATGTCCTCGTTATTGGGGATGTAGGGATTAAAGTTGGGGCATTTTGGTATTTGTCATATTCTTTTGTTTTATTTGTTTTATTTATTTTTATTTTCTCAGTCCAAGAATCTCACACATTCACTCATCCAAATGATTGATTCTCGAAATAGCCTAGAATGCCCAAATCTTTAGAGAATTGAATTCTCTCCAAACCAATTCTTGGGCACAAACGACCCCTAAATCCCTAAACCTAGCAATGTAATCTGTCCACTAGCTCTGCCTACTATCTTCTTCCTCCTCCACCCATTTTTTGAGAACTCTACCAGCAAATAATCCTATCCTCTAACCTCCTCCCCAACTCTGAATCTCCACCAGCCTCACCGTTTTTTTCACCGTCGTCCACCACCCGCTACTCCATCTCCCAACTCTCTCTGTTTCATCGTTCTTTAAACCTTCGTCCACCACCCGCTACTCTTCTTGTGTGAAAAAGGTTGCCGTTCTTTTGTAGCACTCTTCGTCCAGTAAGCTCGTCGAGCCAACAGATTCATCACTAGCGGAGGAACTGACAAGAATAAGGAAGAGGATGGACGTAGAGAAGACGAAGCAGACGCTAAAGGAGAGAGAGAAGGCATTGGATTTGTAGATGAAGACGTTGGAAGCCAGGGGAGTAGCTCAGATTATGCTGGAGCTGGAGGTGGATCTGACCTCTCTTACCTCTGCAAAACCATAGGATTTTCCCGGTTCGATCGCTTTGAGACAAGGAGCAAGAGAAGCTGAGTCGTGTGGAGGCTGTCGGATCACCGTCTCCGTGAGTGATGGATCTCAGGAGCTATGATGGGATACCATTGCTAGTAGCTAAGTTTATACTGTTGATTGATCACTACAGGAAACTTACAGTTTAACAGCGGCAGAAAGAGCATTTAACAGCGGCCCGGCCGCTGTTAAAATACTTTAACAGCGGCCACAAGCCGCTGTTAAATCGTTCAATGCAAATACAATTTAGCAGCGTGAAAATCTAGCTGCGGTTAAATGAAATATTTTAACAGCGGCTTGTGGCCACTGTTAAACAGATTCGACGAATGAAATTAAAAGCCGAAGCTCCGGCGGTAATAGCCGGAGCTCCGGCCACTATTTTTCGATACGGCTCTGGCCCCAACTATGGGAATACTAGCTTCGTCCCCTACTGGCTAAATCCCAGTCTTGGTCATCTTCTTCTTCTTCAACTCTTGTCTAAATTCCGTCCCAAACTCTCTGTCTTCTTCTTCATCTTCTCTGATTTGTACAAGGATGAAGAGTCAAGAACCCAATCCCTTAATCGTTAAACCCCAGTCACCTAACACAGAACCCAACTTGTAATCAAGATGAACAAAATGAATCCAAAGAAAATAGGAATAGAAATCGAGTCTAGAAACTTACCTTTAGACGTCGATTCAGCGGCGGAGGCGTTTAGGCGGCGGTTATGGCGGTGGCTGATCGGAGATGGAAGAAGAGAAGAGAAGATGTTTATGAAATTTAAGCAAGTGAAGAAGAGAAGAGAAGAAAGAATTAAAATCGTGGCCAAGGTGGCTTTCCAGCGGAAGTGGCGGCGGCGGCTAAGAGTTTAGGGTTTGTTGGAGGGTGCAAGTGTAGGGAAGAAGAAGATGAGTCGTTGAGATTAAATCAACAGTTCAGATAATAAGTTGGGTTATCGTGTGCATCAGTTTCAGCCAATCAAGAAAGAGAATTTTAACAGTGGCTTTTGGCTGCTGTTAAACTGTCTAATTTAACAACGACCACTTAGCCGCTGTTAAATTTCCCATTTTTTATAATTTAACAGCGGCAATTTCAGGGCCGCTGTTAAACGTCTGCTGTTAAATTATCTTTTCCTTGTAGTGGATTAACTCATTAGTTGTTAATTCTTTCTGTCCCCTCTATGTTTTGTTTAGATCGATTTCATTGCTAGCAGTCATGTCTTCTAGTTCTT
Organism: Linum lewisii; assembly: GCA_034768395.1. Lineage (NCBI taxonomy): Eukaryota > Viridiplantae > Streptophyta > Magnoliopsida > Malpighiales > Linaceae > Linum > Linum lewisii. Next base: position 15,637,309 of record CM068303.1, read on the forward strand.
TAGTGAAATTAGAAATTGTAAAAACCATATCACTCTAGCATTGGTTTTAATGATTTTTTGGCAAATTTTTGCATGGATCCGATCTCACTCGACCTTGTATTTCTGTGTTGAATGAACCACATTGTTAACTACTTAAGGAAATCATAGATCAGATTGCTGTGGTGTGTGGTGGATTTAGATAATTTGGATGATTTACTTTTTTTGTTTATATCTATATTGGTTGTAGTAGTTCTGGAAAATCCAGAACCCCTACAACATCAATAACTCAATTAAATATTCATTTTATGGGGTTCAATCTACACCATTGATCAGCCGACGATTGTAGGGGTTAATCCAGCTACCGTAGCTGGAGTTCCTATACCTTCATCTTGACAAAGAGTTAGTGACAAAAGGGCCTAAAAATCTCTCTAATCTCACCACTCTTAGTCTTACCATGGTTGTGGGGTGTTTCTTCAAGGCTACGAATGATCAAGGGCGATAACCAAGTTTAGACAAACACACGTCCAACTCTACGGATCACACAAAAGTCGTATTCTTTTCTAAGTTTTTGAAATCTACCACAACAAACAAAAGTGTTTGATTGATCACGAATAATGATACCAAACGATGAAAAAAATGTAGAATAGAATATGGAATGAATGAAGAGAGACTTTGAGTGGTATTTTCCCTTACTACAATTGGCCAAAAAACCTAATTTTGGTGAGGGTGGATGCTCTGTTTGGGACCAACACTTCTTAAGTGTCCTCTTTTGACTTGATTACTTTGTCACCTAGATTTTACCACCAATAAACAACAGAGTTAGTACCCAATTGATAAGATACACAAAAACGTAATCTTTTTGTAGAGTTTTCAAATGTCGTCCAAACCAAACTTTTTAGGGATTTTCTAATTTTCATAAAAATGAACTCAAAGTAGGAAATATAAGATATGAAGATAAGAAGAATGAAAGAAGAAAAATATAGATAAGTTTGTCCAAGTGTTGAACCAACGCTCTGATACCAAAATGATGTGAGTCGGGACTACAAATGAGCCAAGAACCAACACCGTCTATTCGAATATCAAAGAATAAAAATAAACCCACCAACAAGAGGAAATAGGACTCGAACCCTATATCTAATGAGCTATGAAATCTAAGTATCAAGGTGAATGGACCACAGACTTAGGGGTGATAACCTAATATAGATAAACCCGACCTCTCAAGCAAAGCAAAAACACTCCAAAGCAAGAAAAGAATCAAAATGTAACCGAGTGCTAAAATAAACTTTAATAAATGAGCTAATGCTGAAGAATACAAGTGGGAACCCTCCCTCATATAGGTGAGGGGTTCCGACAAAAGGCCTCTAATTCTAACCTGATTCTAACTCGGAAAAATAATAAAATAAAGAAGTCCTTTATCAATAGGACTAGGAATACAATATAATTGGACACGTGGTTGAATCCTACATTGAATAGGATGAAGGAAGGGATGAAAGTGTGTGGAAACTAATAAACCCTAATTAGGGTTTCAGTGTAGATGACCAACTTGAGCAAACCCTATGTTAAAATTGGGCCTTTGTGGATTTGGTGGATCGGGCTTCAGAGGCCATCCTTGATGGTACAAATGGTGCCCATATCAACACTGTACTCTCTATTTTCACCATCATCTAGTGTCCACTATTGGTTGACAAATTGGGAAAATGTTCGGGTGGACTATATGTAGGTGATGGTTGTTTAGAAGAGGATGGAAGAACTTCAGCACCCGAAAGCACAACATATGGTTCATATTCTTCTCCATCTTCATTCGTCATTCCAACAAATGAATTTATTTTCACTCTCTAATGACCCACCTATCATCAGGAATGTTAGCTACGTCATGATGCGCCAATGGGGATTCGATGTGCTCACAATGTCGTGGATGACTGCTATGGTCACTCCAGAGTGAGTGGTCTTAAGATAGACTCCCACAGTCTATTTGGAATGCCTCTCCTCCTTGTTGTTGCATGCCACCTTTTTCAAACTCAAAGTATATATCTAGGTTTGGTATTGAGGATTGTTTGACATCATATCATAACAACGTTCAATACAAAAGTCGTTCATCAACAAGAGTAGATAGTAAGCAAAAATTCCTCGTTGGTAAATAATGGACACCAATAGATGATATTTTTCATCACCACAGCTTCTTCGACGTACATCTGCGATAAAGAACTGAAAATTGCTTCCTAGTGAGGAGGTTGTCTTTTCATGTTCATACAAACTAATTTCCCACCAATGTCAGATACCCCCAACTGATGAATTATACTACCCCATAGAAGTCAGAAGGCAAACTACATCTTTTGCACAAGGAAGAAAATAAATTTGATGAATAAATTTCAAGAAGAAGGAAAATGGAATAAGGATGAATGAATACACTTGTGACAAATTTTCCTTTTGAAACCACTAAATATGATAATTAATATAAAGAAAGAAAGGAAGAAAAATAATTATTAGAGATTCTCACCATAACTATTGGATGCGCATGATTTTCTGCAGCTCTTGTCCAGTCAATGGTCAAAAGTGAACAAAACTTTCTACAGCTTTAGACTAGAGATTGGTCAGAAGTGGACATGGTTATGCAGCTTCTAACACATTGACAATTCAAGATTGTGGGGCGTGATTGGCCGATCTAGGGTATCAATACCTACATAGTGTCACACCACCTAGCTAGAACTGGTAGGTCATGTAACCCTAAATCGCTCGTTAGCCGTCACGATGCTTTGGGTTCATGCTAACCCTCAACACCTAGATGATGTGGTACCTCCCAGCAAGTAGACACCATCCATGTGTCATTATTGTCCGATTTTGGACATAATTTGACAATGTACCATCACAAGTAAATGAACACGTAAATTTGTTCCCAAAACTACAAAACCCCACTAATTATGTTTTTTGGCATAACCTTTTCCATAGCTTCGCATTCCCAAACCTAGCAACATCAAGCCGAAGCTGCTGGCCAGTTGCTTCTCTCTCCCAAAATTACAACCCTCAAAGAACGTCACTCTTTTCTCTATAGTTATTCAAACCATATGTTCCCATAGTTATTCAAACCATACGTTCCCATAGTTATTCAAACCTGCTTCCACTCCATTCTCTATTTCTTATACATGGCCCCTAACCAAAGCCCGTCATTTCCCAACAAAGGATGTTATGAAGATATATAGGGATTAAAGTCGGCCAACTAATTTTGGTGAAAAGAGAATCAATGAGTTACGACCGATTGAGATTCAGATCTAGAAATGAAGAAGCTAAATTTTGATTAAATAACAAAGTTTACTCTTCCTAATTATTTTCGTGTCATTTGTGGATAAATTTGTTTGAATGAAATTTACACCCAAGAGCCCCATCTGATCCCATTTAGTGAATCATCATCCCATATGCTCCAAGGGGGATATAATAATATAATTAGATGAAGAAGCAATTCGATGCTTACATCATTCCTCACTTCCTGCCTACCTAGTGATCAAGATTTGAGGGATGGGGAACACAAAATATGAAATATCATTGACTTGCTAATAGATTCTAAAGTTAATCTTCATTATTAGGGTAATCAAATATTAAAAAATAAAAGTAATTAACTGTAGAAAAAAATACATGCACCCATAATCTTATCTTCTTATCTATAAAAGGGGCAAAGTACCTCCAAAAAGGGGAAAACGTCACCGTCTCCCTCTCTATTGATAAAAGGGGTAAAAAGAATGGAGGTCCCATATATATATAATGTGTTTCTTTTAGTGCAATGCTGTGAACTCAATCGAACAATTTGTTGGTGTTGTTGATGTCTTTGAATGTTACAAATCAATAATAATAGATTACAATTCAGTACCCTGTATAGTGTGTATATCATTCATTCATCTGACTCATGATCATAGGTGGAATGCAAAGATCGAGATAAGACGAGTGTCCTTTGCTATGTTGGGGAATCTGAATATTTATATGTATTATATATCAAATATTAAAAAACATATAGTGCTTTCTTTTTTGTGAAATTATTGCCCACCAATTCCACATCACACTTCTTCTTTTGTTAAAACACTTCATGATTCATCACCATAAAAGTTGAGAGTTAAACAATTTTAGTTATTCACGTACTGGGAACCCCTCACGCGACATCCGACTAGGCAAAGGTCGACTATATAGATATTATGTATGAAATATATCTTTAGATATTTATATTTTTTTTTATAAATATGGTTTTAGATATTTTAGTGTCACTTTTTATCAAATAAACATAAAATATAATGACACGTTGGGAGACTTACTTTCTGTTTTACAACTTCCAACTGACTTAAGTTCAAATTGGGAACAGCTGCACAAGGCTAGCTCTGAAGATATTTGATAAACCAACACAAGTATATTTTTATGAATTTAAATGTATAAATATGCATTGTGAGTCTGTGAGGTATACTATTACTATAAATTATTGGTAGCACTCAAATCACTATTTTGGGTGTTTGAATATTTTAGATTCAGTCATCAGTTTAGTGGTTACATTTTCAGTACCTTCTTAAGGTGGATATTGGGAATTGAACCACAATTCTCTCTCTAACCTAGATACTAACAATAATATAGAGATCCCGAGACCTATTCTGCTTTTAGTTGAGCCCTTCAACAATTTTTTGATATTTAAAGTCAAGAGATTCATAAACTTTCGTTCAATATGATGCTATGTCTTGATGTTTAAAAAATTTGATTAGAGAAAATATGAAATTGTTTTGGCAGCTCTCTATTCCCGAATGAATTGGACATCAATCTTGAGTTGCTTACTCTGGTCTCTGGGAATAAAAGAAGAATTGGTTGACATGTAGGTAGTAGACAAGTTATCACATTATAAGGACGTCGATGTCTCAGCCAATGAGTCATGTTCATGAAGGAGGGATTGAAGCCAAAGTATCTCTAATGTGATTGTCTTTAGAGCCCGATATTTTGCTTTAGTGGAAGAGAGAATATTTTGTTTTCTACTAGACCCATGGTGAGTCAGCGATCAGAGTATTCAACACCCTAGTTGGCATATGAAAGACACATAAGAGTGTGCATAGCAATATGCGAGAAAGAAATATAAAGCTAGGAAGTAACTAACAAATATCTTAGTGCACACTTTAGTTTTGTCAAAATTATAAGTCTACTTAAAATTACCTTGTTGTGCTTCTAATTATGATTACAAAGCCAAACATTTCATAAAAATGATAGATTATCATATATAAAAACTTATATTATTTTCCCCAAGTCACAACATTTATTGTTAAATGATATATGGGGTAATAGCATCCACAATTAAAATATTGTTCATCCATAAAAATCCAGTGGGGGTATATAGTACTTAGGCTTGACAAATAGGTGGGTCAGGGACGGGTTTGGTGTATCCAATTCCCTCCCATTTCCTTGGCGGGTTTTATCCGTACCCTTCTGCTCATGCTATTTCCTATCCCCTCTTCTTAGAATTACTCTTACAACAAAAGGAAACAAAGTTGGCAAGGGTGGCCCTGCTTTCTTTTCTTTTTTCTTAGCCTTTTGATCTTTTCTTGATGGCTTTTGATGGCCACCGATTTTCTTTGCCTTACACGGATCTTAAAGTACAAGAAACTGAAATAGATAGGGGATTTTTGAAGCTAATTTTCTAAGAGAAAGAAAAATAAAGGATATGGATCCAAAAATAAACCTGGAAACTGGGATAGGAGTTGGCCCTAGTGTTGAACCGAAGCTCTGATACCAATTGATGTGAACCGCTGCAACCATGGGAAGACGACCCTTAAACACCACAAGCTGATGCTCCTAGCAACGAGAAGAACCTATGGAACCAGGGCGGATTAGGACTTTGACCCACTAGCTATAAGGTGAGCTAGAAACTAGAAGTATCAAGTCGAGGGCGCCACGCCAAGAGATGGATGCTCTTGATGATAAGCCAAACCTTTAGAAATGCATCAAGCAATTACTCGAAGGGGTTTAGAACAAAGTTATGAAAAAGGGGTTTATATTTCCTAAAGGGGTGAGTACAAAGGGTGTCCGGTGGCCTTATTATATAGGGAGGGAGCAAGCTCTCCTCCCTATTAGTTACTTTCTAAACTAGGATTAAATTAATCTAAATACTAATTAGGAAATTTAAAATGCCTTAATAATCCATCCTAAAAAGGAAAACTAGAAATGAAAGATAATAGTGTTTTGAAATGCAAGAAAAAAGACTAAATAGGCAAAAACCCTAATCCGGGCAGCATCCGTGGCAGTCGGGCATGTCTTGGACTGGCTGGGCAAGGATTCTGACTCGGATTAGGCCTCCTCTTCGTGTCCTAGTCCTAGAAGGACTTAGGCCCGGGGTCTTATGGATGTGGTAGCAAATATTCCTAGCCCGGATGGGAGTCCTTGGCTCGGTAGGATTGCATGTATGGACCCGGATCGTGTATGAGCACTTCCCTACGTGGTTCCTCCTTCATTTCTCCTCCAAATGCAACGCCGTTTGTTGGAGCGTGATCCTGAGGCTTCAAGTTATAGAGGACAACTAGAATTTCCCAAAAGGCCAGAGCCATTTGGTGGCTCGGCTCAAAGCGCTCTCTGTGGTGCCTAGCGCCGGGCCCAGCGCCCAGGGCTGGTTCATGAATCGATCTTCTTCATTTCTGGCCAGGCCTTTTGCATTCTGCTTCGGCCAAGTCTTCATGAATGTCCTCAGAGGGTCTTCAAGGGTTGAGGCTGGTCCAGGGTCATGGAAATTGGCCTAGGGCCTAGTGCTTGCATTTGGCCCGATCCGGGGCTCGTACCGGGGCCTGTCTTCGGGTTCCATCCTCTGCTGGCCAGGTATTCTTGTGTCGTTTGTTCCCTGTACTCCAGGAATACTTCCAGAGGATCCCAGGGGTGGTCAGTTCCTCTGGGGCTCGTGGGGATCGGTCCAGGGCCTATTAGGGCCCCTAGGCTCGGCCCTCGGTCTGGTTTGGGGCTCAGATCGGGTGCCTTGACCGACATCCATGCTAGGGGTGGCCTGACTGACATCCTAGCTTGCTTGGCTGCTGGTGGGGTGATGTGAACCGCTGCAACCGTGGGCAGACGACCCTTAAACACCACAAGCTGATGATCTAGCAACAGGAAGAAACCGTCGGAACCGGGGATGGAAGACGACTTTGACCCACTAGCTATAAACGAGCTAGGAACCAGAAGTATCAAGTCGAGGGCGCCACTTCAAGAGGAGGATACTCTTGATGATAAGCCGATCCTTCAGTATCGCAACATGTAGATAAAATAAGGGGTTTCAAGAACAAAGTTCTATAAAAAGGGGGTTTATTTCAAAAGGGTTCTTTTTTTACAAAGGGTGGTCGGCGGCTTATATAGGTGAGGGAACAAGCTCTCCTCCCTAAAGACTACTTCCTAAATAAGAATAAATAAAGAGTCCTATTCCTAAAAAGAATCCTAAAACCCCTAAATAATCCGACTAAAAAGGAAAAAAAATTAAATAGTCTTAAAAACCGATACAACTCAAATAGGACTAAAACACTCAAAAACCCTAATCCGACAACTTAGGGTTTCCTAGTCCGGGTGGGACTAGGACTCGTCGGGTCCGCCGGTCTCGGGTTGGGCCTTTGCTTCGGCTCCAGGCTTCTTCTCAAACGGTGGTCCTTCGTCGGGCCTTGGGGCCTGATGCTCCGGGCTTATCTAGGGGCTAGGGACTTTCCAAAAGGCTCGCCACATGGTGGCTGGCCTCATAAAGTATTCTCGATCGGCCCGGCTCTCGGTTTAGGGCTCGGGCTGGGCCTTTCTGGGGTCTTCTCCATTTATGCTTGGGGCTTCCTCTCCTAGGTTTGGGTATCTCCTTAGGTAGCTCCATATGTGGCTCTCATGGGCTAGGGTCGGGCCAGGAGCGGTGCCTTGGAACCAGGGGCTCCTATTCTTCTCAGGACTCGGCTCCGGGTCAGTCTTGGGTAACCATCCCTTTTTGGCAAGGTACTGTTGAGCTCTCCTGTTCCTGTACTCCAGGAATGCTTCCAGAGGGTCTCTGGAGTGTGCCTCGTCTTCATGGCCATTAAAGATTAGGCCAGGATCTGGCTGAGGCTCGTCCTCAGCCCTAGTTTTTCTACACTCGGCCAGCAGCATGGCCTGGAGTGGCATTTCTTCCTTCTGAGTTTTCCTACCTGCAGGGGGAGGCCTTAGTCTATATTTCATTTCATACCTTGGTTTGAGAGCTTGTAGGTGGCCTGCTCTTGGTCCTACACGTTTCTTGTAGGGCCCTAGGGTTCTGCCTCGGACAGGTGACCCTGGCGAGGTGTAGGAGTACTTACGGGTACTAGGGTAGCCGGGCTGGGTCATATCATCCCCCTCTTCTTGCCTTGGATTTTCCCCAAATCCATCTCGGGTTCTCTCCTAGTGCTCATCACTCTCTTCCAAACTTCAACAATTTTATTGGCCACGGCCTGGGAAGACTCAGCATCAGCTTCAGACCGGGGAGTGTCACTTGAGTCAGTGATGGACCAAGGCTCGGGTCCTTCAGCGCTTTCTTCTTCGGTCTCCATAGCTCCTTCTCCTGAAAAACTATCAACAATAATGTTAAGGCTTGAGGAGGTAGCCGGTGAGAGTTCCTCACTCATTTCCACATCCGGATCTTCCTCGCTCGGGGCAGCCCACAAAATTCGTCGGGAGGTGATCTCCCATTGAATCTTGGGTGCACAGGGGACCGTCGGTGAAGCGTCGGGTCGGGGCACGGGGGTGCCGGAGGTGCCGGGAGTAGGCCAAGGCACATCGGGCAGGGCGGCGGCTTCGGCCAGTTGGTGGCGTTGGGCATCGTTGCGTCGGGGCAGTCGGGGTCGGGTAGGACCGGGACGGAGCGTCGGGCAAGGATGCGCCGGACTCGTCGGACGGTGATCCGTTGGGGGCCACGTCGGGTGGTGATGCGCCGGGGGGCGTCGGGCAGCGATGGGTCGGGGCCGGGTGCTGGGGCGCTACGACTGGTCGGGGTTGGCCAGTCGGCGTCGGGGCTGATTGTTGGGGCGCCGGGGCTGGTCGGGCAGCACCGGGGCTGGGTGCTGGGACCTGGTCGGGCAGCGCTAGTTGGGGTCGGGGCAGAGCGCTGAGGCGCCGGGGCCTGGTCGGGCAGCACCGGGGCTGGGTGCTGGGGCGCCAAGGCTGGTTGGGCAGTGCCAGTCGGGGTCGGGGCCGAGCGCTAGGGCGCCGGGGCTGGTCAGGCTTGGTCGGGCAGCGCCGGGTGCTAGGGTTTTAGAGATTAACCCTGCAAACTTCTCAAGTCCTTCTGGCTTAACTTGTTCTCCTTCATCTGATTCTTCTTCTTCTTCTTTCTTCTTCTCATCTTCTTCATCATCTGTCTTGATTCCTTTTTCTCTTATCACCATTGTTCGTTGATTAGGGCAGTCCCTTGAGATATGTCCCCTATCTTGACATTTAAAGCATACAATTCCACTGGGACGTGGGTTAGAGTTTTGAACCTTAGAAGTAGGTGAGGCAGGTGTTACTGGTGTTGCCGAATCCCTAGGGTTAGGGTTTGGCCTTGAGCTGGAGCCTCGGGGCTGTTCGGGCTTCCGTGGGGCTTGGCTTGCACTCGAGCCTCCTCTCCACGGGGTATTGGATGGTCTTCTCATGTAGCCCTTCTTCAACTCTCTCTCCACGCGGTTAGCTAGGGCTTTGAGATCCTCGTAGTCTACATAGTTAAGTATATTGACTTGATGCATGATCTCGGGGTGTAGTCTACCCACAAACCTGGCGATCCTTGCTTCGGGTTGTTCTCTAAGGTCGAGCCTGGCTACCAACATCTCTATCTCCTAGGTATATTGATCCACGGACATAGTGCCTTGTTTTAGGTTTCGGAGGAGGTGTGTAGGTCTCGGATATAGGTTCCATGAACAACCTTCTTCCTCATCCTCTTGAGATCTCTCCACGACTCGATGGGTCTTCCTCATCTCTTTGAACCTGGCTCTTGAATTGGCTTCACCATAGAGCAACATAGTCAGTAAATTCAAGAGTGGCGAGGATTACCTTCTTTCTTTCCGAATAGTGATGGCATTCGAGGAAATCCTCCATACTTCTCTCCTAGTCCAAGTACTCGTCGGCATTATACTTGCCGGCAAAGTTGGGCACGGTGAGCTTGAGGTTGCTCACATCATCATCAATCTCCTGAGCTAGCCTTCGGGCTCTTCGGTTTAGGCCTTCAGGGCTGTCCTCTCGGCGCTCGTCTCGTTTTCTTCCGGCTTGAAGCCTTGCTAGGTTTCTTGGACGGTAGCTAGGGTAGCTCCAAGAGTCTGGAGGTGGCCTTCCATGTTGGCCAGTCTTTCGTCTGCCATTGTTAGTACTAGCAAACGGAAGCAAATTTTCTATCCCCTCTTCTTAGAAATAAACTTACAACGAAAGGAAAATAACTTGGCAAGGGTGGCCTTGCTTTCTTTTCTTTTTCTTAACCTCGATTAGGGTTTTGTTTTGTGGTATGATGGCCACCAATTTTCTCTTGCATTACAACTCGAAACTGAATACAAGAATTGAAAATAGAAGGGGATTTTCGATGCTATTTTTCTAAAAAGCAGTAAAGGATATGAATCCAAGATAAACCTGGAGACTGGGATAGAGTGGTCCTTGTGCTTGAACCGTGCTCTGATACCAACTGATGTGAACCGCTGCAACCATGGGTAGACGACCCTTAAACACCACAAGCTGATGATCTAGCAACAGGAAGAAACTGTCGGAACCGGGGATGGAAGAGGACTTTGACCCACTAGTTATAAACGAGCTAGGAACTAGAAGTATCAAGTCGAGGGCGCCACTTCAAGAGGAGGATACTCTTGATGATAAGCCGATCCTTCAGTATCGCAACATGCAGATACAATAAGGGGTTTCAAGAACAAAGTTCTATGAAAAGGGGGTTTATTTCAAAAGGGTTCTTTTTTTACAAAGGGTGGTCGGCGGCCTCCTTATATAGGTGAGGGAACAAGCTCTCCTCCCTAAAGACTACTTCCTAAATAAGAATAAAATAAAGAGTCCTATTCCTAAAAAGAATCCTAAAACCCCTAAATAATCCGACTAAAAAGGAAAAAGAGTCCTCTCCTAGCTTCGGGCATCTCCTTAGGTGGCTCCATATGTGGCTCTCATGGGCTAGGGTCGGGCCAGGAGCGGTGCCTTAGAACCAGGGGCTCCTATTCTTCTCAGGACTCGGCTCCGGGTCAGTCTTGGGTGGCCATCCCTTCTTGGCCAGGTACTCTTGAGCTCTCCTGTTCCTGTACTCCAGGAATGCTTCCAGAGGGTCTCTGGAGTGTGCCTCGTCTTCAGGGCCCTTGGAGATTAGGCCAGGATCTGGCTGAGGCTCGTCCTCAGCCCTAGGGTTTCTACACTCGGCCAGCAGCATGGCCTGGAGTGGCATTTCTTCCTTCAGAGTCTTCTTACCTGCAGGGGGAGGCCTTAGTCTATATTTCATCTCATACCTTGGTTTGAGAGCTTGTAGGTGGCCTGCTCTTGGTCCTACACGTTTCTTATAGGGCCCTAGTGTTCTGCCTCGGACAAGTGACCCTTGTGGGGTGTAGGAGTACCTGCGGGCATGGTAGTCGAAATCGCGATTTTACTCATGAAATCGTGCAATTTTACGACTCTACCGATGGACAACGATCAGGATTCCAGGCAAAATCGACCTTCGTGAAATCAGGTAAAATCACTGGTAAAATCACTGGTAAAATCGCAAAAATCGTAGAATCGGTCGAGTTTGCGGTTTAACCATTCTGCCCAAACTTTTCGGTCACTACATTTGGGTCTGGGTTAACCGAGGGGGAAACCGGTTTTTAACCAACTTTTTCGGTCACTAGATTAAACGCGACATTTTTTAATTAAACCAATTCTCCATTTCTATTTTCTCCATTTCTAGGCTTCACCAAAATACAGAGAGAAACACATCAGTCGAACATAAACCCTAAAAATCGATTTCCTCTTTGCTGCTGCAGTCGAAGGAATCTTTGCTTTGCTGCTGCAGTCGAAGGAAGGAGCCTTACCGTCTGAGTTCGTCACCGAACACAGCAGTCGAAGGAAGCAGTCGAAGAGCAGGAGTCGAAGGAAGCACAACAGTCAAAGGAAGCAGCAAGGAACCTGACCTTTGTTCTTTACCAAACACAACAGTCGAAGGAAGCTCACCTGAGTTCTCCACCAAACACAGCAGTCGAAGAAAGAAGGTATTTGATTTCTCTGCCCTTTATGTTGTAACTTCACCAAACCTGAGTTCTTCATCAAATTGCTGCATTGCTGAATTCAGTTTATGTTGTAACAGAAGCCTCAATTACCTAACATACTAAGATAATAGAAGGAGGAAATGGTGACAGAAATTCAGTTTATTTTTGTTAAAATTGTTGGTTTCTGCACTATCTTATTAATTTTTACCTTATTAAAGTATTGCGTAGAATCTTACGATTTTGCGATTCGATTCTACGATTACGATTTCACCTCACTTTTGATTCCACGTGGAATCTCGATTTCGACTACATTGCCTGCGGGTACTAGGGCAGCCGGGCTAGGTCATATCATGGGGGCCTGAGCCTATATTTGGTCATGTACCTAGGCCTCATGACATGTTGGAGAGCTTTCCTTGGCCTCACACGCTTCTTGTATGGCCCTAGGGTTCTTCCCTTGACTGGAGACCCTGGTGGGGTGTATGAGTACCTGTTGGCATTGGGGCAGCTATGAAGGATCACATCAGAGCTTCTTCAATGGAGGAATGAGAGAGAATGTGGGTGTGGGTTTTGTGGAAGAAGGGATGTATGGAGGATTTAAAGGGACGATAATGAAGGATTTGGGTTAGGGAAGTTGTATGGAGGAGTGGAGGAGATTCGTTCTTCTTTACGTTTTTTTAGAATTCCTGAATTCATTATTCAATTATTGGTTCATATGTTTGGGTTTGGGAGAGAAGAAGAAAAGAAGAAGAAGAAAAATCGAGAAGGAGAGGGAAGAAAATTCATCCAAAATTCGAAAATAGGGGGGTTTCTGCAAGCAGGCGGCGTGCACGCTATTTCCACGCCGACCTGTTGGGAGGAATTCCTAGCCCCTCAAAACATTAAAAATTATTTTGACTCGCAAATTCTTTTGATCCTTACTTCTTTCTTCTACCAAAATTAACAAAATAAAGACTCGAACAGGCATCAATCATCAGAACATAAAATAATGACATCGGAAACCAACACAAAACTCGAGCAAAAATCCTCAAATCAGAAAAATTAAAAATTGAAAATTGTCTTTATGTACAAAAAATCGGGGTGCCTCCCCATGAGAGCTAAATTTCTCGTCGCTAGCTCGACGATACCTGGATTTTCGTTCACGCTACATGATTAGAGGGCTTCTAGTGATGAAATCTCAAGTTTTTCTTCATCTACTTTCCTTTGCCTTCCGGTAATGTTTTCTTCTTTTGTATGCCTTTTTTTCTGGTTGGTTACCCAAATGGTCAACGAACTTTGGCCAATCAACCCGGCAGTCACTGAACTTAGGAAAATTACCTAGTAATCCGGTAATGGCCTAAAGTACGGTGACTGCTAGGTAATTTTTCCGAGTTTAGTGACTCTCGGGTTATTTGGCCAATGTTCGGTGACCATTTGGGTAACCAACCCCCTTTTTTCTTGACTTCCGACTTCTCAGACAACAATTTCTTCACTTCATTAGCTCATTTTTCCTTCAATGAGTTTCCTGGGATTTGTGCTTTTCCCTCAATCGTGCCAACCTCCTGTACCAACAAAGAACTTTGCGGGAGTGAGGTGAACTTATTAAGATAATCGAACAAAGCATCAAAATCAAAAGATGATTTCTTCTTAGGAGATGAAGGAGGAGAAATGACCAAGCAGAGTAGCCATTTCAAACACGATCTCTTTCTTCCCTAACCTGAATGTCATTCTCCCACTAAGCACATCTATGATGACTCAAGTAGTGGCGATGAATGATTTCCCGAGTATAAGGGGAGTAATGAGGCATAATGAGCAAGAGCCTCTTCTGGAGACAGAGAAGAAACATCACCTTGCGCCAACTGATTCACTGTCATCATTGCACATCATTTAAACCGGTGCCAGAGAAATTGGAAAGTTGTACATCTCGGAACCCATGGTGCGGGCAAGCTCTCAGGAGCTCTTGGAATATGTACCAGCATTGGTACAATGATTCATCATCCACTTGTATGAATGACGCAATCCTCAACGATCCTCTAAATTCTTGGAGGGTGGGAAGAATTCCTCCAAGAATGCTTGTGCTTGCTGCCCTTTATGTTGTAACTTCACCAAACCTGAGTTCTTCATCAAATTGCTGCATTGCTGAATTCAGTTTATGTTGTAACAGAAGCCTCAATTACCTAACATACTAAGATAATAGAAGGGGGAAATGGTGACAGAAATTCAGTTTATTTTTGTTAAAATTGTTGGTTTCTGCACTATCTTATTAATTTTTACCTTATTAAAGTATTGCGTAGAATCTTACGATTTTGCGATTCGATTCTACGATTACGATTTCACCTCACTTTTCGATTCCACGTGGAATCTCGATTTCGACTACATTGCCTGCGGGTACTAGGGCAGCCGGGCTAGGTCATATCATGGGGGCCTGAGCCTGTATTTGGTCATGTACCTAGGCCTCATGACATGTTGGAGAGCTTTCCTTGGCCTCACACGCTTCTTGTATGGCCCTAGGGTTCTTCCCTTGACTGGAGACCCTGGTGGGGTGTATGAGTACCTGTTGGCATTGGGGCAGCTATGAAGGATCACATCAGAGCTTCTTCAATGGAGGAATGAGAGAGAATGTGGGTGTGGGTTTTGTGGAAGAAGGGATGTATGGAGGATTTAAAGGGACGATAATGAAGGATTTGGGTTAGGGAAGTTGTATGGAGGAGTGGAGGAGATTCGTTCTTCTTTACGTTTTTTTAGAATTCCTGAATTCATTATTCAATTATTGGTTCATATGTTTAGGGTTTGGGAGAGAAGAGGAAAAGAAGAAGAAGAAAAATCGGAGAAGGAGAGGGAAGAAAATTCATCCAAAATTCGAAAATAGGGGGGTTTCTGCAAGCAGGCGGCGTGCACGCTATTTCCACGCCGACCTGTTGGGAGGAATTCCTAGCCCCTCAAAACATTAAAAATTATTTTGACTCGCAAATTCTTTTGATCCTTACTTCTTTCTTATACCAAAATTAACAAAATAAAGACTCGAACAGGCATCAATCATCAGAACATAAAATAATGACATCGGAAACCAACACAAAACTCGAGCAAAAATCCTCAAATCAGAAAAATTAAAAATTGAAAATTGTCTTTATGTACAAAAATATTGGGGTGCCTCCCCATGAGCGCTAAATTTCTCGTCGCTAGCTCGACGATACCTGGATTTTCGTTCACGCTACATGATTAGAGGGCTTCTAGTGATGAAATCTCAAGTTTTTCTTCATCTACTTTCCTTTGCCTTCCGGTAATGTTTTCTTCTTTTGTATGCCTTTTTTTCTGGGTTGGTTACCCAAATGGTCAACGAACGTTGGCCAATCAACCCGGCATCACTGAACTTAGGAAAATTACCTAGTAATCCGGTAATGGCCTAAAGTACGGTGACTGCTAGGTAATTTTTCCGAGTTTAGTGACTCTCGGGTTATTTGGCCAATGTTCGGTGACCATTTGGGTAACCAACCCCCTTTTTCCTTGACTTCCGACTTCTCGGACAACAATTTCTTCACTTCATTAGCTCATTTTTCCTTCAATGAGTTTCCTGGGATTTGTGCTTTTCCCTCAATCGTGCCAACCTCCTGTACCAACAAAGAACTTTGCGGGAGTGAGGTGAACTTATTAAGATAATCGAACAAAGCATCAAAATCAAAAGATGATTTCTTCTTAGGAGATGAAGGAGGAGAAATGACCAAGCGGAGTAGCCATTTCAAACACGATCTCTTTCTTCCCTAACCTGAATGTCATTCTCCCGCTAAGCACATCTATGATGACTCAAGTAGTGGCGATGAATGATTTCCCGAGTATAAGGGGAGTAATGAGGCATAATGAGCAAGAGCCTCTTCTGGAGACAGAGAAGAAACATCACCTTGTGCCAACTGAGTCACTGTCATCATTGCACATCATTTAAACCGGTGCCAGAGAAATTGGAAAGTTGTACATCTCGGAACCTATGGTGTGGGCAAGCTCTCAGGAGCTCTTGGAATATGTACCAGCATTGGTACAATGATTCATCATCCACTTGTATGAATGACGCAATCCTCAATGATCCTCTAAAGTCTTGGAGGGTGGGAAGAATTCCTCCAAGAATGCTTGTGCTTGCCGCCTCCAATAGGTGAAAGTTCCACCAGGTTGACTATTAAGCCACCCCTTTGCTACTCCCATAAGTGAGAAGGGGAACAACATGAGGCGAATAGCATTTGCTGAAACTCTCTGCTGCTTGTAGGTATTGCAGAGCTCAATGAAGTTCTCAATGTGCGTGGTTGGGCACTCTTCCGGACTCCCATGGTATGGTCTATTGGAGACCATGTTTATCAGATGCAGCTTCAGCTTGAAGTCTGCTGCTGCAATCTGGGGTAGAACAATATTTCGTTCGGCTTCTCCCACCACATGCTTGGTGAAATCCGCCAACGATCTCCTTGCATCTGCCATATCTCTGTGGAAAGGATTCTTAAAGTCTTTGGGATGCTGCATAAACAACAAAAAGAAAGAGTTACAAGTATGCAATCCTTATTACAGATACACGAACAAAATCAAACAAAAACAACAAAAAATAAAGGGTGGAACACAGAAACTCAAAACGTTTCACACCAAACAAAGAAGTCTCGACTAGCTAAACTGTTGTTATCCCTTCTTGTTGAGGTGTGACCTTCCCTTGAACTTTTAGATAAGTTATTATTGGCTTGTCCGGACTACCTATATCCCTCAGCAGAATTGATTCTGAGGGTATCCCAAAGAGATGAACTGGAGGTCTTCATGACGATTTCTCTGTTCATGGGGATTGTTTTTCACTCTGCCTCACAAATCTCAAGAAGGTCCTGATGCGCTATGAGGAAACAAACCTTGCCTTATATTTGGAGAAGTTGCGCTTCATGGTTAGAGATGAGATTAATCTTGGGCACAAGATCTCAAAGAGCGAAATTGAAAGTTGACAGAACCAAGCTGGAAAGCATCTCTAAAATCCCGCCTCCAACTTCAGTTAAAGGAGTTAGAGGCTTTTTGGGTCATGCAACTTTCTATAAAAGATTCATTAATGACTTCTTGAAGATTACGCTGCCTATGACCAAGTTGCTGGAGAAGGATGTTGAATTCAAATTCAATGAAGTTTGCCTGAAAGCTTTCGATTGCCTGAAGATAAAGCTGACATTTGCTCCCATCTTAATCAGTTTAAATTGGGGATTACCATTCGAGCTCTTGCGTGACGCAAGTGACCCTTAGCGACGCTCAGAGGAACTATATGACCACATAAAAGGAGTTGCTTTCCATTGTCTATGCTTTGGATACATTAAGACAGTATCTCTTCTTTCTTATACTACAATTTTCACTGACCATGCAACTTTGCGATTTCTTATGGCGAAGAAGGATGCTAAGCCAAAACTAATCTGATGGATTCTACTACTCCAAGAGTTTGATATCACCATACAAGGCAGGAAGGGAGCAAATAATGTTACAGTGGATCATCTTTCCCACCTTAAAGGATCAGACTTGGGTGAATCAATCTGTTCAGAGATTAGAGACTCATTCCCTAAATAGTAGTTGACTGGCACAATCAATGCCATCGAAACAAAGGGGGGATCCTTGGTATGCTTATATGGAAAACTACATCTGTCTTGGTGATGACACTCGATTTGACGTGATTTTCAGTCTCATTTAAGCGACATTTCCTTGCTTGAAACATGGTTTTAGGGGTAAAATAGTGAATATTCACTCAACTGCCCTATTTCCTACCGATTTGGTTACTTTGGCCCTTTTTGGGTCTATTTGATGGTTTTCTAGCATTTTTGTAAGAGCGCAGGTTTTTGCCATCATTTACGTAGCCACAGACGTGTTCACGACCTCAAGGAGTGAACCAAAATCGAACCAGAAATCAAACTGGAGTCAGAACCAAAGATCCAACTGCCCAGTACAATGTTTTCACCAAAAATACTATAAAGTTTTTGGCGAAAATGCCTTCAGAAACCCACAGTTGATCGTGAAGAAATTTTCGGCGAAAAGTGAAAGTCTTCGCCGAAAACTATTGAAGAAATAGACACAGGAGGATTCAACTGAAGTTTTTGGCAAAAACTTCTTTAGTTTTCACCGAAAACTCTTTCCTTTTTCGCGACTGGGTTGGAAAACCCTAATATTCCTTATTTAAACAGAAGCAGCGGCTACAAGGGAGGGAATCATTCATTCATTCCAACAACTATTCACAAATCAGACTTTTGAGAGTCAACCGACTCTAGGGTCGATAGATAGAGTTTAGAGAATTTGAAGATCCGTGGAGAGATCGTGACGCCATCCTTCCACCTCGGAGAGCTCAAAGCTTAAAGTTGAAGATCCAAGAGATCGAAGCTTCGTCGGAGTCGTCAGAATTAGGTTTTTCAGTTCTTATCTGTTCTTCCTCTGTATGATGATTTCCTTTGTTGCCTTTGATTCTTCTGTTATCGTTATGAGTAACTGAACTTGTAGAGCTTAGATTACATGAACCCTAAGTGACCCAGGGCTTTAAAGCGGTCACGAATTAGAGGTAATTAGATTCGAAGTTCAATCAGTTTCTCTTTGCATGGTTGTTTTGTTCTTCATTGTTTATGTTTCTCTTCTGGTTGGTCGCCTAAATTAGGTTTATGCAAGCAAGGGTTTGTCGCCAGACAGCTTCCCTGCTTTGGTGCATAAACTTGTCTTCCTTGATCACCTAGTTTAGATTCTTGTTAAGCTGAGGATAGAAGCAAACGCTCACCTCTCTTTAAAACATCAATTCAACCAATTAACCTATCCATTGGAGTGTGCCTTTGGTAGGAACCAGTTAGGGTTAATCCATTGCAAGAGTAACTCATAAATCGTTAGTAATTCCACTAGTTAGTTTAGTCGTGGAGAGAGGCGACCGTACCCGGGTGACTAATTAATCTTGGTAGCTAACGTTCGCCAGTCTTAAACCTAAGGGTCAGGAGTTATGGTGGTGTATAGAAACTGATTGAATTAGAATTGAAAACCGCTGGTCTTGTAATTGCAGTTGCCTTGGTGATCTAAGGGGGATTCGAAATCTAAGCTCGTCTATCTTTTCATTAGTCAACCTTTTAATCTTTCTGTCTTTTATTTTCCTGCTTTATTAGATTAGAAGTCGTGGAACTCACACCACGCACAACTTGTTTATACCTGAGTAATTTGCCAACATATTTGAGTAGACAAGAAGAAGAGACCTCGAGTAGAATACGATCTAGTCTACCTTGGTAGATTAGTTATTTGATACGTCCTACAACGTTCATCAAATTGGCGCCGTTGCCGGGGACTCTTCTAATTGTTTGAAAGAAGAGTTGGCATTTTATTCTTCTACCTTTCCGCTCTACCATTTATTTTTCCTCCATATTTTCATGATTTACCTGGGTAGTGCTTCTTAATTTTGATTATGCAGGATTACAGGTGGGATGACCAGTACCAAGAGTGGTACGTCAATGAAGCACCGTATATTGAGGATTACCGAGAGATGCTACATCAACAACAACAACAAACGGCGAGATTTGACTCCCTCTTTGATAATATCTCTTCAATGCTACAAGGTTACCAAGAGATACACCAACAAGAGCATCAAAGTGGCGCTAGAGATAACCAAGAGATCCTTCTACACACTACATGAAAAAAGGCTTTTAGTCACGGTTTTTTTGGCCTTTAGTCACGGTTTTTACCGTGACAAAAAAATTAGTCATGGTTTTCAAAACCGTGACTAAAATGATCATTTTTTGTCACGGTTTCTATTGAAACCGTGACTAAATTTTCTGTCACGGTTTGCTAGGAAACCGTGACTAAAATCAGTCACGGTTTCAATAGAAACCGTGATAATATTTAGTCACGGTTTCAATAGAAACCGTGACTGCTTTTAGTCACGGTTTCAATTGAAACCGTGATAAAAAATGGTCAATTTAGTCACGGTTTTGGCCAAACCGTGACTGGTTGGTCACGGTTTTGGTTAAACCGTGACTAATTTAGTCATGGTTTTGGTAAAACCGTGACTAATTTAGTCACGGTTCCTTTAAAACCGTGACTAAATTAGTCATGGTTTAACCAAAAACCGTGACAAATTAGTCACGGTTTATTAAAAACCTTGACTAATTAGTCACGATTTATTAAAAACCTTGACTAATTAGTCACGGTTTTTAAAACCGTGACTAATTTAGTCACGGTTTCAAAAACCGTGACTAAAAAACCGTGACTAATCCCTATTTTTGTTGTAGTGACAAGCTAATGAACATCAACAATGCTCGTCGAGAACCCAATCCTCCTTGGATAATATCTCTGCAATACTACAAGCTCATCTCACGACGGACATCAAGCTCGAGCAACCAAATCAATTAATGGAAGAACACGCTCAGGAGATGTTCGAAGAAGAAGATGAGCCCGTCCATGACTATTATGAGCTAGAGGAATCCGATGAAGAATTGTTGGCGGTGGTGGCTGATGAAGGTGTTAAACTCGTCTATCTTGAAAGCATGGAATTCACTTATGTTGAAGTTGAAGCTGAAGAGGAGCACGAAGAAATCGAGGAGATATCCTCAATTGAGCTTCCGCCGAGTCAACCTGTAGATCAAGCCAGAGACGAGCACGTGGAAAGCAACAAGGTCACGGATTTGGAAGTATACATACTTAATCCTGAGAGACATCTGGATGATCATCAGGTAGAGAAGATGGAGCTCATTGACCATGCCACGCCGTACTAACTCTTTCCTCCTCTAGTAGGAGAATTCGAGAAGAACTGGTCATCTAAGCAGAACCATGATCTATTGGAGCACTACCGGCTGCATCACCCGTCTGGAGTGCTACATGGCACTCAACCGCTGGCCTTGAAGAAGACGATTGACTTCAAGGAAATCCTAAGTTGGGGTCCCTAACAGGTACCGTCCGACTCAAGGACGTTAAAAGAGAGCGCTTCGTGGGAGGCAACCCAAGGCTGGAATTCGTTTTTGAATTATTGAGTCAGTCTTTTCGTCATTCGAGTCGGTTTTGGGGAGCCAAAGTGTCAGTTTTAATTTTTGTTACTTTTAATTATTGCATCAGGTTTTTAAAAAAAAATCAGTTAAAAAAAAGTATTTTTCGACGAAAAATAAAAAAATATCCGAAAACTTTGTGTTTTCGGTTACAGTGAGCCATCTCCATTATTTTTGTGCGTTTTCGAAGAAGTTTTCGGCGAAAACTTGTGTCTGTTTTTAAAATAAGTTTTCTTTTTTGGTCCGATTCCAACGCATACTTGATCATCCAAATCGGAGCTCTGTAGCTCCGGTTATCCCCGAAACAAGCTTTTCACATTTTTGGCCAACTTCGTCGCTTTCCGTCTATTTTCTTTAGTCATGTCTTAAAGGTTAGTTGTTGAGTTTTCAATTACGAATCTTTTGACATTCTGATTGTTGAATTTTGACGAGTTTAAATTTGGTCTACCTCATTTTGCACGCCTGCTGTTTCGGTGTGATATTTTCTGAACTAGTTGAACTTTGACGATCTAGATTGCTCTAGGATTGTCGTGCCGTGAATTTGAAAAAAAAGAGTCAGAGTCAAAATTTCAAAATTCCCCTAAACCTTCTTCGTTTCGACTTTTATTCCGTGTGGATCCGGGACACTTGTCCCGATATCCTTTTGATCTTTTTGTTGTTTTTGTTTTGTAGGAACTTGTGTAGCTACTCTGCTCCGATCCGTGCTATCCGTGTTCATCCCCTACACCAACCATGTCATCACAAGTTCTTTGTATCTCTCTACTCTAGTTTAGTCCTGTGAGGACACAGAACGTTCTAAGTGTGGGGTAGGATTCTAGGATTCTAAAATATGCGTGATCTTGCTTGATTTTCTGTGATTCTATGGTTCAGTTTTGAAATTTCTCTAGCATAGAATTGCTCAGTTCTTGACTTTTGATATTAAATTGACTACAATTGACTACAATTTTGAACAATGCCGTTTAGACTGTTCCACTTGAAACCTGTAACCAACGTGTCGGCACTGATATCAAATAAGTCTAGGTCAGAACAGATCATAAATCACTTCGGTTGTTGAAACTTGAATTATTTGAATTAATTGACTTGTTAATAACAAAGCTCGATAACACTGTTCTAAGATGATAAATGCTAGCTTCTCCCATGTTTTCACTCCATATTTGTTCACCTGTGATTGTGGCTTGAGATTATATGGAAATCCAATTCGAAATCTTTTGTAAAAAGTTATAACTAGCTAGGATTAAGTGGCTAAATGGGTAAATCAAGTGAATTAAATTGTGCAAATCAATGCTAAGTTCTTAAAGTGCTGAAAATCAAAGCTAGGCAAGCCCGACACCTAAGTGAAGTGTTCAGGTTGAGCACTAGCATAGGCACAAATTTGTGAGCTAGGAAGGTCTAACACCTAAGTGAAGTGTTTGGTATCGAGCACTAGTATGCAGTAAATAAATTAAAGGAAGTTGAAACTTGAAATAAATTGTTACTTAAATCGGTCCTAGCTAGAACATGTAACGTACAGATCTAGAGGCGGATGAAGTCGATTTGATAGCCACATCACTTTTCCTACCTCCACATCCACATCATGGCTAGAGCTTAAAGTCTTTTTTATTAGAATTGGTGTTATCGTAGTCGGATAATTAAGATTAATTGTTTTGCCAAGAAATGTGCTTTGTTAAAACTACTACTTGAAGTGTGCAGAAATTAGTGAGATCAAAACTTGTTTGGTTGATGTTCTTACATGTGTAGGTTAAGTTTCTACGTGGAACAGTCTAAACCAAATCGTTAGAATTGAATCTCAGTTTAATCTCATGTCATTTGTGAATTTGAGTGTGTTCTAGTTCAGTTTGCTTGAGGACAAGCAAAAGCTTAAGTGTGGGGTATTTTGATGACACTCGATTTGACGTGATTTTCAGCCTCATTTAAGCGACATTTCCTTGCATGAAATGTGGTTTTAGGGGTAAAATAGCAAATATTCACTCAACTGCCCTATTTCCTATCGATTTGGTTACTTTGGCACTTTGTGGGTCTATTTGATGGTTTTCTAGCGTTTTAGTAAGAGCACAGGTTTTTTCCATCATTTACGTAGCCACGGACATGTTTAAGACCTCAAGGAGTGAATCGGAATCGAACCAGAAATCAAACCGGAGTCAGAACCGAAGATCCAACTGCCCAGTACAATGTTTTCGCCGAAAATACTATAAAGTTTTTCGACGAAAATGCCTTCAGAAACCCACAGTTGATCGTGAAGAAGTTTTCGGCGAAAAGTGAAAGTCTTCGCCGAAAACTATTGAAGAAATAGACACAGGAGGATTCAACTAAAGTTTTCGGCGAAAACTTCTTAAGTTTTCTCCGAAAACTCTTTCCTTTTTCGCGGCTGGGTTGGAAAACCCTAATATTCCCTATTTAAACAAAAGTAGCGGCTACAAGGGAGGGAATCATTCATTCATTCCAACAACTATTCACAAATCAGATTTTTCAGAGTCAGCCGACTCTAGGGTTGATAGATAGAGTTTAGAGAGTTCGAAGATCCGTAGAGAGATCGTGATGCCACCTCGGAGAGCTCGAAGCTTAAAGTTCAAGATCTAGGAGATCGAAGCTTTGCCGAAGTAGTCAGAATTAGGTTTTTCAGTTCTTATCTATTCTTCCTCTGTATGATGATTTCCTTTGTTGCCTTTGATTCTTCTGTTATCGTGATGAGTAGCTGAACTTGTAGAGCTTAGATTAGATGAACCCTAAGTGACCAAGGGCTTTCACGGATTGGCTGTAGGGCTGCATACGAGCCGAGCTGCTCGCGAGCCGCTCGGGCTCGGATTTATTTCAAAAAAGCTCAATCGTGAGATCGGCTCGTCGTAAGTGAGCTAGCTCGTGAACAGGCTCGTTAGCTAAATGAGACTAGCTCCAGCCAATATGTTGGTCGGCTCGGCAGGCTCGTGAGCAAACTCGTTTCGTTAGCTCGTTAAGCCAGGCTCGTGAGCTGGCTCAATTATAACTCGTGAACTATTATTTAATATAATTTCTAAATTTAAAGTATAATCCTAATCTCTATTATGATTATTATAATAACTAATTCCCACCCCAAAAATTAGTAATACCGACGAGAATGTATTTTCCACCCCCAAAAAAATCTCACTCTCAATCTCTCATTCTCTCAGTTCAAGATGATTCAGTCTCTTCTTCTTCTTCTTCTTCTTCTTCTTCACAGACACAATCCCAGACTCCCAAATTCCCAGGTTAGTGGTCTTCTTCTTCTTCTCCTCCTCCTCCTCCTTCTCCTTCTCCTTCTTCTCCTTCTCCTTCTCTTTCTTCTCTATCGCAAGTCGTAGTCTTCTCTGTCGCAAGCATCTTTTCTGAAATTCATCTTTTTCTTCTTTACTGAATTTTCTTTGTTGTTCTCTCTTGCAACCAACATTGGTGCAGTTATGATGCCATTTTATAGTTTGCAGGTGATAGAAGCACAATCAGAACCCTAGTCCCATACTCTAGGTCAGTGGTTCTTCTTCTTCTCCTCTGTCGCAACCCTAGCTTGCTAATTCTTCGATTCTGCTAATTTGAAACCCATCTTGATGCTAATTTGATTTTTTTGCAATGCTAATTTGATTTTGTTGCAATGCTAATTTGATTTTATTGGGCGAGTCTATTTGATTTTGTGATCTTCCCTATGCGATATCGAACGAATACTGTCTTGCTCTTGATATTGAACGATATTTGATTTTGTGATCTTCATTCCTTCATTAGATCAGTGAATGAATACTGTCTTGATCTAAGTGGAGATGTAATTGTTGTACTAGAACATTGTCATACTGTCTTGCTCTGGCGGGTCCGAAGGCTGTGGGCTGTTTTGGTAGATCATTTGGGTGTTTTGGTATAGTTTGGGGTTGATGTAAGGGTGACTCTTGCTTGATGTTTCAGCTGTCAGGAGGCTGTTAGTTGCTGTCGTTTTTTGTATGTTGCAGCTACTGTTTCTCAAAGTAGTATAGGGGTTTGTCAGGTTTTCTGGGTTTAGGGGGTTGTTCTTAGTGTTATAGCTTTATCCTGTTGAACTCTTTTTCAACTTATATTTTTATAATTTTCATTCATAAAACAAAAATGCTCATTTCCATATAATACATGAGGAACAAAGTGAGTTGTACTGTTTATTTAATCAATTGTCGGTTCTAACAGTTTCATAAGAACTGTTCCATGAGTATAACGACCAAGCAAAGTATTATGGAAGGTTTATTTTTAGATAAAAGTTCTTGAGTATCTGTGCATTTTAGGTGTATTTGGGTTTTCTCTCGTTAATGGTCTCACACATGTTGACTGGTTTTGTTGTGCTTCTACAAAAAATCAACAGGCAAGTTGGTTTCCAAAGTTGAGAAACCTTGTTGAACAGATAAATGGAACTTTCAGTCGGAACTTCCAGGAGATGGCTATTGCAGGAGAAGTTTCCTTGGGTAGGCTATTGTATTCCATTTTTTTCTCTGCTTGTTAATAGTTTAGCTAGTGTAGTACATCGTTTTATTTCATTATATCTCTTTTGACTCTGTTTGTTTACAGATGAGCGCGACAAAGACTTCGATCAATATGGAATACTAATAGAAGTGAAGTTTAGGTAATCCCAACTTATGGGAAGTTCTTGCAGCATGGGACAATGCAGTTGTTGGCTTGTTGCCTTTTAGACTTTTTATGGATTTTAGAATATTTATGAATTGTGATTTCAGATATTATGTATCACCGATATCATATTTTTGGAGAATATATGATTTATTAGAATATTTAATATTTTATATCATGAGCTCGGCTCGAGATTGGCTCGTTTACGATGATAAACGAGTCTGGCTCGTTGATGCTGTAGTTTTAGCGGTATCAAATAACTAATCTACCAAGGTAGACTAGATCATATTCTACTTGAGGTCTCTTCTTCTTGTCTATTCAAAAATGTTGGCAAATTACTCGATTTAAACAAGTTGTGCGTGGTGTGAGTTCCATAACTTCTAATCTAATAAAGCGGGAAAATGAAAGACAGAAAGATTAAAAGGTTGACTAACGAGAAGATAGACGAACTTAGAGTTCGAACCCCCCTTAGATCACCAAGGCAACGACAATCACAAGACCAACGGTTTTCAATTCTAATTCAATCGGTTTCTATACACCACCATAACTCCTGACCCTTAGGTTTAAGACTGGCAAACGTTCGCTCTATCCGATCTAGCTACCAAGATTAATTAGTCGCCCGGGTACGGTCGCCTCTCGCAACGGCTTAACTAACTAGTGCAATTACTAATGATTTATGAGTTACTCTTGCAGCGGATTAACCCTAACTGGTTCCTACGAAAGGCACACTCCAATGAATAGGTTAACTGGTTGAATTGATGTTTTAAAGAGAGGCGAGCGTTCGCTTCTATCCTCAGCTTAACAAGAATCTAAACTAGGTGATCAAGGAAGACAAGTTTATGCACCAAAGCAGGGAACTGTCTAGCGACAACATCTGGCGACTAACCCTAACTTGCAAAAACCTAATCTAGGCGATCAACTAGAGAAGAAACATAAACAATGAAGAACAAAACAACCATGCAAAGAGAAACTGATTGAATTTCGAATCTAATTACCGCCAATCCGTGACCGCTTTAATTCCCTGGGTCACTTAGGGTTCATCTAATCTAAGCTCTACAAGTTCAGCTACTCATAATGATAACAGCAGAATCAAAAGCAACAAAGGAAATCATCATACAGAGGAAGAACAGATAAGAGCTGAAAAACCTAATTCTGACGACTCCGGCGAAGCTTCAATCTCCTGGATCTTCAACATTAAGCTCCGAGCTCTCCGAGGTGGAAGGATGGCATCACGATCTCTCCACGGATCTTCGAACTCTCCAAACTCTATCTATCGACCCGGATTTGTGAAGGTTTTTTTGGCGAAAACTTAAGGAGTTTTTGCCGAAAAGTTCTGTGTAAAATCACTGATTCGTCGGCTGATTCTCCTGTGATTTTTGGACTTAGAGTTTTCGGCGAGAACTTTGAGTTTTCGCCGAAAACTTCTCTTTGTAAGCTCTGCCGATTTCTTCTGTACTTTTTGCCCAAAACTTGAGGAGTTTTTTCGCCAAAAACTGTAGTGTAAAACGGCTGACCTCGCCTGTGAGTTTCTTAAGGCATTTTCACCGAAAACTATGTAGGTTTTTCGGCGAAAACATTGTGTTGGGTAGTTGGATCTTCGGTTCTGACTTCGGTTTGATTTCTGGTTCGATTCCGGCTCACTCCTTGAGGTCTTGAACAAGTCCGTAGTTACATAAATGATGGCAAAAACCTGTGCTATCACAAAAACACTAGAACCATCAAATAGACCCAAAAAGGGCCAACGTAACCAAATCGGTAGGAAATAGAGTAGTTGAGTGAATATTCGCTATTCTACCCCTAAAACCACGTTTCAAGCAAGGAAATGTCGCTTAAATGAGACTGATAATCACGTCAAATCGAGTGTCATCAAAATACCCCACACTTAAGCTTTTGCTTGTCCTCAAGCAAACTGGACTAGAACACACTCAAATTCACCTATGACACGAGATGAAACTGAGATTCAATTCTAACTATTTGGTTTAGACTGTTCCACGTAGAAAGAGTGACCTACACATGCAAGAACATCAGCCAAACAAGTTTTCCGATCTCACTAATTTCTGCACACTTCATGTAGTAGTTTTAACAAAGCTCGTTTCTTGGCAAAATAATTAATCATAATTAACCGACTACGATAACACCAATTCTAATAAAAAAGACTTTAAGCCCTAGCAATGATGTGGATGTGGAGGTAGGAAAAGTGACGTGGCTATCGACTCGACTTCATCCGTTTCTAGATCTGTACGTTACATGTTCTAGCTAGGACCGATTTAAACAACAATTTCTTTCAAGATTCAAACTTTCTCCATTGATTTACTGCATACTAGTGCTCGATACCAAACACTTCACTTAGGTGTTGGACCTGCCTAGCTCACAGTATTTGTGCTTATGCTAGTGCCTAACCGAACACTTCACTTAGGTGTCGGGCTTGCCTAGCTTTATTTTCAGAACTTTAAAGAACTTTACATTGATTTGCACAACTTAATTACTTGATTTAACCATTTAGTCACTTAATCCTAGCTAGTTATAACTTTTTACACAAGATTTCGAATTGGATTTCCGTCTAATCTCAAGCCACAATCACAGGTGAACAAATATGGAGTGAAAAACATGGAAGAAGCTAGCATTTATCATCTTAGAACGGTGTTATCGAGCTTTGTGATTAACAAGCAAAACAATTTAATTAATTCAAGTTTCAACTACAATAGTGATTTATGATCTGTTCTGACCTAGACTCATTTGATTTCAGTGCCAACACGTTGGTTACAGGTTCTAAGTGGAACAGTCTAGACGTCATCGTTCAAAATTGAAGTCAATTTAACATCAAAGTCAAGAATTGAGCAATTCTATGCTAGAGAAATTTCAAAATTGAACCATAGAATCAGAGAAAATCAAACGAGATCATGCATAATCCTAGCATCCTACCCCACACTTAAACGGTTCTGTTTCCTCACAAGACTAAACTAGAGTAGAGAGATACGAAGAACCTGGAACGAGATGGTCGGTGTAGTTGATGAACACGGAGCGTCCGGAGTAGAGCGAAGTAGCTACTCGAGTTCCTACAAAACAAAAACAACAAAAAGATCAAAAGGATACCGGGACAAGTGTCCCGGATCCACACATAATAAAAGTCGAACAAAGAAGGTTTAGGGGAATTTTGAAAATATTTTGACTCCTTTTTTTTTAGAACGGCACAACTCCATGGCACAACACTGATAGGGCAATTTAGAACGTCTAAGTTCAATCAGATCAGCAAAAATCACACCGAACAGTAGACACGCAAAACGAGGTAGACCAAAATTAAACTCATCGAAATTCAATAATTAGCATGTGAAAAGATTCCAAATTGAAAACCCAACAACTAACCTTGAAGACACGACTCAAGAAAATGGATGGAAACCGACGAAGTTGGCCAAAAACGTGAAAAGCTTGTTTAGGGGATAACCGGAGCTACAGAGCTCCGATTTGGACGATCAAGTATGCGTTGGAATCGGACCGAAAAAAGAAAATTGATTTTCAAAACAGACACAAGTTTTTGGCGAAAATTATGTGATGACACTCGATTTGACGTGATTATCTGCCTCATTTAAGCGACATTTCCTTGCTTAAGACATGGTTTTTAGGGTAGAATAGCAAATATTCAATCGGTTGCCCTATCTCATGCCATTTGTGTTACCTTGGCCCGTTTCGGGTCTATTTGATGGTTTTCTAGTGTTTTTATGTTAGCACAGGATTTTGTCATCAAATAAAGTAGCCAAGGACGTGTCTAAGGCGTTGAAACCTCGAGGAATTGCACCGGAATCGATCCAAGGAGCCAATCAAGTCGAAACAATTCCTGCCCCGATTTACAAAGGAATTTTTGGCGAAAATACTTAAGTATTTTCGGCAAAATATCAGCACAAATCGGCGATGCTCATCAACAGAAGTTTTCGGCGAAAATAGGAAGTTTTCGACCGAGAACTATGGGACCGAAATTTACAGGAGATATCAGCCGGCGGACCATCCAATTACAAAGGAATTTTCACCGAAAATTCCTGAATATTTTCGGCGAAAATATTAGTTAAAATCTGACTGAATTAGGGTTAAGTATAAATACTTAACCGGCGTCATCTTAATTAGGTTTTTTAGATTCTTTTCTGTTCTCCCTTTGTATGATGAACTCTTTCATTGTCTTTGATTCTTTTGTAATGAATATGCGTAGCTAAACTCTTAGAGCTTAGACTAGATGAACCCTAAGTGACCCGGGCTTTAAAGTGGTCAGAGATCGGCGGTGATTAGATTCGAAGTTCAATCAGTTTCTCTTTCATGTTTGATTTGTTCTTCATTGTTCATGTTTCTTGTCTGGATTGATCACCTAGATTAGATTCTTGTTAAGCTGAGGATAGAAGCGAACGCTCGCCTTACTTTAGAACATCAAATTGAACAATTAACCTTATAATTGGAGCGTGCGTTTCGTAGGAAGCGGTTAGGGTTAATCCACTGCAAGATTAACTCAATAATCGTTAGTAATTCCACCAGTTAAGTTAAGTCGTTGCGAGAGGCGACCGTACCCGGGCGACTAATTAATCTTGGTAGCTAGAACGGATAGAGCGAACGTTCGCCGGTCTTAGACCTAAGGGTAAGGAGTTATGGTGGTGTCTTAGAATTGATTGAATGAGAATCGAAATCCGCTGATCTGTTGATTGCCAATGCTCTGGTGAACGAATGGGGATTCAAAGTCTAAGTTCGTCTGTCATCTCTGCGTTTCTTAGAATTAGAAGTCGTGGAACTCACACCACGCACGAAGTGCTTAAACCCGAATATTTTGCTAGCTTATTTGAGTAGTCAATCATAGAAGACCCGTGGAATACGATCTACCCTAGCTTTAGTTAGCTTTGTTAGTTATTTGATTGAGTCGTCAACGACCGGTTCATCAAATTGGCGCCGTTGCCGGGGACTTCTTTTGATTGTTTGAAAGAAGAACTGGGAAATTATTCTTCTACTTTCCATCTTTCATTTTTCCACCCACTTCGATTTTACACTGGTTCATGTTTGTTTTTGTTATTTGTAGGTTGTTTACAGGTGTATGCATCGCCGCCCTTGGACTCGCTCTCAAACCGACAAGGCTAAGAGTATAGAGAAACCAAGCAGTTCTGCTCCACCTCGACAATCACAGATTTCAAGGAGAGGCAGAAACCAATCCACTCCCACCCGTCACTCCGATTAAGATTGAGGAACTGAAGGATAGTCCCTCATCTTCACCGTTACCGTCACCTACATCCGTTTCATACACCGAATCGCTTTCACCTTCTCCATCTCCTACCATGACTGATCAACTACCACCACCACCACCACTAGGCGGAAATCCACCACCACCGCCGCCTGCACTGAAAAGCCTAGCTGATTACAACAAGCCGAGCGCGACTAGCATTCGATCTGCTATTGCCGTACCGCGCATTGAAGGAGATCCTGACTATGAGATCAAGATTCCATTCTTGACTATGATCTCTAGGGATTTACAGTTCGAAGGCAGGCCCCTAGACAATCCGTGCACTCATCTTGCGGATTTCCTTGATCTCTGCAGCACTTTCAAGAACGGGAACCTCGACAAGAATACTCTTTGCTTGAGAGCTTTCCCGTTCTCTCTGAAAGGTGCCGCAAAGAGGTGGCTTACTGGCAAACCACCTGGATATTACACTAATTGGGATACTCTGGCTCAGGACTTCTTGAAGAGTACTTTCCTCCTGCCAGAACAACAGCCATCAAGGATAGCATTGCCAGATTCTCCCAGAAAGAAGGAGAAAGCTTATATGATACTTGGAATCGATTCCAAGAACTTCTATACAATTGCCCTCATCATGGATTCGAGCAGAGGCAGTTAGCTGAAATCTTTGCTCGAGGTCTTCGAGAGGAATCTGCCAAGTGGGTCAACTCTCTAGCTGAAGGGGATTGCACTACGCTCACACCTGAAGCTGCTCTTCTTCACTTCGCAAACTGTGCTTCCAAGTCAAGAAACTAGGAACGACAATCTGAAGGATCAAGGAGCAAGCTTGATCTTGAAGCAGCTATCAAGGCAGAAGTAGAGAAGCATTTCAAGAAGTCTACCACACCAGTCAAACCGCCGGCAGCTTCTGTCTATGCCGACTGCGAGTGGTGTGGAGCTTGCGCACATAACGGGGGCCGATGCCAGAATTTTGGTAAGACAAAAGTCTGGTCCGCAGAAGAGGTAAATTTCGTTCAATAAGGTTTCGTTAATAATGAGAATGGTTATGCTGGCTACCGCAACTTCAGGCAACAAGGGAACTATCAAGACAGACCTCCC
The DNA here is from genome assembly GCA_034768395.1 of Linum lewisii. Classification (NCBI taxonomy): domain Eukaryota; kingdom Viridiplantae; phylum Streptophyta; class Magnoliopsida; order Malpighiales; family Linaceae; genus Linum; species Linum lewisii. Next base: position 15,669,291 of record CM068303.1, read on the forward strand.
TACAATGCTGGCGCCAACCATAACCAGAACCAGAATAACTGCCCGGCTGGTCCAGCTCAGGATCAGAAGCTTAACCATCCGCCGGCAGGTGTCTACCAGCTGCCGCATCGCAATCCAGGTAACTATGGAATTGCTCCTGGCAATCGCCAGAATCAATACTTGAATAACACCTATCCAGGGCAGCAGTACCAGAAGGAGAACAATATCAGTGACCAGGATAAGAAGCTTAGTCAGCTCATCACCAGACTCGACGATCATGACAGTCAGTTTAAAGCTCAAGCTCTTCTCAATCAAGAACAGATAGCAGCCGGTCAAAGAATTGAGCAAGCTGTGAACAACATCTCGAGCATGCTAGCATCTGGTCGACCATTTGGCCAACTTCCGAGCCAGACAGAGCCGAATCCGAGAAAGGAGCAAGCCAAGATGGTATCTGTTAGGAAATTTCCAAGCTTATCTGCTGATGCTTGTGCTGTTTTACGCAGGATCGCTGAATCTCCAGAGAAGAAGGAAGCACTACAACCGGCGCCTAAGGAAGAAGATCCTCCTCTTGCACCGTAGTCGTGAAGCCTCCTTTTCCAAGAGCATTGCTGCCAAATGCAAGGATCGAGACTGGCATGAAGGGGAATAAAGAAGGATATCCTGATGCTCGTATTAAGAAACCGTCCTCTCCATATTCAGCTAAGTGTTCTGATCCTGGTTCTTTCACTCTACCTATTGTCATTAATAATGTTGAGATAGAACGTTGTTTGGTTGATCTTGGCGCGTCTGTTAATGTTATGCCTATGAGTCTTAATGTTATGCCTATGAGTCTTTATGAAAAATTGAACCGTCTAGTATGCAACTTATCTTTGCTGATAGATCACTTAAAACTCCTAGGGGAGAAATTAAAGACGTTGTTACTAAATGTGGTCCTTTCACGTTCTTAGCTGACTTTGTTATCATTGACACTAGTAAGGATGATTCTACCATTCTCATAGGACGACCTTTCATGGCTACTACTGGAATGCAAATTAACGTTCCAAATGGTTCTTTAACTTTGAGAGTTGGTAAAGAAACTGTCACGTTCCGCCTCAAAGACGGAATGAAATATAATCCTAAGAATGAAGAATTTCACTGTTTAGCTGTTGAAACTGTGGAGTTGACTCTGGTCAACTCTGTTACTGATGTCTCTTCTAGTGTGCCTAGATCAATTGCTGTTGCAGGTGCTGGACAGATTACCAAGCAGAACCCGAAATCTGTTCTTCAGACGCCAAAGAAGAAGGAACTGAAAGCCTCTTCTAAGCCATCGAGCACAAAACCTAGCAGACCTCAGGGAAAGAACAAGAAGACGAAAACCCAAATGGTCTGGAGACCAGTTGTGCCGCCACCGTCTACCGAGCCAGATGAACCACCAATTTGTTCCAAGCTACCGGCGCTGGAACAAGTATGGAAGGAGAAGCCGAAAGCATCTCCTAAGGAAATACTGACGATCACCGATCCTGGTGATATCAAGCCGGAGGTTAAAGAAAAGAAGGAGCCGATCGTTCTCATTCTGTCCACTGTCTTCCTTGTGGAAGATGATCTTTTGACGAACTTTTGGACCCTTCACAATCACTGACCACCTTCCCGACGGACGTACCAAGCTCTTACACGCAAACGGGAAGAAATTCATGCTCACCGGAGAAGCCCTGATGAACTGCAGAATAGCGGTCGATCAAATAACTACCAAGCTGTGAAGCTAGGGTAGATCGTATTCCAGGGGTTTCCTCTACTTCCTTACTCAAAGGTGTTGGCAAAATAATTCAAGGTTAAACACGTTGTGTGTGGTGTGAGTTCCGCGTCTTCTATACTAAAAAGCAAAGATAAATTGAAATGAAATTAAAGCAAAGAAAGATTGAAGATTGATTACTGACTAGAAAGATGACAGATAAGCTTAGACTTCGAATCCCCCTTAGATTACCAGAGAACAATAGTCAACAGACCAGCGATTTTCGATTCTAGTTCATTCAGTTCACAAACACCACCATAACTCCTGACCCTTAGGTTTAAGACTGGCGAACGTTCGCTCTATCCGATCTAGCTACCACGATTAATTAGCCACCCGGGTACGGTCGCCTCTCGCAACGACTTAACTTAATTGGTGCAAATTCTAATGATTAATGAGTTACTCTTGCAATGGATTAACCCTAATCGGTTCCTACGAAAGGCACACTCCAATTATAAGGTTAATTGTTCAACTTGATGTTCTAAAGTAAGGCGAGCGTTCGCTTCTATCCTTAGCTTAACAAGAATCTAATCTAGGTGGCCAAACCAGACAAGAAACACAGAGAACGATGAACAAATCAAAAATGAAAGATGAAACTGAATGAATTTGAATCTAATCACCGCCGATCTGTGACCGCTTTAAGCCCTGGGTCACTTAGGGTTCATCTAATCTAAGCTACACGAGTTTAGCTACTCATATCCAATACAGAAGAATCGAAGGCAGACAACGAATACATCTCAGGTAGGGAAGACAGAGAAGAACTGTAAAACCTAATTTCAATGACTCCTGGCAGCTTCAATCTGCTAGATCTTCAACTCCTAACACTGGCTCTCCGAGATGGATGGATGGCGTCACGATCCGTTCCTGGCTCCTCGAACTCTATCCACTCGTTCTCTCCCTTTCTCAGTCTTAGAGGTTTTCTCCGTTTTTGTGTGTGTGTGATAAAATCCCCCCTTAGTTATCCGCGTGTTTCAGTATTTATACCTAACCGACGATTTCTGAATTTCCACTGAGATTTTCGCCGAAAATCCAAGGATATTTTTGGCGAAAATATCTGTTTAAATGTGGCTTCATCCCAGCTGTTTCTTCCGGTTGGTTCTGCTTGGGGTTTTCGCCGAAGATGCTTATGAATTTTCACCGAAGTCTTCCTCTCGATTGGGTCAGTAGATTCTTCTTTCATTTTCGGCGAAAACCCAAGGGTATTTTCGCCGAAAATATATTTGTAAATGGGGCAGGAATTCTTTTGGGTAGAACGACTTTTCTGGCTGATGCGGGTGTGATTCCTCGGGGTCCAGTGCCTTAGACATGTCCTTGGCTACCACATTTGATGGTGAACACCTGTGCTAACATGAAAATACTAGAAAACCATCAAATAGACCCGAAACGGGCCAAGGTAACACAAATGGCACGAGATAGGGCAATGATTGAATATTCGTTATTCTACCCTAAAAACTGTGTGTCAAGCAATTAAATATCGCTTAAATGAGGCTGATAATTACGTTAATTCGAGTGTCATCAAGCCCCAAAGCTCTACTTTATGAACTCCGATGCTAGCATTAAGGAGAATCTAAGTTGGGATGTCTCCTAATACCGTCCAGGTATCGTCCAGCTCAAGGACGTTAATAAAAGAGCGCTTCGTGGGAGGCAACCCACGGCTGGAGTCCGTCTTTGATTTGTGTCAACCTTAGTGTTTTAGAGTCGGTTCGGGGGAGCCAAAAGTGTCAGTTTGTTTGATTTCATATTTTTCGTGTGTAGTCTGTGTGTCATAGTGTCAGTTTCAAGTCGTTTGAGGTCTTTCCAATTTTTGTGGATTTAACTGTGATTTTCTGAAGTCTGCCGGGATTGCGAAAATATTTTCAATCGTAGAGTTCAATATTTTCGACGAAAATAACCCATATTTTCGGCGAAAATTCTCTTTGAAATCCCACAGAGTTTTCCAAACGTTCCTGTTCACATTTTCGGTGAAAAAATACTAATATTTTCGGCGAAAATTTCTTTTGAAAACCGGCAGTACTTTTGAACTAGAATTTTTGGCGAAAACTTGCACTTATTTTCGCCGAAAATTTCTTTGAAAATCACCCAATTTTTCACTTAAAATCCGGTCTTATCCTCCTTCTCTCTCCCACTTCATTTTCGAAACACAAACCCGAAAAAAAAACCTCCCCTCCCCTGTTTACACTCAACCCCGCCGACGCCACCTTTCATCGCCGACGCCATCGCGCCGCCGCCGCCACCCCTTTTCCGATCAATCAAAGCCCTAGAACAGCTGAATCGGAGCTCTACAGCGAACGTTCGCTCTATCCGTTCTAACTACCAAGATTAATTAGTCGCCCAGGTACGGTCGCCTCTCGCAAAGACTTAACTTAACTGGTGCAATTACTAACGATTTATGAGTTACTCTTGCAGTGGATTAACCCTAACCGGTTCCTACGAAAGGCACGCTCCAATTATAAGGTTAATTGTTCAATTCGATGTTCTAAAGTAAGGCGAGCGTTCGCTTCTATCCTTAGCTTAACAAGAATCTAATCTAGTTGATCAATCCAGACAAGAAACATGAACAATGAAGAACAAATCAAACATGAAAGAGAAACTGATTGAATTTCGAATCTAATCATCGCCGATCCGTGACCGCTTTAAAGCCCTGGGTCACTTAGGGTTCATCTAGTCTAAGCTCTAACGAGTTTAGCTACTCATGTTTATCACAAAAGAATCTAAGACAAAGAAAGAGTTCATCATCCAGAGGAAGAACAGAAAAGAATCTGAAAAACCTAATTTAGACGACTCTGACAGACTTCGATCTTCCGTAAACTACACTCCTAGCTCCGATTCTCCGAGGTGGAAGGGATGGCGTCATGATCTCTTTCCGGCTCTTCGAACTCTAACTCTTCGCTCCAGAACTTCAGAGAATTCTTCCAATTCTGATTACGAAAAGTATTATGATGTATTATGAGGTCAATTCTTTATTTGGGCCGCCGGTTAAGTATTTATACTTAACCCTAGATTGGCCGAATTTGCCTGATATTTTCGCCGAAATTACCAAGGTATTTTCGCCGAAAATCCTAGTGTAAATGGACGGCCCTTCAGTTGAATTCTCCTGTGATTTTCGGGCTGATGGTTCTCGGCGAAAACTTTGGGTTTTCACCGAAAACTTCCTTGGCTGAGCATCAGTGGATTTTTCCTTGCATTTTCGCCAAAAACCATAGGTTCTTTTCGCCGAAAATGTCGGTGTAAACGGGCAGACTTTTGGTTTGACTTGATTGGCTCCTTTGTTCGATTCTGGTGTAATTCCTCGAGGTTCCAACGCCTTAGACACGTCATTGGCTACTTTATTTGACGACAAAAACCTGTGCTAACATAAAAACACAAGAAAACCATCAAATAGACCCGAAATGGGCCAAGGTAACACAAATGGCACGAGATAGGGCAATTGATTGAATATTCGCTATTCTACCCTAAAAACCATGTCTTAAGCAAAGAAATGTCGCTTAAATGAGGCTGATAATCACGTCAAATCGAGTGTCATCATACATTCATATGGTTTGGCGTAGATCGTTATTATATGCCCCAGACAAGGATCGCCACCATATCAGCAAGGACGAGCTTCTTCTTCTTCGCGCCATCCGGGAGAGATATCCTCTTCATCCCGGATGGGTACTGGCCCGCCTACTCCGCAAGAAGACCTAGAGGTCAGGTCATCCCCGCGCACTCTTGGGAGGCAACTTTGTAGGCCGTCTCCTCATTTCCTTCGGCCTCAACAATGAATATGGCCCGAACATCCCACGCCGCAGAGTACGCAACATTGGATGAGATTTGGCGGTCGAGTACAACCTCGACCTGGACATCAGTCCCCTGGTAGCAGCGGATCCTCCTCTCGAAGGCGAGGACGAGTCGGAGGAAGAAGATGATTCTGAGCATCCTCAGCCCCAGCCGCAGCCAGAGTTTCATGACCATATACCCTCGCCACATCATCAGGCAGGGTATGCACACCAGCCGCCGCCGCACATCCCCGATCCATACCAGGCGCCTCACCCTCAGCACCGACTGCACCCGCAGACATTGGTGAGCTGTATGAGCGATTGCAGGAGTGGCGCATCACCGACAACGCCACTCAAGAGGCGAGATGGACTACTATGCAGCAGCATATGCACCGCGCTGATAGGCGGTACGAGGCACAGATGGAGTGGCAACGTCCGCTCGGCGAGTACCTCCACTTCCCACCTCCCGGCGCCCCTGACCAGCCATGATCAGGTGGTGTCTTTTTCCTTGTCCTTTCTTTTTATTTATTCTTTTCGGATTTCGATCCAACTTTTTTCTGTGTGGATCCGGGGCACTTGTCCCGGTTTCCTTTTTATGTTTCATTTGTTTTTCTTTTGTAGGCAGTAGGGAGATTCCCTTTGCTTCGCTTGGGTAGATTCCCTCCGCTCTGAGGACCCGTGCTCATCCCCTATGCCAACCATCTCGGTTTAGGTTCTTCTACTTCACTCTGAACTCTAGAATTAGTCCTGTGAGGACACAGTCCGATTTAAGTGTGGGGTAGGATGCTAGAGAACCTTGCATGAACTTGATTGCCCTTGATTGTGTTTTCTGTGTGCCTCGTGATTCCATTCCAGTCTCTCTAGCATTATAATGGCTTAGTTCTTGATTTTTGATGTTAAGTTGTTATTCAAACTTTCATAATGATGCTTAGACTGCTTAACCTAGAACTTGAGCTTTTGATCCATTGCACGTAACTTGCAATTTAATTCTTTTTGAGTGGTTTTCCGTTTGCTTGAATGAGTTAGAATTTGCATGAGACCTACTCGAGACCACACGATGACACGAGTTCTAGAATGATAGGGGCACCTAGATTCAGCTACTACGCCATATAGCCTACCTAACGATAAAATCCATTAGGTGTAGACCCTTGAGCTTGGCCTGTTCTTTCAGTTTTATATACATTACAGCCATTTCCCATTCTTTCATTCCCCGTTGATCCCCTGTGGTTCTAGTTCTAGATTGACCTACCGGAAGTCGGTTTGTGGTAAACTGCCTATAGCCATTAAACAGGTGGTCTTAGCTATTATGTCCAGACGTGTAAACCCCTCTAGCAACTAAAAGAAAAATCGGCACAAAAGAAAAAAAAGAAAAAAAAAGAGAAAAAGAAAAAGAAGCAAGTTTCGAAAAAATGAAAAAAAAAATCAGAAAAGCCAAAAAGGTTTCAAAGTTTTAGTTCAATAAAACGTTGTTCTCCCTACAAATGGAAGAACGAAGTCAAAAGAAAAGTCAGAAAAGTGTGTAAAGAAAAAAATAAAAAGTGCTAGGTTGCTTGAGGGTATCATAGGACGAGCGTTCATTATTCCACCCGTGTCTGGTTAGACGGTAGGAAGCCATAGATTAGATTCGAGGGAAGTTAGTCGAAAGCTACACCGCACAAAGCCATCATCATACATTCCCATCATCCATCGCATCATAAACCCAAGTAGTGTAGAATTCATTACGGTCCTAGCAGGGAAGTCCTTCTTGACTAGTTACTCGTGTTGTCATAGTGGTGGAGATGTGGTCGAAATGCAAACTTATGACAGAATTCAATAACAAAAAATGATTGAGAGCATAAACACGTCCTTAAACACAGAGAGTGAGAGTTCCCATTGTACTAAATATATCCTGTGTGAGGAGTCTGGTCGGTCAGGTCAAATCCGTGCATAATAATTGGTTGCTACTACTTGTCGTGTGCAGATTATTAGTGAGACCAGGTAGTTTGGCTGATCTGTATGCATGTTAGGTTTCTTGTTCTAGGATTTATCTGTCTAATAATTCATTGTGTTTGATTGAACTCCAATTTAATCGATCTTATCATTTGTGAACATGAGCGTTTCTATTTAGTTTGCTTGAGGACAAGCAAGAGCTTAAGTGTGGGGTATTTTGATGACACTCGATTTGACGTGATTATCAGCCTCATTTAAGCGACATTTCCTTGCTTAAGACATGGTTTTTAGGGTAGAATAGCGAATATTCAATCGGTTGCCCTATCTCGTGCCATTTGTGTTACCTTGGCCCGTTTCGGGTCTATTTGATGGTTTTCTAGTGTTTTTATGTTAGTAAATGTTTTTGTCGTCAAATAAAGTAGCCAAGGACGTGTCTAAGGCGTTGGAACCTCGAGGAATTGCACCGGAATCGATCCAAGGAGCCAATCAAGTCGAAACAATTCCTGCCCCGATTTACAAAGGAATTTTCGGCGAAAATACTTCAGTATTTTCGGTGAAAATATCAGCACAAATCTGTGATGCTCATCAACAGAAGTTTTCGGCGAAAATAGGAAGTTTTCGACCGAGAACTATGAGACTGAAATTTACAGAGATATCAGCCGGCGGACCATCCAATTACAAAGGATTTTTCGCCAAAATTCCTCAATATTTTTGGCAAAATATAAGTTAAAATTCGGCTGAATTAGGGTTAAGTATAAATACTTAACCGGCGGCCCAACACTGGAAGATACCTCATAATACATCATACATCAGAATTTAGAGAATCCTCTCAAGTTCTGGAGCGAAGAGTTAGAGTTCGAAGAGCCGGAAAGAGATCGTGACGCCATCCCTTCCATCTCGAGGACTCGGAGCTAGGATTGCAGTCTACCGGAAGATCGAAGTTCTGCCGGAGTCATCTTAATTAGGTTTTTCAGATTCTTTTATGTTATCCCTTTGTATGATGAACTATTTCATTGTCTTTGATTCTTTTGTAATGAATATGTGTAGCTAAACTCTTAGAGCTTAGACTAGATGAAGCCTAAGTGACCCAGGGCTTTAAAGCGGTCACGGATCGGCGGTGATTAGATTCGAAGTTCAATCAGTTTCTCTTTCATGTTTGATTTGTTCTTCATTGTTCATGTTTCTTGTCTGGATTGATCACCTAGATTAGATTCCTGTTAAGCTAAGGATAGAAGCGAACGCTCGCCTTACTTTAGAACATCAAATTGAATAATTAACCTTATAATTGGAGCGTGCCTTTCGTAGGAACCAGTTAGGGTTAATCCACTGCAAGAGTAACTCAATAATCGTTAGTAATTCCACCAGTTAAGTTAAGTCGTTGCGAGAGGTGACCGTACCGGGCGACTAATTAATCTTGGTAGCTAGAACGGATAGAGCGAACGTTCGCCGGTCTTAGACCTAAGGGTAAGGAGTTATGGTGGTGTCTTAAAATTGATTGAATGAGAATCAAAATCCGCTGATCTGTTGATTGCCAATGCTCTGGTGAACGAAGGAGGATTCAAAGTCTAAGTTCGTCTGTCATCTCTGCATTTCTTAGAATTAGAAGTCGTGGAACTCACACCACGCACGAAGTGCTTAAACCCGAATATTTTGCTAGCTTATTTGAGTAATCAATCATAGAAGACCCGTGGAATACGATCTACCCTAGCTTTTGTTAGCTTTGTTAGTTATTTGATTGAGTCGTCAACGACCGGTTCATCACTATGGAAGTTTTCGCCAAAAACTTCTTCGAAAATAGGCAAAAATAAAGAAGGACGTTCACTATTTGCAATTTGAGAAAAGTTTTCGGCGAGAACTTTAAGTTCTCGTCGAAAGTTTATGTAAAAACTTTTTTTTAAACATAACGGAAAACAAATCAAAATGAAAGGAAATTAAACTGACACTTTGGCTCCCCAAAACCGACTTGAACGACGAAAAAAAGACTAACTCAAAAATTAAAAAACGGACTCCAGCCGTGGGTTGCCTCCCACGAAGCGCTCTCTTTTAATTCCTTGAGCCGGACGGTACCTGTTAGGGACCCCAACTTAGGAGTTCCTTGAAGTCAATCATCTTCTTCAAGGCCAGCGGTTGAGTGCCATGTAGCACTCCAGAAGGGTGATGCAGTCGATAGTGCTCTAGTAGATCGCGGTTCTGGTTGGATGACCAGTTCTTCTCGAATTCTCCTGCTGGAGGAGGAAAGAGGTAGTACGGCATGGCATCATCAATGAGCTCCAGCTTCTCTACAGGTTGACTCGGCGGAAGTGTAGGTGAGGGTATTCCTCAATCTCTATGTGCTCCTCTTCGGCTTCAACTTCAGGATGGATTGGCTTTATGTCTTCATCAACCACCACTGCCAAGGATTCTTCATCAGATGCTTCTAGCTCATAATAGTCATGGACGGGCTCATCTTCTTCTTCGAACATCTCTTGAGCGTCTTCTGTCATTAACTGCTTCGGTTGCTCGAGCTTGATGTCCGTCGCGAGATGAGCTTGTAGCATTGAAGAGATATTATCCAAGGCAGATTGGGTTCTCGACGAGCATTGTTGATGTTCATGAAGTATCTCTTGGTTATCTCTAGCGCCTCTTCGATGCTCTTGTTGGTGTATTTCTTGGTAACCTTGTAGCATTGAAGAGATGTTATCAAAGAGGGAGTCAAATCTCGCCGTTTGTTGCTGTAGTTTATGTAGCATTTCTCGATAATCATCGAGATATGGTGCTTCATTGATGTACCACTCTTGGTACCGGTCATCCCACCTGTTATCCTGCATAATCAAAACTAAGAAGCACTACCCAGGTAAATCATGGAAATATGGAGGAAAATTAAATGGTAAGGCGGAAAGGTAGAAGAATAATTTGCCAACTCTTCTTTCAAACAATTAGAAGAGTCCCCGGCAACGGCGCCAATTTGATGCTGCAGTTTTAGCGGTATCAAATAACTAATCTACCAAGGTAGACTAGATCGTATTCTACTCGAGGTCTCTTCTTCTTGTCTACTGAAATATGTTGGCAAATTACTCGATTTAAACAAGTTGTGCGTGGTGCGAGTTCCACGACTTCTAATCTAATAAAGCAGGAAAATAAAAGACAGAAAGATTAAAAGGTTGACTAACGAGAAGATAGACGAACTTAGATTTTGAATCCCCCTTAGATCACCAAGGCAACGACAATCACAAGACCAGCGGTTTTCAATTCTAATTCAATCGGTTTCTATACACCACCATAACTCCTGACCCTTAGGTTTAAGACTGGCGAACGTTCGCTCTATCCGATCTAGCTACCAAGATTAATTAGTCGCCCGGGTACGGTCGCCTCTCGCAACGGCTTAACTAACTGGTGCAATTACTAATGATTTATGAGTTACTCTTGCAACGGATTAACCCTAACTGGTTCCTACGAAAGGCACAATCCAATGAATAGGTTAACTGGTTGAATTGATGTTTTAAAGAGAGGCGAGCGTTCGCTTCTATCCTCAGCTTTACAAGAATCTAAACTAGGTGATCAAAGAAGACAATTTTTATGCACCAAAGCAGGGAACTGTCTAGCGACTACGTCTAGCGACAACATCTGGCGACTAACCCTAACTTGCAAAAACCTAATCTAGGCGATCAACCAGAGAAGAAACATAAACAATGAAGAACAAAACAACCATGCAAAGAGAAACTGATTGAATTTTGAATCTAATTACCTCCAATCCGTGACCGCTTTAAAGCCCTGGGTCACTTAGGGTTCATCTAATCCGGTGAAACCCGTGGTTGAACCGGTTTCGAGTGTTACCCAGTGAACATCGACAGTAGAAGAAATCAAACCACATTTTAAATAAGAATCGTCACGGGAGGCCTTCATAATCCATGAAAACGTAAACTGTTTACAATCTCAAATCCAACAGAAACCCATAAAAATCCGACATAACTCAAGATACATAATTCCATAGAAAACCCCCTGATGACACTTGATTTGACGTGATTATCAGCCTCATTTGAGTGACATTTCCTTGCTTGAAACGTGGTTTTAGGGGTAAAATAGCGAATATTCACTGAACTGCCCTAATTCCTACCAATTTGGTTACTTTGGCCTTTTTGGGTTTATTTGATGGCTTTCTAGTGTTTTTGTGATAGCACAGGTTTTTGCCATAATTTACGTAGCCACAAACGTGTTCAAGACCTCAAGGAGTGCACCGGAATTGAACCAGAAATCAAACCGGAGTCAGAACCGAAGATCCAAATGCCCAGCACAATGTTTTCGCCGAAAATACTACACAGTTTTCGGTGAAAATACCTTCAAAAACCCACAGGCGGAGTGAGCTGAATTACACTGAAGTTCTCGGCGAAAATACTATAAAGTTTTCGCCGAAAATTTATGAAGAAATCAACGAAGGAAACAGAGGATTTTAACTGAATTTTCGGCGAAAACTTCTTAAGTTTTTCACCGAAAACTCCTTCCTTTTCCGCGGCAGAATTAAAAAACCCTAATCTTACCTATTAAAAGAACAGTCGGCAGCCAGCCAGGGGAGAAGTGATCATTATTCCACAAATCAGACTTTTGAGAGTCAGCCGACTCTAGGGTCGATAGATAGAGTTTAGAGAGTTCGAAGATCCGTGGAGAGATCGTGACGCGATCCTTCCACCTCGGAGAACTCAGAGATTAAAGTTGAAGATCCAGGAGATCGAAACTTCGCGGGAGTCGTCAGAATTAGGTTTTTTAGTTCTTATCTGTTCTTCCTCTGTATGACGATTTCCTTTGTTGCATTTGATTCTTCTGTTATCGTTATGAGTAGCTGAACTTGTAGAGCTTAGATTAGATGAACCCTAAGTGACCCAGGGCTTTAAAGCGGTCACGGATTGGTGGTAATTAGATTCGAAGTTCAATCAGTCTCTCTTTGCATGGTTGTTTTGTTCTTGATTGTTCATGTTTCTTTTCTGGTTGATCGCCTAGATTAGGTTTATGCAAGCTAGGGTTAGTCGCCAGACGTAGTCACTAGACGTGGTCGTTAGACGGTTCCCTGCTTTGGCGCATAAACTTGTCATCCTTGATCACCTAGTTTAGATTCTTGTTAAGCTGAGGATAGAAGCGAACGCTCGCCTGTCTTTAAAATATCAATTCAACCAGTTAACCTTATAATTGGAGTGTGCCTTTCGTAGGAACCGATTAAGGTTAATCCATTGCAAGAGTAACTCATAAATCGTTAGTAATTGCACTAGTTAATTAAGTCGTTGTGAGAAGCAACCGTACCCGGGCGGCTAGTTAATCTTGGTAGTTAGATCGGATAGAGCGAACGTTCGCCAGTCTTAAACCTAAGGGTCAGGAGTTATGGTGGTGTATAGAAACCGATTGAATTAGAATTGAAAACCGCTGGTCTTGTGATTGCCGTTGCCTTGGTGATCTAAGGGGGATTCAAAATCTAAGTTCGTCTATCTTCTCGTTAGTCAACCTTTTACTTTTCTGTCTTTTATTTTCCTGCTTTATTAGATTAGAAGTCGTGGAACTCACACCACGCACAACTTGCTTAAATCGAGTAAAATTCCAACATATTTGAGTAGACAAGAAGAAGAGACCTCGAGTAGAATAGGATCTAGTCTACTTCGGTAGGTTAGTTATTTGATACCGCTAAAACTGCAGCATCACCCCTCAAAAATATCCAAGTCAACTGAAATATGAAATAGGTCAACTCCAAGTAGGCTCCAGCCTTCACCTCATCGCTTCAGTCCAGAACTTCTCGAAATCCACCCTCTACTCTGAACACCAACACCACACCAACTAGCCACGAGGACCTGAAAGGGAGAAAGGGATCAATTTCCTATTGAAATTGAGTGAACCCACCGGCCTACCTACACGTTGGCCTATTCTATGGAGCGGTTCCAACTCCGCACAAGACATACAACAATGGAACCACCCTAACTCCTTTCCATATTTTATTTCCCTAAAGCAGTCTAGGTGATCACGTTGGTCAATTCTCGTTCACAGAGCACAATTCAAGCAATAGCATAATATTGAACAATACACCAATCCACAACACTCACACACAACATCAACATGTCACAACCATCAACCAAGGCACAACCACAACCCCAATCACAATCACACGAATAATCACAAATATATAATCTAGGTGAGTTATTAGGCGCCAAAGAGTTGTCCACACCACCATCGCCGGCCATCACATCAACCAGACGCATCCACTAGGGATCCTTCCACGAAGGAGAACAATCATCCGACGCATCCTCAAGGGATCCTTCCACGAAGGAACAACTACCATCCTTGGTATCCAACCAAGGGATTCACCCCAGTGAATCAGACTCAATCCATCGGTATTTCGGGTGGGGCAGTGTGGGCTCCTTCAGGTTCTACTTTCACATACAAGTCCCCATATCATATCTCCAACACATCACATCTCATTCACAGCCATTACACATTACACATCATCAACATTCCATCCACCGAACACAATACACCGCACATCCCATCCATTCCGCGCTCCTGCCATAATACAACTCAATCAATCAAAAGGTAACCGGCTAGCTCACCGGCCACCCCCACCTGCAAGTACAGGGGAGGCCATGTCATGAGTCTAGGGGTCACCCACCTATTCCTCATATTTAGAGCGACCCCACATTGGCAGGGCCACTCTCCTGCATCCACAACTCGCAATCCATAACATCAAGCACTTGCACCCATTTCCCGATCACCCCAACTCTCATTTCTATGTCAATCCATTTAACAATTCATTTCAGTTTACACCCAACCCACGTCACAACAACCAACAACATCAATAAACCACAACAGCCAACAACAGCAATCAAGTACAGCCACAGCACAAATTACCCCCTTTTACTCTCATCATTTTCATGCATCACCTAGGTTTAATCTAGGTCATAATTGAAACTCCTCACGCTGTCTGAACTATCTATACAACGCTAAGCCCTCACCTGGAATAGAAGACAAGGCTCTAATCGTCTTCTAGTTCCTCGAAAACCCGATTTCCCAACCACCAAACTCGTAGCTTAACCCTTCCTCACTGCTCACTACCTACACCCAGAAACCCAAAATGAGGTTAGCGATCTCTTCTCCTCATCGCTACAAATCCATAGCAACAAAGGAACTCAATTCCGACCTCTACAGCTCCCGGAATCACCCTTCGAAGATTGCTCGCACTTGGTTCGTCAATGGCTTTTTCGGGGAGAGAGAAAGGGAAGGGAGTTATGAATTTCCATGTAGAATCTGTCCTTTTATGTCAGGTCTATGATACACAGCGTGTATCACGATACATGGCGTGTATCATGATACACGGCGTGTATCCTCAACACACGGCCGTGTATCAATTCCTGGCAACTTTCGACGAGGTTCTGCCGCTAAGGTACACGGCCGTGTATCTACCATACATGGCGTGTATTGTGATACACAGTGTGTATCACACTACACGGCCGTGTACTGTACACTGCACCGTTTCCCCTTTGCAACTTCGACCCGGCTCATACACGAACGTCCCAGACCTCAAGAGGACCTTAGAAGCACTGATTCCAGCACCATAGTCAACCGAACCTGAGTTCCAAGCCGTTTGGTTGGGCGGGGATGTTACACTCTACAAGTTCAGCTACTCATAACGATAACATCAGAATCAAAGGCAACAAAGGAAATCATCATACAGAAGAAGAACAGATAAGAACTGAAAAACCTAATTTTGACGACTCCGGCGAAGCTTCAATCTCCTGGATCTTCAACTTTAAGCTCCGAGCTCTCCGAGTTGGAAGGATGGCGTCACGATCTCTCCACGGATCTTCGAACTCTCCAAACTCTATCTATCGACCCTAGAGTCGGCTGACTCTCAAAAGTCTGATTTGTGAAAATATGAATAATGAATTATTCTCCTCTTTGGGCCGCCGGTTTAAGTATTTATACTTAAACCCTAAGTCGCCGGATTTGTGAAGGATTTTTCGGCGAAAACTTAAGGAGTTTTTGCCAAAAACTTCTTTGTAAAATGACTGATCCGTCGGCTGATTCTCCTGTGATTTTCGGAGAGTTTTCGGCGAGAACTTTGAGTTTTCGCCGAAAACTTCTCTTTGTAAGCTTTGCCGATGTCTTCTGTACTTTTTGCCGAAAACTTGAGGAGTTTTTCATCGAAAACTGTAGTGTAAAATGGCTGACTTCGCCTGTGAGTTTCTTAAGGTATTTTTGTCAAAACTTTGTAGGTTTTTCGGCGAAAACATTGTGCTGGGTAGTTGGATCTTCGGTTCTGACTCCGGTTTGATTTCTGGTTCGATTCCGGCTCACTCCTTGAGGTCTTGAACACGTCCGTGGTTACGTAAATGATGGCAAAAACCTGTGCTATCACAAAAACACTAGAAAACCATCAAATAGACCCAAAAAGGGCCAAAGTAACTAAATCGGTAGGAAATAGAGTAGTTGAGTGAATATTCGCTATTCTACCCCTAAAACCACGTTTCAAGCAAGGAAATGTCGCTTAAATGAGGCTGATAATCACGTCAAATCGAGTGTCATCACTCGTTTAATGTTAAACTGAGCCTAGTTCGGTTTTGGCTCGTTTAATGTTAAACGAGCTAAATCCGAGCTAGGCTCGTTTATCATCGTAAACGAGCCGAGCTCGAGACGAGCCCGAGCCCGTTCAACTATCAAACAAGCCAAGCCTAAGCTGGGCTATCCGAGCTCGTAACGAGCCCGAGCCCGTGCTGGGTTACAGCTCGGCTCGACTCGACTCATATACAACCCTAATTGGTGGTAACTAGATTCGAAGTTCAATCTGTTTCTCTTTGCATGGTTGTTTTGTTCTTCATTGTTTATGTTTCTCTTCTGGTTGGTCGCTTAGATTAGGTTTATGCAAGCTAGGGTTAGTCGCCAGACAGCTTCCCTGCTTTGGCGCATAAACTTGTCTTCCTTGATCACCTAGTTTAGATTCTTGTTAAGCTGAGGATAGAAGCGAACGCTCGCCTCTCTTTAAAACATCAATTCAACCAATAAACCTATTCATTGGCGTGTGCCTTTCGTAGGAACCAGTTAGGGTTAATCCATTGCAATAGTAACTCATAAATCGTTAGTAATTCCACCAGTTAGTTTAGTCATCGCAGAGGCGACCGTACCCGGGTGACTAATTAATCTTGGTAGCTAGATTGGATAGAGCGAACGTTCGACAGTCTTAACCTAAGGGTCAAGAGTTATGGTGGTGTATAGAAACCAATTGAATTAGAATAGAAAACCGCTGGTCTTGTGATTGCCGTTGCCTTGGTGATCTAAGGGGGATTCTGAATCTAAGCTCGTCTATATTCTCGTTAGTCAACCTTTTAATCTTTCTGTCTTTTATTTTCCTGCTTTATTAGATTAGAAGTCGTGGAACTCACACCACGCACAACTTGTTTAAACCTGAGTAATTTGCCAACATATTTGAGTAGACAAGAAGAAGAGACCTCAGTAGAATACGATCTAGTCTACCTTGGTAGATTAGTTATTTGATACCGCTAAAACTGCAGCATCACTTGGAGTCTTACCCAAAGACTAAACAAGGAAGATGCACAAGCGCTTGGTAGAGATGAGTGAGCACTACTTTTGGGACGAACCATACCTTTTTCGAATCGACGGAGGCAATGTCATCAGAAGGTGTGTCACAGAAGAAGAAGGGTGGGAGATTCTCTCACATTTCAATGATGGTCCAGCTGGAGGACACTTCAGCGCCACCCGGACAACAAGAAAGGCTTATGAAGTAGGTTTTTTCTGGCCTGCCATTAATAAAGATGATGATGAACTTGTTATGACTTTTGATGCTTATCAACGTTAGTCATCAAGATGAGATGCCTCAAACTATTTCTATGAATGTTGACGTCTTTGATGTATGGGGGATCGACTTCAGGTCCCTTTCCACCGTCTCACTACAATAAGTATATACTTGTGGTCGTTGATTATGTGTCTAAATGGGCAGAAGCTCAAGCGCTACCTACAAATGACTCAAGGGCGATGGGGATGTTTTTTGAGAAACTCTTTACTCGTTTTGGCGCACCTCGCGCCATCATTAGTGATAGAGGTACGCAACTCCAAGGTTACTTTGACAAGGTGTGTTAACGCTATAGTGTCACACATTGCATGAACACTGCTTACCATCCCCAAGAAGTGGTCAAGCTGAAGTAACTAATCGGGAACTCAACGTATTCCTGAGAAAACGCTTGGCCAGAGCATTAAGGATTGGTCAACCAAACTCGATGATACAATTTGGGTATACAGCATCGCTTTAAAAAAAACCAATAGGAACATCTCTGTACCGACTTGCTTATGGTAAGACATACCATTTACCGGTCAAACTGGAGTATAAGGCCTATTGGGCGTTAAAGAAACTAAACCTTGGTGCTAGTGCTGCAGGAAAGTAGTATCCACTACAACAAAACGGAGTAAAAGTGGCGGTTATTTTCCACAATTGTGGAGGTTATAACCGCCACAATTATATAAACTTTGGCGGTTGCAAAACCGCCACAATAGGGAAGGAAAACCACCACGTAATCGTATGACACAAACGAATAATAGTGGCGGTCAAAACTGCCATAATGCAACCGCAAGTAATCAATTTAAATATTGGCGGTTCCACAATCGTCAATAATATATTCGCCACATTTATCCTTTTTCCTTTTAGTAGCAACTTATTGAGTTGAGGAGTTTAGATACCATGCCTATGACAGTGCAAAGCTCTATAAGGAGAAGACGAAGAAGATGCATGATAATAGGATGAAGGAGAAGATCTTTCTACCTAGTGATAATATGCTACTATACAATGCGCGACTCAGAGATTTCCCTGGGAAGCTGAGATCGAGATGGTCTGGACCTTACACTATTAGGACCGTAGTCCCATATGGAACGGTAGAAATAGCGCGGCCAAGTGAAGCTCCGTTCAAAGTGAACGTCCACTTACTCAAGGCATACTGATTCAGGCAGAAGGTGTCAGTAGTTGAGATTTGTGTATTGACTTTGGATCTACCTCAATAGGAGATGGCACGTCTAGCTCAAAGACAAAGAGCGCTCTTGGGAGACACCCCTTGCGTATCCTCGTACTATTTCGTACAAACCTTTTATTTTATATTTTTAAATAAATTCTTTTTGGGATGAATGTATTATGATTGTGATGATATTATGGTATTCGAGTTTGTTTTATGTGGATGGTCAAGCTACAATAGATAGGGAACACCAAGAGCGAAAAGAAATTGAGGAGAAGTCCGGTCTTTACTGATTTTACTATGAGCGCGCTTCTTCTTTTTCCCGGTATCATCTTCTCTTTTCCATACTCGCTTTAGATTTGAGCTTGTCCAATGAGGACATTGTCTTGTTTAAGTGTGGGGTGGGAAATGTATGATCGGGATAAAAAATTTACCATGGACTTGACTGAAATGGGTGGTGATTGTAATTTTTGGCTATTTTTTTCATTGTATCACTCTTTCCCGTTTCACCTCCTAGTTTTGGCTCTCTACATTGCATAATTCCTCGTGAAAGTGTCCATATTCTTGAATTGTTTGATGAAATCGTTGTGGTGTCTTTGCTTTGTGAATTGTGTGAGAAACGTGGAATTTCCATTGCTCGTACTTTCATCCCATTAGTAGTCTACAAACTTGCTTTAATCGGATTAGTGAATTATTGACTTAGGTTTGTGCAATGCTTGTTCTTATCTTTTGTCAAATTCTCTAGTCTGATGCCATATCCAGTTTAGATAAGGGATTCCTAAGAATTATTTTTTTGCTCAAAGTGCGCGTTAAATGTAAAAAGGTGTAGGTTGTGGGTCAATGTATGAGCTGGTATACGTGCCCGCCCAATGCTGTAGTCCCAAAGGGAAATCTCAATGTTGCAATCTTCTAACCTACTCCCAATCGTCACTAGGGTTTAGGATAACATGAAATTCCAAAGGTTTCTGGCAACTCCATTCCTGGTAGTATCCACAACCGATCACTGAAAAAATTAACTTAAAGGCAAGAAAGAAAGTGCTTAAATTGAAGAATTCTGAGTTTTTTTATCCCTTTTCTAGCAAGTGTCGATGTGCGTCCTAGAGTTAATGTACAGATGGTAAAACGGTAATGCCACGAAATCATTGGGAATGGTGCAAAAACTCCTATATTAAGTGATTAAGTGAGGGGGAGGTTATATAATTTCCTCGCATCAATTCACCCACACTTAAACATTATTTGTCCTTAAGATATCAACTCAATCGAAATGAATGCTTGATGACTCGAAATATGTCATATTTTATGCCCTATATTTTATACATAACCGTGTGGTATCTGAGTGTTATGTTTTCTTTTGAATGGTTTTGATCAATTAAATGATTATTCGTTTTGATTATCCTCTTGAGATCCTTGTGATCCATTTTCACATTTTCCAAGATGGTTTTTAATGATTTTTCAGGTCATACTATTATTTAGAACCTGTTGATACGAAGCCACATGTTCAATGGTCGAATCGGAGTCCATATATACGGTTAAAATACCAAGTTCTGAAGATTAATGCAACACAAGGTTGTAGTTCGAAAGGCTAGCAATATTGAAACACAATGCATGGTGAGAAAAAAGAGCTGGCGTTGCGTCAGTGAGATCCGACACACAGATGGCGCACAGCCAGCGCCGGCACCTCGCAGCTAATTTAATTAGATTTGGAAATTTCTCAAAAAGATACACTTCATCTCATGCTCGATTTTACAAAAATTCTCGACCTCGAGCACCTGGAAAACCATCTCGGAGTCTAGAAATCATCCTCACATAATCATCATTCATTTCCTACATCATAGAAATGGCAGATGAAGATCAAGATTCAATCAGACACGAAGAAATCAGTGGAGCTTTTCGTCTTTCTCTTCTTAGGTTGTATTTGTCCTATCTCCATTATGTATTGGTGTAACTAAGCCCCTTAGGGTTTGAATGAGTGAAACCTTAGGGGGATTGGTGATTGATTACACTTACTTACCTTGGATTTAGTTTATTTAATTCAGTTTTAGATGTGATTCAGACCTATGTGTTTTTGTTGATCCTCTTCTTGTATCCTTGACATAGATGCATGATTAGGGGTTGACTATGCAAATGAGGATTGTCTTGACCCATGACATCTCCATTCATAGTTGTCATAGGGATGAGCATAGTTTGCATCATAACTCGAAAGACAGCATGTTAACCTATGTCTTTTTAGGCTGATAACCCATAAGCATTTCATCGAACACTATATGTGCAATCTACTTCTCAATGTAAATGGTGACCAATGACCTTTTGATTAGTTGTTGATGTGTGGTTCTAGTCTTGCTTGACCCATGAGCCTAGGATACGTGTCGGAATATTGTATTCGTGATTCATGAACCTAAAAGGGGAAACTTGTTTGACCCTTATCTGTCATCCATTTCATTCACTCTTTGTATTTTTTCTTTGATGTGACTTTATTTCATGCATTTTAATCCTACTACCTACCTATTTATGCCCCATGTTTGATCCCTCTACGTCTTGGTTTGTATGCTTTTTGAGTAATTTTGCATAGTTTGCATTATTGCTGCACGGGGGTCACTTGTGGCCCCATTTTATTTGCTTTTTTGTTTCTTTTCTGCACTTTTCAGACCAGGACTTGATAGTAGAGGTGACAAGGAGTTCATAGGATCAAACGGGAGGTGAATCGGAGTTCAGACGAGGACATAGGGCCATTGCAAGTTTAAGATTTTTGTAGAGTGCAGGGGTGCACGCCGTGCATGTGTGCGTGCCGTGCAGGGGTGCACCCCGTGCACTGTCCCCTGCACTATAAAAACTCACGTTTTTTTTTTACTGTTTTGGGGCATTCTTTCATCTTCCTTGAACCCCAAACACATACCCATGAACCCTCAAACCCTAGAACGCAATTTTGGAGCAAATTGGAGACATTGGAGCTAGGATTGAAGCCAAAAAACCTTGGGAGAAGTGCTTACAAGTGGAGAAGTGAAGATCATCACAAGGAATCATCCATGGTGTTCTTGGTGACCAATCTTCTCTCTTTTCTTTACTCCCTTGGCCATGTGTGGCTGAGTTTCTAGGGTTCATCTTGGATGGGTAGAGTAGTTATGCCATGATAGAGGCATGATTGTATAGACTTGTCATGATTGATCTTAGTTGTATGAGGATGATTTCTAGACTTGTTCTTAATGCCATTTTATGCCATGTTTGCTTCATTTGGTCCATTCAGTGTGATATGATGCATGAGAGTGCTTGGATTGCATAAATTATAGGTCTAGGGATTGAAGTGAGTGTGTCATAAGAGATTAGATCATCTTATTTCAACAATTTTCACATGATTTCTCTCTTGGGCATTTTATCGAACACTTGGTGTGCATGTGGATTTTCATTCAAATGAGTTTCAAAAGGCTAATTGGTGAATCTTCTAGTGTTAGGGCATTGGTATGAGAGTGTTGTGCCTAGCCTTGTGGTCTTAGAGTCCTAAGAATAAGTCTTGTGTTTTGGCATTTCATCAAACACCTAGAATGCATCCTTTTTTACTTATCTTGAGAGCGAGAGCCTAAGTTGAGTGGTTTTAGTATAGGGACTTGATGCTACGAGAGTGTATTAAGTCTATAGAAGTGAAATGCATGGTCATCTGAATGCAAACTCGTTCTTGATTGGCTTGTTTGTTCATTTAGTCCTCTTGAGTATGATGAAACTATCCACCAAGTGAACCCCTTTTGTCTTTGCTTTCAACCATTTTGCTCTCTTGTTTAGTTATTGTCTTTCTTGCTTAGTTTATTGCTTATGCTTTTGAACTATTTGATCAAACCAAAACTCTTTTTAAATGTTTAGACCGTCTACCAATTGTGTGAGTATTAGCTTTTGAGAGAGCCTTGAGGAATACGACCTTGAGTGTGTAAGTAGTCTACCTTATAGGTTGGTTATTTTCGTGCGCGCTTGAATTGAATTGTTGTCAACCCCACTTTCTATGCCCTTTGAGCTCGTGCTTGAGTTAGTTCGTTTTGCTTGAGGATTCCTTTGTTTTTTGATTGCGTCAACTGGTTGTTTTCGTCCCACCACATTTGAGCACCTCTCCCAAAACTGAGTAAGCTAGACTAAGAGACCCGCGGAATACGACCCGTGGCCAAAAGTCGGGTATCTTTGTTGAAGGAGGTTTTCCTACCCATCAAATTTTGGCCCCTTTGCCGGGGAACTTCTTTGTTTGGTCTGAAACGTTTTGAGTTTTTGTTCTCCTGTAACATCCCCTTCCAACCGGATGAATTAGAACTCGAGTTTGGGTGATCGAGGCATTGGAATTAGTGTCTCTGAGGTCCCATCGAAGTTTGGAATGTTCGTGCTTAAGTCGGGTTGAGGTTGCAAACGAGCATGTTGTACAGTGAAGAACACACACCGTGGAGTTCAAATACACATCCTGTTGTATCATGATCGTGCTCTAATTTCTAGAAAGGCTCGTTGAAGTGGAAACAGAAACCACACGGCCATGTGTGTGCATGAAATATGCCATGTTTGTGCATGAATAACGTCATGTTTGTGCATGAAACACGACGTGTGTTGTGACCTACATATAAAAGGACAAATTTTGATGAGTTTCGACAATTTTCATCTCTTTCTCTTTCCACCAAAATTTCTTTAATGAACCAAACTTTTCGTAACTTCGAAGGTTGATTCCGGGAGCTACAAGAGTCTGATTAAGGGTCTGTTTTCTCCTGTTCGTTCCTGGAGATGAGAGGAAGAGATCGTATATCTCAGATTCTTGTATTTCGGAGTAAAGCGCTATTGTTAAGGAAGGGGGAAAATCTACGAATTTAGAGAAGGGGATTTCGTTCATCTGGGAATCTTGAAGATTATTAGAGCCTCGTCTTCTATCCTAGGTGAGGGCTTAGCGTTGTTAGATAGTGTTGGGTCATGTGAGGAGTTACGAACCGACCTAGAAGAACTTAGGGATTTCTATCAAAATGGAAGAGAGTAAAAGGGGTTAATGGTTATGTGATTGTCAGTTGGATGATTGTGATGTTTTGTTGTTGTGTTCGAAGCTTGACGTTGTGCTGAGGGGTTTGTGATGAAATGAATTAACTACTAAACTGGATTAGAAATTAGAGATAGGTTGAATTGAGTTTCAGGTGTAAACTGTATGATATTGTGCTATTGTCAGTTGTGGTTGAAGGAGGATAGCCCTGCCAATTTAGGGTCGTCCTATGAATGGAGAACAGGAGGGTTACCCTACACTTGTGACAAGGCTACCTCTAAATCTCTTATGCAAGAGTGGTGGCCGGCAAGCTAGCTGCTTACCCATGATGTGATTGTGGATTGAGAAATATTGTGGAAAATTGGTTGATTGTGTGATGGATGAGGAAGATGTTGATGTACATTATTGGTGTTTGAGAATGTCGTGATTGATGTGAATAATAACGTAGAACTGGTTGGAGCATGCACTTCTGATGTGAACCGCTGCAACCGTGGGCTGGCGGCCCTAACCACCGCTAGCTGAATACCTAAGCAACGAGCCTAACCTATGAAATCTAGATGGAAAGTACTTAGAACCGCTAGCTATAAAGGAGCTAGGAACCCTAAGTGTCATGCGAATGGTGCCACACCAAGGGGTGATTATCCTAGATGATAAACCAACCTTAAGCTAAGCAACAACGAACAAAAGTTTGAAGGATAAAGAACTTGTGTTCTGAAATTTAATTTAATCAAAGGCTGAATACAAACGTAGGCCAAAGGCCTTTATTTATAGTGAGGGATTCGGGAACAACTCTCCAAATCCTTCTCTAATTCTAACTCTAGAAATCATAAAATAATCCTAAACAAGTGGAAACCAGAAAGGAAGTTTGAACAAAACACTTAAAAAGACTAAATAGGAAGATAAACCCTAAACCAGCAAAAGCGGCGTGCTCACGCCGGATTAGGATTCCTAATCAGGCAAGGACTCCGTGTTTTTGGGGAATCCTTCTCCGAATCCAACAAGGATTGGTGGAGGTTTGTCCTGGTCATGTAAGGATTCCTTGGGCACGAGAAAATCCTGAAAGGCATGAGAAGAGTGTTGCGTCGGCCAAAGTCGCCCCTACGTGGCGCCCGAGTGTCGGCCCAGCGCATGTGCCTGGCTCGGCTCAGGGCCCCTGTCAGATCTAGCCAAGCTTTCATCCCTCTGTCTTTGGGAGGCCTTCAGGAATGCCTCAATGACGTCTTCAGGTGGCATCTTGGCATCGAGGCTCATGGGATTGGCCTGTGGCCGGGGCTTGTGTCCCGGCACGACATCAGTGCCTAGCGTGGCATCAACCTGGCTCCAAATTTTCCTCAGGCTGGGGAAGGTTTGTATTTGAACAAAGTGACGTACCTAGGCTTGAGAAACCTCCCAAAGGCATGGCTAGAAAATTGACCCACTCTAGTTGCTTCTTGGACGGGCCCAAGCTTCGGCCCCGTACGGGCGTCTCGGGTGGTGTCCAAGAATTGGTGAGCACTTCAGGTTTGGTGGCCGTGATCACTTCAACTTCCCCTAAATTTTCACCTCTCCTAGAATAGTGAGGTGAGGTCATGCATCCTAGAAGAGTGGTGTGATTAGTGGTTGTTGTTGATGATGTGAATTTGGGCCCTGGATCCTTCTTGTAGAAAGGATACATCTTGGACCCTCCTAGAAGAGAGGGTGCGTCTGGCCGGTAGGGGTGGTACAAGGGTAAATTCCATGGCGCCTAATTAACTCACCTAGAAAATGACTTGTGATTGTGTGTGTGAATGTGTGTGATGGTTGGGATTGTGACATGTTCCTGTTATGTGATATGTCGTATTAATAATAGTTCACCTATGGTATAATTAATGTTATGAACTGTGAACTGAACCTACGTGATCACCTAGACTGCCTAGGATGTTAAAATTGGTTAAGGTTGAGTTTGGGTTCCACTGTTGGTGTATTCTTGGAGTATGGAATCGCTCCACTTGGTTAGAACAACACATAGTTAAGCCTAGTGGGTTCACTCAGTCTCATTAGTGATGTGAACCGTGTAGTCGGCGTGTCCTCATCCCGCTCACCTCCTGGATGAGGAACCTCGACTCTGCTGCGCACACTACAAGAAAAAAATGCATTTAGTCACGGTTCTTTAGTCACGGTTTTTTGAACCGTGACTAATTGGTCACGGTTTCTTAAAACCATGACAGATTAGTCACGGTTTTTTAAAAAACCGTGACTAATGATGTTCCACGTTGGCAATCCGGAACTTCTTCCCTTCTCTCTCTCTTCTTCTTCCCCGACGACTTCTTCTTATCTTCTTCAACTTCACCTTCTTCCTTCTTCCTTCACCTTCATCAACCAGCTCGACTTCTTCTTCTCTTCTTCCTTCGCCTTCCTTCCCCTTATCCTCTGCCGAAATACTCCCCGTCGCCGACAACCCTCTTCTGAAACATCGGCGCCGCCGAGTCTTCTCCGGTTTCCCCTTCTCCTCTGCCGAAACAATCCCAGCCGCGGACATCATCTTCACTCCGATTCCACTCTTCCAAAACATCGACGCCGCCGAGTCTTCTCCAGCTTTCCGTTCTCCTCTGTCGAAGCAATCTCCACCGCGACATCAATCTCCAGATTCAGCAATGGTGTTGTGGGAATCGAAGAAGACAGTGGCGTTGGGTTCTGGGAAGCAAGGAAATCAACGGCGACGACGGCAACGACAACGACGGCAACGGCAATGACGACAGCGTAACGACGGCAATGACGAAGGATTGCAGCGGCGAAGGATTAAATTGTAATTTTTGTTAATTATATCGACAAAATGTAATTTTGCCATTTGACACAATTAATAAATTTAGTGACTACTTCGTAATTACTCGGGACGTTTTGTTAACATTTTAATTTTGTGGATCATTTTGCATAACTGAAGGAGTTCAAGGTCTGGTCCTATAATTCGATGAATTAACAAATGGGTCACTGAAATTTTCATCATAACAGTTTGGTCACCAATTTTGTCACGGTTTTCTTATGAAACCGTGACTAAAATTGGTCACGGTTTTATAAGAAACCGTGACTATTTGGAACAAATTTTGTCACGGTTTCTTTGAAAACCGTGACTAATTTTAGTCACGGTTTCTTTGAAAACCATGACTAATTTTAGTCACGGTTTCATAAAAAAACCGTGACAAAATTCTGTCACGGTTTCATAAGAAAACCGTGACAGAAAATTTAGTCACGGTTTTCAAAGAAACCGTGACAAAAATGGGTCAAAATAGTCACGATTCTTTAAACCGTGACTAAATTTTTTAGTCACGGTTAAAACCGTGACTAATGAGGCCCAAAAAACCGTGACTAATGGCATGCCACACGACCCTAACCACCGCTAGTCTTGAAATCGGCTCTAGTGATCACCTATGAAAACCTGACTAGATAGTACTTGGACCCGTCAGCTGTATATAATCGGGAACCCTAAGTGTCCGGTCGATGACGCCACTTCAGAAGATGGATGCTTTGGCTCTCCAAGGCTCCGGAGGTGGTTCTGGCGTAGGCCTAGGCCTGGTGTAGTCTTGGCCCGACATTAGTGTTGGGGTCGGGTCGGCATCAGTCGGGTCGGGCCTGGTGGCCTGGATCACTTCATTCCCCTCTTCTTGAAAAGGATTCGTCCTCGAATCCGCACCTGGTAATCCATTAGAAATTTTAAAAATAATAACTTGGATGTGTAGGACTTGACCTGGTGGTTCTATGGAGCTCCTTGGGGTTTTGAGCCAGGGTAAGGCTGGGGCCGGTGCTGGTGCTTGATGCTGAGCCGAGGCTGGCGCTTGGTGTCGAGCCGGGGCTGGGTGGTGCGGGGCTGCTCTGGTGCTGGACGCTGAAGCCGGGTGCTGGGGGCGCTCCTGGGCTGGGTGTTGGGGCCGAACGCTGGGGCTGCTCCGGGGCTGAGCGCTGGGGCTGGGCGTTGGGGCCACTCTGGGGCTGGGCGCGGGGCCGCTCCGGGGCTGGGCGTTGGGGCCCTCCGGTCGGGTGTTGGGCTCCGGTTGGGCGCTGAGCCTAGCGCTCGCGTGATGTTGGACCGGTGCTGGGCAGGCGTTGGGCCTAGTGCTGGCCTGATGCTGGACCGGTGCTGGGCAGGCACTACGTCTAGTGCTGGCACTCTTGGCTTCGACTCTTATCTCCAATCTTTCGATCGTGGCTTTCATCTGGGCTAGAATTTGAGAGATGGTCGGCATGGTAGCCTCCAGTAGAGCTAACTTCTTTTCTGCCATGGTTAGTAAAAATAACTGAAATACAAAGGTCTACGACTCTTTCAATCTATAAATATTAGGGTTTGGTTCACGAAAACCCTAGCAACGAAAGCTTAATAGAATTTTCAATTTTCTACTTTCTCTATCCCCTCTTCTTAAACACAAACTTACAACGAAAGATAGATTAGGGCAAGTGTGGCCTTGCTTGATTTTTTGAGTATTTTATGTTTTCTGATTCTTTTGATATTTTCTTGATGGTATGATGGCCACCTAGCTTTTTCTGCCTTACAACTGGAAATTGAATACAAGAAACTGAAATAGATGAAGATTTTCGAAATATTTTCTAAGAACAAAAAAAGTAAAGGATATGGATCCATGAATAAACCTGGAAACTAGGATAGATTGCGGTCTTAGTGTTGAACCTAGGCTCTGATACCAAAACTGATGTGAACCGTGTAGGCGGCGTGTCCTCAACCCGCTCACCTCCTGGATGAGGAAGCTCGGCTCTGCTGCCAACGACCCTAACCACCGCTATTCTTGAAATCGGCTCTAGTGATGACCTATGAAAACCTGGCGGGATAGTACTTGGACCGTCGGCTGTATATAGCCGGGAACCCTAAGTGTCCGATCGATGACGCCACTTCAGAAGATGGATGCTTCTGACGATAAGTCGATCTAAACGACGATCAATTCCATGAAAGTCGAGAAGAGATTAGAAATTCCATGCTAAGAGATAAAACCGAAGTTTAATTAATTTTTTTGATCAAAAGGAGTCTTACAAAGGTGGCCGACGGCCTCTTTATGTAGGGGAGGAGTAGGGAACAAGCTCTCTTATTCCTCCTTAGAAACTAACTATAAAATAATAAAGAAATAAAAAGAGTCCTAATTAAACTAGTAAAGAGGACTTAAAATAATCCTAAAAAAGACACAAAATTCGGATCTCTAACCCAACAAGGAAAAGAGTCCTTCCTAAAAAAAACTCTAAAAAGGAAAAGCTGGAAATTCCTAAAAAACAGCAGAACGGGTTCTGGGAGAAATTGCCAAATAAATACAAAATAAAATAGGAAAAATAATCCCTTTGGCAGATCACTAGTAGACGTCCTGGGCTTCAAATTTCATGTTGGGCTTCAGGCCAAATTCTATCTCCAAGTAGCCCATATTTGTCAATCCTTGTCAGACTAGTCCAAAACCGAGAAATCCTAGCTTGATTAGGATTCCTTGTTCGGATGTATTTGGCATCTTCTCTTCGTCTCCCGTGTCATGGATGGTAAGCCATCCTTCCTTGGATCAGGCTCAGGGGGTGTCCTGATCGTGGCTCCTCGCTTTGACTTCCTCGGATCAGCATCCGGGCTACACTCTTTGATGCTTAGGCCACGCATCACTAGAACTTGATCGAGCCCTATGCCCCTTTAATTCTCCTCCAAATTGAGCACCGTTTGTTGGAGGGTTATCCTGGAACTTCAAAATATCTAGGGAAGTTGTAATTTCCCCAAAGGCTCGATCTATTTGAGGGCTGGGCTGAAAGCACGCTTTTATGGTGCCCGACGCTCGGTCCGGCGCCCGGGGCAGGCTCAGTGCTGGGCCTTTGTCAATTTTGGCCAAGCCTTCTGCTTGCTGCTTCAGCCAGGTCTTCAGGAATGTTCTCAAGGGGTCTTCAATGGCTAGTGCTGGTCTGGGGCTCGTGGCACTTGGCATGGGGCCTAGTTTAGGTACTAGGCCTAGTCCTCGATCAGCTCCGGGCCTGACTTCGGCCTCTAGTGAGTTCCAGTCGGGCCCTTTCCTCTCTTCCTCCGCCAATGCTCTAGGAATGCTCCTAGAGACTCCCCATGCTCCTTTTTACCTCCAAGGCTTGTGGCAATCACGTCAGAGCCTAGTGGAGGCCCTCGGCTTAGGGCTTGTCTTGGCTCGGGGTCGGGACTTGGGGTTTTGGCTCTCCAAGGCTCCGGAGGTGGTTCTGGCGTAGGCCTAGGCCTGGTGTAGTCTTGGCTCGGCATTAGTGTTGGGGCTGGGTCGACATCAGTCGGCTCGGGCCTGGTGGCCTGGATCACTTCAATTAGGAAATTGATTCCCCCTCTTCCTGATTTCAGGTTCTCGTGGCTAGTAGGTGAGGTTTCAGAGAGGTGCTTATGTCGAGTTCGAGAAGTTTGTCGAGCAAAGCTATGAGGTGAAGATTGAAAGACCACTCGGAGTTGATATTTTCTTTATTTTGTAATTCAGTTGACTATTGTACTTTGGGGGATTTCATACCCACTTTTGTGGATTTTGTTATTGGATCATTGTTTATCTGTTTATTGGATTTATCATTGTTTAATCATTTAATAAGAGTTTCATTCATCTTATTTTTGTCGATTTTTTTCGTTTATGATTTACCTTCGAGTGATGATCATTCTGGTTCAGCCATGGGTTTACTCGGTTCGATTCGGGATGGGTGTTACAAGGGTATTAGAGCCTAGTTGATGTTGTACTGGTAGATCATCTTCTTCTTTGGGGAGTAATTAACCTCATAGGGAGAGAGGATGAGACATTGGTACATGACCAACTTTCCAGGGTTTTAACAATTTTAAAACGGGTTGGAAGTTTTGAAAGAAAAATGATTTGAACTGCAACTTTAAATTTTTTAAACGGTCAACTGAAATGCTTTCATGTACTCATGTAGTGAAGCAAGCCAATCAATGAGAAGCAACTCTACCTGTAACTCAGGGCACAGAGCTGTAGGTCGTTAGTTTCAGTCGTCTGATCTGAAGGGCTGGAACTTTAGTAAGTTCAATGGGGAAGTATCTGATCCTGCTATTGCTGAGTTGTGGATCAAGTATGGGTGTTACAGTCCACCTTACTTTATTGTCTTTTGCTTGATTTCGTTATCTTGATATGTGCATACTTAACTACTTGTTCTTCTTTATTTTGCAGTATCTTGAAGACTTTGAGACCCTTTCTCGAAATATCAGATCAGAGATGTTTGACGATTTCCCAAGCGTGAGAACCGAAGAACATGTGTACTAGACATATAGACTTCTAGTTGAAAAGCTCTAATCAAGGTCCCCATAGCAAACGGAGTCTTGAAGTGCCCAACCTCACTCGAAACTTCCTTGAACTTGCACACCTTCAAACATAAGAGTTCATGAATCTATTCACATATTTTTTCTTTCCACTTATGGCTAAAAAGAGTGTCTAAATATCACCGTGGAACATCACAAATGGAGGTAGCTTGCCTAAACTTCTTGAGAATTTTCACTCTAGACTTCAGAGTTTCAAAGGATGAATTCATGCAGCTAAATTTAACACTCACTCCGGCAACCTGAAAATGCTCTTGGGTCCAGAAATCATCCTCCCATCATCATCCTTCATCTCCAATATCACAGAAATGGCAGAAAGATCGAGATTTATCCAACACAAGAGACAATCGAGCTTTTATCTTCTCTTCTTAGGTTTTTCTCAGATCTCCATATGTACTGTTGTAACTAAACCCCCTAGCGTTCGAGTGAGTGAAACCTTAGGGGGATTGATGATTGATTACACTTACTTACATTTGATTTAGTTCAGTTTAACTCAATTTCAGATGTGATTCAGACTTATGTGTTTTTATTGATCCTCTTCTTGTATTCTTGACATAGATGCATGATTAGGGTTCACTACGCAAATGGGGATTGTCCTGACCCATGAGCTCTCCACTCATAGTTGTCATAGGGATGAGCATAGTTTGCATCATAACTCGAAAAGGAGCATGTTAACCTATGTCTTTTTAGGCTGACAACCCATAAGCATTTCATCGAACACTATATGTGCAATCTACTTGTCAGTGTAAATAGTGACCAATGACCCTAGTTGTCTTGGCCCATGAGCTTAGGATACGTGTTGGAATAGTGTATTCGTGATTCATGAACCTAAAAGGGTAAAAAGAAGGGTCAGAGATGGGAATATGGGTCAAATAGCCTGTTCAGGACGAGAACCTAAATCAGAGGTACGTGCAGAAAACACATAAAAAAGAAAACAAGAGAGAAGCCACACCACAAAACACATATTTATAGAAACAGAAGTCGAAGAAAAAATGACACGAGAAAGAAAGAAATTAAGAAAACAGTGGCCGCCTCAGATACGCTCGGGGTTTAACGTCGCTTAGCTCGATGGCTCTTTGGTGTGTCAAACAACAAGGGCGATCTTGTGGACCTCGACATACTTAAGAGGGGCTTCACCATCGTAAATAAATCTTCAGTATGTGCCATTTACCTTAAATGATGGCTCACCCTCTCTATGAATCTCGAGCGTTTCGTACGGGAATGTGTTCACCATCCTGAATGACCCTGACCACCTTGACTTAAGCTTCTGAGGAAAGAGTCTGAGACATGCATTGTAAAGGAGAACGTGATCCCGGACTAAGAAAATCTGGTGCTTGATCGTGGCATCATGGCGCCTCTTAGTTTGTTCCTTGTATAGCTTTGAGCTTTCATAGGCGTGGAACCTGAACTCCTCAATCTCAGGGAACTGTTCTGATGAGAACCGCTGCAACCGTGGGCAGATGACCCGAACCACCGTAAGTCGTGAATCCTAGCTTTGATCTCACCGTCGGCACCGGGGCGGAAGCGTACTTGGACCCGTCGATTGTAAATAACCGGGAACCCTAAGTGTCCGGTTGAACGACATAAGGGGATTACTTCTGTTGATAACACCGTCTCCCTAAGCTATGCACGAGCAAAAACTTAAAAGGAATTTGGAGAACAAAGTTCTGATTTATGATTAATTCTGAAAAAGATTGACTTACAAGAGAGGCCGAAGCCTCTTATTTATAGTAGAAGGTCGTGACAGCCCCAAGTTTTCCTTCTTAGAAACGAACTAAAAATTAATAAAGAAATAACCTAGAGTCGTAAATAGACTCCAAGTAGGATAAAAGTATCCTAAACAATCGATGAACTAGAAAGGAAAACAAGTCCAACTCTGAAAAGGAAAAATAAATACTCAAAAACACGGAAAACCCTAATCCGGCAAAAAACCGGCCGATCGGTCAGGCGAGTGATCACACGCGGTCCAGAATAGGAAAGCCGTCGCTGCCTCTTAGTCGGGTCAGGTTTGGGCGTTGGCGTCGGGTGCTGAGGTCGGGGAGTGCACGGGGCTGCACATGCTGAGCTCCGTCGGGTCTGATGCTGATCCGGCTCGGCCTCTAGGGTTCCTGCTCGATCGACCTGATCGGTCTTCCTCTTCCAGCTTCTTCATTTCCTCCCATTTCCTCTCATCTCCTAGGTGGCAGCTGCTTAGGCTAGGCTCTTGGCCTCCTATGGAGCCTAGCGCTGGTGGTAAACCTCCCAAGGCTCGAGCCTTTTGTTGGCTCGGTGCTAAGGCCCGATCGGGGTCCTCCGGGGCTGGCGCTGGCGCCCGTAGGAAGTTTTCCCCTGGTCTTCTCCATTCTGGCCTGGGCCTCTTCCTCCTTGCTTCGCCCAGTTATCCAGAAAGGCCTTCAGAGGTTCCCCTAGTGTGGCAACCCTTTCTTTGATCTCCTAAAGGCCTAGTCAAGGTGTTAGGTCTGCCGGGGCGCTCGGGGCAGGGCCGGTAGTGCTCGGCTTTCCTTCTTCGGCACTCCTCCAGGAAGTAATCTAGATGGTCCCAAGGTTGTATAGCACCTCCTGGGACCTTCAAGATAGAGCCAAGGTTGCAAAGAAAACCTGACTTTGTTGTAGCTTCGGGCGTCGGCGCCCAAGTTAGGGCGAGCTGGGTCCGGACGCTCATCCTTGCCTGTTGGGCCCTTGGTGGAGGGCTGTATTTGAACCTGACCACTTGTTCAGGCCTTTTTAACCTCTGTAAGGCCAGGTTATGGTTCTGGCGGAGCTCCAGGCACTTCTTATATGGCCCTAAGGTCCTCTCTTTCGTGGGTGATCCCGGCGGAGTATAAGAATAGGCATTCTCAACCGGCCGGTCGGTCGGGATCACTTCATTCCCCTCTTCTTGTAAGGGATTCGTCCTTGAATCTCGCTTTCTTCCATTCTGAACACTGAGTCGACGCCTCCACAAGCCGGTTGCCTGAGTGGTGATATCGGGGGCATCATTCAGATTGGCTTCAGGGTTGGGATACTCGCTGGAGTCCGTTTCTGACCAGGGCTCCGGGTCTTCTGAACTTGGACCATCGGTGCTCATGCTGTCTCTTGACGACAGGCTGCTCACCATGATGTTTAGGCTAGTGGAAGACATGGGGGAGTACATGTCATCCCAACCAGGTTCTTCCTTTTTGCTCAAGCCCTTCTCTTCTGTCGCCGGTTCTATAGGGGCGCTGATTCAGATCGGCGCCAGCCTTAGGATTCGGTGAGACACCTCCTCCGTGGGCATCTCTTGGAGAGCCTCGATGTCCCTTGGGGGCCTAGGCGTGTCTGGGTGCTGATCCTGCACCAGAATAGGGCTGGCCATCGGGTGCTCCGGTGTTGGCGAGTAGGGTGATGGGTGTCGACTCGTGGTTGACCCGATGCTGGCTAGTTGCTACTCTAGGGCCGGCCCGACGCCGGGGATGTACTGCTCCAGCCCGGTCAAGGCTTCCTGGTTGGCCTTAGGGCCTAGGGCTAGTTCTTTGAAGAACATCCCGGTGAATTTTTTCCAGGCTCTTGGCCTCAACTTCTTCTCCGCTCTCGGAGTCCTTTTCTTCTTCTTCCATCTCTTCTCCTTCATCATCGGTGACGACTTCTCCTTCTCTGAGCACCATGACCCTTTGATTGGGGCATTCCCTAGCTATGTGCCCTCTTTCCTGACATTTAAAACACACAATGCCACTTGGCCTAGCGTTAGAATTTGGTACAGTAGAGGCAGTGGTAGGTGTTACCCGGTTGGCGGCGGTGCTAGGGTTTGGTTCTCCTCCTGGGGCTCGGTTGGAGCCTGACCTCCATGGGGGCTAGCCGGTACTAAGGGCGCCTCTCCAAGTGCTTGTGGCGGGGGCCTTTTCCCAAAGCCATTATTGATCTCTCGCTCCACCCGAATAGCTAAGGCTACGAGGTCATCATAGTCAACATAATGAAGGATGTTGACCTGGTGCATGATGTCCTTTTGTAGGCCGTTGGTAAACCTTGCTATTCTCGCCTCCTCATCCTCCTTAAGATAGAGCCTTGTCACCAGCATTTCAATCTCCTTGTTGTACTCCTCTACGGGCAGATTCCCTTGCTTTATGGTTTGTAACTTGGTGTGCAAGTCTCTTGTATAAGCCGTTGGTACAAATGATGACACTCGATTTGACGTGATTATCAGCCTCATTTAAGCGACATTTCTTTGCTTAAGACATTGTTTTTAGGGTAGAATAACGAATATTCAATCAATTGCCCTATCTCGTGCCATTTGTGTTACCTTGGCCCTTTTCGGGTCTATTTGAATGTTTTCTAGTGTTTTTGTGTTAGCACAGGTTTTTGCCGTCAAATAACGTAGCCATGGACGTGTCTAAGGCGTAGGAACCTCGAGGAATCAAACCGGAATCGATCAAAGGAGCCAATCAAAGTCAAACCGAAAATCTGCCATTCACACTTACAGTTTCGGCGAAAATGACCTCACAGTTTCGGCGAAATCAACAATACAAATCAGCTGATGCCAAGTGAAGACTGATTTTGGCGAAACCATTAAGCTCTTCGGACCGAAAATGCAAGGCAGAGAAAACTGGCCATTTACACAAGCTAGTTTCGCCGAAACTACCCCTATGGTTTCGGCGAAACCATCAGCCCAGCCCGGCACAATTAGGGTTAAGTATTTATACTTAACCCGACGGCCCTAGAACAACATACAATTCATATTTCGAGCAAACACAACTTTTGGAGATCAGATTTCTCTGAAGTTCGGGGGCGAAGAGTTGGAGTTCGAAGAGCCAGATAGAGATCGTAACGCCATCCCTTCCACCTCGGAGAACCGGAGCTAGGAGTGTAACTTACCGAAGATCGGAATCTTTTCAGAGTTGTCCGAATTAGGTTTTTCATATCCTTTTCTGTTCTTCCTTTGAATGATGAACTCTTTCTTTGTCTTTGTTTCTTCTGTAATGATCATGAGTAGCTAAACTCGTTAGAGCTTATACTAGATGAACCCTAAGTGACCCAGGGCTTTAAAGCGGTCACGGATCGGCGGTGATTAGATTCGAAATTCAATCAGTTCTTTTCCATGTTTGATTTGTTCTTCATTGTTTATGTTTCTTGTCTGGATTGATCACCTAGATTAGATTCTGGTTAAGCTAAGGATAGAAGCGAACGCTCGCCTTACTTTAGAACATCGAATTGAACAATTAACCTTATAATTGGAGTGTGCCTTTCGTAGGAACCGGTTAGGGTTAATCCACTGCAAGAGTAACTCATTAATCACTAGTAATTACACCAGTTAATTAAGTCGTTGCGAGAGGCGACCGTACCCGGGCGGCTAGTTAATCTTGGTAGTTAGAACGGATAGAGCGAACGTTCGCCGGTCTTAAACCTAAGGGTAAGGAGTTATGGTGGTGTCTTAGTAATTGATTGAATAAGAATCAAAATCCGCTGATCTGTTGATTGCCAATGCTCTGGGGAACGAAGGGGGATTCAAAGTCTAAGTTCGTCTGTCTTTCTTGTTTCCAAACCCTAATTCTCAATCTGCTTTAGCTTAATTTGTTTTAATTTTTCTGCATTCCTTAGAATTAGAAGTCGTGGAACTCACACCACGCACAACGTGTTCTCCTTGAGTAATTTGTTAGTTCTGAAGTAGCCAATCAATTGAAGGCCCGTGGAATACGATCTATCCTAGCTCTTGAGTTGATAGTTATTTGATAGAACCTGCTCAGCACAACGACGGTTCCATCAAATTGGCGCCGTTGCCGGGGACTTCTTTTGATTGTTGAAAGAAGATCTGGCAATTTATTCTTCTATTTTCCATCTTTCATTTTTCCATCCACTTCGATTTTACACTGGTTTTGTTTATCTTTGTTATCTGTAGGTTTACAGGTGTATGCCTCACCGTCCTTGGACTCGCTCTCAGACCGAACAGGCTAAGATTGCAGGGAATCCAGGCAGTTCTGCTACACCTCTACGATCACAGATTCTGAAGGAAGGCAGATCCAATCCATTCATCACTCCGATCAAGATCGAGGAACCGAAGGAGAGTTCCTCATCTCCGTCTTCACCACACTCTTCATCCGCTTCATACACCGAGACACTTTCACCGCCTCCATCTCCTACCATGACCGATCATTTACCACCACCACCACCAAACGGCGATCAACCACCGCCGCCACCACCACCTGCACAGAAGAGTCTAGCAGACTATAACCAGCCGACCGCGACTAGCGTTCGATCTGCCATCGCCATTCCGCGCATTAAAGGAGATCCTGACTATGAGATCAAAATTCCATTCTTGACCATGATCTCTAGGGATTTACAGTTTGAAGGCAGGCCCCTAGACAATCCGTGTATTCATCTCGCAGACTTCCTTGATCTCTGCAGTACTTTTAAAAATGGAAACCTCGACAAAAACACTCTTTGTCTGAGAGCTTTCCCGTTCTCTTTGAAAGGCGCTGCTAAGAGATGGCTTACGGGCAAACCACCTGGCTACTACACTAACTGGGATACTCTGGCTCAGGACTTTGTTGAAGAATACTTCCCTCCGGCCAGAACAACCGCCATCAAGGACAGCATCGCCAAATTCTCCCAGAAAGAAGGAGAAAGTTTATATGATACTTGGAATCGTTTCCAAGAACTTCTCTACACCTGCCCTCATCATGGATTCGAGCAGAGACAGTTAGCTGAAATCTTCTCTCGAGGACTTCGAGAAGAATCTGCCAAGTGGGTCAATTCTCTAGCTGAAGGGGATTGCACTACACTCACTCCGGAAGCTGCCCTTCTGCACTTCGCAAACTGTGCCTCCAAGTCAAGGAACTGGGAGCGACAATATGAAGGATCGAGGAGCAAGCTAGATTTCGAAGCAGCTATCAAGGCAGAGGTAGAGAAGCATTTGAAGAAGTCTACCACACCAATCAAGCCACCGGCAGCTTCTGTCTATGTTGCCAATTGTGAATGGTGTGGAGCTTGCGCACATAACGGAGGCCGTTGCCAGAACTTTGGTAAGACAGACGTCTGGTCTGCAGAAGAGGGAAATTTCGTGCAACAAGGCTTCGTCAATAATCAGAACGGTTATGCTGGTTACCGTAACTTCAGACAGCAAGGGAACTATCAAGACAGACCTCCCTACAATGCTGGCGCCAATCATAACCAGAACCAGAACAACCGCCCGGCTGGTCCAGCTCAGGATCAGAAGCCTAATCATCCGTCGGCAGGTGTCTACCAGCCACCGCATCGCAATCCGGGTAACTATGGAACTGCACCTGGCAATCGCCAGAACCAATACTTCAATAATACCTATCCAGGACAGCAACAACAAAGAGAGAACAATGTCAGTGACCTGGATAGGAAGCTCAGCCAGATCATCACAAGACTCGATGATCACGACAGTCAGTTCAAGGCTCAAGCTCTTCTCAATCAAGAACAAATAGCATCTGGACAACGGATTGAGAAAGTCATGAACAACATCTCGAGCATGCTAGCATCTGGTCGACCATTTGGCCAGCTTCCAAGCCAGACAGAGCCAAACCCGAGAAAAGAACAGGCTAAAATGGTAACTGCTCGAAAACTTCCGAACTTAATTGCTGATGCTTTTTCTGTTTTACGCAGGATCGCTGAAACTCCGGAAGAAGAGGAACAGAAACCAGCGCCTAAGGATGATCCTCCTCTTGCACCATACGTCGTGAAGCCTCCTTTTCCTAGAGCACTGCTGCCAAACGCAAGGATCGAGACTGGCATGAAGGGTAACAAGGAAGGATACCTCGACATTCGTATTAAGAAACCTGTCTCTCCATATCCAGCTAAGTTATCTGATCCTGGTTCTTTTACTTTGCCTTTGGTCATCAATGATGTTGAAATTGAACGTTGCTTAGTTAATCTAGGAGCATCTGTTAATGTCATGCCTGTAAGTCTATATGAAAAGTTAAACCTAGGGGAACTTGAACCGCCCAGTATGCAACTTGTCTTTGCTGATAGATCGCTTAAAACCCCTAATTGAGAAATCAAAGACGTTGTTACAAAATGTGGTCCGTTCACATTTCTAGTTGACTATGTGATTATGGATACCGGTACAGAAGATTCAACCATTCTTATAGGTCGCCCTTTCATGGCTACTACTGGAATGAATATTAATGTTCCTAATGGTTCTTTGACTCTAAGAATTGGTAAAGAAACAAAAACTTTCCGTCTTAAAGATGACATGAAACATGACTCTAGGAATGAAGAATCTCACTGCTTAGCTGTTGAAACTGTGGAGTTGACTCCGGTCAACTCCATTACTAATGCTTCTTCCAGTGTCTCTCGATCAGTTGTTGCTGCAGGTATTAAGCAGGTTATAAAGAAGAAGCCAGAAGCTTCAGTTCAGAAGCCACCTAAGAAGAAGAAGGAACTGCAAGCCTCTTCAAAACCGCCACACAAGGAGTCTGGTAGATCAAGGAGGAAGAATCACAAGGAGAAGCAAGTTCAAATGGTTTGGAGACCAAAAGCTCTACCATCCTCCACCGAGCCAGCTGCACCACCATTTCGTTCCGAGAAACCGGCGTCGGAACAAGTATGGAGGGAGAAGCCGAAAGCCTCTCCTAAGGAAGTACTAACGATCACCGATCCTGGTGATACCAAGCCGAAGACTGAAGTTAAGAAGAAGCCGACAGTCCTCATTCCTTCCATCGTCATACTCAAGAAGGATGATCTCTCTAGAGAGCTGTTCGGACCATTCAAGTTCGTTGATCATCTTCCCGACGGACGTACCAAGCTTTTGCATGCAAACGGGAAGAAATTCACGTTTACCGGAGAAGTCCCGAAGCTGTACTTCATGAACTCCGATGCTAGCGTGAAGGAGAATCTAAGTTGGGATGTCTCCTAATACCGTCCAGGTATCGTCCAGCTCAAGGACGTTAATACAAGAGCGCTTCGTGGGAGGCAACCCACGGCTGGAGTCAGTTTTATTTTGTTTCAACCTTGGTATTTTAGAGTCGGTTCGGGAGAGCCAAAAGTGTCAGTTTGTTTGTGTTCTTATTTTCATGTAGAGTCTGCGTGTCATAGAGTCAGTCGCAAATTGATTGAGGTCGTTCTGATTTTTCTGGATTAACTGTGATTTTCTGAAGTTGGCCTGATTTACGGAAATATTTTAAACCCGAACAGTTCAAAATTTTCGGCGAAACCACCCCTGTTTTCGGCGAAACCAACTTTTGATTTTCGACCCATCCTTCCTGTTCATCATTTTCGGTTTGAAAAATAACTGTTTTCGGCGAAGCCATTTGAACTAAAATTTTCGGCGAAACTGAGCTTCATTTTTGGTGAAACCGCCTTTTCAAATCGGTCAGTTCATTTTAACGAGTAGTTTCGGCGAAACCACCCCCTACTTTCGCCGAAACCTATTTGCAAAATCACTTAATTTATCCTTTCAAAAATCGGTCTTCCTCTCTCTCCTTCCTTCCCTTCACTCACCTTCGTTCATATCTATTTAAAATCGCCGCCGACCCTCCACTAAAACACGCCGTCGCCGCCGTTTCACCCACCGCCGCTCACTCCCCCTCCTCATTCCGATCCTAACGAGCCCTAGAACAACCAAATCGGAGCTTTGCAGCTCCAGTTCACCGAAAACCTAGTTTTCAACGTTTTTCACCGATTCCTCCCAACCCGTTCAGTTTTTGCTTCCATGGCTTCAAGGTAAAGTGCATAACTTTTCAATACGAATCTTTTGACATATGGATCGCTGAATTTCATTGGGGTTGACTTTCAGTTGACTTTTTGGTTTACCTCATTTTGCGTGCCGACTGTTTCGTGTGAACTAGGATTGACTGAACTTATAGAACTGTTCTAGGATGCTTAGGGAGTTCCGTGCTTAATTTCCATATCATTTGGTCATGTGTTGCTATGCGTACGATTGATTCGTTGTTTTGTTGACTTGTGAGATATGTCGGTTTGCCGTTGACTTGTTGTTGATCGTTTGGCAATCATAAGTGTTCATTCTTGTTCATATTATCGTGCCGCCATTTGAAATCGTATGATACCGTCAATTTCCAAGTTGTGATAGTCTTGCCATGATTAGGGTTCAATATGACTTAGTGTTGACTTTCTAAAATATCGGTTTGACTTTTTGAACTCTGATTGCGCTTCCCTGATTATAGCTGTTCTTAAGACATGTGCTCTATTGTCTATGATTACCGGTTACTCCGCTTTACTTACCCCACTTAGTTTTCCTCGTTTCTTTGTGAAATTGAGTTTTTCTACTAAGTGTGGGGTAAGGTTTTGGTCGACTAATCTGGTTTCATTCTGGTTTTAGGAACACTTTTGAGCGCAGGACTAAGGCACGCCTTGATGGCGCCTCAAGCTCAGGAGCTGCCGCTCCCGTCACACCTGCCATTCTGGGTCCTCCACCTGCACTCCCTCGCCATGCTGGATTCCATCCCACCATCGCCCATCTTCCGGACTTCTACTTTGAGAACTTCCAGAAGATCGCGCACATCCGGGGAGCTGACGTGCGTCCTTTATCCATGGAGTCGCTCCAAGAGCATAATGAGGACTACTTCCGGAACGTGCATGACGCCTTAGCACCGGCCGATCTCCTAGAGCTGACCACCATAGCCGCCGAGTTCCCAGACATTGCTCTCCAGGAGTTCTGGGCGACATTTGACTTGGACGAGCATAAGAAGAGACGGGGCCAGAAGGTGATCACTTTCTTTCTTGGTGGGGTGTACAGGCAGCTCACCTACGATGAGTTTGCCGCTCATCTGGGCATCCCCTACGAGCACTATCACGATCACCACCTCGGTTGGGGCGAGGATGATGACGACGAGGCATTGCACGCCCTCTGGAGCCACATGACAGGCGTGCCTGGCGATCGCCTCAGGAAGAACAACTCAGTTAAGTCTCTCTCTCACCCGCTCTATAAGTTTATTCATATGGTTTGGCGGAGGTCACTTTTATATGTCAGAGACAAGGATCGCCACCATATCCTTAAGGAGGAGCTCATGCTTCATCGAGCCATCCGAGAGAGCTACCCTCTCCACCCCGGCTGGGTGCTAGCTCACATCTTCAGTCAGAGGACCAAGAGGAAGAAGCAACCACGCAAACTCTTGGGAGGCAACTTCATAGGTCTGCTCATCCTCTCCTTCGGCATCGGCCATGAATATGGCCCTCACATTCCACGACATCCAGTTCGGACCGTTGGAGGAGACTTGGCGGTCGAGTACGACTTAGAACTCGACCTCAGTCCCCATGTAGCAGCAGATCCTCCACTCCAACCTGCGGTCGAGTCGGAGGACAAAGATGATGCTGAGGAGCAGCACCCGCAGCCGCCGCCTGAGTTTCAAGATTATATACCCTCGCCACACCATCCGGCAGGGTACATCCACCAGTTGCCGCCGCGCATTCCCGATCCACATCAGGCACCTACTCATCATCCCCGACCGCACCCCGCGGACATTGGTGAGTTGTACGAGCGACTACAGGAGTGGCGCATCACCGACAACGCCACTCAAGAGGCTAGGTGGACTATTATGCAACAACAAATGCACCGCGCCGACCGGCAATATGAGCGACAGCTGGAGTGGCAGCGACAGCTCGGCGATTACTTCCACTTCCCCCACCCCGACACCTCTGACCAGTGATGATCAGGTGGTGTCTTTTTCCTTATCCTTTCTTTTTATTTATTCTTTTCGGACTTCGGTCCAAATTTTTTCTGTGTGGATCCGGGGCACTTGTCCCGGTTTCCTTTTTATGTTTTATTTGTTTTTGTTTTGTAGGCAGTTGGGAGATTCCCTTTGCTTCACTTGGGTA
This sequence comes from Linum lewisii, assembly GCA_034768395.1. Classification (NCBI taxonomy): domain Eukaryota; kingdom Viridiplantae; phylum Streptophyta; class Magnoliopsida; order Malpighiales; family Linaceae; genus Linum; species Linum lewisii. The sequence continues at coordinate 15,711,676 of CM068303.1, forward strand.
GATTACCTCCGCTCCGAGGACCCGTGCTCATCCCCTACACCAATCATCTCGGTCCAGGTTCTTCCATTCCACTCTGAACTCTAGAATTAGTCCTGTGAGGACACAGTCCGATTTAAGTGTGGGGTAGGATGCTAGAGAACCTTGCATGAACATGATTGCCCTTGATTGTGTTTTGTATGCCTCGTGATTCCATTCCAGTCTCTCTAGCATTAGAATGGCTCAGTTCTTGATTTTTGATGTTAAGTTGTTGTCCAACCTTTCATAATGATGCTTAGACTGCTTAACCTAGAACTTGAGAACCAACTTGTATGCTTTGATGCTAAATTGCCTGGTCATGACAGAATTTTAAAATCACACTTGTAGTTTGTAGCCTTGATTGCATGAAAATGACCGAATCCGACTAGCAAACCAACTGTGAGCTTTTGATCCATTGCACGTAACTTGCAATTTAAATTCTTTCTGAGTGGTTTTCTGTTTACTTGAATGAGTTAGAATTTGCATGAGACCTACTCGAGACCACACGATGACACGAGTTCTAGAAGGATAGGGGCACCTAGATTAGCTACTAAGCCAGGTAGCCTACCTTAACGATAAAATCCACTAGGTTTAGACCCTTGAGCTTGGCCTGTTCTTTCGGTTCGATAATACATTACAGCCATTTCCCATTTCTTTCATTCCCTGTTGATCCCCTGTGGTTGTAGTTCTAGATTGACCTACCGGAAGTCGGTTTGTGGTAACCTGCCTATAGCCATTAAACAGGTGGTCTTAGCTAATATGTCCAGACGTGTAAACCCCTCTAGCAACTAAAAGAAAAATCGGCACAAAAGAAAAAGTAAAGAAAAAAAAGAAGAAAGAAAATTTTCGAAAAAGAGAAAAGAAGAAAAATCAGAAAAAGTTCAAAGTTTGGTTCAAATAAAACGTTCTTCTCCTACAAATGGAAGAACGAAGTCGTAAGAAAAGTTGAAAAAAATGTGTATGCAAAAGAAAAAGAATAATTGCTAGTTTGCTTGAGGGTATCATAGGACGAGCGTTCATCATTCCACCAGTGTTTGGTTAGACGGTAGGAAGCCATAGATTAGATTCGAGGGAAGTTAGTCGAAAGCTACACCGCACCAAGCCATCATCATTCATTCCTATCATCCATCTCATTATAAACCCAAGTAGTGTAGATTTCATTACGGTCCTAGCAGGGAAGTCCTTCTTGACTAGATATTCGTGTTGTCACAGTGGTGGAGATGTGGTCGAAATGCAAACCTATGATAGAATTCGGTAACAGAAAATGATCGAGAGCAGAAACACGTCCCTAAACACAGAGAGTGAGAGTTCCCATTGTACTATATATATCCTGTGTGAGGAGTCTGGTCGGTCAGGTCAAATTCGTGCATAATTGGTTGCTAATTACTTGTCGTGTGCAGTTTATTAGTGAGACCAGGTAATTTGGCTGATCTGTATGCATGTTAGGTTTCTTGTTCTAGGATCGATTTGTCTAATAATTCATTGTGTTTGATTGAGCTCTAATTTAATCTATCTTATCATTTATGAACATGAGCGTTTCTATTCAGTTTGCTTGAGGACAAGCAAAAGCTTAAGTGTGGGGTATTTGATGACACTCGATTTGACGTGATTTCAGCCTCATTTAAGCGACATTTCTTTGCTTAAGACATTGTTTTTAGGGTAGAATAACGAATATTCAATCAATTGCCCTATCTCGTGCCATTTGTGTTACCTTGGCCCTTTTCGGGTCTATTTGATGGTTTTCTAGTGTTTTTGTGTTAGCACAGGTTTTTGCCGTCAAATAATGTAGCCATGGACGTGTCTAAGGCGTAGGAACCTCGAGGAATCAAACGGAATCGATCAAAGGAGCCAATCAAAGTCAAACCGAAAATCTACCATTCACACTTACAGTTTCGGCGAAAATGACCTCACAGTTTCGGTGAAATCAACAATACAAATCAGCTGATGCCAAGTGAAGACTGATTTCGGTGAAACCATTAAGCTCTTCGGACCGATAATGCAAGGCAGAGAAAACTGGCCATTTACACAAGCTAGTTTCGCCAAAAGTACCGCTATGGTTTTGGCGAAACCATCAGCCCAGCCCGGCCCAATTAGGGTTAAGTATTTATACTTAACCCGGCGGCCCTAGAACAACATACAATTCATATTTCGAGAAACGCAACTTTTGGAGATCAGATTTCTCTGAAGTTCGGGGGCGAAGAGTTGGAGTTCGAAGAGCCGGATAGAGATCGTGACGCCATCCCTTCCACCTCGGAGAACCGGAGCTAGGAGTGTAACTTACCGAAGATCGGAATCTGTCAGAGTTGTCCAAATTAGGTTTTTCAGATCCTTTTCTGTTCTTCCTTTGAATGATGAACTCTTTCTTTGTCTTTGTTTCTTTTGTAATGATCATGAGTAGCTAAACTCGTTAGAGCTTAGACTAGATGAACCCTAAGTGACCCAGGGCTTTAAAGCGGTCACGGATCGGCAGTGATTAGATTTGAAATTCAATCAGTTCTTTTCCATGTTTGATTTGTTCTTCATTGTTTATGTTTCTTGTCTGGATTGATCACCTAGATTAGATTCTGGTTAAGCTAAGGATAGAAGCGAACGCTCGCCTTACTTTAGAACATCGAATTGAACAATTAACCTTATAATTGGAGTGTGCCTTTCGTAGGAACCGGTTAGGGTTAATCCACTGCAAAAGTAACTCATTAATCACTAGTAATTACACCAGTTAATTAAGTCGTTGCGAGAGGCGACCGTACCCGGGCGGCTAGTTAATCTTGGTAGTTAGAACGGATAGAGCGAACGTTCGCTGGTCTTAAACCTAAGGGTAAGGAGTTATGGTGGTGTCTTAGTAATTGATTGAATAAGAATCGAAATCCGCTGATCTGTTGATTGCCAATGCTCTGGGGAACGAAGGGGGATTCAAAGTCTAAGTTCGTCTGTCTTTCTTGTTTCCAAACCCTAATTCTCAATCTGCTTTAGCTTAATTTGTTTTAATTTTTCTGCATTCCTTAGAATTAGAAGTCGTGGAACTCACACCACGCACAACGTGTTCTCCTTGAGTAATTTGTTAGTTCTGAAGTAGCCAATCAATTGAAGGCCCATGGAATACGATCTATCCTAGCTCTTGAGCTGATAGTTATTTGATAGAACCTGCTCAGCACAACGACGGTTCCATCAACAAACCTTTTCCTCATCCTTCTCTTCAATTCTCTCCAACTTCCATTGGGCTCTTCTTCATCCCTCTGAACTTGCCGTCGGAGCTGACTACACCACAAGGCAGCATAGTCGGTGATCTCAATAGTGGCCACCGTGCCTTCCTTCCTCTCGGAGTAGTTGTGGCAAGCCAAAAAGTCTTCCATGCTCCTCTCCCAATCTAGGTATTCGTCGGCGTTGGCCTTCCCGGTGAATTTAGGCACTGTGAGTCTAAGACTGCTCACATCGTCGTCGATCTCATTGGCCCGCCTTCTGGCTCGTTGGTGGGGATCGTCGTGAGGGCCTTCTCTTTCAGCTTCTTGGTCAGCCAACTGTCCCACTAATCTAGCCAGGGTTTCTTGAAATTCGGCTAGGGTTTGAGGGATACCTTGAACGTTGGTCTCCATATTGTTGAGTCTTTCGTCTGCCATGTTAGCTTAAAATACAACGAAGCAAATATATCAATCTACTCCTCTTCTTAAGATCAACCTACAATGAACGGAAACTAGGGCAAATTGCCTTTCTTTTTGTTTTCTTTTGGTGTCTTCTTTATATATTTTCGAGATGACTCGTTGGCCACCCAATTTTGTTACAAAAAAAACTTGAACAAGAATGAAAAATAGATGAGATTTTCTAGACAGATTTTCTAACAACACGAAAACAACGAGAGATAGGGTTTTTCAAGAGTTTTCTAAAACTGAAAGTAAAGATATTTTTCTAGGGTTTCAAACCTGAAGACTGGGATAGATTTTGGTCCTCGTGTTGAACCGAAGCTCTGATACCAAACTGATGTGAACCGCTACAACCGTGGGCAGACGACCCGAACCACCGTAAGTCTTGAATCCTAACTTTGATCTCACCGTCAGCATCAGGGCGGAAGAGTATTTGGACCCGTCGGTTGTAAATAAATGGGAACCCTAAGTGTCCAGTTGAATGGCTCCACGACAGAAGGGGATTACTTCTGCTGATAACCCCGTCTCCCTAAGCTATGCACGAGCAAAAACTTAAAAGGAATTTGGAGAACAAAGTTCTGATTTATGATTAATTCTGAAAAGGTTGAGTTACAAGAGAGGCCGAAGCCTCTTATTTATAGTAGAAGGAGCCGTGACAGCCCCACAGTTTTCCTTCTTAGAAACAAACTAAAAATTAATAAAGAAATAACCTAGAGTCCTAAATAGACTCCAAGTAAGATAAAAATATCCTAAACAATCGATGAACTAGAAAGGAAAACAAGTCCAACTCTGAAAAGGAAAAATAAATACTCAAAAACACAAAAAACCCTAATCTGGCAAAAACTGGCGGATCTGGTCGGGCGAGTAATCACGCCCAGTCCGGAATAAGAAAGCCGGCGTCCCGCCTCTTGGTCGGGTCAGGTTTTGGCGGCGCGGCGGGCTCCTGAGGTCAGGGAGTGCACGGGGTTCCACATGCTGAGCTCCGTCGGGTCTGGTGCTGATCCGACTCGGCCTCCAGGGTTCCTGTTCGGTCTTCCTCTTACAGTTTCTTCATTTCCTCCCATTTCCTCTCATCTCCTGGGGTGGCGGCTGCTAGGCTAGGCTCCTAGCCTCCTATGGAGCCTAGCGCCGGTGGTAAACCTCCCAAGGCTCGAGCCTTTTGTTGGCTCGGTGCTAAGGCCCGATCGGGGAAGTTTTCCCCTGGTCTTCTCCATTTTGGCCCGGGCGTCTTCCTCCTTGCTTCGCCCAGTTATCCAGGAAGGCCTTCAGAGGTTCCTCTACTATGGAAACCCTTCCTTTGATCTCCTAAAGGCCTAGTCCAGGTGCTAGGCCCGTCAGGGCGCTCGGGCAGGGCCGGTTGGGGCCTCTTCGGGGTAGTGCTCGGCCTTCCTTCTTCTGCACTCCTCCAGGAAGGCATCTAGAGGGTCCCAGGTTTGTATAGCACTTCATGGGACCTTTGAGATAGAGCCAAGGTTGCAAAGCAAACCTGACTTCGTTGTAGTGGTGAGACCTCCGGTCGTTGGTCGGGATTCAGCCAAATAAAAACTACTAATGCTAAGAAAAAAGCGTATAGCAGATCGTATTCCACGGGCCTTCGAATGATTGGCTACTTCAGAACTAACAAATTATTGAAAGAAAAACACTTAGTGCGTGGTGTGAGTTCCACGACTTCTACTTCTAAGAAATGCAGAAAAATTAAAAAGATTAAACTAAAACAGATTGATAATTAGGGTTTGGAAACAAGAATGACAGACGAACTTAGACTTTGAATCCCCCTTCGTTCCCCAGAGCATTGGCAATCAACAGATCAGCGGATTTCGATTCTTATCCAATCAATTACTAAGACACCACCATAACTCCTTACCCTTAGGTTTAGGACCGGCGAACGTTCGCTCTATCCGTTCTAACTACCAAGATTAACTAGCCGCCCGGGTACGGTCGCCTCTCGCAATGACTTAATTAATTGGTGTAATTACTAGTGATTAATGAGTTACTCTTGCAGTGAATTAACCCTAACCGGTTCCTACGAAAGGCACACTCCAATTATAAGGTTAATTGTGTAATTCGATGTTCTAAAGTAAGGCGAGCGTTCGCTTCTATCCTTAGCTTAACAAGAATCTAATCTAGGTGATCAATCCAGACAAGAAACATGCACAATGAAGAACGAATCAAACATGAAAAAAGAACTGATTGAATTTCGAATCTAATCACCACCGATCCGTGACCGCTTTAATGCCCTGGGTCACTTAGGGTTCATCTAGTGTAAGCTCTAAAGTGTTTAGCTACTCATGATCATTACAAAAGACACAAAGACAAAAAAAGAGTTCATCATTCAGCGGAAGAACAGAAAAGAATCTGAAAAACCTCATTCAGACGACTCTGACAGACTCCGATCTTTGGTAAGTTGCACTCCTAGCTCCAGTTCTCCGAGATGGAAGGGATGGCGTCACGATCTCTGTCCGACTCTTCGAACTCCAACTCTTCGCTCCAGAACTTCAGAGAATTCTGATCTCGAAAAGTTGTATTATGATTAATTATGAATTCTCTCCCCCTTTCCTCGGGCCGCCGGATTAAGTATAAATACTTAACCCTAGTTGGGCCGGGCTGAGCTGATGTTTTCGCCGAAACCATAGGGATAGTTTCGACGAAACTGGCTTTGAGTTCAAGGATCCGCCGACTGTTCAATGTCTTCGGTCCGAGCAGTTGATTTATTTCGCCGAAACCATCCTTCTGTTGGCATCAGTTGATTTGAACTGCTGGTTTCGCCGAAATTGGAGGCCTGGTTTCGCCGAAACTGTAAGTGTGAATGGCAGATTTTCAGTTTGACTTGATTGGCTCCTTGGATCGATTCCAGTTTGATTCCTCGAGGTTTCAACCCTTAGACACGTCCATGGCTACTTTATTTGATGGCAAAAACCTGTGCTAACATGAAAACACTAGAAAACCATCAAATAGACCTGAAATGGGCCAATGTAACACAAATGGCACGAGATAGGGCAATCGATTGAATATTCGTTATTCGACCCTAAAAACAATGTCTTAAGCAAAGAAATGTTGCTTAAATGAGGCTGATAATCACGTCAAATCGAGTGTCATCAAATACCCCACACTTAAGCTTTTGCTTGTCCTCAAGCAAACTGAATAGAAACGCTCATGTTCATAAATGATAAGATCGATCAAATTGGAGCTCAATCAAGCACAATGAATTATTAGACAGATCGATCCTAGAACAAGAAACCTAACATGCATACGGATCAGCCAAACTACCTGGTCTCACTAATAAACTGAACACGACAAGTAATTAGCAATCAATCATGCACGAATTTGACCTGACTGACCAGACTCCTCACACAGGATATATTTAGTACAATGGGGACTCTCACTCTCTGTGTTTAAGGACGTGTTTCTGCTCTCGATCATTCTCTGTTACCGAATTCTGTCATAGGTTTGTATTTCGACCACATCTCCACCACTGTGACAACACGAGTATCTAGTCAAGAAGGACTTCCCTGCTAGGACCGTAATGAAATCTACACTACTCGGGTTTATAATGAGATGGATGATGGGAATGAATGATGATGGCTTGGTGCGGTGTAGCTTTTGACTAACTTCCCTCGAATCTAATCTATGGCTTCCTACCGTCTAACCAAACATTGGTGGAATGATGAACGCTCGTCCTATGATACCCTCAAGCAACCTAGCACTTATTCTTTTCCTTTTGCATACACATTTTTTTCTTTTCTTTTCAACTTTTCTTTCTACTTCGTTCTTCCATTTATAGGGAGAAGAACATTTTATTGAACTACACTTTGAAACTTTTCTTATTTTTCTGATTTTTCTGCTTCTCTCTTTCTTTTCTGAAGCTTGATTCTTTTCTTACTTTCTTTTACTTTTTCTTTTGTGCCGCTTTTTCTTTTAGTTGCTAGAGGGGTTTACACGTCTGGACATATTAGCTAAGACCACCTGTTTAATGGCTATAGGCAGGTTACCACAAACTGACTTCCGGTAGGTCAATCTAGAACTACAACCACAGGGGATCAACGGGGAATGAAAGAAATGGGAAATGGCTGTAATGTATTATCGAACCGAAAGAACAGGCCAAGCTCAAGGGTCTAAACCTAGTGGATTTTATCGTTAAGGTAGGCTATCTGGCTTAGTAGCTGAATCTAGGTGCCCCTATCCTTCTAGAACTCGTGTCATCGTGTGGTCTCGAGTAGGTCTCATGCAAATTCTAACTCATTCAAGTAAACAGAAAACCACTCAGAAAGAATTTAAATTGCAAGTTACGTGCAATGGATCAAAAGCTCACAGTTGGTTTGCTAGTCGGATTCGGTCATTTTCATGCAATCAAGGCTACAAACTACAAGTGTGATTTTAAAATTCTGTTCTGACCAGGCAATTTAGCATCAAAGCATACAAGTTGGTTCTCAAGTTCTAGGTTAAGTAGTCTAAGCATCATTATGAAAGGTTGAACAACAACTTAACATCAAAAATCAAGAACTGAGCCATTCTAATGCTAGAGAGACTGAAATGGAATCACGAGGCACACAAAACACAATCAAGGGCAATCAAGTTCATGCAAGGTTCTCTAGCATCCTACCCCACACTTAAATCGGACTGTGTCCTCACATGACTAATTCTAGAGTTCAGAGTGGAATGGAAGAACCTGGAAGAGGACGGTTGATTTCAGAGGGTAAGCACGGATCCTCGGAGCGGAGGGAAGTGTAACAGAACCTGAAGCAAAGGGAATCTCCCAACTGCCTACAAAACAAAAACAAATGAAACATAAAAAGGAAACCGGGACAAGTGCCCCGGATCCACACAAAAAAAAGTTGGACCGAAGTCCGAAAAGAATAAATAAAAAGAAAGGACAAGGAAAAGGACACCACCTGATCATCACTGGTCAGAGGTGTCGGGGTGGTGGAAGTGGAAGTAGTCGCCGAGCTGTTGCTGCCACTCCAGCTGTCGCTCATATCGCCTCTCGGCGCGGCGTATGTGTTGTTGCATAATAGTCCACCTAGCCTCTTGAGTGGCGGTGTCGGTGATGCGCCACTCATGCAGTCGCTCGTATAACTCTCCCACATCCGCGGGGTGATGTCGCGGCTGGTGAGTATGCGCGGCGGCGACTAGTGGATGTACCCTGCCTGATGGTGTGGCGAGGGTATATAATCTTGGAATTCTGGTGGCGGTTGCGGCTGCTGCTCCTCAGCATCATCTTCGTCCTCCAACTCGACCGCAGGTTGGAGTGGAGGATCTGCTGCTACATGGGGACTGAGGTCGAGTTCTAAGTCGTACACGACCGCCAAGTCTCCTCCAACGGTCATAATTGGGTGTCGTGCAATGTTAGGGCCATATTCATGGCTGATGCCGAAGGAGAGGATGAGCTGACCTATGAAGTTGCCTCCCAAGAGTTTGCGTGGTAGCTTCTTCCTCTTGGTCCTCTGGCTGAAGATGTGAGCTAGCACCCAGCCGGGGTGGAGAGGGTAGCTCTCTCGGATGGCTCGGTGAAGCATGAGCTCCTCCTTAAGGATATGGTGGCGATCCTTGTCTCTGACATATAAAAGTGACCTCCGCCTAACCATATGAATAAACTTATAGAGCGGGTGAGAGAGAGACTTAACTGAGTTGCTCTTCCAAGGCGATCGCCAGGCACGCCTGTCATGTGGCTCCAGAGGGCGTGCAACTCCTCGTCGTCATCATCCTCGCCCCAACCGAGGTGGTGATCGTGATAGTGCTCGTAGGAGATGCCCAGATGAGCGGCAAACTCATCGTATGTGAGCTGCCTGTACACCCCACCAAGAAAGAAGGTGATCACCTTCTGGCCCCGTCTCCTCTTATGCCCGTCCAAGTCAAATGTCGCCCAGAACTCCTGGAGAGCAATGTCTGGGAACTCGGCTATGGTGGTCAGCTCTAGGAGACCGGCCGGTGCTAGGGCGTCATGCACGTTTCGGTAGGAATCCTCGTCATGCTCCTGGAGTGACTCCATGGATAAAGGACGCACGTCAGCTCCACGGATGTGCTCGATCTTCTGGAAGCTCTCAAAGTAGAAGTCCGGTAGACGGGCGATGGTGGGATGGTATCTAGCATGGTGAGGTAGTGCAGGTGGAGGACCCAGAATGGCGGGTGTGACGGGAGCGGCAGCTCCTGAGCTCGAGGCGCCATCGAGTTGCGCCTTAGTCCTGCGCTGAAAGGTGTTCCTAAACCAGAATGAAACCAAATTAGTCGACCAAAACCTTACCCCACACTTAGTAGAAAAACTCAATTTCACAAAGAAACGAGGGAAACTAAGTGGGGTAAGTAAAGCGGAGTAACCGGTAATCATAGACATTAAAATACATACTTCAGAACAGCCAGAATCGGATAATTACAATCAGAGTTCAAAAAGTCAAACCGACATTTAGAAAGTCAACATTTAAGCATATTGGACCCTAATCATGGTGAGACTGTCACAACTCGGAGAATGACGGTAAAATAATATTTCAATTGGCAAGCACGATAATATGAACGAGAATGGACACTTGGGGCAGCCAAATGATCAACACAGTTCAAAGTCAAACCGACATTTCGCACAAAAGTCAACATAACAAGAAATTAATCGTATGCATAGCAACATATGATCAAATGATATGGCAATTAAGCACGGAACTCCCTAAGCATCCTAGAACAGTTCTAGAAGTTTAGTTAATCCTAGTTCACACGAAACAGTTGGCACGCAAAACGAGGCAAACCGAAAAGTCAACCGAAAGTCAACCCCGACGAAATTCAGCAATCCATATGTCAAAAGATTCGTATTGAAAAGTTATACAACTTACCTTGAAGTCATGATTGCTAAAAAAGAACGAGGTGAGAGGAATCGGTGAAAAACTTGAAAACTGGGGTTTCGGAGAACTGGAGCTGCAAAGCTCCGATTCGAACGTTCTAGGGCTTGGTGGGATCGGAATGAGGAGGGGAGAGGTGCGGCGGCGGTCGGCGGCGGCGGCGGCGGGGTGAAACGGCGGCGACGACGGGTTTTAAAGTGGAGGGTGGTCGGCGATTTCAAAAGGAGAGGGGGGTTTCGGGTAGGCTGTGCGAAAATGGGATAAAGAAGAGAGAGGTCCGGATTTTAAAGGGAATAATTAAGTGATTTTTCAAATCAGTTTCGGCGAAAGTAGGGGGTGGTTTCGCCGAAACTACAAGTTAACATGGATGGACCAATTTGAAAAGGCGGTTTCGCCGAAAATGACAGCACGGTTTCGCCGAAAATTTTAGTTGAAATCGTTTCGCCGAAAACAGAAATTTTTCGAACCGAAAATGAGGAACAGGAGAAACAGGTTCGAAGTTTGAAAATCAGTTTCGCCGAAAACAAGGGTGGTTTCGCCGAAAATTTTGAACTGTTCAGGTTTAAAATGTTTTTGCAAATCCGACCAACTTCAGAAAATCACAGTTAAATCCAGAAAAATCGGAACGACCTCAATCAACTTGCAACTGACTCTATGACACGCAGACTCTACACAAAAAATAATAAATCAAACAAACTGACAATTTTGGCTCTCCCTGAACCGACTCTTAAATACCAAGGTTGAAACAAAACAAAACTGACTCCAGCCGTGGGTTGCCTCCCACGAAGCGCTCTTTTATTAACGTCCTTGAGCTGGACGATACCTGTACGGTATTAGGAGACATCCCAACTTAGATTCTCCTTCACTCTTGCGTCGAAGTTCATGAAGTACAGCTTTGGGACTTCTCCGGTAAGCGTGAATCTCTTCCCGTTTGCATGTAGTAGTTTGGTACGTCCGTCGGGAAGATGATCAACGAACTTGAATGGTCCGAATAGCTCTCTAGAGAGGTCATCCTTCTTTAGTGTGACAATGGAAGGAATGAGGACTGTCGGTTTCTCTTTTTCTTTCTTCTTCGGCTTGTTATCACCAGGATCGGTGATTGTTAGTACTTCCTTAGGAGATGTTTTCGGCTTCTCCCTCCATACTTGTCCCAGCGCCGGTTTCTCGGAACGAATTGGTGGTGCAGCTGGCTCGGTGGAAGACGGTGGAGCTTTTGGTCTCCAGACCATTTGGGTCTTTGTCTTCTTGTTCTTTCCTCGAGGTCTGCTCGGTGGTTTAGAAGAGGCTTGCAGTTCCTTCTTCTTCTTCTTAAGTGGCTTCTGAACCAAAATTTCTGGTTTTTTTGTAGTGACCTGTTTAATACCTGTAGCAACAACTGATCTAGAGACACTGGAAGAAGCATTAGTAACGGAGTTGACCGGAGTCAACTCCACAGTTTCAACAGCTAAGCAGTGAGATTCTTCATTCCTAGAGTCATATTTCATGCCGTCTTTAAGACGGAACATTTTCGTTTCTTTACCAACTCTTAAAGTCAAAGAACCATTAGGAACGTTAATATTCATTCCAGTAGTAGCCATGAAAGGTCGACCTATGAGAATAGCAGCGTCATCTGTACTAGTATCCATAATCACATAATCAGCTAAGAACGTGAACGGACCACATTTGGTGACAACGTCTTTAATCTCTCCCTTAGGGGTTTTAAGCGATCTATCAGCAAAGACGAGTTGCATACTGGGCGGTTCAAGTTCCCCTAGGTTTAACTTTTCATATAGACTCACAGGCATGACATTAACAGATGCTCCTAGATCAACTAAGCAACGTTCAATTTCAACATCATTGATGACCAAAGGCAAAGTAAAAGAACCAGGATCAAATAACTTAGCTGGATATGGAGAGACAGGTTTCTTAATACGAATGTCAGGGTATCCTTCCTTGTTCCCCTTCATGTCAGTCTCGATCCTTGCGTTTGGCAGCAGTGCTCTAGGAAAAGGAGGCTTCACGACGTATGGTGCAAGAGGAGGATCATCCTTAGGCGCTGGTTTCTGTTCCTCTTCTTCTTTTTCTTCCGGAGTTTCAGCGATCCTGCGTAAAACAGAAAAAGCATCAGCAATTAAGTTCGGAAGTTTTCGAGCAGTTACCATTTTAGCCTGTTCTTTTCTTGGGTTTGGCTCTGTCTGGCTTGGAAGCTGGCCAAATGGTCGACCAGATGCTAGCATGCTTGAGATGTTGTTCACGACTTGCTCAATCCGTTGTCCAAATGCTATTTGTTCTTGATTGAGAAGAGCTTGAGCCTTGAACTGACTGTCATGATCATCGAGTCTTGTGATGATCTGGCTGAGCTTCTTATCCAGGTCACTGACATTATTATCTCTTTGATGCTGCTGTCCTGGATAGGTATTGTTAAGATATTGATTCTGGCGATTGCCAGGAGCAGTTCCATAATTACCCGGATTGCGATGCGGCGGCTGGTAGACACCTGCCGGCGGATGGTTAGGCTTCTGATCCTGAGCTTGACCAGCCGGGCGGTTATTCTGGTTCTGGTTATGATTGGCGTCAGCATTATAGGGAGGTCTGTCTTGATAGTTCCCTTGCTGTCTGAAGTTACGATAACCAGCATAACCATTCTGATTATTAACGAAGTCTTGTTGGATGAAATTTACCTCTTCGGCAGACCAGACTTCTGCCTTACCAAAATTCTGACAACGGCCTCCGTTATGTGCGCAAGCTCCACACCACTCGCAATCGGCGACATAGACAGAAGCTGCCGGTGGCTTGATTGGTGTGGTAGACTTCTTCAAATGCTTCTCTACCTCTGCCTTGATAGCTGCTTCAAAATCTAGCTTGCTCCTCGATCCTTCATATTGTCGCTCCCAGTTCCTTGACTTGGAGGCACAGTTTGCGAAGCGCAGAAGAGCAGCTTCAGGAGTGAGTGTAGTGCAATCCCCTTCAGCTAGAGAATTGACCCACTTGGCAGATTCTTCTCGAAGTCCTCGAGAGAAGATTTCAGCTAACTGCCTCTGCTCGAATCCATGATGAGGGCAGGTGTAGAGAAGTTCTTGGAATCGATTCCAAGTATCATATAAACTTTCTCCTTTTTTCTGGGAGAATCTGGCGATGCTGTCCTTGATGGCGGTTGTTCTGGCCGGAGGGAAGTATTCTTCAACAAAGTCCTGAGCCAGAGTATCCCAGTTAGTGTAGTAGCCAGGTGGTTTGCCAGTAAGCCACCTCTTAGCAGCGCCTTTCAAAGAGAACGGGAAAGCTCTCAGACAAAGAGTGTTTTTGTCAAGGTTTCTGTTTTTAAAAGTACTGCAGAGATCAAGGAAGTCTGCAAGATGAGTGCACGGATTGTCTAGGGGCCTGCCTTCAAACTGTAAATCCCTAGAGATCATGGTCAAGAATGGAATCTTGATCTCATAGTCAGGATCTCCTTCAATGCGCGGAACGGCAATGGCAGATCGAACGCTAGTCGCGCTCGACTTGTTATAGTCTGCTAGACTCTTCTGTGCAGGTGGGGGTGGCGGCGGTTGATCGCCGTTTGGTGGTAATCTATCGATCATGGTGGGAGATGGAGGAGGTGAAAGTGACTCGGTGTATGAAGCGGATGAAGAGTGCGGTGAAGACGGAGATGAGGAACTCTCCTTTGGTTCCTCGATCTTGATCGGAGTGATGAATGGATTGGATCTGCCTTCCTTCAGAATCTGTGATCGTAGAGGTGTAGCAGAACTGCCTGGATTCCCTGCAATCTTAGCCTGTTCGGTCTGAGAGCGAGTCCAAGGACGGTGAGGCATACACCTGTAAACCTACAGATAACAAAGACAAACAAAACCAGTGTAAAATCGAAGTGGATGGAAAAATGAAAGATGGAAAACAGAAGAATAAATTGCCAGATCTTCTTTCAACAATCAAAAGAAGTCCCCGGCAATGGCGCCAATTTTGTGAGACCTCCGGTCGTTGGTCGGGATTCAGCCAAATAAAAACTACTAATGCTAAGAAAAAAGCGTATAGCAGATCGTATTCCACGGGCCTTCGAATGATTGGCTACTTCAGAACTAACAAATTATTCAAAGAAAAACACTTAATGCAGAAAAATTAAAAAGATTAAACTAAAACAGATTGAGAATTAGGGTTTGGAGACAAAAATGACAGACGAACTTAGACTTTGAATCCCCCTTCGTTCCCCAGAGCATTGGCAATCAACAGATCAGCGGATTTCGATTCTTATCCAATCAATTACTAAGACACCACCATAACTCCTTACCCTTAGGTTTAAGACCGGCGAACGTTTGCTCTATCCGTTCTAACTACCAAGATTAACTAGCCGCCCGGGTACGGTCGCCTGTCGCAACGACTTAATTAATTGGTGTAATTACTAGTGATTAATGAGTTACTCTTGCAGTGAATTAACCCTAACCGGTTCCTACGAAAGGCACACTCCAATTATAAGGTTAATTGTGTAATTCGATGTTCTAAAGTAAGGCGAGCGTTCGCTTCTATCCTTAGCTTAACAAGAATCTAATCTAGGTGAACAATCCAGACAAGAAACATGCACAATGAAGAACGAATCAAACATGAAAAAAGAACTGATTGAATTTCGAATCTAATCACCGCCGATCCGTGACCGCTTTAAAGCCCTGGGTCACTTAGGGTTAATCTAGTCTAAGCTCTAAAGGGTTTAGCTACTCATGATCATTACAAAAGACACAAAGACAAAGAAAGAGTTCATCATTCAGAGGAAGAACAGAAAAGAATCTGAAAAACCTCATTCAGACGACTCTGACAGACTCCGATCTTTGGTAAGTTGCACTCCTAGCTCCAGTTCTCCGAGATGGAAGGGATGGCGTCACGATCTCTGTCCGACTCTTCGAACTCCAACTCTTTGCTCCAGAACTTCAGATAATTCTGATCTCGAAAAGTTGTATTATGATTAATTATGAATTCTCTCCCCCTTTCCTCGGGCCGCCGGATTAAGTATAAATACTTAACCCTAGTTGGGCCGGGCTGAGCTGATGTTTTCGCCGAAACCATAGGGATAGTTTCGGCAAAACTGGCTTTGAGTTCAGGGCTCCGCTGGCTGTTCAATGTCTTCGGTCCGAGCAGTTGATTTATTTCGCCGAAACCATCCTTCTGTTGGCATCAGTTGATTTGAACTGCTGGTTTCGCCGAAATTGGAGGCCTGGTTTCGCCGAAACTGTAAGTGTGAATGGCAGATTTTTGGTTTGACTTGATTGGCTCCTTGGATTGATTCCAGTTTGATTCCTCGAGGTTCCAATGCCTTAGACACGTCCATGGCTACTTTATTTGATGGCAAAAACCTGTGCTAACATGAAAACACTAGAAAACCATCAAATAGACCCGAAACGGGCCAAGGTAACACAAATGGCACGAGATAGGGCAATCGATTGAATATTCGTTATTCGACCCTAATACAATGTCTTAAGCAAAGAAATGTTGCTTAAATGAGGCTGATAATCACGTCAAATCGAGTGTCATCATGTAGCTTCGGGCATCGGCACATAAGTTAGGGCGGGCTGGGTCCGGATGCTCATCCTTGCCTGATGGGCCCTTGGTGGAGGGATGTATTTGAACCTGACCACCTGTTTAGGCCTTACAAACCTCTGTAAGGCCAGGTTATGGTTCTGGCGGAGCTTCAGACGCTTCTTATATGGCCCTAAGCTCCTCCCTTTTGTGGGTGATCCCGACGGAGTATAAGAATAGGCATTCTCAGCCGGTAGATCACTTCATGTTCATACCGAGCCTTTCCTGCACTCACATCATCAAAGTTAAGAATATGCATGGCCCAATAGGCCTGATGCCAAAGCTCTACAGAGAGATGGCAAGCCTTACCATACACTAACCGGTATGGAGAGGTACCATTAGGGTTTTATAAGCTGTTTGGTAAGCCTAGAGAGCGTCATCGAGTTTGTTTGACCAATGCTTACGGTATAGCCGGCCGTTTTCTCAAGAATGCGTTTGAGCTCTCCATTGGTGACCTCGGCTTGACTGCTTCCTTGAGGATGGTAAGCGGTTGTCATCCGATGTATCACGCCAAACTAATGAAACATCTTATTGAAGTATCCCTAGGAGTGGGTACTCGTATCACTAATTATAGTTCTAGGAGCCCCAAATTGAGTGAACAGCTCTTCAAGAACTTACCTATCCATCTCAAATTGTTAGTGGGCAAGGCTTGGGCCTCCTCCCATTTAGTAACATAATCAACGGCAACCATTAGGTACTTGTTACCGTTGGAGATCGGAAAGGGACCCATAAAGTCAATAACCCACACATGAAATATCTCAATGTGTACAGCAGTGGTCTGAGGCATCTCATCCCCCTACTAATGTTGCCCGTACACTAGTAAGAATTGCACCTCCTATAGAAATCATCACAATCGATGAACAAGTTAGGCCAAAAGAAATCTGATTCGAGGACCTTACAGCAATGCCATATGATATCCCATCCTTCAGTTCTACTCACACAACGGCAATGACTTATTCCGGACCAATCCTAAAGAGAAAAGGCTCATCCCAATAATACTTCTTATTGTCAGCAATAAGGCGCTTTCGTTGTTGGATCGTCATCTCCTTTGGAAGAATACCCTTGACCAAGTAGGTTGCCATACCATGGATCATCGTCTCCGTTCATTGCCTCAAACAAAATTGGTCAATTGCTCCTCAGGAAAATAATCTCTTATTGCCACCAAACTCATCCCGTCATCCGGAGTCTCAAGCCTAAAAAGGTGATCTGCAACCACGTTCTCTAACCATGTCTTGTTCTTGATCTCAATGTCAAACTCCTGTAATAGGAGGATCCACCAGAGCCATCTTATTCTTTGCCAAGAGGTGCCAAATTGTCGCGTGATCGGTGAAGATCATTGTGCATTGATGACACTCGATTTGACGTGATTATCAGCCTCATTTAAGCGACATTTCCTTGCTTAAGACATGGTTTTTAGGGTAGAATAGCGAATATTCACTCAACCACTCTATCTCGTGCCATTTATGTTACTTTGGCCTGTTTCGGGTCTATTTGATGGTTTTCTAGTGTTTTCATGATAGCACAGGTTTTTTCCGTCAAATAAAGTAGCCAATGACGTGTCTAAGGCATTGGAACCTCAAGGAATCACACCAGAATCAATCCGAGAAGTCAAATCAAGTCAAATCAAATCCTGCTCCCATTTACACTGAAGTTTTCGACGAAAAATCCCCCAGGTTTTCGGCAAAAACTCAAGTAGAAATCGGCTGAGTTCACAAAGAGAAGTTTTCGGCAAATACTCCAAGTTTTTGCCGAGTTTAAGGTCTGAAAATCACAGGAGAAACAGCCGACGGCCACCCTCATTTACACTCAAGTTTTTGGTGAAAACTCAACAGGTTTTCGGCGAAAACGCAAGGCAAAATCCAGCGGTATTAGGGTTAAGTATAAATACTTAACCGGCGGCCCAATTGAAGATATACCTAATAATACATCATAATTTCAGAATTCTCACGAGTTCTGGAGCAGAGTTTAGAGTTCGAAGAGCCAGGAAGAGATCGTGACGCCATCCCTTCATCTCGGAGACTCGGAGCTAGGATTGAAGATTATCGGAGAGCGAAGCTTTGCCAGAGTCGTCTTAATTAGGTTTTACAGTTTCTATATGTTCTATCTTTTGATGATGAACTCTGTTTTTGCCTTTGATTCTTTTGTTATGAACATGAGTAGCTAAACTCGTAGAGCTTAGGCTAGAAGAACCCTAAGTGACCAGGGCTTTAAAGCGGTCACAGATCAGAGGTAATTAGATTCAAAGTTCACTCAATTTCTCTTTGCATGGTTGTTTTGTTCTTGACTGTTTATGTTCTCTTCTAGTTGATCACCTAGATTAGGTTTTTGCAAGTTAGGATTAGTCGCCAGACATAATCAGTAGACGTAGTCGCTAGACAATTCCCTACTTTGGCGCAGAAACTTGTCTTCATTGATCACCTAGTTTAGATTCTTGTTAAGCTGAGGATAGAAGTGAACGCTCCCCTCTCTTTAAAACATCAATTCAACCAATTAACCTATTCATTGGAGTCTGTGATGACACTCGATTTGACGTGATTATCAGCCTCATTTAAGCAATATTTCTTTGCTTAAGACATTGTTTTTAGGGTAGAATAACGAATATTCAATCAATTGCCCTATCTCGTGCCATTTGTGTTACCTTGGCCCTTTTCGGGTCTATTTGATGGTTTTCTAGTGTTTTTGCGTAAGCACAGGTTTTTGCCGTCAAATAAAGTAGCCATGGACGTGTCTAAGGCATAGGAACATCGAGGAACTGAACCGGAATCGATCAAAGGAGCCAATCAAAGTCAAACTGAAAATCTGCCATTCACACTTACAGTTTCGGCGAAAATGACCTCACAATTTCGACGAAATGGACAATGTAAATCAGCTGATGCCAAGTGAAGACTGATTTCGGGAAACCATCAAGCTCTTCGGACCGAAAATGCCAGGCAGAGGAAACTGGCCATTTACACAAGCCGGTTTCGCCGAAACTACTCTTATGGTTTCGGCGAAAATAACAGCTCAGCCCGGCCCAACTAGGGTTAAGTATTTATACTTAACCCGGCGGCCGAATAAAGGAGGGGACAACATACAATTTCATAATTCGAAAAACAGAGCTTTTGGAGATCAGATTTCTCTGAAATTCTGGAGCGAAGAGTTGGAGTTCGAAGAGCCGGATAGAGATCGTGACGCCATCCCTTCCATCTCGGAGAACCGGAGCTAGGAGTGCAACTTACCGAAGATCGAAGTCTGCTAGAGTCGTCGGAATTAGGTTTTTCAGATTCCCTTCTGTTCTTCCTTGTGATGATGAACTCTTTCTTTGTCTTTGTTTCTTTTGTAATGATCATGAGTAGCTAAACTCGTTAGAGCTTAGACTAGATGAACCCTAAGTGACCCAGGGCTTTAAAGCGGTCACGGATCGGCGGTGATTAGATTCGAAATTCAATCAGTTCTTTTTCATGTTTGATTCGTTCTTCATTGTTCATGTTTCTTGTCTGGATTGATCACCTAGATTAGATTCTGGTTAAGCTAAGGATAGAAGCGAACGCACGCCTTACTTTAGAACATCGAATTGAACAATTAACCTTATAATTGGAGTGTGCCTTTCGTAGGAACCGGTTAGGGTTAATTCACTGCAAGAGTAACTCATTAATCACTAGTAATTACACCAATTAATTAAGTCGTTGCGAGAGGCGACCGTACCCGGGCGGCTAGTTAATCTTGGTAGTTAGAACGGATAGAGCGAACGTTCGCCGGTCTTAAACCTAAGGGTAAGGAGTTATGGTGGTGTCTTAGTAATTGATTGAATAAGAATCAAAATCCGCTGATCTGTTGATTGCCAATGCTCTGGGGAACGAAGGGGGATTCAAAGTCTAAGTTCGTCTGTCATTCTTGTTTCCAAACCCTAATTCTCAATCTGCTTTAGCTTAATTTGTTTTAATTTTTCTGCATTCCTTAGAATTAGAAGTCGTGGAACTCACACCACGCACAACATGTTTTTTTTCCTTGAGTAATTTGCTAGTTCTGAAGTAGCCAATCATTCGAAGGCCCGTGGAATACGATCTATCCTAGCTCTTGAGCTTGATAGTTATTTGATTGAACCAGCTCAGCACAACGACGGTTCCATCAAATTGGCGCCGTTGCCGGGGACTTCTTTTGGTTGTTGAAAGAAGAACTGGCAATTCATTCTTCTATTTTCCATCTTTCATTTTTCCATCCACTTCGATTTTACACTGGTTTTGTTTATCTTTGTTATCTGTAGGTTTACAGGTGTATGCCTGACCGTCCTTGGACTCGCTCTCAGACCGAACAGGCTAAGATTGCAGGGAATCCAGGCAGTTCTGCTACACCTCTACGATCACAGATTCTGAAGGAAGGCAGATCCAATCCATTCATCACTCCGATCAAGATCGAGGAACTGAAGGAGAGTTCCTCATCTCCGTCTTCACCACACTCTTCATCCGCTTTATACACCGAGTCACTTTCACCGCCTCCATCTCCCACCATGACCGATAGATTACCACCAAACGGCGATCAACCGCCGCCACCCCCGCCTGCACAGAAGAGTCTAGCAGACTATAACAAGCCGAGCGCGACTAGCGTTCGATCTGCCATTGTCGTCCCGCGCATTGAAGGAGACCCTGACTATGAGATCAAAATTCCATTCTTGACCATGATCTCTAGGGATTTACAGTTTGAAGGCAGGCCCCTAGACAATCCGTGCACTCATCTTGCAGACTTCCTTGATCTCTGCAATACTTTTAAAAATGGAAACCTCGACAAAAACACTCTTTGTCTGAGGGCGTTCCCGTTCTCTTTGAAAGGCGCTGCTAAGAGGTGGCTTACTGGCAAACCACCTGGCTACTACACTAACTGGGATACTCTGGATCAAGACTTTGTTGAAGAATACTTCCCTCCGGCCAGAACAACCGCCATCAAGGACAGCATCGCCAGATTCTCCCAGAAAGAAGGAGAAAGTTTATATGATACTTGGAATCGATTCCAAGAACTTCTTTACACCTGCCCTCATCATGGATTCGAGCAGAGGCAGTTAGCTGAAATCTTCTCTCGAGGCCTTCGAGAAGAATCTGCCAAGTGGGTCAATTCTCTAGCTGAAGGGGATTGCACTACACTCACCCCCGAAGCTGCCCTTCTGCACTTCGCAAACTGTGCCACCAAGTCAAGAAACTGGGAGCGACAATATGAAGGATCGAGGAGCAAGCTAGATTTCGAAGCAGCTATCAAGGCAGAGGTAGAGAAGCATTTGAAGAAGTCTACCACACCAATCAAGCCACCGGCAGCTTCTGTCTATGTTGCCGATTGCGAGTGGTGTGGAGCTTGCGCACATAACGGAGGCCGTTGTCAGAATTTTGGTAAGGCAGAAATCTGGTCTGCCGAAGAGGTAAATTTCATCCAACAAGGCTTTGTTAATAATCAGAATGGTTATGCCGGCTATCGTAACTTCAGACAGCAAGGGAACTATCAAGACAGACCTCCCTACAATGCTGGCGCCAATCATAACCAGAACCAGAATAACCGCCCGGCTGGTCAAGTTCAGGATCAGAAGCCTAACCATCCGCCGGCAGGTGTCTACCAGCCACCGCATCGCAATTCGGGTAATTATGGAACTGCTCCTGGCAATCGCCAGAATCAATATCTTAACAATACCTATCCAGGACAGCAGTATCAAAGAGATAATAATGTCAGTGACCTGGACAAGAAGCTCAGCCAGATCATCACCAGACTCGATGATCATGACAGTCAGTTCAAGGCTCAAGCTCTTCTCAATCAAGAACAAATAGCATCTGGACATCGGATTGAGCAAGTCGTGAACAACATCTCGAGCATGCTAGCATCTGGTCGTCCATTTGGCCAGCTTCCAAGCCAGACAGAGCCAAATCCGAGAAAAGAACAGGCTAAAATGGTAACTGCTCGAAAACTTCCAAACTTAATTGCTGATGCTTTTTCTGTTTTACGCAGGATTGCTGAAACTCCGGAAGAAGAGGAAGAAGAGGAACGGGAACCAGCGCCTAAGGATGATCCTCCTCTTGCACCATACGTCGTGAAGCCTCCTTTTCCTAGAGCACTGCTGCCAAACGCAAGGATCGAGACTGGCATGAAGGGGAACAAGGAAGGATACCCCGACATTCGTGCTAAGAAACCCGTCTCTCCATATCCAGCTAAGTTATCTGATCCTGGTTCTTTTACTTTGCCTTTGGTCATCAATGATGTTGAAATTGAACGTTGCTTAGTTGACCTAGGAGCATATGTTAATGTCATGCCTGTGAGCTTGTTTGAAAAGTTAAACCTAGGAGAACTTAAACCACCTAGTATGCAACTTGTCTTTGCTGATAGATCGCTTAAAACCCCTAAGGGAGAAATCAAAGACGTTGTTACAAAATGTGGTCCGTTCACGTTTCTAGCTAACTATGTGATTATGGATACCGGTACAGAAGATTCAACCATTCTCATAGGTCGACCTTTCATGGCTACTACTGGAATGAATATTAACGTTCCTAATGGTTCTTTGACTTTAAGAATTGGTAAAGAAACAAAAATGTTCCGTCTTAAAGATGACATGAAACATGACTCTAGGAATGAAGAATCTCACTGCTTAGCTGTCGAAACTGTGGAGTTGACTCCGGTCAACTCCGTTACTAATGCTTCTTCCAGTGTTTCTAGATCAGTTGTTGATGCAGGTATTAAACAGGTTATAAGGAAAAAGCTAGAAGCCTCGGTTTAGAAGCCACAAAAGAAGAAGGACTTGCAAGCCTCTTCAAAACCGCCGCACAAGGAGTCGGGTAGATCAAGGAGGAAGAATCACAAGGAGAAGCAAGTTCAAATGGTTTGGAGACCAAAGCTCTACCATACTCCACCGAGCCAGCTGCACCACCATTCCGTTCTGAGAAACCGGCGCCGGAACAAGTATGGAGGGAGAAGCCGAAAGCCTCTCCTAAGGAAGTACTAACGATCACCGATCTGGTGATACCAAGCCGAAGACTGAAGTTAAGAAGAAGCCGACAGTCCTCATTCCTTCCATCGTCATACTCAAGAAGGATGATCTCTCTAGAGAGCTGTTCGGACCATTCAAGTTCGTTGATCATCTTCCCGACGGACGTACCAAGCTTTTGCATGCGAACGGGAAGAAATTCACGTTTACCGGAGAAGTCCCGAAGCTGTACTTCATGAACTCCGATGCTAGCGTGAAGGAGAATCTTAGTTGGGATGTCTCCTAATACCGTCCAGGTATCGTCCAGCTCAAGGACGTTAACAAAAGAGCGCTTCGTGGGAGGCAACCCACGGCTGGAGTCAGTTTTGTTTTGTTTCAACCTTGGTCTTTTAGAGTCGGTTCGGGAGAGCCAAAAGTGTCAGTTTGTTTGATTTATTATTTTTCGTATAGAGTCTGCATGTCATAGAGTCAGTCGCAAGTTGATTGAGGTCGTTCTGATTTTTTGGATTTAACTGTGATTTTCTGAAGTTGGCCTGATTTACGAAAATATTTTAAACCCGAACAGTTCAAAATTTTCGGCGAAACCACCCCTGTTTTCGGTGAAACCAACTTTTGATTTTCGACCCATCCTTCCTGTTCATCATTTTTGGTTCGAAAAAATAACTATTTTCGGCGAAACCATCCCAACCAAAATTTTCGGCGAACGTGTCATTCCGTGCTTCATTTTCGGCGAAACTGCCTGTTCAAATCGGTTAGTCCATTTTAACTAGTAGTTTCGGCGAAATCACCCCCTACTTTCGCCGAAACTGATTTGAAAAAATCACCCAAGAATCCCCTTTAAAAATTCGGACCACCCCCTCTCTCATTCACTCTCATTTTTGCTCAGCCACCCGAAACCCCCTATCCTTTTCATATCGCCGCCGACCCTCCCTAAAACCCGCCATCACCACCGTTTCACCCGCCGCAGCTGTCGCTGACCGCCGCCGCTCACTCCCCCTCCTCATTCCGATCCTACCAAGCCCTAGAACAACCAAATCGGAGCTTTGCAGCTCCAGTTCACCAAAAACCTAGTTTTCAACGTTTTTCACCGATTCCTCCCAACCCGTTCAGTTTTTGCTTCCATGGCTTCAAGGTAAAGTGTACAACTTTTCAATACGAATCTTTTGACATATGGATTGCTGAATTTCGTCAGGGTTGACTTTTGGTTGACTTTTTGGTTTACCTCGTTTTGCGTGGCTACTGTTTCGTGTGAACTAGAATTGACTGAACTTATAGAACTGTTCTAGGATGCTTAGGGAGTTCCGTGCTTAATTTCCATATCATTTGGTCATGTGTTGCTATGTATACGATTGATTCGTTGTGTTTGTTCACGTGTGAGATATGTCGGTTTGCCGTTGACTTGTTGTTGATCGTTTGGCTGTCATAAGTGTTCATTGTTGTTCATATTTTCATGCCGCCATTTGAAATCATATGATGCCGTCAATTTCCAAGTTGTGATAGTCTTGCCATGATTAGGGTTCAATATGACTTAATGTTGACTTTCTAAAATGTCGGTTTGACTTTTTGAACTCTGATTGCGCTTACCTGATTATAGCTGTTCTTAAGACATGTGTTTTAATGTCTATGATTACCGGTTACTCTGCTTTACTTACCCACTTAGTTTCCCTCGTTTCTTTGTGAAATTGAGTTTTTCTACTAAGTGTGGGGTAAGGTTTTGGTCGACCAATTTGGTTTCATTCTGTTTTAGGAACACTTTTGAGCGCAGGACTAAGGCACGCCTTGATGGCGCCTCGAGCTCAGGAGCTGCCGCTCCCGTCACACCCGCCATTCTGGGTCCTCCACCTGCACTCCCTCGCCATGCTGGATACCATCCCACCATCGCCTGTCTACCGGACTTCTACTTTGAGAACTTCCAGAAGATCGCGCATATCCGGGGAGCGGACGTGCGTCCTCTCTCCATGGAGTCTCTCCAGGAGCATGACGAGGATTCCTACCGGAACGTGCATGACGCCTTAGCACCGGCCAGTCTCCTAGAGCTGACCACCATAGCCGCCGAGTTCCCAGACATTGCTCTCCAGGAGTTCTGGGCGACATTTGACTTGGACGAGCATAAGAAGAGACGGGGCCAGAAGGTGATCACTTTCTTTCTTGGTGGGGTGTACAGGCAGCTCACTTACGATGAGTTTACCGCTCATCTGGGCATCCCGTACGAGCACTATCACGATCACCACCTCGGTTGGGGCGAGGATGATGACGACGAGGCGTTGCACGCCCTCTGGAGCCACATGACAGGCGTGCCTGGCGATCGCCTCAGGAAGAACAACTCAGTTAAGTCTCTCTCTCACCTGCTCTATAAGTTTATTCATATGGTTTGGCGGAGGTCGCTTTTATATGTCCGAGACAAGGATCGCCACCATATCCTTAAGGAGGAGCTCGTGCTTCACCGAGCCATCCGAGAGAGCTACCCCTCCACCCCGGCTGGGTGCTAGCTCACATCTTCAGCCTGAGGACCAAGAGGAAGAAGCAACCACGCAAACTCTTGGGAGGCAACTTCATCGGTCAGCTCATCCTCTCCTTCGGCATTGGCCATGAATATGGTCCTCACATTCCACGACATCTAGTTCGAACCGTTGGAGGAGACTTGGCGGTCGAGTACGACTTAGAACTCGACCTCAGCCCCCATGTAGCAGCAGATCCTCCACTCCAACCTGCGGTCGAGTCGGAGGATGAAGATGATGCTGAGGAGCAGCAGCCGCAGCCGCCGCCTGAGTTTCAAGATTATATACCCTCGCCACACCATCAGGCAGGGTACATTCACCAGTCGCCACCGCGCATTCCAGATCCATTTCCGGCGCATACTCACCAGCCGCAACACCACCCCGCGGACATTGGTGAGTTGTACGAGCGACTACAGGAGTGGCGCATCACCGACAACGCCACTCAAGAGGCTAGGTGGACTATTATGCAACAACACATGTGCCACGCCGACCGGCGATATGAGCGACAGCTGGAGTGGCAGCGACAGCTCGGCGATTACTTCCACTTCCCCCACCCCGACACCTCTGACTAGTGATGATCAGGTGGTGTCTTTTTCCTTGTCCTTTCTTTTTATTTATTCTTTTCGGACTTCGGTCCAACTTTTTCTGTGTGGATCCGGGGCACTTGTCCCGGTTTCCTTTTTATGTTTCATTTGTTTTTGTTTTGTATGCAGTTGGGAGATTCCCTTTGCTTCACTTGGGTAGATTACCTCCGCTCCGAGGATCCGTGCTCATCCACTACGCCAATCATCTCGGTCCAGGTTCTTCCATTCCACTCTGAACTCTAGAATTAGTCCTGTGAGGACACAGTCCGATTTAAGTGTGGGGTAGGATGCTAGAGAACCTTGCATGAACTTGATTGCCCTTGATTGTGTTTTGTGTGCCTTGTGATTCCATTCCAGTCTCTCTAGCATTAGAATGGCTCAGTTCTTGATTTTTGATGTTAAGTTATTGTTCAACCTTTCATAATGATGCTTAGACTGCTTAACCTAGAACTTGAGAACCAACTTGTATGCTTTGATGCTAGATTGCCTGGTCAGAACAGAATTTTAAAATCACACTTGTAGTTTGTAGCCTTGATTGCATGAAAATGACCGAATCCGACTAGCAAACCAACTGTGAGCTTTTGATCCATTGCACGTAACTTGCAATTTAAATTCTTTCTGAGTGGTTTTCTGTTTACTTGAATGAGTTAGAATTTGCATGAGACCTACTCGAGACCACACGATGACACGAGTTCTAGAAGGATAGGGGCACCTAGATTCAGCTACTAAGCCAGATAGCCTACCTTAACGATAAAATCCACTAGGTTTAGACCCTTGAGCTTGGCCTGTTCTTTCGGTTCGATAATACATTACAGCCATTTCCCATTTCTTTCATTCCCCGTTGATCCCCTGTGGTTGTAGTTCTAGATTGACCTACCGGAAGTCAGTTTGTGGTAACCTGCCTATAGCCATTAAACAGGTGGTCTTAGCTTATATGAAAGAAGAAAGAAAATTTTCAAAAAAAAGAGAAAAGAAAGAAGAAAATCAGAAAAAGTTCAAAGTTTAGTTCAAATAAAACGTTCTCCTCCCTACAAATGGAAGAACGAAGTCGTAAGAAAAGTGAAAAGGAAAAAATGTGTATGCAAAAGAAAAAGAATAAGTGCTAGGTTGCTTGAGGGTATCATAGGACGAGCGTTCATCATTCCACCAGTGTTTGGTTAGACGGTAGGAAGCCATCGATTAGATTCGAGGGAAGTCAGTCGAAAGCTACACCGCACCAAGCCATCATCATTCATTCCCATCATCCATCTCATTATAAACCCGAGTAGTGTAGAATTCATTACGGTCCTAGCAGGGAAGTCCTTCTTGACTAGATACTCGTGTTGTCACAGTGGTGGAGATGTGGTCGAAATACAAACCTATGACAGAATTCGGTAACAGAAAACGATCGAGAGCAGAAACATGTCCTTAAACACAGAGAGTGAGAGTTCCCATTGTACTATACATATCCTGTGTGAGAAGTCTGGTCGGTCAGGTCAAATCCGTGCATGATTGATTGCCAATTACTTGTCGTGTGCAGTTTATTAGTGAGACCAGGTAATTTGGCTGATCTGTATGCATGTTAGGTTTCTTATTCTAGGATCGATCTGTCTAATAATTCATTGTGTTTGATTGAGCTCCAATTTAATCGATCTTATCATTTATGAACATGAGCGTTTCTATTCAGTTTGCTTGAGGACAAGCAAAAGCTTAAGTGTGGGGTATTTGATGACACTCGATTTTACGTGATTATCAGCCTCATTCAAGCAACATTTCTTTGCTTAAGACATTGTTTTTAGGGTAGAATAACTAATATTCAATCAATTGCCCTATCTCGTGCCATTTGTGTTACCTTGGCCCTTTTCGGGTCTATTTGATGGTTTTCTAGTGTTTTTGCGTAAGCACAGGTTTTTGCCATCAAATAAAGTAGCCATGGACGTGTCTAAGGCATATGAACATCGAGGAACTGAACCGGAATCGATCAAAGGAGCCAATCAAAGTCAAACCGAAAATCTGCCATTTACACTTACAGTTTCGACGAAAATGACCTCACAGTTTCGGCGAAATCGACAATGTAAATCAGCTGATGCCAAGTGAAGACTGATTTTGGCGAAACCATCAAGCTCTTCGGACCGAAAATGCCAGGCAGAGGGAACTGGCCATTTACACAAGCCGGTTTCGCCGAAACTACTCCTATGGTTTCGGCGAAAATAACAGCTCAGCCCGGCCCAACTAGGGTTAAGTATTTATACTTAACCCGGCGGCCGAATAAAGGAGGGGACAACATACAATTTCATAATTCGAAAAACAGAGCTTTTGGAGATCAGATTTCTCTGAAATTCTGGAGCGAAGAGTTGGAGTTCGAAGAGCCGGATAGAGATCGTGACGCCATCCCTTCCATCTCGAAGAACCGGAGCTAGGAGTGCAACTTACCGAAGATCGAAGTCTGCCAGAGTCGTCGGAATTAGGTTTTTCAGATTCCCTTCTGTTCTTCCTTGTGATGATGAACTCTTTCTTTGTCTTTGTTTCTTTTGTAATGATCATGAGTAGCTAAACTCGTTAGAGCTTAGACTAGATGAACCCTAAGTGACCCAGGGCTTTAAAGCGGTCACGGATCGGCGGTGATTAGATTCGAAATTCAATCAGTTCTTTTTCATGTTTGATTCGTTCTTCATTGTTCATGTTTCTTGTCTGCATTGATCACCTAGATTAGATTCTGGTTAAGCTAAGGATAGAAGCGAACGCTCGCCTTACTTTAGAACATCGAATTGAACAATTAACCTTATAATTGGAGTGTGCCTTTCGTAGGAACCGGTTAGGGTTAATTCACTACAAGAGTAACTCATTAATCACTAGTAATTACACCAATTAATTAAGTCATTGTGAGAGGCGACCGTAACCGGGCGGCTAGTTAATCTTGGTAGTTAGAACGGATAGAGCGAACGTTTGCCGGTCTTGAACCTAAGGGTAAGGAGTTATGGTGGTGTCTTAGTAATTGATTGAATAAGAATCGAAATCCGCTGATCTGTTGATTGTCAATGCTCTGGGGAACGAAGGGGGATTCAAAGTCTAAGTTCGTCTGTCATTCTTTTTTCCAAACCCTAATTCTCAATCTGCTTTAGCTTAATTTGTTTTAATTTTTCTGCATTCCTTAGAATTAGAAGTCGTGGAACTCACACCACGCACAACGTGTTTTTTTTCCTTGAGTAATTTGCTAGTTCTGAAGTAGCCAATCATTCGAAGGCCCGTGGAATTCGATCTATCCTAGCTCTTGAGCTTGATAGTTATTTGATTGAACCAGCTCAGCACAATGACGGTTCCATTAGTCTGCCTTTCATAGGAACCAGTTAGGGTTAATCCGCTTCAAAAGTAACTCATTAATCACTAGTAATTGCACCAGTTAGTTTTGTCGTTGTGAGAGGCGACTGTACCCGGGCGACTGATTAATCTTGGTAGTTAGATCGGATAGATTGAACGTTCCCCAGTCTTAAACCTAAGGGTAAGGAGTTATGGTGGTGTATAGAAATTGATTGAATTAGAATTGAAAACCGCTAGTCTTGTGATTGCTGTTCCTTGGTGATCTAAGGGGGATTCGAAATCTAAGCTTGTCTGTCGTTTGTTTAAACCAACCAATCATTCTGTCTTTTAATTTCATTTTAATTTTCTTGCATTTTAGTCTAGAAGTCGTGGAACTCACACCACGCACAACGTGTTCAAACTTGAATAAATTGCCAGCATATTTGAGTAAACGATTAGAAGAAACCCTGTGGAATACGATCTGCTTAGCTTCTAGCTTAGTAGTATTTGATCACTATTTTACAGCTCATCAAATTGGCGCCGTTGCCGGGGATTCTTCTATATTGTTTGAAAGAAGAGTTGGCATTTTATTCTTCTAATTTCCATCTTTCATTTTCCATCACACTTCGATTTTACACTGGTTGTGTTTGTTTTTGTCTTTTGCAGGTTAAGAAATTCAGAGGCTAATCACCTCTGATCCACCTTCCCCTACCGCAATGGCTGCTCAAAAGAGTCTTGCGGATTACAATAGGCGAAGTGCTACTAGTGTTCGATCTTCCATCTTCGTGCCGCGCAATGAAGACAGTCCTGCCTATGAGATCAAGATCGCCTTCTTGGAAATGATCTCTAGGGATCTACAGTTTGAAGGAAAGCCTCATGATAATCCATGCACACACTTGGCAGATTTCCTTGCTTTTTGCGAGACCTTTAAGAGTCGGAGCCTTGATAGGGATACATTGTGCTTGCGAGCCTTCCCATTCTCACTTCGAGGCACCGCAAAGAGATGGCTCATTAGCAAGCCACCCGGTCATTACACCAACTGGGAGGATCTTGCTCAAGAATTCATAGAGGAATACTTCCCTCCTTCCAAAACAACTGCTTACAGGGACAGCATCTCAAGGTTCAGACAGAAAGAAGGAATGAGCTTATACGATGCCTGGAATGAATTCCAGGAACTCCTCTACAGCTGCCCTCATCATGGCTTCACTCAAAGGCAACTAGCCGAGATCTTTGCTTGGGGTATGAACGAAGAGTCATCTGAATGGGTTAACTCCTTAGCTGATGGAGAATACACCGCACTCGCACCGGAAGCTGCCCTTCTTCACTTTGCAAACTGCGCATCTAAGTATAGAAGCTGGGAGAGACAGTTTGGAGCAGCTAAGAGCCGACCAAGCCATGAAGATCAGATCAAGATTGAAGTACAGAAACATATGAAGAAGATTTTGGGTAACTGGTCTACAGATGAAGTGAACTTTATTAATCAAGGCTTCACCAACAATCAAAGAGACTATGGTCAGTTCAGAAAACCTCCTCAACAACAAGGAAGCTTCCAAGAGCGTCCTCCTTACAACTTCGGATTCAACCAAAGTCAGAATCAGTACTTGAGCAATAGTTATCAAGATCAACCTGAGAGATCTACATCAGGGAACACAAGAGATATCGAGGTAGACAAGAAGCTCGACCTGATCATGGCAAGGCTCGATAACTATGAGGAGAAATTCAAGCTTCAAGCCGTCTTAAATCAAGAACATGAAGCTTGAGGTCAACGAGTGGAGAGCATGGTGAATAACATGTTTAGCTTGCTAACTAGTAGCCCCCTCCTTAATCAATCATCGGTTCAAGTCGACTCTACCATTAGGAAGGAGCACGTCAAGGCCATCTCCACAAGAAGTGGCAAGCAATTAGCCGGTCCTACAGTTTCTGACCCGATCTTGGCTCCTGATGCTATAGCCATTGACAAGCCAGAGATCGAGGAGGAGGTGCTTGCCCCGCCTCCCCTAACAAAGACATCTCTTGCGCCACCTCCTCCATCATATCTGCCTTGGATTCCGTTTCCTAAGGCTGCGTAATCAATGGAGAAAGATCATGATACCCGGTATAGAAAATGGCATGGATACTTGAAGAACACGAATATGAATACACCAGTTACTGATGCTATCCAGGTGATACCGGAGGCTGACAAAATCGCAAAGGATCCTGCAAAGAACAAGAAGAAGGAAGAGTTGTCTTCCGTCTCCCTCGAGGACGAATGCTTCACTATCCAGGGCCAGGCGACACCCATACCACCCCCAGCTAAGTGTCAAGATCCCGGTGCTTTTACTTTGCCTTGCACTATTAATGATGTGAAGATTGATCGTAGTGTAATTGATCTAGGTGCTTCTATCAATGTTATGCCTACTTGCCTGTTTGAGAAATTGAACCTAGGAGAGTTGAAACCAATTAGCATGCATTTAGTGTTTGCCGACAGATCTGTTAAACTACCTAGGGGAATAATAGAAAACGTGGTTGTTCGATGTGGTCCTTTTACTATTCTGACTGACTTTGTTGTTATGGATACTCGAGAGGAAGATGTCACTCTTCTCCTAGGCCGACCGTTCATGGCAACAGCCGGCATTACCATTAATGTCCTGAATGGCTCGTTGACATTAAGGGTCGGGAAGGATACCATGACATTCCGCCTAAAGGATGGTATGCAAGTCCCAGTCAAAGAAGAGATGCATTGTTTATCTGTTGAAGCTGTGGAGTTGGCTTCGGTCAACTCTAGTTCTAATGAAAAATCCAGAGTTTCTTCAGAAATTTGCTTGCCAGGTGTCGGACAGGTCCCTAATCAGAAGAATGAGACGCCGTCACAAAAGCCAAGAAAGAAAGAGGATCTGATGGCATCCCCTCGTGAATCAACAAACGTTAAAGATCCTAGAGAAATAAAGAAGGAGAATAGAGAGAAGACGAAGGCAGTTTGGAAGCCGATTGCTCAGCCCCCGTCTACCGAGCCACCAAGGAAGAATGATCCTCTAAAGGACGCTTCTTCGAAAGAACTATTCAGGCGTTGTAAACATTCTGGTCATCTTCCCGAAGAACGAACCAAGATAATTCATGCAAATGGGAAGAAGTTCACACTTGCCGGAGGATTCCCAAAGCTGTATTCCATGAACTCCGACTCGGGCCTAAGAGAAATCCTGAGTTGGGATGTCTCTTGATCGCCGTCCAGGTATCGTCCAGCTCAAGGACGTTAAGCAAGAGCGCTTCGTGGGAGGCAACCCACAGCTGGAGTCAGTTTTTAATTTGTGTCGAACTCTTTGCTTCAGAGTCAGTTCAGGGAAGCCAAAAGTGTCAGTTTGCATGATTCCTTATTTTTCGTGTGTAGTTTGTGTGTCATCGTTTCAATCGCAAGTTGTTTGAGGTTGTTTCGATTTTTGTCGATTTAATTGTGATTTTCTGAAGTTTGCCAGAATTACGAAAATATTTTCAATCCTGTAGGGTAAAGTTTTCGGCGAAAATCCTCTGAAATTTCGGCGAAAACTTCTTTTGAAAACCCCCTGTGTTTTTTGGTCGAGTTAAACTTTTCGGCGAAAACTTGTTTTGAAAACCGGCAGACATTTTTAACTGAACTTTTTGGCGAAAACTTGCACTTCTTTTCGCCAAAAACTTCCAAAAAAAAAGAGTCAAAATATTCTCAAAATTCCCCTAAACAGTCTTTGTTCGACTTTTATTTTGTGTGAACCCGGGACACTTGTCCCGGTTTCCTTTTGATCTTTTTGTTGTTTTTGTTTTGTAGGAACTCGAGTAGCTACTCCACTCCGCTCCAGGCTATCCGTGCTCATCCCCTACACCGACCATCTCATTCCAGATTCTTCGTATCTCTCTACTCTAGTTTAGCCCTGTGAGGACACAGTACGATTTAAGTGTGGGGTAGGATGCTAGAGAACCTTGCATGAACTTGATTGCCCTTGATTGTGTTTTTGTGTGCCTCGTGATTCCTGTCCAGTCTCTCTAGCATTAGAATGGCTCAGTTCTTGATTTTTTATGTGAAGTTGTTGTTCAACCTTTCATAATGATGCTTAGACTACTTAACCTAGAACCTGAGAACCAACGTGTATATTTTGACGCTAAAGTGCCTGGTCAGAACATATTTTTAAATCACACTTGAAGTTTGTAGCCTTGATTGCATGAACATGACCGAATCCGAATGTGAGCTTTTGATCCATTGCACGTAACTTGCAATTTCAATTCTTTTTGAGTGGTTTTCTATTTGCTTGAATGAGTTAGAATTTTCATGAGACCTACTCGAGACCACACGATGACACGAGTTCTAGAATGATAGGGGCACCTAGATTCAGCTACTAAGCCAGATAGCCTACCTAACGATAAATCCATTAGGTGTAAACCCTTGAGCTTGGCCTATTATTTCGGTTCGATATACATTACAGCCATTCCCCATTCTTTCATTCCCCGTTGATCCCCTGTGGTTGTAGTTCTAGATTGACCTACCGGAAGTTGGTTTGTGGTAACCTACCTATAGCCATTAAACAGGTGGTCTTAGCTATTATGTCCAAACGTGTAAACCCCTCTAGCAACTAATAGAAAGAATCGGCACAAAAGAAAAAATAAAAGAAAAGAAGCTAGAGGGGTTTACACGTTTGGACATAATAGCTAATACCACTTGTTTAATGGCTATATGCAGGTTACCACAAACCGACTTCCGGTAGGTCAATCTAGAACTACAACCAAAGGGGATCAACGGGGAATGAAAGAATGGGAAATGGATGTAATGTTTTATCGAACCGAAAGAACAGGCCAAGCTCAAGGGTTTAAACCTAATGGATTTTATCGTTGGATAGGCTATCTGGCTTAATAGCTTAATCAAGGTGCCCCTATCATTCTAGAACTCGTGTTATCGTGTGGTCTCGAGTAGGTCTCATGCAAATTCTAACTCATTCAAGCAAACAGAAAATCACTCAAAAAGAATTGAAATTGCAAGTTACGTGCAATGGATCAAAAGCTCACAGTTGGTTTGCTAGTCGGATTCGGTCATTTTCATGCAATCAAGGCTACAAACTACAAGTGTGATTTTAAAATTTCTGTTCTGACCAGGCAATTTAGCATCAAAGTAAACACGTTGGTTCTCAAGTTCTAGGTTAAGCAGTCTAAGCATCATTATCAAAGTTTGAACAGCAACTTAACATAAAAAATCAAGAACTGAGCCATTCTAATGCTAGAGAGACTGGACAGGAATCACGAGGCACACAAAAATACAATCAAGGGCAATCAAGTTCATGCAAGGTTCTCTAGCATCCTACCCCACACTTAAATCGGACTGTGTCCTCACAGGACTAAAATTAGAGTTCAGAGTGAAGTAGAAGAACCTGGACCGAGATGGTTGGCGTAGGGGATGGGCACGGATCCTCAGAGCGAAGGGAATCTACCCAAGCGAAGCAAAGGGAATCTCCCAACTGCCTACAAAACAAAAACAAATGAAAGATAAAAAGGAAACCGGGACAAGTGTCCCAGATCCACACAGAAAAAAGTTGGATCGAAATCCGAAAAGAAGAAATAAAAAGAAGGGACAAGAAAGAGGATACAACCTGATTACTGCTCGTCAGGCGCATCGGGAGGTGGAAAGTGGAGGAAGTCGCCGAGCTGACGTTGCCACGCCAGCTGTGTCTCATACCGCTCATCGGGGCGGTGCATATGTTGTTGCATAATAGTCCACCTTGCCTCTTGAGTGGCGTTGTCGGTGATGCGACACTCTTGGAGACGCTCATACAGCTCCCCAACATTCACGGGGTTCTGTCGGTGCTGCTGGTGAGGCGACTGATATGGATCTGGAATGGGTGGCGGCGACCGGTGTGCATACCCTGCCTGATGATGTGGCGAGGGTATAGGATCATGAAATTCTGGCTCGTACTGAGGCTGAGGCTCCTCAGAATCATCTTCTTCCTCTGACTCATCCTCGTAGTGGAGAGGAGGATCTGCTGCTACCTGGGGGCTGAGGTCCAGCTCGAGGTTGTATTCGACCGCCAAATCACCTCCAACGGTGCGTACTCAGCGCCGTTGAATGTTCGGGCCATATTCTTGGCTGAGGCTGAAGGAGATGATGAGTCGGCCTACAAAGTGGCCTCCCAGGAGTGAGTGAGGTGGCTTCGACCTCTGAGTCTTCTTGCGGAGTAGTCGGGCAAGCACCCATCCGGGATGAAGAGGATATCTCTCCCGGATGGCGCGATGAAGAAGAAGCTCCTCTCGGCTGATATGGTGGCGGTCCTTCTCTGGAGCATACAAAAGAGAACGACGCCAAACCATGCGAATGAATTTATAGAGAGGGTGAGAGAGAGACTTAACTGAATTATGCTTCGTAAGACGATCGCCGGGCACTCCAGTCATGTGGCTCCAGAGTGCATGGTACTCCTCTCCGTCGTCATCGTCGTTCTCCCAGCCTAGCAGATGACCCTCATAGTGGTCGTGGGGAATCCCGAGATGAGCTGCAAACTCATCATATGAGAGTTTCCTGTGCACCCCAACCAGATAGAAGGTGACGACCTCCTTGTGCTGCCTCCTCTTGTGCTCGTCCAGATCGAACGTCACCCAAAATTCCTGAAGGGTGACGTCTGGAAAGTCGGCGGCAAGCGTGGTCAGCTCCAGCAAGCCAGCACGCGTCAGTGCATCGAGCACGTTCTGGTGCCAGTCCTCATCGTGATCGAAGAGCGACTCCATGGAAAGGGGGCGAACAGCAACTCCAGGGATATTCTCGAGACGCTGGTAGCACTCGAAGTAGTACGGGGGTAGGCGAGCAACGGTGTGGTGGTACCCAACACGGCCAAGGAAAGTTGGGGGATGGCCCTGGACGGCAGGTGTGACGGGAGCGGTAACTCGGGAGCTGGAGGCGGTGTCAAGTCTCTGCTTGGTCCTGCGCTCATGAGTTACATTCCTCAGCAAGAAAACAAACCAGATTAGTCAAACTAAAACCCTACCCCACACTTAGTAGAAAAACTCAATTTCACAAAGAAATGAGGAAAACCGAGTGGGGGTAAGCAAAGCAGATTAACCGGTAATCACAAACAATTAAAACACATGCTTAGGAACAACCATAATGGAATCATCATAATCAGAGTTCGGAAGTCAAACCGACATTCAAAAAGTCAACATGATAGAACATTGAACCCTAATCATGGCAATACTAGCACAAAGCGGAAAATGACGGTATAATATGATCTCAGATGGCTAACACAATAATATGAACGTAAATGAGCACAAAAGGCAGCCAAACGAGGATAAACAGTTCATGGTCAAATCGACATTTCTCAAAAGTCAACACCACAAAGAATCGATCTTATTTATTGCAACACATGATCAAACGATATTAAAATTAAGCACAATACTCCCTAATCATGCTAGATCAGTCCAAAGAGTTCAGCTAACCTAGTTCACATGAAATCAGATGGCACACAAATTGAGGTAAACCGAAAAGTCAAAACCCCGACGAAATTCAGCATTCAACATGTCAAAAAATTCGGAATGAAAAGTTCTACAACTTACCTTGAAGCCATGGTTGCTGAAAATGAACGGAGAAAGAGAAATCGGTGAAAAACTCGAAAATCTAGGGTTTGGCTGAACGGGAGCTCTAGAGCTCCGATTCGGACGATCTACGTCTCAAAATGATCGGAAAAGGGGAGTAGGGCGGCGGCGGTCGGCGACGGCGGCGGGTTTGGTCGGCGGCGAAGGAAGTGTGGAGGCGGCTGGTTGGGTTTTTAACAAAGGGGGAGGTTTTGCAAGTTTTTGAAAGAAAGAAGTGAGGAGAGAGAAGAGGTGACCGGATTTTAAAATGAGGAATTGTTGATTTCCACTCAGATTTTCGGCGAAAATAAGTGCAAGTTTTCGCTGAAAATATCAGTTAAAAAGTGCTGCCAATTTTCAAAAATATTTTCGCCGAAAACTACAAGGAGTTTTCGCCAAAAACTCTAGTTAAAAATGTCTAAACACAGTGGGATTTCAAAGGGCATTTTCGCCGAAAACATGGGTTATTTTCGCCGAAAATTTTGACTTGTACGATTGAAAATATTTTCACAATCCTGGCAAACTTCAGAAAATCACAGTTAAATCAACAAAAATCGGAACAACCTCAAACAACTTGCGATTGACACTACGACACACAGACTACACAAGAAAAATAAGAAAACAAACAAACTGACACTTTTGGCTCCCTCGAACCGACTCTAGAACACTAAGGTTGACACAAATGAAAAACTGACTCCAACCGTGGGTTGCCTCCCATGAAACGCTCTAGATTAACGTCCTTGAGCTTGACGATACCTGGACGGTATTAGGAGACATCCCAACTCAGGTTCTCCTTAATGCTAGCATCGGAGTTCATGAAGTAGAGCTTCGGGGTATCTCCGTGAAGCATAAATTTCTTCCTGTTAGCGTGTAAGAGCTTGGTACGTCCGTCGGGAAGGTGCTCAGTGATCTTGAACGGACCAAAGAGCTCTGTCAAGGGATCATCTTCTACGAGGAAGATGGTGGAAGGGATGAGAATGATTGGCTTCATCTTCTCTCCACCCTCTAGCTTTGTATCACCAGGATCGATGATCGTAGGTATTTCCTTAGGATATGCTTTCGACTTCTCCTTCAATACTTGTTCCGGCGCCGGTAGCTCGGAACGAATTGGTGGTGCAGCTGGCTCGGATGAAGTTGGCGGCACAACTGGTCTTCGTCTTCTTGTTCTTCCCCCGAGGCCTACTAGGTTTCTTGCTTGGCGGTGAAGAAGAGGCTTTCAGTTCCTTCTTCTTTGTCGGCTTCTGAACAGCAGATTTAGGCTTCTGCTTGGTAATCTGTCCAGCACCTGCAATAACAATTGAGCTAGGAACACTAGAAGAGATGTTAGTGACGGAGTTGACTGGAGTCAACTCCACAGTTTCAACAGCTAAGCAATGAGATTCTTCATTCA
The DNA here is from genome assembly GCA_034768395.1 of Linum lewisii. NCBI lineage: Eukaryota > Viridiplantae > Streptophyta > Magnoliopsida > Malpighiales > Linaceae > Linum > Linum lewisii. The sequence goes on from CM068303.1 coordinate 15,749,906, forward strand.
AAGGGGTATATTTCATTCCGTCTTTAAGGCGGAATGTTATCGTTTCCCTACCAACCCTCAAAGTTAAAGAACCATTTGGAACGTTAATTTGCATTCCAGTAGTAGCCATGAAGGGTCGTCCTATGAGAATGGTAGAATCATCCTTACTAGTGTCTATGATCACGAAGTCAGCTAGGAAAGAGAAAGGACCACATTTAGTAACAACGTCTTTGATTTCTCCCCTAGGGGTTTTCAATGATCTATCAGCGAAGACAAGTTGCATGCTAGTTGGTTCAAGTTCTCCTAGATTCAATTTTTCAAATAAGCTCATAAGCATAACATTAACAGACGCGCCAAGATCAACCAAACAACGTTCTATCTCAACATCATTAATGACAAGAGGTAGAGTGAAAGTGCCAGGATCAGAACATTTAGCTGGATATGGAGAGGAAGGTTGCTTGCTACGAGCATGAGGGTATCCTTCTTTATTCCCCTTCATGCCAGTCTCGATCCTTGCGTTCGGCAGCAATGCTCTTGGAAAAGGAGGCTTCACATAGTACGGTGCAAGAGGAGGATCGTTCTCCTTAGGTGCCACTTCCTGTGCTTCCTTCTTCTCTGGAGATTCAGTGATCATGTGTAAAACAGAAGAAGCATCAGTAGATAAGCTTGTAAACTTTTGAACAGTTACCATCTTGGCTTGCTCCTTTCTTGGATTCGGCTCTGTCTGGCTTGGAATTTGGCCAAATGGTCGACCAGATGCTAGCATGCTCGAAATGTGGTTGACAGCTTGCTCAATTCTTTGACCGGATGCGATCTGTTCTTGAGAAGAGCTTGAGCTTTGAACTGACTGTCATGATCATCAAGTCTGGTAATGATCTGACTAAGCTTCTTGTCCAGGTCACTGACATTGTTCTCTCTCTGATGTTGCTGCCCTAGATAGGTGTTATTCAAATATTGATTCTGGCGATTGCCAGGAGCAGTTCCATAGTTACCCGGATTACGGTGTGGCGGCTGATAGACACCTCCCGGCGGATGGTTAGGCTTTTGATCCTGAGCTGGACCAGCTGGGCGGTTATTCTGGTTCTGGTTATGGTTGGCGCCATTATTGTAGGGAGGTCTGTCCTGATAGTTCCCTTGCTGCCTGAAGTTGCGGTAGCCAGCATAACCATTTTGATTGTTAACGAAGCCAGCATAACCATGTTGAACGAAATTTACCTCTTCGGCGGACCAGACTTCTGTCTTACCAAAATTCTGGCATCGGCCTCCATTATGCACACAAGCTCCACACCATTCGCAATCAACAACATAGACAGAAGCTGCCGGCGGTTTGATTGGTGTAGAAGACTTCTTCAGATGCTTCTCTACTTCTGCCTTAATAGTAGCTTCGAGATCGAGCTTGCTCCTTGATCCTTCTGATTGTCGCTCCCAGTTCCTTGACTTGGAAGCACAGTTTGCAAAATGAAGAAGGGCAGGTTCAGGTGTGAGTGTAGTGCAATCTCCTCAGCTAGAGAATTGACCCACTTGGCAGATTCTTCTCGAAGACATCGAGCAAAGATTTCAGCTAACTTCCTCTGCTCGAATCCGTGATGAGGACAGTTGTAGAGAAGTTCTTGGAATCGATTCCAAGTATCGTATAAGCTTTCTCCTTCTTTTTGGGAGAATCTGGCGATGCTGTCCTTGATGGCTGTTGTTATGGCAGGAGGGAAGTACACTTCGATGAAGTCCTTAGCTAGAGTGTCCCAATCAGTGTAATATCCAGGTGGTTTGCCAGTAAGCCACCACTTAGCAGCGCCTTTCAGAGAGAACGGGAAAGCTCTCAAGCAAAGAGTGTTCTTGTCGAGGTTTCCGTTCTTGAAAGTGCTGCAGAGATCAAGGAAATCTGCCAAATGTGTGCACGGATTGTCTAGTGGCCTGCCTTCAAATTGTAGATCCCTAGAGATCATAGTCAAGAATGGAATCTTGATCTCATAGTCAGGATCTCCTTCAACGCGCGGCACGGCAATGGCAGATCGAACGCTAGTCGCGCTCGGCTTGTTGTAGTCAGCTAGACTCTTCTGTGCAGGTGGTGGTGGTGGATTTCCGCCTGGTGGTGGTGGTGGTGGTAACTGATCATCCATGGTAGGAGATGGAGGAGGTGAAAGTGACTCGGTGTATGAAACGGATGAAGATGACGGTGAAGATGGAGATGAGGAACTCTCCTTCAGTTCCTCGATCTTGATCGGAGTGATGGATTGAGGTGGATTGGTTCTGCTTCTCCTTGGAATCTGTGATTGTCGAGGTGGAGCAGAATTGCCTGGTTTCTCTATGCTCTTAGCCTTGTCGGTTTGAGAGCGAGTCCAAGGGCGGCGATGCATACACCTGTGAGCAACCTACAAACAACAAAAACAAACAAAACCAGTGTAAAATCGAAGTGGATGGAAAGATGAAAGATGGAAAATAGAAGAATAAAATGCCAGTTCTTCTTTCGAACAATCAAAAGAAGTCCCCGGCAACGGCGCCAATTTGATGAACGCTGCAGAGTGGTGATCAAATACTACCAAGCTAGAAAAGCTAGGGTAGATCGTATTCCACGGGTCTTCTAATGATCGATTACTCAAATAAGCTGACAAATTACTCAGGTTAAACACTTCGTGCGTGGTGTTAGTTCCATGACTTCTAATTCTAAGAAATGCAGGGAAATTAAAAAAATTAAAACTGAAAATAGATTGGAAATTAGGGTTGAAAACAAAGATGATAGACGAACTTAGACTTCGAATCCCCCTTCCTTCACCAGAGCATAGGCAATCAACAGATCAACGGATTTCAATTCTCATTCAATCAATTCTAAGACACCACCATAACTCCTGACCCTTAGGTTTAAGACTGGCGAACTCTTGCTCTATCCGTTCTAGCTACCAAGATTAATTAGCCGCTCGGGTACGGTCGCCTCTCGCAACGACTTAACTTAACTGGTGGATTTACTAACGATTTATGAGTTACTCTTGCAGTGGATTAACCCTAACCGGTTCCTACGAAAGGCACACTCCAATTATAAGGTTAATTGTTCAATTTGATGTTTTAAAGTAAGGCGAGCGTTCGCTTCTATCCTTAGCTTAACAAGAATCTAATCTAGGTGATCAATCCAGACAAGAAACATGAACAATGAAGAACAAATCAAACATAAAAGAGAAACTGATTGAACTTCAAATCTAATCACCGTCGATCCGTGACCGCTTTAAAGCCCTGGGTCACTTAGGGTTCATCTAGTCTAAGCTCTAAGAGTTTAGCTACTCATGTTTTTCACAAAAGAATCAAAGACAAAGATAGATTTCATCATACAGAGGAAGAACAGAAAAGGATCTGAAAAACCTAATTGAGACGACTCCGGCAGAACTTCGATCTTCCGGTAAACTGTAATCCTAGCTCCGAGTCTTCAAGATGGAAGGGATGGCGTCACGATCTCTTTCCGGCTCTTCGGACTCTTACTCTACTCCAGAACTTGAGAGAATTCTGAAGTAATCGGTATTAGTTGGAAATTATGATTCTGAAAAAGTATCTACTTTGATTTGGGCTGCCGGTTAAGTATTTATACTTAACCCTAATACCGCCGATTTTTAACTGATATTTTCACCAAAAAATGTGAAGAGATTTTTGGCGAAAATCTCTTTGTAAAATGACTGAACGCCGGCTGCTTTTCTTCTGTGGTTTTCGGTCCAACAGTTCTCGGCGAAAACTTAGTGTTTTTGTCGAAAACATCCTTTGGTTGACATCAGTGGATTTGTGCTAGGGTTTTCACCGAAAACACTAAGGGATTTTTGGCGAAAACTTTAGTGTAAACCGGGGCAGGAATTGGTTCGACTTGATTGGCTCCTTGGATCAATTCCGGTGCGATTCCTCAAGGTTCCAATGCCTTAGACACGTCCTTGGCTACTTATTTGACGGCAAAAACATGTGCTAACATAGAAACACTAGAAAACCATCAAATACACCCGAAACGGGCCAAAGTAACACAAATGGCACGAGATAGAGCAATTGATTGAATATTCATTATTCTACCCTAAAAACCATGTCTTAAGCAAGGAAATGTCGCTTAAATGAGGCTGATAATCATGTCAAATCGAGTGTCATCAGTAAGGAGTTATGGTGGTGTATAGAAATTGATTGAATTAGAATTGAAAACCGCTGGTCTTGTGATTGCTGTTGCCTTGGTGATCTAAGGAGGATTCGAAATCTAAGCTTGTCTGTCATTTGTTTAAACCAACCAATCATTCTGTCTTTTAATTTCATTTTAATTTTCTTGCATCATAGTCTAGAAGTCATGGAACTCACACCACGCACAACGTGTTCAAACTTGAATAAATTGCCAGCATATTTGAGTAAACGATTAGAAGAAACCCTGTGGAATACGATCTGCTTAGCTTTTAGCTTAGTAGTATTTCATCACTGTTTTACAGCTCATCATGCGTGATAGGAGGATGTATAGCCAAAATTTGTCGAACGCGAAGATGACCAGTAGAAACTCCTTCTCTGTGGTGGTGTAATTCCTCTGGTCGTCATTCGAGGTTCTATTAGCAAAGTAAATGGGATGGAACTTGTTCTCATACCTTTTCCCCCAAAACGGCTCTGATGGCGTAGTCGCTCGTATCACACATCAACTTCAATGGTTTGTATCAATCTAGTCTAACCAGGATAGGGGCCGTGGTTAGCTTTTCTTTAGCAAGTTTAACGCCTCGAGGCATGGGTTGTCAGAGTTGAAGGGTGTGTTCTTTTATAACAGCCTGCTCATTGGAAGGGAGATCTTAGAGAAGTCCTTAATTAAGCGCTTATAAAATCCCACATGCGCCAAAAAGCTCCTGACCCCTTTAACTGAGATGGGTGGTGAAAGCTTTGAGATTGTTTTGAACTTAGATTTATCAACTTCTATACCTTGCTTGGAGATTTTGTGTCCAAGGACAATCCCTCCATGGACCATGAAATGAGACTTCTCCTAGCTAAGAGCTATAGATGAGTCTCCTAGCACCATTTCAACACCTTTTCCAAATTCCTCAAACAAATTTCAAAAAGTCCCAATGCAATGAGAAATCATCTTTAAAGACTTCATCACCATCATCGGCCAACTCACTAAAGATGGCAAGCATGCACCATTGGAAAGTAGTCGAAGCATTGTATAGACCAAATTGCATCTTCTTGTAGGTGAACATATCTTCCACAACGATGGGTATTTGGAAATACCCCGACATTCCGTCCAAGAAACAATAATACTCATGGCCTGCTAGTAGTTCAAACATTTATCAATCAATGGTAAAGGAAAATGATATTTCCTCGTGACATCGTTGAGCTTCCAATAGTCGATACACAAGCGCCATCCCGTCACTGTTTTCGTGAGTTTCAACTCACCCTTCTCATTTGGTACGACCGTTATCCCTCCTTTATTTGGGACCACTTGGGTTGGACTCAACCAAGGACTATCTGAAATGATATAGATGAGCCATGCTTCTAAAAGATTTACAACCTCTTTCTTGATCACCTCTTGCGTATTTCCTGCATTGGGGTTGTACTACTGGTTTTAAATCCTACTCCATATGAATTATATGGACGCAAAATGTTGGACATATTCCTCTAATGTTTGCCAGCTTCCATGCACTACAAGAAATCTGGCTTGTTTTTGGCGGATAAATTGCATGTTCGTCGCGGATATAACCGCGACAAATGGCATTAGTAGGGGATGCGGCATCCGCGACTAAAACCACCCATACAAATGATGGTTCTCGCGGATGTGGCATCCACGACAACCATTTGTCGTGGTTAAATCCGTGACAAAGCCGTTGGTTTAATTAATCTTTTGATAATCGTTCGATTCATGATTTGGTTAAAGGTTTCAACATCTGTGACAAACGGAAGCATATCCGCGTTAAATGGCATTTAATATTTTAAAAAATCAAAATTTATTCTGCTACCTCTATATCCAATTCTAGATCCAAGCGAAACATATTCCTCAATTCTAACATCAACCAACTCGAAGAATGTTATGCAATTAACATTAAACCCCAAACCCCTGTACATCCAACTCCCTCCCAAAATAGCACCGTAAGCAGAAACCTAAACACCAAATTGGCCTCCCCACCGAAAACCCATACTCAGCCAACCTAAAAACAAGGACCAAGCGATTTATTAATTCAAGAAGGTTCGAGCCGAGCAACCGACTGAAACTCCTCTTCCCTGCTTGTCGAGACACAACTCTGAATCTCTCTTCCTCTTTTCTTACGATCAGAGCTGTTAACTTAATTTCTCCCTCCTTACTCGATTTCCTAGCGCCATATCCTATAAAAACACTAGGGAATCTTAGTTCAAACTGAAAAGAGAAGCATCAAGCCAAGAAACCAAGAACAATGAAATAGTAAAGGGAATCAGAAGAAGAAGAAACCAAGTTCAATTTTGATCTTCAGATGGATCTAACTTCTTATGATAATTAGTACTTATAGAATGGGCAAGAGATATGATTGAATTCACTTTATGGGTAAGGCCATTTTATTTTATGTTTTCTTATTAGAATATGGATTGGGCTGTTTGTCATGGATAATTGAATATATCTGTGAAAAATGTCATTGCGGATAATTATATATATCCACGATATAATGGTTGTCACAGATGCCATATTCGTGACAAACACCAACAAAATAGCTAACCATTGTCACAGATATCATCTGCGACTAAAAACTGGATTTTCTTGTAGTGATGCTATTGCCCTCTTGTACCTTATAAGCAAATCTACAAGTGCATTTTCTTGTTGATAGTGAATCTGTCGTTAATGATGACTGGAAGCTTAGAATTATCACCCAAATACGCATTTTTCAGATGTGTTGGTAGCTCCTACAACACCATCTCAGATGGCTCCTCGTACGACGTGTTCTCTCTAGGGAATTCTAATGAAGTTGCGAGGTGTTCACATGGTACTCCTTGATCCACCCTTCTTTTCTACTCATCACCCTCGCTTCGGTCACTATCAGAATCACATAGTTCTTCATTCGAAAACCCAAAACACTCTACTACTAAAGGTCCTGCTTCCAAATATGATCTTTTGTTGACGTAATGTGTCTCCACGCGCACAACTTCTTGAAATTCTGACCTAGCAACCATCTTTTCACTACCGCTCATTTTGCATCTTATCTTGGAGATAGCTACGTTGTAGAACTCTATTTCTCTGACCAACCGCCTCTTTTCAGCCTGTTCAAACATCAGTTGCTTCAATCTTTCCTTGTATCTCAACAACAAACCTAGTACCTTCGTGCCTTTCTTATGTTGGCTGCTCCCAATTAATGTATGATGTCCCATAGTTGTTTCGTTTCCATACACAATGCTTTTAATTCTTCCTCTACACTAATGATCACGGCCAAATGGTCGATCCCAAGGACACCTGATATGAACCAAAGCCAAGGATGTCTCAATCCACACAACTCGGTTTGAAAAATTTGCAAACGAAAACACAATCAAGATCGACGATGGAAATCAGACCATAACCCTTAGATAAAGAGCTAAGAACTTGAGGTATCAAGGGTGTGCGGTACCACGAACTAAGGGGTGATTACCCTTATCTCAATAAACCAAACTCCCCAAGCTAAGCAACAACGAGTAAAAGCTTAAAGGAACAAATACTGAAAACCAAAGTCTAAATTTTTAGTTGTGAGAAACCAAGATGATTTGAAAGACACTACAAAGAACCCTTTAAATAGGGCTGGAGAAAATGTGTCCTACACTAGATTTGCCGAATCTAGTCACCTAGAAAAACTACATAATTAATTGTTCACAATTAACTAAGTACATTCTCTTTTCCCAAAGGGGAAGTGAATGAACATGAATGTAAATGCATCAAGGGATGATGTATTTCGTTCATGAAAGACCCTGAACAATTCTAAAGGATGGAATGGTCAGTCAAGATCATGTAACTTTTGAATCCTGCCATATGGATCATCATTCTTTACATTATTTCTTTTTTCATATCTTCTTGGCAGAATGTTTTCTTCTTGGCATCGTCTTCACTCGAACTGACCATCCTAAGTACTTTCCAACATCCTCGAACAATCCTTTGCTCCAATTCTTCATGCTTTGACAAACTCCAAGCCTCCACGAATGTTGCCACCTTGTTCCTAAAGGCCTTGGTTTGACTCCTAGTGATTGGACCAAATGATGACCCAAGAATGTCCCTATCATTTCCCCCTTCTTGAAAACGATTCTTCCTCGAATCTAAATTTGCAAAATCATCATAAAAAGGGGTTAAGTCAGCAACATTAAAACTAGCACTCACGCCAATGCGAGATGCATTGTTATTTTTAAAAGGAACATCCCCTCTATGCAGCAGCTTTGCTTTCTCTGTTCTGGGAACCACTCCTTTCTGAAATGTATCCAAACTATATCTCCTAGTTCATACACCTTTTCCTCGTGTCCCTTGTTGGCATTTTGGACGTACTTGTTTGTCCTACGCTCAATGTTGAGTCTAGCTTTCTCGTGCATCTATTTAACATACTTTGTTTTTGGTTCCCCATCTGTATGAGATAACTCATGCAAAGGCAAAGGTGATAGATCCAAGAGAGTCAATGGATTAAATCCATAAACAAGTTTGAATGGTGTATACTTATTAGCCGAATGCACAGCCCTATTATATGCAAACTCAACATGCGGCAAACACTCTTCCCAAGTTTTAATGTTGGACTTGATTATGGCTCTAAGCAATTGTGATAACGACCTATTGACTATTTCAGTTTGTGGATGACAAGTAGTGGAGAATAGTAGCTTCATTCCTAGTTTACCCTAAGGAGTTTTCCAGAAATAAGTGAGAAACTTAGAGTCATGATCAGACACAATAGTACAAGGCATTCCATGTAATCTAACAACTTCCTTAAAGAACAAGTTAGCAATATGAGATGCATCATCAGTTTTATGACATGGAATGAAGTGTGCCATTTTTTAGAATCTATCAACCACCATAAAAAATAAATCATTGCCACCCTTAAGTCCTAGGCAAGCCTAACAGAAAGTCCATAGATATATCAATCCAAGGTGCAGTAGGAATACGAGTGTATAACTCGTGTGGTTACAATTTAGACTTGGCTTGGTGACAAGCCACACATCTAGCTAGGTGTTTTTCCACATCATGCCTCATTCGCGGCCAATAGAAGTGCTCTTGAATGCATGCCATCGTCTTGGAAATGCTAAAGTGCCCCATTAATCCACCTCCATGCGCTTCCCAGACTAAAACATCTCGACATGATGAGTTAGGCAAACATAACTTTTTCTCTCTAAACAAGTATCCATCTAACCTATAAATTTATCATGTGCCGAATGCTCACACGCCCTGTACACGTTTCTAAAATCACTATCAATGTGATATAACTCTTTAATGTATTCAAAACCATTATGTTCTCCTTACCTTGCTTGTCACGGATAATATAGGAAAAAGACTCGATATACTCAACCCATCCTTCATGCCTCTTATTCAGCTTGTGTTGAGCTTTGAGATACTTCAACGAGTGCATATAATTCCTTGTCGTATGTTGGGTAGTTCAGAGTAGCTCCATGCAATTTTTCAGTAAAATATGCAATTAGTTTCTTTTCCTGCATCATCACAACTCCTATTCCAATTCCTAAAGCATCACACTCGATCACAAATGACTTTGTGAAATCGGGTAGCATCAGAACTAGTGCATTGGTGAGTCTCTCCTTCAATAGCTCAAATGCCTCTTGTTGAGGTGTTCCTCAGTGAAAGGGTACATCCTTCTTGACTACGACAGTGAGTGGTGTGCAACAATAGTACTAAAATCATTCACAAATCTTTGATACAAACTGGCCAAACCATGAAAGCTACGAACATCAAAGATTCTTGTGGTAATCGGCCAAGACTTGATTCCCTCTATTTTGTCCTCATCAACCCTAATTCCTATAGAACTAATAACAAAGCCAAGTAACACAATGTGATCTGTGCAAAAGACTTACTTCTTCATATTGGCAAAATAGTCTTTCCTTTCTAAAGGTTTCTAACACCAATTTTAAATGTCCATCATGATCCTCTAGATTAGATGAGTAAACCAGAATATCATCAAAGTAAATGACTACAAATCTGCCTATGGGGTCGTTTGGTTGGATGATATCTACATATCATGATATGTGAGATATATTGATATGTTAGTATATTGATATTGGTAAAAGTGATTCTTTGATATCACTGTTTGGGGTAGTGATATTTAAATGAGTGGTGAATTGTGAGTGCATGGATGAATGTACCAAAATACCCTCATTTGCTTGAACAAAGTATAAAAATAGTCCTAACATTTAATTAAAAAACATGTATGTTTATAAATTAAAATTTATAATCTCTCTTTTTTAATTTGTGAATGTATTTGTAAATTAATTACTCGAATTAATTATACTTTTATAATAATAAATGCTCATTCATTAAGAAAATAATTATTTATCAGCAACACATCTCCCTCTTCTAGCAAAAACAAAATAAAAAGTTAAAATAATTTTCATGGTGAATTCTAATTCTAACTAAAAAATTTCTAATTAAGTAATTAAAAACTAAATCATAATTATTTATCTTAATTAATAAATAAATAAATAAATACATAAACACGAGACAATATAAAATGAGAATAAATAAATTGGGGTAATGGGGTTGATGACATTATAATTGTGAAGGTTTAGTGAGGATAGAATTGTCCAAAAACTATGATATCAATATCACTCTGAAGATATTCACCTCCCCACATGAATATCTGTTGAGTGATATTGATATCACTTTTGGCCCCAGATATCATGATATTAAGGACAGAAAAAAAGATGATATCCTGAATATCATGATATCTGCAGTTATCAATATCAATATCACTGCAACCAAACAACCTCTATGAAAGCCCTAAGCACGTGGTTCATCAATCTCATGAATGTACTAGGTGCATTTGTCAAACCAAATAGCATAACCATCCACTCATATAAACCATGTTTAGTTTTAAATGAAGTCTTCCATTCATCTCCTTCCTTCATTCGAATTTGGTTATATCCAGATTTTAAATCAATCCTTGAAAAGATAGAAGCACCATATAACTCATCTAGCATATCATCAAGTCTGGGAATAGGATGACGATACTTTACCGTAATGTTACCCTCCATGATTTATCCTTCTTTGGTACGAAAATAACTGGTATAGCACAAGGGCTCAGGCTTTCTCGGACATGCCCTTTTTCCATCAACTCGTCCACTTGTCTCTGAAGCTCTTTGGTCTCTTTCGGATTGGTTCTATATGCGGCCTTGTTAGGGATGGATGCTCCTGGAACAAAGTTGATTTGATTTTGATTCCCCTAATCGGTGATAGCCCTTTAGGAGTCTCCTCCGGAAAGACATCTTCAAATTCATGTAACAATGAAGAGATAACACTAGGAAGAGAATCAATTGTATTAGCATAATCAGAATTCAAACATTACTTGTATACTATAACCACGAGTGGCATCCTAGAAGTTAAGGTTTGTTTGATCTCACCACGTGTAGCTAAAAGGTTTTCTCTCCTCTCAGTCTCACCTTTTCAAGCTCTATCACATACCATTTATGTTTTTACACTCGAAGGGGTGTCACTCCGTTTCTTTTCACTTTTCTATCTTGTTTTGAGCTCCATCTCTTTCTTCTCTCTAAACTCACTAAGTTGTTGCTTCTTCAGTTGATCTTGGTACAATTTGGTTGGTGACAATTGCTTGAGCTTGTAGGTTTTCCCCTTATGTGTCAAGGAATAACGATTAGCCCTCCCATCATGAAGAGAAAATTGATCAAATTGTTAGGGCCTCCCAAGCAGAATATGAGAGGCATCCATAGGTACTACGTCACAAAGAATTTCGTCAGTATATCGACCAATACTGAAAGGAACGTATACCTGCGTTGTCACATTTAGCTCTCCCGCCTTGCTAAGCCATTGAAGTCTTTATGGCTTAGGATGTCGAATGGTGTTGAACTTCATTCCTACCACAAGATCTTGGGTTGCTACATTCATGCAACTTTCTCCATCGATAACAAGATTACATAGTTTGTTGTGGACTACACAATGAACATGGAATAGGTTCTCTCGATGATCGAACTCATCTTTGACTAGAGTTCTCAATGCTCGAATAGCCACTCTATTGAACTTCACCAACCCTTCTTGAATCTTTTCTTCCTCTTCCTCTGATTCCTCTTTGTTTTCACCTTCTTGTACCTCCTCCTGGTGATCTTCATCATCCGTGAACACCTCTCCATCTCGGATCACCATAGTGGATTTATTGTGGAAATCCATAGCCATGTGTCCACGCCCTTGACTCTTGAAACAAAGAATTCCACTCGGCCAATTAGTAGTATTTGAAGAACCAGTTTTAAGATTTGGGGTACCTTGAGTGGTTTTAGGCTTGTTAAAGCCTCCCTAGGTTCCTTCCTCTTTCTTCATGGTATTCGTCTTCCATGATGATGTGGTAGTGGTTGGAGTACTGAATCTCCGTCCGGTGCCAAGTTTGAGTTGCTTCTCCACTCGAATTGCTAATCGCACCAATTCATCATAGTCAATGAAATTCTGCAAGTTTACTTGATAGGCGATCTCCCTATGTAAGCCTCCTAAGAAACGCGCAATCTTGGAATCCTCATCTTCAATCCAATAGAGACACTATCATCTCGATCTCTTTATGGTAGTCTTCAATAGTCATAAAACCTTGCTTTAAAGCATCTAACTTAGTGTGTAAGTCTCGGTAATAGGAAGCTAGAACATACTTCCTCCTCATGACACATTTCACACCCTCCCATGTTCCAATAGGCCTCTTCCCTTCTCGTTCCCTTTGTCTAACTTGCTGACTCCATCAAACAGAAGCGTAGTCCGTAAATTCTACAATAGAAAGGGCTACCTTCTTGCGATCACAAAATTGATGGCATTGGAAAAAGAACTCCATCACCTTATCCAGATTGAGATATGCATCCGGATCTGATTTCCCTTGGAATTTGGGAACCAAATCCTCTAATATCGTCGTCCAACATCACGCCTTTTAAAGCTTTTCTGCGTAGCCTAGCTCCACCTCGAGGAGGTGCATCATCCTCCATGTTAGAGTCGTCTACCCTTGGCTGATTATTCTGGATGGCTGCAGTTAGGTTTTGAGCCATAGTATTGAGTGCCTCCTAGAACTCCATTCTCGTGGTATTTGTTAAACCATGTTGGATCTGTTATCTTGAACAATGATTAGTCACAATGGCCTCACCAACTCTCTCTAATGAACCTCACACACTCTTTCTTTTTCCTCTCGTGTTTCACACAAATTTGGGTGAGAAGAAGATAAAACATAAATCAACAATAAGCAAGTTCGTTATGAGCAGTTGGAAGTTTCTTCAAAGCTTTAGAAGTCAAGAAATTCAAAAATTTAGGTAAACACAACCATAGTCGAGTTCACTCTAAGCCCTAGTCAGATTTCTTTGCTAGGTTTTTGAAAAACAAACTATCCAAAACAAAATTGACTTTGAAAGAACAAAACCTGATTACCGCCTTTCTTAGATTTCAGATATAACTTCTAGACACAATTTTGGTAAGGTGACTTTGCTTTGAATGGGTCAAATATTATTCTTTTGGACCTCTTGATTTTAATCTTTGTTTCTTATTAACATGCACACCATCTTTTATCACCAACAAATTGTTAGTACAAAACTATCACTCTGAAATCAACTAAACTGCATCAAGGGGTGATGTATTTCGTTCATGAAGGCACCTCAACATTTCTAAATGGCAAAATGGTCACTAAACCTCATGTAACTTTTAAATCCTGCCATATAGATCATCAATCTTTACATTCTTTCATCTCTTCTTCAAAGAATGTTGTCTTTCTTGGCATCGTCTTCACTCGAACCGACCATCCTAAGTAATGTCCAACATCCTTGAACAATCCCTTGCTCCAATTATTCATTCTTTGACAAACTCCAAGCCTCCATGAATGTTTCCACCTTGTTCCTAAAGGCCTTGGTTTGACTGCTACTGATTGGACCAGTTGATGACCCAAGGATGTCACTATCAATACCTAGCCTTAGAAGCTCGAGTCATTCTTGTCCAAGGGTCCTGATGGACAAAAATTTGTTATGTTTTTCTCCCATATTTTGTTGTGTTTTGATGTGGCATTTAAGCTTTAATATTGTTCTTTTAGTGGTTCTGATCAACTTTATGAATTTTCGTCTCAAATAACCTCTCGGGATCATTATGGTCCATTTTCACATTTTCCAAGGTGTTTTTGATGAGTTTGTAGGTCATACCATTATTTAGATAATATTGATACGAAGCAACGGGTTCAAGCGGTGCTCAAATCGGAATCCAGGCGCTCAAGATATCAAGTTTTGAAGTTATGATGTAAAAACAACGAGATGCTAAGGAAAGGACCACACCTAGCATCCCGTCAGTGAACATAGGCTTTCAACTGGCGTTGAAACGACATGCACGCCAGTTCGATGCCTTTTACATGCCATGGGTTCTAGCAGATTTTATAAATAGGGTTTTTAGGAACCTAATGAAGAACGACGGCCATCCTATGTTCCCAGCTCGATTTCGGCGAACACCCCGACCTCCAGCACCTGAATCCTCCCAGATTCCAAAAATCATCTATCTATCATCATCCTTCATCTACCTCATCCCAGAATCAGCAAGAGAAGATCAAGATTCATCCGGACACGAACAAATCGGTGGAGCTTTTCATCTCTTTCTCTATTGGTTGTATTTCTCAGATCTTCAATATTACTGTTGTAACTAAACCCGCTAGGGTTCCACGAGTGGAACCTTAGGGGGATTGATGATTGTTTACATTCCTATTACTTTGGATTTATTTTAGTTTAATTCAAGTTCAGATGTTATTCAGATTTATGTGTTCTTCATATCCTATTTCTTTCTTCTCTGACAATGATGCATGATTGGGTTTGTTGTTTGATTGTATTGTAATGCCTCGACTCAGTACTAAGCAAATAATGTGTTGTGCTTCAATTTTATGCATATATCTGATCATACTAGTTGTGACTTGTTAGGTTTAAAGACCCAATATCATTTCATCCAAACACCTTGTGCGCGTTCTACTTTCAATGTAAATGGTGACCAACTCCATTTTGTTTGTGGTTAATGTTGAATTTTGTTTGACTCTATGCAATGAGCTTAGGATTCGTGTTGATGTTATGTTGAAAGATCTCATCTAGCTTGTTAGAACTACTTTAGGACTCTATGCAATGACACTAGATTTGACGTGATTATCAGCCTCATTTAAGCGACATTTCATTGCTTTTTTTTATCGAACATTTCATTGCTTAAATCATGGTTTTTAGGGTAGTTTAGGGTGTTTTCACTCAATTGCTCTATTTCCTACCAATTTGGTTACTTTGGCCCTTTTCGGGTCTATTTGATGTGTTTTCTAGTGTCTCTATGAGTACACAGGTTTTTCCATCAATGACATAGCCTCGGACGTGTTCAAGACCTCGAGAAGTGAACCAGAATCAAAACCAGGAACCAAACTAATCAAAGAATCAATAGTCCACTGCCCAGCACCAGTTCTTGGCAAGAATTATACAAAGTTCTCACCGAGAAGATGTTAAGGAACGAAGAAGAATTCTCGTCGAGATCATGCAGTACATTTGTGAAGAAGTTCTCGACGAGAACTTCAATGTTCTCGCCGAGAATTATTGAAGAAATACATGGAGAATGCTCGTTGAGAATACATACGGGATTGTCACTAAAGTTCTCGGCGAGAACTTCCAAAGTTCTCGCTGAGAAGTCTATCCTTTTCCGACAGAGCTCTGGAAACCCCACTAACCTATATAAACAACATCAGCCGCATCATTCAGGAGATCATCATGGAGTCGCCAGACGAAACACACAATTAAATCAGACTTTTACAGTCCAGACTAGAGAGATAGATAGAGTTGAGAGCATCCTCAGAGTTCTTAGAGAGATCGTGACTCCATCTTTCCACCTCGGAGTGCTCAGAGCTAGGGTTGAAGATTGCTCGAGATTAAAGCTTCACGGAATCGTCAAATTAGGTTATCCCTTTGTATGATGAATTCTATGATTGTCTTTGATTCTCTTGTGTCGAATATGACTAGCTAAACTCGTAGAGCTTAGATTAGATGAACCCTAAGTGACCCGGGGCTTTCAAGCGGTCACGGATCGACGGTAATTAGATCTTGATTTAGACAGTTTCTCTTGCATGATTGTTTTGTTCTTCATTTCCTGCGTTTCTTGTCTACTTGATGCCTAAATTAGATTCGTGTTAAGATAAGGTTAGTCGCTAGACGTTAGTCGTCAGACGTCCGTCTTACTTTGGAATTCGAATCAATCAATTAACCTAATCAATGGAGTGTGCCTTTAGTAGGAACTATTTAGGGTTCATCCGCTTCTAGAGTAACTCACTGTTCTTAATCAATTTCACCAGTTAGTTTTCCGTTGCAGAAGTGAACGCACGGACGGTTAATTAATCTTGGTAGTTAGATCGGATAGAGCGAACGTTCGCCAAACCTAGACCTAAGGGTAAGGAGTAATGGTGGTGTCTGAGAACTGAATGAATTAGGATTGAAAATCGCTAGTCTTGTGATTACCAATGTTCTGGGGATCTTAGGGGGATTCGAAGTCTAAGCTTGTCTATCTTCTCGTTAGTTATCCTTCTTTAATCTTTCTGTCTTTTATTTCCTTTGTTTATTAGTTTAGAAGTCGTGGAACTCACACCAAGCACAATGTGTTTAAAACCTCAGTAAATTGCCAGCTTCTTTGAGTAGTCAATTAGAAGAAACCTCCAGAGATTCGATCTACCTTACTTTTTAAGTGGGGTAGTTATTTGATACCCTGTTTTACAGCTCATCGGTCGTTTATAGCTTGAGCCAGCCTTGTTTTGAGATTTTGATTGTGAAATGTGTGTGTTTTGTCTGTTCCACCAATTTGAACACCTCTCTCATAACTGAGTAAGCCAAACTTAGAAGACCCTCGAGAAATATGAGCCTGGCAAAAAGCCAGATATCTTTGGTCACACTTTCTACAATGATCAAATTTTGGCATCGTTGCTGGCGATTTCTTTGTTTGGTCTGAAACATTTTGAGTTTCTGTGTTCCACCCTTCTTCTTTTTTGTTGTTTTTGTTTGATTGTGTTCGTGTATCTGTGATAAGTATTGTGACGTGCAAAAATAACCAACCTAAAAGGTAAGATTACTAACACACTCAATGTCGTATTCCTCGAGGCTCTCTCAAAAGCTAATACTCACACAATTGGTAGACAGTCTAAACATTTAGAAAGGGTTTTTGATTGATCAAGTAGTTCAAAAGCATAAACAAAAACTAAGCAAGGAGAAAAATAACTAAACAAGGAAGATTGAAATTCAACAAGGGAAGAGTAGTTTAACTTAATGGGGGATCTCTTCATGCTCAAGAGGAATGAAAGTCAAGTTTTTTTTATGAATATGAAAGTCAAGTTGAGTCAAAAGGATCACGTGTATTCGATTGGCCATGCATTAAACTTAGGTAGAACCAATAAGCTCTCGCAAGATTAATTTGCTACTCATAAACCACATGAACTATGCTCTAGCAATAGAACCAAAGGAATAAAGTGCCTTAATCAAGTTCAATGGAATGCTCATACGCCTAATCTCCTAATTAACACGTCCTAACAAAAGGCAATGATGCAATATACTTTCATATCAATCATACAACAATAGAATAACAATCACAAGGTCTTTTAACCTCTAATTGAGAAAAACTCTAATGCACACCAAGTGTGTGTGAAAAATGCTAACAAAGAAAACAAAGTGGAAAATGATTGTAAAAGAGTGATTCAATCTCTCAAATCATCAATCACAATCCTTAAACCTTAAATCAACATCATCCAATCACTTTCATACATTGAATGAAGCAAAATGTATTATAGAAGACCAATCAAAGCTCAACATGCCATACAAGCACAAGGTTTAAGAACCAATCTCTTACAACATTAACCATGGAGGACTCAACTCGTACAATCACCCATCTATCCAAGCATGAATCATCACCCCCACTAAGTTAAACCCTAAAGCTTAACCTAGCACAACCATGGAGAAGATCTTAGATGGAAAGGAAGAGATCACCATAACACCCATGGAGGAATCTTCACTCTTACACTTCAAGATGCCAATCCAAGGTGAGAAGCTTC
The DNA here is from genome assembly GCA_034768395.1 of Linum lewisii. Lineage (NCBI taxonomy): Eukaryota > Viridiplantae > Streptophyta > Magnoliopsida > Malpighiales > Linaceae > Linum > Linum lewisii. The sequence continues at coordinate 15,768,046 of CM068303.1, forward strand.
AATCCTTAGCTCCAATTGCTCCAATTTGGGTCTTCAAAAGAGATCCCAGGGTTCCAGATGTGTGAGGGACGAAGTAGGGTGTTCTTGGGTTGTGGGTATGTGTTTTGGGTTCAAGAGTGGTGAAAGAATGCCCAAAATCTGTGAAAAATGTGGGTATTTACAGTGCCGGGGCAAGTGCACGACGTGCACCCCTGCATGGCGTGCACCCCTACACTCTTCAGAAAGCTCAATCTTGCAACGTCATATCTCCCTCGTCTAAACTCCGATTAACCTCCTGTTTGATCCTATGGATTCCTTTTCAACTGTACTATCATGTCCTAGTTTGAAAAATGCACAAAATCAACTAGAAAGTACATAAAATGGGAACACGAGTGACCCCCATGCAGCAATAATGCAAACTGTGCAAAAGAACTCGAAAAGCACACAAACTAAGACATAGAGGGATTAAACACGGAGTGAACACATGTAAATCACAGGTTAACAATTCATGCAATAAGGGCACATCATATTGCATACTTGTAACTCCTTGTTATTCTTTTTTTGTTTACGGATCATCCCGAAGACTTTGAGAATCCTTTCCATGGACATATGGCGGATGCAAGGAGATCGTTGGCAGATTTTACCAAACATGTGGTTGGAGAAGCCGAAAGAAGTATTGTACTACCTCAGATAGCAACAACAGACTTCGAGCTGAAGCCAAATCTGATAAATATGGTCTCCAATAGACCATACCATGGGAGTCATGAAGAGTTCCCAACCGCACACATTGAGAACTTCCTTGAGCTCTGAAACACCTACAAGGAGCAGAAAGTTTCAGCAAATGCTATTCACCTCATGTTGTTTCCCTTCTCACTAATGGGAGAAGTAAAAAGGTGGCTCAATAGTCAGCTTAGTGAAATTTCACCAATTGAAGGCAACTTGCCCAAGCATTCTTGGAGGAATTATTTCTACCCTTCAAGACCTCATAGTTTTAGAAGAGGATTGTGTGATACATGCAGCTGGATAATGAATCGTTGTATGACTATTGGTACATATTCGAAGAGTTCCTAAGAGCTTGCCCACACCATGGGTTCGTAGATGTACAACTCGTTGATGACTCGAAATATGTCACATTTTATTAACCATAATTGATACTTATTTGTGTGGCATTCGTGCATTGTTGTTGTCTTTTAAAAGGTTTTTGATTGATTGATGATAATTAGTCTAAATTAGCCTCTTGGGATCCTTGTGGTCCATTTTCATGTTTCTCGAGGTGTTTTTGATTAGTTTCAGGTCTTTCCGTGATAGACACGTTAATACGAAGCCACAGGTTCAAACGGTGGTCAAATTAGAGTTTACACGTTCAATGCACGTTGTGTCTCCGGTTTGAGCACCGTTTGAACCTGTGGCTTCATATTGACATTATCTAAATAATGGTATGACCTGAAAACTCATCAACAATACCTTGGAAAATGTGAAAATGGACCATAATAATCCTGAGAGGTCATTTGAGACGAATATTCATAAAGTTGTTCAAATCCATTAAAAGAACAACATTAAAGCTTTATGCCAAGTTAAAGCAAGTTTCTAAACTACTAATAGGTCAAAAGTACGGGTGATGGACATTCCGCGTTTCTCACACAATTCACAAAGCAAACGCACCACACCGATTTCATAAAACAATTCAAGAATAACACTTTCACAAGGAATTGTGCAATGTAAAGAGTCAAGTCTACGAGGTGAAATGAGAAAGTAGTGATAGAATGAAAACAAATTGCCAAAATTTGGCCACAATCACCACCAATTTCAATCAAGTTCACGGTTAAAAGTTTATCTCGATCACGAATTCCCCACCCCACACTTAAACAAGACTATGTCCTCATTGAACAAGCACAAATCTAAGGAAAGTAGGGAAAAGAGAAGATGATACCAGGAAAAAGAAGAAGCGCGCTCATAGTGAAATCTGGAAGGACCAGACTTCCGCTCAAGTTCTTTTCCCTCTTGGTGTTCCCTTTCTTTTCTACCTTGACCATCCACATAAAACAAACTCAAATATCATAATATCATCACAATCATATAATACAGTCATCCCAAAAAGAGTTTCCGAATAAAGAGAAAAGAAAAGAGAAGTACGAAAAAGATAGTATGAGGATACGTAAGGGGTGCCTCCCAAGAGCGCTCTTTGTTTTACATCTTTGAGCTAGACGTGTCATCTCCTATTGACGTAGATCCAAAGTCATGAAGCAAAGCTCAACTGTCAACACTGTCTATCCGGATCGGTGTGTCTTAAGTAAGCGGTCGTTCACTTTGAAAGGAGCTTCATTTGGCCCACTATTTCCACTGTTCCGTATGGAAAAATAGTTGTAACAGTGCACGGTCCAGACCACCTCGATCTCAGCTTTCAAGGGAAAAGTCTAAGTCACGCATTATATAGTAGCACATTATCCCAGGTAGAAAGATTTTCTCCTTCAGCATATTGTTGTGCATCTTTTTTGTTTCTCCTTATAGAGCTTTGCACTATCTTAGGCATGGTACCTAAACTCCTAAAGCTCCAGTAGTTTCTTTTGGCGCTCCTGTCCTGCAGCACTAGCATCAAGGTTTAGTTTCTTTAACACCCAATAGGCTTGATACTCCAGCTCGACCGGCAAATGGCATGTCTTATCATAAACGAGCTGGTATGGAGATGTACCTATTGGGGTTTTAAAAGCAATGCGGTATGCCTAGACTGCATCATCCAGAATGGTTGACCAATTCTTAATGCTTTGGCCAACCAATCTCTCAAGAATACGCTTGAGTTCCTGATTAGTTACTTCAGCTTGACCATTGCCTTGAGGATGGTAGGCAGTGTTCATGCGATGTGTGACGCCATAGCGTCGGCACACCTGGTCAAAGTGACCTTGGAAGTGCGTGCCTTTATCACTAATGATGGTTTGAGGCTCGCCAAAAGGAGTGAAGAGTTTCTTTAAAAACTTCCCACCACCCTTGAGTCATTTGTGGGCAGCGCTTGAGCTTCTGCCCATTTAGACACATAATCAACGGCCAGAAGTATATACTTATTATTGTGGGACGGTGGAAAAGGTCCCATGAAGTCGATTCCCCAAACATCAAAGATGTCAACATGCATAGAAATAGTTTGAGGCATCTCATTTCGGTGACTAACGTTACCAGTACGTTAACAAGGATCACAAGTCCTAACATGTTCATTAGTTTCTTTATTGATGGTGAGCCAGAAAAAACCTGCTTCGTAGGCCTTTCTTGCTGTGCGGGTGGCACCAAAATGTCCTCTAGCTAGACCATCATAGAAATGTGAGAGAATCTTCCACCCTTCTTCTTATGTGACACACCGTCTGATGACATTGTCTCCTCCGATTCGGAAGAGGTACAGCTCGTCCCAAAAGTAGCTCTTGCTCATTGCTACCAAACACTTGCGCATCTGCCTTGTCTAGTCCTTGGGTAAGACTCAATGACTGATGTAGTTTTCCATATCGGCATACCAAGGATCCCCTTTGTTTCAATGGCATTGATTGCGCCAATCAGGTGCTCTTCAAGGAATGAGTCTCCAATCTCTGAAAAAATTAATTCACTCAAGTTTGTCCCTTCAAGGCGGGAAATATGTTTAGCTGTAACATTCTCTGCTCCTTTCTCATCTTGTATGGTGATATCAAACTCTTGGAGTAATAGAATCCATCAGATTAGTCTTGATTTAGCATCCTTCTTTGCCATAAGAAATCACAGTGTTGCATGGTCAGTGAAAATTGTAGTATGAGATAGAATGAGATACTTCCTAAATTTATCCAGAGCATAAACAATGGTGAGTAGTTCCTTTTCCATGGTCGTATAAGTTCTCTGAGCGCCGCTAAGCGTCTTGCTTGCGAAATAAATAGGATGAAACTTCCCATCCAACCTTTGGCCAAGAACCGCGCCTAAAGCAAAGTCACTTGCATCACACATGAGCTCAAACAATAATTCCCAATTTGGACTGACCAAGATAGGTGCAGATGTCAACCTTTTCTTCAGGAAATCAAAAGCTTTCAGGCAATCTTCATTGAATCTGAATTCAACATCCTTTTCAAGCACCTTGGTCATGGGCAGTGTGATCTTTGAGAAGTCCTTAATTAATCTTCTATAGAAACATGCATGACCTAGAAAGCTTCTAACTCCTTTAACTGAAGTTAGAGGCGGTAGTTTAGAGATGGTCTCCAGCTTGGCTTTGTCATCTTCAATTCCGCGCTTTGACATCTTGTGTTCGAGAATGATCCCCTCTCTAACCATGAAGTGCAGCTTCTCTCGACTTAAGGCAAGGTGTGTCTCCTCACATTGCATCAGGACCTTATTGAGATTTGTGATCAAAGTGAAAAGGAATCCCCATGAACAGAAAAGTCAACCATGAAGTCCTTCACTACATCCTTAACTAGCTTATCAAAGATCGCCAGCATGCATCGCTAGAAGGTAGCAGGCGCATCACAGAGTCCAAAGGTCATTCTCCGATAAGCGAAAGTTTCATGAAGGAATGTGAATTTCGTCTTCTCTAGATCTTTTAGAGAAATGGGTATCTAAAAATAACCAGACATGCCGTCAAGAAAACAATAAAACTCATGCCTTGACAACCTCTTCAACATATCATCAATGAAAGGAAGAGGGAAATTGATGTGAACCGCTGCAACCGTGGGCAGACGACCCTTGAACATCGCAAGTTGGACACCGTACAACGAGGTAGAACCGTCGGGAACCGGGGCGGATGAGTACTTTGACCCGTCAGCTATATAACAGCTGGGAACCAGAAGAGTCCAGTCAAGACGCCACGCCAAGAGATGATGCTCTTGATGATAAGTCGATCCTTCAATATCGCAACATGCAGATACAATAAGGGGTTTCAAGAACAAAGTTCTATCAAAAGGGGATTTACTTCATAAAAGTTGTGTTTACAAAGGGTGGCCGGCGGCCTCTATATATAGGCGAGGGAACAAGCTTTCCTCCCTAAACACTACTTCCTAAATAATAATAAAATAAAGAGTCATATTCCTAAAAAAAATCCTAAAACCCCTAAACAAGTCCTACTAAAAAGGAATAATAATTAAATAGTCTTTAAATCCAAGAATCCAACTCAAAATAGGAATAAAACTCCTAAAACCCTAAACCGGCGGTTTTAGGTTTTCCTAGTCCGGGTGGGACTAGGACTCGGCGGGTAGCTGGTCTCGGGCCGGGCCTTTGCTCGGCTCCGGGCTTCTTCTTCTTCTTCCAACGGCGGGCCTTCGTCGGGCCTTGGGGCCTGATGCTTCGGGCTTGTCCAAGGGCTAGGGTCTCGCCAAAGGCTCGGCCAAATAGTGGCTATCCTCACAAAATACCCCGATCGGCCCGGTTCTCGGTCTAGGGCTCGGACCGGGACCCGGCAGGTGTCTTCTTCATTTCTGCTCGGGGCTTCTTCTCCTAGCTTCAGGCATCTCCTTAGGTAGCTCCAAATGTGGCTTTCTTGGGCTAGGGTCGGGCTAGGAGTGGTGCCTTGGAACAAGGAACTCCTCTTCTTCTCTCGGCTCGACTCTGGATCGGTCTCGGGTGGCCATCCCTTCTCGGCCATGTACTTTCTAGCTCTCTTACTCCTGTACTCCAGGAAGGCTTCCATTAGGTCTCTAGAGTGTGCCTCGTCTTCAGGGCCCTTGGAGGCTTGGCCAGGATCCGACGGAGGCTTGTCCTTAGCCCTAGGGCTTCGACTCTCGGCCAGTAGCATGGCTTGGAGCGACTTCTCTTCCTCCTGAGCTTTCCTTCCTACAGGGGGAGGCCTTAGCCTGTATTTCACCTCATACCTGGGTTTGAGGGCTTGTAGGTGGCCTGCCCTTGGTTCTATTTGCTTCTTGTAGGGCCCTGAGGTTCTTCCTTGGACGGGTGACCCTGGTGGAGTGTAGGAGTACTTACTGACACTAGGGCAGCATTGTTGGATCTCATCATTCCCCTCTTCTTGCCTTGGATTTGTCCCCAAATCCATCTCGAGTAGTAGTCATCACCCTCTTCCAAACTTCAGCAATCTTGTTAGCCACGGTCGGGGAAGACTCAGCATCATCTTCAGACCTATGAGTGTCATTTGAGTCAGTAACGGACCAAGGCTCGGGTCCTTCAGTGCTTTCTCCATCGGTCTCAACAGCTCCCTCTCCTGAAAAACTATCAACAATAATGTTAAGGCTCGGGGAGGTAGCGGGTGAGAGTTCCTCACTCATTTCTACATCCGGGTCAACATCCAGATCTTCTTCACTCGGGGCAGCCCTCAGAATCCTTCGGGAGGTGATCTCCCATTGAATCTTGGGTGCACAGGGGACCATCAGTGAAGCGTCGGGTAGGGGCACGGGGGTGCCGGAGGTGCCGGAGGTAAACCAGGGCACATCGGGTAGAGTGGCGGTGCCGGGCAGTGGGGAGGCGGCGGCATCGGGTAGTGGCGCGTCGGGCAGTGGCAAGGCGGGGGCGGGCAGTGGAGAGCCGGCGACGGTGACGGGTGGTGGTGCGGCGAGCAGGTCGGTAGCGTCAGCCATCGTCGTGTCGGGGCAGCCGAGGTCAGGTAGGACCGGGGCTGAGTGTCGGGCAGGGACGCGCCAGACTCGTGGTCGGGGGCCACGTCGCGTGGTGATGTGTCGGGGGGCCTTGGACAGGGACAGGTCCGGGCCGGGTGCTAGGGCGGTCGGGGCCTGGTCGGACAGGGTAGCGCCAGGTGTTGGGGCACCGAGGATGGTCGGGTAGCGCCAGCCGGGGTCGGGGCCGAGCGCTGGATCGCTAGGCCTTGGTTGGGTAGCGCCGGGGCTGGGGCCGAACGTTGGGGCGCTGGGGTCTGGTCGGGCAGCGCCGGGGATGGGGCCGAGCGTTGGGGCCTGATCGGGCTGGGGTGGGGCGCTGGGGCTTTGTTGGACAGCGCCGGGGCTGGGGCCGAGCGCTGGGTTGATGGGGCCTGGGTGGACAGTGCCGGGGCTGGGTACTGGTGCCGGGCATGGGGCCGGGGCTGGTGTCGGGGTCGGGCGGGGCTGGTGTCGAGCCTAGGGCCGGGGCTGGGGCCGGGACGCCGGGTGCTAGGGTTTTAGAGGTGAACCCTGCAAACTTCTCAAGCCCTTCGGGCTTAACTTCTTCTTCTTCATCAGACTCCTTTTTTTCTTCCTTCTTCTCTTCTTCTTCATCATCCGTCTCGATTCCTCCTTCTCTTACCACCATCGTCCATTGGTTAGGGCAGTCCCTTGAGATGTGTCCTCTACGTTGACACTTAAAGCATACAATTCCACTAGGACGTGGGTTAGAATTTTGAACCTTAGAAGTCGGTTGGGCAGATGTTACCGGTGGTGCCGAACCCCTAGGGTTAGGGATTGGCAGTGAGCTTGAGCCTCGGGGCTGGTCGGGCTTCCATGGGGCTTGGCTTGTACTCGAGCCTCCTCTCCACGGGGCATTGGCTGATCTTCTCGGGTAACCCCTCCTCAACTCTCTCTCCACACGGTTGGCTAGGGCCTTGAGATCATCGTAATCAACATAGTTAAGTAGGTTGACTTGATGCATGATCTCGGGGTGTAGCCCACCCACGAACCGGGCTATCTTCGCTTCGGGTTCTTCTCGGAGGTCAAGTCTGGCGACCAACATCTCTATCTCTTTGGTGTATTGCTCCACAGACATGGTGCCTTGCTTTAAGTTCCGGATGGAGGTGTGTAGGTCTCGGATATAGGTGCCAGGAACAAACTTCTTCCTCATGATTCTCTTGAGGTCTCGCCACGACTTGATAGGGTCTTCCTCATCTCTCTGAATCCGGCTTTTGAACTGGCTCCACCATAGGGCAGCATAGTCAGTGAATTCAAGGGTGGCGAGGATTACCTTCTTACGTTCGGAGTAGTGGTGGCACTCGAGGAAGTCCTCCATACTTCTCTCCCAATCTAAGTACTCATCGGCATTGTATTTGCCGGCAAACTTTGGCACGGTGAGCTTGAGGTTGCTCAAGTCATTGTCAATCTCCTGAGCTAGTCGTCAGGCTCTTCTGTTCAGGTCTTCAGGGCTGTCTTCTCGGCGCTCATCTCGTCCTCTCCTGGCTTCAAGCCTGGCTAGGGTTTCTTGGACGGTAGCCAAAGTAGCGTCCAGATGCTGAATGTGGCCTTTGATGAGCTGCAGAATAGCGGTCGATCAAATAACTACCATGCTGTGAAGCTAGGGTAGATCGTATTCTAGGGGTTTCCTCTACTTCCTTACTCAAAGGTGTTGGCAATTTAAATTCGAGGGTAAACACTTAGTGCGTGGTGTGAGTTCCACGTCTTCTATACTAAAAAGCAAAGATAAATTGAAATGAAATTAAAGCAAAGAAAGATTGATTGATTGACTAGAAAGATGACATACAAGCTTAGACTTCGAATCTCCCTTAGATTACCAGAGCAACAGCAGTCAACAGACCAGCGATTTTTTATTCTAGTTCATTCAGTTCACAAACACCACCATAACTCCTGACCCTTAGGTTTAAGACTGGCGAACGTTCGCTCTATCCGATCTAGCTACCACGATTAATTAGCCGCCCGGGTACGGTCGCCTCTCGCAACGACTTAACTTAACTGGTGCAAATCTAATGATTAATGAGTTACTCTTACAATGGATTAACCCTAATCGGTTCCTACGAAAGGTACACTCCAATTATAAGGTTAATTGTTCAACTTGATGTTCTAAAGTAAGGCGAGCGTTCGCTTCTATCCTTAGCTTAACAAGAATCTAATCTAGGTGGCCAAACCAGACAAGAAACACAGAGAACGAAGAACAAATCAAACATGAAAGATGAAACTGAATGAATTTCGAATCTAATCACCGCCGATCCGTGACCGCTTTAACCCCTGGGTCACTTTGGGTTCATCTAATCTAAGCTACACGAGTTTAGCTACTCATATTCAATACAGAAGAATCGAAGATAGACAAAGAATACATCTCCGGTAGGGTAGACAGAGAAGAACTGTATAACCTAATTTCGATGACTCCTGGCAGCTTCAATCTGCTGGATCTTCAACTCCTAGCACTGGCTCTCCGAGATGGATGGATGGCGTCACGATCCGTTCCTGGCTCCTCGAACTCTATCCACTCGTTCTCTCCCTTTCCCACTCTTAGAGGTTTTTTCCGTTTTGTGTGTGTGTGATAAAATTCGATCCTTAGTTATCCGCGTGTTTCAGTATTTATACTTAACCGGCGATTTCTGAATTTCCACTGGGATTTTCGCCGAAAATCCAAGGATATTTTTGACGAAAATATCTGTTTAAATGTGGCTTCATCCCGCTGTTTCTTCCGATTGGTTCTGCTTGGGGTTTTCGCCGAAGATGCTTATGAATTTTCGCCGAAGACTTCCTCTCGATCGGGTCATGGATTCTTCTTTCGTTCTCGGCGAACACCCAAGGGTATTTTCGCCGAAAATATATGTGTGAATGGGGCAGGAATTCTTTTGGGTTGAAAGACTTTTCTGGCTGATGCGGGTGTGATTCATCGGGGTTCCAGTGCCTTAGACACGTCCTTGGCTACCACATTTTGATGGCGAACACCTGTGCTAACATGAAAATACTAGAAAGCCATCAAATAGACCCGAAACGGGCCAAGGTAACACAAATGGCACGAGATAGGGCAATTGATTGAATATTCGTTATTCTACCCTAAAAACAGTGTCTCAAGCAATGAAATGTCGCTTAAATGAGGCTGATAAATACGTTAATTTGAGTGTCATCAAAATACCCCACACTTAAGCTCTTGCTTGTCCTCAAGCAAACGGAATACAGATGCTCATGTTCACAAATGACAAGATCAATCAAATTGGAGTTCAATCAAACACAATGAATTATTAGACAGCTCGATCCTAGAACAAGAAACCTAGCATGCATACAGATCAGCCAAACTGCCTGGTCTCACTAGTAAACTGCACACGACAAGTAATTGTAACCAATTATGCACGAATTGACCTGACCGACCAGACTCCTCACACAGGAATTATTTAGTACAATGGGAACTCTCACTCTCTGTGTTTAAGGACGTGTTTCTGCTCTCGATCATTTTCTGTTACTGAATTCTATCATAAGTTTGCATTTCGACCACATCTCCACCACTGTGACAACACGAGTATCTAGTCAAGAAGGACTTCCCTGCTAGGACCGTAATTTATTCTACACTACTTGGGTTTATGATGCGATGGATGATGGGAATGCATGATGATGGCTTGGTGCGGTGTAGCTTTCGACTAACTTCCCTCGAATCTAATATGTGGCTCCCTACCGTCTAACCAGACACGGGTGGAATAGTGAACGCTCATCCTTTGATACCCTCAAGCAACCTAGCACTTACTCTTTTTCTTTACACGATTTTTCTTTTCTTTTCAACTTTTCTTTTGACATTGTTCTTCCATTTATAGGGAGAAGAACGTTTTATTGAACTAGAAACTTGAAACTTTTCTCTTTCTTTTTTTTCTTTTTTGAATTTTTCTTTCTTTTCTTACTTGATTTTTTTTCTTTTGTGCCGATTTTCTTTTAGTTGCTAGAGGGGTTTACACGTCTGGACATAATAGCTAAGACCACCTGTTTAATGGCTATAGGCAGGTTACCACAAACCGACTTCCTGTAGGTCAATCTAGAACTACAACCACAGGGGATCAACGGGGAAATGAAAGAATGAGAAATGGCTGTAATGTATTATCGAACCGAAAGAACAGGCCAAGCTCAAGGGTCTACACCTAATGGATTTTATCGTTAGGTAGGCTATCTGGCTTAGTAGCTGAATCTAGGTGCCCCTATCATTCTAGAACTCGTGTCATCGTGTGGTCTCGAGTAGGTCTCATGCAAATTCTAACTCATTCAAACAAACAGAAAACCACTCAGAAAGAATTGAAATTGCAAGTTACGTGCAGTGGATCAAAAGCTCACAGTTGGTTTGCTAGTTGGATTCTGTCATTTTCATGCAATCAAGGCTACAAACTACAAGTGTGATTTAAAAATTCTGTTCTGACCAGGCAATTTTGCATCAAAGTAGACAAGTTGGTTTTCAAGTGCTAGGTTAAGCAGTCTAAGCATCATTATGAAGGTTTGAATAATAACTTAACCTCAAAAATCAAAAACTGAGCCATTCTATTGCTAGAGAGACTGGACAGGAATCACGAGGCACACAAAGATATAGGCAATCAAGATCATGCATGGTTCTCTAACACCCTACCCCACACTTAGACTGTTCTGTGTCCTCACAGGACCAAACTAAAGTAGAGAGAAACGAAGAACCTGGAGGGTGAAGGGCGGTGTAGTGGATGAACGCGGAGAGTCCGGAGCGGAGCGGAGTAGCTACTCAAGTTCCTACAAAAAGAAAAACAATAAAAAGATCAAAAGGATACTAGGACAAGTGTCCCAGATCTACACAGAATAAAATTGGAGCGGAACCCGAAAAAAAGAAAGAAAAGAAATGGAAAAGGATAGAAACAACCTGATCACTGTTCCGCGGGAGGGGGTGGAGGTGGGGTGCGAATGGAGGAAATGGCGAAACGCTGCTCCATCTGCCATCGCCATGCGACATCGTCCGTGTGTCTGGCAGACTGGTCGGCCATGAACTGCTGGAGAATTGACCAACGCTCGTTTTGAGCCTCATGTGCTACTCGGTCCTTCTGCCACTGAAGCGAACCAGCCGAGTAGTCTAGCTGCCACTTCTCAATACGCGCTAGCCTCTCATTCATCTTCGCGGTGATTTGCGCTCGTGATGGCGGGCGTTCAACTGACTGGGGAATGCAGTGAGGGAGTGATGTGCAACGCGCAAAACCCGCTGAAAGGTTGATGCCCCGTGCTATGGCGAGTGCAGCACCTATATGCTCAACCGGGACACGAGGTATGTCGGGGCCCCATTTGTCACCGAACTGGAGATTTTCGATCAGAATTGAAATGAAAGGTCCTCCCGGAAGCTCAGAAGGAAGTTTCTTGGCGGTAGTGCGCTTGTGAAAGAATCGTGCAAGCCACCATCCGGGATGCAGGTTGGCATCCGCGTCTAAAGCATGGAATAATACGAGCTCTTCCAAAGAAACATGGTGACGGCTCGTCTTGCTGCAATAACACAGAGATTGCACCCAAACATAATGCAAGAATTTAAGAATAGGGTGAAAGATGTCACCGACCGTGGGGTTGACGATGGGTGAGATCTCATCTTCGCAGGAGGCCCATCTCCACACGTCTGGGTAAGCAGCACTCGTGATGGAGTATGTATCTGTGAAGCCAGCTAATGTTGTATCGAGGTTGACGTGCGGATCCAGCAGGCGGCCGAACTCGCGAAGGGACTTCTCATGAAGAACACCACCGAGGCGAAAGGATACGAATTTCTGCTCACGTATGGGCTTCGAGGTGAGGCGCCGGAATGAACTCCAGAACTCTTGAAGAGCGACAAGCGGGTAGGGGGAGCCATGAGCGGTCAGCACTCGTAAACCGGCTTTATGAAGGGAGGGTGTCGACGGTCGAGTGCCAAGCCGGATTGTGCGCCTTGAGACTGTCTAGAGAAAGAACAGCCACTTTAGCCGGAGGGATGTCTTTGATCTTTTGAAAGACCTCTAGCTGGTGCGGCTCCACGGCCGTGATGAAAGGATTTAGGGCCCCATTTGCTGGTGCAAGAATAGATGAGATAGGAGTCATAGGGGTTGGTTCATCCTCAGTGATGATGGCCACAGCCGACGAGGTCATTGCAGCTGGTGCAGGTGATCGGGAGGCTTGGGTCCGGGTCTGGCGAGTTGATAGCTGCAGTTTTAGCGGTATCAAATACTACCAAGCTGAAAAGCTAGGGTAGATCGTATTCCACAGGGTTTCTACTAATTGACTACTCAAAGAAGCTGGCAAATTACTCAGGTTTAAACACTTTGTGCGTGGTGTGAGTTCCACGTCTTCTAATCTAATAAACAAAGGAAAATAAAAGACAGAAAGATTAAAATGGTTGACTAACAGGAAGATAGACGAACTTAGATTTCGAATCCCCCTTAGATCACCAGAGCATTGGCAATCAACAGATCAGCGGTTTTCAATTCTAATTCAATCGGTTTCTATAAACCACCATAACTCCTTACCCTTAGGTTTAAGACTGGCGAACGTTCGCTCTATCCGATCTAACTACCAAGATTAACTAACTGCTCGGGTACGGTCGCCTTTCGCAACGACTTAATTAACTGGTGCAATTACTAACGATTTTATGAGTTACTCTTACAGTGGATTAACCCTAATCGGTTCCTACGAAAGGCACACTCCAATTATAAGGTTAACTGGTTGAATTGATGTTTTAAAGAGAGGCGAGCGTTTGCTTCTATCCTCAGCTTACAAGAATCTAAACTAGGTGATCAAGGAAGACAAGTTTAAGCGCCAAAGCAGGGAACCGTCTAGCGACTAACCCTAGCTTGCAAAAACCTAATCTAGGCGACCAACCAGAAAAGAAACATAAACAATCAAGAACAAAACAACCATGCAAAGAGAAACTGATTGATCTTCAAATCTAATTACCGCCAATCCGTGACCGCTTTAAAGCCCTGGGTCACTTAGGGTTCATCTAATCTAAGCTCTACGAGTTTAGCTACTCATATTAGAAACAAGAGAATCGGAAACAAACAAGGAATACATCTCAGGTAGGAAGAACAGAGAAGAACTGTAAAACCTAATTTGACGACTCCCGCGAAGCATCAATCTCATGGATCTTCAACTTTAAGCTCCGAGTTCTCCGAGGTGGAAGGATGGCGTCACGATCTCTCCGCGGATCTTCAAACTCTCTAAAATCTATATATCGACCCTCGAGTCGGCTGACTCTCAAAAGTCTGATTTGTGAAAATATGAATAATAAATCCCCTCTTTTCTCTGGGCCGCCGGTTTAAGTATTTATACTTAAACCCTAAGTCGCCGGATTTCTTCTATTATTTTCGCCGAAAATAAAGGATTATTTTCGCCGAAAAGGATAGTGTAAATGGACGGTCCTTTGGCTGGTATCTCCTGTGATTTTTGCTTCGGTCGAAAACTTAACAGTTTCGCCGAAAACTCCTTCAGCCGGTGATCAGTTGATTTGTGCTGATATTTTTCGCCGAAAATACTAGGGTATTTTCAGCAAAAATTCCTTTGTAAACCGGGAAGGAATTTTCTGAACTTGATTGGCTCCTTTGATCGATTCCGGTGCAATTCCTCGAGGTTCCAACGCCTTAGACATGACCTTGGCTACTTTATTTGACGGCAAAAACCTGTGCTAACACAAAAAGACTAGAAAACCATCAAATAGACCCGAAACGGGCCAAAGTAACACAAATGGCACGAGATAGGGCAATTGATTGAATATTCGTTATTCTACCCTAAAAACCATGTCTTAAGGTATGAAATGTCGCATAAATGAGGCTAAGAATCACGTCAAATCGAGTGTCTTCAAAATACCCCACACTTAAGCTTTTGCTTGTCCTCAAGCAAACTGAACTAGAACACACTCAAATTCACAAATGACACGAGATTAAACTGAGATTCAATTCTAACGATTTGGTTTAGACTATTCCACAGTAGAAAAAGTGACCTACACATGCAAGAACACCAGCCAAACAAGTTTTCGATCTCACTAATTTCTGCACACTTTAAGTAGTGGTTTTAACAAAGCTCGTTTCTTGGCAAAACAATTAATTATGATTAACCGACTACGATAACACCAATTCTAATCAAAAAGACTTTAAGCTCTAGCCATGATGTGGATGTGGAGGTAGGAAAAGTGACGTGGCTATTAACTCGACTTCATCCGTTTTTAGATTTGCACGTTACATGTTTTAGCTAGGACCGATTTAAACAACAATTTATTTCAAGTTTCAAACTTCTTCCTTCAATTTATTTACTGCATACTAGTGCTCGATACCAAACACTTCACTTAGGTGTTGGACCTGCCTAGCTTACAGTATTTGTGCTTATGCTAGTGCTCAACCCGAACACTTCACTTAGGTGTCGGGCTTGCCTAGCTTTATTTTCAGCACTTTAAAGAACTTAACATTGATTTGCACAGCTCAATTACTTGGTTTAACAATTTAGCCACTTGATCCTAGCTAGTTATAACTTTTTACACAAGATTTCGAATTGGATTTCCGTCTAATCTCTAGCCACAATCACAGGTGAACAAATATGGAGTGAAAAACATGGGAGAAGCTAGCATTTATCATCTTAGAACGGTGTTATCGAGCTTTGTGATTAACAAGCAAAATTGTTTAATTGATTCAAATTTCAACTACAAGAGTGATTCGTGATCTGTTCTGACCTAGACTCATTTAATATCAGTTTTGACACGTTGGTTACAGGTTCTAAGTGGAACAGTTTGGACGTCATTGTTCAAAATTGAAGTCAATTTAACATCACGAGTCAAGAATTGAGCAATTCTAATGCTAGAGAAACTGGAAAGGCACCGAGAAACACACAACACACAATTAAGGGCAATCAAGTTCATGCAAGGTTCTCTAGCATCCTACCCCACACTTAAATCGTACTATGTCCTCACAGGACTAAACTAGAGTAGAGATATACGAAGAACCTGGAATGAGATGGTCGGTGTAGTGGATGAGCACGGATAGCCCGAAGCGGAGCGAAATAGCTACTCAAGTTCCTACAAAAACAAAAACAACAAAAAGATCAAAAGGATACCGGGACAAGTGTCTCGGATCCACACAGAATAAAAGTCGAAAACGAAGAAGGAAAAGACTGACTCAAAAATTCAAAACGGACTCCAGCCGTGGGTTGCCTCCCACGAAACGCTCTCTTTTAACGTCCTTGAGCCGGACGGTACCTGTTGGGGACCCCAATTAGGAGTTCCTTGAAGTCAATCGTCTTCTTCAAGGATAGCGGTTGAGTGCCATGTAGCACTCCAGCAGGGTGATGTAGCCGGTAGTGCTCTAGTAGATCGCTATTCTGTTTGGATGACCAGTTCTTCTCGAATTCTCCTTCTGGAGGAGGAAATAGGTAGTATGGTGCGGCATGGTCAATGAGGTCCATCTTCTCCACTTTATGATCATCTAGAGGTCTATCAGGATCGAGTATGTATGCTTCCAAACCCTTGACGTCTTCGATCCCCACGTGCTCGTCTCTGGCTTGATCTATAGGTTGGCTCGGCGGAAGCTCTATTGAGGATATCGCCTCGATTTCGTCGTGCTCCTCTTCGGCTTCAGCTTCAAGATTGATTGGCTCTTTGTCTTCATCAACCACCACCACCAAGGATTCTTCATCAGATGCTTCTAGCTCGCAATAGTCATGGGTGAGATTGTCATGTTCATCTTCATACGGCTCTTGAGCATCTTCTTCCATTAGTGGATTTGGTTGCTCGAGCTTGACTTCCACCATGCTACGAACTTGTAGCTTCGAAACAAGATCATCCAAGGCGGATTCTACTCTTGCCGTCTGTTGTCGATGCTGATGAACCGGTATATACACTTCTTGGTGATTTTGTTGGTGGTGTGTAGCTTCTGGCTCTTCTTCGAAATGCTCTTGAGTATCTTCTCCCTTTAATTGCAATAGTTGCTTGAGCGCGGCGTTCAATGCATCAACAGCATCGTCCGTTGATTGGAGGTTGTCTATCGTGGCTTGGGTGCTTGCCATCCATTGTTGATGCTCATAAGTGTGTAAATCCATTTATTGGGAGTCTTCGAGATATGGTGCTTCATTGATGTGCCACTCTCGGTACCGGTCATCCCACCTGTTATCCTGCATGATCAAAACTAAGAAGCACTACCCAGGTAAATCATGGAAATATGGAGGGAAAATAAATGGTAGGTGGAAAGGTAGAAGAATAATTTGCCAACTCTCCTTTTAAACAATTAGAAGAGTCCCCGACAACGGCGCCAATTTGATAGCTACAGTTTTAGCGGTATCAAATACTACCAAGCTGGAAAGCTAGGGTAGATCGTATTCCACAGGGTTTCTACTAATCGACTACTCAAAGAAGCTGGCAAATTACTCAGGTTTAAACACTTTGTGCGTGGTGTGAGTTCCACGTCTTCTAATCTAATAAACAAAGGAAAATAAAAGACAGAAAGATTAAAACGGTTGACTAACAGGAAGATAGACGAACTTAGAATTCGAATCCCCCTTAGATCACCAAAGCATTGGCAATCAACAGATCAGTGGTTTTCAATTCTAATTCAATCGGTTTCTATACACCACCATAACTCCTTACCCTTAGGTTTAAGACTGGCGAACGTTCGCTCTATCCGATCTAACTACCAAGATTAACTAGCCACCCGGGTACGGTCGCCTCTCGCAATGACTTAATTAACTGGTGCAATTACTAACGATTTATGAGTTACTCTTGCAGTGGATTAACCCTAATCGGTTCCTACGAAAGGCACACTCCAATTATAAGGTTAACTGGTTGAATTGATGTTTTAAAGAGAGGCGAGCGTTCGCTTCTATCCTCAGCTTAACAAGAATCTAAACTAGGTGATCAAGGAAGACAAGTTTAAGCGCCAAAGCAGGGAACCGTCTAGCTACTAACCCTAGCTTGCAAAAACCTAATCTAGGCGACCAACCAGAAAAGAAACATAAACAATCAAGAACAAAACAACCATGCAAAGAGAAACTGATGGAACTTCAAATCTAATTACCGCCAATCCGTGACCGCTTTAAAGCCCTGGGTCACTTAGGGTTCATCTAATCTAAGCTCTATGAGTTTAGCTACTCATATTAGATACAAGAGAATCAGAAACAAACAAGGAATACATCTCAGGTAGGAAGAACAGAGAAGAACTGTAAAACCTAATTTGACGACTCCCGCGAAGCTTCAATCTCCTGGATCTTCAACTTTAAGCTCCGAGTTCTCCGAGGTGGAAGGATGGCGTCACGATCTCTCCGCGGATCTACGAACTCTCTAAACTCTATATATCGACCCTCGAGTCGGCTGACTCTCAAAAGTCTGATTTGTGAAAATATGAATAATGAATCCCCTCTTTTCTCTGGGCCGCCGGTTTAAGTATTTATACTTAAACCCTAAGTCGCCGGATTTCTTCTATTATTTTTGTCGAAAATAAAGGATTATTTTCGCCAAAAAGGATGGTGTAAATGGACGGTCCTTTGGCTGGTATCTCCTCTGATTTTCGCTTCGGTCAAAACTTAACAGTTTCGCCAAAAACTCCTTCAGCCGGTGATCAGTTGATTTGTGCTGATATTTTCGCCAAAATACTAGGGTATTTTCGGCGAAAATTCCTTTGTAAACCGGGCAGGAATTTTGTGAACTTGATTGGCTCCTTTGATCGATTCTGGTGCAATTCCTCGAGGTTCCAACGCCTTAGACATGACCTTGGCTACTTTATTTGACGGCAAAACCCTGTGCTAACACAAAAAGACTAGAAAACCATCAAATAGACCCGAAATGGGCCAAAGTAACACAAATGGCACGAGATAGGGAAATTGATTGAATATTCGTTATTCTACCCTAAAAACCATGTCTTAAGGTATGAAATGTCGCTTAAATGAGGCTGATAATTACGTCAAATCGAGTGTCATCAAAATACCCCACACTTAAGCTTTTGCTTGTCCTCAAGCAAACTGAACTAGAACACACTCAAATTCACAAATACACGAGGTTAAACTGAGATTCAATTCTAATGATTTGGTTTAGACTGATCCACGTAGAAAAAGTGACCTACACATGCAAGAACATCAACCAAACAAGTTTTCGATCTCACTAATTTTGCACACTTCAAGTAGTGGTTTTAACAAAGCTCGTTTCTTGGCAAAACAATTAATTATGATTAACCGACTACGATAACACCAATTCTAATCAAAAAGACTTTAAGCTCTAGCCATGATGTGGATGTGGAGGTAGGAAAAGTGACGTGGCTATTGACTCGACTTCATCCGTTTCTAGATCTGCACGTTACATGTTCTAGCTAGGACCGATTTAAACAACAAATTTTTTTCAAGTTTCAAACTTCTTCCTTTAATTTATTTACTCATACTAGTGCTCGATACCAAACACTTCACTTAGGTGTTGGACCTGCCTAGCTTACAGTATTTGTGCTTATGCTAGTGCTCAACCCGAACACTTCACTTAGGTGTCGGGCTTGCCTAGCTTTATTTTCAGCACTTTAAAGAACTTAACATTGATTTGCACAGCTCAATTACTTGGTTTAACAATTTAGCCACTTGATCCTAGCTAGTTATAACTTTTTACACAAGATTTCGAATTGGATTTCCGTCTAATCTCTAGCCACAATCACAGGTGAACAAATATGGAGTGAAAAACATGGAGAAGCTAGCATTTATCATCTTAGAACGGTGTTATCGAGCTTTGTGATTAACAAGCAAAACTGTTTAATTGATTCAAATTTCAACTACAAGAGTGATTCGTGATCTGTTCTGACCTAGACTCATTTAATATCAGTTTTGACACGTTGGTTACAGGTTCTAAGTGGAACAGTTTGGACGTCATTGTTCAAAATTGAAGTCAATTTAACATCACGAGTCAAGAATTGAGCAATTCTAATGCTAGAGAAACTGGAAAGGCACCGAGAAACACACAACGCACAATTAAGGGCAATCAAGTTCATGCAAGGTTCTCTAGCATCCTACCCCACACTTAAATCGTACTATGTCCTCACAGGACTAAACTAGAGTAGAGATATATAAGAACCTGGAATGAGATGGTCGGTGTAGTGGATGAGCACGGATAGCCCAGAGCGGAGCGAAATAGCTACTCAAGTTCCTACAAAAACAAAAACAACAAAAAGATCAAAAGGATACGGGACAAGTGTCCCGGATCCACACAGAATAAAAGTCAAAATGAAGAAGGAAAAGATTGACTCAAAAATTCAAAACGGACTCCAGCCGTGGGTTGCCTCCCACGAAGCGCTCTCTTTTAACGTCCTTGAGCCGAGGGTACCATGTTAGGGACCCCAACTTAGGAGTTCCTTGAAGTCAATCGTCTTCTTCAAGGATAGCGGTTGAGTGCCATGTAGCACTCCAGCAGGGTGATGTAGCCGGTAGTGCTCTAGTAGATCGCGATTCTGTTTGGATGACCAGTTCTTCTCGAATTCTCCTTCTGAAGGAGGAAATAGGTAGTATGGTGCGGCATGGTCAATGAGCTCCATCTTCTCCACTTTATGATCATCTAGAGGTCTATCAGGATCGAGTATGTATGCTTCCAAACCCTTGACGTCTTCGATCCCCACGTGCTCGTCTCTGGCTTGATCTATAGGTTGGCTCGGCGGAAGCTCTATTGAGGATATCTCCTCATTTCGTCGTGCTCCTCTTCGGCTTCAACTTCAAGATGGATTGGCTCTTTGTCTTCATCAACCACCACCACCAAGGATTCTTCATCAGATGCTTCTAGCTCGCAATAGTCATGGGTGAGATTGTCATGTTCATCTTCATACGGCTCTTGAGCATCTTCTTCCATTAGTGGATTTGGTTGCTCGAGCTTGACTTCCACCATGCTACGAACTTGTAGCTTCGAAACGAGATCATCCAAGGCGGATTCTACTCTTGCCGTCTGTTGTCGATGCTGATGAACCGGTATATACACCTCTTGGTGATTTTGTTGGTGGTGTGTAGCTTCTGGCTCTTCTTCGAAATGCTCTTGAGCATCTTCTCCCTTCAATTGCACTAGTTGTTTGAGCGCGGCGTTCCATGCATCAACAGCATCGTCCGTTGATTGGAGGTTGTCGATCGCGGCTTGGGTGCTTGCCATCCATTGTTGATGCTCATAAGTGTGTAAATCCATCTATTGGGAGTCTTCGAGATATGGTGCTTCATTGATGTGCCACTCTCGGTACCGGTCATCCCACCTGTTATCCTGCATGATCAAAACTAAGAAGCACTACCCAGGTAAATCATGGAAATATGGAGGGAAAATAAATGGTAGGTGGAAAGGTAGAAGAATAATTTGCCAACTCTCCTTTCAAACAATTAGAAGAGTCCCCGGCAACTGCGCCAATTTGATAGCTGCAGTTTTAGCGGTATCAAATACTACCAAGCTGGAAAGCTAGGGTAGATCGTATTCCACAGGGTTTCTACTAATCGACTACTCAAAGAAGCTGGAAAATTACTCAGGTTTAAACACTTTGTGCGTGGTGTGAGTTCCACGTCTTCTAATCTAATAAACAAAGGAAAATAAAAGACAGAAAGATTAAAACGGTTGACTAACAGGAAGATAACGAACTTAGATTTCGAATCCCCCTTAGATAACCAGAGCATTGGCAATCAACAGATCAGCGGTTTTCAATTCTAATTCAATCAGTTTCTATACACCACCATAACTCCTTACCCTTAGGTTTAAGACTGGCGAACGTTCGCTCTATCGATCTAACTACCAAGATTAACTAGCCACCCGGGTACGGTCGCCTCTCGCAATGACTTAATTAACTGGTGCAATTACTAACGATTTATGAGTTACTCTTGCAGTGGATTAACCCTAATCGGTTCCTACGAAGGCACACTCCAATTATAGGTTTAACTGGTTGAATTGATGTTTTAAAGAGAGGCGAGCGTTCGCTTCTATCCTCAGCTTAACAAGAATCTAAACTAGGTGATCAAGGAAGACAAGTTTAAGCGCCAAAGCAGAGAACCGTCTAGCTACTAACCCTAGCTTGCAAAAACCTAATCTAGGCGACCAACCAGAAAAGAAACATAAACAATCAAGAACAAAACAACCATGAAAGAGAAACTGATTGAACTTCAAATCTAATTACCGCCAATCTGTGACCGCTTTAAAGCCCTGGGTCACTTAGGGTTCATCTAATCTAAGCTCTACGAGTTTAGCTACTCATATTAGAAAAAGAGAATCGGAAACAAACAAGGAGTACATCTCAGGTAGGACGAACAGAGAAGAACTGTAAAACCTAATTTGACGACTCTCGCGAAGCTTCAATCTCCTGGATCTTCAACTTTAAGCTCCGAGTTCTCCGAGGTGGAAGGATGGCGTCACGATCTCTCCGCGGATCTTCGAACTCTCTAAACTCTATCTATCGACCCTCGAGTCGGCTGACTCTCAAAAGTCTGATTTGTGAAAATATGAATAATGAATCCCCTCTTTTCTTGGGCCGCCGGTTTAAGTATTTATACTTAAACGCTAAGTCGCCGGATTTCTTCTATTATTTTCGCCAAAATAAAGGATTATTTTCGCTGAAAAGGATGGTGTAAATGGACAGTCCTTTGGCTGGTATCTCTTGTGATTTTCGCTTCGGTCGAACACTTAACAGTTTCACCAAAAACTCCTTCAGCCGGTGATCAGTTGATTTGTGCTGATATTTTCGCCGAAAATACTAGGGTATTTTCGGCGAAAATTCCTTTGTAAACCGGGCAGGAATTTTCTGAACTTGATTGGCTCCTTTGATCGATTCCGGTGCAATTCCTCGAGGTTCCAATGCCTTAGACTTGACCTTGGCTACTTTATTTGACGGCAAAAACCTGTGCTAACTCAAAAACACTAGAAAACCATCAAATAGACCCGAAACGGGCGAAAGTAACACAAATGGCACGAGATAGGGCAATTGATTGAATATTCGTTATTCTACCCTAAAAACCATGTCTTAAGCAAGGAAATATCGCTTAAATGAGGCTGATAATCACGTCAAATCGAGTGTCATCAAAGTACATATTCACTTGCAATCTTTGAACTTAGCTTCTTTGATGGTTGTGTGGTTGTCATTGTTCAATAATCCTCTCTTTGTTCGAGTTGATTCATAGGATTATGTTCAATTGTTAGACCACTAAACTTGGCATTATTTGTTTGTTATTCATTTTCAGGATGGGAAAATCCAAAGGAAAAGGAGTTGCTTCCTATTCCTCCGCCCCACCTCCGGCGAAGAAACAGAAAGGAACCGCAAGACGCGACACCCTCCAGGTGGCTTCCCCGCCGGATAACGTCTCCACCACTATCTTCAACTTCCCGAGGGAGGATGATCGGGCAACATGGATGGTCATACAACGGAAAGCAATTGGTGCCATGAGTCAGGTTGATTGGGAGGCCATGGAGGCGGAAGATTGGGCTGATGGTCTCCGTGCGACACTTAACCGAGCTGGTTTGCTTCCGCTATTCCACGTCACCGAGCGGCGTACGAGTGGCCAACCAAGGAGCTCCTCTCGACCTTCCGTATGGAGAGGGTGAATGAGAGAATTAATTCTGTCACCACGACCAAGTGCATCTACTTCCGCCTAGGAGGGATCGAGAGGTCTCTCACTCTTGATGAGTTTGCCATCGACTTCAGTTTCTACACTGCGGAAGAGCTAGCTTCAGCTCCACCAACTGCCATCTTCCGCAACACCGAGAGTCCTGCGGAGTGTGAGATTTTCTGGCGCACCTTAGCTCCTTTGGACCCGAACAAGTATGACTCTAGTGCATCCAAGGCTAGTATGATGGAGAGACCAATCTACAGGTTCTTACAGTTGGTCTTCCGGGAGTTTATTACTCACAGGTTGAACTCTGGTGGTGTCTGTAACGCTAGAGACCTGTTCATGTTGCGGTGCATCGAGGAGGGACGGAAGGTCCATCTTGGCTCTTTGGTGGCCAAGTTATTTCAGCTTCAGCGCGAGCGCGGCACGAGACTTCTGTTGGGTGGCTCCTATGTCACCCGTCTGGTTCACAGGTACAACGTGCTCGCTTCATATGGCACCACCCACATCCATCATCGTATCCCTCAGCTCTGGATCACCGGCGATCTTCCTCGGTCCAAGAAGGTTCCTGACATCCTTGCTCCCCACTGCGATCCTTACATTGGGGAACGTGGAAGATCGACACCAGCACCGGAGCCAGAGCCGGAAGCGGCCCCAGCATACGACTTCAGTGGACTGGAGCGCGAGCTTAGGGAGATGAGAGCAGATTCCGACGCGCGTTGGGAGGCTACTCAGAAGTGGCAACAGGAGTCCGACGAGCGTTTCACCAGCCTCCAGGAGTTGCAGCAGCAGATGTACCAGTCACAAGCTTCAGTTGTTTTGACAGTTCCAGGCTCCAGATGATCGCCAGCACCCTCCGCCCCAGTGATCTCAGGATTTTTCTTTATTTTTCTTATCATCCAGAACTCTGTACTTTTTGTTTTTGTTCGTGTCGGTTTATGTTGTTTTGGGTCTTTGTTGAACCTTTGTGGTCGGTCGAGTCTTTTGTACTCCAACTGTTCTAAATGTGTGATGGATCCTCTCTTATTATGTTTTCAGGCTATGCACTCAGAATTCTCTATGGTTCTATGCATGTCTATACCCCCGATATCTCGCCAATCCATCTCCGGTGCCCTCATGCTCGTATTGCGGTACCCCTATACACTTTTCTTCTTTTTGTTTGGTCCATTGAGGACAATTTCTGATTTAAGTGTGGGGTGGGGATTATATTTCTGAGGGATGCTATTCATCTGTGGTATTTGTGAGATTTCTCTAGCATAGAATTGCTCAATTCTTGACGCGTGATGTTAAGTTAGTTTTCAATTTTTCATAATGATGCTTAGACTGCTTAACCTAGAACCTGTAATCAACATGCTTGCATTGATGCTAGATTTCCTGGTTAGAACAGAAAAGCTTATCACTCTTGTAGTTTTTCGCCTTGAATGCATGATAATGACTGAATCCGACTAGCAAACCAAATGTGAGCTTTTGATCCATTGCACGTAACTTGCAATTTTAATTCTTTTTGAGTGGTTTTCTGTTTACTTGAATGAGTTAGAATTTGCATGAGACCTACTCGAGACTACACGATAACACGAGTTCTAGAATGATAGGGGCACCTAGATTCAGCTACTTAGCCAGATAGCCTACCAAACGATAAATCCATTAGGTTTAAACCCTTGAGCTTGGCCTGTTCTTTCGGTTCGATAATACATTATAGCCATTTCCCATTCCTTCATTCCCCGTTGATCCCTGTGGTTGTAGTTCTAGATTGACCTACCGGAAGTCGTTTGTGGTAACCTGCCTATAGCCATTAAATAGGTGGTCTTAGCTATTATGTACAGACGTGTAAACCCCTCTAGCAACTAAAAGAAAGAATCGGCACAAAGAAAAAAAGTGAAAAAAGAAGAAAGAAAAAGAAAGAAAATTCAAAAAAACATAAAAAATTCAAAGTTTCAAAGTTTATAGTATAGTTCAATAACGTTCTTCTCCCTACATATGGAAGAACGAAGTCAAAAGAAAATGTAAAGAGAAGAAAAAGAAAATATGCAAAACAAAGTGCTAGGTTGCTTGAGGGTATCATAGGACGAGCGTACACTATTCCACCCGTGTTTGGTTAGACGGTAGGAAGCCATAGGCTAGATTCGAGGGAAGTTAGTCGAAAGCAACACCGCACCAAAGCCATCATCATACATTCCCATCATCCATCTCATTATAAACCCTTGTAGTGTAGAATTCGTTACAGTCCTAGCAGGGAAGTCCTTCTTGACTAGTTACTCGTGTTGTCACAGTGGTGGAGATGTGGTCGAATTGCAAACCTATGACAGAATTCAGTGACAGAAAATGATTGAGAGCATAAACACGTCCCTAAACACAGAGTGCGAGAGTTCCCGTGTACCAAATATTACCTGTGTGAGAAGTCTGGTCGGTTAGGTCAGAGTCGTGCATGATTTGTGTTTGCTACTTGTTGTCTGCAGATAATTAGTGAGACCAGGTTGTTTGATTGACGTGTAAGCATGTTAGGTCACTTGTTCTAGAAGTAGCAGTTTAATAATTCATTGTGATTGCTTGAACCTTAACTTGATCAATTGTGTCATTTGTGAATCTGAGTGCGTTCTAATTCAGTTTGCTTGAGGACAAGCAAAAGCTTAAGTGTGGGGTATTTGATGACACTCGATTTGACGTGATTATCAGCCCCATTTAAGCAACATTTCATACCCTTTGATGCCATTTTGATGAGTATTTGGTGCATTTGTCGTAACTTTGTGATTATCGGCTCCTAGTGCGTACATTGTCTATTTCGCGGCTATTTTTACCCTTTTTGTGAGCTTTTATGTTGAGCCCCAAGTTACCACATTATAGAGAACTCTCTCACAGTCCAGCACTTCAAACGGAGACCAAATCGGAGTTCAAACAGAGCGGGAATGATCGAAACAAGTTGGAGTTCTGCACAGCTCAAAACGCTGCGTTTTGGAGCTTACACGCCGTGTAAGCTAAATACATGTGAGCTTACACGCCGTGTAAGCTCCCCGGACGGGAAATTCTCAACTTTTCCAACAAGGAAAGGGTTTTTGAGGGTATTAATAGACTTTTCGAAGCCAGATTTGTTAACATACAACCTAGAGAGATCAGCCACGACTGAAGGAGAGTTGAGAGAGTATTCCGGAGCTATCGGAGAGATCGTGACGCCGTCAATCCATCCCGGAAGACGCTCGGAGCTAGGAATTGAAGATTCTCAAGATTGGAGCTTCACGGATCATCCGGAATTAGGTTTTTCAGATCCTTTTTGTTCTTCCTTTGTATAAGATGAATCCTTCTGTCGTCTTTGATTCTTGTTTGTCAGATATGAGTAGCTAAACTTGTAGAGTTTAGATTAGATGAACCCTAAGTGACCCAGGGCTTTAAAGCGGTCACGGATCGGCGGTAATTAGATTCAAAGTTCAGTAGTTTCTCTTTGCATGGTTGTTTTGTTCTTGATTGTTGTACTGCGTTTCTTGTCTAGTTGACGCCTAGATTAGTTTCGTTGTTCCTGTGTTTCTTTTCTGGTTGATCGCCTAGATTAGGTTTATGTTGGTTAGGGTTTGTCGCCAGACAGCTTCCCTGCTTTAAAACATTAAAACTTGTCTTTCTTGATCACCTAGATTAGATTCTTGTTAAGCTGAGGATAGAAGCGAACGCTCGCCTCACTTTCGAACATCAATTCAACCAGTTAACCTATTCATTGGAGTGTGCCTTCCGTAGGAACCAGTTAGGGTTAATCCGCTTCAAGAGTAACTCATAAATCATTAGTAATTGCACCAGTTAAGTTAAGTCGTTGCGAGAGGCGACCGTACCCGAGCGACTAATTAATCTTGGTAGTTAGAATGGATAGAGCGAACGTTCGCCGGTCTTAAACCTAAGGGTCAGGAGTAATGGTGATGTTTAGAAATTGATTGAATTAGAATCGAAAACCGATGATCTGTTGATTGCCAATGCTCTGGTGAACGAAGGGGGATTCGAAATCTAAGCTTGTCTGTCGTTTGTTTAAACCTTTTAATCTTTCTGTCTTTTAATTTCTTTTAATTTTCCTGTATATTAGTCTAGAAGTCGTGGAACTCACACCACGCACAAAGTGTTTAAACTTGAATAAATTGTCAGCTTCTTTGAGTAGTTAATTAGAAGAAACCCTGTGGAATACGATCTGCTTAGCTTCTAGCTTTGTAGTATTTGATCACTGTTCTGCAGCTCATCAAATTGTCGCCCCGTTCTTAGCCTTCCCTGTAATTCGAGGTTTTCTGCAGTTATCCTGTTTTAGGTTTTCTGTTCAGTTTGCTATTGGATTGTTGGTTGAATGCGTGTTAGGGTGTGTTGCAGGTGGTTCTTGGTTGTAGAGTCGACCGACCCAACCTTTAGAACGTGAAACTGATTGTTATCCATGTCCTGCCAGTTTTGTAGCTACATTTTCTCATAATTTCTTAGAAGGATACAAACCCAAGCAAGACCTCTTCCCTACCGTTGATCCTACTTTTTATTTGTGCTTTAGCTGTTTGTTAGTTTCTACATTTCTATAATTAATCAAATCTTCGAACAAAACGATTTCGCTGACTAGCAGACCTAAACTGAGTAAGGTAGCTTCAGTAGACCCGTGGGAATACGACTCTGAGAACTCTCAGGTTTATTTGGTATTGAGGCTTAAAAACCTCATCACCAAATTGGCGCCGTTGCCGGAGACGGTCGCCTCTCGCAATGACTTGATTAACTAGTGCAATTACTAATGATTTATGAGTTACTCTTGAAGCGGATTAACCCTAATCGGTTCCTACGAAAGGCACACTCCAATTATAAGGTTAACTGGTTGAATTGATGTTCGAAAGTGAGGCGAGCGTTCGCTTCTATCCTCAGCTTAACAAGAATCTAAGCTAGTTGATCAGGAAAGACAAGTTTTAATGTTTAAAGCAGGGAAGCTGTCTGGCGACAAACCCTAATTCAACACAAACCTAATCTAGGCGATCAATCAGAAAAGAAACATAAACAATCAAAGAACAAAACAACCATGCAAAGAGAAACTGATTGAACTTTGAATCTAATTACCGCCGATCCGTGACCGCTTTAAAGCCCTGGGTCACTTAGGGTTCATCTAATCTAAGCTCTACGAGTTTAGCTACTCATATCTGACAAACAAGAATCAAAGACGACAGAATGATTCATCTTATACAGAGGAAGAACAGAAAAGGATCTAAAAAACCTAATTCCGAATGATCTGTGAAGCTTCGATCTTGAGAATCTTCAATTCCTAGCTCCGAGCGTCTTCCGGGATGGATTGACGGTGTCACGCTCTCTCCGATAACTCCGGAATACTCTCTCAACTCTCCTCAAGTCGTGGCTGATCTCTCTTAATTCAATGCAAGCTAGGGTTAGTCGCCAGACAGCTTCCCTGCTTTGGCGCATAAACTTGTCTTCCTTGATCACCTAGTTTAGATTCTTGTTAAGCTAAGGATAGAAGCGAACGCTCGCCTCTCTTTAAAACATCAATTCAACCAGTTAACCTTATAATTGGAGTGTGCCTTTCGTAGGAACCGATTAGGGTTAATCCACTGCAAGAGTATCTCATAAATCGTTAGTAATTGCACTAGTTAATTAAGTCGTTGCGAGAGGTGACCGTACCTGGGCGGCTAGTTAATCTTGGTAGTTAGATCGGATAGAGCGAACGTTCGCCAGTCTTAAACCTAAGGGTAAGGAGTTATGGTGGTGTATAGAAACCGATTGAATTAGAATTGAAAACCGCTGATCTGTTGATTGCCAATGCTCTAGTGATCTAAGGGGGATTCGAAATCTAAGTTTGTCTATCTTCTCGTTAGTCAACCTTTTACTTTTCTGTCTTTTATTTTCCTGCTTTATTAGATTAGAAGTCGTGGAACTCACACCACGCACTAAGTGTTTAAACCTGAGTAATTCGCCAGCTTCTTTGAGTAGTCGATTAGTAGAAACCCTGTGGAATACGATCTAGTCTACTTCGGTAGGTTAGTTATTTGATACCGCTAAAACTGCAAAATCAAATTGGCGCCGTTGCCGGCGACTCTTCTAATTGTTTAAAAGAAGAGTTGGCAAATTATTCTTCTACCTTTCCGCCTTACCATTTATTTTTCCTCCATATTTCCATGATTTACCTGGGTAGTGCTTTTGAGTTTTGAGATGCAGGGTTACAGGTGGGATGACCGGTACCGAGAGTGGTACATCAATGAAGCACCATATACCGATGATTATCCAGAAATGCTACATCAACAACAACGACAGACGGCAAGATTTGACTCCCTCTTTGATAAGATCTCTTCAATGCTACAAGGCTACCAAGAGATACACCAACAAGAGCATCGAAGAGGCGCTAGAAATAACCAAGAGATGCTTCATGAACATCAACAATGCTCGTCGAGAACCCAATCTGCCTTGGATAATATCTCTTCAATGCTACAAGCTCATCTCACGACGGACATCAAGCTCGAGCAACCAAAGCAGTTAATGATAGAAGACGCTCAAGAGTTGTTCGAAGAAGAAGATGATGATCCTATCCATGACTATTATGAGCTAGAAGAATCCTTGGCGGTGGTGGTTGATGAAGACAAAGAGCCAATCCATCCTGAAGTTGAAGCCGAAGAGGAGCACATAGAGATTGAGGAGATACCCTCACCTACACTTCCGCCGAGCCAACCTGTAGAGAAGATGGAGCTCATCGACCATGTCGCGCCGTACTACCTCTTTCCTCCTCGAGTAGGAGAATTCGAGAAGAACTGGTCATCCAACCAGAATCGCAATCTATTGGAGCACTACCGGCTGGATCACCCTTCTAGAGTGCTACATGGCACTCAACCGATGTCCTTGAAGAAGACGATTGACTTCAAGGAACTCCTAAGTTGGGGTCCCTAACAGGTACCGTCCGACTCAAGGACGTTAAAAGAGAGAGCTTCGTGGGAGGCAACCCACGGCTGGAGTCTGTTTTTGAATTATTGAGTCAGTCTTTTTCGTCGTTCGAGTCGGTTTCGGGGAGCCAAAGTGTCAGTTTTCTTTTATTTTCGTCTGTTTTAATTTTTTGTGTCAGGTCAAATTTTCGCCGAAAATTCCTCAAATTTTTGGGCGAAAACCTGAGTATGTTTGAGTCTGTTCTGTTTTTGAAGTAGTTTTCACCGAAAACTTCTAAAGTTTTCGGCGAAAATGTTTAGTTAAGTCGTCTGTCTTTGTTTTCAAAGTAGTTTTCGCCGAAAACTTCACCAATTTTTCGGCGAAAACTTTAGTTGGGACAGAAAATTTTCAAAAACCTTTAAAAAACAAAAAAAGAGTCAAAATATTTTCAAAATTCCCCTAACCGTCTTTGTTCGACTTTTATCATGTGTGGATCCGGGACACTTGTCCCGGTGTCCTTTTGATCTTTTTGTTGTTTTTGTTTTTGTAGGAACTTGAGTAGCTACTCCGCCCCACTCCGGACTCTCCGTGTTCATCCACTACACCGACCATCTCGTTCCAGGTTCTTCGTATCTCTCTACTCTAGATTAGTTCTGTGAGGACACAGAACCGTTTAAGTGTGGGGTTGGAGTCTAGGATTATGCATGATCTTGCTTGCTATCTATGATTCTGTGGTTCAAATTTGAAATTTCTCTAGCATAGAATTGCTCAATTCTTGACTTTTGATGTTAAATTGACTTCAATTTTGAACAATGACGTCTAGACTGTTCCACTTAGAACCTGTAACCAATGTGTCGGAACTGATATTAAATGAGTCTAGGTTAGAACAGATCATAAATCACTCTTGTAGTTGAACTGGAATTAATTGAATTGATTGACTTGTTAATAACAAAGCTCGATAACACCGTTCAAAGATGATAAATGCTAGCTTCTTCCATGTTTTTTCACTCCATATTTGATCACCTGTGATTGTGGCTTGAGATTAGACGAAAATCCAATTCGAAATCTTGTGTAAAAAGTTATAACTAGCTAGGACCAAGTGGCTAAATTGTTGAATCAAGTAATTGAGTTGTTCAAGTTAATGTTAAGTTCTTTAAAGTGCTGAAAATAAAGCTAGGCAAGTCTGACACCTAAGTGAAGTGTTCGGGTTGAGCACTAGCATAAGCACAAATACTGTGAGCTAGGCAGGTCCAACACCTAAGTGAAGTGTTTGGTATCGAGCACTAGTATGCAGTAAATCAATTGAAGGAAGAAGTTGAACTTGAAATAAATCATTGTTTAAATTGGTCCTAGCTAGAACATGTAACGTACAAATCTAGAAACGGATGAAGTCGAGTCGATAGCCACGTCACTTTTCCTACCTTCGCATCCACATCATGGCTAGAGCTTAAAGTCTTTTTGATTAGAATTGGTGTTATCGTAGTCGGTTAAGCATAATTAATTGTTTTGCCAAGAAATGAGCTTTGTTAAAACTACTACTTGAAGTGTGCAGAAATTAGTGAGATCGAAAACTTATTTGGTTGATGTTCTTGCATGTGTAGGTCACTTTTTCTATGTGGAACAGTCTAAACCAAATCGTTAGAATTGAATCTCAGTTT
The DNA here is from genome assembly GCA_034768395.1 of Linum lewisii. Lineage (NCBI taxonomy): Eukaryota > Viridiplantae > Streptophyta > Magnoliopsida > Malpighiales > Linaceae > Linum > Linum lewisii. The sequence goes on from CM068303.1 coordinate 15,799,607, forward strand.
AATCTCGTGTCATTTGTGAATTTGAGTGTGTTCTAGTTCAGTTTGCTTGAGGACAAGCAAAAGCTTAAGTGTGGGGTATTTTGATGACACTCGATTTGACGTGATTATCAGCCTCATTTAAGCAACATTTCATACCCTTTGATGCCATTTTGATGAGTATTTGGTGCATTTGTCGTAACTTTGTGATTATCAGCTCCTAGTGCGTGCATTGTCCATTTCTTGGCTATTTTTACCCTTTTTTTGAGCTTTTATGTTGAGCCCTCAGGTTTCCACATTATACAGGACTCTCTCACGAGTCCAGCGCTTCAAACGGAGACCAAATCGGAGTTCAAACGGAGCGGGAATGATCGAAACAAGTCGGAGTGCTACACGGCTCAAAACGCTGCGTTTTGGAGCTTACATGCCGTGTAAGCTCAATGCACTGTGAGCTTACACGCCGTGTAAGCTCCCCAGACGGGAAAATTCAGCCTTTTCCAACTTGTAAAGGGTTTCTAGGGTTATATATAGAGTTTTTGAAGCCAGATTGAATATACACGAATTTTGGCTGATTAGCCACGACCTTAGGGTCGATAGATAGAGTTTAGAGAGTTCGAAGATCCGTGGAGAGATCGTGACGCCATCCTTCCACCTCGGAGAACTCAGAGCTTAAAGTTGAAGATCCAGGAGATTGAAGCTTAGCGGGAGTCGTCAGAATTAGGTTTTTCAGTTCTTAAATGTTCTTCCTCTGTATGATGATCTTCTTTGTTGCCTTTGATTCTTCTGTTATCGTTATGTGTAGCTAAACTTGTAGAGCTTAGATTAGATGAACCCTAAGTGACCCAGGGCTTTAAAGCGGTCACGGATCGGCGGTAATTAGATTCGAAGTTCAATCAGTTTCTCTTTGCATGGTTGTTTTGTTCTTGATTGTTTATGTTTCTTCTCTGGTTGATCGCCTAGATTAGGTTTTTGCAAGCTAGGGTTAGTCGCTAGACGGTTCCCTGCTTTGGCGCTTAAACTTGTCTTCCTTGATCACCTAGTTTAGATTCTTGTTAAGCTGAGGATAGAAGCGAACGCTCGCCTCTCTTTAAAACATCAATTCAATCAGTTAACCTTATAATTGGAGTGTGCCTTTCGTAGGAACCGATTAGGGTTAATCCGCTTCAAGAGTAACTCATAAATCATTAGTAATTGCACCAGTTAATTAAGTCGTTGCGAGAGGCGACCATACCCGGGTGACTAGTTAATCTTGGTAGTTAGATCGGATAGAGCGAACGTTCGCCAGTCTTAAACCTAAGGGTAAGGAGTTATGGTGGTGTAGGGTGTTGCGAGTTGAGGATCGCTGCGCTCTATCTGCACTGGTAGTCTTAAAACGTTTGGGAGCCCTGTAAAACACAACTCAGAGAACACCAGCATCAGATGACAAGAATCTTACCCCACACTTAAGTTGACAAGTGGGGCAAGGAAAGAAAATCTAGAGATCATCGAATCGAGATATAGCAGTAAAGGACTGTCAATCCATTAAGCAAGCATGAGGAATGGAATGATTCATTAACACGATCGCACAGACAACAAGTCACGAGCCTGAAAAGGTCACAAAGGAATGCTAGAACCTAGCCAATTGATACCGACAAAGCAATCATGAAAAACGAGGGAGAACCAAAAAGTCAACCAAAGTCAACCATGCCGAAAACCGAAAGTTAAACAGCCAAAAGATTCACAATCAAGGGCTGAACAACTAACCGTGAATACATGACTCGAGAAAACGATTGGAAATCCGAGGAATCGATGAAGAACTTGAAAACTAGGTCGGCCGGAACCGAAGCTGAAAAGCTCCGATTCTAGGGTTCTGAAAAGGGGCTTGGCAAGGGAGAAGGGCGGCGGCGAAAGGAACGGCGGCGGCTTGGAAATCGGCGGTCAGGCGGCGGCGTCGAGCGGTCGGGCGTCGGCGGATTTCAAAACAGGGAGAGAGGGAAACGGTTGAAGTTTTCGGGTGGAGGAGCGAAAATATGAGGGATGGGAGCCGCTTAAATAGGCGTCGGGTAGCACAGCATTTTCGGTGAAAAAGAGGGATTAATTTCGGCGAAAAGATCCTTTAAGATGAAAATCCGGTTCGGCGAAAATGGATGGAGTTTTCGATCGAAAAGTTGAAACAGGAGAAATAGGATGTTTTAAACCAAAATTTTTCGGCGAAAAGTAATGGCACATTTTCGCCGAAAATGTGCTTGAAAACGGCGGCAGTGTTTTTTTTTTTAAGAACAAAGGGTTTCAAAACAAAACGACTCAAAACAGCCGTGGGTTGCCTCCCACGAAGCGCTCTTGTTTAACGTCCGTGAGCCAGACGATACCTGGATTCAGATCACGGATCCGTCGTGAAGTAGTTCACGTCGATGGAAGAGATCGCTAATCCTTGCAGGTACTTCTTAAGCCTATGCCCGTTGACCACAAACGGCTCTTGATCGTGCAATTTGATGTAGATGCTGCCTAAGGGTGTCTGCCGAACCACGGTATAAGGGCCGGACCATCGGATTTCAACTTACCCGGAAAAAGCTTCAATCAAGAGTTATACAAGAGAACTTCTTCTCCAGGGTAAAACTGCTTGATCGTCTTCAATTGAGAGTCATGAATTCTCTTCGTGCGCTCTTTGTATAGCTTCGTGCTCTCATAAGTGTGGAGACGGTGCTCCTCAAGCTCAGCGATCTGGTCATGGCGGTTATTACCTGCTACTGCATAGCTCATATTCAACTCTTTGTTAGCCCAGAATGCCTTGTGCTCAAGCTCAACTAGTAAATGACATGCCTTGCCATAGACCAGCTGATACGGGGAGGTACCGATGGGAGTCTTATAGGCAGTTCGATAAGCCCATAAGGCATCATTGAGCTTAGATGACCAGTCCTTCCGAGACCGGCCAACTGTCCTATCAAGAATCCGCTCGAGCTCACGGTTTGTCACTTCCGCTTGACCATTCGCTTGAGGATGATAAGCTGTGGATGACGCCAAAGCGTTTGCACACCCTGTCGAATTGTCCATGGAAATGGGTACCCCTATCGCTTATGATGAAGCGCGGTGAACCGAAACGCGTGAAAAGACGGGTAAGGAAATGATCCACCACTCTTGAATCATTAGTGGGTAGAGCTTCAGCTTCAGCCCACTTAGAAACATAATCAACGGCTACAAGAATATACTTGTTTCCGTTGGAGGGTGTGAACGGACCCATAAAATCGATTCCCCAAACATCAAAAATTTCAACAGTTAAAGAAACAATTTGGGGCATCTCATTACGGTTAGAGATGTTACCTGATCGCTGGCATGCATCACAACGTCGAGCAAAAACGTCGCAGTCACTAAAGATTGAAGGCCAGTAAAAACCTGTTTCAAGCACCTTTCGTGTCGTGCGGTTGCCTCCGAACTACTGTCCTTCATGGCACTTACGCATGATGTTAGCTGCTTCAGTGTAAGAGGCACATCTCCGGATCATTCCGTCAAGACTGATGCGGTATAAGAAAGGCTCATCCCAGAAGTATGACTTGGCTTCTTTAAAGAGCTTCTTGCGTGCATTGAAATCCAGCTCAGGAGGTGCAATGCCGTGTGAGAGATAGTTAGCCAGAGTTGCATACCAAGGCTCCTCTGAATCGGCGGCATTACTCAGATCTTGAGCGTGAGGGATTGCCCAGGGCTCGATAGCTATGTTGTTAACCTGTTCATATGTTTCAACACGCAACAGCTCGTCAGGGAAAGAATCATTGATAGGGGTAGTAGACTTACCTGTTTGTGATTCCTCCAGTCGGGAAAGATGATCCGCCGCTAAGTTCTCCGCTCCTTTTCTCTTTAATTTCTATGTCGAACTCTTGGAGGAGAAGGATCCATCAGATGAGACGTGGCTTTGAGTCCTGCTTGGCTAATAAATGGCGTAGGGCACCATGATCTGTGTAGACAATGGTATGTGACAGAACCAGATACTGTCTAAACTTGTCAAAGGAAAAGACGATGGCCAGAAGCTCTTTCTCTGTAGTAGTGTAGTTTCTCTGAGCATCATTGAGTGTCTTGCTCGCAAAGTAGATAGGATGAAATCTCTTCTCCTTCCTCTGACCAAGAACCGCGCCAACGGCGAAGTCGCTGGCATTGCACATAATCTCGAATGGAAGATTCCAATCCGGTGCTGTAAGAATTGGTGTGGTGGTGAGTTGAGTCTTCAAGGTTTCATAGGCTTCAAGACAGGCTTTATCAAAGATGAAAGGAACATCTTTCTCAAGAAGCTTCGTCATTGGAAGAGTGATCTTGGAGAAATCTCTGATGAATCTTCGGTAAAATCCAGCATGACCCAGGAAACTTCGAACCGTCTTAACTGAGGTCGGCGGTGGTAAGCTGGCAATTGTCTCAAGCTTGGCACGATCGACTTCTATACCTGTCTTAGATATCCTGTGGCCCAGAACAATGCCTTTGGTAACCATGAAGTGACATTTCTCCCAACTAAGAGCTAGGTTGGTTTCCTCACAACGAGCTAGCACCTTGTCCAGATTAGCCAGACACTTTGAAAATGAATCTCCATAGACGGAGAAGTCGTCCATGAACACCTCCACCACATTCTCTACCAGATCTCCTAATATAGCAAGCATGCATCTATGAAAGGTAACGGGAGCATTACATAAACCAAAAGGAATACGACGATAAGCAAACGTACCAAACGGGCATGTGAAGGTCGTCTTCTCTTGATCATCAAGCTCAATGGGGATCTGGAAGTAACCGAACATCCCGTCTAAGAAGCAGTAGTATTCATGACCAGCCAATCGTTCAAGCATCTGATCAATGAACGGCAGTGGAAAGTGATCTTTCTTGGTGGCATCATTGAGTCGTCGATAATCGATACAGACTCTCCATCCGGTAACTGTGCGGGTAGGAATGAGTTCACCCTTCGGATTAGGGATGATTGTGATCCCTCCTTTCTTCAGAATGACTTGAGTCGGACTGACCCAAGGACTGTCGGCAATAGGATAGATGATACCGGCATCTAGAAGCTTGAGTACTTCTTTCTTCACAACTTCCTGCATCAAAGAGTTAAGTCGGCGTTGTGGTTGTCTAACTGGTTTGAATTCTTCATCAACGACTATCCGATGTTTGCAGAAGGTTTCAGAGATGCCTCTGATGTCTGCTAACTGCCAGGCAATAGCTCGGACATGCTTATCGAGTAGCCTAATCAATTGCTCTTTCTGCTCGGGAGATAGATTCGAACTGATGATGACTGGTAACTGACAGTCCTTCCCCAGAAATGCGTATTCTAGGTGGTCAGGAAGCTCCTTCAAAGCGAGTTCTGGCGGATTCTCGTATGAGGTAGTAATCCGACTCGATGCTGGCTCAATATGTGTAGGCGCGGTGATGGGTGTGAATGTCGCCTTCTGCTCGTCTAACTCATCTTGCCATAGGCGCTGCTCTGGATCTTCTAACGCATTATCAATCCCTGAAATCAAACACAACTCTAGCGGATCACTAGATAAAGCATTAGTAAGGGAGTCGGCCGAGGCCAACTCTAGGGGATCAACAATATAACATTTATCATCTTGAGCAACAGAATATCTCATGTTATCTTTACTGTGGAATGCAACACTCTCTTGTCCTACACTTAAAGTTAACAGGCCTTGTTTGCAGTTAATATTTACACCAGTAGTTGCTAAGAAAGGTCGACCTAGGATAAGTGTTCCATCTAACTCACGAGTATCTAAAACAACGAAATCTGCAATTATAGTAAACGGACCACAGCAAACAGCTACATCTTCTATTATACCTCTAGGTAGTTTGACAGACTTATCGGCTAACACGAGATGCAAAGTAATCAGTTTTAATTGCCCTAGATTCAGCTTTTCATATAGATAAACAGGCATAACATTAATAGAAGCACCAGAATCAACCAGACTGCGATCAATTTTTATGCCATTAATAATGCACGGTAATGTAAAAGAACCGGGATCAGGACACTTAGCTGGGGGTGGTGGCGGCTGTCGGATGGGAGATGCGCACTGAGAATAGACGCGCATTCATTAGTAAGCGTGATAGAGTACGCCTCCCCGTTCTTCACTTTCTTCACGAGATCCTTAAAGAGCTTCCCAAGTGGTGGTATGATTTCCACAGCTTCAGTCACTGGTATCTTGATCTCTGCAGTCTTAAGAACATTGTACCACTTCTTGTACTGAGTGTCGTGATCCTTAGCCTTGCTCATTGCAGCTTTTGGGAAGGGAATTTGAGGAACATATGGCGCCAAAACAGGCTCAGGAGCTGTCCTGGGCGGAGGAGGAGGAGGAGCGGATGCTTCCTCTTCCTCTTCTGTGATATCTTCAATTTCTGGCATATCCATGGCAGCACTGGTATCTGGTATCACGTCAGGTTCCGGAGTCTTTGGATCAGTTGTTTGCTTGCCGCTCCTGGTGGTAATAGCTTGAGCGTGTTCGCTCTTTGTACCGGAGTCTGCTTGAAATGCTACTGGATTAAGGAGAGGATTGCTAGCAAAGAGTTTAGTCATATTACTTATAGCATCCTCTATCCTTTGGCTTTGAGCTCTCTGTCCTTGATTGAGTGCAGCTTGAGCTTTCAACTGAATGTCATGGTCGTCAAGTCGGCTCATGATCTGATCAAACTTCTTCTCATAGTCTATATCTCTATTGTAGTATGGCTTTGCTTGAAACTGGTGTTGTCCTCCAATGAATCCCAGAGGTCTATAATAAGGATCTACTAACCGGTTGCTCTGGTTCCGTGGCACGTAGTTTTTGTAACCGGCATAGCCTTTCTGATTGTTAGCGAAGCCCTAATCGATGAAGTTTATCTCTTCTGTAGACCAGACTTCTGTTGTGCCGAAGTTGAGGCAGCTTCCACCGTTATGAGCACAAGACCCACACCATCCACATTCAACTGAAAAGATGGTGGCTGACGGGGGATCGAGGGGAATACCAGCTGCTTGTAGATGTTTCTGGACCTCTGCCTTGTTCTGCTCTGCAACACTCATCTGACTCTGACTCTTGTTTCCTTCTATTTGCCTCTCCCAGTTTCTAGACTTTGAAGCACAGTTAGCAAAATGCAGAAGAGCATCCTGAGGAGTAAGGGCGGTGCAATCTCCGCCAGCTATGGAGTTGACCCAGTTTGCAGATTCTTCGTGCATACCACGAGCAAAGAATTCAGCCAGTTGTCTTTGTTCATACCCATGGTGAGGGCAGTTGAAGAGAAGAGACTAGAATTCATTCCAAGTGTCATACAGGCTTGCATCCTCTCTCTGAGTGAATCTGGAGATGCGGTCTTTATAAGCAGTTGTCCTTGCGAGAGGAAAGTATTCCTCAACAAAATCTTGAGCTAATGCCTCCCAGTTAGTGTAATGACCCAGCGGGTTGCTTCCAAGCCACTGCTTCGCTGCACCTCTGAGAGAGAAAGGAAAAACTCGGAGATATAAAGCGTTCTTGTTGAGGTTCCCAGACTTGAAGGTGTCACAGACAGCCAAAAAGTCATCTAGATGGGTGCAGGGATTATCATCTGGCCTCCCTTCGAATTGTACGTCCTTAGAGATCAGTTCTAGGAGAGGAATCTTAATCTCATAGTCAGGATCATCGTCATTAGAAAGCACGGTGATGGGGGATCGAAAGTTGGACGCACGCGGCTTACTGTAGTCCGCAACACTCTTAAGAGTAACCATTGCGGTAAAGGAAGATGGAACGGAAGTGATCCGTTTCTGTACCTGCTATGATCTGCAAGAGACAAAAACAAACACAACCGGTGTAAAATCGAAGTGTGATGGAAAATGAAAGATGGAAAGGTAGAAGAATAAAAATGCCAACTCTTCTTTCAATGAAATAGAAGAGTCCCCGGCAACGGCGCCAATTTGATGAGCTGCAGAATAGCGGTCGATCAAATAACTACCAAGCTGTGAAGCTATGGTAGATCGTATTCCAGGGGTTTCCTCTACTTCCTTACTCAAAGTTGTTGGCAATTTAAATTCGAGGGTAAACACTTAGTGCGTGGTGTGAGGTCCACGTCTTCTATACTAAAAAGCAAAGATAAATTGAAATGAAATTAAAGCAAAGAAAGATTGAAGATTGATTGATTGACTAGAAATATGACAGACAAGCTTAGACTTCGAATCCCCCTTAGATTACCAGAGCAACAGCAGTCAACAGACCAGCGATTTTTTATTCTAGTTCATTCAGTTCACAAACACCACCATAACTCCTGACCATTAGGTTTAAGACTGGCGAACGTTCGCTCTATCCGATCTAGCTACCACGATTAATTAGCCGCCCGGGTACGGTCGCCTCTTGCAATGACTTAACTTAACTGGTGCAAATCTTATGATTAATGAGTTACTCTTGCAATGGATTAACCCTAATCGGTTCCTACGAAAGGCACACTCCAATTATAAAGTTAATTGTTCAACTTGATGTTCTAAAGTAAGGCGAGCGTTCGCTTCTATCCTTAGCTTAACAAGAATCTAATCTAGGTGGCCAAACCAGACAAGAAACACAGAGAACGAAGAACAAATCAAACATGAAAGATGAAACTTAATGAATTTCGAATCTAATCACCGCCGATCCGTGACCACTTTAAGCCCTAGGTCACTTAGGGTTCATCTAATCTAAGCTACACGAGTTTAGCTACTCATATTCAATACAGAAGAATCGAAGATAGACAAAGAATACATCTCCGGTAGGGTAGACAGAGAAGAACTGTAAAACCTAATTTCGATGACTCCTGGCAGCTTCAATCTGCTGGATCTTCAACTCTAGCACTGGCTCTCCGAGATGGATGGATGGCGTCACGATCCGTTCCTGGCTCCTCGAACTCTATCCACTCGTTCTCTCTCTTTCCCAGTCTTAGAGGTTTTCTCCATTTTTTTTGTGTGTGTGATAAAATTCGATCCTTAGTTATCCGCGTGTTTCAGTATTTATACTTAACCGGTGATTTCTGAATTTCCACTGGGAATTTCGCCAAAAATCCAAGGATATTTTCGGCGAAAATATCTGTTTAAATGTGGCTTCATCCCGTTGTTTCTTCCGGTTGGTTCTGCTTGGGGTTTTCGCCGAAGATGCTTATGAATTTTCGCCGAAGACTTCCTCTCGATCGGGTCAGTGGATTCTTCTTTCGTTTTCGGCGAAAATCCAAGGGTATTTTCGCCGAAAATATATGTGTGAATGGGGCAGGAATTCTTTTGGGTTGAACGACTTTTCTGGCTGATGCGGGTGTGATTCCTCGGGGTTCCAGTGCCTTAGACACGTCCTTGGCTACCACATTTTGATGGCGAACACCTGTGCTAACATGAAAATACTAGAAAGCCATCAAATAGACCCGAAACGGGCCAAGGTAACACAAATGGCATGAGATATGGCAATTGATTGAATATTCGTTATTCTACCCTAAAAACTGTGTCTCAAGCAATGAAATGTCGCTTAAATGAGGCTGATAAGTACGTTAATTTGAGTGTCATCAGCCTTCCACGTTGGCTAATCTCTCGTCTGCCATGGTTAGTACTAGCAATCGGAAGCAATTTTTTATCCCCTCTTCTTAGAAACAAACTTACAATGAAGGGAAGTAACATGGCAAGGTAGCCTTGCTTTCTTTTCTTTTTCTTAACTTACAACTCGAAACTGAAATTAAAATAGAAGGGAATTTTCGAATCAATTTTCTATAGAAAGCAGTAAAGGATATGAATCCAGGTGAACCTGGAGACTGGGATAGATTGTGGTCCGTGAGCTGAACCGTGCTCTGATACCAACTGATGTGAACCACTGCAATCGTGGGCAGACGACCCTTGAACACCGCAAGTTGGACACCGTGCAACGAGGTAGAACCGTCAGGAACCGGGGCGGATGAGTACTTTGACCCGTCAGCTATATAACAACTGGGAACCAGAAGTGTCCAGTCGAAGACGCCACGCCAAGAGATGGATGCTCTTGATGATAAGTCGATCATTCAGTATCGCAACATGCAGATACAATAAGGGGTTTCAAGAACAAAGTTCTATCAAAAGGGGTTTATTTCATAAAAGTTGTGTTTACAAAGGGTGGCCGGCGACCTCTATATATAGGTGAGGGAACAAGCTCTCCTCCCTAAACACTACTTCCTAAATAATAATAAAATAAAGAGTCCTATTCCTAAAAAGAATCCTAAAACCCCTAAACAAGTCCTACTAAAAAGGAATAACAATTAAATAGTCTTTAAATCCAAAAATCCAACTCAAAATAGGAATAAAACTCCTAAAATCCTAAACCGGCAGGTTTAGGGTTTCCTAGTCCGGGTGGGACTAGGACTCGGCGGGCAGCCGGTCTCGGGTCGGGCCATTGCTCGGCTCCGGCTTCTTCTTCTTCAAATGGCAGGCCTTCGTCGGGCCTTGGGGCCTAATGCTCCGGGCTTGTCCAAGGGCTAGAGCCTCACCAAAGGCTCGAGCCAAATAGTGGCTACCCTCATAAAATACCCTCGATCGGCCCGGTTCTCGGTCTAGGGCTCGGACCGGACCCGGCGGGTGTCTTCTTCATTTCTGCCCGGGGCTTCTTCTCCTAGCTTCGGGCATCTCCTTAGGTAGCTCCAAATGTGGCTTTCTTGGGCTAGGGTCAGGCCAGGAGTGGTGCCTTGGAACCAGGAACTCCTCTTCTTCTCTCGGCTCGGCTCGGCTCCGGATCGATCTCGGGTGGCCATCCCTTCTTGGCCAAGTACTCTTGAGCTCTCTTGCTCCTGTACTCAAGGAAGGCTTCTATTGGGTCTCTAGAGTGTGCCTCCTCTTCAGGGCCCTTGGAGGCTTGGCCAGGATCCGACGGAGGCTTGTCCTTAGCCCTAGGGCTTCGACTCTCGGCCAGCAGCATGGCTTGGAGCGACTTCTCTTCCTCATGAGCTTTCCTTCCTGCAGGGGAGGCCTTAGCCTGTATTTCACCTCATACCTGGGTTTTAGGGCTTGTAGGTGGCCTGCCCTTGGTTCTATTCGCTTCTTGTAGGGCCCTAAGGTTCTTCCTTGGACGGGTGACCCTGGTGGAGTGTAGGAGTACTAACGGACACTAGGGCAGCATTGTTGGATCTCATCAGAAATGGTCCTTCCTGGTCGCATCATTAAGCTTCATGTAATCAATGCAGACTCTCTATCCTATAATTGTCCTTGTCGGGATAAGCTCTCATTTCTCATTAGAAACAACTGTCATTCCTCCCTTCTTTGGTACATCCTGAGTTAGGACTAACCCACGGACTGTCAGAGATGGCATAAATGAGACCTGCATCAAGGAGTTTTACTACTTCTTTCTTGACCACCTTCTGCATGTTGGGATTAAGGCGTCTCTGAGGTTGCATGACTGGTTTGAATTCTTCCTACAGTTAATGTGATGCATGTAGAAGGAGGGGTCAATCCTCTTAAATTCAACTAACTTCCAAGCGATGTCCTCCTTATGTGCATTCAGAAGATCAACTAACTCTCTCTTTTGGTCGGGGGTCAAAAGAGAGCTAATTATAACCGGTAAGCTTGCTTCCCCTTCCAGAAAAGCATACTCAAGGTGCTCTAAGAGTTTCTTCAATTCAAGAGTAGGTGGTTCTTTGTAAGAGTTCTTTTCCTGAAGCAAACAAGGTGATACTTCATGAATAGGGTCATCAAATTCTTTTCCGTAATCACCAACTTTTCTTCGTTCTTGACCTTGAATTCAGATTCTGCATCTCTGAGTTCTTGCGAAGTCGGGTCTTTCAGCTTTTCTGGTGCAAGTATCTGTAACATCCCACCCAACCTATGGTTTGAGAATCGATTTCGGGTATTCAAATCACTGATTTTGATGTTCTTGAGGTTCCCTCGAAGTTCGGGACGAGCAGGTGTGGATCGGGTTTAGGTTACAACACTTTAAGTGCAATGGAAAGTACATGGCCGTGTATTTCATATATCTCATGTATTTTAAAACACTCCGTGTATCACATCTGACTATAAAAGGACAGATTTTGACGGGTTTTAGCAACTTCCATCTCTTTCTCTTTCTATGAAAAATACATTGTCAAACCAATTGTCGTCAAACTTTGAAGGTTGATTTCGGGAGCTACAGGAGTCCGATTGAGGATCCGTTTTCTCCTGTGCGTTCTTGGAACACTACAAGAAAATATAGGTTTAGTCACGAATTTTTTGTCACAGTTTTTGAAACCGTGACTAATCAGTCACGGTTTTTATAAACCGTGACAAATTAATCACGGTTTAAAAGAAACAGTGACAAATTAGTCACGGTTTCTTTCAAACCGTGACTAATTTGTCACGGTTTATAAAACACGTGACTGATAAGTTACGGTTTCTATAAAACCGTGACAAAATTAGTCACGGTTTCAATGAAAACCGTGACAAAATTAGTCACTGTTTCTTTTAAACCGTGATTAATTTGTCATGGTTTATAAAAACCGTGACTGATTAGTCACGGTTTCAAAAACTGTGACAAAAAATCCGTGACTAAACCTATATTTTCTTGTAGTGTTCCAAGAACGCACAGAAGATTGAGCAACGCCACGTTGGCAATCCGATGCAATTCTTCCATCTCTCTCCTCCCATCTCATCGTTCTCCTCTGCCTTCTTCTTCTTCTTTCCTTCAACTTCTTCCCTCTGCCTTTTTCTTCTTCCTTCAACTTCTCCTCCTCTCCCTTCTTATTCTTCTTCCATTCAACTTCTTCTTCTCCTCTCTAACTATCATTTTCCGAAACAGCTCTCCGATTCTCCAAACCCAGACCTTCGACTTATTCAACCCACTGCCGCTCCTCTTCCTAAACCTCGCCACCGCTGCCTAATGCCCGCCGCCGTTGCCTAATGCCCACCACCACTACAACCCACCTCTGCCTCAGATCTGCTGCCAGACCTAGACCTGCTGCTCGAATTGGCGGCAGGAATCCGAAGAGAGGGATTTGTGAATCGGCGGTGAGAGAAGGTTGTGGCGTTGGAAATCGGTGGCGGTGTGAATATGCCACTGCAGGAATCGATGGCGACGACGGAAATCGGCGGTAGCGTTGTGAATCGGCGGCATTGGGAAGGCTATGGCGTTGGGAATCAGCAGCGTTGGGAATTGGCGGCGGCAGGAATTGATGGCGGTGACTTAATCGATGGCGCCGTTGTGAATCGATGACGACGTTGTGAATCGACGGCGGCATTGTTAATCGGCGGCGTTGTAATTATTCGAAGGACCGATTTGTTAACTAATTAAGTTTTTGGACCAAGTTGCATAACTAGAAAACTGGAGTGACTGAATTGAATAACGGAAGAAATAAAATTGGTACCTTTTGTTAACTTTATAAGTTTAAGAATTAGTTTGCTTAACGGAATAATTTGAGGGTCTAGTTCTGAAATTCGTGGAAATTACAAATTTAGTCAGTGGAAATTTTATAGCTTACAATTTGGTCACTAACCTTAGTTACGATTTATATAAAACCGTGACTATATTGCCCCATTTTTGTCACGGTTTTGGGGCAAACCGTGACTAACCTTAGTCATGGTTTTGGGGCAAACTGTGACTAACCTTTGTCACGGTTTGACCCACAACCGTGACAAATGTTAGTCATGATTTGCCCCAAAACCGTGACTAATATCTTTGTCACGGTTTCTTATCAAATCGTGACAAAAATGGGGCAATATAGTCACGGTTTATGAAACCGTGACAAATTTTTTTGTTACGGTTAAAACCATGACTAAAGGGCCAAAAAAACTGTGACTAAATTTGTGTTTTCTTGTAGTGGAAACAAGAGGAAGAGATCGCATTCCTCGGATTCTGGAGTATCTATTAAATCAGAAGAATTGAGAATAATGATTTGATATATTTCACAGTAGGACAAAGCCTAAGATATATACACGGTGGAGCTGCAGTCTCCTACCATAATAAGATAACTAAATAAAGTATAAATCTGCCTATACAAGGAAACAATAATAATAAACTATTAATTAACTAATCATGATTATTATTTCTACACTCCCCCCTCAAGCTTGGAGGTGTAGATGTTTAACAACCCAAGCTTGGATACAAACTTATCAAACAGGTCTCTAGGCAGAGCCTTCGTGAAAACATCTCATGTCTGATGCTTGGATGGGACATACTCCATATGAATCACCCCAGTGTTCACTTTCTCTGTAATAAAGTGTCTATCAACCTCAACGTGCTTAGTTCTGTCATGATGCACGGGGTTCTTTACAATGCTGATTGCCGATTGACTGTCACTTAGGAGCTTGACAGAATCACCGAGTTTAATCTTCAATTCTTCTAGGACTCTAGATAACCAGACTCCTTCGCATATGCCTAGATATATAGCTCTATACTCAGCTTCTGCACTACTCCGTGCAACTACATCTTGTTTTTTACTTCTCCATGTCACCAAGTTTCCCCAAACGTAAGTGCAATACCCAGTAGTGTACTTCCTGTTAGTGAGCTCGCCAGCCCAAGACGCATCAGTATACACATATATGCCACGAGTATTGTGTTTCTGAAACAAGTGACCAAGACCTGGCGATCCGTTTAAGTAACGTAGAATTCTGATCACCATTTTTAGATGTTCTTCGTTGGGCTCATGCATATATTGACTAACAATTCCAACTGAGTATGCGATGTCTGGTCTAGTGTGAGCAAGGTATATTAGATTTCCAAAAAAACGTTGATAATTTCTCTTGTCAACCGGTGGCACATTTCCTACCTTGTCAAGCTTTTTATTCGGTTCCATTGGGGTGTCTATGAGTTTACACCCCAGTAGTCCCGTTTCACTCAATAGGTCGAGGACATACTTTCTTTGAGATAGAGTAATCCCCTTTCTGGACCTTGCCACTTCGATACCCAAGAAGTATTTCAGCTCTCCCAAATCTTTTAGTTCAAACTCGGTCGCAAGTTTGTGCTTCAAAGCTTTGATTTGTTCAACATCATCTTCTGTAATGATGATATCATCAACATACACGATTAAGACAACCATTTTTCCTGAGGAAGCATGTTTGACAAACATAGTGTGGTCCGTTTGGCACTGATAGTAACCCCCAGCCTTGACAACCTTAGTAAATCTCTCGAACCAAGCTCTAGGTGACTGTTTTAGACCATACAAAGCCTTTTTTCAGCTTGCACACATCTCCATATTGATGATACTCGATTTAACTTGATTATCAACCTCACCTAAGCGACATTTCCTTGCTTAAGACACAGTTTTAAGAGTAGAATAGTGAATATTCACTCAACTGTTCCTTCCCGTGCCTTTTGTGTTACCTTGGCCCGTTTCGGGTCTATTTGATGGTTTTCTAGTGTTTTCATGTTAGCACAGGTTCGCCATTAGATATGGTAGCCAAGGACGTGTCTAAGGCACTGGAACCCCGAAGAATCACACCCGAATCAACCAGAGAAGTCATTCAACTCAAAAGGAATTCCTGCTCTATTTTACACACAGATTTTTGGCAAAAATACCCTTGAGTTTTCACCGAAAATCCAAGAAGGAATCAACTGTTCTTTACAAGAAGATGTTTTCGGCGAAAACCTTGGGAAGTTTTCACCAAGAACCCTAAGCCATTTCAGCCGAAGAAACAGACGGATCAAGCCAACTCGTCAACAGGTATTTTCAATGAAAATCTCCTTGTATTTTCGACGAAAATTTAGGTGAAAATCAGCAGTCGCTCGGTTAGGTTTAAATACAAAAAATCAGCGGCTAAACAGGATATATCATAACCTACACTCTGAAATGAAAATTGAGAGGTGGAGACTAGAGAGAGAACGAGGGGATAAAGTCCGAGGAGCCAGGAACGGATCGTGACGCCATCCATCCATCTCGGAGAGCCAGTGCTAGGAGTTGAAGATCCAGCAGATTGAAGCTGCAAGGAGTCGTCGAAATTAGATTATACAGTTCTTCTCTGTCTGCTCCAGGGGTGCTCAGTCTGCTCCATAGCGAAGTGTGATAGTCTGCTTCACTTGTGGCCTACCAGGTCATAAGAATGCAAACGTGTAATGCTCGTGGTGCAGGTTTAGTTCGTTCGGGTGGAGCACCGTGTGGATTACCCATCTGTGGCACTTGTGGGAAGCCCCACTCTGGGAAGTGCCATTTGTTGAAGCCAGTTCCGGTGACGTGTTACGTCTGTGGTCAGGTGGGCCATAAGAGTAACTTTTGCCAACCAGGAGGGATGCTCCGACTCAGTCTGTCGGATTGGTGCAATGACCTAGAGCTCCATCTTGGAGCTATGGAGGAAGAGGAGGTGGTAGTTTTGGTCGTGGCGCTTTGAGTGCTGGTAGGGTAACTAGAGTCAATACCATACCTGTTGGAGCTGGTGGAGATCAAGTGAGGTTGTATGCACTTACCAAGGGTGCAGCAGAGAATGTGAATGACGTGGTAACTGGTATAATCTCCATCTTTGATATTTCCGTTTACACTTTGTTTGATTCAGGCGCGTCCCATTCCTTTGTTTCTGAGAAATTTTTGAGTAGCTTGGGTGTAGCAGATAGTAGTTTGGGAACTTCGGTCAGGGTTGTAAAGTGTTAGTTGGAGGAGCAGAACTAGCTAATCTAGTGGTGGTTCCTTTCAACGAGTTCGATGTCATTCTTGGCATGGATTGGTTGGCTAGGCATGGGGCATTGCTTGATTGTCTAAATAAGGAGGTGTTACTATAGATCTAAGGGGTCGGCCAAGTGGTGTTCAAGGGTGTACGAAAGAGAGATTCGGCACCTATGGAGTTGGTTTCAGCGATGTAGGCTTTCTCACTAATTCAAGAAGGGTGTGAAGCGTTGCTGGTGTAGGTGTCAGTTGAATAGAACGAGGAGTTGGAGATGGTGCCAGTGGCTCGGGAGTTTCTGGATGTGTTTGAGGAGTTTCTTGGAGCACCGATCGAGCGGGAAGTTGAATTTAACATAGAGTTGGTTCATGGAATCGCTACAATTTCCATTCCCTATAGGATGGCACCGGCCAAAATGAAGGAGTTGAAGGAACAGTTGCAGAAACTTCTAGACAAAGGATTTATTCGCCCAATTGTTTCCTCTTGGGGAGCACCCGTTCTGTTTGTGAAGGAGAAGGATGGATTAATGAGGATGTGCATTGACTACCGGCGCTTGAACAAGGCGACGATCAAGAATCGTTACCCTCTCCTAAGGATAGATGATCTCTTTCATCAGTTGCAAGGGGCAGCAGTGTTCTCGAAGATTGATATGAGGTCGGGGTACCATCAGTTGAAGGTCGAGGAAGGATCAGTGCCGATGACAGCTTTCAGAACCAGATATGGACATTACGAGTTTCTTGTGATGTTATTCGGTCTTACTAATGCCACTACAAGAAAATTGTTGATTGGTCATGGATTATTAGCCACGATTTTGTGAACCGTGACTAATTAGTCACGGTTCGTAAGAAACCGTGACTAATTTTGTCACGGTTCGTAAGAAACAAAGAGAAAAAATTGCACCTAGATCTCGATCTGGATCTAGGGAACAAAGAGAAAAAATTGCTACAGCCGTGCCCCGATCTCTCCGTCGTTGCCACGTCTCGTCAGACTCCTACCTCCACCGCCAAGATCGGCCTTCTTCCTGCCGCCGGCTGCGTCACGGCCTTCGCTAATGTCGGCGGCGATAGTGGAGGCAAGGAAGGTTGGGCAGGGAATAAGAAGAAGGAAGAAGGAAGAAGGGGAGGAGCATCAACGGTTGGGCAGAGAAGAAGAAGAAGAAAGAAGGGGAGGAGCATCGGCGGTTGGGCAGGGAAGAAGAAGAAGAGGAGGAAGAAGGGGAGGAGCATCAGAGAGGGTAGAAGAAAGGTCAAAGGGTTTTTATTTTTATTTTAATGTTTATTTATTATATTTATTATATTGGACGCATAATTTTAATTAATAAATAATTATGTGCCAAAAAATTGGACACATCAGCTGACACATCATTCTGGGGTTAAATTTTCGTTAACTTTGACGGAAAAGTTAACGGAAAACAAAACATTGCCATTTTTTGGATTACGAATAGTTTTGGCTATGTTTGACATTTCCTTGAAAGGTTTGGCTACAAATTTGTTTTTGGCCAAATAATAATGATGAGTTATTATTGTTTTATAATGATACCTTCATGGTAATTATAATTCTTAAATAATAATTTCTCTAAATTTTTCAGCTCATATAGTAGCAAAATTTGCGCTCAGTTTCTTGTCAAAATCTTCCCCTCTGATGAACCTTACACTTTTTCCTTCAATTCTTTCTCGTTGAGAAAGTTTTTTTTGGTTTTGTGAGTACTCGTAAATCGTGTTGGATTTTTCTTTTCCTCTCCTTCTCCTCTCTTTCTTTTTCCTTTTGGTATCTACTAGGTTGGCTCGCTCTCTATAGGTTCTCCCCATGGGGAGTTGTCTCGAAAAAAAAAACATATGTATAAGATGGTAACTTATCATTCATATATGTCCTGCTCCATGATTATCCGCACCATCTCATTGGCTAACTATCATCATGCTAATTCGTGTTCATGCACCTAGCTAAGCGGGTCTCCAAACATATAATCCATAGACTACAAAATTTTAGTATGAATAGATTTCACCAATGAATGGCTGATAATTCACTAATGCAAAAACACAAAATATTATTAATTTTGACAATTAATAACACTACTAAACTTGGAGATGTGCTCTTCGAAAGTAATGAGTATTGTTTCTTATATAATAACAAATGAAAGAAAGATTAGTATATAATCCAAAATATTAAAACTAGACTACTATAATTATCATTCACAACCAAATCTAGTACAGTTGAGAAGGTTCATAAGAGGTTTGGAAAGGAGATGAGTGAAAAAACTAGTTTGGAAGTGCCTTCAGTTTACAGGCTAGCTTGCACCTCGTTGGCAAGGAGCTCAAATAATAATGGCTAGTTAATTGTATGACTAGTCACTACTCAATGTTGTGTATGTAAATTTATTGTCAAATTAAACTCGATTATTATTAAACAAAACCCTCAGTTATTGTACACGATAATCATATGCACAAACAGATTTCAGTGCAATGTTAAAAAATAACCAGTGCAATGTTTATCATATGTGGCAATTTCGCAATAAAAAATATCCAATTTTTATGATTTTATATGGAAAATTGTACGTTGGCCCCATCTACTTTTTCAACTTAACAGATGACCCAAACGACAAAGTGATCAAAGTAGAAGGGATTAAAAAAAGTGATTTATAGTTTAGTTTCTTTCTGACTTTCGTCTTCATACGTTAAATTTTGACACATTCACACATCAACGGAAAGATATAGAATATAGGAGACGAAAAGTTGGTCATGGGGGTATATTGAGAAGTTACCGCAAAGAGTATGATGAGTTATGAAGGGTTTTAAAACAACACATTTTATTCATCAATTTCATCATATCTAATTATATATATTTATATTCCCAACTAATAAACGCTTAGTAAGCTAATATATGACTATTGAACATAACGTGATGTACTGAATATGCAATAATTAACGTCATGAAGACAAAAGTTGAAACTGAAGAACCCAAACGATAAAGTGGTCGAAGTAGAAGAAGGTAAAATGAGTAATTTATAGTACAGAGGCCTATATGTTCTGTTGGAAAAGTAGAGGAGGCAAAGTGATATTATGCCATTTTATATTTGCGGTTCATTCTTGGTCGTCCTTTTCGAAGCAAAAAAAACAATGATTTTACGCCGAACAAACATCACAAAAGTACCTTGGGTGCCCACATTATTTAACGCGCTGAGAAATCGGTGGCTTTTCCATTAACCTCTTTACTGCAAAGTTGAATGATATAATCACAGGACGATTTGTTTAATCAATTTATATAATATCTTCAGGTAATAAATCAGGTGCTTAGGTTAAATAATTAATTCGGATTCATGTATATATAGATCCATTAAACGCACCTTAAACATGCATTAAATGTTTTTGTTGATTGCAATACAATATATAGTATTACTAAGGAAGTAAGATACTGAGGACAATGAAGGATGTTACAAACTGCTCACTTTGTCAATTAGCAACAAAAATCTGAGTTCCATTCCTGACAAGGGATTACAGACTGGATTTTATCAACAGGTTTGGGACCACAGGATTAACTTTTTACTGATGCCCATAGTCATCAAATTTAATCTCATCCATCCAAACATCCCGCGTAGAGATATTAATATTATGGCTAATAAGTCAAGGTACTACCTTATATTTGGTACTTTAACAAATCAATACACATCTTTTAAAAAGTAATTTTTCTGTGTATCTTTTGTATAGAAATGTAACACGTTAATTCAAAATCTAACTTTCATTCAGTTTTCCATCCAAAAGCATGATGTGGCATCTGAGTCAACTACCCTACTCGGCAAAATACGATAAAAAATTCATATTCAATAGTTTACAATATTAATATAGTTTTCTCTTACGGTGATGGTAGATTTTTATTAAAAAAGTTAATTAATATTTTAAATTATTAATATGAATATTTTAATATTTAGTTTTGTGTTTGACCGGTAAAATGAGTGTGAAATAAAAAAAAAATTATGTGGTAGCTGAAGTGATATTTGTTTGACCGGTAAAATTAGTATCATGTCAGCTCTGTTAGCACTATCACCAACATTGTTACATTTTCCGAATTCATTGGTTAAATTTGTCATCACTTCCAAAAGTTTGGCATAAACAAAATGTCATCAAAATATTTATGACTAGATTTTACATATTCGTGAAAGATTTGACTAGATTAATTAGTTTATTATTGCTAATTTGTTGAAAGTATGACATCATTATTAATGACAGTAAAATCAATAATTGAGGTAACAGAGTAAACTTTAAACTTAGTGATGGAATAATTAGGAGTATCTTTGTTCGATGGTAGAAAGTAAAAGCCAAAAGCCGATACGGTACATATAAATAAAATATATAAATAAACTAGCTAAGCTAAGCTAATTGAGTGATGACCAGTCAGTCGTACTCTCCCCCTTTTAATTGTTAGCCATTCTAGCACTATTCTTTCTAGGCAAAGGCATACATAATATTCCAACATCGATTTACGACAAAACTAATTAAAAGAGAGAGATTTTTTGGAATGAGAGAAACACATCTTTTATAATTGAAAAATGGCGCTCTCCCCACCGGAAATCAGCCCCTTTCTTTCTTTTTTGTTTTTTGTTTTACAAACGTACGAAGTAGAAACTAATAACATGGCAGCTGGCACAAAAGCCAAGCATTTATGAAAATCAAAATTACATGCAAAGTTAAAAGGATAAACATCGTACGTAAAACTAAAACGTCAGTAGTACCACCCCAAACTTTTTTCACTCTCTTATTGTCCTTCCAATCCAATTTCATTTTTTTCATCATCATCTTCTTCTTCTTCTTCTTCTTAGTTAATTTCTCTCTTATGCAGCCTGCACCGGCACTGCGATCTCTCTTTCTTGCTGGTGGGTGTTGTTCATATGAGTAGACGTAGCAGTAGTCTTCCTCCGTTCCTCTTCTTCAGCAGCGGCAACTACGTTCATTAGCTCTATTATGAGCTCCTGTGGTACTGCTCGATCCACTGGTACCACCTGGTTGATTTGGTTAGTCTGATCAACAGACGCCGCTCCAAGCTTTCCCACGTCGATGATAACCGGTACTTCTGGAACTTTGTCAGCTGCTGCCTTCTTTGTAATATCAGCTTCAGGAGTACTCTTACGGTATATCATGTACAATACCATCTGGAGGATTCCGAAGGTCAGTCCAAGAATGTTGGGAACCTGAAATTCAACACCAACCACAATCATTTCAATAACTTATAATAAAAAATAAATAAATTATTATATATGCCGTACGTGGCATGACATGATGTGGTGATTAATAATAACATAAATACAAAAATAGTAAAATGGATGACTTACTGCGACGTATGGGTCCTTCTTCAGGAAACCGTACATGAACCACATGACTGCGCTGAGGGTTAAGAAGAATGATAGGGAGATTGGCATGAACTCCACGCTCTTTGTTTTTATCACTTTCCTCTGCACAATTTTTGATTCTTATTAGTACATATAGTTATTATTATAGTCTATATATATGTCAAGGTTAGTAAAGTAGTTCGTCATGAGTTAGTTAGTTACCACGATGCCAAGAGGTGCGACGAAGACGCAGAGGGAGAAGATCATGCAGAACCAACCAAGGACCTTGACACGGAGGAGGCCATGAGTGAAAGCCATGGTTACACTACAAATAGCTCCGAAGCCAACGATGTTCAAGAAGCAGATGAGCTTGATGGTGGTGAGCCTGTCTGGTTTGGTGGCGTAGAAAAGGAAGATGGCAATGTAGATAGTTTGCATGAAGAAGGTGAAAACATTGATGGTGATGAGCAACATAGCATCTGTGGCGAAGATGGCATAGAAGAGCCACATCATGGCGCTGAATAGACCTATTATGTATGGGATTGATTGGTAACCTTCGCTTGTTTTCTTCTTCCATATTTGGTAGAAGGTAGGAAGTGGAGCCAAGCAAACAAGACAAGAGATTGCATTCCCTATAAGACCGAATAGGAACACCAGAGACAAGTGTAGTGCCATTTTGGTTTGTTTTCTTTTCTTTTCTATCTTACTTACTTGGTCAGGTCTTAGTTTCTCTGACTCGAGAAGGAATTTTTGTAGGAGATTATTGGTTGGGACTTGGGAGTTGGGACTTTGGAGTTGGGATGGTAAAACTAGAAAACTCTCTCTATTTTGCTAGTGTTGTTGCTGTATGTTGCGAATTGTGGTCAATGGGAATGAGGTCTTTATATAGGCCAGGGCGCCAGGTGGGAAGAGAGAGAGAGAGAGAGGGGCCAATTTGTCACTTCCATAGACTCAACTTGCTTGCTTGTACGACGATATCAATCAATTGATGATATTATTATGGGTTCCTATTGTGATTGTGAATATGCAAACCATTTATCATTTCTTTTTTTACTTCTTCTTTTTTTAATTTTTTTTTTTTTTTGCTTTATTTTGTGTTTTGATTTTGGGCAAACAAAAAAACATCCACACCACACACGTATTATTTAGGGTAGTGGTGTGTTTTTTGTCTTTTTTCTTTCTTTCTTTCTTTCTTTCCCTTCCCCACTATGTTTGTAAAGCTAAGCTATCTAGCAGGAAGCAAATTTGAAAACAAATATTTAACCAATAATTGTCTACCCTGCAAAACAAAAAATAAAATAAAGAGACAGTCATCAACTCCATCTCCCACGTCCACGTGTACCTTCAACTCAATAAAATCGAAAATATCAAGCTTAAAGTGTGTCCAATAATATTATTCAAAAAAACTATCCTAGAAAAAAGATAATATTAATAATGTTGGTAAAAATATTACAGTCATGGAAAAGTTACAAATATTATGTACACAGTAATTGTTAGGGATGAAATCTGGTGTGGTGTCCTAGTAAAGGAGTTGGACCAATAGGGAGCCAGATTCAGAATTATTTCATTAATATCAATCACCTTTTCTTCTCCCACTATAAAATAATTATAAAAAAATAAAAAAAAAAGTGTGCACTTTCCGTCCGCCCAAAATTAATTAATTCAGAATTGAATTTTATGATATAAGCTCTTCTTCTCTCCAATAGATCCAAACATACCTTACCTTGAAGAAAATGTTCTCCTTTGGATACACTACAAGAAAAGAGAGTCAGCTGAGAAGAACGGTATGTGAGTCGAGGTAGGGATGATCGATATGAGTCCAAGTCTTTGTGGTGGTAGGCAAAAAGACATCTAATATAACTAGGGTGGTAGACGAGATGAGATGCTCGCTAGATGTTCGGGTTCGGGTTAATTCTTTTTGTTTCAAAAAATCTCATTCATGAGATCGGCTCATCAGTTAAATGACCGACTTCGAGCTAGTACGTTGGCTGGATTTGCAAGCTCATGAGCCAACTCGTTTCATTAGCTCGTTAAGCCAGACTTGTGAGCCGGCTCGATTCTAACTCGTATAATCCTTATCCCTAAATAGTAATTAAATAATCAACCCTAATAGTGTAATAAATTAATACCTTAATAGAAGTATACGGTAATTACTAATTACTCTAATGACTAATACCCTAGAATTACTCTAATCCTCACACTGTGAGGATATGATTGAAATTTGGAAGATGACTTTCTTTTATTCATTATTTATTAAGTTTAATTTAGGTTTTCCAGGTTGGCTTTCTTATGAATTTAATGGTTTATTGGAATTGGTAGATTGATTGTTACTTTTGCTCAAGCGGCTTGAGATGCCACGTTGGAAATGTGATTTTTTATATTTTATAGCACCTAGATCGTATTTTTGTAGAATGTCTAATTTCTTATATTTCCTATATTTTTTCCCTGAGTTTGGCTCGTTTGCGATGGTAAACGAGTCTAACTCGGATTTGGCTCGTTTAGCATTATAAACGAGCCAAATCCGAGTCAGACTTGTTCAACATCATAAACGAGCCAATCACGAGTCGAACCCAATCATCCTATATAAGATCCGAGCTCGTAACGAGCTCAAGCCCGAGTTTGGTTGAAGATCGGCTCTGCTCGCCTCATATGCCGCCTTAAATAAAACTGTTGTTAAAAATGAGTGCCAATTAATTATTGTTTTGCGCCAAAAAAATAAATTATTGTCTCGGGTCATTAACTTGGTGTCACTATTTCGTATAGTTGTTTTGGGTCATTAACTCTACACATAGTTGTAGGTTTGTTTGGTACGTATTTCTAAAGCCTTATGGCCTATCATACATGAGCGTATAATACATTATCATTGAATTGAGTGTACGTAAATTTAAACCATTCATATCTACGGCAGATGTGGCAGGTGGACGTCTCGAGCTCGAACCATGTCATTTCTTCTTTTTTTTTTTTTAAATTAGTTCTATTTTTATATGTTTTAGTGTATATATTTTGTTAATTCGATCAGCATTATTTCAAAAATTATCAAATTTGATTTGATCTTGGATACGCCATGCTAATTTTTCTTATTGGGTGATCGTTAATTTGCAATTTATTATATTCGTATGAATTTGAAGTTAGATGTATTGTCGTTTGAAAAATGAAAAATAAACACAACAAAACAGGTGTAAGAAATAAATGATGGGCCCTGAGCCCCTTGGCCCACGAGCTCCCTTTTTCAGCATCCTCCCAGCCTCACACCGCCTATCTGCCATAACTCGTCGTAGACCTGTCATGAGTAGGGGATCTACTATTTTTTTGATGAATGAGTAGGGGATCTACATTTTTGATAATGAGTAGGGATTAGGACACTATTAAGAGTCCTTATATGAGGATACTCCTTACAACTGTTGGATGATGATCCTAATCTAACTGTATGTATGAGCAAAACAGGAAAATGAGGTAACTAACTGAAAATGGAACCCTCAACTCAGGAGAGAGAAGCAATTGCCAATTAAGCAATTTACCATAATACTAATTTCATATTAACCATTGGATCTCTATTAAATAAATTAAGTGCGTAGATTGCCAATTTAGTAATTGCCCATGAGTAGGTAGACACTCATATGCACCAAAGGTCACCTCATCATCAAGGGTCCGCCCTGTCAATCGACCACCAACTACTTTGCGTCACACTATAGACTTGTCAACATCAAGTCAAAGACATCCTCCTCTGCATGTCCTAACAACAGCCACCCCCTATTGCTTAGGGTCCTATCCAATGGCCCAAATCAAGTCTCACCAAGGTACCACTAAGGGGACGACACATGGGGCACTGACCCAAGCCACGATGGCCCTATAAATACCAAGTCATCCATTCAGCTAAAGACACAACACACACTGGGACCACACGTTGGCATGCTAAAGGCTATAGACATCAACCCTCACTGACCTCGTTACTTCTTTGTTATCTGTTCATTACACGCTTTTGTCTTTTGTTATCTGCCTTGCAAGAAAATACCCACACAGAGCCTAAGGCATACGAAGGGTCATTGTAGACTTAGCCTCCAGTTGGAACCATCTATTGGTCTATCAGTCTAACTGTGCAAATCAATACATAACTAAAAATATATGCAAGTATGGTATACGGGTGGGTGAGTTTCCAGTCGGTAAGTATATATGGTGGGATACACTTTATTTCATCATAAATCTTTGTATGTGAACATAATCCATAGAGTTTTTGGAGTTATTTTTGTAACGTTTTATAGTTTCTGTGTTTTAATGTGTGGTGGGATATTGCGCTCATAACCCATTTCCTCTTCCAGTTCAGTCCTGCACTCTTTAAGTGTGTAAACACAGAATCAATAATGTACAAAGGAAAGAGATCTCAGATTCACTCAATATTCCCCCCCCCCCCCCCCATTCATTCATTTATGGTTTACCACAAATATATATATATATAGTTGAAGAAGAAGATATCTAGTAATTAATAAACAGTAGCCTTAATTTGCATAGGTGTCCCTATACTTGGCTATGGCTTTTTCAAAGGAGCACTATTCCTAGTACATCTTCGAAAACTGATGGGTCCCACCAAACACACCTTTCCTACGTGTCACCCACCAAGTGGCTTATTAAGGCCTACAACTCATATTTCAAAATTACAGGACTCCCTCACCCTCTTTCCTAACCCCTTTTTTCCACGCTGTACTCATATATGCATCTACTCATCATCATCATCAACACTTGTAAACTTTGTAATATCTATAGTAGCCATCCATCAAGATCAAATATTTCCAAGTTTAGGCAAACCAAATTTATCACCCCCCCTTCAAAGATAGATATCCCACTTTCACAACTCACAAGCTCTTCATCATCATGCTTGTTTTTAGCTCATAACTAATTCAAGTTTTATCTTTGGTGCAGTGGCGGAACAAGGAGAGATCACCCTGGACCCAAATAATCAAAATATATGTATTTTTCGGGTCCAGGGTCTACTTACATTCTGACTCCGCCACTGCTCTTGTCCATTTGTACAGGTCTCCTAATTCTAAATAACCAAAGTTTATTTTGAGTTCAACTCTCGATACTAGCTACATGTCATGCACATCAACTTGTTTGCTAGAGGTAGTGAAAGAATGACAATTACCTAATTAAAAAGAAAAAGAAGGGTGCATGCGTGTAACTGTTTTAATAGAATAATTAGTGAGCAATACCATCCAACAGAAAGCATGCACTGGTTATGATATTCGGTAGAAGAAGCTAAGGCAATAGTGTTAAAGAACAGATGGTGTGTTCAGCTGATTTTGATTTTTGCTTATAGTAATATAAGGATTTGACATATATTGAAACTAATTTTATAGACTCTTTGAAACATAAATAATCATAATAGACGTAATAAATAATGAAAATATACGTGTTATAAGAATGATGGTTTGAGTGATTGAAAGTAGGGTATAGGAAATTTAATGATAAATTTGGGGTTTGAGGAAGAAAAGAGATAAGAAGGAAGATAAGGTAAAGGAGTATCCCACTTGGCAGCATATAAGGGTGATGATCATATCGATCGTATGGGCTGGGATTTTGAGTAGAGTTACTTTTTTTTTCTTTTTTTTAATCATCATTTTTATGTATGTATGTATGTATAGACTAGTATAGTAGTATATATGGGATGAATGCTTTGCTTTTAGTTTTAATAAAATTGTGATGTGTAATCGCACTCTCCCTTGGGCTTGGATGGGATTTTGGGATGCTACTTGATGATCCGATCCACCTTCTGCTGCAAGGACCATAATCTGACGATGGAGATCATTAACCACCCCCCCAACCCCACTCAACAAATCAACATGATATCTACAATTTGCTTATTTACCAAAACAAGAAACTACTTTTGCACTAAGGTTGACCCTTTAATTAGCTACCCGTCCTCAGGTATTTCTATACCTAAACCTAACTATGTATTCCACATACGTATATCTACTCAATTCACTACATTCACCTCTACGTTAGTACACCTTTTCTTCTTCCCTTGTGTGGTGCATGTTTCCATGTTGGCCTTGACTGATCCATCCATTGCACTCGACTTGAGATCTGGATGTTGACTTGGGTTAGGCTCATGTTCGTTTAGTTTTAATTTGTACATGTTCTATGTCTTGACAACTTTGTATAGATTTCTTTAAATACCTGAAATCTTAGGAGAGCAGTCTCTTGAAAAATTGTGTTCACCGTTTTTTTATCTGGTGATGCGAACCTCAATTATCAACAATGAAGGAACCCTACAACAATCGGATTAGTAACAAGGTATTCAGAACGAATAAACAATACAAAAGTTGAAAGATTGAGTTGGACCCAATAACAATCGAACATCTAGGAACCCAAAGTATTAGGTGAATGGTGCCACGAAGTTAGGGGAATACTAAACCTCGATACACCAGATGAACACCTTGAGTCAAGCAACAACGAGCAAGAGCAAGAAAAATACGAAATAGCTTGAATATGAGGTGTTAAATTTGTTAGTATTTAACGTTTGACGAGATTTATTTTGGTACAAATCGTGTCAAAAATTTCATTTCAATACCAAACATTTCAGAAAATATTAAATTAGTACTTCCATCCAAATTTTCCTTTAAATGCTGATGTGGCAACTGAGTCACTCATGCCAGTCAATTAAAATAACAATTTCACTAATTTAATATGAAAATTAAAATTTTAATTGAAATAATTTAATTTTTAATTAAAATAATTATTTTACAATGAAACTGATTTATATTAATAAATTAAAAATTGTTTTCCCCTCTTGTCTCTCCTCCGCCTCCTACCCTATACTGCCGACCATCCTCCCTTCACCACCTTCGACCCTCCTCCTTTGTCCCTTCTTCCCTCTAATTCCTCCTCCCTCCGCCTCTCTTCTTTCCCTCATTTCCTCTGCTTCTTTGCCTCCCTTCGTCTCTCCTCCCTCCTTCTCAGAAGCCTAGAGTTGGGTTTCTGAGGAGGGGGGAGAGGGAGGAGGAAGGGGTAAGGGATGGAGAATAGGTGGAGAGAGGAAGAGGAAAAATAGAGGGAAGGAGGGAGAGAGGAGAGGCGGATAAAGGCATAGAGGATAGTTGGAGGGAGGAAGCATAGGGGAGAGAGGAGGGACATAATAAGGATATATAATTAAAATAATATTTGTTTCCCCTTTTTGTTGCCTCATATATAGCTCACGATTGTAACTGTGATTGCTGTTGGGATTTTTTCTTGATTGTTTCGGTCAATTAATTGTAAATCATTATCTTGTAACCTATTAATTCTATACGTGATTTTTCCCTATTCTTTATGGTATCAGAGCTTTCTTTCCAAACTTGGCGACAATCATGGTTGAAAACAATTCTTCTGCAAACTCGTCTTCCTCGCTATCCATGCACCCTTCCAAATCCCTCAAACACGTTCACCATCAATCTCACTCCCAATAAACATCTACTCTAGAAGCTCCAATTCGAGCCATTTCCTGCTAGCTACGATATATCTGCTTGGCCAAATAGATGGTTCCGAAGAAACTCCTTCTCTCATCGCAGAAGATCAGCAAAATCCTAAGTATAAGGATTGGTTCCAACGAGATCATATTGTGCTTGAGTTTTTTTTTTTTATGAATTAGGTGGTTATATTTCATCAAAAACAAGGAATCCCAATACAAAGAAAGAACTAAAGGACCTATATACCGCTCCCCCCTACCATTTACATTTTTTTTAGGAAAGACGGATTTCATTAGATGAATCAGGCAAGAGAATGCCGTAACAATTCAAAAACAAGAGTTCAAAAAGACTCAGGAAACAGCAGCAGACAAAATGGCCAAGCATCTATAAAGCTAAGAAAAGTAATAAGTCTAAAGACCAAGAATGGAGCGCCAATCGGAGGGAAGGACGTCATTACAACAACACTTTGCAAGCCAGTCAGCTTCATGGAGCTCACACCGTCTTCGAAATAAAATCTTGCAGTCGCAGGAAGACAATAACTCAGTGACTGCCGCCAAAGTAGCACTGCAAGCGATAGGCCAATCTCCGGCTTGCGACTCCAAGGCATCAACAATGATTTTGCAGTCTGTAAGAATACACACTTGGCCGCTCAAGGAAGAAGCAATCTTTGATGCTGCAAGCAAAGCTGCAGCCTCTGCTGCAATGGGGTTACGACAATAAATTTTCTCAGCCTTACCCTCCACTATATGCCCTTCGGCATTTTTAATAACAATACTGATTCCTGCCTTCTGGACGTTACTTTTAAATGAAGCGTCGCACAAAATATACATGTCGTATATTCTCGGCAATGGACCAGGATGTTGAGGGTAGTCCCTAGGTTGAGACGGATGACCAGAAGTAACTTCATTTTTTGAGGAGAGCCAGTCATTTGAGTCCTTCCTAATGTGATAAGAAGTAAACTGAAGTATGATCTTGCTCTTCATTAAAAATGATGTTGTTTCGACGTTTCCAAATATGCCACCCGCAAAAGAGTCAATTTGTTGCATCTTGGGAAGAGAGGCATTCAAAACCATTCCGTAACCAAGAGATGAACTTCCAATTTGATGAATTAGTGGTCGGAGAAGCGCGGGGAAAGAGATTCCAAACCTCCCTTGCTCTCGGACATTCTGTAAAGAGATGCAGGAGAGTTTCAGGGGTACCTGGGCAAGATGGGCAATCCGGAGAGATCGAGCATCTTCTCTTCCATAGATTCAATCGCGTTGCGATGGCGTCACATGTACATCTCCAAAGAAACATCTTCACATTCGGCGGTAATGAAAGACTCCACAACCACTTCCAATCCTGAGCATTACCAAGGTGAGCAGAAGTAACCTGGTTCTTTGAATTGAAGATAGAGTGATATGCAGATTTTACTGTAAGCTTGCCCCTTTTTCCATGTGCCCAAACCCAATTATCTTCAAAACCAGACGGGCCAATCGGTATTCGAAGGATACACGAAACAGTTTCCTCGGAGAAGAAATCTCGTAGACGCGTGACATTCCAAGTTCACTCCGGGAGAGAGATAAAGTCACACACACGAAGATGGGCATTAGCATGTCCTTCACTTCGAAAATCTTCGGTGTCCGGAATCCATGGCTCATCCACCCAAGTTGATTCGCCGTCTCTGATATTCTTGCGAAGTCCCTTCAGCATCTCATCTTTACCCTCCCAAATGCTCGACCAAATCCACGAAGCAGAGCTTCCTTTCTTTGAGACGAGGAAATCAGAATGTGGAAAATAACGAGCTTTTAGAACCTTGACCCAAAGAGAGGATTGATTAGTAAGAGCTCTCCAAGCTGTTTTCGCGAGCATAGCCCGATTGAAGCAGTCAAAATCTCGAAATCCTAATCCTCCCCACATTTTTCCTGTGGCAAGCACCCTCTTTGACGTCCAATGAATGCTTCTCTTATCCTTATTTCCTCCCCACCAGAATCTATTGACTATAGCATTGAATCTGTTCAAAGTCTTCTTTGGAAGCAAGAAACAAGAAAAGATATAAGTAGGTATGGCCTGTAGGACAGATTTTACAAGTACTTCCCGACCTCCCAAAGAGAGCAGACTACATTGCCAAGACTGAGCTTTTTCATCCATCCTCGAAATTAAATAATTAAAAGTTTCAGCCTTTGAGGCGCCCCACTCTGTAGGGACACCGAGATAAGAACCAAGCTTACACTCTTCTATTCCCTTCTCTATGCCCTTGTGCAAAAATTAGAATTTCCTCTTTAATCAATCTACCAATATCATCCACATCCAAAGAGGTCCCTCTAAACACTCTTCGACATCTTTCAATCCAAATAACACTTACAAGAACTCTCCAAACCAGCCTTCTTGTTTTGCTATGCACACTGTTATCAATCCAGCTTTTAGCTTTAGCAACCAGGCCCCCTAGTTAAGTTCAACAAGCTCCGACAAAAACTGACTTAACAAACACACTGTAAAATCACATTCAGTGAATAAATGATCCCTATTTTCATCAGCCATCCTGCATAATGCGCATAGAGGATCAATCCCTAGGTTCCATTTTCTAATCTTATCCCTGGTAGACAGTCGTGCTTGAGTTTTTCGTATAACTTATAAAGGTAATTTTATAAATTATTTTCCTCTAAAAGATTTAATCATATACTTATAAATTATGACATCTAAAACTATAAAAATATTTATTAATATTAAAATAAAATATTTTTTATAATAGAAAATATTCATATCTATAGAGGCAAATTAAGATTATATAAGTTCTCTAAAAATACATATAAAGGAAGAGCGCGGTAGTGAATGATTTTGTTCTCTAAATAGTATATCTGCTTGACTGCTTCAATGATTTTGTCTCTAAACCTAGGCTGTGTTGTAGTGTTGAGTGCAATTGCAAGTAGAGTGCGACAATGAATGATGGAAAATGAGGATGGGGCTTAAGTATAAAATCCAAAAAATTGTTTTGGTTCATTTATCCTTGTATTTACAATCCAACACTACCCGAACAATGATCACACAATCACCTCTACTAATACCAATAAATCGAAGATATTCTCCCACCAAACTAGCCATAAGGTTAATTAGACCAGTCTTAGACTCAAACTTTAATGGATAGAAAACACATAATATTAGGGTGTCCCATATCCCTCGATCTCTTAACTCTTTAGCATAGGTTGGCGAAGGCTACGTCGAATGACTCTATGGAGGTGTTTAGAAGTGATTCTAATCCTCTAGCGTTTCAACCTTTAAATAAAATCATTTTCCCCTTAGTGGTGAATACAACGAGTGTTTAAGAAAAAAGAGTTAGAAAAACCAGGAGAAGGAGATATGGATATTAAATAAATAATTAATTATTAAATAATTAATGAAAATAAATTATAATTTTTTTAATTATTGTGACAAAATTAATTGAAGCAAATAATATATTTGATTCTAAATGTACTTTTAAAGAATAATACTTTTTAATATATTTATTCTAATATATATATATATATATATATATATTATTATTAATATCAATATTAATAAATATTTTTTAAAGGAAATAATTTATAATTGTCTTTATAAGTTTTATGATTAAATATTTTAAAGGAAAATAATTATAACTTTCCTTATATGTAATACAATTAATTCTTTTAGAAGCAGGTAATTGTGAATTGCCTTTTTATGTTGTACATTACCCATTTAGAGGTAGATAATTTTATTTTTGAATTTATCTGCCTCAGTAAGTTGTATGATTAAAATTTGTAGAGGTAGATAACTTGTTTATTATGTATTTTTTCGTATAGATAGTGTTGAATCAAATATAATTTTATTTTAAAAGGTGAAATATATATATATATATAATATATATATATATATATATATATATATATATGAAATAAACAGCTACGATTTCCTTTTCTAATAACACTATCTATATATATGAAATAAATAGCTACGTATCATTGGGTTTCGTTATTTCATATTTAACAACTACTAGAAAAAATCAATAAATCCTCCTGAAGCAAGTCGAAAGAACTTATCATATTTCCTCCAACCACTCGGATTCAAACTCTCTATATAGTATAGAGTAAAAAATGATGTATCTAAATAGTGAAATATTCCATGAGAGATAAATACCTAAAGGTACAATTAGAAACAAATTATTTTATGGCGAAAAAGGTTTATGGTTAAAATATAGTCATGAATACTAAGGCATACATTGT
The DNA here is from genome assembly GCA_034768395.1 of Linum lewisii. Classification (NCBI taxonomy): domain Eukaryota; kingdom Viridiplantae; phylum Streptophyta; class Magnoliopsida; order Malpighiales; family Linaceae; genus Linum; species Linum lewisii. The sequence goes on from CM068303.1 coordinate 15,833,018, forward strand.
AAGGTATATAATTAATAATGTTGTTGTACCAAAAGTGAAACCTCAAAAGTTATAAGATGCAAATATGACCCATGGCCATGGGTGTCCCCTAGTTAGTTATTTAAATGTATATATTCTTCAACAAGAAATTATAAAAAAGGAGAATTGGAATGTTTGAGAATGGGAATGGTTTGACTGGGTTTTGTAGGCCACTAATTAACTTCAAGATACTGTGGAGTTTCCAACGGTACACATTTACACCCCCCAAACTTGCCACTTTACAACTATAACAATTAACCACCATACCGTCAAAAAATAAAATAATTAATTCATATTTGTTGTAAAAAAATTTGATTTATGTTATATATAGTCCAAGTTAACTTTTTCATCCAAGTTAATAATGTTTTGATTTTTGCTAACTTTTTCGTCCAACTTAATAAAAAATTTAATGAAAATGTTGACGTGTCATCTAAGTGACAAAATTACATAATTTTTTTGCCACATCATCAATGTTTTAACAACAAGTAAATTTATAAAAGGAAATTTTTTTAAAAAAATACCACTTTGTCGTAGCTACCACTACCAGGAGGATTCATCGAATTATTTGGCGAAACTAAAGGTCCCAACTCATCTTCAACATTCACCTAAGTTTCTGAGAGGAGAATCAAAGAATTTTTCTTCATTTATGATCGTTGGGCTGTTAGTTATTGGATATTACCTCTAAACCTTTCTGCTGGTTTCTTCAAATGCTTATGAAAATCACTTTGTCCCCCTCCATCTTTTTCTTTCTCGTTGGAGCTTCATCGATTGACGAATCCACCAAGCTTACGACGAGCTCCGTCACTACTTTAGCTTCGTATAGCATCAAGCCTAATACCTCTCTTCCTCTATTTCTATAGTGCGCTGTTGGCCGCAATGATTTGGTCTTAAGAACTTATATGGGAGAGATGTCGGAACCCTATACCCAATAAAAACTGATTTGGTCTTCCTCAGTTTTGTATAGTATTAGGCTAATACCTATAATAATATACGATTTGGTCTTTCTCAGTTTCGTATATCATCAGGTTGTGCCGCATTTGCCTCCCAAAACCACCATCGTCAACAGATAAAACGAATGACCTGACTTGAGCTTGCCTTGAACTACCTGGCTTGACCCCCTGATTCTTATTCATCAACCAACATGGCTTGAGTAAGATCTTGGAAGAGAATGAAAACATAAGTTGTGGGGGTCGAGTCGGCAGGGAGAAAAGGGATGCGACAGAGGATTAGCAAAGTTTATAGTTCTTTAATTAATTCATTTTTATTTGTACTTAACAAACTTTTTATTATCTTTTTCATGATTATTTTTATTTTATATTTACATATGACATAACATTTTTTTACCTGTGAAATGAAAATCATATCAGCTCCATTTAAACAAACACTAGTGATTTTGAAAATTTGACGAGAATAACTACATTTGTCTTAAAAATGATAGATTTGGTATAAAAGTGTCATCAAAATAAGTTAATCTACATTAGAACATAACTCTGAAAGATTTAGCTACAAATATATATTAGTATTTGTTTTGAATATTTTTTCTGCTAAATGTAATTTTTTTTTCTTAAAATTGTTTGTTGGTCTAAAGGCGTTAAATAGAGGTGTGATGGGTGGCTAAAATACAAAGTCATATATTATTAGTAAAAATAAATAAAAGTGTGTTGAGATGAACCGTGAACGTACGTCTAGTTTTGTTTTTTAGTTTGACATCGTATAGTATATATTACACCAAAGAGGGTATCGGTGAAAGTGTATATATATTTGAAGTCTGAAACTTTGTTGCAAATGCAATGCAGCTGTGGGCAGTGGGCATGGGCAGTGGGCAGTGTCCTGATTGGCTGATTACTCACCAAAACAAAACAAAACAAAACAAAAACTTCACGTGATAGCCGACATCGTGAATCGTCACTTTACTCTGAAAATAATTAGCAGTCGTCGGTCGGTCATCATGCTGCATGTTCTATAGTCTGCGGGGTTTCTCTTCACCGTCCATCTGTCGTTTTACCAACAATATACAAAAATACTACTCTATACTTTTCTGACCATATTCAAATACCTCCTTTCATTCCCCTTCTTTTCTCTCTGTCCCCTTTCTTTTGATTTCACTTTGCTACTTCAAATCATGTAATATATATATATATATATATATATATATATTCATATATCATTTATTTTTTTATATATCTATACTAATTTAAGCATATTATATATATATATATAATTATATATATATAATATATATATATATTATATTGTTATGATCGATTTCTACTTATTTTCTTTTAAAATCATACATTTTAAACTTGATAGGCAGAGATTTATGTTCGGTGACACACAATGATGCAAAGTAGCATTGTTTATGAGTTCACAAACTTATAATTAAATTAATGACATTCTTCAAACTGAAGAGTAGTCTTGCGTTTGACAAAATTGACCATCCATTTCACGCCGTTATTTTTTAATTATGACCAATCTCATGATGCATGACCGTTCTTTTTCCTGAAACAGACGACTAAAAGATTCTACGGCGTTTACTGATTACCTCCTCTCCTTCCATCAGTCAGTCCAACAAGCTATTATTATAGGCACTAGTACAATTTCAATGTTTCTACTTTCTAGGTTACTCCATAACCGTCCTTTTCATATTTAGTTGCATTATGGTATCAAATAGGACATACATTATCATTTACAAATGTTTTCAGTTGCGGCTACCATTGATTGTTATGGTATCAGAACGCTATTTAAATTACTAGTAATATGGTGCTGCATGACTGGACTAAATATATTGAGACACACATTCATTACATTAGGGATCTCATGGTACGTGGTAATGTTTCTCTCTTTTATCGCATTTCTGAAGAGCAACCAGTTGATTTGTTGAAAAAGGCTGTCTCTACCTCCTGACATTGATTTCTGTATGGAAAAATGATGTTACGTACTCACACATCAATTTGAGAGGGGGGAATGTTATCATATCTCGCTCCAATAAATTATGAAAATGATATTCTCCTCCAATAAATTATAAAAATAAAATATTCTCCTTTAATTATTTTTTCCTATTTAGTTGGAGCCTAAAACCCTAATGCAACTTATATATATATGTGCGTCTTATGACCTAATTAGGGTTCATGACTTTAATCCCTACTAGTTTTGTAACCAGCCCGTTGGCTGAATAAAATTGTTAACCATTTCAAACTCGTAATAAGATAAGCTCATAATATGAGTAACGTTCACCTCTATTTGACTTAAACTCAAATTCAATCAAGTAAGGTCGCACAATATTTCTAAATGCATACCAAACTATCACAAAATCAACTACATTTTTAATAAATGCAAATGACCATTAAAGTGTTTGATAAACCAATGAACATACAACATATATAACTTGGGATCGAGTCAATTATACTATATACAAACTAAAATACTCTAATGCTATAAAAATTGGAATATAGTTTTTTTTTCTAAATAATTCATATAGAAATCATAATTTTATGCAACATGGCCCAACTTGATCAATGACTTAAGTCAAACCAATTTCAACTAAACAAAATCTAATAAATTAAGTATGAAATATGATGAACCCCAATTTGGATGATATATAGCTTCACTAATCTATAACTCAAATAAAATAGATTCAAAATATATAAAAAATAAAATAAAAATTTACACTAACACCTCTAAAATATTTTTTATAAAGCATTTAGATACTTACTTATTCTTATTATCATCTTAATTATATTTAAAATATAAAATTTAATTAGTAAATTCATAATATATTTAATGTTGAAGTACTTAATACATGAGCATTTAATAATAGGGAAGAGAAAATAATTAAATTTTAATTTTAAAATTATGTGATGATGTGGAATTTTGTAAGGAAGGATCTATCCTATGTGTCAAAACCAAATCTATCATACCATCATTAAGTTTATTAAGATTACTCTCTCCATAATACGAATACGTCTCCTCTTCTCTTTGTTGATTAGCCATCGTTCGTATTGCTAAACCATGCTAAAACTCTTGTCGTCCATTGATTGCTACTGTTAGAATTATAGATGAGGGACGAGCAGAAAAGTACTGAAAGATTACTTATATTAAATTAATGTTTCCACCGTTTGATTATTACTAATATAACCCATTCCTATTTATACAAATGCAAGAGACACTGTTCTAACCAACATAACCTTAAAATAGAAACAAACTAACTGATCGCACCTACTCGGCTAATTTAAATATTAACTAACTTTTCTGACACGTGATTAATCCCAACATTATCTCCCTAATCACGTGTTATCGTCGATTACCAACCTTGCATCACGAACCCTTCAACAATACCAGTTTTGGATTGTTTCAAGAATGACTTTGACTCCCGGTACCTTTGGAAGTACTCTTCCTTCATTCAAGCAAACATCTCCCTTCGGTGCAACTCCTTAGTTCGTACCTTCACAACAAGGTGGGTTCATCGAACACGTCTTCTTCTATGATGAGATTTGCTTTTTCTCGTCGTGGCTTACGACACTCCGACGCAAAGTGCCCCATACCATCACAGTTAAAGCACTTAATCTTGGTTTTGTCGAACTTACGATGATTTTTTTCATTTCTTCCATCGTCGTCGATCCTTCCTTTGCTAACCATCTTTTCGATTTGCGACCTCGTAACCATTAATTGTTGTTCACCTCTTTCTTCGTCTCGACCATTCTTACGCCCTCGCAGACTTTGGTCAAAAGCCCGGAGACATCCTACTGCTTCTGAGACTGACATCGTCTCAAGATCACCCCATTGTTCAATTGTACAGGTTATTGGCGTAAATCGTTCAGGAACAGCACTAAACAGGCACTCTACAACCACACCATTTTTCAAATCTCCTCCGAGAGAGCGAATTTCATTAACCAGTGACATGAGTTTGGTCGAAAAGCCTCCAATTTCTTCGGAGTCATCCATAATCAGCCGATCGACCTGACGTCGTAGGGTTTGTATTGAAGATTTCTTGACATGTTCCTCTCCAACACTTAACTTTTGTATTTCTTCCCATGCTTCTTGCGCCGTCTCGCAATTTGAAATTTGCATCATAACGGGGTCAGAAACAGATTGAGATATTGCGACCATCGCTCCTTGATCTATACTTTCGTCAAGGTCCTCATCATCATTGACTTCGATGGCTGCCCAAACTCCCAAAGTTTCATAAGAATCTTCATCTTCACAACCCATATTCCGTAATACGTATCTGTAAGAAGAGGATATCGAATCGGAACACCGCTAACCCTTACAATCGAATTACCACCACCATCGAGGGTTTCGTCGCCCATCCTGAATCGAGCCTAGTGCTCTGATACCAAATGTTAGAACTATAGATGAGGGACGAGCATAAAAGTACTGAAAGATTACTTTTATTAAATTAATGTTTCCACCGTCTGATTATTACTAACATAACCCATTGCTATTTTTACAAATGCAAGAGACACTGTTCTAACCAACATAAACTTAAAATAGAAACAAACTAACTGATCACATCTATTCGGCTAATTTAAATATTACCTAACTTTTTTGACACGTGATTAACCCCAACAGCCACCACACCCTTTCTTGGAGATATCTATGAGTTTGAAGCACCACATAATGGACATTTTGGTTAGCCACACAGGGTGCCACACGTAGATGCAAGGACGACTCCTCATCCAGGAAGATAAATATGTCATAGATTATAGCACCGCTGTCCAGTGCCAAGAAATCTCGTCGAAAGACACTTGAAATGACCATCGTTGTTTCACTTTTGATGTCCATGACCACCCTTAGTTTTGGTTGTCTAAAACACAAATGAAGATGACTCATGAACATCCACGTGCCATCTCTAGCTGGAACTACAGGCTGGCTCGACGGAAACATAAATGATGATAACTCCTCAATCTCCACATGCTCATCTCCAGCTTCAATCACAAGATGGATAAGCTCCACATCTTCATCTACCACCATTGTCAAATATTTTTCATTAGATTCCTATAGCTCACAATAGTCATGGGTTAGATTATCATTTTCTTCTTCGACCAATTCTCGAGCATCTTCTTCCATCAGTTTATTCTGCTGCTCAATCTCGACGTCCAGAACATCAGGAGATCGTAGAGTCGAAAAGGATCTGCTTCAAGAGAAAATTTGTATAAGAATCCTGTTGTTGGAACTGGTGCGGATGTAATATTCCTCCTCGTAATCTTGGTGGTAGTGTGTAGCTTGTGGCTCCGGCTAGGAAAGACAAGGGCGGTGGTTCCTCATTCCAGTTTGACATAGGTGGTTGCTTTGATATACTCCACTCTTGATTGTAATTATTAAGTGGTATTCCATTGTTGTTCCACCCTTGGTTGATATCGGACCTGTAATCCTGCATCTCAAAACTCAAGAGCACTACCCAGATAAATCATGAAAAAAATGGGTAGAAAAGAGGTGATAAAAAGATGAATGAAAAGCAGAAACGCACAATGCCTTTCCTAGAAAAAGAAAAGTTTCCCAGCAACGGCGCCAAAAACTTGGTGCGATAAATACAAACACCAAATTTTACTCACTAGATCGCTCTTGCGAGATCGGTTTTCCCAAATGGTCTTTCTCTTTCTATTACTCAGAAATGTGTATAAAAGTTAATCGGGGTTTTTGTCGTTTGATTTAGAATGGGTTTATGAACTAATAACTAAGAAATCAATCTAAATCAAGTAAAGCAGGTAAGCAAGTTGGAGTTTCAAAGAATGACTAAGGCATTCGTCTAGACTCGAATCCGCTCTAGCTCGATTAAGATGGATGATCCAATGCAATTTCGGTTTCAACAGACTTGATGACTCGACATTTGCTTTGGTAATCTCTACTCCATGGTCAGGACGCAGAGAAACTATCCTATCAAACCTACAAGTTCCTATGGTCATGATAACTCGCAAATTGTCAAGAATGCACGAAGAATGACGAACTGTCACAAAGATATAAAAAGAGATTATTTTCACCGGCCCTATGATCAAGACACCGGCAAATCCTAACAATCTCCTAAACTCTAGAATGATTCGCATCCAGGGTCAGAACCGCAAAATCAAAGATGAAATGAATTCGGCGATATGGTCAATCTGTGAATTCTTAGAGCTTAAAATTAGGGTTAAGGAAAATTGCATCAAATGGCTGAATAAACCTCAGTTAACATAAATGAGTTAAAAACCAACATCATCCATACAAAATCTAACTAGAGTTTCATCTAATATGAAGAAACCTAACAGTTTAGCTCGACATAGCAACAAGAGAAATCAGAGAAACAATGGAGAAGAAAACTAGAGAAGAAGACATCTTACTCCGAGAAAACCTAATCCTGATGAATCTAAGAAACTCCTAAGCTAATCCTCGCTTCTCCTCCCTTAATCGTCACTTCAAAGCACCAAAATCATCGTCCGAGAGTGTTTGGTTCGTCGAAATCAGAATGAAGAATGAAGTACTGTCTTTTTTCTCAAGCTTAAAACCCTACTTTTCCTTTGCAATCCGGACTGGTCAAAATGCACTCGGCGACACTTTCCGCCGACGCACTTTTTCATGTATAAGGCACACTTTTATTGGATCGATAAAATTTACCAGAGCGTCCCTGAAAAGTGCGCCAGGAAGCACTTAAAAAGTGCCCTGGCGCACTTTTTTCTCCAAAAGCGCACTTTTGGAGCTAGGAAAAATAATTCCAGCTCCATGTTTCTTTTGATGATTCCCGTTTCGTCTGAACTCCGAATTGGTCCCCGTTTGAAGTGCCGAGCTCGTGGAAAGGTTCTCCACAATGTGGTAACCTGAAATCTTAACAAAGACAACTAGAAATGACATCAAATGGCCCAAAAGATGGCCAGAGGACAATAACACGCAATTTTCACGAAAGTTCCTAAAAACAATGACAAATAGGTGTACAAAGAAAGGAATTTCGCTCAAATGTGGTGAAATAAACGTGTTAAATCTAACGTCATCAAATCACCTCACACTTAAGCTTTTGTTTGTCCTCTAACAAATAAATTTTGGAACCACACTCAAATTCACAAGTGACAAGATCAACCAAATTGAAGTTCAGTATCTAACAATTCAACCTACACTGTTTCATCTAGAAAGCGTAACCTACACATGAAAGAATGTCAACCAAACAAATCCAAGTCTCACTATTTTCTGCACACAACAAGTAACAATCACCAATTGTGCACGAAGCTGACCTAACCGAACAGACTTCGTCACACAGAAAATACTTAGTACAATAGGGAACTCACACACTCTGTGTTTAGGGACATGTTTATGCTCTATCACTTTCTCGACCGAATTATCTCATCGGCTTGAATTTCAACAACAATCTCCACCACGGTGACAACACGATAAACTAGTCAAAAGGACTTGCAAGGGACTGTAATGATTCTATACTACAGGGGCTTATAATGAATGGATGAAGGGATGAATGATGATGAAAGGTATGGTGCGGCGTAGCAATCGACTAACCTCCCTCGAATCAAAATCTATGGATTCCTACCGTCTAACCAGACTCGAGATGGAATAATGCACGCTCGTCCTAGGATACCCTCAAGCAACTTAGCACTTTTTATTCATTTGTTTTTTTTTTTTTTTTTTCTTCTTATTTTTTTTACATCTACTTATTGCTTTCGTTCTTCCTTATATATGTAGGGAGAAGAACGTTTCAAAATTTCTACAAACTACTAATACTTAAGACTTTATTTGGATTTTTTCTTGTATTTTCTCTTTTTTTTAAGTGCTAAATCTTTTAGTTGCTAGAGGGGGTTACACGTCTGGACATACTAGCTAAGACCTTCAGTTTCTGGCTATAGGAAAGTCACCACAGACCGACTTCCGGTTAGCTAATCTCAGGCTACTACCACATGGGATTAACGGGGTGAACAAAAACATGGGAATGAGCTGTAACATAACATCGAACCGAAAGAACAGGCCACACACAAGGGTTTACACCTAGAGGGATTAATGTGGGATTGCTTCTGGTTTAAGTAGCGATTCTAGGTGCCTCTATCCTCCTATTACTCATGTTATCATGCGGTCTCGAATAGGTCTTATGCAAATTCTAACTCATTCAAAGTACGAGAATGCCACTAAAAAGAAACAAGTTACAAATTATTTGCAACGGATTAAAAGCTCACAATTGGCTGCTAGTCGAACTCGAATCATTTTCGTGCAATTCAAGATGAAACTACAAGAGTGATTCTATAATCAATTCTGACCGGATTCATTTAATATCAATTCCAGCATTCTGGTTATAGGTTCTAGATAAGACAGTCTAAGCGTCATTGTGAAAGACTGAAAACCAATTTAACGTTGCAAGTCAAGAAAAGAGCATGTTCCAATCAGAGAAAGCACACAGAAATCATAACAGAAACAACCCTAAAAAATTAACATCCCACCCCACACTTAAATTGACATTGTCCTCAATGGACCACATAAAAAAATGTAGAAAAGTGTATAGGGTTACCGAGAAGTGAATCATGAGGATACCATAGAAAGCGCGAGTTAAGTACCGGCAGACAGTCATGGTGGAAGCTAATGACAGCCCGAAACAAGAGAGAACCTCACAACAAGATAAGAGCATTCAAAGTACATAATAGACCACTACTCATAGAACCACAAAAGTCCGACACAAACTCAAAATAAAACAACTAACTCAAAAACTCAAAATAGACTCCAAACATGGGTTGTCTCCCATGAAGCGCTCTTTCTTTAACGTCTTTGAGCTGGACGATACCTTGTTATGGACCCTAACTCAAGAGTTCCTTGAAGTCAATCAGCTTCTTCAAGGCTAGTGGTTGAGTGCCAAATAGCACTCCAGAAGGATGATGATGCAGCTGGTGACGCTCAAGTAGATCATGGTTTTGCATGACTGACCTTTTCTTCTTGGATTTTTCTACTGGAAGAGGGAAGAGTAAGTATGGTAGTCAATGACTTCAGTCTTCGCCACACGATTTTCATCCAAGTTGATCTCGCAATTGAGCACATATGCCTCCGAATCCATGACCTCTTCAGTTTTGGTTTTCTGAAACACAAATGAAGATGACTCCTAAATATCCACGTGCGCATCTCTAGATGGAACTACAGGCTGGCTCGACGGAAGCATAAATGAGGATAACTTCTCAATCTCCACATGCTCATCTTCACCTTCAATCGCAAGATGGATAAGCTCCACATCTTCATCTACTACCATTGTCAAATATTCTTCATCAGATACCTCTAGCTCACAACAGTCATGGGCTAGATTATCATTTTCTTCTTCGACCAACTTTCGAGCATCTTCTTCCATCAGTTGAATCTGCTGCTCAATCTCGACGTCCAGAACATCAGGAGATCGTAGAGTCGAAATGATCTGCTTCAAGAGAAAATTTGTATAAGAATCCTATTGTTGGAACTGGTGCGGATGTAGATATTCCTCCTCGTAATCTTGGTGGTAGTGTGTAGGTTGTTGCTCCAGCCAGGAAGACAAGGGTGGTGGTTCCTCATTCCAGTTTGGCATAGGTGGTTGCCGTGATATACTCCACTCTTGATTGTAATAATTATGTGGTATTCCATTGTTGTTCCACCCTTGGTTGATATCGGACCTGTAATCCTGCATCTCAAAACTCAAGAGCACTATCCAGATACATCATGAAAAAAATAGGTAGAAAAGAGGTGATAAAAAGATGAATGAAAAGCAGAAACGCACAATGTCTTTCCTAGAAAAAGAAAAGTTCCCCGACAACGGCGCCAAAAACTTGGTGCGATAAATACGAACACCAAATTTTACTCACTAGATCACTCTTGCGAGATCATTTTTCCCAAATGGTCTTTCTCTTTCTATTACTCAGAAATATGTATTAAAGCTAATCGGGGTTTTTGTCGTTTGGTCTAGAATGGGTTTATGAACTAATAACTAAGAAATCAATCTAAATCAAGTAAAGCAGGTAAACAAGTTGGAGTTTCAAAGAATGACTAAGGCGTTTGTTCAAACTCGAATCCGCTCTAGCTCGATTAAGATGGATGATGCAATGCAATCTCGGTTTCAAAAGACTTTATGACTCAGCACTTCCTTTGGTAATCTCTACTCCATGGTTAGGACGCAGAGAAACTATCCTATCAAACCTACAAGTTCCTAAGGTCAAGATAATTCATAAACTGTCAATAATGCACGAAGAACGACTAAGTGTCACAAAGATATAAAAAGAGATTAGTTTCACCGGCCCTATGGTCAAGACACCGGCAAATCCTAACGATCTCCTAAACTCTAGAATGATTCACGTCCATGGTCAGAACCGCAAAATCAAAGATGAAACGAATTCGGTGGTATGGTCAATCTGTGAATTCTTAGCGCTTCAAATTAGGGTTAAGGAAAATCGCATCAAATGGCCGAATAAACCTCAATTAACATAAACGAGTTAAAAACCCGACATCATCCATACAAAATCTAACTAGAGTTTCATCTAATCTGAACAAACCTAAGAGTTTAGCTCGACATAGCAACAGAAGAAATCATAGAAATAATGGAGAAAAAAACCAGAGAAGAAGACATCTTACTCCGAGAAAACCTAATCCTGATAAATCTAAGAAACTCCTGAGCTAATCCTCGCTTCTTCTCCCTTAATCGTCACTTCAAAGAACCAAAATCCTCATCCAAGAGTGTCTCGTTCGTCGAAATCAGAATGAAGAATGAAGTATTGTCTTTTTTCTTAGGCTTAAAACCCTACTTTTCTTCTGCAATCCGGACTGGTCAAAACTGCACTTGGCGGCACTTAAAAAGTGCGTAGACGCACTTTTCTTGGATCGATAAAATTTTCCAGAGCGTCGCTGAAAAAGTGCGCCTGGAAGCACTTAAAAAGTGCTCCAGCGCACTTTTTTCTCCAAAAAATGCACTTTTGGAGTTCGGAAAAATAATTCCAGCTCCATGCTTCTTTTGATGATTCTCGTTTCGTCTGAACTCTGAATTGGTCCCCTTTTGAAGTGCCGAGTTCGTAGTAAGGTTCTTCACAATGTGGTAACCTGAAATCTCAACAAAAATAACTCAAAACGACATCAAATGACTCAAAAGAGGGCAGCAGACAATAACACGTAATTTTCACGAAAGTTCCTAAAAACTATGACAAATAGTTGTACAAAGAGGGAATTTCGCTCAAATGTGGTGAGATAAACGTGTTAAATCTAACGTCATCGGCTACCATTGATTGTTATGGTATCAGAACGCTATTTAAATTGCTAGTAATATGGTGTTGCATGACCAGACTAAACATATTGAGACACACATTTATTACATAAATGATCTCATGGCATGTGGTGTTTCTATCTTTTATCTCACTTCTGAAGAGCAACCTGTCAATTTGTTGACAAAGGCTGTTTCTACCTCCTGGCATTGGTTTCTGTATGGAAAAATAATGTTACGTACTCACACATCTCTTTGAGGGGGGATGTTATCATATCTCGCTCCAATAAATTAGGAAAATAATATTCTGCTCCAATAAATTATAAAAATAATATTCTCGTTTAATTATCTTTTCTTATTTAGTTGGAGCCTAAAACCATAATGCAACTTGTATATACGTGCCTCTTATGACCTAATCAGGGTTCATGACTTTAATCCCTATTAGTCTCTCCATAATACAAATACGTCTCCTCTTCTCTCTATTGATTAGCCATCGTTCGTATTGCTAAACCATGCTCAAACTCTTGTTGTCTACTGATTGCTACCACACCCTTGCTTGGAGATATCTATGACTTTGAACTGCCACATAATGGAAATTTTGGTTAGCCACACAGGGTTGCCACATGTAGATGCAAGGACGACTCCTCATCCAGGAAGCTACATATGTCATAAATTATAGCACCTCCGTCCAGTGCCAAGAAATCTCGTCGAAAGACACTTGAAATGACCATCGTCGTGTCACATTTGATATCCATGACCACCTAGCCTTGGCGTTTGCACTAAGCACAAGTGTCCCTCAAAACCATGAACTCTAAAACAAAAAGGTTATAAATAGTTGGATAAGAAACCATGTCACGAAGATGATATTACCTGTTGAGTACCGGATGAACAAACCTATTGCACGTCCGTATGGGGTAGCAATAGATCCATCTACATTGATCTTGAGTTGGTTGAAGAAAGGAGGAGACCAGTTAGAGGAGTAGATTGGTTGTTGATGTGGAATGGGGTCAAAGAATTCAAGTGGGAAAAGTTCATCAAAATCGTGCTAGAAGTGTTTGTGTAGGGTAGGCATGCTTATTTGAAAATTTTCAAAAACCATTTAACAACATGATTTCCAAAGGCGCTACAAACGAACACCTATGGGTACTAGTGTTTGTAAACTGAGTTATAATAAAATGTAAAGAACTAGTTGGGTCGGCGTGGGGTTATGGAGATAGGCTCACTTCTAGGCAGGGATAGATCATGGTAGCTTCTTTACAAAAGAAAAGGATGTGCTCCAGAATCTTTAGAGGCAATAGAAAGACTTGGCACAAAGGCGAGACGTGTAGATCACAAGATATCTGACCTTCTTCCATTGGGAGGATACGATGACATAATCTCAACAAGAAGAAGCTAAGCTTGGGGAGAAATTTTAGCAGCCAAATGTAGCGCCATAGAGAAGAATCTGAGGGCCAACCATATATTGAACCTTTGTGTGACACTGTAATGCAATTGTATACCCAAACAAAGTGGAATATGTTCTCGAATTTGAGAAATTCCACACAGTCCTGTCTGGTTAATAGGTAAGTGGTGTTAGAATACTACTGATGTGGGTAATCGAGATTCAGGCAAAAAGATTACAGGTGGCATATATCCTGAAAAGAATTTGAATTAAAGAAGAAACTGGAGTTTGCCGTGTAACTGGGTTTTGGGAGAGTAGGATCATAATAGAAGGTGAAGACCCTCTAGGAAGACAATGTCATTGAACAACAAAGAGAAGACTTATAGAGCCCAATGGACAATAAAGTCTATGTAAGAGAAACTCTTTACCATAGAGAACACTTTGTTATCCCCAAATGGCTTGGATATAGGTTTAGCATCATAAAATATGTCGAAAATGAAAGTATCTACTCTTTAGCAATTTGGACAACAAAAAATATGGGTTTAGTAAAATAACATCAACACTGTTTATCTAGCAAAGATTGGTTGAATGCATCATATTCTCAGAAACCCAGCCCTTCATCATCTTGTGATTGGAATAACTTGGGCCATCCCATTTAGTGGATTTTATGTTGGTCAGAAACGAGCCATTTGGCAATTGAGCTCATCACATATGGTCTTAGAGACACGATAGCAGGACATGATGTGAATTGGTACTCCATAAATTACTAAGCAAAGGAGTGTGTGCACTCTCACCAACGATATTTTCGACAGTTTTTAGCAATGAAGACATGTGGACACCATTGGCTATGTGATTAATATTAAGGATTCTATGATGACCTTAAATTTTGGTGAGGATAATGCCACATTCTTCCCAAAAGACGAGATGCGGTATTCTTCCTCTCAAGATGATGTTTGTGTTTTTATTGATTCGGTTGTGTTGGGTTCGATTGAATATGATATTGATATGGTCTATTAAACCCTTGTAGATGATAGTGTTGAAGAAGTATAAGAGACTAAGATACAAGAGATAAATTTTTTGGAAGTTGCTTCGCTAGAGGCGTCAAAGCCTGTGTCTTCTACTCAACTATCCATTTTGATGTGAACTAGGGCTATAACAGAGCCATAACCCAACAACAGTGAATTATTGATTAAAAAGATTGAAAACACTAAAGGTGATGACACTCGATTAGACGTGATTATCAGCCTCATTTAAGCGACATTTCCTTGCTTAAGACATGGTTTTTAGGGTAGAATAACGAATATTCAATCAATTTCCCTATCTCGTGCCATTTGTGTTACTTTGGCCCGTTTTGGGTCTATTTGATGGTTTTCTAGTGTTTTTATGTTAGCACAGGTTTTTGCCGTCAAATAAAGTAGCCAAGGACGTGTCTAAGGCGTTGGAACCTCGAGGAATTGCACCGGAATCGATCCAAGGAGTCAATCAAACCGAACCAAATCCTGCTCCTATTTACAAAGGAATTTTCGGTGAAAATACCTAGCATTTTTGGCGAAAATCACTGAACAAATCGGCAGTCCATTCAAGAAGGTATCTTCGGCGAAAACACCAAGTTTTTGCCAAAAACATTTGGTCCAAAAAACAAAGAAGAAACTGCCGGCGGTCATCCCCTTTATCAAAGGAATTTTCGCCGAAAATCCTTCAGTATTTTCGGCGAAAATATCAGTTAAAATCCGGCGGTTTAGGGTTAAGTATAAATACTTAACCGGCGGCCCAAATCAAAGATACCTCATAATACATCATAATTACCAAACTTCAGAATTCTCTCAAGTTCTGGAGCAGAGAGTTTAGAGTTCAAAAAGCTGGAAAGAGATCGTGACGCCATCCATTCCATCTCGAGGACTCGGAGCTAGGATTGCCGTTTACCGAAGATCGAAGTCTGCCAGAGTCGTCTTAATTAGGTTTTTCAGATTCTTTTCTGTTCTTCCTCTAGATGGTGAACTCTTTCTTTGCTTTTGATTCTTTTGTGATAAACATGAGTAGCCAAACTCTTAGAGCTTAGACTAGATGAACCCTAAGTGACCCAGGGCTTTAAAGCGGTCACGGATCGGTGGTGATTAGATTCGAAGTTCAATCAGTTTCTCTTTCATGTTTGATTTGTTCTTCATTGTTCATGTTTCTTGTCTGGATTGATCACCTAGATTAGATTCTTGTTAAGCTAAGGATAGAAGCGAACGCTCGCCTTACTTTAAAACATCAAATTGAACAATTAACCTTATAATTGGAGCGTGCCTTTCGTAGGAACCGGTTAGGGTTAATCCACTGCAAGAGTAACTCATAAATCGTTAGTAATTCCACCAGTTAAGTTAAGTCGTTGCGAGAGGCGACCGTACCCGGGCGACTAATTAATCTTGGTAGCTAGAACGGATAGAGCGAACATTCGCCGGTCTTAAACCTAAGGGTAAGGAGTTATGGTGGTGTCTTAGAATTGATTGAATGAGAATCGAAATCCACTGATCTGTTGATTGCCAATGCTCTGGTGAACGAAGGGGGATTCAAAGTCTAAGTTCGTCTGTCATCTCTGTTTTAATCAACCAATTTCCATTCTGTTCTTAGTTTCAATTTTTAATTTCTCTGCATTTCTTAGAATTAGAAGTCGTGGAACTCACACCACGCACGAGGTGTTTAAATCCGAGTAATTTGCCAGCTTATTTGAGTAGTCAGTCATAGAAGACCCGTCGAATACGATCTACCCTAGCTTGTTAGCTTTGTTAGTTATTTGGTTGAACGCACACACAACGATTGCGGCTTCACCAAATTGGCGCCGTTGCCGGGGACTTCTTTTGATTGTTTTAAAGAAGAACTGGCAATTTATTCTTCTACTTTCCATCTTTCATTTTCCACCCACTTCGATTTTACACTGGTTTCTGTTTGTTTTTGTTATTTGTAGGTTGTTCGCAGGTGTATGCATCGCCGCCCTTGGACTCGCTCTCAAACCGACAAGGCTAAGAGTATAGAGAGACCAAGCAGTTCTGCTCCACCTCGACAATCACAGATTCCAAGGAGAGGCAGAACCAATCCACCTCCACCCGTCACTCCGATTAAGATTGAGGAACTGAAGGAGAATCCCTCATCTTCACCTTTACCGTCACCTACATCCGTTTCATACACCGAGTCACTTTCACCTCCTCCCTCTCCTACCATGACTGATCAATTACCACCACCACCACCACCAGGCGGAAATCCACCACCGCCGCCTGCACAGAAAAGTCTAGCTGATTACAACAAGCCGAGCGCTACTAGCGTTCGATCTGCCATTGCCGTACCGCGCATTGAAGGAGATCCTGACTATGAGATCAAGATTCCATTCTTAACTATGATCTCTAGGGATCTACAGTTCGAAGGTAGGCCCCTAGAAAATCCGTGCACTCATCTTCCGGATTTCCTTGATCTCTGTAGCACTTTCAAGAACGGAAACCTCGACAAAAACACTCTTTGTTTGAGAGCTTTCCCGTTCTCTCTGAAAGGCGCTGCTAAGAGGTGGCTTACTAGCAAACCACCTGGATATTACACTAATTGGGATACTCTGGCTCAGGACTTCGTTGAAGAATACTTTCCTCCTGCTAGAACAACAGCCATCAAGGACAGCATTGCCAGATTCTCCCAGAAAGAAGGAGAAAGCTTATATGATACTTGGAATCGATTCCAAGAACTTCTCTATAACTGTCCTCATCATGGATTCGAGCAGAGGCAGTTAGCTGAAATCTTTGCTCGAGGTCTTCAAGAAGAATCTGCCAAGTGGGTCAATTCCCTAGCTGAAGGGGATTGCACTACACTCACACCTGAAGCTGCTCTTCTTCACTTCGCAAACTGTGCTTCCAAGTCAAGGAACTGGGAACGACAATCTGAAGGATCAAGGAGCAAGCTCGATCTCGAAGCAGCTATCAAGGCCGAAGTAGAGAAGCATTTGAAGAAGTCTACCACACCAATCAAACTGCCGGCAACTTCTGTCTATGTTGCCGATTGTGAATGGTGTGAAGCTTGCGCGCATAACGGAGGCCGATGCCAGAATTCTGGTAAGACAGAAGTTTGGTCCGTTGAAGAGGTAAATTTCATTCAACATGGCTTCGTTAATAATCAGAATGGTTATGCTGGCTTCCGCAACTTCAGGCAGCAAGGGAACTATCAAGACAGACCTCCCTACAATGCTGGCGCCAACCATAACCAGAACCAGAATAACTGCCCGGCTGGTCCAGCTCAGGATCAGAAGCCTAACCATCCACCGGCAGGTGTCTACCAGCCGCCGCACCGCAATCCGGGTAACTACGGAACTGCTCCTGGCAATCGCCAGAATCAATATTTGAATAACACCTATCCAGGGCAGCAGTACCAGAAGGAACACAACGTCAGTAACCTGGACAAGAACCTTAGTCAGATCATCACCAGACTCGATGATCATGACAGTCAGTTTAAAACTCAAGCTCTTCTCAATCAAGAACAGATAGCAGCCGGTCAAAGAATTGAGCAAGCTGTGAACAACATCTCGAGCATGCTAGCATCTGGTCGACCATTTGGCCAACTTCCGAGCCAGACAGAGCCGAATCCGAGAAAGGAGCAAGCCAAGATGGTATCTGTTAGAAAATTTACAAGCTTATTTGCTGATGCTTGTTCTGTTTTACGCAAGATCGCTGAATCTCCAGAGAAGAAGGAAGCACTACAAGTGGCGCCTAAGGAGGATGATCCCCCTCTTGCACCGTACGTCGTGAAGCCTCCTTTTCCAGGAGCGTTGCTGCCGAATGCAAGGATCGAGACTGGCATGAAGGGGAATAAAGAAGGATATCCTGATGCTCGTAGCAAGAAACCTTCCTCTCCATATCCAGCTAAGTGCTCTGATCCTGGTTCTTTCACTCTACCTCTTGTCATTAACGATGTTGAGATAAAACGTTGTTTGGTTGATCTTGGCGCGTCTGTTAATGTTATGCCTAGGAGTCTATATGAAAAATTGAACCTAGGAGAACTTGAACCGCCTAGTATGCAACTTATCTTTGCTGATAGATCACTTAAAACTCATAGGGGAGAAATCAAAGACGTTGTTACTAAATGTGGTCCTTTCACGTTCTTAGCTGACTTTGTTATCATTGACACTAGTAAGGATGATTCTACCATTCTCATAGGACGACCTTTCTTGGCTACTACTGGGATGCAAATTAACGTTCCAAATGGTTCTTTAACTTTGAGAGTTGGTAAAGAAACTGTCACGTTCCGCCTTAAAGACGGAATGAAATATAATCCTAAGAATGAAGAATTTCATTGTTTAGCTGTTGAAACTGTGGAGTTGACTCCGGCCAACTCCGTTACTGATGTCTCTTCTAGTGTGCCTAGATCAATTACTATTGCAGGTGCTGGACAGATGATGACACTCGATTTGACGTGATTATCAGCCTCATTTAAGCGACATTTCTTTGCTTAAGACATGGTTTTTAGGGTAGAATAACGAATATTCAATCGATTGCCCTATCTCGTGCCATTTGTGTTACCTTGGCCCGTTTCGGGTCTATTTGATGGTTTTCTAGTGTTTTTATGTTAGCACAGGTTTTGCCATCGAATAAGTAACCAAGGACGTGTCCAAGGCATTGGAACATCGAGGAACTGAACCGGAATCGATCAAAGGAGCCAATCAAGTTCAAACAAATTCCTGCCCGGTTTACAAAGAAGTTTTCGCCGAAAACACCCTATCATTTTCGGCGAAAATATCATCACAAATCGACTGGTGCCAAGAAAAGGAAATTTTCGGCGAAAGTGTTGAGTTTTCGATCCGAGAATGAAGTCCAGGAGAAGAGCGAAAATATCCCTTCATTTGCAAAGGAATTTTTGCCGAAAATTCCTCAAGAATTTTGGCGAAAATATTAGGGAAATCCGGCTGATTAGGGTTAAGTATAAATACTTAACCCAGCGGCCCAAATAAGATATATCTTTCATAATTACGTTTTTGAAGGATTCTCTGGAGTTCTGGAGCGAAGAGTTAGAGTTTGAAGAGCCGGAAAGAGATCGTGACGCCATCCCTTTCATCTCGGAGAACCGGAGCTAGGAGTGTAGTTTACCGAAGATCGAAGTCTGTCAGAGTCTTCTAAATTAGGTTTTTCAGATTCTTTTCTGTTCTTCCTCTGAATGATGAACTCTTTCTTTGTCTTTGATTCTTTTGTGATAAACATGAGTAGCTAAACTCGTTAGAGCTTAGACTAGATGAACCCTAAGTGACCCAGGGCTTTAAAGCGGCCACGGATCGGCGGTGATTAGATTCGAAATTCAATCAGTTTCTCATTCAAGTTTGATTTGTTCTTCATTGTTCATGTTTCTTGTCTGGCTTGATCACCTAGATTAGATTCTTGTTAAGCTAAGGATAGAAGCGAACGCTCGCCTTACTTTAGAACATCGAATTGAACAATTAACCTTATAATTGGAGCGTGCCTTTCGTAGGAACCGGTTAGGGTTAATCCACTGCAAGAGTAACTCATTAATCATTAGTAATTGCACCAGTTAATTAAGTCGTTGCGAGAGGCGACCGTACCCGGGCCGCTAGTTAATCTTGGTAGTTAGAACGGATAGAGCGAACGTTCGCCGGTCTTAAACCTAAGGGTAAAGAGTTATGGTGGTGTCTTAGTAATTGATTGAATGAGAATCGAAATCCGCTGATCTGTTGATTGCCAATGCTCTGGGGAACGAAGGGGGATTCAAAGTCTAAGTTCGTCTGTCATCTCTGTTTTCAAACCCTAATTTCCAATCTGCTTTAGTTTAATTTGTTTTAATTTCTCTGCATTTCTTAGAATTAGAAGTCGTGGAACTCACACCACGCACAACTTGTCTGCATTCGAGTATTTTGCCAGTTTTGAAGTAGTCAATCTTAGAAGACCCTTGGAATACGATCTGCTTAGCTTTTAGCTTTGTCGTATTTGATCACTATTCTGCAGCCCATCAAATTGGCGCCGTTGCCGGGGACTTCTTTTGATTGTCGAAAGAAGAACTTGCAAATTTATTCTTCTATTTCCCATCTTTCATTTTTTCCACCCACTTCGATTTTACGCCGGTATGTTTGCTTTTGTTGCTTGTAGGTTGTTCTACAGGTTTATGATCTGCTCGATCGCTCATTCTCAGTTTAAGCCGGGTAATTCTACTCCGCCAAAGAAACCGCGAGCTCAGAAGCAAATCATAGTCATTCCGCCTACACCACCTATCCCTAATAAGATTGAGGAGTTGAAGGAGAACTCCTCATCTTCATCCGTTTCATCCACTACTTCAGATTCACCACCACCTTCTCCTCTCGTACTAGTTGCTCAGCGCACCATGGCGGATTACTGTAGACCAATTGCGACTAACTTTCGAGCTAGCGTCGTAGTGCCGCACAACGATGACCGACCCTGACTATGATATCACAATCTTCGTCCTGAACATGGTCTCTAAGAATCTTCGATTCGAAGGGAAGCTGCAAGAAAACCCCTGCACACATTTGGCGAACTTCCTAGACATGTGCGAGACGTTTAAGAGCAGGAATCTCAGTAAGAACAATCTTTGCTTGCGAGTATTCCCATTCTCTCTTAAAGGCAATGCCAAGGTATGGCTCGGCTGGAAACCACCTGGCTACTACACTGACTAGGATAATCTAGCTCAAGACTTCATAGAGGAATACTATCCCCCTTCAAGAACGACATTCTACAAGGATAACATTGCTAGTTTCTCTCAGAAGGAAGGAGTAAGCTTATACGATGCTTGGAACAAATTCCAAGAGATTCTCTCTGAATGCCCTCATCATGGATTCAACCAGAGTCAGTTAGCCGAAATCTTTATTCAAGGTATGAACGAAGAAATGGCCGAATGGGTAAACATTTTAGCTAAGGGTAATTGCACAGCTCTTGAACCAGAAGCTGCTCTACTTCACTTTGCGGACTGCGCATCTAAGTCCAGAAATAGGGAGAGGCAGTTGGGAGCAGTTAAGAGCCAACCGAGCTATGAAGAGCAGATCAAGATCGAAGTGCAGAAACACATGGAAGAGATCTTTGGAACATCTAATAACTGGTCTAGAGAGGAAGTTAATTTCATTGATCAAGGCTTCACCAAGGATCAAAGAGGCTACCCCGACTACCATCAGTTCAGAACACCTCCTCAACAACAGGGAAGCTTCCTTGAGCGTTCTCCTCACAACTTTGGGCCCTACCAGAGTCAGAATCAACGCTGGAACAATAGTTATCAAGATCCTCCCAGATTCACTAGTGCACAACATCCTCAGGATTTTACGTCTGAAGACATGTGGGAGAGGAGAATGGCCCAGAAGTTTGATCTGATTGCAGCACGGCTTAAGGATCACGAAGAAAAGTTTAAAGCCCAAGAAGCTTTTAACCAAGGACAGATAGCACAAGGACAGAGAATAGAGAGCATGATAAATAAAGTTGCTAGCTTGTTAGCCAACCTTCCTCTCTTCAATCAGGAGCCGTCTCAAAACAACTCCTCCATGAAGAACGAACAAGCTAAAGTCATCATAACCAGGAGCAGTGAGCAGAACAGCCTGAAGAAGAAGAAGGAAGCACTATCCATTCCCTCTACGGGAGAGTGTTCGGCCATCGTCTCTCAATCACCACCCATACCTATCCCAGCTAAGTGCTCTGATCCTGGTCCTTTTACATTACCTTTAATCATTAATGGCATTGCAATTGAGCGTAGTTTGGTTGATCTAGGTGCGTCTATAAATGTCATGCCTATGTGTTTATATAAGAAACTGAACCTAGGTGAATTACAACCTGCTAGCATGCATGTAGTGTTCGCCGACAGAACTCTAAAAGAACCTAGAGGAATAATCAAGGATGTAATCACATGTTGTGGCCCCTTCCGATTTTTCGCTGATTATGTAGTAATGGACACTCAAGAGACATATTCTACCCTTCTTTTAGGCCGGCCATTTATGGCGACGGCCGGCATTAACATTAATGTTCCAAATGGTTTGTTAACATTAAGAGTTGGGAAGGATACTGCAACATTCCGTCTCAAGGATAATATGAAATACATTCCTAAGGGAGAATCACATTGTTTATCCGTAGAAACTGGGAGTTGGCCTCGGTCAACTTCACTACTGACATCTCTTCTAGTGTTCCTAGCTCAATTGTTGTTACAGGTGCTGGACAGGTTATCAAGCAGAAGCCGAGATTTGTACCTCCCGAGCCGCTCAAGAAGAAGAAGAAGGAACTACAAGCCTCTTCTAAGCCACCGGGCACAAAACCGAGCAGACCGCGGGGAAAGCACAAGAAGACGAAGACCCAAATGGTCTAGAGGCCAAAAATTCCACCATTTTCCACCGAGCCAGCTGCACTATCAAATCGTTCCGAGAAACTGGCACCGGAACAAGTATGGAGGGAGAAGCCGAAAGCATCTCCTAAAGAAATACTGACGATCACCGATCCTGGTGATACCAAGCCGGAGATAAAAGAAAAGAAGAAGCCGACAGTTCTCATTCCTTCCATCGTAACACTCATGAAGGATGACCTCTCCAGAGACTGTTCGGACCGTTCAAGATCATTGATCATCTTCCCGATGGACGTACCAAGCTCTTGCATGCAAACGGGAAGAGATTCACGCTTACCGGAGAAGTCCCGAAGCTGTACTTCATGAACTCCGACGCGAGCGTTAAGGAGAATCTGAGTTGGGATGTCTCATAATACCGTCCAGGTATCGTCCAGCTCAAGGACGTTAATAAAAGAGCGCTTTGTGGGAGGCAACCCACGGCTGGAGTCCGTTTTTAATTTTGTCAACCTTAGTGTTTTAGAGTCGGTTCGGGGGAGCCAAAAGTGTCAGTTTGTTTGTTTTCTTATTTTTCGTGTGTAGTCTGCATGTCGTAGTGTCAGTCGCAAGTTGATTGAGGTCGTTCCGATTTTTGTGGATTTAACTGTGATTTTCTGAAGTTTGCCGGATTTACGAAAATATTTTCACCCGAGTAGTACAAAATTTTCGGCGAAATCACCCCTATTTTCGGCGAAATCTCCCTTTGAATTTTCGAACCCGGTCTCCTGTTTTATATTTTCGGTTCAAAAAGTTGTGTGTTTTCGGCGAAAATCTATTTGAAAACCGGCAGTGCATTTGAACGTCTATTTTCGGCGAAAACTCCTTGCTATTTTCGCCGAAAATACCTTTGAAAATCAGACAAATTTTTTTACCTCAAAATCGGATTTCAGCCTCTCTCTCCTCACTTCTCATTTTCGAACCACAAAACAAAAACACCCCCTCCCCTTTGTTTTCAAAACCGCCGACCGCCGCCACCCTTTTCAAAACTGCCACCGCCGCCGCCGTTGCCAACCGCCGCCGCTCAACTCCCCTCTCATTTCCGATCATTTTGAGCCCTAGAACAGCCGAATCGGAGCTCTACAGCTCCAGTTCACCGAAACCCTTGTTTTCAGAGTTTTTCACCGATTCTTCCCAAACCGTTCATTTTTAGCATCCATGGCTTCAAGGTAAGTTGTAGAACTTTTCAATACGAATCTTTTGACATATGAATTGCTGAATTTCGTCGGGGTTGACTTTTGGTTGACTTTTTGGTTTGCCTCGATTTGCGTGCCGACTGATTTCGTGTGAACTAGGTTAGCTGAACTTGTAGAACTGTTCTAGCATGCTTAGGGAGTACCATGCTTAATTTCCATATCATTTGATCATGTGTTGCTTTGCATACGATTGATTCTTTGTTAGGTTGACTTGTGAGAAATGTCGGTTTGACCATGAACTGTATTTGATCGTTTGGTTGTCGTATGTGTTCATTCTCATTCAGATTATCGTGCTTGCCATTTGAGATCATATTTTATCGTCATTCTCCAAGTTGTGATAGTCTTGCCATGATTAGGGTTCATTATGCTATAATGTTGACTTTCTGAATGTCGGTTTGACTCTTTGAACTCTGATTGTGCTTATCCGATTCTGGCTGTTCCTAAGCATGTATTTTACTGTCTATGATTACCGGTTACTCTGCTTTGCTTACCCCCACTCGGTTTCCCTCATTTCTTCGTGAAATTGAGTTTTTCTACTAAGTGTGGGGTAGGGTTTAAGTTTGACTAATCAGGTTTCATTTGGTTTTAGGAACACCACTTATGAGCGCAAGACTAAGGCGCGACTTGATGGCGCCTCGAGCTCAGGAGCTGCCGCCCCCGTCACTCCCGCCGTTCTGGGTCCTCTACCCGCACTACCTCGCCGGGCTGGATACCATCGCACTCTAGCTCGTCTACCTGACTTCTACTTCGAGTGCTTCCAGAAGATCCAGCACATTCGTGGAGCTGACGTGCGCCCTCTTTCCATGGAGTCCCTCACCGAGCACGACGAGGACTACCACCGGAATGTGCATGACGCCTAGCACCGGCCGGCCTCCTAGAGCTGACCACCATAGCTGCCGATTTCCCAGACATTGCTCTCCAGGAGTTCTGGGCGACCTTTGATCTGGATGAGCACAAGAGGAAGCAGCGCCAGAAGGTTGTGACCGTCTATCTTGGTGGGGTGTACAGGCAGCTCACCTACGACGAGTTTGCTGCTCATCTTGGATCCCCTACGAGCATTATAACGACCATCACCTAGGCTGGGGCGACGATGATGACGACGAGGAGTACCACGCGCTCTGGAGCCACATGACTGGAGTGCCTGGTGATCGCCTCACGGGCCACGACTCAGTTAAGTCCCTCTCTCACCCACTCTTTAAATTTATTCATATGGTTTGGCGTAGATCGCTTTTGTATGTTCCAGACAAGGATCGACACCATATCCTCAAGGAGGAGCTTATGCTTCTTCGAGCCATCCGAGAGAGCTACCCTCTTCACCCCGGCTGGGTGCTGGCACGCATCTTCCGCCAGAAGACCAGGAGGCGGAAGCCACCTCGCAGACTCCTGGGAGGTAACTTCATAGGTCAGCTCATCATCTCCTTCGGCATCAGCCATGAATATGGCCCGAACATTCCACGACGCCAAGTTAGGACCGTTGGAGGAGATTTGGCAGTCGAATATGACTTAGAGCTGGACCTCAGTCCCCGTGTAGCAGCAGATCCTCCACTCCAGCTTGTGGTCGAGTCGGAGGAAGAAGATGATACTGAGCAGCAGCAGCCCCAGCCGCCGCCAGAATTCCAAGACTATATACCCTTGCCGCATCACCAGGCAGGGTATGCTTACCAGTCGCCGCCGCACATTCCCGATCCATACCTGGCGCCTCAACATCAGTACCGACCGCACCCCGCGGACGTTGGTGAGTTGTATGAGCGACTGCAGGAGTGGCGCATCACTGACAACGCCACTCAAAGGGCGAGATGGACTATTATGCAGCAGCATATGCGCCGCGCCGACAGGCGGTATGAGGCACAGCTGGCGTGGCAACGACAGCTCGGCGAGCACCTCCACTTTCCACCTCCCAGCCCACCTGACCACCAGTGACCGGGTTGTATCCTTTTCCTTGTCCTTTCTTTTTATTTATTCTTTTCGGATTTCGGTCCAACTTTTTTCTGTGTGAATCCGGGACACTTGTCCCGGTTTCCTTTTATGTTTCATTTGTTTTTGTTTTGTAGGCAGTAGGGAGATTTCCTTTGCTTCGCTTGGGTAGATTCCCTCCGCTCTGAGGACCCATGCTCATCCCCTACGCCAATCATCTTGGTCCAGGTTCTTCTACTTCACTCTGAACTCTAATTTTAGTCCTGTGAGGACACAGCCCGATTTAAGTGTGGGGTAGGATGCTAGAGAACCTTGCATGAACTTGATTGCCCTTGATTGTGTTTTATGTGTGCCTCGTGATTCCATTCCAGTCTCTCTAGCATTAGAATGGCTCAGTTCTTGATTTTTGATGTTAAGTTGTTGTTCAAACCTTCATAATGATGCTTAGACTGCTTAACCTAGAACTTGAGAACCAACTTGTATACTTTGATGCTAAATTGCCTGGTCAGAACAGAATTTTTGAAATCACACTTGTAGTTTGTATCCTTGATTGCATGAAAATGACCGAATCCGACTAGATTCAGCTACTAAGCCAGATAGCCTACCAAACGATAAATCCACTAGGTTTAGACCCTTGAGCTTGGCCTGTTCTTTCGGTTCGATAATACATTACAGCCATTTCCCATTTCTTTCATTCCCCGTTGATCCCCTGTGGTTGTAGTTCTAGATTGACCTACCGGAAGTCGGTTTGTGGTAACCTGCCTATAGCCATTAAACAGGTGGTTTAGCTAATATGTCCAGACGTGTAAATTCCTCTAGCAACTAAAAGAAAATCGGCACAACAAAAAGAAAAAAAAAAGTAAAGTAAGAAAAGAAAGGAAATTTCGAAAAAAAAGTGAAGAAAAGAAAAATCAGAAAAGTTTCAAAGTTTCTAGTTCAATAAAACGTTCTTCTCCCTATAAATGGAAGAACGAAGTCAAAAGAAAAAGTACAAAAGAAAAGAAAAAAAATCGTGTAAAGAAAAAGAATAAGTGCTAGGTTGCTTGAGGGTATCATAGGACGAGCGTTCATCATTCCACCCGTGTTTGGTTAGACGGTAGGAAGCCATAGGCTAGATTCGAGGAAGTTAGTCGAAAGCTACACCGCACCAAGCCATCATCATACATTCCCATCATCCATCGCATCATAAACCCAAGTAGTGTAGATTTCATTACGGTCCTAGCAGGGAAGTCCTTCTTGACTAGATACTCGTGTTGTCACAGTGGTGGAGATGTTGTTGAATTGCAAACCTATGACAGAATTCGGTAACAGAAAATGATCGAGAGTAGAAACACGTCCTTAAACACAGAGAGCGAGAGTTTCCCATTGTACTATATATATCTTGTGTGAGGAGTCTGGTCGGTCAGGTCAAATTCGTGCATAATTGGTTGCTAATTACTTGTCGTGTGCAGTTTATTAGTGAGACCAGGTAGTGTGGCTGATCTGTATGCATGTTAGGATTCTTGTTATAGGATCAATCTGTCTAATAATTCATTGTGTTTGATTGAGCTCCAATTTAATCGATCTTATCAGTTGTGAACATGAGCGTTTCTATTCAGTTTGCTTGAGGACAAGCAAAAGCTTAAGTGTGGGGTATTTGATGACACTCAATTTGACGTGATTATTGATGACACTCGATTTGACGTGATTATCAGCCTCATTTAAGCGACATTTCTTTGCTTAAGACATGGTTTTTAGGGTAGAATAACGAATATTCAATCAATTGCCCTATCTCGTGCCATTTGTGTTACCTTGGCCCGTTTTGGGTCTATTTGATGGTTTTCTAGTGTTTTTGTGTTAGCACAGGTTTTTGCCGTCAAATAAAGTAGCCATGGACGTGTCTAAAGCATTGGAACATCGAGGAACTGAACCGGAATCGATCGAAGGAGCCAATTAAGTTCAAGCAACCTCCTGTCCGTTTACAAAGAAGATTTCGCCGAAAATAACCTATTATTTTCGCCAAAAATAACCTATTATTTTCGCCGAAAATTAGTGCAAATGACTGATGCCACTTGAAGAATGTTTTCGGCGAAAACAATATGTTTTCGACCGAAACAATAGTTCGACCGAAACCTATTCGGCGAAAAGGACAGAAGAAGCAGTTTAGTGACCGGCCATTTACACAAGGATTTTCGCCAAAAATACCTTGTTATTTTCGGCGAAATTATCAGGCTATTTCAGCTAATTTAGGGTTAAGTATTTATACTTAACCCGGCGGCCCAAAGAGGGGGCGAATCATAATTAATCATAATACAACTTTTCGAGATCAGAATTCAGAGAATCCTCTCAAGTTCTGGAGCGAAGAGTTAGAGTTCGAAGAGCCGGATAGAGATCGTGACGCCATCCCTTCCATCTCGGAGAACCGGAGCTAGGAGTGTAATCTACCGAAGATCGAAGTCTGTCAGAGTCGTCTAAATTAGGTTTTTCAGATTCTTTATGTTCTTCCTCTGAATGATGAACTCTTTCTTTGTCTTTGTTTCTTTTGTAATGATCATGAGTAGCTAAACTCGTTAGAGTTTAGACTAGATGAACCCTAAGTGACCCAGGGCTTTAAAGTGGTCATGGATCGGCGGTGATTAGATTCGAAATTCAATCAGTTCTTTTTCATGTTTGATTTGTTCTGCATTGTTCATGTTTCTTGTCTGGATTGATCACCTAGATTAGATTCTTGTTAAGCTAAGGATAGAAGCGAACGATCGCCTTACCTTAGAACATCAAATTGAACAATTAACCTTATAATTGGAGCGTGCCTTTTGTAGGAACCTGTTAGGGTTAATTCACTGCAAGAGTAACTCATTAATCATTAGTAATTACACCAGTTAATTAGTCGTTGCGAGAGGCGACCATACCCGGGCGGCTAGTTAATCTTGGTAGTTAGAACGGATAGAGCGAACGTTCGCCGGTCTTAAACCTAAGGGTAAGGAGTTATGGTGGTGTCTTAGTAATTGATTGAATGAGAATCGAAATCCGCTGATCTGTTGATTGCCAATGCTCTGGGAACGAAGGGGATTCAAAGTCTAAGTTCGTCTGTCATCCTTGTTTTCAAACCCTAATTTCCAATCTGCTTTTGTTTAATTTTTTAATTTATCTGCATTTCTTAGAATTAGAAGTCGTGGAACACACCACGCACAACGTGTTTGCATTTGAGTACTTTGCCAGTTTTGAAGTAGTCAATCATAGGAGACCCTCGGAATATGATCTGCTATAGCTTTTTCTTAGCATTAGTAGTTATTTGTGTGAATCGCCAACGACAGGTTCACCAAATTGGCACCGTTGCCGGGAATTTCTTTTGATTGTTCGAAAGAAGAACTGGCAATTTATTCTTCTACTTTCCATCCTTCATTTTTCCACCCACTTCGATTTTATGCCGGTATGTTTGCTTTTGTTGCTTGTAGGTTGTTCTACAGGTTTATGAACCGCTCGATCGCTCATTCTCAGTTTAAGCCGGGTAATTCTACTCCGCCGAAGAAACCGCGAGCTCAGAAGCAAGTCATAACCACTCCGCCTACACCACCTATCCCTGAAAAGATCGAGGAGTTGAAGGAGAACTCCTCATCTTCATCCGCTTCATCCACTACTTCAGATTCACCACCACCTTCTCCTCCCGTACTAGTTGCTCAGCGCACCATGGCAGATTACTGTAGACCGATTGCGACTAACCTTCGAGCTAGCGTCGTTGTGCCGCACAATGATGACGACCCTGATTATAATATCACAATCTTCGTCCTGAACATGGTCTCTAAGAATCTTCGATTTGAAGGAAAGCCGCAAGAAAACCCCCGCACACATTTGGCGAACTTTCCTGGACATGTGCGAGACGTTTAAGAGCGGGAATCTCAGTAAGAACAATCTTTGCTTGCGAGCTTTCCCATTCTCTCTTAAAAGCAACGCCAAGGTATGGCTCGGCTCGAAACCACCTGGCTACTACATTGACTGGGATAGTCTAGCTCAGGACTTCATAGAGGAACACTATCCCCCTTCAAGAACGACATTCTACAAGGATAGCATCGCTAGTTTCTCTTAGAAGGAAGGAGTGAGCTTATACGAAGCTTGGAACGAATTCCAAGAGCTTCTCTCTGAATGCCCTCATCATGGATTCAACCAGAGTCAGCTAGCCGAAATCGTTGCCCAATGGATGAATGAAGAAACAGCTGAATGGTTCAACACCTTAGCTGATGGCGACTGCACAACACTCGAACCAGAAGCTGCTCTCCTTCACTTTGCGGACTGCGCATCTAAGTCCTGAAATAGGGAGAGACAGTTTGGAGCAGCCATGAGTCAACCAAGCTGTGAAGATCAGATCAAGATCGAAGTACAGAAACAAATGAAAGAGATCCTCGGTACAACTAATAACTGGCCTAAAAAGGAAGTCAACTTCATTGATCACAGCTTCACCAGGGATCAAAAAGGCTACTCCGACTACCGTCAGTTCAGAACACCTCCTTAACAACGGGAAGGCTTTTATGAGCGTCCTCCCTACAACTTCCAACTCGACCAGAGCCGGAATCAATACATGGACTAAAGGTTATCAAGACCCTTCCAGATTTACCAGAGTACAGCAGCCTCCGAATTTTATATCTGAGGACAATTGGGAGAGGAGAATAGCTAGGAAGTTTGATCTAATTACAGCAAGACTTGATGATCACGAGGAAAGGTTCAAAGCGCAAGACGCTCTTAACAAAGGGCAGATCGCACAAGGACAGAGAATAGAGGATATGATAAATAAAATTGCTAGTGTGATGGCTCGCATTCCCCTCTTCAACCAGGCGCCGTCTCAAAACGACTCCTCCGAGAAGAACGAGCTAGCTAAAGTCATCACAACCAGGAGCAGTGAGCAGAACAACCTGGAGAAGAAGAAGGGAGCACTATCCGTTCTCTCTACGGGAGAGTGTTCAACTATCGTCTCTCAATCACCACCCATACCTATCCCAGCTAAGTGCTCTAATCCTAGTCTTTTTACATTACCGTTAATCATTAATGGCATTGCAGTCAAGCGTAGTATAATTGACCTAGGTGCTTCTATAAATGTCATGCCTATGTGTTTATATAAGAAACTGAACCTAGGGGAACTACAACCTGCCAACATGTATTTAATGTTCGCTAACAAAACTCTAAGAGAACCTAGAGGAATGATCCAGGATACAATCACTTGCTGTGGCCCGTTCCGGTTTTTCATTGATTATATAGTTATGGATACTCAAGAGACATATTCTACCCTTCTCTTGGGCCGGCCGTTCATGGCGACAGCCGAATTAATGTCAATGTTCCTAATGGCTCTCTAACTTTAAGGGTTGGGAAGGACACTGCAACATTCCGTCTCAAGGACGGTATGAAATACATTCCTAAAGGAAAATTAAATTGTTTATCTGTAGAGATTGTGGAGTTGGCCTCGGTCAACTTCATTTCTAATGTTTCTTCCAGTGTTTCGAGATCAATTGACACTGCAGGTGCTGAACAGATTACCGAGCAGAAGCAGAAATCTGTCGTTCAAAAGCCGCCTAAGAAGAAGGAACTGAAAGCCTCTTCTAAGCCACCGAGCGCTAAACCAAGCAGACCTCGAGGAAAGAACAAGAAGACGAAGACCCAAATGGTCTGGAGACCAAAAGTTCCGCCGTCTTCCACCGAGCCAGCTGCACCACCAATTAGTTCCGAGAAACCGGCGCCGGAACAAGTATGGAAGGAGAAGCCAAAAGCATCTCCTAAGGAAATACTGACGATCACCGATCCTGGTGATACCAAGCCGAAGAAAGAAAAGAAGAAGCCGACAGTCCTCATTCCTTCCATCGTAACAATCAAGAAGGATGATCTCTCCAGAGAACTGTTCGGACCGTTCAAGTTCATCGATCATCTTCCCGATGGACGTACCAAGCTGTTGCATGCGAACGGGAAGAGATTCACACTTACCGGAGAAGCCCCGAAGCTGTACTTCATGAACTCCGACGCGAGCGTTAAGGAGAATCTAAGTTGGGATGTCTCCTAATACCGTCGAAGTATCGTCCAGCTCAAGGACGTTAATAAAAGAGCGCTTCATGGGAGGCAACCCACGGCTGGAGTCTGTTTTAATTTTTTGTCGAACTTGGTATTTTAGAGTCGGTTCGGGGGAGCCAAAAGTGTCAGTTTGTTTGATTTATTATTTTTCGTGTAGAGTCTGTGTGTCATAGAGTCATTTGCAAGTTGATTGAGGTCGTTCCGATTTTTGTGGATTGAACTGTGATTTTCTGAAGCTGGCCGAATTTGCGAAAATATTTTAACCCGAACAGTTCAAAATTTTTCGGCGAAATCACCCTTTATTTTCGGCGAATTCGCCCTTTGGTTTTCACTAATTTTCCCTGTTCCATATTTTCGGACCGAAGAGTATTGTGTTCTCGGCAAAACGATTTTTGAAGACCAACATCCATTTTAATTGAAATTTTTGGCGAAACCATATTGATATTTTCGGCGAAACTACCTTCGAAAATCCGGCAGTGCATTTGAACTGAAATTTTTCGGCGAAACCATCCTCTTATTTTCACCGAAAATAATTTTGAAAATCACCCCACTATTCCTTTAAAATCCGGATTTACTTCCTCTCTCTCCTTCACTCATTTTCGTTCAAACAACCCGAAAACCTCCCCCTCATCTTTTTAAAACCGTCGCCGACCACCCACTCTTTCAAACCGCCGTCGCCACCTGCCACCAGCTCCCTTCCCCTCTCCATTCCGATTCCGTCGAGCCCTAGAATAGCCGAATCGGAGCTCTACAGCTCCAGTTCACCGAAACCCCCGTTTTCCAAGTTTTTCACCGATTCCTCCCCACCCGTTCATTTTTAGCAGTCATGGCTTCAAGGTAAGTTGTAGAAATTTTCAATACGAATCTTTTGACATATGGATTGCTGAATTTCGTCGGGGTTGACTTTCGGTTAACTTTTCGGTTTGCCTCGTTTTGCGTGCCGACTGTTTTCGTGTGAACTAGGATTAGCTGAACTTATAGAACTGTTCTAGCATGCTTAGGGAGTTCCGTGCTTAATTCCATATCATTCGATCATGTGTTGCTATGCATACGATTAATTTCTTGTTATGTTGACTTTTGTGAGAAATGTCGGTTTGACTTTGAATTGTTGTGATCATTTGGCTGCCTGATGTGCTCATTCTCGTTCATATTATCGTGCTGCCATTTGAAATCAATTTTTTTTTACCGTCATTCTCCAAGTTATGATAGTCTTGCCATGATTAGGGTTCAATATGCTTAAATGTTGACTTTCTAAATGTCAGTTTGACTTTTTGAACTCTGATTGTGCTCATCCGATTCTGGCTGTTCCTAAGTATGTATTTTACTGTCTTTGATTACCGGTTACTCCGCTTTGCTTACCCCACTTAGTTTCCCTCATTTCTTTGTGAAATTGAGTTTTTTTACTAAGTGTGGGGTAGGGTTTTAGTTGACTAATCTGGTTTCATTCTGGTTTAGGAACACCACTTATGAGCGCAGGACTAAGGCGCGACTTGATGGCGCCTCGAGCTCAGGAGCTCCGCTCCCGTCACACCTGCCGTTCTGGGTCCCCCACCTGCACTACCCCGCCGGGCTGGATACCATCGCACTATCGCTCGTCTACCTGACTTCTACTTCGAGTGCTTCCAGAAGCTCGAGCACGTTAGGGGAGCTGACGTGCGCCCTCTTTCCATGGATTCCCTGCACGATCATGATGGGGACTACCACCGGAACGTGCATGACGCCTTAGCACCGGCTGGTCTCCTCGAGCTGACCACCATCGCCGCCGAGTTCCCAGACATTGCCCTCCAGGAGTTCTGGGCAACCTTTGATCTGGATGAGCACAAGAGGAAGCAGCGCTAGAAGGTTGTCACTTTCTATCTTGGTGGGGTGTACCGGCAGCTCACCTACGATGAGTTTGCTGCTCATCTTGGCAACCCCTACGAGCACTATCACGATCATCACTTAGGCTGGGGCGAAGATGATAACGAGGAGGAGTACCACGCGCTCTGGAGCCACATGACAGGCATACCTGGCGACCGCCTCGGGACGAGCAACTCAGTTAAGTCTCTCTCTCACCCGCTCTTTGAATTTATTCATATGGTTTGGCGTAGGTCGCTTTTATATGTTCCAGATAAGGATCGCCACCATATCCTCAAGGAGGAGCTCATGCTTCTTCGAGCCATCCGAGAGAGCTACCCTCTACACCCCGCTGGGTACTGGCACGCATCTTCCGCCAGAAGACCAGGAGGAGGACGCCACCTCGTAGACTCTTGGGGGCAACTTCATAGGACAGCTCATCCTCTCCTTCGGTATCAGCCATGAATATGGCCCGCACATTCCACGACACCCAGTTAGGACCGTTGGAGGAGACTTAGCGGTTGAGTACGACTTAGAACTCGACCTCAGTCCCCACGTAGCAGCAGATCCTCCACTCCAGCCTATGGTCGAGTCGGAGGAAGAAGATGATGCTGAGGAGCAGCAGCCCCAGCCGCCGCCAGAATTCCAAGATTATATACCCTTGCCACATCACCAGGCATGGTATGCTCACCAGTCACCGTCGCACATTCCCGATCCATACCAGGCGCCTCCCCAGCAGCCCCGACACCACCCTGCGGATGTTGGAGAGTTGTACGAGCGATTGCAGGAGTGGCGCATCACCGACAACGCCACTCAGGAGGCGCGATGGACTATTATGCAGCAGCATATGCGCCGCGCCGACAGGCGGTATGAGGCACAGATGGCGTGGCAACGCCAGCTCGGCGAATTTCTCCACTTTCCACCTCCCGGTTCACCGGACCAGCAGTGATCGGGTTGTATTCCTTTTCTGGTGTCTTCTTTTTATTTATTCTTTTCGGATTTCTATCCATTTTTTCTGTGTGGATCCGGGACACTTGTCCCGGTTTCCTTTTTATGTTTCATTTGTTTTTGTTTTGTAGGCTGTTGGGAGATTCCCTATGCTTCGCTTGGGTAGATTCCCTCCGCTCCGAGGACCCGTGCTCATCCCCTACGCCAATCATCTCGGTCCAGGTTCTTCTACTTCACTCTGAACTCTAGAATTAGTCCTGTGAGGACACAGTCCGATTTAAGTGTGGGGTAGGATGCTAGAGAACCTTGCATGAACTTGATTGCCCTTGATTGTGTTTTATGTGTGCTTCGTGATTCCATTCCAATCTCTCTAGCATTAGAATGGCTCAGTTCTTGATTTTTGATGTTAAGTTGTTGTTCAAACCTTCATAATGATGCTTAGACTGCTTAACCTAGAACTTGAGAACCAACTTGTATACTTTGCTGCTAAATTGCCTGGTCAGAACAGAATTTTTAAAATAACACTTGTAGTTTGTAGCCTTGATTGCATGAAAATGACCGAATCCGACTAGCAAACCAACTGTGAGCTTTTGATCCATTGCACGTAACTCGCAATTTTAATTCTTTCTGAGTGGTTTACTGTTTACTTGAATGAGTTAGAATTTGCATGAGACCTACTCGAGACCACACGATGACACGAGTTCTAGAAGGATAGGGGCACCTAGATTCAGCTACTAAGCCAGATAGCCTACCCAACGATAAAATCCATTAGGTTTAAACCCTTGAGCTTGGCCTGTTCTTTCGGTTCGATATACATTACATCCAATTCCCATTCTTTCATTCCCCGTTGATCCCCTGTGGTTGTAGTTCTAGATTGACCTACCGGAAGTCAGTTTGTGGTAACTTGCCTATAGCCATTAAACAGGTGGTCTTAGCTAATATGTCCAGACGTGTAAACCCCTCCAGCAACTAAAAGAAAAATCGGCACAAAAGAAAAAAGTAAGTAAAAGAAAGAAAAAGAGAAAAATTTCAAAAATGAAGAAAAGAAGAAAATCAGAAAAAGTTCAAAGTTTCTAGTTCAATAAAACGTTCTTCTCCCTACAAATGGAAGAACGAAGTCAAAAGAAAAGTGCAAAAGAAAGAAAAGAAAAGAAAAATCGTGTAAAGAAAAAGAATAAGTGCTAGGTTGCTTGAGGGTATCATAGGACGAGCGTTCATTATTCCACCCGTGTTTGGTTAGACGGTAGGAAGCCATAGATTAGATTCGAGGGAAGTTAGTCGAAAGCTATTCCGCACAAAGCCATCATCATACATTCCCATCATCCATCTCATTATAAACCCGAGTAGTGTAGAATTTATTACGGTCCTAGCAGGGAAGTCCTTCTTGACTAGATATTCGTGTTGTCACAGTGGTGGAGATGTGGTTGAAATGCAAACCTATGACAGAATTCGGTAACAGAAAATGATCGAGAGAAGAAACACGTCCTTAAACACAGAGAGTGAGAGTTCCCATTGTACTATATATATCCTGTGTGAGGAGTCTGGTCGGTCAGGTCAAATTCGTGCATAATTGGTTGCTAATTACTTGTCGTGTGCAGTTTATTAGTGAGACCAGGTAGTTTGGCTGATCTGTATGCATGTTAGGTTTCTTGTTCTAGGATCGATCTGTCTAATAATTCATTGTGTTTGATTGAGCTCCAATTAATCCATCTTATCATTTATGAACATGAGCGTTTCTATTCAGTTTGCTTGAGGACAAGCAAAAGCTTAAGTGTGGGTATTTGATGACACTCAATTTGACGTGATTATCAGCCTCATTTAAGCGACATTTCTTTGCTTTAGACATGGTTTTTAGGGTAGAATAATGAATATTCAATCAATTGCCCTATCTCGTGCCATTTGTGTTACCTTGGCCCGTTTCGGGTCTATTCGATGGTTTTATAGTGTTTTTGTGTTAGCACAGGTTTTTGCCGTCAAATAAAGTAGCCATGGACGTGTCTAAAGCATTGGAACATCGAGGAACTGAACCAGAATCGATCGAAGGAGCCAATTAAGTTCAAGCAACCTCCTGCCCGTTTACAAAGAAGATTTCACCGAAAATAACCTATTATTTTCGGCGAAAATATTAGTGCAAATTGACTGATGCCACTTGAAGAATGTTTTCGGACCGAAACCTATTCAGCGAAAAGGACAGAAGAAGCAGCTTAGTGGATGGCCATTTACACAAGGATTTTCGCCGAAAATACCTTGTTATTTTCGGCGAAATTATCAGGCTGTTTCGGCTAATTTAGGGTTAAGTATTTATACTTAACCCGGCGGCCCAAAGAGGGGGCGAATCATAATTAATCATAATACAACTTTTCGAGATCAGAATTCAGAGAATCCACTCAAGTTCTGGAGCGAAGAATAGAGTTCGAAGAGCTGGATAGAGATCGTGACGCCATCCCTTCCATCTCGGAGAACCGGAGCTAGGAGTGTAATCTACCGAAGATCGAAGTCTGTCAGAGTCGTCTAAATTAGGTTTTTCAGATTCTTTTCTGTTCTTCCTCTGAATGATGAACTCTTTCTTTGTCTTTGTTTCTTTTGTAATGATCATGAGTAGCTAAACTCGTTAGAGCTTAGACTAGATGAACCCTAAGTGACCGAGGGCTTTAAAGCGGTCACGGATCGGCGGTGATTAGATTCGAAATTTAATCATTTCTTTTTCATGTTTGATTTGTTCTTCATTGTTCATGTTTCTTGTGTGGATTGATCACCTAGATTAGATTCTTGTTAAGCTAAGGATAGAAGCGAACGCTCGCCTTACCTTAGAACATCAAATTGAACAATTAACCTTATAATTGGAGTGTGCCTTTCGTAGGAACCGGTTAGGGTTAATTCACTGCAAGAGTAACTCATTAATCATTAGTAATTACACCAATTAATTAAGTCGTTGCGAGAGGCGACCGTACTCGGGCGGCTAGTTAATCTTGGTAGTTAGAACGGATAGAGCGAACGTTCGCCGATCTTAAACCTAAGGGTAAGGAGTTATGGTGGTGTCTTAGTAATTGATTGAATGAGAATCGAAATCCGCTGATCTGTTGATTGCCAATGCTCTGGGGAATGAAGGGGATTCAAAGTCTAAGTTCGTCTGTCATCCTTGTTTTCAAACCCTAATTTCCAATCTGCTTTAGTTTAATTTTGTAATTTATCCGCATTTCTTAGAATTAGAAGTCGTGGAACTCACACCACGCACAACGTGTTTGCATTTGAGTACTTTGCCAGTTTTGAAGTAGTCAATCATAGGAGACCCTCGTAATACGATCTACTATAGCTTTTTCTTAGCATTAGTAGTTATTTGTGTGAATCGCCAACGACAGGTTCACCAATTATCAGCCTCATTTAAGCGACATTTCTTTGCTTAAGACATGGTTTTTAGGGTAGAATAACGAATATTCAATCGATTGCCCTATCTCGTGCCATTTGTGTTACCTTGGCCCGTTCGGGTCTATTCGATGGTTTTCTAGTGTTTTTGTGTTAGCACAGGTTTTTGCCGTCAAATAAAGTAGCCATGGACGTGTCTAAAGCATTGGATCATCGAGGAACTGAACCAGAATCGATCGAAGGAGCCAACTAAATTCAAGCAACCTCCTGCCCGTTTACAAAGAAGATTTCACCGAAAATAACCTATTATTTTCGGCGAAAATATTAGTGCAAATTGACTGATGCCACTTGAAGAATGTTTTCGGCGAAAACATATGTTTTCGGACCGAAACCTATTCGACGAAAAGGACAGAAGAAGCAGCTTAGTGGACGGCCATTTACACAAGGATTTTCGCCGAAAATACCTTGTTATTTTCGGCGAAATTATCAGGCTGTTTCGGCTAATTTAGGGTTAAGTATTTATACTTAACCTGGCGGCCCAAAGAGGGGCGAATCATAATTAATCATAATACAACTTTTCGAGATCAGAATTCAGAGAATCCACTCAAGTTCTGGAGCGAAGAGTTAGAGTTCGAAGAGCTGGATAGAGATCGTGACGCCATCCCTTCCATCTCGGAGAACCGGAGCTAGGAGTGTAATCTACCGAAGATCGAAGTCTGTCAGAGTCGTCTAAATTAGGTTTTTCAGATTCTTTTCTGTTCTTCCTCTGAATGATGAACTCTTTCTTTGTCTTTGTTTCTTTTGTAATGATCATGAGTAGCTAAACTCGTTAGAGCTTAGACTAGATGAACCCTAAGTGACCCAGGGCTTTAAAGCGGTCACGGATCGGCGGTGATTAGATTCGAAATTCAATCAGGGCTTTAAAATCTAAGTTCGTCTGTCATCCTTGTTTTTAAACCCTAATTTCCAATCTGCTTTAGTTTAATTTTTTATTTATCCGCATTTCTTAGAATTAGAAGTCGTGGAACTCACAACACGCACAACGTGTTTGCATTTGAGTACTTTGCCAGTTTTGAAGTAGTCAATCATAGGAGACCCTCGTAATACGATCTGCTATAGCTTTTTCTTAGCATTAGTAGTTATTTGTGTGAATCGCCAACGACAGGTTCACCAATTATCAGCCTCATTTAAGCGACATTTCTTTGCTTAAGACATGGTTTTTAGGGTAGAATAACGAATATTCAATCGATTGCCCTATCTCGTGCCATTTGTGTTACCTTGGCCCGTTTCGGGTCTATTCGATGGTTTTCTAGTGTTTTTGTGTTAGCACAGGTTTTTGCCGTCAAATAAAGTAGCCATGGACGTGTCTAAAGCATTGGAACATCGAGGAACTGAACCGGAATCGATCGAAGGAGCCAATTAAGTTCAAGCAACCTCCTGCCCGTTTACAAAGAAGATTTCGCCGAAAATAACCTATTATTTTCAGCGAAAATATTAGTGCAAATTGACTGCTGCCACTTGAAGAATGTTTTCGGCAAAAACAATATGTTTTCGGACCGAAACCTATTCGGCGAAAAGGACAGAAGAAGCAGCTTAGTGGACGGCCATTTACACAAGGATTTTCGCCGAAAATACCTTGTTATTTTCGGCGAAATTATCAGGCTATTTCGGCTAATTTAGGGTTAAGTATTTATACTTAACCCGGGGCCCAAAGAGGAGGCGAATCATAATTAATCATAATACAACTTTTCGAGATAAGAATTCAGAGAATCCACTCAAGTTCTGGAGCGAAGAGTTAGAGTTCGAAGAGCTGGATAGAGATCGTGACGCCATCCCTTCCATCTCGGAGAACCGGAGCTAGGAGTGTAATCTACCGAAGATCGAAGTCTGTCAGAGTCGTCTAAATTAGGTTTTTCAGATTCTTTTCTGTTCTTCCTCTGAATGATGAACTCTTTCTTTGTCTTTGTTTCTTTTGTAATGATCATGAGTAGCTAAACTCGTTAGAGCGTAGACTAGATGAACCCTAAGTGACCCAGGGCTTTAAAGCGGTCACGGATCGGCGGTGATTAGATTCAAAATTAAATCAGTTTTTTTCATGTTTGATTTGTTCTTCATTGTTCATGTTTCTTGTCTGGATTGATCACCTAGATTAGATTCTTTTTAAGCTAAGGATAGAAGCGAACGCTCGCCTTACTTTAGAACATCGAATTGAACAATTAACCTTAAAATTGGAGCGTGCCTTTCGTAGAAACCGGTTAGGGTTAATCCACTGCAAGAGTAACTCATTAATCATTAGTAATTGCACCAGTTAATTAAGTCGTTGCGAGAGGCGACCGTACCAGGGCGGCTAGTTAATCTTGGTAGTTAGAACGGATAGAGCGAACATTCGCCGATCTTAAACCTAAGGGTAAGGAGTTATGGTGGTGTCTTAGTAATTGATTGAATGAGAATCGAAATCCGTTGATCTGTTGATTGCCAATGCTCTGGGGAACGAAGGGGGATTCAAAGTCTAAGTTCGTCTGTCATCTCTATTTTCAAACCCTAATTTCCTATCTGCTTTAGTTTAATTTGTTTTAATTTCTCTACATTTCTTAGAATTAGAAGTCGTGGAACTCACACCACGCACAACTTGTCTGCATTCGAGTATTTTGCCAGTTTTGAAGTAGTCAATCTTAGAAGACCCTTGGAATACGATCTGCTTAGCTTTTAGCTTTGTAGTATTTGATCACTGTTCTGCAGCCTATCAACAGATTACCACGTAGAAACCGAAATCTGCTCCTCAAAAGCCGCCAAAGAAGAAGGAACTGAAAGCCTCTTCTAAGCCACCAAGCACAAAACCTAGCAGACCTCGGGGAAAGAACAAGAAGATGAAGACTCACATGGTCTGGAGACCAGTTGTGCCGCCACCTTCTACCGAGCCAGCTGCACCACCAATTCGTTCCAAGCTACCGGTGCCGGAACAAGTATGGAAGGAGAAGCCAAAAGCATCTCCTAAGGAAATACTGACGATCACCGATCCTGGTGATATCAAGCCGGAAGTTAAAGAAAAGAAGGAGTCGATCGTTCTTATTCCGTCCACTATCTTCCTTGTGGAAGATGATCCCTTGACAGAACTGTTTGGACCATTCACGATCACTGACCACCTTCCCGATGGACGTACCAAGCTCTTACATGCGAACGGGAAGAAATTCATGCTCACCGGAGAAGCCCCGAAGCTCTACTTTATGAACTCCGATGCTAGCATTAAGGAGAATCTGAGTTGGGATGTCTCCTAATACCGTCCAGGTATCGTCCAACTCAAGGACGTTAATAAAAGAGCGCTTCGTGGGAGGCAACCCACGACTGGAGTCAGTTTTTGATTGGTGTCAACCTTAGTGTTTTAGAGTCGGTTCGTGGGAGCCAAAAGTGTCAGTTTGTTTGATTTCTTATTTTTCGTATGTATTATGCGTGTCATAGTGTCATTCTCAAGTTGATTGAGGTTATTCCGATTTTTGTGGATTTAACTGTGATTTTCTGAAGTTTGCCGGGATTGCGAAAGTATTTTCAATCGTAGAGTTCAATATTTTCGGCGAAAATAACTCATGTTTTCGGCAAAAATTCTCTTTGAAATCCCATGAGTTTTCCAGACATTTTTAACTAACATTTTCGGCGAAAACCTATTGAACTTTTTGGCGAAAATACCATTGAAAACCGGCAGTACTATTTTAACTAAGATTTTCGGCGAAAACTTGCACTTATTTTCGCCGAAAATGTCTCTGAAAATCAACAACTTTTTCACTTAAAAATCCGGACTTCTTCCCTCTCTTTCCTCACTTCATTTTCGATTTTAAGAACAAAACCCTCCCCCTGTGTTTTCCATTTTCCGCCGACCGCCACCTTACCCTCGCCGCCGCTGACCAAGCCGACCGCCGCCGCCGCGCCCCACCGCCACCGCCGCCGCTCCCTTCCCCTCCCATTTCCGATCAATCCAAGCCCTATGATGTGATCTTGGCCACCCTCGGGTCAACCCCGAGCCGAGAGCCTGAACAAGGCCCCAGGCCAAATGCTACGAGCCCTGGACCAACCACAACCCCTGAAGACCCTCTGGAGACCTTCCAGAAGATGTGGCCGAAGCATAATGAAGAAAGCCTGGCCAGAAGAAGCTGGCACCCGAAGATAGACCCCGGTACGAGCCCCGGACCGGGCCAAATGCCAGAACTGAGCTCCAGGTTCGAAGACTCAATCCCAGTACCAGCACCAGCCCTTGAAGACCCCATGAGAACATTCCTAAAGACCTGGCCGAAGCATAAAGTAGAAGGCTTGGCCAGAATTGAAGAAGGCCCAGCACGGAGCCAGCCCCGGGCGCTGGACTGAGCGCCGGGCACCACAGAAGCGTGCTTTTGGCCCAGCCAACAAATGGCTCGAGCCTTTGAGGAAATTACACTTGCTATTGATAGCTTGAAGCCCCAGGAGAACTCTCCAAGAAACGGAGCTGAATTTGGAGAAGAACTGAAGGAGATAGAGCTCGGCCAAGTCCTAGCAAAGCATGGGGGGAGCACCAAAGAGGAAGACTCGGATGCTGATCCGAGGTTGCCCATGCCAGGAGCTGTGATCAGGCCACCACCTGAGCCTGATCCAAGAGGAGAAGAAGGAGAGCTCATCCTTCAAGAAGAGCCAAGAGGTCAGCCCAT
Organism: Linum lewisii; assembly: GCA_034768395.1. Classification (NCBI taxonomy): domain Eukaryota; kingdom Viridiplantae; phylum Streptophyta; class Magnoliopsida; order Malpighiales; family Linaceae; genus Linum; species Linum lewisii. The sequence continues at coordinate 15,875,846 of CM068303.1, forward strand.
GACCGAGCAGCCACGGGCCAAAGCTGGACTAATACTAAGCAAAGCTGGATTTCTGGACAGATTCGTAGCCCGACAAAGAGTGACGAATATGGGCTACTTGGAGACAAAATTTGGGCTGATGTCCAACATGAAAGTTGTAGCCCATAGAGTCCACTAGTGATCTGCAAAAGATCAGGATTTTACGAATTTGTTTAGTATTTATTTGGCTAATATTTCCAGAACCCGTGTAGCTGTTTTTGAGGATTTTCCAGCCTCCTTTTTAGGAGTTCTTGTTTAGGTAGGATTCTCTTCCCTTATAGGGTTGGAGTCCGAATTTTCCCTCTTTTTAGTCTAGGTTAGGATTAGTGATGCGCGAGATTTAACTCACAACATACAAGGTCGTATTCCACGAGGGCTCTCTCAATAGCAACTACTCACACGGTTCATGGACGGTCTATTCATTTAAAATAAGTTTTGGTTTGAAATAAGAACAATTGAAAACACAAAAGAAACTAAACAAACAAGCAAATCAAAAGGGTGCAAATCAAAGGTAAAGGAGGTTAACTTGGAAAGATAGGTTCATCATGCTCAAGAGGTATAAATGCACAAACAAGCCAAACATGATCGAGGATGCAATCGAATGACCATGCAAATCCCTTCTATAGACTCAATGCACTCTCGTCGCACCAAATCCCTATCCTAGAACCACTCAACCTAGGCTCTCGCTCTCAAGCTAAGTGACTAAGGATGCATTAAAGGTGTTTGATGAAATGCCAAGCTACAAAACCCTCTCCTATGACTCTACGACCACTAGGATAGACACCACACTCTCATGTCAATGTCCTAACACTAAGAGAATCATCAAAAGACTAATCAAAGTTCAATTGAATGAAAAGCCTAATGCACACCAAGTGTTCGATAAAATGCACAAGTGAGAAATCATGCAACCATGGTTGAATTGAGGAGATCTAATCTCTTAGAACACACTCCCTTCAATCCCTAGACCTACAATCCATGTAATCTAAGCATTCTCATGCATTACATCACAAATAATAGACCAATCAAGCCATAGCCATCAATGGAATTAACAACAAGTCTTAGAGACCATCCTCATACAATCCAAGAACAATCATAGCATGTTTGTACAATTCACCTCTATCCTAGCACAACCATCTATCAATCCAAGAAAACCTAGGAAATCAGCCACACATGGCCAAGGGTACACAAGAGAAAGAAAGAAAGATGGTCACCAAGGGTTCCATGGCAATCCTCTTCTTGCAAGCTCCTCTCCCCAAGGTTGTGGGCTTCAATCCAAGCTCCTTACTCCAATTTGCACCTTGCTCTAGGGTTGATGATGGATTAGTTGATGAGGAGAAAGTGTTGGAGAAATTGAGAGGAAAGAGGGATGAAATCGGTGATGTGTAAAATATTATATGAGCCCCCCTATTTTCGCCGCCTTCTCCCCTTATATAGCCGCTGGAAAATGCCCAATATTTTCGGCGAAAATTATGCAATAATTTCGCCGAAAATGCCTTTGAAGAACCGGCTAGAAATTTCTTCATATATTTTCGGCGAAAACACTTAAGGGGTTTCGCCGAAAATCCTTCATAGATCAAAAGTCCGCTCTCTGCCTAGAGTTTTCGGACCGAAGACTTGACAACTTTCGCCGAAAGCTTCTTCTTCGGCGAAAAATATATGATAGTTTCGCCGAAACTGTCTTCAGCTGAAAATCGTATTTTCTTCGATTTTGCCACGTCCATATCTCCTCCGTCCTAGCTCCGATTGACCTCCTGTTTGATCCTACGTGCTCCTTATCAACAGTACTACAATGCCAAGACCTGAAAATACAAAGAAACACCTCCAATAGACATGGAATTGGCCTCAAAGTGGCAACCGGGCAACAGAATAGCAGTTAGCACAAAACTTCGATAAAAGCATAATAAGCATGGCATTTAAGGATCAAACACGGGCATTTCATAGGTCAATCGAGGACTTAAAATGCACTAAAAATGATCACATCAATTAGTTAAAGTCCTCTTTAGGTTTTCTAATTAGGACTCTTTTTATTTCTTTATTTTATTATTATTTAGGAGTAGGGTTTAGGGAGGAGAGCTTGTTCCCTCACCTATAAATAGAGGCCGCCGGCCACCTCTTGTACTAAGAACCCCCTTTGATTAAATATATTTCAGAACTTATGTTCTTTTCCCTTCAAGTTAATGTGAGGAGCATTGCTTAAGGTTGACTTATCATCAAGAGCATCCATCTCTTGGCGTGGCGTCTTCGACTGGACACTTCTGGTTCCCGGCTGTTATATAGCCGACGGGTCAAAGTACTATTCCGCCCCGGTTCCCGAAGGTTTCTACCTCATTGCACGGTCTCGACTTGCGGTGTTTAGGGTCGTCTGCCCACGGTTGCAGCGGTTCACATCACCCTAGAACAGCCGAATCGGAGCTCTACAGCTCTAGTTCACCCAAACCCTAAAATTTTCAATTTTTCACCAATTTCTCCCAATCCGTTCATTTTTAGCATCCATGGCTTCAAGGTAAGTTGTAGAACTTTTCATTGCGAATCTTTTGACATGTTGATTGCTGAATTTTGTCGGGGTTGACTTTCGGTTGACTTTTCAGTTTGCCTCGATTTGCGTGCCGACTGATTTCGTGTGAACTAGGTTAGCTGAACTTGTTGAACTGTTCTAGCACGCTTAGGGAGTGTTGTGCTTAATTTTCATATCGTTTGATCATGTGTTGCTATGCCTAAGTCCTATTCCTTGTGATGTTGACTTTCGAGAAATGTCGGTTTCAGCATGAACTGTTTTTGATCATTTGGCCGCCTTATGTGCTCATACTCGTTCCGATTATTGTGTTTGCCATCTGAGATTATATTATACCATCATTCTTTGATTTGTGATAGTCTTGCCATGATTAGGGTTCAATGTTCTATAATGTTGACTTTTTGAAATGTCGGTTTGACTTCTGAACTCTGATTGTGCTAATTCCATTCTGGCTGCTCCTAAGCATGTATTTTATTGTTCGTGATTACCGGTTAATCTGCTTTGCTTAACCCCACTCGGTTTTCCTCATTTCTTTGTGAAATTGAGTTTTTTCGACTAAGTGTGGGGTAGGGTTTTAGTTTGACTAATCTGGTTAGTTTTCTTGTTTAGGAACACCACTTATGAGCGCAGGACCAAGCAGAGACTTGACGCCGCCTCGAGCTCCAGAGCCCCCGCTCCCATCACACCCGTCGTCCAGGGCCCTCCACCAGCATTCCCTGGCCGTGCTGGGTGCCATCGCACTGTTGCTCGTTTACCCGACTACTACTTTGAGTGCTACAAGAGGCTCGAGCACATTCTGGAGCTAATGTTCGGCCACTTTCCATGGATTCCCTCTTCGATCACAATGAGGACTACCACCGGAACGTGCACGACGCCCTGGCACCAGCCGTCCTCCTAGAGCTGACCATCATAGCTTCCGACTTGCCAGACGTCACTCTCCTGGAGTTCTGGGCCACTTTTGATCTGGACGAGCACAAGAGGAGGCAGAGCAAGAAGGTCGTTTCCTTCTACCTAGGCGGGGTGTACAGGACCCTCATCTATGATGAGTTTGCAGCTCATCTAGGCATTCCCAATGAGCATTACCACGGTCATCACCTCGATTGGGCGAACGACGAGGACGACGGAGAGGCTTACCACGCACTCTGGAGCCACATGACTGGAGTGCCCGACGATCGTCTCTCGGACCATAACTCAGTTAAGTCTGTCTCTCACCCTCTCTATAAATACATTCATATGGTTTGGCGTAGATCGCTATTATATGCTCCAGAGAAGGACCGCCACCATATCAGCAAGGAGGAACTTTTGCTTCTTCGCGCCATCCGGGAGAGCTACCCTCTTCACCCCGGATGGGTGCTTGCTCGCATCTTCCGTCAGAAGACCAAGAGGAGGACGCCACCTCGCTCACTCCTAGGAGGCAACTTCATCGGCCAGCTCATCATCTCCTTCGGCCTTAGCCACGAATATGGCCCGAACATCCCACGCCGCATAGTACGCACCGTTGGAGGAGATTTGGCGGTCGAGTACGACCTCGAGCTGGACCTCAGTCCCCAGGTAGCAGCAGATCCTCCCCTCCAGTACGAGGATTAGTCGGAGGAAGAAGATGATTCTGAGGAGTCCCAGCCTCAGTATGAGCCAGAGTCTCATGACCATACTCCCTCACCACACCATCAGGCAGGGTATGTACACCAGTCGCCGCCGGCCATCCCAGACAATGCCACTCAAGAGGCGAGATGGACTATTATGCAGCAACATATGCACCGCGCTGATAGGCGGTATGAGGCACAGCTAGAGTGGCAACAGCATCTCGGCGATTACCTCCACTTTCCACCTCCCGGCCCACCTGACCAGTAGTGACCGGGTTGTATTCCTTTTCTGGTCCTTTCTTTTTATTTATTCTTTTCGGATTTCGATCCAACTTTTTTCTGTGTGGATCCGGGACACTTGTCCCGGTTTCCTTTTTATGTTTCATTTGTTTTTGTTTGGTAGTAGTCGGGAGATTCCCTTCGCTTCATTTCGGTAGATTCCCTCCGCTCCGAGGACCCGTGCTCATCCCCTAAACCAACCATCTCGGTCCAGGTTCTTCTACTTCACTCTAAACTCTAGAATTAGTCTTGTGAGGACACAGTCCAATTTAAGTGTGGGGTAGGATGCTAGAGAACCTTGCATGAACTTGATTGCCCTTGATTGTGTTTTCTGTGTGCCTCGTGATTCCATTCCAGTCTCTCTAGCATTAGAATGGTTAAGTTCTTGATTTTTGATGTTAAGTTGTTGTTCAAACTTTCATAATGATGCTTAGACTGCTTAACCTAGAACTTGAGAACCAACTTGTATACTTTGATGCTAAATTGCCTGGTCAGAACAGAATTTTTAAAAATTACACTTGTAGTTTGTAGCCTTGATTGCATGAAAATGACCGAATCCGACTAGCAAACCAACTGTGAGCTTTTGATCCATTGCACGTAACTTGCAATTTCAATTCTTTTTGAGTGGTTTTCTGTTTGCGTGAATGAGTTAGAATTTTCATGAGACCTACTCGAGACCACATGATGACACGAGTTCTAGAATGATAGGGGCACCAAGATTCAGCTACTAAGACAGATAGCCTACCCAACGATAAAATCCATTAGGTTTAAACCCTTGAGCTTGGCCTGTTCTTTCGGTTCGATATACATTACAGCCAATTCCCATTCTTTCATTCCCCGTTGATCCCCTGTGGTTGTAGTTCTAGATTGACCTACCGGAAGTCGGTTTGTGGTAACCTGCCTATAGCCATTAAAACAGGTGGTCTAGCTATTATGTCCAGACGTGTAAACCCCTCTAGCAACTAAAAGAAAGAATCGGTACAAAAGAAAAAAATAGAATAAAAAGAAGAAAAGAAGCAAGTTTCAAAAAAAATGAAAAGAAGAAAAATTAGAAAAGCCAAAAAAAGGTTTCAAGTTCTAGTTCAATAAAACGTTCTTCTCCCTACAAATGGAAGAACGAAGTAAAAAAAAAGTGAGGAAAAAATTGTGTAAAGAAAGATAATAAGTGCTTGGTTGTTTGAGGGTATCATAGGACGAGCGTTCATTATTCCACCCGTGTCTGGTTAGACGGTAGGAAGCCATAGATTAGATTCGAGGGAAGTTAGTCGAAAGCTACACCGCACAAAGCCATCATCATACATTCCCATCATCCATCGCATCATAAACCCAAGTAGTGTAGAATTCGTTACAGTCCTAGCAGGGAAGTCCTTCTTGACTAGTTACTCGTGTTGTCACGGTGGTGGAGATGTGGTTGAATTGCAAACTTATGACAGAATTCAGTAACAGAAAATGATCGAGAGCAGAAACACGTCCTTAAACACAGAGAGTGAGAGTCCCCCATTTACTAAATATTTCCTGTGTGAGGAGTCTGGTCGGTCAGGTCAAATTCGTGCATAATTGGTTGGTACTACTTGTCGTGTGCAGTTTATTAGTGAGACCAGGTAGTTTGGTTGATCAGTGTGTATGTTAGGTTTCTTGTTCTAGGATCTATCTATCTAATAATTCATTGTGTTTGATTGAACTCCAATTTAATCGATCTTATCATCTGTGAACATGAGCGTTTCTATTCAGTTTGCTTGAGGACAAGCAAAAGCTTAAGTGTGGGGTATTTTGATGACACTCGATTTGACGTGATTATCAGCCTCATTTAAGCGACATTTCCTTGCTTAAGACATGGTTTTTAGGGTAGAATAATGAATATTCAATCAATTGCCCTATCTCGTGCCATTTGTGTTACCTTTGCCCGTTTCGGGTCTATTTGATGGTTTTCTAGTGTTTTTATGTTAGCACAGGTTTTTGCCATCAAATAAAGTAGCCAAGGACGTGTCTAAGGCGTTGGAACCTCGAGGAATTGCACCGGAATCGATCCAAGGAGTCAATCAAACCGAACCAAATCCTGCTCCTATTTACAAAGGAATATCACTGAACAAATCGGCAGTGCATTCAAGAAGGTATCTTCGGCGAAAACACCAAGTCTTCGCCGAAAATATTTGGTCCGAAATACACAGAAGAAACAGCCGGCGGTCATCCCCTTTTTCAAAGGAATTTTCGCTGAAAATCCTTCAGTATTTTCGGCGAAAATATTAGTTAAAATCCTGCGGTTTAGGGTTAAGTATAAATACTTAACCGGCGCCCAAATCAAAGATACCTCATAATACATCATAATTACCAAACTTCAGAATTCTCTCAAGTTATGGAGCAGAGAGTTTAGAGTTCGAAGAGCCGGAAAGAGATCGTGCCGCCATCCCTTCCATCTCGAGGACTCGGAGATAGGATTGCCGTTTACCGAAGATCGAAGTCTGCCAGAGTCGTTGATGACACTCGATTTGACGTGATTATTAGCCTCATTTAAGTGACATTTCCTTGCTTAAGACATGGTTTTTAGGGTAGAATAGTGAATATTCAATCGATTGCCCTATCTCATGCCATTTGTGTTACCTTGGCCCGTTTCAGGTCTATTTGATGGTTTTCTAGTGTTTTTATGTTAGCACAGGTTTTTGCTGTCAAATAAAGTAGCCAAGGACGTGTCTAAGGCGTTGGAACCTCAAGGAATTGCAGTAGAATCGATCAGAGGAGTCAATCGAGTCGAACTAAACTCTGCCCCGTTTTACAAAGGAATTTTCGCCGAAAATACCCTAGCATTTTGGCGAAAATATATGCACAAAATCACTGATGTCGACTGAAGGAAGTTTTCGGCGAAAACCCTAAGTTTTCGACCGAAAACTGTTGGACCGAAAATTACAGGAGAAAGCAGCCGGCGAACCATCCATTTACAAAGGAATTTTTGCCGAAAATTCTTCAATATTTTTGGCGAAAATATCAGGCAAAATCCGGCTGAATTAGGTTTTAAGTATAAATACTTAAACCGGCGGCCCAACGGGGGAATGATTCATTATTCATATTTTCACAAATCAGACTTTTGAGAGTCAGCCGAAGATAGATAGACTTTAGAGAGTTCGAAGATCCGTGGAGAGATCGTGACGCCATCCTTCCACCTCGGAAAACTCGTAGCTTAAAGTTGAAGATCCAGGAGATCGAAGCTTCGCTGGAGTCGTCAGAATTAGGTTTTTCAGTTCTTATCTGTTCTTCCTCTGTATGATGATCTTCTTGGTTGCCTTCGATTCTTCTGTTATCATTATGAGTAGCTAAACTTGTAGAGCTTAGATGAGATGAACCCTAAGTGACCCAGGGCTTTAAAGCGGTCACAGATTGGCGGTAATTTGATTCGAAGTTCAATCAGTTTCTCTTTGCATGGTTGTTTTGTTCTTGATTGTTTATGTTTCTTTTCTGGTTGGTCGCCTAGATTAGGTTTTTGCAAGCTAGGGTTAGTCGCTAGACGGTTCCTGCTTTGGCGCTTAAACTTGTCTTCCTTGATCACCTAGTTTAGATTCTTGTTAAGCTGAGGATAGAAGCGAACGCTCGCCTCTCTTTAAAACATCAATTCAACCAGTTAACCTTATAATTCGAGTGTGCCTTTCGTAGGAACCGATTAGGGTTAATCCACTGCAAGAGTAACTCATAAATCGTTAGTAATTGCACCAGTTAATTAAGTCATTGAGAGAGGCGACCGTACCCGGGCGGCTAGTTAATCTTGGTAGTTAGATCGGATAGAGCGAACGTTCGCCAGTCTTAAACCTAAGGGTAAGGAGTTATGGTGGTGTATAGAAACCGATTGAATTAGAATTGAAAACCGCTGATCTGTTGATTGCCCCTCTGGTGATCTAAGGGGGATTCGAAATCTAAGTTCGTCTATCTTCTCGTTAGTCAACCTTTTACTTTTCTATCTTTTATTTTCCTGCTTTATTAAATTAGAAGTCGTGGAACTCACACCACGCACTAAGTGTTTAAACCTGAGTAATTTGCCAGCTTCTTTGAGTAGTCGATTAGTAGAAACCCTGTGGAATACGATCTAGTCTACTTCGGTATGTTAGTTATTTGATACCGCTAAAACTGCAGCATCAAATTGGCGCCGTTGCCGGGGACTCTTCTAATTGTTTGAAAGAAGAGTTGGCAAATTGTTCTTCTACCTTTCCGCCTTACCATTTAATCTTCGTCCATATTTCCATGATTTACCTGGGTAGTGCTTTTGAGTTTTGAATATGCAAGATTACAGGTGGGATGACCAGTACCAAGAGTGGCGTGTCAATGGAGCACCGAATATTGAGGATTACCAAGAGATGCTACATCAACAACAACAACAAACGGCGAGATTTGACTCCCTCTTTGATAAAATCTCTTCAATGCTACGAGGTTACCAAGAGACCACCAACAAGAGCATCAAAGTGGCGCTAGAGATAACCAAGAGATGCTTCATGAACATCAACAATGCTTGTCGAGAACCCAATCTGCCTTGGATAATATCTCTTCAATGCTACAAGCTCATCTCGCGACGGACATCAAGCTCGAGCAACCAAAGCAGTTAATGACAAAAGACGCTCAAGAGCTGTTCGGAGAAAAAGATGATGATCCTATCCATGACTATTATGAGCTAGAAGAATCCTTGGCGGTGGTGGTTGATGAAGACATAAAGCCAATCCATCCTGAAGTTGAAGCCGAAGAGGAGCACATAGAGATTGAGGAGATACCCTCACCTACACTTCCGCCGAGTCAACCTGTAGAGAAGATGGAGCTCATTGACCATTGCCGCGCCGTAGTACCTCTTTCCTCCTCGAGTAGGAGAATTCGAGAAGAACTGGTCATCCAAACTGAACCGCGATCTACTAGAGCACTACCGGCTGCATCACCCTTCTGGAGTGCTACATGGTACTCAACAGCTGGCCTTGAAGAAGACGATTGACTTCAAGGAGCTCTTGAGTTGGGGTCCCTAACAGGTACGTCCGGCTCAAGGACGTTAAAAGAGAGCGCTTCGCGGGAGGCAACCCACGGCTGGAGTCCGTTTTTTAATTTTTGGGTCAGTTTTTTTCGTCATTCGAAGCAAGTTCGGGGGAACCAAACTGTCAGTTTAATTTCCTTTCTTTTTTATTTGTTTTCTATTAGGTTTTAAAAAATAAAATGAGTTTTGAAAAAAAAAGTATTTTCGGCGAAAAATAATAAAATTCGCCGAAAACTTTCCTTAAACTTTGAACAGGAGCGTCCTTCTTTATTTTTGCCTATTTTCGAAGAAGTTTTTGGCGAAAAACTTCTTAAGTTTTCGCCAAAAACTTGTGTCTGTTTTGAAAATCAGCTTCCTTTTTTTGGTCCGATTCCAACGCATACTTGATCGTCCAAATCGGAGCTTTGTAGCTCGGTTATCCCCGAAACAATTTTTCACGTTTTTGGCCAACTTCGTCACTTTCCGTCCATTTTCTTGAGTCGTGTCTTAAAGGTTAGTTGTTGGGTTTTCAATTTCAAATCTTTTGGCATGCTAATCATTGAATTTCGACGAGTATAATACTAGTCTACCTCATTTTGCGTGCCTGCTGTTTCGGTGTGATTTTTGCTGATCTGATTGAACTTAGATATTCTAGAATTCTCTAGGAATGCGGTGCCGTGAATTTGAAAAAAAAAATAGTCAAAATATTTTCAAAATTCCCCTAACCTTCTTTGTTCGACTTTTATTCTGTGTGGATCCGGGACACTTGTCCCGGTATCCTTTTGATCTTTTTGTTGTTTTTGTTTTGTAGGAACTTGAGTAGCTACTCCGCTCCACTCCGGACTATCCGTGTTCATCCACTACACCGACCATCACCTTCCAAGTTCTTCGTATCTCTCTACTCTAGTTTAGTCTTGTGAGGACACAGAACGGTTTAAGTGTGGGGTAGGATTCTAGGATTATGCATGATCTTGCTTGCTATCTATGATTTTGTGGTTCAAATTTGAAAATTCTCTAGCAGAGAATTGCTCAATTCTTGACTTTTGATGTTAAATTTACTTCAATTTTGAACAATGACGTCTAGACTGTTCCACTTAGAACCTGTAACCAACGTGTCAGAACTGATATTAAATGAGTCTAGGTCAGAACAGATCATAAATCACTCTTGTAGTTGAACTTGAATTAATTGAATTGATTGACTTGTTAATAACAAAGCTCGATAACACCGTTCTAAGATGATAAATGCTAGCTTCTCCCATGTTTTCACTCCATATTTGTTCACCCGTGATTGTGGCTAGAGAATTCAATTCGAAATCTCGTGTAAAAAGTTATAACTAGCTAGGATCAAGTGGCTAAATTGTTAAATCAAGTAATTGAGTTGTTCAAGTTAATGTTAAGTTCTTTAAAGTGCTGAAAATAAAGCTAGGCAAGCCCGACACATAAGTGAAGTGTTCGGGTTAAGCACTAGCATAAGCACAAATACTGTGAGCTAGGCAGGTCCAACACCTATTCGAAGTGTTTGGTATTGAGCACTAGTATGCAGTAAATAATTTGAAGGAAAAAGTCAAAACTTGAAATAAATTGTTGTTTAAATCGGTCCTAGCTAGAACATGTAATGTGCAGATCTAGAAACAGATGAAGTCGAGTCAATAGCCACGTCATTTTTCCTACCTCCGCATCCACATAATGGCTAGAGCTTAAAGTCTTTTTGATTAGAATTGGTGTTATCGTAGTCCGTTAATTATGAATAATTGTTTTACCAAGAAACGAGCTTTGTTTAAACTGCTACTTGAAGTGTCCAGAAATTAGTGAGATCGAAAACTTGTTTGGTTGATGTTTTTGCATGTGTAGGTCACTTTTTCTACGTGGAACAGTCTAAACCAAATTATTAGAATTGAATCTCGGTTTAATCTCGTGTCATTTGTGAATTTGAGTGTGTTCTAGTTCAGTTTGCTTGAGGACAAGCAAAAGCTTAAGTGTGGGGTATTTTGATGACACTCGATTTGACGTGATTATCAGCTTCATTTAAGCGACATTTCCTTGCTTAAGGCATGGTTTTTAGGGTAGAATAGCGAATATTCAATCGATTGCCCTATCTCGTGCCATTTGTGTTACCTTGGCCCATTTCGGGTCTATTTGATGGTTTTCTAGTGTTTTTATGTTAGCACAGGTTTTTGCCGTCAAATAAAGTAGCCAAGGACGTGTCTAAGGCATTGGAACCTCAAGGAATTGCACCAGATTCGATCCGAGGAGTCAATCGAGTCGAACCAAAGTCTGCCCCGTTTTACAAAGGAATTTTCGCCGAAAATACCCTAGCATTTTTGGCGAAAATATATGCACAAAATCACTGATGTCGACTGAAGGAAGTTTTCGACCGAAAACTGTTGGACCAAAAATTACAGGAGAAAGCAGCCGGCGGACCATCTATTTACAAAGGAATTTTTGCCGAAAATTCTTCAATATTTTTGGCGAAAATATTAGGCAAAATCCAGCTGAATTAGGGTTTAAGTATAAATACTTAAACCGGCGGCCCAAGGGGGGAATGATTCATTATTCATATTTTCACAAATCAGACTTTTGAGAGTCAGCCGACTCTAGGGTCGATAGATAGAGTTTAGAGAGTTCGAAGATCCGTGGAGAGATCATGACGCCATCCTTCCACCTCGGAGAACTCGGAGCTTAAAGTTGAAGATCCAGGAGATCGAAGCTTCGCTGGAGTCGTCAGAATTAGGTTTTTCAGTTCTTATCTGTTCTTCCTCTGTATGATGATCTTCTTTGTTGCCTTTGATTCTTCTGTTATCATTATGAGTAGCTAAACTTGTAGAGCTTAGATGAGATGAACCCTAAGTGACCCAGGGCTTTAAAGCGGTCACGGATTGGCGGTAATTAGATTCGAAGTTCAATAGTTTCTCTTTAAATGGTTGTTTTGTTCTTGATTGTTTATGTTTCTTTTCTGGTTGGTCGCCTAGATTAGGTTTTTGCAAGCTAGGGTTAGTCGCTAGACGGTTCCCTGCTTTGGCGCTTAAACTTGTCTTCCTTGATCACCTAGTTTAGATTCTTGTTAAGCTGAGGATAGAAGCGAACGCTCGTCTCTCTTTAAAACATCAATTCAACCAGTTAACCTTATAATTGGAGTGTGCCTTTCGTAGGAATCGATTAGCGTTAATCCACTGCAAGAGTAACTCATAAATCGTTAGTAATTGCACCAGTTAATTAAGTCGTTACGAGAGGCGACCGTACCCGGGCGGCTAGTTAATCTTGGTAGTTAGATCGGATAGAGCGAACGTTCGCCAGTCTTAAACCTAAGGGTAAGGAGTTATGGTGGTGTATAGAAACCGATTGAATTAGAATAAAAACCGCTGATCTGTTGATTGCCAATGCTCTGGTGATCTAAGGGGGATTCGAAATCTAAGTTCGTCTATCTTCTCGTTAGTCAACCTTTTACTTTTCTGTCTTTTATTTTCCTGCTTTATTAGATTAGAAGTCGTGGAACTCACACCACGCACTAAGTGTTTAAACCTGAGTAATTTGCCAGCTTTTTTGAGTAGTCGATTAGTAGAAACCCTGTGGAATACGAACTAGTCTAGTTCGGTAGGTTAGTTATTTGATACCGCTAAAACTGCAGCATCAAATTGGCGCCGTTGCCGGGGACTCTTCTAATTGTTTGAAAGAAGAGTTGGCAAATTGTTTCTTCTACCTTTCCGCCTTACCATTTAATCTTCCTCCATATTTCCATGATTTACCTGGGAGTGCTTTTGAGTTTTGAATATGCAGGATTACAGGTGGGATGACCAGTACCAAGAGTGGCGCGTCAATGGAGCACAGAAGATTGAGGATTACCAAGAGATGCTACATCAACAACAACAACAAACGGCGAGATTTGACTCCCTCTTTGATAAAATCTCTTCAATGCTACGAGGTTACCAAGAGACACACCAACAAGAGCATCAAAGTGGCGCTAGAGATAACCAAGAGATGCTTCATGAACATCAACAATGCTCGTCGAGAACCCAATCTGCCTTGGATAATATCTCTTCAATGCTACAAGCTCATCTCGCGACGGACATCAAGCTCGAGCAACCAAAGTAGTTAATGACAAAAGACGCTCAAGAGCTATTCGGAGAAGAAGATGATGATCCTATCCATGACTATTATGAGCTAGAAGAATCCTTGGCGGTGGTGGTTGATGAAGACATAAAGCCAATCCATCCTGAAGTTGAAGCCGAAGAGGAGCACATAGAGATTAAGGAGATACCCTCACCTACACTTCCGCCGAGTCAACCTGTAGAGAAGATGGAGCTCATTGACCATTCCGCGCCGTACTACCTCTTTCCTCCTCGAGTAGGAGAATTCGAGAAGAACTGGTCATCCAAATTGAACCGCGATCTACTAGAGCACTACCGGCTGCATCACCCTTCTGGAGTGCTACATGGCACTCAACCACTGGCCTTGAAGAAGATGATTGACTTCAAGGAGCTCTTGAGTTGGGGTCCCTAACAGGTACCATCCGGCTCAAGGACGTTAAAAGAGAGCGCTTCGTGGGAGGCAACCCACGACTGGAGTCCGTTTTTGAATTTTTGAGTCAGTTTTTTTCGTCATTCGAAGCAGGTTCGGGGGAGACAAAGTGTCAGTTTAATTTCCTTTCTTTTTTTATTTGTTTTCTATTAGGTTTTAAAAAAGAAAATGAGTTTTGAAAAAAAAAAGTATTTTCGTCAAAAAATAATAAAATTCGCCGAAAACTTTCCTTAAACTTTGAGCAGGAGCGTCCTTCTTTATTTTTGCCTATTTTCGAAGAAGTTTTCAGCGAAAAACTTCTTAAGTTTTTGCCGAAAACTTGTGTCTGTTTTGAAAATAAGCATCCTTTTTTTGGTCCGATTCCAACGCATACTTGAGCGTCCAAATCGAAGCTCTGTAGCTCCGGTTATCCCCGAAACAAGTTTTTCACGTTTTTGGCCAACTTCGTCACTTTCTGTCCATTTTCTTGAGTTGTGTCTTAAAGGTTAGTTGTTGGGTTTTCAATTTCGAATCTTTTGGCATGCTAATCATTGAATTTCGACGAGTATAATACCGTCTACCTCGTTTTGTGTGCCTGCTGTTTCGGTGTGATTTTTGCTGATCTGATTGAACTTAGATATTCTAGAATTCTCTAGGAATGCGGTGCCGTGAATTTGAAAAAAAAAAGAGTCTAAATATTTTCAAAATTCTCCTAACCTTCTTTGTTTGACTTTTATTCTGTGTGGATCCGGGACACTTGTCCCGGTATCCTTTTGATCTTTTTGTTGTTTTTGTTTTGTAGGAACTTGAGTAGCTACTCCGCTCCACTCCGGACTTTCCGTGTTCATCCACTACACCGACCATCACCTTCCAGGATCTTCGTATCTCTCTACTCTAGTTTAGTCCTGTGAGGACACAGAACGTTTAAGTGTGGGGTAGGATTCTAGGATTATGCATGATCTTGCTTGCTATCTATGATTCTGTGGTTCAAATTTGAAAATTCTCTAGCATAGAATTGCTCAATTCTTGACTTTTATGTTAAATTGACTTCAATTTTGAACAATGACGTCTAGACTGTTCCACTTAGAACCTGTAACCAACGTGTCAGAACTGATATTAAATGAGTCTAGGTCAGAACAGATCATAAATCACTCTTGTAGTTGAACTTGAATTAATTGAATTGATTGACTTGTTAATAACAAAGCTCGATAACACCGTTCTAAGATGATAAATGCTAGCTTCTCCCATGTTTTCACTCCATATTTGTTCACCTGTGATTGTGGCTAGAGATTAGGCAGAAATTCAATTCGAAATCTCGTGTAAAAAGTTATAACTAGCTAGGATCAATTGGCTAAATTGTTAAATCAAGTAATTGAGTTGTTCAAGTTAATTTAAGTTCTTTAAAGTGCTGAAAATAAAGCTAGGCAAGCCCGACACCTAAGTGAAGTGTTCGGGTTGAGAAATAGCATAAGCACAAATACTGTGAGCTAGGCAGGTCCAACACCTAAGTGAAGTGTTTGGTATCGAGCACTAGTATGCAGTAAATAAATTGAAGGAAAAAGTCAAAACTTGAAATAAATTGTTGTTTAAATCGGTCCTAGCTAGAACATGTAACGTGCAGATCTAGAAACAGATGAAGTCGAGTCAATAGCCACGTCATTTTTCCTACCTCCGCATCCACATAATGGCTAGAGCTTAAAGTCTTTTTGAATAGAATTGGTGTTATCGTAGTCGGTTAATTATGATTAATTGTTTTACCAAGAAACGTGCTTTGTTTAAACTACTATTTGAAGTGTGCAGAAATTAGTGAGATCCAAAACTTGTTTGGTTGATGTTCTTGCATGTGTAGGTCACTTTTTCTACGTGGAACAGTCTAAACCAAATTATTAGAATTGAATCTCGGTTTAATCTCGTGTCATTTGTGAATTTGAGTGTGTTCTATTTCAGTTTGCTTGAGGACAAGCAAAAGCTTAAGTGTGGGGTATTTTGATGACACTCGATTTGACGTGATTATCAGCGTCATTTAAGCGACATTTCCTTGCTTAAGACATGGTTTTTAGGGTAGAATAGCGAATATTAATAGATTGCCCTATCTCGTGCCATTTGTGTTACCTTGGCCCATTTCGGGTCTATTTGATGGTTTTCTAGTGTGTTTATGTTAGCACAGGTTTTTGCCGTCAAATAAAGTAGCCAAGGACGTGTCTAAGGCGTTGGAACCTCAAGGAATTGCACCAGAATCGATCCGAGGTGCCAATCAAGTTCAGAAAATTCCTGCCCGGTTTACAAAGGAATTTTCGCCGAAAATAATCCTTTATTTTCGGCGAAAATATTAGCACAAATCAAATGATGACCGGCTGAAGGAGTTTTCGGCGAAACTGTTAAGTTTTCGACCGAAGCGAAAATCACAGGAGATTCCAGCCAAAGGACCGTCCATTTACACCATCCTTTTCGGTGAAAATAATCCTTTATTTTCGGCGAAAATATCAGAAGAATCCGGATTAATTAGGTTTAAGTATAAATACTTAAACCGGCGGCCCAAAGGAGAGGGCAATCATTATTCATATATTCACAAATCAGACTTTTGAGAGTCAGCCGACTCTAGGATCGATAGATAGAGTTTAGAGAGTTCGAAGATCCGTGGAGAGATCGTGACGCCATCCTTCAACCTCGAAGAGCTCGGGGCTTAAAGTTGAAGATCCAGGAGATCGAAGCTTCGCCGGAGTCATCAAATTAGGTTTTTCAGTTCTTATATGTTCTTCCTCTGTATGATGATTTCCTTTGTTGCCTTTGATTCTTCTGTTATCGTTATGAGTAGCTAACTCCTAGAGCTTAGATTAGATGAACCCTAAGTGACCTAGGGCTTTAAAGCGGTCACGGATCAGCGGTGATTAGATTCGAAATTCAATCAGTTTCTCTTTCATGTTTGATTTGTTCTTCATTGTTCATGTTTCTTGTCTGGATTGATCACCTATATTAGATTCTTGTTAACCTAAGGATAGAAGCGAACGCTCGCCTTACTTTAGAACATCGAATTGAACAATTAAGCTTATATTGGAGCGTGCCTTTCGTAGGAACCGGTTAAGGTTAATCCACTGCAAGAGTAACTCATAAATCATTAGTAATTGCACCAGTTAAGTTAAGTCGTTGCGAGAGGCGACCGTACCCTGGCGGCTAGTTAATCTTGGTAGTTAGAACGGATAGAGCGAACGTTCGCCGGTCTTAAACCTAAGGGTCAGGAGTTATGGTGGTGATGTGAACCGCTGCAACCATGGGCAGAGACCCTAACCACCGCAAGTTAGAACGTGCAATGAGGTAGAAACCTTCGGGAACCGAAGGGAAAAGTACTTTGACCCGTCGGCTATATAACAGCCGGGAACCAGAAGTGTCCAGTCGAAAACGCCACGCCAAGAAATGGATGCTCTTGATGATAAGTCGATCCTTCAGTATCGCAATATGCAGATACAATAAGGGTTTCAGAACAAAGTTCTTTCAAAGGGGGGGGGTTTATTTCATAAAAGTTGTAAGTACAAAGGGAGGCCGGCGGCCTCTATTTATAGGGAGGGAACAAGCTCTCCTCCCTAAAGTCTAACTCCTAAATAATAATAAAATAAAGAGTCCTATTCCTAAATAGTCTCATAATTCCCCTAAATAATCCTACTGAAAAGGAATAAACATAAAATATTAGTTGTAGTCTTTAAAGCAGAATAAAAGACCTAAATTAGGTCAAAAACCCTAATCCGGCCGTGTGTGGCAGTTTGGGCCGGTTGGGCGCGTGTAGCGGCCCGGTGGGCTTGGCTGGCCGGGCGGCGGCCTTGTGTCGGGTGGCGGTGGCGGGCCTGGTGCTTCGGGCTGGTTCAGTGGCAAGGGCCTTGTCCAAAAGACATGTTCTTCGTGGTTGGCTCCTTGGAATTCCTCTGATCGGACCGGTTGCCAATTTAGGGTTCGGAGCTTCTCTCTCCTTGGGCTTTCTTCCTTTTTGCTTGGGCCTTCTTCTTTAAGCTTCAGGTAGGCCTCCAAGTAGCTTCGGACGTAGCCTCCGAGGTTAGCCCAAGTGTCATGCTTTGGGGCCACGAACTCCACTTCTTCTCAGGGTTCGACTTAGGGTCAATCTTTGACAACTCTCCTCTTCGGGCCAAGGGTTCTTGGGCTCTCTTCCTTCTGTACTCCAGGAATGCTTCTAGAGGGTCACTCAAAGAATCGACTTCTTCCTCAGGGCTCCTAGAGGTCAGGCTAGGGGCAGGCTGAAGCTTCTCTTCGGTGCTAGGGCTCATACCCTCGGCCAACAGCATGGCTTGGGACAACATTCCATTCCTTGGAGTCTTTCTACCTGCAAGTGAAGGATTTAGTCGATATTTCTTGTCATACCTTGGTTTTAGGGCTCGTGGACGTCCTTCCCTTGGATTCATTCGCTTCTTAAGAGGCCATAGGGTCTTGTCTCGGCCAGGTGACCCTGGTGGTGTGTAGGAGTATCGATTGGCTTCGGGGCAGCATTGTTGGATCATGTCATCCCCCTCTTCTTGCCTTAGATTTGTCCCCAAATCCATCTCGGATCCTTTCCTAACACTCATCATCCTCTTTCAATCTTTAGCACCATCATCCTTAGACCGAGGAGTATCACTTGAGCTAGTAACGGACCAAGGCTCGGGTCCTTCAGTGCTCTCTTCTTCAGTCTCCATAGCTTCTTCCCCTGAAAAACTATCAATAATAATGTTAAGGCTCGGGGAGGTGGCGGGTGAGAGCTCCTTACTTATCTCCACATCCGGATCGTCCTCACTCGGGGTAGCTCTTGAAACTCGTCGGGAGGGATTCTCCCATGGAACCGGTGGTGAAGCGTCGAGCCGGAGCACGGGGGTGCTGGGGGTGCCGGAGGTAAGCCAGGGCACGTCGGGCCAAGTGGCGGTGCCAGCTAGTGGGGACGCGGCGGCGAGCAGTGTTGAGCGGCGGCGGCGGCGGGCAGGAAGTAGGCGGTGGCGGGAAGTGATGCGGCGGCGGCAGGCGGTGATGCGGTGACGGGCGGTGGAGCGCCGGCGGCGGGTAGTAGAAATCTGATGGCGGTGAGCAGTGGGGTGCCGGTGGCGGCGGGCGCGTTGGAACTGGTCAGGCAGTGCCAGCGGGGGCTGGGGCCGAGTGCTGGGGCACTGGGGCCTGGTGGGGCAGCGCCGGGGCTGGAGCCGGGTGCTGGGGACCTGGGGCCTGGTGCAGCGCCGGGGCTGGGGCCGGGTACTGGGGCACTGGGGCCTGGTGGGGCAGCGCCGGGGCTGGGGCTGAGCACTGGGGTGCTGGGGCCTGTTCAGGTAGCGCTGGGGCTGGGGCCGAGCGTTGGGGCACTGGGGCTTGGGGCAGTGCCGAAGCTGGGGCCGAGCGCTGGGGCGCTAGGGCCTGGGGCAGTGCCGAGGCTGGGGCCGAGCGCTGGGGCGCTAGGGCCTGGGGTAGTGCCGATGCTGGGGCCGAGCACTAGGGTGCTGGGGCCTGGTGGGGCAGCGCCTGGTCTGGGGCCGAGTGCTGGAGCACTGGGGCCTGGGGCAGCGCCGGGGCTGGGGCCGAGCGCTGGGGCGCTAGGGCCTGGGGCAGCGCCGAGGCTGGGGCCGAGCGCTGGTGCCAGGGCCGGGGTCGGGGCTAAGGCCGGGGCTGGGGCCGGGGTTGAGGCTGGGGCTGAGGCCGGGGGCTGGGGCGGGGCGGTTGAGGCCGGGGCTGGCGCTGGGGCTGAGGCCGGGGCGCCGGGTGCTAGGGTTTTAAAAGTGAACCCTGCAAACTTTTCAAGCCCTTCGGGCTTAACTTCTTCTCCTTCATCATACTCCTCTTCTTCTTCCTTCGTCTCCTCTTCTTCATCGTCCGTCTCGATTCCTCCTTCTCTTACTACCATCGTCCGTTGGTTAGGGCAATCCCTTGAGATGTGTCCTCTACCTTGACACTTAAAACATAAAATTCCACTAGGACGTGGGTTAGAATTCTGAGTCGTAGAAGTAGGTTGGACAGATGTTACCGGAGGTGCCGAACCCCTAGGGTTAGGGTTTGGCCGTGAACTAGAGCCTCGGGGCTGTATCGGTCTTCCATTAGGCTTGGCTGGTAGTCGGGCCTCCTCTCCACGGGGCACTGGCGGATCTTGTCGTGTAACCCCTCTTCAATTCTCTCTCCACGCGGTTAGCTAGGGCTTTGAGCTCCTCGTAGTCAGCATGGTTGAGTATGTTGACTTGATACATGAGCTCGGGGCGTAGCCCACCTACAAACCGGGCTATCTTCGCTTCGGGTTCTTCTCGGAGGTCAAGTCGGGCTACCAACATCTCGATCTCCTTGGTATATTGCTCCACGGACATGGTGCTTTGTTTTAAGTTCCGGAGGGATGTGTGTAGGTCTTGAGTATAAGTACTCGGAACAAACTTCTTCCTCATGATCCGCTTGAGGTCTCTCCACGACTCGACGGGATCTTCTTCATCCCTTTGAATCCTGCCCTTGTATTGGCTCCACCAAAGAGCAGCATAGTCAGTGAATTCAAGGGTGGCGAGAATTACCTTCTTACGTTCGGAGTAGTGGTGGTACTCGAGGAAATCCTCTCATACTTCTCTCCCAATCTAGGTACTCGTCGGCATTGTATTTGCCAGCAAACTTTGGCATGGTGAGCTTGAGGTTGCTCAAGTCATCGTCAATCTCCTGAGCTAGTCGTCGGAATCTTCTGTTTGGGTCTTCAGGGCTGTCCTCTCGGTGCTTGTCTCGTCCTCTCTCAGCTTCAAGCTGAGCTAGGGCTTCGTGGACGGCAGCCATGGTAGCTCCAAGGTCCCGAATGTTGCCTTCTATATTGGCTAGTCTCGTCTGCCATGGTTAGTACTATCGAACGGAAGCAATTTTCTATCCCCTCTTCTTAGAAACAAACTTACAATGAAAGGAAATAACGTGGCAAGGTGACCTTGCTTTCTTTTTTTTTCTTTTCTTTTCTTATAACTCGAAACTAAAATTGAAATAGAAGGGAGATTTTCGAATCAATATTCTAAAGAAAGCAATAAAAGGATATGAATCCAGGTGAACCTGGAGACTGGGATAGATGTGGTCCTTGTGTTTGAACCGTGCTCTGATACCAACTGATGTGAACCGCTGCAACTGTGGGCAGACGACCCTAACCACCGCAAGTTGGAATGTGCAACGAGGTAGAAACCTTCGGGAACCGGGGCGGAAAAGTACTTTGACCCGTCGGCTATATAACAGCCGGGAACCAGAAGTGTCCAGTCGAAGACGCCACACCAAGAGATGGATGCTCTTGATGATAAGTCGATCTTCAGTATCGCAACATGCAGATACAATAAGGGTTTCAGAACAAAGTTCTTTCAAGGGGGGGTTTATTTCATAAAAGTTGTAAGTACAAAGGGAGGCCGGCGGCCTCTATTTATAGGGAGGGAACAAGCTCTCCTCCCTAAAGTCTAACTCCTAAATAATGATAAAATAAAGAGTCCTATTCCTAAATAGTCTCATAATTCCCCTAAATAATCCTACTAAAAAGGAATAAACATAAAATATTAGTTGTAGTCTTTAAAGCAGAATAAAAGACCTAAATTAGGTCAAAAACCCTAATCCGGTCGTGTGTGGCGGTTTGGGCCGGTTGGGCGCGTGTAGCGGCCCGGTGGGCTTGGCTGGCCGGGCGGCGGCCTTGTGTCGGGTGGCGATGGCGGGCCTGGTGCTTCGGGCTGGTTCAGTGGCAAGGGCCTTGTCCAAAAGACATGTTCTTCGTGGTTGGCTCCTTGGAATTCCTCTGATCGGACCGGTTGCCAATTTAGGGTTCGGAGCTTCTCTCTCCTTGGGCTTTCTTCCTTTCTGCTTGGGCCTTCTTCTTTAAGCTTCAGGTAGGCCTCCAAGTAGCTTCGGACGTAGCCCTCCGAGGTTAGCCCAAGTATCATGCTTTGGGGCCACGGACTCCACTTCTTCTCAGGGTTCGACTCAGGGTCAATCTTTGACAACTCTCCTCTTCGGGCCAAGGGTTCTTGGGCTCTCTTCCTTCTGTACTCCAGGAATGCTTCTAGAGGGTCACTCAAAGAATCGCTTCTTCCTCAGGGCTCCTAGAGGTCAGGCTAGGGGCAGGCTGAAGCTTCTCTTCGGTGCTAGGGCTCATACCCTCGGCCAACATCATGGCTTGGGACAGCATTCCATTCCTTGGAGTCTTTCTACCTGCAAGTGAAGGATTTAGTCGATATTTCTTGTCATACCTTGGTTTTAGGGCTCGTGGACGGCCTTCCCTTGGATTCATTCGCTTCTTAAGAGGCCATAGGGTCTTGTCTCGGCCAGGTGACCCTGGTGGTGTGTAGGAGTATCGATTGGCTTCGGGGCAGCATTGTTGGATCATGTCAGGTGGTGTCTTAGTAATTGATTGAACGAGAATCGAAATCCGCTGATCTGTTGATTGCCAATGCTCTGGGGAACGAAGGGGGATTCAAAGTCTAAGTTCGTCTGTCATCCTTGTTTTCAACCCTAATTTCCAATCTGCTTTAGTTTAATTTTTAATTTTCTCTGCATTTCTTAGAATTAGAAGTCGTGGAACTCACACCACGCACAACTTGTTTGCATCCGAATAAATTGCTAGTTTTTGGAGTAGTCAATCATAGAAGGCCCGTGGAATACGATCTACCCTTTTAGCTTTGTTAGTTATTTGGTTGAATCGCCAACGACAGGTTCACCAAATTGGCGCCGTTGCCAGGGACTCTTCTAATTGTTTGAAAGAAGAGTTGGCAAATTATTCTTCTACCTTTCCCCTTACCATTTATTTTCCCTCCATATTTCCATGATTTACCTGGGTAGTGCTTCTTAGTTTTGATCATGCAGGATTACAGGTGGGATGACCGGTACCGAGAGTGGCACATTGATGCGCGAGATTTAACTCACAACATACAAGGTCGTATTCCACGAGGGCTCTCTCAATGGCTAATACTCACACGGTTCATGGACGGTCTATTCATTTAAAATGAGTTTTAGTTTGAAAAAGAAACAAAAGCATAAAGGAAACTAAATAAGAAAGCAAAACAAAACGGTGCAAAACAAAGGTAAAGGAGGTTCACTTGGAAAGATAGCTTCATCATGCTCAAGAGGAACAAATGCACAAACAAGCCAAACATGATCGAGGATGCAATCGAATGACCACGCAAATCCCTTCTATAGACTCAATGCACTCTCGTCGCACTAAATCCCTATCCTAGAACCACTCAACCTAGGCTCTCGCTCTCAAGCTAAGTGACTAAGGATGCATTAAAGGTGTTTGATGAAATGCCAAACTACAAAACCATCTCCTATGACTCTATGACCACTAGGCTAGACACCACACTCTCATGTCAATGTCCTAACACTAAGAGAATCATCCAAAGACTAATCAATGTTCAATTGAATAAAAAACCTAATGCACACCAAGCGTTCGATAAAATGCACAAGTGAGAAATCATGCAACTATGGTTGAATTGAGATGATCTAATCTCTTAGAACACACTCTCTTCAATCCCTAGACCTACAATCCATGTAATCTAAGCACTCTCATGCATTACATCACAAAAGATAGACCAATCAAGCCATAGCCATCAATGGAATTAACAACAAGTCATAGAGACCATCTTCTTACAAACCAATATCAATCATGGCAAATGTGTACAATCAACCTCTATCCTAGCACAATTAATCTATCAATCCAAGGAAACCTAAGAAATCAGCCACACATGGCCAAGGAAATGAAGGAAAGAGAAAGAAATATGATCACCAAGAACACCATGGCAATCCTCCTCTTGCAAGCTCCTCTTCCAAGGTTGTGGGCTTCAATCCAAGCTCCTCTACTTTGATTTGCACCTTGCTCTAGGGTTGTGGGTTGGAGATGAGGAGAAAAGTGTTTGAGAAGTTGAGAGAAAAGGGTTTTTGAAGAAGTATGAAATCTGAAATTATCAATTTTTCCTCTATTTTCGCCTCCTTCTTCTTTATATACTGTGCTGGAATTGCCTGGCATTTTTGGCGAAAATTGTGTAACATTTTCGCCGAAAATGTCTTTGAAAACGGCTGGGCATTTCTTCTAATATTTTCGGTAAAAACTCTGAGCTGTTTTTGCCGAAAATGTCTTCATAAACCAAGCCTCCGCCTTCTGCTTAAGGTTTTCGGTCTGAGAACTTAGAGTTTTCGGCCCAAAAATTCTTCAGCTATAAGGTGCATTTTTCCCAAACTTGCATCGGCCATAACTCCTCCGTCCTAGCTCCGATTGACCTCCCGTTTGATCCTACGTGCTCCTTGTCACCAGTACTTTAATGACAAGACCTGAAAATGCAAAGAAAACAACTCCAATAGATACGGAATCAGCCTCAAAGTGGCACTTGGACATCAAAAGAGCACTTAGCATAAAACTTCCATAAAAACATATAAATCATGGCAAAATAGGATCAAACATGGGAGATTCTTATGCTAATCAGAGGCTTAAAATGCACCAAATATAGTCACATCAAATTCCCCTACGACTAAGCTTTGCTTGTCCTCAAGCAAATGAATTAGAAAACATCCAAGTTCACAAATCACAAGATCGGTTCCATTGAAATTCAAGCAATCACAATTTGGCTTAAACTGTTCCACGAACAAACTAAACCTACACATGCAAGAACGTCAACCAAACAAGTCTAGCCCTCACTTTTTTCTGCACACTTCAAGTAGTGGTTGATTGGGACACAGCAAAAACCTACCACGACAACACCAACTCTAATTAAAAGGACTTGAACTCGAGAGATGGAACGGAAAAGGCGGGGATAGGAGAGTCATGTGTGATCATGATGTGGCTATCGACTCGACTTCATCCGCTTCTAGATCCGCACTTTACAAACTCGGCGTGGGATCAAGGGCTACATTTGAGAACTTCTTTTTCTTTTCTTTTCTTTCTCTTTTCTTCTTTTCATTTTTTTCTTCTCTTTTCTTTTTCTTACTGCATACTAGTGCTCGATCCAACACTTCACTTAGGTGTTGAACCTGCCTAGCTCATAGCTTTTGCCTTTGCTAGTGCTCAACCCGACACTTCACTTAGGTGCCGAGCTTGCCTAGCTTAGCTTTTCTTTTCTTTTCTTTTCTTTTGAACATTTTCTTTCCAAATTAGCCACTTGATCCTTAGCCCCTTACAACTTCAACACAAGATTTCAATTGGATTCCGTCTAATCTCAAGCCACAATCACGAATGATCAAAAAACATGGAAAAGGGGTGAAAATTCTGATTGCCTTCATCATCTTAGACCGGTGTTATCGAGTGGTACAAAAACACGTATCAAACCAATCAACCAACATACAAGAGTGATAAAATCTCTGTTCTGGCCTAGACTCATTTGATATTAGCTCTAACATGCTGGTTATAGGTTCTAAGTAGGACAGTCTAAACGTCATTATGAAAGCTTGAAGTCAATTAAACACCAAAAGTCAAGAACCGAATGATTCTACAATAGAGGAAAGAATTCGACATTCAATCAAGATCATGCAACTCATCAAAGCATAGCCTTAGATTTCTACCGACAAATAATCACACCAAACCTCAAACTTCCCTACGACTAACATGAGCATTGTCCTCAATGATCAAGAGAGAGAGGGTAAGGTGGAACGAAGTTACCGCGTTGGTAGAGAGGAGCATAGGACGTATAGTGGTGAAAGAGATCCATGATGATCCTTGGTGAAGAGCGATCCCAAATGTTTGCCAACCTTATTCAAAAAGTTAAAACAACACAAAAACTAAAAAGAGCAAACAAGAGCAATAAAAGTAAAGATAACATGGGGTGCCTCCCAAGAAGCACTTGGTTACCGTCTTAAGCTCGACGATACCTGTGTTAGGGTGCCCAACTTAGTACCTCTTTGACGTCAAGTAGCTTCTTCCATGATGAAGATTGAGCTCCAAGTAGCAATAGAAGCAAATGGTAGAATGACCAATGAGCTAAGCTTAAGTTCCAATTGTTACCTTGCCATGGCCTTCTACCATTGAGCTTAGGAGTTTGAGGAAGAATGTATGGAAGGGGGATGCCATCGAGCTCCGTCGTCTCCATGTTGGTGATACCACTCAAGGAGTTTTCCGGTTCAAGTAGAGGTGGCTCCACTTCCACGGTTACCTTA
The DNA here is from genome assembly GCA_034768395.1 of Linum lewisii. NCBI lineage: Eukaryota > Viridiplantae > Streptophyta > Magnoliopsida > Malpighiales > Linaceae > Linum > Linum lewisii. Next base: position 15,901,782 of record CM068303.1, read on the forward strand.
GGAGGGGTAGAGATGCATGTCTCCTTGGGTTCTTGGCACAAATACTTCATGATCAAGCAAGAAGATTGAAGAGCACTAACAATCTTTGGTGGGACCACAATAGAGTGGTGTTGTTCACTTTCGTGCTCCACTCTCGGTGTCACCTCTTCTTGAAGTGTCTCCAAATCATCTCTCACCTCCTCTAAAGGGTCATCATCCTCAAGTCTCCTTGATTCTTCTATCCTCACATCATTGTCACATGGTGTTTCCATGGGAAAAACATGCACTTCAATCTCCTCCACTACCAAATCTTCTTCCGTGTCAAGCTCTTCGGATTCACAAGTGTCATCTTCATCATCATAAGCGTACTCCACCTCCTTGGGCTGATTCTCATCCTCTAGAGCTTCCATGACGAGATTCATACTTTGAGCTAGGCGATTGAGCCGAGCCACGTTGTCGTCCGCAATCTTCAAGAACTCATCTAGCATGGATGGAGAGGGAGAGTGTTGCTCCACCTTATGGGGTTGAAGATCATTTTCAAGCATCCCATTGAGGTGTGCCATGCTTTGAGCTAAATGATTAAGTTGATTCGCATTGTCTTCCGCAATCTTCAAAGCTTCCTCAAGCGTGGGCAAAGGTGGAGGAGGTTCCTCATAGCTTACGAACTCCTCTCGAGGACGCTCACTTTCCTTTACCATTTTCAAGAGCTCCTCTAGCACAGAAGAAGGTTGAGAATGCTGTTCATGACTTGTGAAATCCTCTCGATAATACTCGGCAAGACTTGATGGTAGGATGGAGATGGATAGGGACATTGCTCATTCCACATGGGTGTTGAAGCTTGTTGTTCTTGACCCCACCATTGGCTATCTCCCTCGCAAGTTTCTTGGTAGTAGTTGGATGAAATAGGATGACCATAGTATGGGTTAGGAGATGGATTCCACCCTTGATAGGTACCATAACCATTACCTCCATTCCACGAGTTCATCTTACTTGCAACCTTGCTCCCATGAACTAGATAGGTGGATAAGGGGCCTACAAACACGCACAACAAACACAACCAAGTAGTACAACAATGCGGGATAACAAAACCACAAAAACAAATAACAAAGAAGCAAAACTAAAACGAAAGGAAGTGAATAGAACGGTCCACTACTAAATGCTTTCAAAGGATTGAGAAAGGTCCCCGGCAACGGCGCCAAAAACTTGATGCGCGAGATTTAACTCACAACATACAAGGTCGTATTCCACGAGGGCTCTCTCAATGGCTAATAATCACACGGTTCATGGACGATCTATTCATTTAAAATGAGTTTTAGTTTGAAAAAGAAACAAAAGCATAAAGGAAACTAAATAAGAAAGCAAAACAAAGGTAAAGGAGGTTCACTTGGAAAGATAGCTTCATCATGCTCAAGAGGAACAAATGCACAAACAAGCCAAACATGATCGAGGATGCAATCGAATGACCACGCAAATCCCTTCTATAGACTCAATGCACTCTCGTCGCACTAAATCCCTATCCTAGAATCACTCAACCTAGGCTCTCGCTCTCAGCTAAGTGACTAAGGATGCATTAAAGGTGTTTGATGGAATGCCAAACTACAAAACCCTCTCCTATGACTCTATGACCACTAGGCTAGACACCACACTCTCATGTCAATGTCCTAACACTAAGAGAATCCAAAGACTAATCAATGTTCAATTGAATAAAAAACCTAATGCACACCAAGTGTTCGATAAAATGCACAAGTGAGAAATCATGCAACTATGGTTGAATTGAGATGATCTAATCTCTTAGAACACACTCTCTTCAATCCCTAGATCTACAATCCATGTAATCTAAGCACTCTCATGCATTACATCACAAAAGATAGACCAATCAAGCCATAGCCATCAATGGAATTAACAACAAGTCATAAAGACCATCTTCTTACAAACCAATATCAATCATGGCAAATGTGTACAATCAACCTCTATCCTAGCACAGTTAATCTATCAATCCAAGGAAACCTAAGAAATCAGCCACACATGGCGAAGGAAATGAAGGAAAGAGAACGAAAGATGATCACCAAGAACACCATGGCAATCCTCCTCTTGCAAGCTCCTCTTTCAAGGTTGTGGGCTTCAATCCAAGCTCCTCTACTTTGATTTGCACCTTGCTCTAGGGTTGTGGGTTGGAGATGAGGAGAAAAGTGTTTGAGAAGTTGAGAGAAAAGGGTTTTGAAGAAGTATGAAATCTGAAATTATCAATTGTTTCCTCTATTTTCGCCTCCTTCTTTATATACTGTGCTGGAATTGCCTGGCATTTTCGGCGAAAATTGTGTAACATTTTCGCCGAAAATGTCTTTGAAAACGGCTGGGCATTTCTTCTAATATTTTTGGGAAAACTCTGAGCTATTTTTGCCGAAAATGTCTTCATAAACCAAGCCTCCACCTTCTGCTTAAGGTTTTCGGTCCGAGAATTTAGAGTTTTCGCCCGAAAACTTCTTCAGCTATAAGGTGCATTTTTCCCAAACTTGCATCGGCCATAACTCCTCCGTCCTAGCTGCGATTGACCTCCCGTTTGATCCTACGTGCTCCTTGTCACCAGTACTTTAATGAAAAGACCTGAAAATGCAAAGAAAACAACTCCAATAGATACGGAATTGGCCTCAAAGTGGCACTTGGACATCAAAAGAGCACTTAGCATAAAACTTCCATAAAAACATATATATCATGGCAAAATAGGATCAAACATGGGAGATTCTTAGGCTAATCAAAGGCTTAAAATGCACCAAATATAGTCACATCACACATCAATGAAGCACCATATCTCGAAGACTCCCAAGAGATGGATTTACACACTTATGAGCATCAACAATGGATGGCAAGCACCCAAGCCGCGATCGACAACCTCCAATCAACGGACGATGCTGTTGATGCATTGAACGCCGCGCTCAAGCGACTAGTGCAATTGAAGGGAGAGAGATGCACAAGAACATTTCGAAGTAGAGCCAGAAGCTACACACCACCAACAAAATCACCAAGAGGTGTATATACCAGTTCATCAGCATCGACAACAGACGGCAAGAGTAGAATCCGCCTTGGATGATCTGTTTCGAAGCTACAAGTTCATAGCATGGTGGAAGTCAAGATCGAGCAACCAAATCCACTAATGGAAGAAGATGCTCAAGAGCCGTACGAAGATGAACATGACAATCTCACCCATGACTATTGCGAGCTAGAAGCATCCGATGAAGAATCCTTGGTGGTGCTGGTTGATGAAGACAAAGAGCCAATCCATCTTGAAGTTGAAGTCGAAGAGGAGCAAGACGAAATCGAGGAGATATCCTCAATAGAGCTTCCGCCGAGTCAACCTGTAGAGAAGATGGAGCTCATTGACCATGCCACGCCGTACTACCTCTTTCCTCCTCCAGTAGGAGAACTCGAGAAGAACTGGTCATCCAAAAAGAACCGCGATCTACTAGAGCACTACCGGCTACATCACCCTGCTGGAGTGCTACATGGCACTCAACCGCTGGCCTTGAAGAAGACGATTGACTTCAAGGAAATCCTAAGCTGGGGACCCTAACAGGTACCGTCCGGCTCAAGGACGTTAAAAGAGAGCACTTCGTGGGAGGCAACCCACAGCTGGAGTCTGTTTTTGAATTTTTGAGTCAGCCTTTTCCTTCTTCGTTTCGACTTTTATTCTGTGTGGATCCGGGACACTTGTCCCGGTATCCGTTTGATCTTTTTGTTGTTTTTGTTCTTGTAGGAACTTGAGTAGCTACTTCGCTCCGCTCCGGGCTATCCGTGCTCATCCACTACACCGACCATCTCATTCCAGGTTCTTCGTATATCTCTACTCTAGTTTAGTCCTGTGAGGACACAGTACGATTTAAGTGTGGGGTAGGATGCTAGAGAACCTTGCATGAACTTGATTGCCCTTAATTGTGTGTTGTGTGTTTCTCGGTGCCTTTTTCTAGTTTCTCTAGCATTAGAATTGCTCAATTCTTGAATTGCTCAATTCTTGACTTGTGATGTTAAATTGACTTCAATTTTGAACAATGACGTCTAGACTGTTACACTTAGAACCTGTAACCAACGTGTCAGAACTGATATTAAATGAGTCTAGGTCAGAACAGATCATAAATCACTCTTGTAGTTGGAATTTGAATCAATTAAACTGATTGACTTGTTAATCACAAAGCTCGATAACACCATTCTAAGATGATAAATGCTAGCTTCTCCCATGCTTTTCACTTCATATTTGTTCACCTGTGATTGTGGCTAGAGATTAGGCGGAAATTCAATTCGAAATCTCGTGTAAAAAGTTATAACTAGCTAGGATCAAGTGGTTAAATTGATAAATCAAGTGTTTGAGTGGTGAAATTCGAAATGCAATTTTATGTAAAGTTCTTTAAAGTGCTGAAAATAAAGCTTGGCAAGCCCGACACCTAAGTGAAGTGTTCGGGTTGAGCACTAGCAAAGGCACAAATACTGTGAGCTAGGCAGGTCCAACACCTAAGTGAAGTGTTTGGTATCGAGCACTAGTATGCAGTAAATAAATTAAAGAAAGTTTGAAACTTGAAATAAATTGTTGTTTAAATCGGTCCTAGCTAGAACATGTAACGTGCAGATCTAGAAAAGGATGAAGTCGAGTCAATAGCCACGTCACTTTTCCTACCTCCACATCCACATCATGGCTAGAGCTTAAAGTCTTTTTGATTAGAATTGGTGTTATCGTAGTCGGTTAATCATAATTAATTGTTTTGCCAAGAAACGAGCTTTGTTAAAACCACTACTTGAAGTGTGCAGAAATTAGTGAGATCGAAAACTTGTTTGGTTGATGTTCTTGCATGTGTAGGTCACTTTTTCTACGTGGAACAGTCTAAACCAAATCGTTAGAATTGAATCTCAGTTTAATCTCGTGTCATTTGTGAATTTGAGTGTGTTCTAGTTCAGTTTGCTTGAGGACAAGCAAAAGCTTAAGTGTGGGGTATTTTGATGACACTCGATTTGACGTGATTATCAGCCTCATTTAAGTGACATTTCCTGCTTAAGAATGGTTTTGGGTAGAATAACGAATATTCAATCAATTGCCCTATCTCGTGCCATTTGTGTTACTTTGGCCCGTTTTGGGTCTATTTGATGGTTTTCTAGTGTTTTTGTGTTAGCACAGGTTTTTGCGTCAAATAAAGTAGCCAAGGTCATGTCTAAGGCGTTGGAACCTCGTGGAATTGCACCGGAATCGATCAAAGGAACCAATCAAGTTCAGAAAATTCCTGCCCGGTTTACAAAGGAATTTTCGCCGAAAATAATCCTTTATTTTTGGCGAAAATATCAGCACAAATCAACTGATGACCGGCTGAAGGAGTTTTCGGTGAAACTGTTAAGTTTTCGACCGAAGCAAAAATCACAGGAGATTCCAGCCAAAGGACCGTCCATTTACACCATCCTTTTCGGCGAAAATAATCCTTTATTTTCGGCGAAAATATCAGAAGAATCCGGATTAATTAGGTTTAAGTATAAATACTTAAACCGGCGGCCCAAATGAGAGGGCAATCATTATTCATATTTTCACAAATCAGACTTTTGAGAGTCAGCCGACTCTAGGGTCGATAGATAGATTTTAGAGAGTTCGAAGATCCGTGGAGAGATCGTGACGCCATCCTTCAACCTCGAAGAGCTCGGGGCTTAAAGTTGAAGATCCAGGAGATCGAAGCTTCGCCGGAGTCATCAGAATTAGGTTTTTCAGTTCTTATATGTTCTTCCTCTGTATGATGATTTCCTTTGTTGCCTTTGATTCTTCTGTTATCGTTATGAGTAGCTGAACTCCTAGAGCTTAGATTAGATGAACCCTAAATGACCCAGGGCTTTAAAGCGGTCACGGATCGGCGGTGATTAGATTCGAAATTCAATTAGTTTCTCTTTCATGTTTGATTTGTTCTTCATTGTTCATGTTTCTTGTCTGGATTGATCACCTAGATTAGATTCTTGTTAAGCTAAGGATAGAAGCGAACGCTCGCCTTACTTTACAACATCGAATTGAACAATTAACCTTATAATTGGAGCGTGCCTTTCGTAGGAACCCGTTAGGGTTAATCCACTGCAAGAGTAACTCATAAATCATTAGTAATTGCACCAGTTAAGTTAAGTCGTTGCGAGAGGAGACCGTACCCGGGCGGCTAGTTAATCTTGGTAGTTAGAACGGATAGAGCGAACGTTCGCCGGTCTTAAACCTAAGGGTCAGGAGTTATGGTGGTGTCTTAGTAATTGATTGAATGAGAATCGAAATCCGCTGATCTGTTGATTGCCAATGCTCTGGGAACGAAGGGGGATTCAAAGTCTAAGTTCGTCTGTCATCCTTGTTTTCAACCCTAATTTCCAATCTGCTTTAGTTTAATTTTTAAATTTTCTCTGCATTTCTTAGAATTAGAAGTCGTGGAACTCACACCACGCACAACTTGTTTGCATCCGAATAAATTGCTAGTTTTTGGAGTAGTCAATCATAGAAGACCCGTGGAATACGATCTACCCTAGCTTTTGTTAGCTTTGTTAGTTATTTGGTTGAATCGCCAACGACAGGTTCACCACTTGGGTTTGTATCCTTCTAAGAAATTATGAGAAAATGCAGCTACAGAACTGGCAGACATGGATGACAATCATTTTGAGGTTCTAAAAGTTGGGTCGGTCAACTCTACAACTAAGAACCACCTGCAACACACCCTAACTCACATTCAACCAACAATCCAATAGCAAACTGAACAGAAACCCTAAAACAAGAGAAGTGCAGAAAACCTCAAATTATAGGGAAGTCTAAGAACGGGGCGACAAGATAATAAAATAGATCATCAATCATCATTAATCCACAATCCAATTCAACTTATCAACTCATAATCTCAAAGAATTCAACAAAACCCAAGCAAGAAAAAGAAAACCTAGCTACTCATGAGAGAAATCAGAAAGAACAGTACAAACCGCTGATTCATCAAAGTTGGCTTTGATTCCTCCTCGCTGTCCGTGTTCCCCTATGCTGGCCGAAGCCAATTGCTCCCAATCTCCTTTCTTTTAATTGCCAAACCCCTTCGCTGCTTTCCTCTCCATTGGCCAATGGCCAAAGAAAATCCCTGCAATTTCCCGTCTACCATTTCCGTCAAAGTCCTCTGCTCCAGTCCCCTTTCTTTATTTCTCCTCTCTTCTTACGGGAATCATTAACCCGACTTTGTCCTCTGCTAGCCCAAATCAAGATTGGGCCCTATTTTATCATTCGGCCCATCATGAAATTAAGATGATGATGAGATTAAGATGATGATGGGATGAATCATCCCTAACTTCTAATTCTTGTGTTCCTCACTAAACTTCATGACCCAAATAGATATTTCACTAAATAATTCAGCCATGCTTATTAATCCATCGTCTTCAGTTCCATCTCTAACGTCGTATATACCCTAAAATGCATCAAAATATACAAAACGACGTAAAATGGTCCAAAAGGAGCAAAAGAGAAAAACGATCAAATAATCATCAATATCTCATCCAATCACAACTAAAACACAGTGAATATGTCCTCTAATGCGGGATTGAATACACCATTATTTGGGTGCATCTGTTCTGCAGCAAGCGCACTAAGGCTAAAAAGCTACCCACCGAGCTCCCAGGTGGCCCTTAGTGGCTCGCCTCATCACTCGCCTCCACCTCCGTGACAAATGGGGCCCCGAGGTCCCACGTATCTAGGTTGGGCATATTGGCGCGGAGCTCGCCCAGAAATTTGGCCTCAACCTGGCGATCTCCCCCACCACCTACGTTCGTGCCACTAGTCCGCCTCAAGAGGAGCCTCCAGAGGACGAGCCCTAGCAGCCTCCCACATTCAACTTCGGCGAGAGACAGCACGGTGAGCCCTGGATGCAGCCACCCCCACAGCCACAGTATGCTAACCAGAATGGTCAAATGCTAATGGAGATACAGTAGTGGCAGACGGACTTCTCTTCCAAATCCCACCAGTGGCAGAAGGAAAGGGTGGCCTACGAAAGGGATCTCTCCACATGGTGGGAGCAGCAGGACACATGGCGGGCAGATCAGGAGGCTGTATGGACGATCAACTAGCGCCACCATGAGCATGAAGCAGCTAAGTGGGCCGCCCAGAGGGGTGGCAATAGGAGTGGCAGAGGAGCGAGATGGCTTGGCGCCAGGAGCTCCAAAACTGTTGGGACATGCCTCCACCACCGCCTGGACCCGACTAGTGATCGGGTAGTATCTGTTCCCCCTTCTTTTTATTTATTCTTTTCAGGCTTCGGCCCAATTTTATTATGTGTGGATCTGAGACACTTGTCCTGGTTTCCTTTTGATCTTTCGGTTGTTTTTGTTTCTGTAGGATTTTATAGCTACTTCGCTCTACTCCAGGCTCTCCATTCCCATCCTCGACTGCAACCATCATGTTCCAGGTACTTCAGATTACTCTAATTATTCTTAAGTCCTTTGAGGACACAGTCCGATTCAAGTGTGGGATAGGTTCTTAGTAATTTGCTGAATATGTTGTTTGCTATCCGTGGTTCTTTATGCTCCCTCTGTTTGGAATTTACTCGGTTCTTGACTTGAGATATTAAGTTGACTTCAATTTCTTACAATGATAGTTAGACTATTTAACTTAGAACATGTAACCAACATGCCTGCATTGATGCTAAATGAACTTGGTCAGAACAGATTGTAGAATCACGCTTGTAGTGTCACTCTTGAATTGCACGAAAATGATTCGAGACCGAATAGCAACCAATTGTGAGCTTTTGATCCGTTGCACATAACTAGCAACTTGTTTCTTTTTGAGTGGCTTTCTCGTACTTTGAATGTGTTAGAATTTTCATGAGACCTACTCGAGACCACACGATAACACGAGTACTAGGATGATAGAGACACCTAGAATTACTACTTAAGCTATAAGCCATCTCGACATTAATTCCTCTAGGTGTAAACCCTTGTCCTTGGCCTATTCTTTCGGTTTGATATTACATTACACCCATTTCCCATATTTTGGTTCACCACGTTGATCCCCTATGGTAGTAGCCTGAGATTAGCTAACTGGAAGTCAAATTTGTGTGGACTTACCTTAGCCAAAATGTGATGGTCTTAGCCAGTATGTCCGTACGTATAAACCCCTCAAGCAACGAAAATATTTGCACAAAAAATAGAAGAAAAAGAATAAAGAAAAAATTATGCTAAAAATTTTGAATAGAGCAAAAAAATGTGTAGAAATCCAAGTCTTCTTCTCGCTACAAATGGAAGAAGACAAAATTAGATGCAAAAGAAAAAAGAGAAACAAAGTCGGAAAAAAATGAAGAAAAACGTGCAGTTGCTTGAGGGTATCTTAGGATGAGCACACATTATTCCATTCTGGTTCTGGTTAGATGACCCTAACCACCGCAAGTTGATCCTCCTAGCAACGTGCCGAACCTATGGAACTGGGATGGATAACGGACTTTGACCCACTAGCTATAAAGGAGCTAGGAACCAGAAGTATCAAGTCGAAGGCGCCACTCCAAGAGATGAATGCTCTTGACGATATGTCGAACCTTAAACAATGCTCCTCACATAAGCTTGAAGGGAAAAGAACATAAGTTCTAATGCCTCTATTTATAAGGAGGAGTTAGGGAACAAGCTCTCCTAATCCTCCTAAACAACTACTCCTGAAATAGTAAAGAAATAAAAAGTGTCCTAATTAAGCCACTAAAAAGAACTTAAACTAATCCTAGAATAACCTAAGAAAGAAGCAAAATTCGGACTCGCAATCCTACAAAGGAAAGGAGTCCTTCCTAAACAAAAACTCCTAAAAAGAAAGCTGGAAAATTCCTAAAAAACAGCTAAACGGGTTCTGGGAGATTCATCCAAATAAATACCAACTAATTTGGAAATTTAATCCCTTTGGCAGATCACTAGTAGACTTCATGGGCTTCAACTTTCACGTTGGACATCAGCCCAAATTCGTCAATCTTTGTCAGACTAGGAATCTGTCCAAAACCAGGAAGTCCTAGCTTGATTAGGATTTCTTGTTTGGATGTACTTGGCATCTTCTCTTCGTCTCCCGTGTCTTGGATGGTCAGCCATCCATCCTTGATCAGGCTCAGGTGGTGCCTGATCGTTGCTCCTAGCATGGGCTTCCTCGGATCAGCATCCGGGCTCCACTCCTTGATGCTTAGGCCATGCATCACCTGGGCTTGATCCAGCTTTATCTCCTTTCTTCCAACTCCAATTCCAACGAGGTTTATTGGAGGTTCATCTTGGGGCCATAAAAATGATAGTGGCTTTGGAAAATCCCAAAAGGCACAGGCCAATTAAAATAGCTCCTCGTACCGGCGTTGGCATGGGCCCTACGCCTGTGGCAGGCTTAGGTTAGGGCCTTCTTCAAGTCTGTCCAGGCCTTTTGTCTTCTGTCTGGCCAGGCTCTCAAGGATGTCTCCTAAGTGTCTTTAAGTGCTAGTTGGGCTTTGGAGCTCGTAGGAGTCGGTCTGGGGTCTAGACTTGGTGCTAGGCTCGGCCCGGTGTCTGGGTCTGGTATCAGCATCAGCTCTCTGGCTGGAGTAGGAGCTGGCATTAGGGCCTGGTTGAGGATCAACACCCTCCTAAGGGCGTCTTCTAGCTTCGGGGCTTGGGCTCTTCTAGGCTCTAGGAGTGGTGCCGATGTAGGCTTGGGCCGGTGTACTCTCGGCCCGACATCAGTGTTGGGGCCGGCTCAGCATCATCCTCAAGGCTTTTTCTTTGGACTACAGGTGTGGGGTATTTCCCTTGTAGAAAGGGAAATACTCTCCGATTCTCTTTACCTGTTCCGCCATCCCATGTTGGCATGGGGAGGTTTAGGCCTACTGTCGTGTCCACGCAGGTCTTGGTGGCCAGGATCACATCAGGTTAGATGGTAGTAATCCATAGGTCTAGATTCGAGGGAGGTTAGTCGATTACTACACCTCACCATACCTATCATCACTCATCCCTTCATCCATTCATCATAAGCCCTTGTAGTATAGGATCGTTACAATCCCCTGTAAGTCATTTTGTTACTGTGGTGGAGATTATGATCAAAATGCAAACTTATGACATAATTTGGTCGAGAAAGTGATTGAGCATAAACACGTCCCTAAATACATAGTGTGAGAGTTCCCCCATTTTAGTAAATATTTTATGTGTTAGGAAGTCTGGTCGATTCGGTCGACATTGTGCATGATTGGTGATTGCTACTTGATGTGTGCAGAGAATAGTGAGATCAGTTTGTTTCGTTGACATGTGTGCATGTCTAGGTTAATTGTTCTAAGTGTAATGGTGTAAATTTCAATTCTAGGAATTGAATCTCAAATTAACTGATCTTGCAGCTGTGAACTTGAGTGTGTTCTAATTCAATTTGCTTGAGGACAAGAAAAACTTAAATGTGGGGTGATTTGATGACACTAGAAATATCGTGTTTATCAACCCCAATTAAGCGACATTCCATTGTCTAAAATACATTTCAGGGTAGTTTAGTGGATTTATGTTCATTAACGCTACTTCTTACCAAGTTGGTTACCTTGGCCCGTTTCGAGTCTATTTGATGTGTTTCTTGTGTTTGTGTTAGTACACAAGTGTTAGCCATTAAATAAGTAGCCAACGGGAGTGTTCAAGATGCGATGGAGCCTCAAAAAGTGCCCCGAGATTATTGGAGAAGGCAGACGATCGAGAATTAATACACAACTGCCCCATAAGGAACATTTCGGCGAAAACCTCAAAGTTTTCGCCGAAAACTTTGTGAAGGAAATTCAGCAGATCTGGTAGTGGAGTTTTGGAAAATTTATACAAAGAACTTTTCACCGAAAAGTTCAACATCCTCACCGAAAAGTTTGTGAATAGACAGGGCAGCATTCTGGTGTTAGAGTTTGGAAAAATTATTCAAAGAACTTTTTGCCGAAAACTTTTTAACATTTCGGAGAAAAGTTTGGCTAATCCGGTAGAATTGGACAAGTCCCTATTTAAGAACTCCTTCAGCCCAAATTGGACATACTTCATTTTTTCAGACTTTCCACACACAAAAGGAGATAGGTTAGAGTATTTCTAGAGTTCTTGGCAAGATTACTTGATAATCTTTTCATCTTGGAGGTGCTCGGAGCTAGAGTTGAAGATTTCTCGAGATTGAAGCTTCACAAAATCGTCAAATTAGGTTTTTCAGGATTTCTCTGTTCTTCCTTTCTGAGATGAATTATCTAATTGTTTTTTATTCTCTTACTTCGAATATGAGTAGCTAAACCTGGTGAGCTTAGATTATATGAACCCTAAGTGACCCGAGGCTTTAAAGAGGTCACGAATCGGTGGTAATTAGATCTTAATTCAGACTGTTCTTTCTCATAATTGATTTGTTCTTCGTTTATGCTTATTTTCTAGCTTGATCACCTAGATTAGATTCTCGTTAAAATAAGGATAGTTGGCAAACGTCTGCCTTGTTTTAGAATGTCAAATCAATTAATTAACATATTCAATGGAATCATTTATCTAGTAGGAACCGTTTAGGGTTAATCCATTGCAAGAATAGCTCGCTAAAATCAGTTAGGTGCACTAGTCAATTATCCGTTGCAGAAGAGAACGCACAGACAGATACTCGAGCTTCGTAGCTAGTTTAATAGTAGCAAATGTTCGTGGACTTAGATCTAAGGGTAAGGAGCTATGACAGTGTTTAATAATTGAATGGATTAGGATTGAAAAGTCGATGGTTTTGTGATCATCAATGCCTTGGTGATCTTAGGGGGTTCGAGTCTGAGATTTTGTCTGTCAATTAAAACCAACCTTAATCAATCAATCTGTCTCTTAATTCAATTTCATTCTCCTTGCAAAATAGTTTAGAAAGTCGTGGAACTCACACCACGCAACTTGATTTAAACTTGAATATTTTTTAACTTCTTTGAGTAAACGATTAGAAGGAACCCCTGGAATACGATCTATCCTACTCTAATAGGTTAGTTATTTGATACCCTATTCTACTGCATATCATTTACTTTGATCAAGCTTCGTTGACTTTTAGGTTAACTTGTTGTGAATGTTGTGTTTTGTTTTTGTTTTATTGTGTTTTATTATGGCACCTACACCACAAAATTAGCCCTCTCCACTACGATTTCCATTCATTCCTCGCTCTTTGAGCATGGTTGACTTCGAATGACCTTCATTGACTTTTTGGTTGACTTGTTGTGAATGGTGTGTTTTGTTCTTGGTTAGATTGTGTTTATTGTGGCACCTACACCACACAATCTTATTGATACCCCTTTCCACTATGAGTAACCTTAGATCAAGGGACCCCACGAAAATACGATCCTAGCCAAAATCTAGGTATCTTTGGGAAGACGACCTTCATACGAGTAGGACTAAGAAAAGACGAACTTCACATGCACATTTGGAACATTTGTTTACGATTGCAACCCATTGAGTTTGTGAAATGATTCAGGTACATTTCAAAGATGTATGTCAACCATCTTTGGAGGCTTTTCTGATGACATGGTTAAAGTTCTCATAAAATGACTTCTCAGTCTATGGGGATACTTTCTTTAAGTGACTAACTAATTTTGAAAAGGTATTGCAAAAATCTGAAGTGACCCATCTAGTCTTGAGTTAGGAGAAGATTCATTTTATTGTTACATAGGAGACTGGTTTTCATACATAGGTCTCCAAGAAGGGCATTGAGTTGGTCAAGCTATGTTGATGACTATCTCTCGCTTACCTCCTCCTTTATTAGTTAAAATTACGGAAATTTTCCTAAAGCACATGAGATTCTAATGCCAATTCATCAATGACTTTTGGTTATCTTACCAATGATAAAGTTTCTTAAGAAGTATGTGTCTTTTCATTTTTATGAGGCATATTATTGAGCCTTTTGGGTTTCTCAAGATGAAGATGGTTATGACCCTTATCTTAATATCACTTATTAAAACCTCCCAATTCAGCTTATGTGTGATGTTGGAGTTGTTAAATAGTTTGTAAAAATTAAGAGGTCTCAAATTAGTTGGAGATAATTGATTTCAATTATTAGAATCCTTTTTCTAAGTAGAAAAAGGAAATTAATAATTTTTTTCATTAATTCATTAATGATTTTCTCATTATTTCCAATTAGTAATAGAAAATTATATAATTGTTCGTCTTTAATTTAGGATTAAAAATCATAATCATATTTAATGTCATAATTAAATCACACGAATCAGAGAATTTGAAGTGGTTTTTTTTATCCTGGAGGCGACCGGTTGATAGTATGTGTGCGTAATACGAGGTAGTGTGAGATGTATTAAAGAGAGTGACTTAATTTGCGACTCACCCAGATCTGTAACCTTGTTCCTTTTCTTATAATTTTGAGACATTGTGTGGTTCCTATGGTTACCGAACAGAATACCATATCTAAATCTAACGATATCTATCACCCCTTCTGCTTCCAAGCTACTAATTTCCGTTGATGGAAGCAAAAGATTTTGTTCTAGTTAACAAACAAGAGACTGATGAACACCCTGACCTCCATGCCACCGATGTTGACCGAAGCCCTAACTAATGCGGAGATGACTGCAGTTGCAAAGTGCAATGAGGATGACTTTTCGTGCAAGAACTACAACCTGAACGACTTGGCCGATGATCTCTATGACTACTACAAAGTGTAGGAACAAGCCTAACACTAGTCTTAGTGTTAACCTGATTGAAGAGGAGGAAACTTATGTGGCTATGATTACTGATATGATGGTTGAAATCAATCTTACTGGTAACTCTGAAGGTTGGTGGCTAGACACTAGCGCTTTCAGACATGTGTGCAATAATCGTGTTCTTTTCAAAACATATACTGAAGCGACTACTAATAAGAAAGTGTTTTTGAGTACTGCTTACACCACTATTGTTGCCGGTTCTGAGAATGTGGAATTGAACTTTAGCTCTAGAAAGACTCTTACTCTCCAAGATGTCTTGCACACTCTAGAGATAAGAAAGAATCTTGTTTCAGACTATCTTCTCAACAAGGCTAGGTTTTATCAATCTATAGGTGTTGACTTGTATATTCTCACTAAGAATTGGAAATTTGTGGGTAAAGGGTATGCATGTGATGTCATGGCGGAGATAGGGGGAGTCGGGCCTAGCCCGGCTCACCCCACTTTCCGTTGAAAACGTTAAATTCGAGTACAAATTTGTGATTTTTTCGAATCGTCCCAGTGCAAATTTTAAATTCGGCTCAGTGTTGTATTAATTTGACTTAGTTCATTGCTATATTTTCAAACTTAAAAACCAAATCTATTTTTAAAGTCCCCTTTTAACGAAAAGATAACATTAATTAAAGTACCCTTCTCTTATACTAATTATATTCTGTCAACATTTGTAGGTGTTTGAATAAACCCAATATCACTTTATGTCGACTTATGAATGAGTAAGAATACACTATTTTATGAAAAATCATTCAAATTAATTAAAAATCGCCGGTGGCACCTCCAATTTTCTTTTGGTAAAGAGTAATACTAATAATTTAAAGCAAAAATATTTCAATCACATCGCATACCGGAAGAAAAATAGATTATACCTAACGCAATAACAATCAATCTTGTTGTGTAATTAAAATTAACTTAAATTTAAAATTTATAGAAAAAATTTCTTTTGATTTCGGCTCAGTGCATCTTTCAATCCTGGTTCCGCCCTTGTGTGATGTGATGTTTAAGCTTAATGTTGAAGTTAATCAGATGAATGTTTCAATTTACATGTTGTGTGATTTCAACATTTGGCATGCTCTCCTTTGTCATGTTAACAAATGTATTGTGAAGAACTTGAGTAGCTTAGGTCATTTTCCTAAACTCTCCTTAGATGATTTTGATAAATGTTAATTTTGTAGCTAAGCCAAAAGAACAAAAATGCCCCTTAAATATGTAGTTAGAGAAACTGAGCCTTTGGATTTGATTCATTCTAATATTTTTGAACTTGATGGGACGTTAACTAGGAATGGAAACATATACTTTATCACTTTCATTGATGATTGCTCGGATTATATCTTTGTTTACTTGATGGAAAATAAGAGTTATGCACTTGATAAGTTTAAGTTGTTTGTTGTTGAGTTTGAAAAACCAGTGCAGTAGGAAGATCAAGCGAATCAAGAGCGACAAAGGCACCAAATATGACTCTAATTCATTCGAGGAATTCTACAGCTCACAAGGTATCATTCATGAAACATCTACCATTTATTCTCCAGAAATGGAAGGCAAAGTTGAGCGAAAAAATATAATATTTACTGAATTAGTTGTGATTATTTTGCTTAACTATGGTGTTGTATCCTTCTGGTGGGGTGAAATTTTGTTGACTGTTTGTTATGTACTTAATTGAGTTCCTAAATCAAATAGTAAAATATCACCTAATGAGATTTTGAAGAATAGACCACCTAATTTGTCATATTTTAGAACTTGGGAGTTTTTGTCTTATGTGAGAATTCCCGATCTTAAAGAATTGAACTGGCATGTAGAGTATATGCGTGTGTTTTTGTTGGATAGTAAAGCATATAGGTTCTATGATTTGAATGCTTAAACTATTTTAGAATCCAATGATGCTGATCTTTATGAAGATAGATTTCCTTTCAGATTGAGAAATAGTGGGGGTAGTTCATCTAGTATTTTGCCTGCTATTAGGAATAATGGACCTAGTGGGGGTTTTGAATCTGAATCAAGGAGTAAAAGACCTAGAATCGCTAAAGACATTGGTTTTGACTTTTCTGTCTACACCCTTGAAGATGATCCCACAACTCTACATCAAGCTCTAACCTCTTTAGATGTAGATGTGTGGCACAAAGACATTAATGATGAAATAGAATAATTAGAATAATTAGACTCTACATCAAGCTATAAACTTGGCAATTGTTTCATTTACCTCCTGGTTGTATAGCCATATGCTGTAAATAGATTCTGAAAAAAGAAAATGAAACCTGATGGTACTGTTGATAAGTATAAGGCTCGTTTGTACCTAAAGTCTATAGATAAAGAGAAAATGTAGATTTCTTTGATACTGATTCACCAGTAACTAGAATAACTTCCATTCGTGTTTTGATTGCTCTTGCTGCCTCAAACAATCTTGTTGCGCATCTGATGGATGTTAAAACTAGTTTATTGAATGGTGATTTAGATGAAGAAATTAACATGGAACAACTTGATGGTTTTATTATTCCTAAACATGCTTCTATAGTCTGTAAACTAAATAAATCTTTATATAGTTCGAAACAGGCTCCTAAACAGTGGCATGAAAAATTTGACAATCTAGTTCTCTCACATGGTTTAAGGTGAATGAAAGTGACAAAAGAATTTATTATAAATCTGAAAATAACATTTGCACTATCATATGTTTGTACATGGATGACATGTTCGTTCTTGGTTCTAATAATCATTTTTTCAATATTGTGAAAACCATGCTTCGTGAGACTTTGATATGAAACAACTGGGTGAAGCTAGCGTTATAATAGGAATCCAGATAACTAGAAGTGAAAGGGATTTTCTTTAGATCAGTCTAGTTATATTGAAACGGTGTTGAAGAAATACAAACACTTTGACTATAAACCTGCTTGCACTCCTTATGATGCTAGTGTAAAACTCTTTCAAAGCACTGGAAATAGTGGTAAGACAATCTGAATATGCTAGCATAATTGACAGATTGCGGTATGCTACTGATTGTACTAGACCAAATATTGCCTATGTTGTGGAATTACTTTGTAGGTTCACTAGTTTTCGTAGTTTAGAGCATTGGAATGTTATTGAAAGGGTAACGTGATACCTTAAGAGAACAGTTAACTTTGTACTTCAATATCAAAGGTTTCATGTAGTAATAGAAGGGTATAGTGATCCAGATTGGAATACCCTATTAGGCGACTCCAAGGCAACTAGTGGGAATGTTCTCAACATAGCTAGTGGAGATGTGTCTTGGAAGTCGAAGAAGCTAACAATCTTAGCTCAATCTACTATAGAATAAGAAATAACAGAACTGGAAACTGCTAGTGAAGAAGCGAGTTGGTTGAGAGGATTGTTATCAGAGATTCCCTTATGGGAAAGACCACTTCTGCTGGTATTGACCCATTGTGATAACACCGAAGCTATTGCTAAAATCTAGAATCCTTATTACAATGGTAAGAGACGAAAAATTTGTTGTAAGCGCAATACTGTTAGAGAGTTCCTTTCTATAGGATCAGTGAGGGTGGATCACGTTAGATCTGAGGAGAATCCAGTTGATCCTTTGACGAAAATATTAGCTAGAGAGAAAATCCAGAATACTTCTAAGGGTATAGGACTTACGCCCATAGAACAACGAATTAGACATAATGGTAACCCGACCCATGGATCGGAGATCCCAAGAAATGAGTTGAATGGGTAAAAATAAGTTGTGTGTAATATGTGTAGATTTGAAAGCACGAATTCGTGAAGAGGAAAATAGGTTGAGGTAATCGAAACTCTTAATGAGATCTATACTCTATGTGGAGTGGAGTAACGAGCTTTAGGAGTACTTTTAATAGACTCACATATGTGAATGTGGAAGTGTGGCCGCTTCCTATGAGATCTTAAGGGCAACGATTTCTAAAATGTTCACTAAACCGGGATAGACATGAAGGGCCATAAATGCATGAGATTTTAGAGGACAACACTCTGAAAAGATTAAGCGTGCTATATGAGACAGTGCCGCAAACGTCTTAAAGATAATGACCTAGTCCGGACTCAACAAGATCGGTAACCTTGTTCCTTTCCTTGTTTGTTTTCTAACATGTGGTGCTAGTGACTATAATGTATGAGCGATGTTGGGACTTGGGACTACACTAATAAATGATATTTCATCCAATCTGTTTTGATAGCAAGGCATTGAATGATGCCCAAAGGAAATATTCAATGATCGAGAATGAGCTTTTAGCTATCATGTATGCTTTTTATAAGTGTCGCCCGTACTTAGTGCTTTGTCTCATGGTTTTCTTCACCAATCGCTCGACCTTACAGTATTATATGACCAAGAAGGATGACAATTGAGAACCATGTCTTGTTTAAGTGTGGGGATATGAGTCTAGGTTTGGTTTTACTATTTGGTTCTTGACTTGCAATGCCAATGTTGAACTTCTTGTGTTGACAATGATCCTTGAACTCCTTAGCATATAACGTGTAACCAACATGCCTAAAATGATATGAAATGAACTAGATTAGAACATTTTATAGGATCACTCTTGTAATGTGAGGTGAAAACTGCACATTGTGAATTGAACTAAATTCAAAGTCGTTTTCATGATAAATCATTAATTCTAGTCTTTAAATTCATTTGAGCGGTTCTCTTTGCACTTGTTGATTCTAAATTTTGGATGATACCTAGTTGAGACCAAACAAAAATATCGCCCTAAGATGATACGTGTACTTAGAGATTACTACTTCCAACCAAACAACCTACCCGATAATTTTTTTCTTTAGGATAACCCTATTAAGCTTGACCTATTTCTTGGTTTTTAACCACATTATTCGCCATTCTTCATGTTTTTTCTTCACAATGTTGATCTCATAGGATGTCTTATGAAACATAGCTACATCTGATAAAAAACTTTACTCTTGTTTGTCAAATAAAATTGCAATCCTATATATGTCTCCCTTTTTTTAGTAATATTGATATTCCCCCAACTTGGTGTGTTTTAATTATGTTTTGAGCTCAATTCCATTCTCTTTCATCGGTTTTATTCTTAGATGTGTTTTCGTGTCAATTTCACCCACACAATACCTTTTTGGTCAATTTTCATGTTATTAGAGATGTTTTTGTTGTGATTTCAGGTTGAGCCACGAGAGAGGGACTTAACACGGAACCAGCGGTTCAAAAAATGAACCTATTGGACGTCGGATCTTTCGGAAAGCTCGATTCAATGAAGGGCATTAAAGTGGGCTCACCACATGAAGCGCGGGGTCTTTCGTGGTTTAGGACGAGCTTCCAGGCTGCAAGAGCGTTTGG
This sequence comes from Linum lewisii, assembly GCA_034768395.1. Taxonomy (NCBI): domain Eukaryota; kingdom Viridiplantae; phylum Streptophyta; class Magnoliopsida; order Malpighiales; family Linaceae; genus Linum; species Linum lewisii. Next base: position 15,921,687 of record CM068303.1, read on the forward strand.
TAAGGCACCCCCACATTCCTCACAGCGGCGTCCCCAAGTCTCTCCCCTGAACAACACTATATAAGCTTTCTAAATGGATTCTTTAGGGGAGGTTGTTTTTCCAGAGCATATAACATGATTTTGATGAAGGAAAAGGGTCTCTCATCCATTTTTCTCCACTCCAAGCTTCCCCAACTCCGTTCCACTCCAATCCTTCATGATCATTCACTGTCAATAAGATAAAGAAGCTCCTAGGAGGACTCCCCCCAAGCTCTAGGTGTTTTCCTGTCTTTCATCATGTGTAACTAAATCCCCTATATTTTGTATGGGTGAACCCTAGGGGATGAGATACTTGTTTATTGATTAATAATTTGTTAAAGATGATGTAAGCCATTTGTTATTGCAGTTCAAGTTGAGTTTATGCCTTGTTCCTTTAAAATGTACCTTCGTGATTGCGCTTGTTTGGCATTATGTTCCTCTTCCTTGTTCGACCTCTCTGAGCCGCCAATTTGGTTTCTGTGCTCCAGTTGGCGAAGACATTTTTTCAAGATGCCTTTTCCGTTTGAAGATATGGTCAAAGACTTCTTTGTTCCAAATAACTCAGTGCTCCTGGAAATCCTGCAAGGAAAACACAAATCCCTTCCAGCAAAGGTCAAGTAGTCGGTGAAATTTTCATGACCAAACTAGGCCGCATTAAACCAAAAGGGACGAGGATTAGGCGAGTACCTTGCTTACTTATTTGTTTGAACCAAAATGGGACGATGGTCGGACTTCAATATCTCGAGGTGGAAAGTCGCGACATCCGGGAAGAGAGTGGACCACTCAGCATTTCCCAGAAAATGATCAAGCCACTCTCTAAGATTCCGACGGAACCAGGTGAACTTGGGCCCAAAAAATCCCATTTCGATAAGATTACAGTCACCGATACAGCTCTGGAACTCCGAGACTGGGCCTTGGTTAAATCTTGCACCACCCAACTTATCAATTGAGTCAACCATGGCATTGAAATTTCCAAGGAGTACCCAAGCATGTGGCATTTATCCAGCAAGTTGACGCAGGTCGTTCCAAAATGTGTGTCTTCCCCGAAGGGAAGGAGACACATAAATGAAGGTTACTAAAACAAAATTCCCCGCCTCCCATTCGATCTCTGTGTGGATGAACTATCTGGTCGAGGCCATAAATCTTATTGCAAGGTGCAAGTCATTCCACATGAGCCAAATGCCACCGCTAAAACCCTCAGCTTCAACAATGAAAGAGGAATCAAAACCCAGATTATCCTGAATCGCATCTCCAACGGTGCCGCTAATCTGGGGCTCGCGAATCTCCACCACCTGCGATTGGTGAACCTACATGTAGCGTTTAAAAGCAACGAGAAAAGATTTGTTACCAGCACCCTAGCAATTCCAGCTGAACAAACAATCCATAAAAAAAAGAGAAAACAAGAAAGGAGCGAGCTCACCTGGACAAACAACCTCCAGTCGGGATCCTTCTTTGTCGATTGCGTATCCAACAACATTCCCTCGTCCTCGGCATTACGCCCGCATTACACTCTCCCCCTTCAGGAAAAACCTCTATGTCCACCAGTATCTCTTCCACAATTGGCTTTTCCATCACCTATTTTCTCCCCCGACCGAAAGCTTGATCAAATCCAGCACCATGGTCGCCATCGGGGCAGGTTCCGGTGGCCTGATCGCCTTAGCATCAACAAGAACTTTGGACTTGATGGTCCTTTGGAGATTCTGGAGGAAGAGGTACGAGCGACGATCATTGCGGGCTTCAGATTGGGGTTGGTCTTCCGTTGGTTACTGGTCTGTCGGTGAAATTTCACAGAAGTCGAGGGTCTATCAGTTGTCATTTCAGCAGAGGAGCTCGGCTGGAGAGAAATACCTTCAAAAATGGTCAAAGGTTGACCACAAACAACAGCCTCCAATTGAATGGGTATGGCCTATGAAGGAGTGTTCATGCCCACCCTCATTAAATCATGGTCTGACCGGGGATGCATCCGAGATGTGAGGACAACCTTTGGGTTCATGTCTGACTCTTCCACACTCAAAGCAAAGGGTCGACATATTCTCGTATTCAACGTTTTGGATGACGCCATCGAGAAGCATAGCCGGGGTAGCGGTTCGTTGAGATCGGTTTCAATGGAAACACGAGCAAACTTACCCCTCTCCGCACGTTGAGTGTTGAAATCGATCTTAACTGTCTTCCCAATAAGATTTCCCAACGAATTCAGGACTTGAGCATGGTAGAAGTGGATGGGTAAGTGCGGGAACCAAACCCACACCACAATCTTCTTCGGAATATCATTAGAAACACAGAATGATTGATCCCACTGATGAACGACAAGGTAGTGGTCGAAGATCATTCAAGGACGCCTGTAAGAGCCTTGAAGTAGTCTTGCTCATAAGAGAACTTGATCAAGAAGCCATTTTTGTCGAGATCTACAATGTGGAGGTTACCCACATTTTTTCCAAGAAGCCAAACCACAACAGATTTAAACCACGGTTTGCACAGCTTCTCTTTGAAATCTTTGGATAAATTCAGTGATTTAATTCCGTTGGAGGCTGAGAGGATTATATCATTTACTCCCACCGGAATCCAAGATTGGTTTCCCCCCAAAGGAGAGGAAACATCACCCCGAACGGCACCCAAGTAGGATATAGGATTCGTCTGTGTGCTTAACTCCTCCGCCGCATCCGCACTGAAACTGCCAGGCACGTCATTTGGTCCCCTCGAGACGGGGATCGAATCACTGCTTGGAGAAAACTTGGGGGCCGGTCGCTAGAGGTCACCGTCGGAGAGGAAGTCGAGGCGATGGTGGGGAACGTGAGAGCATTTTTTGAATTCTATTGGAAGTCTCCAAGCTAATTCAAAATCAAATTCTCAACAACTCTCCTGAATAAACTAGTTTAGATGAGAGAGTCTCCTTAATTAATCATAATTTCCGATAAGGATTGGAATATTTAATTCTATTATTCTCTTACTATTATTATTTTGTTAGTATTTGTAACAAAATAATAGAATTAAGTATCTTAGTCTTTATCAGTTTTCACATCGGATAGACCATATCGAGTTTATGGTTGGGTAAAGTTAGGTGATTCTTATGTTTTCGTTAACTCATGTTCCCAAAATATTATCTATCATCACTTAAGCCATGTTACAACACGATTCAAAGACATTTAGATTAACATTGATGTCTTCATAATGGTGGAGAATATCGGTTAAACTACAAACTTATGGTAATCATCCCTCATAAGCTTCACAGACAGCCTTCATTAAAGGCAGGAAAATTGGAGATGGGCTATTGTTAGCTCATGAGCTTTTGAGAAGTTATACTCACTCTGGAATATCTCCCAGGTGTGTAATGAAAATTTACCTTATGAAAGTATTCAATTCAATCGAATGGAGCTTCATTCTTGACACACTATCTGCCATGAAATTTCTTAATGCTTAAATTGAATGGATTGGCGCCTGCTTCAAAGCATCAATGTTTTCTGTAATCATCAATGGGACACTAAAAGGGTATTTTACTGCTCAAAGAGGTTTGAGACAGGGGGATCCCATCTCCCCCATTTATTTTCATGGAGGTTTAGAGTTGCTTGATTGATAGGGCAATACAGGAAAACAAGTTTCAGCTCCATCCCCAATGCCAAGTATTCAAATGGCTCATTTAAGTTGTGCAGATGACCTATTAATCTTCACTAAGGCCAATGAGGATGCAATTAGAGGTGTTACCTCTAGGTGGCTTGGCTTGATGTTTACGGGTTAAAAGGTCGAGGCTTGTGGGATTTAAATTCAAACTATGGGTCTTGAAACTGGAAAAGGTTGCTAAAACTCAGAAGTTTGGTAAGGAATTTTGTGAGTTTTGATCAGGATGGTGATATAATGTGTGTGTGGGGGGGGGTTGTTACATGCCTTATTTTAAACTCATTGTTTTTTGGAAAGACATTAGACCTGTGTACTTGACAGTCGACTAACATGATCTTGTATGGTTGGAATTTAATTTTTATTCCTAGAAGAGCTATAACTACTTCGCTGATCATATGCGAAAAAATTACTACAAGGGAAAAAATAAAGAAATGGGCTAGAGGGATTGATGATAATTGCCCCCTTTGTGGGAGGGATATTGAAAGCAGAGCTCATATCTGCTGATTGCTGCCACACATAGGCCGTCGTCACCATGGTGCTGGTTGACATTGTTGGACTTAGCTGGAGGACATGTTAGCAGCTGCTATCTACTGGGGAGGACAAACTGAGTTGTCGTGGAGCATTTTGGTAAGTCACATTTGGCTAGAAAGATGTAACATAGTGTTTCTCAAACCAGGGAAAGGGTCTTTGGAGCTTAGCACACTTATCAAAGATGAACTTAGGACTTTTGCTATAACACACAAGTTTGAAGATAATATAGTGAGTATATTATAGTATAATAATTTTTTCTTGTAGTTCCTTTAGTTTCTCTTGTACGGTTATTCACTAATTTTGGTGAATAAAATAGCTCAAGTCATAAAAAAAGAGTACACGTGTGAGTGTTTTCCCATGTACTATAAATAAATGTGTGGGACTCTAGTTGATTTAGTTTGTAGTTGTATATCTATGGAATCTTGATTGAGTACACATTAACTAATGAGTTCTAGATTCGTTTGGTCGATGTTATAGCATTGATAGGTCACATTTTTAGCTAAGTAGTAATTTTAGAATTGTCAGTGTTTAAGCTTCATCTTTGCTAGTCATGTCATGTTTAAACTCTAGATTTGTGATTAAATTTTATTCATACCACTGGTGAGTTTTTGTTAAACCTATTTCTTAGTTTGAATTTGTTTGATCTGATTCATTGTGTATTTATTTGTGAGTATAAGAGGTACGCTCGTTGATAGGACACTTAGGAAGAACACTAGATAATTGTTAGCTCGATAGGATCATATTAATTAGTCTTTTGGTTTATCTTTAATGTGGCCTTTCATCTAACATGACTAGTATGTTCTATAAATATGAAGGTTAGCTGAAGAGAGGAGTCTTCATCGGAGTAGGATAAGATTTTAGGTTTACGAAAGCGGTATGGGATTACCTTGAGAAATTTCCAATATATGACCCTTCCTGGCTTCACATATAGGATTACTCGATCAATGAATGATTACATTTTGGCTTTTCTTTCTCACGGGGAGATTAGAAAATCGGTCTTTGATATGGGTCCTTCCCAAGCACCAGGGTCTGATGGGTTCACGACTTCTTTCTTCCATAACTTTTGGCCCGTCATTAAGAAAGAAGTTTGTGAAGTTGTAGAAGCTTCTTTCATTCAGGAAAACTTCTAAAACATGTCAACCACACAATCATATTGTTTATTCCAAAAGTGGATCACCCCCAACACATGTGACAGTTGCGAACGATTAGCATGTGCTCAGTTTTCTGTAAGATTATCTAAAAAATCCTTACGGTATGCCTCAGTAAAATCCTTCCTTCCATCATTGGCTCCCATCAGAGAGCCTTTGTGAGAAATCAAATAATTACAGATAATGTGATTATTGCTCATGAAGTCATGCACTATCTTAGAATAAAAGAACTGGCAAAGCGGGATTCATGGCTTTGAAACTAGACATGGAAAAAGCTTATGATCTAATTGAGTGGGAATTTCTCTTCCAAGCTCTCTCCCAAGTTGGATTTCACCCACATTTGATTAAGCTTCTTCATAAATGTGTCACAACAGTCTCCTATACTATTTCGTTAATGGTCATCGACATGGCTTCTTTAAACCCACATATGGGCTCCGCCAAGGAGACCCACTTTCCTCTCTCTTGTTTCTTATCTGTTCAAAAGGTTTTCCAGGTCTTATTAACCGCGTTATTCACCGAGGAGATATTAAGGGTGTCAAAATTGGACGTGATGCACCAACTATTTCCCATCTCTTTTTTGCGGATGATTCTTTCCTCTTCCTTGAAGTTAACGAAACCTCCATTGCTAATATTCAGGAAATCTTCCAGTGTTATAACATTCTCTTTTGGACAGAAGATTAATCTTTCCAAATTAGCGACCTTCTTCAGTTCTAATCTTCCTCGAGCACTAGTCTCCCAGTATGCATCTCTGCCTGGTGTCAGGTCAATTGGAGTTCAAGATAAGTATTTGGGCCTTCCTTCGCTAGTCCCCACATCTAAAAACATATGTTTCGCTTTCTAGATGATAGGCTCCTTAAGATACTTACAAGACAGAAGCAGTCTTGTCTATTCCCTGATGGGAAGGAAACCCTTATCAAAATTGTTGCAAGTGCGCTCCCTATCAATGTGATGTCCTACTTTCGCCTCCCATTTTCAGTTTGCATAAAACTTAACTCCCACCTGACCCGCCTCTGATAAAATGGATAAAACGTCTTTGCCTCATTCACTGCATGAAATGGACTGATTTATGTCAAAGAAAATCGGCAGGAGGACTCGGGTTCCGATCCTTCGACTACTTTAACCAAGCGCTCCTTGCTAAACAATGTTGGCACCTCATTAATACCCTAGATTCCTTAGCAACAAAAATTCTTAAAGGTAAATACTATCCTCGTACAACCTTTCACAAATTAGAGTTGGGTAGTCGTCCATCTTGGATCTGGAGAAGTATTCTTTACGGAAGAGAGCTTTTCTCCAAAGGAATATAATTCGTTGGCAGTTCGGCAACGGTTCCGACTTTCATTTGTATGATGACTCCTAGATTACTAACCCAACTCCATCCCCTCCAACTCTCCTTATAACCACTCCTAAACCTCTTCCGGGTCTTGCATTAATCCGTTCTGGTTCCACGTGGATCACTAACCGCCTTTCTGAAGTTTTTACCCCAACATCATTTTCTTGGATATTCCATATCCCTCTCCCGTCTTCAAATGTCCGTAACAAAATTATCTGACACTTTACTTCTAACAAAGTTTTTTCTGGCAAATCCGCATATCACCGTCCTCATTCAATGCACAAGGATTTGACTAATCGAAACAAGCAATTTGGTCACTTTATCCATGATAAAACATTCTGGAACTCAATTTGAAACCTTACCGTCCCTCTCAAAATTCGTACCTTCCTATGGAAATTGTTTAAATCTTCTTTCCTCTTGGGCCTTTTCTTTCAAGAATATTCCAATTGCATGACTCATGATGTCTAGTTTATCTTGATCCTCTTGAAACACCGGAACACCTTCCTTCAATGTAAACTTATCTAGATGTGCCTACATTATAATTAATGTTACTCCATCTTCCCTTTGTGATTGCCCCGGTTCCAACATCTTGTTATCTTGGTGCTTTTTCACAATATTGGGTCCAGATAAGCTTCTCAAATCGCGTTCTTTTGGTGGAGATAGACCTGTCAATTTTGAACCCGACCCGAACCCGCTCAAAATTTAAGGGTTGGGTTTGCTATTTTGGGACTCGAACTCGAAAACCCGACAATTTTTGGGTGGGTTAGGGTCGTGTTTATGGTCGACCCGTTGACCCAAAAATTCCTAGTAGTACCTATTAATATTATTTTTTTATTGTGACTTATGTATTTTTTTATATATATTTAGCCTTACATTTTCTATTATTATAACTTTTTTCATTTTGTTTCTTTTATCATATAAACCATAACTCATAAATATCACATATAACAAATATTATACTCAACATATGTCATGTCGAATGCCACTAAAAATTATTGATGTTGTTACTAACAACATTATTAGGTGTAAAATTTTCACAAAACCATAATATGGTGCTATTTGATATGAAATTATGTTCTAAAACTACTTTTGACATTCTCGTACATTATCTTACATCATCATTTCAAGTGCATTGTTTATAACTTGCATCGTTAATATGTGTTTCTATACATGTTGTATAGGCTATAAACTGTAAGTTTAACATATTTCTACATCTTGCATTCTTTATTTAATAGTTTAACTTGATTTAGTGAAATTTGAGTCTACTTGATTTAATAATTTTGTGATAATGATGTTTAAATTTTTTTATGACTCAAAGCGCTTGTAACGCGAAATGACCCGCAACCCGACCTGAAATTTTAGGGTTAGGATCAATTTTCAAATATGTTGACATGTGACCCGTGACCCGAATGACCCGACCAGAAATAAATCGCAACCAGTAGTCACCCGCCCGATTTGCTAGGTCTAGGTGGAGAGTCTGGAAACGACATTGTGTTCTCCCATCGACTCTAATATGTTCCTTCCTTGGTCCAAATTTTTGAATCTTTGGCTCAGGAATATCAGAGAGCTCTTGGTTCTCGTCCCCCTACTACCTCCTCGAAAAACTCTAGGAACTCTTCGCAACCAAGGGTTTGTGTCACGCCCCTCAAGGATGAATTAAGATTAATGTTGACGCAAACACCGGCTCTGGGCTATTGGGTGGAGCAGTGAGTCTTGTCGCGAGGAATTCAGACGGGCGGGTTGGAGGCGAGGGCAAGAGTCTTCCCTGGTCAATTTAACGTTACTTCCTTGTAGCTGTTGGGTTTCCACGAGGCAGTTATTTGGGCTCGACACCAAGGCTTCAACTTTGTTATGTTTCAAGGAGATTCTTTGGAAGTCGTCTCGCGTCTCCGCAATCATGACTCTCTCAATTCAATGTGTGGTGCCATCTTCAATGATGTTTTCTCTCTCTATTCTCTGTACCCCCACTTCACTTTTAGTTATGTTCCCCGTCTCTGTAATCGATCGAGCTTCCAACTTTGTGGCTAAAAAGCTCTCTCATTGTATCCTTTATATGGTTCAGTGGATTTTTTCCCATTGACTTGTCGCTTTGAACCTTCTATCTTAAAGTAATGAATCTTTCTTTGATAAAAAAAAATCTTATTAAAAGAAAATTGCATTCTCATCAAACATACATAATTACTAGGAGTGGATTTAAGTCTAAACAACCTTCACTCAATATTTTATACAATATCTTCAGTTTTGCATTACAAAATACTGATTTTTTACCTTGGTTAATTATAGTTGTTATATGGCTAATCTCACTGCATGCATTCATTAGAATAGATAGAATATTCAAGTTGAGTAATAAGAGATAGAATATTCTGATGGAATAACAAGGGTGCTGCTATATACAGTCCGTATTTTACTTCGCGCAGTCCGTATTTTTTAAAAAATGGACCATTATGCCCTTATTGTATTTTACTTCGTGCAGTCTAGGTTTTACTTCGTGCAGTCTAGTTTTACTTAGCGCAGTCCGTTTTTACTTCGTACAGTCCATGTTTTACTTCGTGCAGTCCGTTCTTGCTTCGCGCAGTCCAAGTTTTACTTTGTGCAGTCCGTTTTTTACTTCGCGCAGTCCAAGTTTTACTTTGCGCAGTCCGTTCTTACTTCGCGCAGTCCAGATTTTACTAATACAACCCATTTTTACTTTGTGCAATCTAAATTTACTAATGTAGTCCATATTTGAACAAATTAATTATTTTTATTATTTTGAAAGTAAAATAAAATACATATTCAACATTTCATATCTAAAATTAATATTCTAATAAAATAAAAATAATCACATTTTTTACAAAATAAATTGAATAACTATAAACCATTAAATATCTTCCAAAATATCCAGCAAAAAATATTAAGGTAAGGTTTATAGGTATTGAAGTTATTAAAATCTGAACTGCGTTAAAATTTGGACTGCGCGAAGTAAAGCCTGGACTGCACGAAGTAAAAATGGACTGCGCGAAGTAAAATATGGACTGCGTGAAGTAAAATCTGGACTGCGTGAAGTAAAAATCTGGACTGTGCGAAGTGATAAGGGTATAATGGTCAGTTTTTGGAAAAATATGGACTGCGCGAAGTAAAACATGGACTGTATATAGCAAATCGCCGCAACATGAGGTATCTTGTGGGTATTACTTATGTGTGAATCATTTTTTCTCATCACCAAACCCTTATCCTAAGGCACTAGAAATCAAAATTAGGTGACCAGTAAAGTAATTTACTCAAATGATTATACATGTAAGCAGAAGTTGATGAAAGCAATGAAAACAACTAGCATAAAATAATCAAAGCCACATAAAGATACACATGGGCAATAATTAGTGGACAAATATTTAATTTGTTCTCACAATCTTAATCAATTATGTAAGTGGTAAATAAACTAAACGAGTAAGATGCAGTGAAAGGTAAGTAAAATTTGGGTCAAATAAAACAATGCTGAAAAGTTGTTGGCAGGTCTTCTATTACCAGCTAACACCAATTATGCATGCACATTGATAAGATTCTCATCAACCATGTGACTTGTACATAGACCCGTTGATGAATGAAGTCGCTCGTGATCGGCTCGACATTCGTCTCAAGAAAAACTTGTTTGTGACTTGATTTGATTTTAAATGAACCAAGATTGAGTTAGGGCATGTTTGACTCGATAGGCTTGCGAGCTGGCTGGAGCTCGAGCTCGAGAGCCAACTCGAATACTAGCTCCACTATTTGACTCATTATACATTCAATAATGAAACATGTGTTTTGTCATATACATAAAAACTTGTAAACTTTACAATAACTTGTTTTTTTTTATCTTGACTTGTTAATATATCTTGACTTGATGAGTCCAATTCAGCTCAAATTGGACTCATCAAGTGGTTTTAATGACCGAAGTTGGATTTGAACTCGATCGAGTTTGGCTTGTCAAGAGTACAATCGAGCTCGTCACAAGTTTGAAAATTCCAGTTCGAGTTCGAGCTCGAGCTCATCTAAAATGTAGCGAGCCAAGCCTGAGCACAATAAAGTTTGACTAGGGGTGGAAATTGGGAGTGAATGGGAGACCCATTCCCATATTTCCAAAATCCCAATTCTCAATTCCCAAATTAGGGATCCCATTTCCAATCCCGAATTTAATTTGAGAATTTTTATTCGGGAACGGGAATTCTAATTTGGGAATCGGGATCCCAAATTCCCAAATTCAAATTAACACATAGAATCTTTCTCAAATTTGGCCAAAATTTTGTCACCAGATTTTTATCATCGAACTTTTGCATATGTTGCCGAACTTCCGCCGATGAATTTTTATCTATGTCGCCGAAATTTCTCCGTCGCCGGATTACTGTCACCACTGCCAAATTTTTGCCAACAAATTTCTATTGTCGTACTTTCCAAAATGTCGCCAAACTTCTGCCGCCGGATTTCCATCAACACCACCAAACTTTCGCCGTCAAATTTACGCCGTCGAACTTCCGCCGCCAAATTTTCATGAATATACTGTCGCCAAAATTTTGCCGCCAAATTTCCATTGATGTCGTCGTACTTTCTCCGCCGCCATATTTCCATCACCACCGCAAAAGTTTTGCCGCCGAATTTCCTTCGTTAGAATTTAGCAATGTCGCCGAACATCCGCCGCCGAATTTCTGTCGACGTCACCGAATTTTTGCTGTTGGAATTATGTCAACAGCCAAACTTTTGCCGCAGATTTCTGTCATTGGACTTCCGCAGATGACGCCAAAATTTTGCTGATGAATTTTCAATTACGTCGCTGGAATTTTTTTGCCATATTTTCGTCACCACCGCTAAACTTTGCCGCCAAACTTCTGCAAATGTCGCCAAACTTCTGCCGAATAGTTTTCATCAATGTCGCCGGAATTCTGCCATCAAATTCCATCTACGTTGCCGAACTTTCTCCGCCGCCAGATTTTTGTCGTCAAACTTTCGCAGATGTCGCCAAACTTTCGTCGCCGAATTTCCATCTATGTCACCAGAATTCTGCCGCCATATTTTCATCGACGTCACCAGAATTTCTTCGCCGTCAGATTTTCGTCGATATCGACAAAAATTTAGTGATGATACCCTAAACCCTAATTGGTGGAATTCAATAGCAAAATTTTGACGGCAGAATCCCAAATGTTAAAAGAATTTTGGCGGTATAATCCCGACAATTGAATTATGCAAGTATAATTTATGACGACATATTGTTTTATTCAAAGTTTACCAGCAAAAAGTTTGGCGGGTTAAGTCCTAAACAAATTGTTCTTACGGGTTAGACTCTGTTTGATGGGTTAGTTTGGTATTTGGGATTTCCCAGACCCAAACTTAATTTCTTATTCCCATTTCTTAAGCCCAAACCCAATTCCCTAAATAATTTGGGAATTTATGGGTGGTTTGGTTGATGGAATTGGGTCTGAGAATTGGATTTCAATTCCCGGCCCAATGAGAATTTTAGTGCAATTATTTGAGTCAATTCCCAATGACCGGGAATTGGGTCTCAATTCCCGGACTCAATTCCATCAACCAAACGGGCCCAAAATTTGGGAATGAGAATTCCCAAATCCCAATCCCAAACTTCCACCCCTAAGTTTGAGTCAGCTTGGTTCTTCAACAGCTTACTTGTAGGTAAATAATGAAAATATAATTACTTATTATTATTATTTTACTTTGTTATACAACGTTACATACAGTTTATGTTGGATTCAGTTTTTAATTTAATAGCCCAAATGTGTTCTATCTCCAAACAAACAACTTTTATCAGACTGCCATGCGTGAATAGAAGAAATGCCTTAGTCACCGTTACATCTGGACAGTTGTGACCTAATGAAAGGAACATGTGTTTTTTACAATGTTACACACCTTGTCTTATTTTCTTTAAAAAAAAAAAATGTAATCAGTTTAGGTCATGTACCATTAACCTATATTCTTTATAAAGTTAATAGAAGACCAACAAATAAAAACTTCCTACTCTTTGGTTGGTTAAATGTTCTTACTAGTATTGCAAGAAAGGATATGATCATGATCCCAATTTTGATGATGATGATGATGTCACCTCATCTTTGCTTTATTTTTTTACGTGATAAGCTTAGTTTTATTATCAAAAGCATTCATTGATCATCAAATGATATGCATGAAGATAAAGTTATGCTCCTTTTTTCCTAATCAAACTCTCATAATTTTCTATACTACTTTCATTTCATTTTTCATTTCCTCCAACTTTTTAGTTTAATCAAACTCTCATAATCGTTTATCAGACAAATATACACGCTTAATACTATTACTAATAACCTGATTCATATGTTGATAAAAGGAGAGTGGGTTGTTCTCCATTAAACCAAAGTTTAATATATGAAAAAGAAAATCAAATAGAACATTAAACAATAAACAACAGTCATACTGCAAGCTACTATATATACGCGGTGTCAGCCGACCCTAACAAAGATAATTTTTTTAAGCGATTTGCTATATAGTATATACAGTCCATGTTTTACTTCGCGCAATTTATATTTTTTCCAAAAATTGATGATTATACCCTTATTAATTTGTGCAGTCCATTTTTACTTCGCGCACTCCATGTTTTACTTCGGATTGTCCATTTTTACTTCGCGCAGTTCAGGTTTTACGTCGTGCAGTCTTGTTTTACTTTGTGCAGTTCAGGTTTTACTTCGCGTAGTCCATTTTTACTTCACGCAGTCCAAATTTTAATAACTTGAATAACTATGAGCCTTAATTTTTTTGATTGGATATTTTCGAAGATTTGTAATGGTTTATACATATTCAATTTATTTTTTGAAAATTTAATTATTTTTATTTTATAAGAAAATTAATTTTAGATTTCGAATATGTCGTATTTTTTAATATATATTTTATTTTACTTTCAAAATAATAAAAATAATTAATTTATTCAAATATGGACTATGTTAGTAAATTTAGGCTGCACGAAGTAAAATTGCACTGTGTTAGTAAAATATGGATTGCGCGAAGTAAGAACGGACTGCGCAAAGTAAAACTTGGACCGCGCGAAGTAAAAACAGACTGTGCAAAGTAAAACTTGGACTGCACGAAGCAAAAAAGGACTGCGCGAAGTAAAACACGAACTGTATGAAGTAAAAACGAACTGCGCGAAGTAAAACCTGAACTGAACGAAGTAAAATTCAATAAGGGTATAATGGTCTGTTTCTGAAAAAAATGCGGGCTGCACGAAGTAAAATACGGACTGTATATAGAAGCACCCATTATTTTTTATGAGTAAATTTATTTCAATTTGGACTCAGTGCATCATTGAATCCTGATTCCTCCCTGCATCATATAACCAGTCAAACTGTACATATCATTACGGTTTTGAACATAACATTGTAAAGAAATCCAGTTAATAATTTCATAAAAAAAAATCCAATTAATAAGAGTCTCTATCAATTTATACGTTCTTTAAATTTATTCGGCTAATCCTGACTTGTTAGTCTATCTATTCACGTAAAAAACAAACGATATATTTAAAATCATTATCAAACTGCAATATTGCAATAGTATCTTCAAAGAGTTTGTGGTTACAGATTTAGTTAAGTAGATTATGGGATATGTGATAAGAAAATGATCATGCGAGGTGATAGTGTGAATAAATAATACTGACTAGTTTACGAGTGAAATGGATCGTTAGATACGTATTATAACATAATCTCATGTGATTAATTTGGACGTGCACGTGTAATTCTTCTTATGGGAAAATTCCTAATTTATTAGAATAAGGTGTCGAAGTAGCTAATGGGCCCTACCTGTCAAGACGCATTGAGGCAAATCAATAGCCCGTCTCGGCCAGGGGCCACCAGCTCGAACCGCGCTATGGGACAATTGATGGGCCCTAAGCCCAAGTCTTCGTACGCCATCACATCAATCAGTGGACGCCCAACGAGGTCATGCGCCCTGGCTGACGAGAGGTATGGGCTCCGAACGTCAACTCAAGGACAGAGCGCCCATCCTGACATGCCACTACCAACTCACCTACACCTGTCAGGGGGCACGCGCGCCCTGCCACTCCCTCACCAGCTACCCTGCAGATGGCAGAGAAATTCATCACCATCTGATCAGGGACACCATTCCCTCTGACTGACGTTGACCACTATCATCCCTCTACCACCATACGGCCCATCGAAGGCTCCACTCTCCACCTCATTATAGGTTTGCTAAGATGGCGACACATGGAACGAAGGCCCTATAAAAGAGGGATTTCCCATTCACTAAAGGACACGACACACTTTTGGACCATACGTCTGATACTATACGCTCATACGTTGCACGCTAAGGGCTGTGGACCTCCGCCCTATAATAGGGCGCACGCCCCGATACTTCTCTATTATCCATCCCATTCTGACATATACTCATTATGTACGCTCTCGCTAGCTCTGACTTCCTTCATACGCCTTGCAAGGGTTGCCCATCGAAGCCATGACGCATCAAAGACGTCATCACTTCAATCCGTCGGTTGAATCTCTCATTAACCCACCAGTCCCAACTAGGTGAATCGGTACCATAATCATTTCACTCTAAAATATAATACTATAACACAAAAAGATAGCATCAAAAGCATAATCTTGCATAATCACCGTTGTTTATCAAATTAAATGCTACAACACCAAATAACTGTAACACACATCCTGAATCAACCCGGTAACCCATGGTTGAACTAGTTACGAGTATTACTAATGAAAATCAACACATAAATCGACATAAAAATCCCAAGTTTAAATTAACGGGTCGTTTGGTTTCTGTGATTTGAAAATAGTGTACTTGATTAATATTGTGATTTTAGAAATAGATGTTTTATGATTAAGCTTATTTGCTCAAGATCTTTGTTTGGAAGTTGTTTTAAAGTAATTTTATTTGAGTGAGTGTTATTAACTTATTATAATGAAACAAAATTACCCTTTTATCTTTGTTATAATGAATTAAAAGAGTGGCATTGGTTGTAATAATGTAAAAAGGTAGAACATATATGTAAATGAACATTGACTCCAAATCCACCATTCTCGAATCACCCAAAACTCAACTATTAGCTGAGTTTTGAAATCAGTCATTTCCCCCTCATCTTCCATCCTCAAATAACTCATTTGTAAATCACAAATCTAAAAGAACAAGGGTTTCTCTTAAATAACATATTTAAATCATACCTCCAAATTACAGAAACCAAACGAGATGTAAAAGAGCAAGGGTTTCTCTTAAATACACATATTCACCCAAATCATACCTCCAAATCACAGAAACCAAACGAGGTGTAAATGAAATCGAAGGAGGCCTCCAATAATTATATAAATCCGTGTACAAAACCAATAACCAATAAATCCAATGAAATCCGTTAAAATCCTCAAAAGTATATAAATCCCCAAAACGACAATGGTCAACTGAAATGCAAAAATGGAACAAGTCAACTCCAAGTAGGTCGTCAATCTTCACATCATAGCTCCAAATGCTACCTGCTCGAACTCAACCTGAACGCCTAAACTCCAATACCAAGTACTAACCACGAGATCCTAAAAGGGGGAAGAGAGGGGGATCAGTTTCCTAATGAAACTGAGTGAACCCACTAGCTTTACTATTCGCCGGACTACGCCACAAGGAGCTATTCTGATGTGAACCGCTGCAACCGTGGGCAGACGACCCTTACCCCAAAATAATTAGGGGATGGGGGAAAAGTTTTTGTTGGATTCACTATAACAAGGCCAAGGGGGGCCCCCCCTTTTTCTCCCATTCCCCTAACCCTCCCCAAAAAAAAAAAAAAGGCCGGGGGTGGGAAGTTTCCTATTCTTTTGGGGGCATTTGGTTTAAACCGGGGGCGACCCTTAAAACCCCGGGGGGAACCCCCCATTAAACGGGGGCCAGGGCTGGCCCCCCGAAAAAGGGGGGCCCAATCCCCCCGAGGGCCCCCAAGGCCCTGATGCCCCCAAGTTGGTATGAACCCGCCTCCAAAAAAAGGGGAGAAAAAAAAGGGGAAAACCTAAAAATTTAAAATTTCCCCCGGAAGGGCCCCGCGCCCAAAAGGGGGCCAAGCCTAGTAAACCCAAAATAAAACCCCCCAAAAAGTCAAAACAAATCTAAAAAGGAATAAAAAAAGGGGAAGTTTTAAAAGGGGGCCCCCACAAAAGCCACCCCCCAATGCCCGGAAAGTTTTTCCCCCCCTTTCCCCCCGGGGGGGGAAACCTTTTTCCGGATGCTTGCCCCGGGCCTTTCCCCGGTCTTTTGGGGGGGTTAAAGAAAAGTTTTTGGTCAAAAAAATGGGAAAATTGGGAAAGGGGCCCGGCTGTCCGGGCTCCATTCGGTCGGCCCCCCTAGTTTTAAAGGAAGGACGACCGGGTGCCCGGGGTGGAAATGAAAAACTGCAGGTCCTTCAGCTGGTTTTCCCCTTTTTTGGGCTTTTAGCCCGGGGACGAATTTGGGCTCTTCAGTTTGGATATGTCCAACATAAAGGAACCCCGGTTTCTTTTGGGCTCCGGGCAAAAAAGGGGGGGTTTTTTTGGTAATCTTCCAGCCCCCTTTGGTTTTTGGGAATTTCCATTTTTTCCCTTTTATGGGGGAAACTTTTTTTTCCGGGAACGGCTGGTTTAGCCTTTTTTGTTTTCTTTTTAGTTTTACTTTTTGGGGGAAAAAGGGCCTGTTTTTTATTGGGCCCCGGCCTTTGAACACCTTTGGAAATCCCCAAAACCCCCGGTTTTTCTCAGCAAATTCTAACCTTTCACCTCAAAATTTTGCAATTTTTCCCGGATTCATCCTTTGTTTTGGGCAAGCACTAAAACCGGGTTTTTTTTGGGTTTAAAGTTTCCCCGGTTTAAAAGGGGAAATTCTAACTTAAATATGTTGGGGTTAGGTTTTGAGGGGCCCACCCTTATCGGCAGAAACCGGAAAACCTACCCCTTTTCCAGTTTTTGGATTATTCCTTAAAACTTTTTTTCAGTTTTTTTTGCCCCTTTTTTTTTTTTTTTTAATTTGAAGGCGGGGGGGGGTGCCGCCCGGGGGGGGAAAATCCGGGGGGAAAAAAAAAAAAAAAAAAGAAGGCCCCCCCAAGGCTTTTTTTTCGGAATATTTTTTAAGGGGTTGCCTTTTTTACCCCAAGGGGGGATTTTGCCCTTTTCCCCAAGTTGGGGGGTTTTGGGAAAAGGGGTTGGGGCGTGCTTAGGCGTGGGGCTGTTTTGTTGGGGTCCCCCGGCAAAAAACGGGCCCCGTGGGCATTTTGGGCCGGTGGGGGCCCCCCGGGCCGGGGGAAAAAAACCCGGGCCCCTGAAAGGCCCCCCCGGGGGGGGGGGGGGGGGGGGGGGGGGGGGGGTTTTGGGGGGGGGGGGGGGGGGGGGGGGGGGGGGGGGGGGTTGGGGGGGGGGGGGGGGGGGGGGGGGGGGTTTTGGGGGAGGGGGGGGGGGGGGGGGGGGGGGGGGGGGGGGGGCCCCCGGGGGGGGGGGGGGGGGGGGCCCCGGGGGGGGGGGGGGGGGGGGTTGGGGGGGGGGGTTGGGGGGGGGGGGGTTGGGCCCCCCCTTGGGGGGGGGGGGGTGGGGAGGGGGGGGGGGGGGGGGGGGGGGGGGGGGGGTGGGGTGGGAAGGGGGGGGGGAGGGGGGGGGGGGGGGGGGGGGGGGGGCCTGGGGGGGGCCCCCCGGGGGGGGGGGGGGGAAAGGGGGGGGGGGGGGGGGGGGGGGGGGGGGGGGGGGGGGGGGGGGGGGGTGGGGGGGGGGGGGGGGGGGGGGGGGGGGGGGGGGGGGTGGGGGCCCCGGGAGAACTAGGTCCATTAACGGATGTTATGATTTTTAAAATTTCTAACGGGATTTGTAGGTGGATTCAGGACGAATCCTTTCAAGAAGAGGGGAAGGACGTGGATCGGCCACCGACCACCCTGGGAAGTCCGCCCCGAGCGAGGGCCCCCCTAGGCCCGCCTGATTCCCAAGAGCCTTGAAGGTACTGAATCTGGGGCCTCAGAGACATTTTGGAGCACAGGAAACAAAGGACCAAGAGTGTGAGAAAGCGTGGTGCCGAAGATTGACCCGAAGAGCCCCGGACGAGCCCGGGGTGCTAAAGGGGGCTCAAAAATATTGTCACGAGCCCGGACCATTCACCACCCGAAGCCCAGGACTTAACTGAAGATGCTGAAGCAGAACCCAAAGGCCTGGACGTAATTGAAGAAGGCCGAGAGCTAGCCCGAACCCAAGCCAGCCCGTGCCCGAATGCCAAGGGGAGGAAGGGGGGACTTTTGGCCCACACAATTGGGCCGCCTTTTGGGAACCCGCCTGGAGAGCTGAAACCCCAGGAACACCTCCAACAAACGGGCTAATTTTGGAGGAGAATTTGGGGAAGGAGATACAGGTGGATAAAGTCAAGGGAAGCATGGGGGAGTAAAAGGGGGAGAGGAGCCCGGATGCTGATCGGGTGCAAGGGGTGGGCTTGATAGGGGCCCCACCTGAGGCTGATCCAAGGAAGGATGCTTGACCAGGTGAACACGGGAAATGAAAGAAGATGCCAAAATAACCGAAAGGAACCTAATCGCGGATTCCCTTTTGGGCGTTCAGTCTGACAGGGTGCGAATTGGGCCTGGGGCCGATTTGGACTGTGTCCAAAGGAAAGTTGGGGCCCATGAGTCTCTGTACCCTGCCGGGGCTTTTTCCGTTTATTGTTTTTTAAGTTGGTAATCTCCAGACCCGGGTTGGGCTGGTTTTTTAGGAATTTCCAGGCTTGGTTTCCCTTTTATGGGTTTTGTTTGGGGGATGACGGTTTCTTGGGGAACAGGGGGTACGAGGTTAGTCTTATTTTGTGTTTCTTTATTAGTTTATTAGCTTCTAGGGGAAAGGAAGTTTCTCCCTTCCACTTAAATGAGGCTCGGCTTTGTACACAAACTTTGGGGGAAATTTCCTCAAACTTTGGTTTTTCTCTGCTGGATTGCTAATCTCTGGTTCCCCAGGATTGACGTCGTCAGATCGGTTTAGGCATCAAGGCATTCATCTTTGTTGGGCCGGAACGAGGGAAACCGGGGGGTTCCTAAGCTTCTAGTGGTTCAAGTTCCCCCGGTCAAAAGTAGGGTCGGAGCGGGTAATATAGTTTGGGTGTGGGTCGATCCTTCATTGAGGAGGGGTTCGCATAACAGGGAACCGTGGGTCGGGGCGGGGGGGGGGGGTGCCGGAGGTAACCAGGCCGTCGGGCAGGGGCGGCGCGTCGGCCATGGGGACGGGGGGGGGGGCGGCTGGCAGGGGGGAGCTGGCGGCGGGGCAGGGGGGATCCGGCGGGGGGCGGCCAAGAGGTAGGCGTCGGGCATCATGTGTCGGGCAGCCGGGGCGGGCAGGACCGGGGTGAGCGCCGGGCAGGGACGCGCCAGACTCGTGGTCGGGGTCCACGTCGGGTGGTGATGCGCCGGGGGCCTTGGGCAGCGACAGGTCGGGGCCGGGTGCTAGGGCGGCCGGGACCTGGTCGGGTAGGGTAGCGCCGAGTGCTGGGGCGCTAGGACTGGGCCGATAGGGCCAGTCGGGGCCGGGCGCTGGGGCGCTGGGGCCTGGTCGGGCAACACCGGGTGCTGGGGTGTCGGGGCTGGTCAGGCAGTGCCAGCCGGGGTCGAGGCCGAGCGCTGGGGCGCGGGGGCCTGGTGGGGTAGCGCCGGGGCTAGGGCCGCGTGCTGGGGCGCTAGGGCCTGGTGGGGTAGCGCCGAGGTTGGGGCCGAGCGCTGGGGCGCTGGGGCCTGGTGGGGTAGCGCCGGGGCTGGGGCCGAGCGCTGGGGCCTGGTTGGGCAGCGCCTGGGCTGGGGCCGAGTGTTGGGGCGCTGGGGCTTGCTCGGGGTAGCGCCTGGGCTGGGTACTGGTGCCGGGGCTGAGGCCGGGGCTGGTGCCGGGCCTAGGGCCGGGGCTGGGGCCGGGACGCCGGGTGTAGGGTTTTAGAGGTGAACCCTGTAAACTTCTCAAGCCCTTCGGGCTTAACTTCTTCTCCTTCATCAGACTCTTCTTCTTCTTCTTCCTTCTTTTCTTCTTCTTCATCATCCGTCTCGATTCCTCCTTCTCTTACCACCATCGTCCGTTGGTTAGGGTAGTCCCTTGAGATATGTCCTCTACCTTGACATTTAAAGCACATAATTCCACTAGGATATGGGTTAGAATCCTGAACCTTAGAAGTAGGTTGGGTAGATGTTACCGGTGGTGTCGAAACCCTAGGGTTAGGGTTTAGCCGTGAGCTTGAGCCTCGGGGCTGGTCGGGCTTCCATGGGGCTTGGCTTGTACTTGGGCCTCCTCTCCATGGGGCAGTGGCTGATCTTCTCGGGTAACCCCTCTTCAACTCTCTCTCCACACGGTTGGCTAGGGCCTTGAGATCATCGTAGTCAACATAGTTAAGTAGGTTGACTTGATGCATGATCTCGGGGTGTAGCCCACCCACAAACTGGGCTATCTTTGCTTCGGGCTCTTCTCAGTGGTCAAGTCTAGCTACCAAAATCTCTATCTCCTTAGTGTATTGCTCCACAGACATGGTGCCTTGCTTTAAGTTCCGGAGGGATGTGTGTAGGTCTCGGGTGTAGGTGCCAGGAACGAACTTCTTCCTCATGATCCTCTTGAGGTCTCGCCACGACTCGATTGGGTCCTCCTCATCTCTTTGGATCCGACCGTTGAACTGGCTCCACCATAGGGCAGCATAGTCAGTGAATTCAAGGGTGGCGAGGATTACCTTCTTACGCTCGGAGTAGTGGTGGCACTCGAGGAAGTCCTCCATACCTCTCTCCCAATCTAGGTACTCGTCGGCATTGTATTTGCCAGCAAACTTTGGCACGGTGAGCTTGAGGTTGCTCAAGTCATCGTCAATCTCTTGAGCTAGTCGTCGGGCTCTTCTGTTCAGGTCTTCAGGGCTGTCCTCTCGGCGCTCATCCGTCCTCTCCCGGCTTGAAGCCTGGCTAGGGTTTCTTGGACGGCGGCTAGGGTTGCTCCAAGATTCTGAAGGTGGCCTTCCATGTTGGCTAGTCTCTCGTCTGCCATCGTTAGTGCTATGGAACGGAAGCAATTTTATATCCCCTCTTCTTAGAAATAAACTTACAACGAAAGGAAATAACGTGGCAAGGTAGCCTTGCTTTCTTTTCTTTTTCTTACAACTCGAAACTGAAATTAAAATAAAAGGGAATTTTCGAATCAATTTTCTAAAGAAAGCAGTAAAGGATATGAATCCAGGTGAACCTGGAGATTGGGATAGATTGTGGTCCGTGAGCTGAATCGTGCTCTGATACCAACTGATGTGAACCGCTGCAACCGTGGGCAGACGACCCTTAAACACCACAAGTTGGACACCGTGCAACGAGGTAGAACCGTCGGGTACTGGGGGCGGATGAGTACTTTGACCCGTCAGCTATATAACAGCTGGGAACCAGAAGTGTCCAGTCGAAGACGCCACGCCAAGAGATGGATGCTCTTGATGATAAGTCGTTCCTTCAGTATCGCAACATGCAGATACGACAAGGGTTTCAGAACAAAGTTCTTTCAAAGGGGGTTTATTTCATAAAAGTCTTGGTTACAATGGGTGGCCGGCGGCCTCTATAAATAGGTAAGGGAACAAGCTCTCCTCCCTTAAGTCTAATTCCTAAATAAGAATAGAATAAAGAGTCCTATTCCTAATTAGAATCCTAAAACCCCTAAATAATCCTACTAAAAAGGAATAAAACATAAAATAATAGTTGTAGTCTTTAAAGTAGAGTAAAAGACCTAAATTAGGTCAAAAACCCTAATTTGGCCGCGTACGGCTGCTCGGGCCGATTGGGCGCGTGTGGCAGCCCGGTGGGCTTGACTGACCGGGCGACGAACTTGTTTCGGGTGGCGGTCGTGGGCCTGGTGCCCTGGGCTGGTTCAGTGGCAAGGGTCTTGTCCAAAAGATATATTCTTTGTGGCTGGCTCCATAGAATTCCTTGTTGGATTTCTCCGACGAGCTTCCCGCCGTGCACTCGACTTAGACTGATTTCAAGCAGCGTAGATGAGTGAGGTCGATTAGAAGAATGATCTTGACGTTGTCAAAATCAATTATCTTCTGCAATTTCGGTTAGGGCTTAATGAATTTTGGGCCAAAATGTGATGGGCTTCCAACTGTATTTAGGCCCGATTTGTATGCAGCTTAGGCGGCATGGAGCTGATGCTCTGTAATGCAGTTCTGGATTTCACACTCTGTGAATCTTCGCAACAGCAGCAAGTTTGTTGTTGATGACAAGACTAACCAGATAAGAGCAGAAAGTAAATGGACAAAGTGACACCGGGATTTTTAACGTGGTTCGGTCAGTGTGACCTACTCCACGTCTCAAGGGATAACCCTTGAGAGTTTTGATTCGAAACTTCGAATCGGTGAAAAGAGGCTTGATTGGCTACACCCAGACTTCTCCCCGAAGTCTTGTATGATTCTATCTACCCAGTTCCCCACTGAAGATGAACTATACTACTGCTCAATAAAGTTTTATCATAGTTCCCCACTGAACTATGATTCTATCTACCCAGTTCCCCACGAAGTCTTGTATGAAGTTTTAGTGTTGCTGCAGCTCTTTAAATATCTTTGGCAGAGGTAGCCGTTGCCAAAGCTAGCCGTTGCTTCCAAGCTGTACTGAATCGCTTGATTGATTCTCTTGTATCTTGGAATGGAAGATGTTGCTTGATTGCCGATATGAATTGATATACTTTCCAAATGCAACTGACTTTCCATTTTGCAACTCAGCAACTGACTTTCCTTTTGCAGTACATTAGCTCCATTTTGCAGCTCAGCAGCTGGCTTTCCACTTGCAGCACAGCAACTCGATGTTTTGTTGTTTTCAGCTTTTGTTTAATCACTGATCGGTTTTTGCTGATCTGTTTCTACACAAAGTTAACACACTAGATCAAGTGTAGTATTGTTAATCAAAACTTGAGCCGAAGGCAACTATTTCAATTCAATATTCCTCTGATCGGCCCGGTTGCCGGTCTAGGGCTCGGGGCTGTTCTCTCCTTGGGCTTTCTCCATTTCTGCTCGGGCTTTCTTCTTTAAGTTCAGGTAGGCATCCAAGTAGCTCCTGATGTAGCTCTCCGGAGGTTGGGTCGGCCTAAGTGTCACGCCTCGGGGCCAGGGACTCCATTTCTTCTCATGGCTCGGCTCAGGGTCATTCCTTGGAAGCTCTCCTCTCCAGGCCAGGTATTCTTGGGTTCTCTTCCTCCTATGCTCCAGAAATGCTTCCAGAGGGTCACTCAAGGAACCGGCTTCTTCTTCAGGGCTTTTGGAGGTCAGGCTAGGAGCAGGTTGAGGTGGTTCTTCCTTGCTAGGGTTTAGATCCTTGGCCAGCAGCATGGCCTGGAATAGCATTCCATCTCGTGGAGCCCTTCTACCTGCAAGGGAAGGACTTAGTCGATATTTCATAGCGTACCTTGGCTTTAGGGCTTGAAGATGGCCTGTCCTAGGCTCTTAATGCCTATTGTGAGGTCCTAGGGCCTTATCTCGGCCGGGTGACCCTGGTGGGGTGTAGGAGTACCGGTTGGCGTCAGGGCAGCATTGTTGGATCTCATCATATCCAAACACTCCGCACATCAACATTAATAGTGGGACCGAAACTAGTCTATTCCATTTTAATCCCTAAAACAGTCTAAGTGATCAATCAGGTTCAGTTCACTAATCTAGCATTAACAGTTCACATTACTTGTAGTGCAATATAATGATAACCACAATCGATTCAACCTCAAACATAAACAAAAGCACTATCCAGCCATCACATCAACAATCAACAATCAACAATCATCAATCACAAGTACATTTCTATGTGTGTTAATTAGGCGCCTAGGATTATCTCCACACCACCACTGCCGCCCAAATACGGATGCATCCTCAACGGATCCCTTCCCATTGAAGCATTACATAATATCCTATTAAAGGATCTTCTCCCTCGGGAGGAAAGCAAAAATCCTCGGTATCCAACCAAAGTGATCTACTCCACATAGACCGGACTCAACCATACATCATTTCAGGTGGGCAATGTGGACTCCTACAGGTTCTATCGTTATTCAACAATCACAACACATACAACCATACATCACGTGCTCAATCCTCAATTCACAATTTCATTATCACATCATCACAACTCATCCGTTTCACCACATGTTTCACAATTCAAAAATCACATCACAGGGTAAACGGCAAGCCTCGCTGGTCACCCCGCCTGCATAAATAAAGGAATGGGGGCAGCCATGTCACGAGGTCTTGGGGTACCCATATGTTCTCCTTTCATAGGACGACCCCAAATTGGCGAGACCATCCTCCTGCAAGCACAATTTACAACGATTGATAGATGAAGAACACAACTCAATCCAACCCATCCTATCTCTCATTTCAAATCCATGATCATTAATCAGTTCATTTCATCATATAACCTCTGTAACATCCCAAACTTTCCTAACAAGATATTGTCCGCTTTGGGCCTATCCCTCACAGATTTTTTTTAGGTGTTGGTGAGATTCGAACCCATGAAGGTTTGCCCCACCATCGTTCAAGAGGGACGGGGAGAGGCTCTGATACCACTTGTAACATCCCAACCTTTCTTGACAAGATATTATCCACTTTGGGCCCAGCCCTCACATATTTGTTTTTGGGTGTTGGTGAGATTCGAACTCATGACCTCATACTCTCAAGATCAAACCCCCACCACTACGCCCCAAAATGCGTCATGTTAGTTTATTCTTCAATCATATCCACCTCATCCCTATATTCTTGAATATGGATGGAGGGAATAGATATTTCCACTGGGAGTACAGCTTCTGTGCCATATGTAAGCGTATAAGGGGTCTCTCCTGTTGCTGTCTTATAAGCCGTTCTGTGAGCCCATAGGACATGGTCTAATTCATCCACCCACGTACCCTTGCATCCATCTACCCTCTTTTTTTAACCCTTGAAGTATAAGTTTTTTGGCTGCTTCTGCTTGTCCATTGGCTTGTGGGTAGGCGACCGACGCGAACCGCAAGTTTATCTTCAAATCATCGCAGAATTCCTTAAAGGTTTGTGAATCGAATTGAGTTTCGTGGTCGCATATAATGCTTTGCGGGATTCCAAACCTTGTGACGACGTATTTGAATGCGAATTTCTGAATTTGTCTGGTTGTGAAGCTGGTAACCGCCTCCGCTTCTACCCATTTTGTGAAGTAATCTACCGCGACCATCATATATTTTCTCTTTCCTGATGCTTCTGGAAATGGCCCCAAAATGTCCATTCCCCATCTAGCGAATGGCCATGGGCTGATTATCGCCTGGAGTGCCGCCGCCGGTAATTTGTGGTAATTTGCGAACTCCTGACCCTTATGACAAGTCTTTACCAGTTCGCCTGCCTCTTTCCTCATTGTTGGCCAATAGAAGCCTTGATAAAGTAAATTCTTCTCCAGACTTCACGCTCCCAGATGAGTACCACAGACATCTGCATGTACTTCTTCCAACGGCCATGCTGCATCCTCCTTATTAAGGCATCTTAAATAGGGACCCATTGCCGATTTTCTATATAGCTCGCCGCCAAGCAGGATGCATCTCTCTACTCGCCTCCGCAGCGTGGTTGCTTCATGTTGGTCATCTGGAACTGTGTCGCTTTCCAAAAATTGGATGATAGGTGTTCTCCAATCGCTTTGTTCAGGCCCTGACTGACTTGCAAGAACTGTTTTACTTTGGTTTCTTTTTCTACCATGACCATCCTCCCTTCTTCAAAGTCTAACGCAGTGGCCAGCCTCGAAAGTGCATCAGCATGGTTGTTGTCCTCCCTGGCTATTTGCTCGATGCTGATTTTCTTAAAATCAAATATGAGTAACTTGATTTCATCAAAATAGGGAATGAGTGATTCCTCCTTTACCTCAAAACTACCATTTACTTGATTGACCACCACTGCCGAATCTGAAAATACTTTGATACTGGTGACTCCCATACTTCTGGCGATTCGTAGCCCTGCCTTCATGGCGCTATACTCTGCCGCATTGTTTGTTGTATTGGTCGCGAATCTCAAGGCGACTTTGTGTAGCACACCACTTGGATATTTTAGTACTATTCCGGCTCCGGATCCTCCCTTTCTAGAGGACCCCATCTGTAAATAATATCCACTCTTCTCCTCTTGGATCTCTTCCTGTACTGCCCCTTCCACTACAAAATCTGCCAAGACCTGGGGTTTTATCACCGTCCTTGGCTGATATCTTATGTCATACTCACTTAGGTCAATGGCCCACTTCGGCAACCGCCCTACAACACTCATAGATCGTAAGGCATTTTTAATTGGTAGGTTGGTCAGTACGTGGATCGTGTGCGCCTGGAAGTAGGGTCTCAACTTTCTGGCTGCACATACCACTTGCGTATGCCATTTTTTCGATTGCTGGGTATCGTGTTTCTGTGTCGACCAGAGTTTTACTTGTAAAAAATTGGATGTTCATTTTTTTCTTCATGACAAACTAAAACCGCATTAGGAGAGATTGCGATATAGAGAAACAGGTCTTCATTAAACTTTGGTGAAGCAAGTACAGGAGGAGTAATTAAAAACTGCTTTAGCTCTTCAAAAGCTTTGTTACATTTCTCATCCCACACGAATTTAGACGCGATCTTTAGCGTTGCAAAGAATGGAGCACAGCGATCGACAATTCTGGGAATGACGCGATTGATAGCTGTTAGTCGTCCAGACAGAAGTTGCACTTCTTTCACGATTTTGGGAGGAGCCATTGAGGTAATTGCGGCGATCTGAGATGGGTTAGCCTTTATCCCTCGCCTTGTGATAAGGTACCCCCAAAAACGTCCCTGATGTTGCTCCAAAGACGCATTTTAGCCGGTTGAGCCTGAGCGAGTACTGCTGCAATGTGTTGAACGTTTCTCGTAAGTCGCTCAGGTGATCACCAGCTTCTTTGCTTTTAACCAGAAGGTCATTCACATATGCTTCCAAGTTCCTCCCAATCTGCTTTGAGAAAACTGTGTCGATCATTCTTTGATATGTTGCACCAGCATTTTTAAGCCCAAAAGGCATCACCCGGTAGCAATAGTTCGCAGTGGGTGTCATGAACGCAGTTTTCTCCTGGTCTTCTTCATTTAGTGGGATTTGGTGATATCCTGAGAACATGTCCAAAAATGATAACATCTCGCTGTTAGCCGTCGCGTTCACCAGTTGTTCTATGTTGGGCAAATGATATGGGTGTTTGGGACTGGCGTCATTCAAGCTAGTGAAATCGACACACATTTGCCAAGCTCCTGATGATTTCTTGACTAGGCCAACATTAGCCAACCATTCGGGGTATCACAACTCTCTAATGAAGCCTTCCTTCAAGAGTTTCTCCACTTCAATCGCCACAGCCTGTTGCCTGTCTCTACAAATATTTCTTCTCTTTTGCTGCACAGGGCGACTCCCTGGCTCGATTGCCAGAGAGTGTTTGATGATGTCTGGAGCGATTCCTAGCATGTCACTAGGCGACCTTGCGAATAGATGTGCAAATTCTTGCAGCAGCCGCACTAACTCTTGCTTTTCGTTATCCCCCAAATATGATGATACTTAGACTCTGCTGGAACCGGGACATCCGACTCTGCTGGTGTCATCCTTTCTCCTTCATTGTCAGCCTCCAATCTAATGTTGAGGCAAGTGCTTTTGGTTGCCGCCCTGTAACATCTCCTTGCGACCTCGGGATGTCCCCAGGCGAATCCAACTCCCTCTTCTGTAGCGAACTTCATTACTTGGTGCACCGGAGAGGAGATGGCTTGAAAGGCTGCCAGGGCAGGCTGCCCCAGGATCATGTTATAAGTAGATTTACAATCCATGACGTGGAAATCAATTGATCTTGTTATCTGTATGTCGTCATCTCCGATGGTTAGCTCCATTGTCACGATCCCTTTGATGGGTACAGTGTGGCCTGAGAACCCTGAAATAGTTGTCTTTGTTTGCCTTATTAAATTCCCCGGTAAGTTCATTCTTTTGTACAGGTCCTAGAAAATGATATCCGCCGAGCTCCCTTCATCAACCATGACTCGCTCGATTCGGCTATTCATTGTTAAAACTTGAATCACCATTGCCTCCAAACTAAGCCCTCCAACGCGATTCATATCTTCTTCAGTAAATCCCAACACTGGGCGACTGTTCTGGTCGATCATCATTAGCTCCTGTACTTCTTCTTTTTTGACTTTCTTTGTTGGGAAACTTTCTCCCCCAAAGATGGTCTGGTAGACCTGATTGACCTCAGGTTGTGATTTCTTCTTTGCCCCGTCGTCGCCTTGTGGCTCTTGCAGCTGGGTGAAAACTCCTCCCTTCTTGTCTTGTGATTCTCCTTTTTCTGAGCGATCACCTTCCTGAGCTTTATCCTTTCGCTTAGTACTAACGATGAAGTCCCTTAGTCACCCTTCACTTATCCATCTTTTGATTTCATTCTTCAGCTCCCTACAATCCTCAGTTGTGTGTCCGTGAGAGTCATGGAAGTCACAGAACTTTCGACGACTTCTCTGATCTGCTGGGGTGAACAATGGCTCTGGCCATTTTATGGTGTGGCCTTTGTGCTGCATGTACAAGAGGATCTTTCGCCGTGATTCTGAGAGCGGGGTATAGTCCGTTCTTTCGCCTTGGTATTCCAACCGATTCCCTCTCCTCTCTTTGAGGCGGTTTCCACGGTCAGGCGATCTTTCTGATCACCGCCACCTAGCCTGCTTGTTCCCTAACTTATACCCTTCCAGCTTCTCTTCCTTCTTCAACTTTTTTATGGGGGTTCTGACAACTGCTCCTCCATCAGTATAATTTTGTGTACCCGGGTTTCCAGCTCTGACATTGACTTTGGCGCTGTCTGTAATAGCGATTTTCGCAGCCTGTGATTGTGTGTTGATTGGAATAGACTTGCCGCTGCAATCTCATGATCCACCCTCTGGATCGATTGGACGACCATGTCCATTCATCGAAAAAGTCCTTCAGTGACTGATTTGTTCCTTGTCTCAGGCCCACCAAGGCTTGCAGCGGTACGGTCCTGGTCTTTCTGCACTCGTACTTCTGTGAAAACATTAGAGCGAAACCTTCCCATGCAGAAATGATTCCTTCCGGGAGATTCATATACCATTCTCACGCTCGCCCTCCTAGAGTAGCCGGGAAAGCTATGCAGTATGCCGCGTCACTGGCTTGTTGCATTTGCATGGTGATCTGGATAGCCTACAAGTGCTCATCTGGATCGCCAGTCCCCACATATCACTCCAGGTTGGGAGGCACTAGGCCTTTTGGGCTCCGCTAGAATCACCCTTGCAAGCGGCTGTCTAACCGCCAATTGGTTGGGAGTGATCTGGGACGATGGCATGAACTGCTGCAATATTTCGAGGTTGGTGCCCTGCTGTGATCGCCGCACTTCTGAAGTTTAGGCTGTTATGGTCTGCTGGGTGATCATAGTTTTCAGGATCTGAGTAAATTCCAGGTTATGTTTCTCCAAGGCTTGAAAGGGGTTTTTAAGCAGGTTCTACGCGTCTCTTTCTATTGGCTTTGAACTTCGGGACTGAGAATTTCCCTCCATTTCTTGCTCCAAATTCCTGTTGAGCTCTGGGACCGCTGATGAGCTGCAAAACAGTGATCAAATAATACCAAGCTAAAAGCTAAGCAGATCGTATTGCACAGGGTTTCTTCTAATCGTCTACTCAAATATGCTGGCAATTTACTCAAGTTTAACACATTGTGCGTGGTGTGAGTTCCACGACTTCCAGACTAAGATGCAGGAAAATTAAAATGATATTAAAAGATAGAATGATTGGTTGGTTTAGACAGACAATAGACAAGCTTAGATTTTGAATCCCCGTATATCACCAAGGCAACATCAATCACAAGACCAACGATTTTCATTCTAATTCAATCAATTCTCAGACACCACCATAACTCCTTACCCTTAGGTTTAAGACTGGCGAACGTTCGCTCTATCCGATCTAACTACCATGATTAATTAACCGCCCGAGCTTTTGCTTCTTGCGACGGAAGAACTAACTGGTGCACTTACTAATGATTAATGAGTTACTCTTGAAGCGGATTAACCCTAACTGGTTCCTACGAAAGGCACACTCCAATGAATAGGTTAATTGGTTGAATTGATGTTTTAAAGAGAGGCGAACGTTCGCTACTATCCTTAGCTTAACGAGAATCTAAACTAGGTGATCAAGGAAGATAAGTTTATGCGCCAAAGCAGGGAAGCTGTCTAGCGACTAACCCTAACTTGCATAAACCTAATCTAGGCGACCAACCAGAAGAGAAACATAAACAATGAAGAACAACACAACCATGCAAAGAAAATTGATTGAACTTTGAATCTAATCACCGCCGATCCGTGACCGCTTTAAAGCCCTGGGTCCCTTAGGGTTCATCTAATCTAAGCTCTACAATTTAGCTACTCATATTAGATACAAGAGAATTAAAGACAAACAAGGAATACATTTCAGATAGGAAGAACAGAGAAGAACTGTAAAACCTAATTCGACGAATCCGTGAAGCTTCAATCTTAACGATCTTCAATTCTCAACTCCGAGTCTCCGAGGTGGAAAGATGGCATCACGATCTCTTCCTGGCTCTTCGAACTCTCAAACCTCTCTCTCGAACTTCTCAAGTCTGGAACTTGTAATAAGTTCTATATGAAAAGTGTCTCTATTTTTGAGCCACCGGTTTTATATTTATACTTATCCCTATTCCCAGCCGGAGTAGGTTAAGATTTTCGGCGAAAAGTTTAAGAAGTTTTCGCCGAAAATTTCTTTGAAAAATGCTGGCCCAGTCGACTGATCCTCCTGTGATGATTTCGTCCAGAGTTTTCGACGAGAACTTTGACTTCTCGCTGAAAACTTCTTCTTGTAAGCGCCGATGATTTCTTCTATTGTTTTCGGCGAATACTTCAGGTCTTTTCGCCGAAAACTCCTTTGTAAAGCTGGGCAGGATTTGTGTTGACTTGATTGACTCCTTGGATCGATTCTGGTGCGATTCCTCGAGGTTCCAATGCCTTAGACACGTCCTTGGTTACATTATTTGACGGCAAAAATCTGTGCTATCACAAAAACACTAGAAAACCATCAAATAGACCCGAAACGGGCCAAAGTAACAAAAATGGCACGAGATAGGGTAGTTGAGTGATTATTCGTTATTATACCCTAAAAACCATGTCTTAAGCCAAGAAATATCGCTTAAATGAGGCTGATAATCACGTCAAATTGAATGTCATCAACTGTTCGGGTTCGTGTGGTCACGTGCTTGATGGGTGTCACCCCATCGCCTTCCTCTCACGTTGAGTTGGGATCGCCCCTGAATCCATCTTCCTACTTGTTGTTAGGATCGCCTGCTACTTCCCCTATCTGGCGCGCCAATTGTTCCAGCCTCGTCACCTGGCCCAATAGTGGAAGCCCAAGGGTGTTGGTCTTCGGGTGATCGTCGTGCCTCGTAAGTAAAGAGAGGTAGTAGTAAGCTCAAGTGAGGGTGGCGATAAGAATATGAGAGGAAGAATAGGTAAGGGTGACGTACCGCAGAGCGTTTGTCTGCTGGGTCAAAGAGTTGTCCCCTGGTCCTGTGGAGAGTAGGGGGTATTTACAGTACCCATGTCTTGGTCGCCAAGGCTGAATCTTAGCCGTTGGTTGTGGACTCCACAGGATGTCGACACGTGTTCGTGTTCCTTCAAAACCCTAGAGACCGCCATGTTGGGCCATCGCCTTGGGCCTTCTTGTGTTCTGGGCCATCTTTGGTTAGTTTGGCCGAACTTTTGCCTGGGCTCAGTCCTTGATCTTTTATCGCCAGAAGGGATAGCAGTGTGTGGGCCGCCATTGGGCCTAAGGTTTTTAGAGGGCCGGGCCCATCAATTGCCCCCAAGCCCTAAGCCGAGCTTTGCTTGGGTAATGGCTTATTACCGCCTCGATTGCCTAGCCTGTGATCGCCGTAGAAGGGCCCATCACAGTTAAAGTTTAATTATTCCACATAGCCTATGGATCTCCCCCGTGATTTGTCGATGTGGGATTTTTCTAGGATGTCACACCCTCCCAACACACAGAAAGCATTACAATCAACACCAACCAATCACAACAATCACAAGATGATTAACCAATTTTACTCTCTCATGTTCATGCAAAATCTAATGTCAATCTAAGTCGAGTTTCAACTCCTCACATTACCCATCATGTCCTGTCGATGCTAAGCCCTCACCTGGAATAGAAGCGAGGCTCTTATCGTCTTCTAGAACTTCAATGAACAAAAACGACTTTATCCAAATTCGCAGTTTTCCACTTCCTCACTGACAGCGCCTCGATCCAAAACTCAATATACCAAGATGTTAGATCTCTTCCTCTCATCACCAGGAATGCACAGGAGAAAACGGATCCTCGATCGGACTCCCGTGCCCCCTGGAATCAAGGTTTGAAGTTTAGGGGTTTTTGTTCGTCAATGGAGTTTTCAGAGAGAGAGAGAGAGAGAGATGAAAAAGATGAAAAAACTCGTAAAAAATCATGTTTTAATTACCCAGGGGCTGATACACGGCCATGTACCTAATACACGGCCATGTATCTAGTACACGACGTGTACTATAAGTACACGACCGTGTATCATCCACTGTACCCCTAAAGTGTTGTAAACTCAACCCAATCAACTTCCAAAGGAATCAAACTTTGATGAGACCTTAGGAACTTCAAATTCAATGTCCCACTCACCTAAACTCCAGTCATAAACCCCCCCAGTTGGGCGGGCATATTACAATAACAAGAAATGTTATTTATTCATCGATAACAGTAACAAGTTAGAACTCCTGTGAAAAAATATAATAACAAGTTAGAATTATTGTCTATTGTAGTGTTGTTGGTTGAACTCGAAAAAAGCAAGGAGAGGAATATAATAGTGGACATTGACTAGGAGTAACCAGTTACGAGTAAGTGGCTACGTGCAGACTCTGCATTCTGTAATTGGCCATTGGGCTTGGCTTGGGCAGTTAAGATTAGGAGTTAGGTTAGTGGATGGTGGCCAACCTAACAACTAAATTAATATGGGATTATGAGTACCCACGGGTATACCCTATATGGAAGGTGGGTATCCACGGGTAGGAAGTCAAGGTAAAATCAATTTCAAACCCCAAACCGTAGCGGGTAGTGGGTACCCAATACCCACAAAATTTCAGGTTGGGTATGCGGGTACCCACTACCCATACCCAATATTCCCACCCCTAGAAAAGACCATCCAATGCCACCTTGGAGACTTCAAGATTTGTTCATGTTGACTCTTGATGTGAACCACTAACAGGTGTGATAATATCTTACAATAATCATATTAGTAAATATTGTATTCGAAATGAATAAAAAACAAGGGATAAAAATCAAACTCACTAATTATTTAACAATTTAAAAGCAAAACTATCACAATGAATGATACCACACAATTAGGGATTCATACACTAAATCACGATAAATTGCAAACTCTTCTAGCCAAACAACAACGAACAAAGAACTTGATGGATTCAATAAACTTGAATGTCAAAAACTATGATTTTATTTTATTATGAATGGTGTGTTAAAATAAGCTACAAGATGTCCTATTTATTGGGATAGAACTACAAGATGTTGATACACATACCAAGGTAGTCTTTACTAGTCATCACTGGCTTTGCGCTAAATGATCGGGAGGAAAACCTTCTTCAAAAAAGATACCTGGCTTTTGACCAGGGTCATATTCCCACAGACCTCTTTGTTCGGCTTACTTTACTTTGAGAGAGGAGCCCCAATAGGGTGGGGCAAACACAAGTAACACTTCACACAAACACAGACAAGAACATGCTCAAGTTATCACGAAATTAATTGAAGCACGGGCTAAAAGATCATAGAGGTAGGGTTGACAACAATTCGAATCAAGCGCGCACGAAGACAAAACATGAAGTGAATAGAATGGATGAGAGATAAGGGTCAAGTAAGTTTCCTGTTTCGGGTTCAAGAATCACGATCACACAACCTTGGATAGAAAAGTCCTAACAAGCCATAAACGAGATCTTTCAACACTACACTGACGCGTATCCTAAGCTCTTGGGTCAAGACATTTAAGACCAAGCATTAACCACTAATAAAAAGGGCACTGGTCACCACTTTCACTTACATAGTAGAATGCGCACAAAGTGTTCGATGAAATGTTTATGGCTTTTTTAAACCTAAAAAGGAATAGCTGACATGCTCTCTCTCGAGTTATGATACAAACTACGCCCATTCCTATGATAACAATGAATGGAAAGCTCATGGGTCAAGACAATCTCCAAATCCAAGTACAATCCTAGTCGTGCATCTAGGTTAAGAATACAAGAAAGGAATTGAGAAGAACACATAGGTCTGAATCACATCTGAACTTGAATTAAACCAATCTAAATTGAAAGTATGAGAGTGTAATCAATCATCAACCCCCCTAAAG
Source organism: Linum lewisii (assembly GCA_034768395.1). Classification (NCBI taxonomy): domain Eukaryota; kingdom Viridiplantae; phylum Streptophyta; class Magnoliopsida; order Malpighiales; family Linaceae; genus Linum; species Linum lewisii. The sequence continues at coordinate 15,956,676 of CM068303.1, forward strand.
TTTCACTCACTGAATCCTTGGGTGTTTAGTTACAACAGTACATAATGAAGATCTGAATAATACAACCTAAGAAGAAGATGATGGAAAGTTCCATCGATTTCTTCGTGTCTGGATGAATCTTAATCTTTGTCTATTTCTTCCGTGGTCTATAGGATGAAGGATGATGATTTATGGACTCCGAGAGGGTTTTGTAGGTGTTGGTGTTCGAGAGTATTCATCAAAATCGAGGTTGAGACGAAAGATGATCTGTTTATGAAATTGCCTAATCAGATTTCATAGCTGCCTAGGTCTCTGGGCATAAGTGGCGCATGCACCATCTATGCACCCAGTTTCACTAACACAATGCAGACTCCTATTTTCTCCTTGCATTGCGTTGTAATACCACAAGCCCTTCCAATTGCGACCTTGTGTTGCGTTAAACTTTAGACTTCGGTAATTTGAGCGCCTAGCTCTAATTCGACCACCGTTCGAACATGTGGCTCCGTATCAACGTGCTTAATTACGGCGTGACCTGAAAACTCATAAAAATACCTCAGAATATGTGAAAATGGACCACAAAGATCCCAATGTGCTAATTAAGATAAATAATCATTTAATTGATCAAAACCATTCAAGAGACAACATTAATACTCAATTACCACACAATTATGTATCAAATATAGGGAATTAAACACGACATATTTCGAGTGATCATTAACAAATTAATGTGTCGAGACCATCATCAATTTGGGAGAGGTTGTTAATATAATATCGAAGAAAGTAAGCTGACATAAATTTTTTTATGTCATCATAACATAACCAATCTCCACCCTTAATCTTCTTTTATACACATGATTTTATAATTATAGTAATTTATTGTTATTATCCTAAATAATTGATTCTATATTATCTCTTACCTAAATTATCAACTCTTTAAATGCAATTAATTAATAATATTAACCCCTATACTAAAACCCCTACCATACTGGTCAGGTACTTTATTGCTTAAATTAGCCACCGGTATACGCTGAATCTACATCAATTATTTTTAGGAGTATTAATATCATTGATTAATACTAGTATTTTTTGCTACAATACTTGTTTTATTTTTACTACTGCACATCGTGTATGAGAAACACGTTCTAATTTATATTAAAAAAATAAATACTATCACTAAAAACATGTTTAATATTAGTATTTGTGGTAAAATACATACCTGTAGTTTCAATTACTTCTTATTCATTAATACTTTTGATATCACAGGTACTTATTTACAATGAAAATCCTAGGTCGGTATTTTCAATACAAGTATTGCATACTAATATGTTTTTGCACCAATCACCAATATGAATAGTGTATGAATAAGTTCATACTTGTCATTTAAAGAAAATACTCTTTCAAAACAAAGAAAAAGACATTCAACATTAAAACATTCCAATTCAAAATCATAAACTACAAACATCCTCGATATCACATTGTTCTATGGTGCCGAAAATAAGTAGTATCTCCAAATACAAGTATTAATATCTAAAACAGTACGAGCCAAACGTCTCAGACAAAGTAAATAATAAAGTGTGCCACAGACAACTTCTTATTGTGAACCATGCCATTTCAAACCCAAAATATTACGAGCAAGGTACGTCAACGTAGAGTCAGAAGTTGGTGCAAGATTGCGTAGTGAACCATCCCTGTCTCGAGTACAACGTTAAATCTCTTATTCGGGGGATTGGTGAACAAGTCCAAAAAAATTGTTCCCTGAATTCTTCAACATCTTTGTTTGTCCGCTTCTCCACATAATGATGTCTCAAATCGTTGTTTTATCACCTTGATCGTCTCCCACCTGAATTAAAAAATGGCAAATATGAATTAAAGAATACTAGTATTAGATGAATCCCCAAGTTGTAAATCTCTAATTCTATCCCTAATACTAGTTTCATGAACAATATATAAGTGGAATAAGAAGAACAAGAATCATGAACACTTCTGTGCTACCAAGTCTGTCTACGTACTAAAAAAAATCGAACTCCATCGCTCTCTGAAACCCCTAATTTATATATCCCAAATTCAAGAAGATGAAGCACAATATATAATACTAGTATCACCTAAGACATTTGAAAATATAAATACTAGTATCATGTAACACATTCGAAATCAAACCAAACCACAAAAAATACTAGTGTGTAATACAAAGCCTTGTTTCGCCCAGAGCTCTCCCCCATTTACACCATTTTGCATAACAAACAAACCAAAAAAGTATCAAAATGCAATGAAATAGAAACCCCTCAAATAATTGCTCAGTACCTTCCTTCCCCCAATTAAAACAAAAAAAATCATTTTCTCTCATTGCAACCCATAGTAGTAGTATTCAATGAATAATAGTATCAAAATCATGTTCTAAGTGATCAATAACTACTACCTCCGAAAAGCACGATCACTACTAATATTTTGTTCATACTATTATCCAAAATATAATAGTATGAAAATAAAACCAATCAAAAGTTTAGTATCAAAACCTCTCTGCATATTTAATAACAAGAATATAATAGTAATCAATCTTTCCATATTCTATTAGAAAACATATAAGCCATCGGATTCAGACTGTTACTGTTCATATTAATAATAGAAGCCATCAGAAGTTACCTGACCAGAATTCGACGAGAATTAGTTCTCCAACGACGGCGGTTGCACGAGACTTTCGAATCAGAATATGGTGGAAGCGGCTCAGAATATGGTGGAAGCGGCTCGGAATTGACAAACGAAGACCGACGTGTCTTCACCAGTGAGCAGCGACTAGGAATCACTGAATCAAGAGCTATAGAAACTAGGAATCGCCGGCAGCAGAGCTTTGAGAGAGAAGTGAGTTTTTTTTTTTTTAACTTTTTGAACGATTACAGAAACAATTGAATGAGTATAGTAATAGGGCACCAAAATAGGTAATTGTAATATTAATTAGAGGTAGTAAATTGGGGAATGTAATATTTTATAATTAAAAACCCTCCATCATTGGATTTGTTACTGTAAGATCTAATAGCTCTAATAGCTTATGTCTAATGGACATAATCCTCCTTTATGTCACCATTCCCAACCCGATCATTCTCTTGTTGTGCTTGGGGAAATAGCTGACTCATCATCAGTGAACCATGTTATATTTTGTCTCGTTTTCTTTAATCTATAGAAAACAGCGCTACGTTAGTGGCGTGAATGTTATAAGTGATGGAAGATTGGGCCTCTCAAACGAGAGTTAAAGCAAATAATGTATTACTTCATTGTATGTATAGAATACACAAATGGAAAAATTAAAGTTTAAATCACGAGTCTCAACTTGCTCATCCCGTTGAAACACTCCCAGTCAAATGGTACTAAGTAGGTTGATGACACAGTGAAACCCTAGAGATGGTTTAAATACCCACTTAATCTAATGACTTTGAATCGCAGATGCAGCACGCAGTAAGAGTAGAGAGATAGTCAACACATGAATTTTTAAAGTGGTTTGATCGATGTGACCTACTCCACGTACCAAGGAATGAATCCTTGAGAGATGTGATTCGTATCCACGAATCTCACAAGTCAAGAAATGAGAGATTACACAAAAACTTCTCCCCGAAGTCTAATCAGTTCTATCTACCGTAGTTCCCAACTATAGAACACTAGGCTTGGCAATGGGTAGGGTAGGGTCAGGGTATGGGGTTAACCGTACCCTTACCCTCAGGGTATAACTTTGGAAAATACCCGACCATTTACCCTACGGGTTCTCAACTATCCTAACCTTACCCTACCCTACAAATACCCATAGGGTGCATGGGTACCCTAGATATTTTAATATATTCTTATAACACGATTTTATCAATAATGATTATACCAAAACACATCATTCTCAACCACATAAATAAAATGAAAAATATTATATAAGCACTAGATATATATAAATTAGTTAATAAAGTAATGTTATACAAATATTACGATCAATTTCTATTATCATCATCATTATACATTCTAAATCAAAACTTGAATCATGTGTAACTGAATAATTAATGGTTATATTGTGCTTTTATATTAGTTAATTGTGAATCATCTCATGAATCAACTGGCGACAATAGTTTGTTTGGTAATTTTACATAAAAAATACCTAGATTTATAAGGTTAAGGGTAGAGTTTTGGTCATATCCTTACTCTACCCTTACCCTACTTTTTCAACTAAGTGAATACCCTTACCCTCCCCTTACCCAGTCAACACAGGGTATTATCCTCATTGACCAGGTAGGGTAGGGTAGGATACCCTAGGGTAGGGTATCAATTGCCATCCCTATAGAACACGAGATCACTCAATTCTCTCTACTCCCAGCAATTTTCCTATCTATTATCTCCCCGATTACAGTATTACAAATACTCCTTCACATCACATTATTTGTAACATCCCCGACCAACCGAACGGTTTGGAACTTGAGTTTGGATGGTTGAGACGTTGGAAACAATGTTCTTGAGGCCCCATCGAAGTCCGGGACGTTCATAATTGAGTGGGGTTGAAGTTACAAGCGAGTACGCGAAAATTCGCTAAGGTGGGCAGAGTGTGATACACGCCGTGTATCATGATCTGACTATTTAATATGAATTTTCACGGAAATTCACAATTTTTTCCTCTTTCTCTTTCCCCGAAAATCCTTTTGACGAACCAAAATTCCCCAAGTTTCAATCCTTGATTCCGGGAGTTGTAGAGCTCCGATTGGCTTGTTGCTACGCGTTCGTGGTGATGAGGGGAAGAGATCGCATGTTGTGATTCTGGGTCGTTCGGAGTAGGCTGCTGTAAGTGAGGAGGAGAAGAGCTACGATTTTGAAGTTGTAGAGCTTGGTCGTTCGGGTTCCTAGAAGTGTTTAGAGCCTCATCTTTTTGTCAGGTGAGGGTTTAGCGTACGATAGGTAGTATTGGTCGGTGTGAGGAGTTTCAACCTTGAATTAGTTGAATATAAGTTATGCATAAAACTGAAAGAGAGTAAAAGGGGAAACTGTACTGCAATTGATTGTTATGTGAATTATGATGATTTATGGTTGTTGTGTGGTTGTTAACTGATGAATTGATTAATGGTTGTGGGCTGTTGTGTTGTGCTTGAATTGGCGGAAATGGTTAACAATGTTGCTAAGTGGATCAGACTTAGTAAGGAGTGTAGGGGGTTGGGACTTGATGCTTGTAAACTGTATCTATATCTTGTGCTGTCAGTTGTGGTTGCAGGAGGGTGGTCCTGCCAATGTGGGGTCGCCCTTTAAATGATGAACAAGTGGATGGCCCTGCTAATGTGGGGTCGTCCTATGAAGGATGGACAGGAGGGTAACCATGAGACTCACGACATGGCTTCCCCTGTAGTTGCAGGTAGGGGTGGCCGGTGAGCCAGCCGTTTACCCTTAAATTGTTTGTGATATATTAAATGATGAACTAAGTGTGATGTGGTTGTGATGGTGAAATTGGATGTTATGATGCCTCGTATGATTGAATGATCGATGTTATGTGTTGTTGAATTGTGGGTTGATAATATGATTAGTGTTGTTGAATTATGTCTAGAATGCAACAACGGAATTGGTACGTGGAATTGGCTAAGGGAATTGGTAGATGGAATAGTTAATGAAATTAGAACATGGAACTGGATAGAGGACTTGGATAAATTGATTGAATTGCTTGGATGAAATGTGTGGATGATTGAGTTGTGACTTGTGAATGTGATTCGGAAGTGGTATATTGTTGGGATGGGCTGATGGATTTGATGAGAATTGTGGGTTGCATTGATGAGGAATCTTGATGGATAGTTTGAATGAATTGTTTCAGAATTGTTCTTGTTGTTGAGTCTAATTGAATTGGTAGAATCAGGAGGAGCCAACGTTACCCCAAGGATTTGTGTTGAGGCAGGTCTACGTTGGTAGATCACCTTGGTTGGATACCAAGGATTAGTAATCCAGTCGGGTCTACATTGGTAGATCACCTTGGTCAAGCACCGTGGATTAGTTGACAACTCCTAAGGGAGTGTGTTGTGGAATTTCATGGAATAAGGATCTGTTAAGGATGCATCTTGGACCCTCCTGGAAGAGTGGGTGCGTCGTGTTGGGCGGGGGGTAGCGGGGGAACAACTCCTTATTGGCACCTAATGAACTCACATAGATAAATGTTTGTGTCGAGTATGTAGTAGAGGTGTATGTGTTGTGTATGCGTTTGTATAAGCGAATGTGTGTGAATGTGTGACTTGTGCGTTTATGTGAGTACAAGATGGACTGTGAGATGACTTGTGATCTGATGCTGAATTGTATGAATGTTGCCCCTAAGGTTGAATTGTATGTAAGTTGTTCCTGATGTTGAACTGCATGCTTGGTGTATCAGATGTTGAACCGTATGTATGATGATGCCTTGTTACATGTTATTGTGAAGCGAGAATGTTGAATTGCACCAATGTAATCACCTAGACTGTTTTATGTAATTAAAACTGGTAACGGCTGTGTCAAATTCCATTGTTGTTTGTGTGCGGAGTTAGGATCACTCTTCAGGTTAGGTTCGACGCATAGTTAAACCCAGTGGGTTCATTCAATTTCAATGGGAAATTGATTCCCCCCAGTTTCCCTTTCAGGTACTCGTGGCTAGCGCTAGGTTGGAGTTGCAGTTGATAGTTGAGTTTGAGAAGGTTGTCTTTTGGAGCCATGAGGTGAAGATCGACGACTTGCTTGGAGTTGACTCATTCTGTATTTTATCATATTTCAGTTGACCGTTTTCTGTTTGGGTTGGGAACTTTGGTAAACCTTTGAGGATGGATTTGGATGTTAGTTCTTTTATGTTGGATTTTATGTTGGAGGCCTCCACTTTATTGTGGTTTTTAATGAAAAGTTGTACTCTTTACTCTTGTCGTTGTGTGTTTTGGTAAAACCTGTGCTTGAGTGTCGTTCGATCTCGGTTCAACCTCGGGTAAACTGGGCTGATTCGAGACGGGTGTTACATTATTCTACTAAATATATCTGCACCCTTGGATCGTTGACCTTTGTTGATTGATCGTAGAGTGAGCTATTTGATTTGACCAGATCGCGAGATGGGGATTTACATGTCTCCATCTTTCCTTTTCTGGCTTGATACAGCCAAGCAGAGTCAGGTTTCTTCGATAATGACCTGTACTCAATACACAATCCCCATCAAGTGCACAATGATCGTAGAACTTTATTTAATTGACTGAATACACTTAAAAACTTAAATGGTTGCAGAATGGTCATGAACAATTATCTGGACAACATAGTTCTTAGTCCAACATTCTCTCCCTTCATCAGTCAATTTATACACCCCAATTTTTCTTGTTGACGATTGACATTAGTAAGACAGATATATTACTTATCGATAGAAGCAAACATCTTGTTGACATCGAAATAGAAACGGAACTAATGCAATAGAATAATCGAATGCCAAAAACTGAAATAGAACATTAGAGATAACTGAAGGAGAACAGACTCATACGTGCAAAGAACACCAAAGCATAGCTGAAAGTAAGACAGACTCATACGTGCAAAGAACACCAAAGCATAGCTGAAAGTAAGACAGACTCAAAAATAGAAGGAGAACATACTCAAAGCATAGCTGAAAGTAACACAGATTAAAAAACAGACTAAAGATAAAAAACTAAAAACACTATTATTATTTCTTGTCCCCCTCAACGAATAGTAGCTTCAGAAATCAATATCCAGATCTGAGCCATATTCAGAAGCGGTCGGATAAGGGCACCAGAGGGTGTCAGGTACACCATGTGTAGGTGAGATGTTCTCCCCCTTAAAGTCTGAATCCTCCTCTGAGTCAATGCCAGAAGTAAAAACTAGTTGGCGGGTTTCTAGAGCATATGGCGAGGAACGTGTTGGGCTTGAAACTGAACAATAACATTTTCTCTAGTGTACCAACGATTGAAACTGAGACTAAGCCTTAAGAGCAATGTGGTGATGCAAGGAGGAAAAGGAAAATCACCATGTGAAAAGTCCGTAGCTGCTCGAACCATATGTGTGAACATAGCTTATGGGGGGCCTATTACTAGTATGATGGAGAATCTAGGTATCTAGAGTTGTAACAACCTCTTTGTTTGATGTTTGAGGGAAGAGGACTCTGGTGATAAGGAAGTGAAATGTCTTGAGTTGATCAGGTAGCTGAAACGTATTGGGAAACTTATCCACGGGCCAACTATCACCGTTAGGATTATTGGTAAGTGTTCGAACCTCAAAGATAGGATCAAAGTTGAACATAGCAAATTCTTCTTCTGAAGCCAGAGTTATTCCTTGGTTTGAAAGACCAAGGACCAGATGGAGCATCTATAGTGTAACAAGGATAAGATACCCATCGACATTAGTTGAGAAGCATCCTAGGGGAATGGAGTTCTCCACCTTCAAGTTTGCATAGAACTGGTATACTACATTAGGGTATACTAGTGTGTTGGGGGATCCCTAGGCATCCTGAGCATAGATTCCCAACCGATACCTTTTAAGTAGCGAGAGAGATTGATACTATATTTGTTGAGATCATCGAGAGGAACTGAGAAAGTGGGAATTGGGTTTTTGTGACTAGCCAAAAATGATATTTTCCTCTACAACAAACATCGCGGAAGAAGTTGTTGGAATCCAACACATGTCTTGCTAGGAAGTTTGAGCGATAAGGATCAAGAAGGAAGGAGTAGGCCATTTTGAGAGAGTACTTAGTCAGAGAGGGAATGAAAGGACAGAAGAAGTAAGGGGAAAGATGAACAGAACTGAGAGGGAGGAGAGTAATTTAAACCCTAGTTGGTGAAAACAAAAGGGAACTGACGGGGATGAGGAATAAAAACCTACTAAAACAACAAAAGAAAGAAAAAAGAATGAAATACTCGGTCTAAAATCTTGTTCCTAATTGTTCTTCATCTGAAGGGGAAATTAGACCTATTTCTCTTCTAAGAAAGGAAAACCTTTCGCTACTAAGAGGCTTAGTTAGGATATCTGCCAGTTGGTTCTCAGTTGGAATATATTCCAATGAAATTTCCTTATTTTATACTAGGTCACAAATAAAGTGATGTCGTATGTCTATGTGCTTAGTCTTAGAGTAAAAGACTGGATTTTTAATCATATTAATAGTACTAGTGCTATCACATAGCAAGGGAACAGAATCAAGTGAAATAACATAGTGAAATAATTGAGCTTTCATCCAAATTAATTGTGTGCAGCCACTTCCTACTGCTAAGTATTCTGTCTCAACAGTTGAGAGCTACACATGTTTGTTTCTTGATAAACCAAGAGACTAGTGAGGATCCTAAAAATTTAGTAAGTTTTTATAAATCAAAGTCAAGTTTGAAGACTAACTCAGTGGGGTAGGAAAAGTTTTAAGGGATGAATAGAAAATTATTGATAGCAAATTTTTCCAGTATTTAGACTGGCATATAAATATTCCAATAGGATACTAACGAATCTAAAGCCCTAGAAAGTAATTCAATTCACCCATAAGACTTATTTCAAATGCAGATTGCATGACACAGTTGAACTCATCACATACGGATTTATTTGAGGATCCAAAAATTATATCATCTACATAAACTTGCACAAGCCAAATATCTGACCCTTTGCGTTTACAAAATAAGGTTTTATCAACACTTCCTCTAATAAAGTCATAAAGTAGTAGAAAGTAGCTTAATTTATCATACCAAGCTATAGGAGCTTGTTTCAAACAATACAATGCCTTATTTAATCGCAAAACATGATTAGGAAACTTAGAATCTTCAAAACCAGGAGGTTGAGCTACATAAACTTCTTCCCTAGGTCACCGTTTAAGAAAGCACTCTTAATGTCCATTTGGTACAACTTAAATTCATTTAAGCAAGCAAAGGCACACAACAATCTAACCTAACTACTAAAGACCAGATATTTGTTCGTTCAAACTATAAGAGTTCCTCATTAATAGCGAAAACCCGTTTTTAATCTTTCAGGACATCCTTGTAATTTTGAGGTTCAATAAGTGATACAAATGCATTAAGAGTTGACATAGATCGAGTAACTAAGCGTGTATTTAAATCAACCTTTACCTGAGAGAGTGGATGCCTCTTGACTATGTGTTGAGGTGCCTATGGCAGATATTTTAACTCATGATCATCTCTTTGTTCTTCTTGCCTCTTTGAATCACTTTTCTAATGGTCCACATGAAGTAAATCGTTAGATGCAAAACTAGATACATAGTGGAAATACGAATCAACATCTAACAACCTAGATCATCCCGATTGCATATTAATCAATAACAAGGGTTATCGTGACTCACCTTCTTGAAGCATGATATTAGCTCAAAAACTAATATCTCCCGTAGCCTTTAGATCGATCTAGAGAGGTCAAAGTGCAGCTCGTCTACTTAGTCCACGCTAGCTGGGATCTAGATCTTCCTTGCCAAAGCTTGCTAGAAATCCTGGTTGAAGAACGGTTTTAAGGGTTATGGCGGCTAGGGTTTTCTCCGAGAGAAAGTGTGATTGGCTTAGGGTTGACTGCTACCCTAATAGTCTTATTATAAGATTAGGGTAGAAACTCTAATCCCTTCCTAACTCTAACGGGCTATCAGCCTAGTAGTCTCAGTCCACCATGGATTAAGTCTATTAAATGATTCGGTCCATACTATAGGTCTGTGACCTTGTGGGACCCGGTCCGATTAGTCGTGGCCCAAACCACTAATTAATATTGGTCTCTAGCAAGACATATTAATCCCTAATCGGCCCGAATTAATTCTATTAATCAAGTCCAATACTTAATTAGTTCCTATACGGACTAGGACCGATGGACATAAATCCTTCAGTCTCCCACTTGGCCTAGGGACAAGTCCGTATGTTAAGATTTCCTGTGTCTCTTGGTTCACCATTTTGATAACGTGATAACATGGAGTGGTTACTCACTTATAGCTCAAAATCTTTCTGCTTGTCACTGAGATTCTTGAACTGTTCAAAAAACAAATGATTATAACAATAATCCATTTGAGCATGGCCATGCATTTCCATAGTTCTCACTCTACAGGGGGCCCAGGTCACTGTATCCTGCTTTGCAGTAGGAGAGACAACTCCAGTATTGTATCGATCATACTCCCACTCAAATCATGACTACCCCGAAAACATTGCCTTTATAACTCCCTTATTCAGGTGAGCGTTTGACAGAATCAAAGATGAGTCACTCCTTGAATGAGATCATATCATACTCATGTCGTAGGAATCCACTAGAAGTGTATAACTTCAGAAAGTCTTGGGTTACTTTCCAAAGCAGGTCATGTACAGCATGCAACACTTATACATACCCATATATATGGCAGGACAACACTTTGTCTTTATAGTCTGTGAAACTCACAACTATCACAACCATCATACAAGCTACTCCTTTATGGGTAGAGCTGGCAAAATGCGGACCCGACCCAATAAACCCGCCCAGCTGATGAACGTTGTAATGCGGTCAATCAAATAACTGTCAAGCACAGAGCAGGACAGATCGTATTCCATGGGCCTCTTCTACTTGCTTACTCAAATATGTTGGCAATTTTTACTCAAGGTCGAACACTTTGTGCGTGGTGTGAGTTCCACGACTTCTATACTAAAATGCAAGGTAACTTGAAATGAAATTTAAATGCAGATTGATTGGTTGTTTGACTTAGACAGACGACATACAAGCTTAGACTTTGAATCCCCCTTAGATCACCAGAGCACTAGCAATCAACAGACCAGTGATTTTCGATTCTAGTTCATTCAGTTCACAGACACCATCATAACTCCTTACCCTTAGGTTTAAGACTGCCAAATGTTCGCTCTATCCGATCTAACTACCATGATTAATTAGTTGCCCGAGTACGGTCGCTTCTTGCGACGACAAAACTAACTGGTGCAATTACTAGCGATTAATGAGTTACTCTTGCAATGGATTAACCCTAACTGGTTCCTACGAAAGGCACACTCCAATGAATAGGTTAATGCTTGATTTGGTGTTTTAAAGTGAGGCGAACATTCGCTACTATCCTCAACTTAACAAGAATCTAATCTAGGTGGCCAAACCAGACAAGAAACACAAAGAACAAAGAACAAATCAAACATGAAGGAGAAACTGAATGAATTTCGAATCTAATCCACACCGATCTGTGACCGCTTTAAAGCCCTGGGTCACTTAGGGTTCATCTAATCTAAGCTCTACGAGTTTAGCTACTCATATTCAATACAGGAGATTCAAAGACAGACAAGGAATACATCTCAGGTAGGAAAGACAGAGAAGAACTGTAAAACCTAATTTCGACGAATCCTTGAAGCTTCGATCTGCTGGATCTTCAACTCCTAGCACTGGTTCTCCGAGATGGAAGAATGGCGTCAAGACCCTTTCCTGGCTCCTCGAACTCTTTTCACTCTTTCTCTCTCTGATCTAAGTCTTGGAATTTTCGTCCAAAGTGTAAGTTATGAGATCCCTGTTCAATTGGCGATTTTCCCTTTTATACTTGTCCGCGGATGGCTTGGAATCCGTTTGATTTTTCGCCAAAAACTTAGGGAGTTTTTGGCAAAAACTTCCTTTAAAAACTTCGCTGATTTCGACTATTTCTTCTGTTCCAAAATTACTTGGAGTTTCGGCTAGAACTTTGAGTTTTCGCCAAAAACTTCTTCTTGTGATGTTCTGATGATCTCTTCTTGAGTTTTCGGCGAAAACTCAAGGTCTTTTCGCCGAAAACTGTTGTGTGAATCGGGCAGGGGATGTGTTGACTTTAATTGACTCGTTGGTTGATTCTGGTGCGGTTCCTTGAGGTTCCAATGCCTTAGACACGTCCTTGGTCACATAATTTGATGGTAAAAACCTGTGCTATCATGTAAACAGTGAAAAACATCAAATAGACCAAAAACGCGCCAAAGTAACACAAATGGTACGAGATAGAGCAGTTGAGTGAATATTCGCTATTCTACCCTAAAAACCATGTCGTAAGCCAAGAAATGTAGCTTAAATGAGGCTGATAATCACGTCAAATCGATTGTCATGGAAGTGGGTACCCCTATCGCTTATGATGAAGCGGGAGAACCAGAACGCGTGAAAAGACATGTAAGGAACCGACCCACCACTCTAGAATCATTTGTGGGTAAAGCTTCAGCTTCAGCCCACTTAGAAACATAATCAACAGCCACAAGAATGTACTTGTTTCCGTTGGAGGGTGTGAACGGTCTCATAAAATCAATTCCCCAGAAATCAAAGATTTCAACAGTTAAAGAAACAATTTGGGGCATCTCATTACGGTTAGAGATGTTACCTTATCGTTGGCACGCATCACAATGATGAGTAAAAGTGTCGCAATCACTAAAGATTGAAGGCCAGTAAAATCCAGTTCCAAGTACCTTTCTTGCAGTGCGGTTGCCACCGAAATGTCCTCCAAACAGGCCTTCATGGCACTTCCGCATGATGTCAGCCGCTTCGATGTAAGACACACATCTTCGGATCATCCTGTCAGTACTAATACGGTATAAGAAGGGCTCATCCTAGAAGTATGACTTGGCCTGTTTAAAGAGCTTCTTGCATGCATTATAATCTAGCTCAAAAGGTATTATGCCGTGAGAGAGATAATTAGCTAGGGTGGCATACCAGGGCTCATCTGAATCGGTTGCGTCACTTAGCTCTTGAGCGTGAGTGATTGCCCAGAGCTTGATGGCTATGCTATTGACCTGTTCATAGATTTCAACACGCAACAACTCGTCAGGGAAAGAATCATTGATAGGGGTAGTAGTAGACTTACCTATCTGTGATTCCTGAGTCAAGAAAGGTGGTCGGTTGCTAGGTTCTCAGCTCCCTTCTTGTCTTTAATCTCTATGTCAAATTCTTGGAGAAGGAGGATCCACCGGATGAGCCTTCGCTTTGAATCCTGATTGGCTAACAGATGGCGCAGAGCAACATGATCAGTATAGACGATGGTGTGTGAAAGAACCAGGTACTGTCTGAACTTATCAAAGGAGAAAACGATAGATAGGAGCTCTTTCTCTGTAGTAGTGTAGTTCCTCTGAGCATCGTTAAGCGTCTTGCTAGCAAAATAGATGGGGTGAAACCTCTTTTCTTTTCTCTGTCCAAGAACTGCACCAACGGTGAAGTCGATAGCATCGCACATAATCTCGAATGGGAGATTCCAATCTGGTGCTGTAAGGATTGGTGCGGTGGTGAGTCTAGTCTTCAGTGTCTCAAAAGCTGCAAGACAAGCTTTGTCAAAAATGAAAGGAACATCTTTCTCTAGAAGCTTGGTCATTGGAAGAGTGATCTTGGAGAAGTCTTTGATGAACCGCCGGTAGAATCCACCATGACCGAGGAAGCTTCGAACTGTCTTAACCAAAGTTGGCGGCGGCAAACTAGCGATGGTTTCAAGCTTGGCACGATCGACTTCTATTCTGAGCTTAGAGATCCTATGGCCAAGAACAATGCCTTTGGTAACCATAAAGTGACATTTCTCCCAACTAAGAGTAAATTGGTTTCCTCACAATGAGCTAGCACCTTGTCCAGGTTGTCTAGGCACTTGGAAAATGAGTCTCCATAAACAGAGAAGTCGTCCATGAATACTTCCACCGCATTCTCTACAAATCTCCGAATATAGCAAGCATGCATCTCTGAAAAGTAGCGGGAGCATTGCACAAACCAAAGGGAATACGACGATAAGCAAACGTACCAAACGGGCAGGTGAAAGTCGTCTTCTCTTGATCATCGAGGTTGATGGGGATCTGGAAGTCACCGGACATCCCATCTAAGAAACAGTAGTAGTCATGACCAGCCAAACCGTTCTAGCATATGATCGATGAACGGAAGTGGGAAGTGATCCTTCTTAGTGGCGTCATTAAGTCGTTGATAATCGATACAGACTCTCCATCCAGTAACCGTGCGAGTGGCGATGAGCTCACCCTTTGGATTAGGGATGACTGTGATTCCTCCTTTCTTCGGGACAACCTGCGTTGGACTGACCCAAGGACTATTGGCAATAGGGTAAATGATACCGGCATCCAAGAGCTTAAGGACTTCTTTCTTCACAACTTCCTGCATCAGAGGATTTAATCAGCGTTGCGGCTGCCTAACTGGCTTGAATTCTTCATCTACAACTATCCGATGTTTGCAGAAGGTTTTGTAGATGCCTCTGATGTCGGCCAACTGCCAAGCTATAGCTCGGACATTTTTTTTTTGAGAAAGAATATAGCTCGGACATGCTTCTTGAGTAGCCTGATCAGTTGCTCTTTCTGCTCGGGAGATAAACTCGAATTGATGATGACTGGCAGCTGCCATTCCTTTCCCAGGAATGCATATTCCAGATGGTCAGGCAGCTCCTTTAAGGCGAGTTCTGGCGGGTTCTCATATGAGGTAGTGATCCGACTTGATGCTGGTTCAATGTGTGCAGGCGCAGAAGTGGCTGTGGAAGTCACTTTCCGATCGTCTAACTCGTCCTGCCACAGGCGCTGCTCTGGATCTTCTAGCGCATTTTCAATTCCTGAAATCAAGTACAATTCTAGTGGATCACTAGATAAAGCGTTAGTGATGAAGTTGGCCGAGGCCAACTCCATAGAATCAACAATATAACAAATATCATCTTGAGCAACAAAATATCTCATGCTATCCTTAATGCGAAATGTAACACTGTCTTGCCCTACACTTAAAGTCAACAGGCCTTGTTTCCAGTTGATATTTGCACCAGCATTTGTTAAGAAAGGTCGGCCTAAGATAAGCATTCCATCTAACTCACGGGTGTCTAGAACAACGAAATCTGCAATTATGGTAAAAGGACCACAACAAACAGCTACATCTTCTATTATACCCCTAGGCAGTTTGACAGACCTATCGGCTAGCACGAGATGCAAAGTAAGCAGTTTTAATTTCCCTAGGTTTAACTTTTCATAAAGATAAGTAGGCATAACATTAATAGAAGCACCATAATCAGCTAGACTATGGTCAATTTTAATACCATTAATGATGCATGGTAATGTAAAAGGACCGGGATCAGAACACTTAACTGGCGGTGGTGGCGGCTGTCGCATGGGAGACGGCGCACCGAAGAGAGAAACGCATTCATTGCTAAGTGTGATAGA
Organism: Linum lewisii; assembly: GCA_034768395.1. Taxonomy (NCBI): domain Eukaryota; kingdom Viridiplantae; phylum Streptophyta; class Magnoliopsida; order Malpighiales; family Linaceae; genus Linum; species Linum lewisii. The sequence goes on from CM068303.1 coordinate 15,972,704, forward strand.
GTACGCCTCTCCGTTCTTCACGAGATCCTTAAAGAATTTCCAAGTGGTGGTATGATCTCTACAGCTTCAATTACTGGTATCTTGATCTCTGCTGTCTTAAGAACATTGTACCACTTCTTATATTGGGTGTCGTGATCCTTTGCTTTGCTCATTGCAGCTTTTGGAAAGGGGATCCGAGGTATATATGGCGCTAAGATGGGCTCAGGAGCTGTCTTGGGAGGAGGAGTCGGTGCTGCCTCTTCTTCTTCCATGATATCTTCAATCTCTGGCATATCCATGGCAGTAGTATCTGGTATCATGTCAGGTTCTGGAGCCTTTGGATCGGTTGTTTGCTTGCCGCTCCTGGTAGTGATAGCTTGAGCTTGTTCATTATTCACACCGAGGTCTCCTTGAAATGCTGCTTGATTAAGGAAAGGATTGCTAGTAAGAAATTTAGTCACAGTGCTTATTGCATCCTTTATCCTTTGGCTTTGAGCCCTTTGTCCTTGATTGAGTGCAGCTTGAGCTTTGAATTGATTGTCATGTTCGTCGAGTCTGCTCATGATTCGATCGAACTTCTTCAGATAGTCCTCGTCTCTATTGTAGTGCGGCTTTGCTCGAGGCTGTTGCTGTCCTCCAATGAATCCTGGAAGTCTTTGGTAAGAATATGAGAATCGGTTGTTCTGATTCTGCGATTGGTAGTTCCTGTAATTGGTGTAGCCTTTCTGGTTATTGGCGAAGCCTTGACTAATGAAGTTCACCTCTTCTGTAGACCAGTCATCTGTTTTACCGAAGTTAAGGCAGCTTCCACCGTTATGAGCACAGGTTCCACACCATCCACAGTCAGCCGAAAAGACGGTAGCTGACAGGGGATCGAGGGAGATGACAATTGTCTGTAGATGCTTTTGAACTTCTGCTTTGACCTGTTCTGCAACGCTCATCTGACTCTTGGTGCTTTCTCTTTGTCTCTCCCATTTTCTTGACTTTAAAGCACAGCTAGCAAAATGAAGAAGAGCATCATGAGGGGTAAGAGCGGTGCAATCTCCACCAGCTAGGGAGTTGACCCACTTTGCAGATTCCTCACGCATACCACGAGCAAAGAATCCAGCCAGCTTCCTTTATTCATACCCATGATGAGGGCAGTTGAAGAGAAGGGCTTGGAATTCATTCCAAGTGTCGTACAAGCTCGCATCTTCTCTCTGAGTAAACCTAGAGATGATGTCCTTGTAGGTAGTTGTCCTTGATGGAGGGAAATATTCCTCAACGAAATCTTGAGCTAAAGTTTCCCAATCGGTGTAATGACCGGGTGGCTTGCTCCCAAGTCATCTCTTGGCTGCACCTCTAAGAGAGAATGGAAAGGCTCGAAGACATATAGCGTTCTTGTTGAGGTTCCCAGACTTGAAAGTTTCACAGACATCTAGGAAGTCAGATAGATGTGTGCAAGGATTATCATCTAGCTTTCCTTCAAATTGCACGTCCCTAGAGATTAGGCCCAGGAAGGGGATCTTGATCTCATAGTCAGGATCGTCGTCATTAGAAGGCACGGTGATGGGAGACCGAATGTTAGATGCGCTCAGCTTACTGTAGTCCACAAGACTCTTTGGAGCAGCAATTGCGGAAAGGAAAGATGGAACGGAAGTAGTTTGATTCTGTATCTGCTATGACCTACAAGAGACAAAAACAAGCACAACCGGTGTAAAATCGAAGTGTGATGGAAAATGAAAGATGGAAAGATAGAAGAATAAAAATGCCAGCTCTTCTTTCAACGAAATAGAAGAGCAATTCCCCGGCAACGATGCCAATTTGATGAACGTTGTAATGCGGTGAATCAAATAACTGTCAAGCACAGACAGGACAGATCGTAAACCACGGGCCTCTTCTACTTGCTTACTAAAATATGTTGGCAATTTTTACTCAAGGTTGAACACTTTGTGCGTGGTGTGAGTTCCACGACTTCTATACTAAAATGCAAGGTAACTTGAAATGAAATTTAAATGCAGAATGATTGGTTGTTTGACTTAGACAGACGACAGGCAAGCTTAGACTTTGAATCCCCCTTAGATCACCAGAGCACTAGCAATCAACAGACCAGCGATTTTCGATTCTAGTTCATTCAGTTCACAGACACCATCATAACTCCTTACCCTTAGGTTTAAGACTGGCGAACATTCGCTCTATCCGATCTAACTACCATGATTAATTAGTCACCCGAGTACGGTCGCTTCTTGCGACGACAAAACTAACTAGTGCAATTACTAGCGATTAATGAGTTACTCTTGCAATGGATTAACCCTAACTGGTTCCTACGAAAGGCACACTCCAATGAATAGGTTAATTGCATGATTTGGTGTTTTAAAGTGAGGCGAACATTCGCTACTATCCTGAACTTAACAAGAATCTAATCTAGGTGGCCAAACCAGACAAGAAACACAGAGAACAAAGAACAAATCAAACATGAAGGAGAAACTGAATGAATTTTGAATCTAATCACCGCCGATCCGTGACCGCTTTAAAGCCCTAAGTCACTTAGGGTTTATCTAATATAAGCTTTACGAGTTTAGTTACTCATATTCAATACAAGAGAATCAAAGATAGACAAGGAATACATCTCAGGTAGGAAAGACAGAGAAGAACTGTAAAACCTAATTTCGACGAATCCTTGAAGTTTCGATCTGCTGGATCTTCAACTCCTAGCACTGGTTCTCCGAGATGGAAGGATGGCATCACGATCCTTTCCTGGCTCCTCGAACTCTTTTCACTCTTTCTCTCTTTGGTCTAAGTCTTGGCACTAAAAAAAATTGACCTTTAGCTACTGCAGAATTACAACGGCATGAAAATGCAGTAGCAAATAGTTAGTATTTGCTATGGCAATCACTATTTCATGTAGTAATTTGTAGTAGCAAATACTATTTGCCACACCACTATTTGCTACACCCAGCATCCCGTCACAAATAGTGGTGTAGCAAATAGTATTTGCTACTGCAAATTACTACATGAAATAGTGATTGCCGTAGCAAATACTAACTATTTGCTACTGCATTTTCATGTTGTTGTAATTTTGCAGTAGCAAAAGGTCAATTTTTTTGTAGTGTTGGAATTTTCATCCAAAGTGTAAGTTATGAGATCCCTGTTTAATTGGCGATTTTCCCTTTTATACTCGTCCGTGGATGGCTTGGAATCCGCTTGATTTTTTGCCGAAAACTTAGGGAGTTTTCGGCGAAAACATCCTTTAAATACTTCGCTGATTTCGATTGTTTCTTCTGTTCCAAAATTACTTGGAGTTTTTGGCGAGAACTTTGAGTTTTCGCCAAAAACTTCTTCTTGTGATGTTCTGATGATCTCTTCTTGAGTTTTTGGCAAAAACTCAAGGTCTTTTCACCGAATACTGTTGTGTGAATCGGGCAGGGGATGTGTTGACTTTAATTGACTCCTTGGTTGATTCTGGTGCGGTTCCTTGAGGTTCCAATGCCTTAGACACGTCCTTGGTCACATAATTTTGACGGCAAAAACCTGTGCTATCATGTAAACACTAGAAAACCATCAAATAGACCCGAAACGGGCCAAATTAACACAAATGGTACGAGATAGAGCAGTTGAGTGAATATTCGCTATTCTACCCTAAATACCATGTCGTAAGCCAAGAAATGTCTCTTAAATGAGGCTGATAATCACGTCAAATCGAGTGTCATCACCAGCCCACCCAGCCTAGCCCGACTCGTGGCCCGATTGACCAAAAATTCAACAATCCAACCCGCAGCGCGATGAACCCGCAACCCGATGAACCTGCAACCCGATGAACCCGCAACCCAACTAACCTGCAACCCGACTAACCTGCAACCTGGCTAACCTGCAACCCGACGAACCTGTAACCTGATGAACCCGCAACCCGACTAACCCGCAACCCGCCTGCCCGACCCGAATAACCCGATTTTCACACAATTCATAATATTCAGTGCTTCAAATATCAACATTATGTCATTATTGAAGATATAAAAAATTTCATCTACTTCTGACTTCACCAAGTTTATTTCAAAAACAATTAAATTAAAAATAATATATATATAACATTTCGGACAAAGGTTTAAAATATGTTAGCTCTTAGCAGTTAGCAGCACCAAAAGTGTTAAAAATCTAACGAACGTTGACTATATTTGTCATTTGACATAAAAGTAAAACGTTTGGCCTAAAAAATGTCATAAAAATGAAGTGGCTAGATTTGATATTTTTATTGAAAGAATTGAATAAATTTATGAAATAGTCTAATATTAAACCCTAAACCTTAAAAACTAAATTATATTCAATTTCATTTCATTTATTGTAAGTATATGTAATTTATGAAAATGAATTTTTATTTTTATTATATGAACAGCGACTACAAGCCTTAAGCCTACCAGCCGCGAATAAAATTTAATATTATTTTAAATTATTTATCATATAAAAAAATTATATAAAATATTGCAAATTGTAGTTGAGACTAGTAAGTAGTAACCCGTGGGCAACCCGAGACCCGCCCGGCCCGAGACCGATAAACCCGCAATTCAATGAACCCGCGACCCGACTAACCCGCGACCCGATTAACCCACAACCCGACTAACCCGCAACCCGATGAACCCGCAACCCGATGAACCCGCAACCCGATGAACCCGCAACCCGACGAACCCGCAGCCCGACGAACTCGTAACCCGATGAACCCACAACCCAATTAACCCGACCCTGGCCCGCCCAGCCCGCCCGTTTGACAGCTCTATTTAAGGGAATTCGTTTATGTTCAATTTAACCACTCCAAACTAGGGACAAAACATAGCTTGAGAGGTTCAGTTCATCCATCAGCGACTTGTGGTGATGATCCCATTGAACACTACTCAACTATTGAACATTTCATTCGATTCTAAGCCAAAATCAAATGAGAAGGAAACATATTTCCTTTTGTTGAAACAATACTCCAATGTCATACATCTCATGTAATAAACTCTATTACATAATGTATTCATCAAATCTAAGCAAGGTCTTCCAAGACAATCTCCAACAACTTGTCTAAGTCCTTTTGCCAAGTTGTGCTACTTATGAATGTGTCTTGGCCTAGCCTTGGGGCTTGGTTCCGTCAAAAGAGAGATGGTTTCATTGTTGTCACAATGAAGACCTAGTTCCCTTTGGCGTGAAGAAACCAAGTCAAGCTCTACCAGAAACTTATTGATCCACATAACTTACATTGTCGCTTCTATTGCAATAATGTATTATGATTTCGTAAAAGATCGAGCCACCAAAAATCTATATGGTACTCTTCCAGCATAAATCTCCTTCATCTCCATGAAGACATATCTGGATTTTGACTACGTGTCATCACGATTACTCAAATGGTTTGGCATCACAATGCCATTTAATAGTCAAACTCCCTTTTCACCTCGAATCACTAGAGAATAATCCTAAGTCTTTAGCAAGATACTTAAGGATATTCTCAACACAATCCTGTGAAAAATTGCCTAAATTTGATTGGAATATGTTGCACATGATGCAACATCTCTTCGAGTACATGTCATGACATACATGATCAGTTGATAGCAAAAACATGTGGAACACTCATCATATCTCCTTTTCAGCTTGTTCTAAAGACACGATTCTTTGATGAAACGTATGTCGTGGTTCATATGAGGGTATCTCCTATTGGATTCCCTCATATCGAAATTATCAAGGAACTTATCAATATAAGTCTCTTGATATAGAACTGTGAGCTTCCCTGATCTATCTCTATAGATCTTAAAGCCCAATATGTACTCTACCTCACCTAGGTCTTTCATTGAAACACATTTTCCAATGACTAATATGTTATGTACATACAAGACCAAAAGACTACATTGCTCCCACTAAATTTCTTGTAGACACAAGTTTCCTCTATACACATGATGAAGTCAATTTCCTAGATAGCTTCATCAAGTATGAGGTTTCGACTCCTTGATGTTTACTTAATTCCATAAATGGATCTCTCAAGTTTGCAAACCTTCCCAAGATTTTAGGATCTTCAAAACCTATTGGTTGTGTCATGTACACATCCTCTTCCAGGAATCCATCTAAGAAGGTGGTTTTGATATCCAACTGCCATATTCATAATCATGAAATGCAGCAATTGATGAGATAATCCGAATGGATCAAATCATAGCCTCTTGACAAGATTAGGATTCTGAACTCATCATTGCTCAACTGTAGGTGATTGGTTCTTGACTTCTAAGAAGCAAGATCTCTAGAGTTCCATTCATAACGAAGTTTAAAAATCTTCTTAGATGGAATTCTAGTCCATTAAACAAACGAATTTGGGTGAACAACAACTTGAGTATATCGCCCATCCTTGGCGTTTCCTGTACATCTTCACTATCTTGAACAATTTATTATTCAATTGGGTTCTCAGATGTAATTGGATCAATATCCATTTGTTGTTCATCATCTTGAGTTTCTTCAAGATGAATATTTCTCCCACTTGTTTTCTTGAAAATGAACTCATCTAAGTTCTTCTTTAACCAGGTGAAATCAAGGAATCTAAGGAATACCATCAGGCAAATTTGAAATGCTGATGGATTTTTAGTTGAGGATTTTAAAGACATTGAGGCAGTGGCTGTTTCTTTCTATAAAAAGCTCTTAGGGGAGGTGCAGTTGGTAGAAGATATTAACCTGGACTCACTGATTAGCCGTAAGCTTATGGATGAACAGCAAGATAATCTCTCGATTATGGTAAGTCCTAAGGAGGTTGAGGAGGCTCTAAGAGGTATGCCTAAGGACAAGGCCCCAGGGCCTGATGGATTTCTAGTTTCTTTTTACAAGCGTTGCTGGGATATAGTAGGTCCAGATGTCACTGAAGCTGTGATTTATTTCTTTCATACAGGTAAGCTCCCCTGTTTTGTGAACTCAGTGATCCTTGCTTTAATCCCTAACAAGACAAATGCATGTGATATGAAAGATTATAGACCCATTTCTTGTTGTAATGTGGTCTATAAAATCATATCTAAGGTCCTGGCTAATAGGATGAGCAAGGTTCTTCCTGATTTGATAAGTTCTTCCCAAACAGCTTTTACGAAGGCAGGCTTATCAGTGATAATGTCCTTGTTGCTCATGAGCTGTTAAGAATGTATGGAATGAAAGGTATATCCCCCAAGGTTGCTCTAAAGGTGGATTTGATGAAGGCTTTTGATAGTGTAAATTGGTCCTTCTTGCTTAATGTTCTAAGAGCAATGGATTTTCCTTCAGTCTATATTTTTTGGTTGGAACGTTGCCTCAAGTCAACCATGATGACTGTTAATATCATTGGTACTCTTTGTGGCAACTTTGCAGCTAAAAAAGGGTTGAGGCAGGGGGATCCTACTCCCCCCTACCTCTTTGTTATTTCTATGGAGTTGCTTAGCAGAATGTTGGATGTTGGAGCTGCTACTGGTGTCTTTAGTTATCACCCTCAGTGTAAGAATGTCCTGACCCATTTAGGGTTTGCTGATGACATTATTATTTTTACTAAAGGGTCACTTGGTTCAGTTGAAGGGGTTGTGTCCATTCTTGATAAATTTCATATGGTATCCGGTCTAAGGCACAATCCAGAAAAGAGTGAGTTTTATATTGCTGGTGCTGAAGATGACCTGGTTGAAGAAATTAGAAATGATAGTGGGTTTAAGTTGGGTGATCTCCCCTTCAAATATTCAGGGCTTCCCCTCACTATAGGTAAGCTTAAAAAGCCTGAGTGTAAAATGCTTCTGGACAGGATTACCAAGAGAGTTTCCGACTGGACAGCTAAAGCTCTTTCTTATGCTGAGAGACTGCAATTGGTAGAATCAGTTATTGGTGGAATTTGCAGTACCGGATGTCGGTTTACCTCTTGCCCAAGGGGTTAATGGATGACATAGAAAGTGTATGTAATAGGTTTCTTTGGGGGAAGATTGATGGAAGCAGAGCAAAAATTGCTTGGAAGTTTATTGTTATTCCAAAATTTGAAGGCGGAGCTGGTATAAGGGACATTAGAAGTTAGAATGCAGCAAATGCGATCTGTCACCTTTGGAACCTGTTTGTCCTGGGGGGATCATTATGGATAGCGTGGATAAAAAAATACATGTTGAAGGGAAAAGACTTATGGGAAGTTAGAGCTGATTACGGTTCATGGGTATGGAAGAAGGTAATGAAGTTGCGACCTTTAGTTGGCCATTTAATGTCGATTGATGATGATGGTGATTTTTGTTGGAATGGAATTACAATGGCTAAGTTTAAGCCTAGGACTGTCTGGAACGATATTCGTGCAAAGCATTCTGATGCGCAAATTAATGCACACAAAGTTTTACTCAATGGATTGCTCCAAAGAGATCGTTACTTCCCAAGGGTCTTCCTTGTAGCATCATTTAATCGTCTGTAATCAATACAGACTCTCCATCCGTTAACTGTCCTCGTAGGGATGAGCTCCCCCGCTGCATTAGGAACCATGGTGATGCCTCCCTTCTTCGGAACACAATGAACCAGACTCACCCAGTTACTATCAGAGATGGGATAAATAATCCCAGCATCCAGAAGCTTGATCACTTCCTTCTTTACAACCTCCATCATGTTTGGATTAAGACGTCATTGAGGTTGTCTAACAGGTCTCTGGTTCTCCTCAAGGAAGATGTGATGCATACAGTGGGAAGGATGAATTCCCTTTATATCTGTCACCCTCCAAGCAATAGCACGCACATGCCTCCTAAGCAACCGTATGAGCTCATCCTTCTGCGGTTGAGTGAGAGTCGAATTAATTATGACCGGAAGCTTAGAGTCCTCTCCCAGATATGCATACTCTAGGTTTGGAGGCAGATCCTTCAACTCAAGTTCCGGAGCTTCTTCATATGAAGTCAAAAGTCGACGCTCCGGTAGCGGTGTGAAAGCAGTTTGCGGAACCTGGTCCACATATTCCTCTGCTTCATAAATGCTCATAGATGCTACCTGTTCATCCCGAATTGTTCCTGCATCAACAAACTGACCAGAAACAATACATTCTCTAGCGAGTCTTCACTCACTAGGTTAGTAAAAACAGAGGTAGAAAGCACAGTTACAGTTTCTTCAACAGCACACAAGTCATCGTAGTGGTGCGAAAATTGAATGCTATTATCTAGACGAAATGTAGCATGCTCTTTTCCTACCCTAAGAGTTATAGTTCCTCCTAGCACATCTATGAGAGAACCGGCTGAATACAAGAATGGACGACCAAGAATCAACAGCATATCCAGCATGAGCATCAATCACGACAAAATCAGTAGAAAACTTGAATGGACCAACTTCAAGAATAACATCTTCTAAAATACCCCTAGGTAAAGCAGAAGATTTATCAGCTAATTTTACGTTCATGAGAGTTGGTTTAAATCAAGCATTCCTATATTAGAAGCTAAGCTATATGACATGACATTGATGCTAGCTCCTAGATCCGCTAAACCACGTCCAACACGGAAAGTACCAATACGACAAGGTAGAGTGAAAGAACCTGGATCGCGGCGCTTAATAGGAAGCTTATTTAGCACAATGGTAGATACCTCCTCAGTAAGCTCCAAGTCTTCAAATAGCTCCGTGAAGTTCACTTGTTCTTCCTCTGTGAGAGCTAAAAGTTCTTGCAACTTCAACTTGTTGGTGGCTAGCATCTTCATGTACTTGGCAAACTTTGGCATCGTCACAATCATCTCCTTCATCGACATGTCAACGTTAACCCTGTTCAGCATCTTCAGGAATAGCTGGTATTGAGCATCGTAGAGATCCTTATTAAGCCTGGCAGGATAAGGTGCCTTAGGCTTGTGAGGGTTAGCAACCGGTATAGGAGATGAGGGAATAACCGGTATCTCTTCCTTATCTGGCTGCTGCATTTGTTCCTCTTCCTCCACGTCTTCTTCTTCAATGAGATGAGGGGGAGGAATTAGAGTTGGCACCTACTTCATGGGAAGATCTGTCAGCTTCTTCCCGCTCCTTGTTTCCACAGCTCCCACATGTTCATTCTGGTTCGGATTAGGGAGAGTGGTGGTAGGTAAAGATCCAATACCCTTCTCCTTAACCAGATTTGTGATTCCTGCCACCTGATTCGCAAGCTTCTGGAGAGAAGAGTCATGGTGTGAGATGTCCTTCTTGTTTGATTGGGTTTCAGCAAAAATCTTGTCCAACATGATCTCAGAATAGGTCTTAGGCGCAGAAGAGCTCGAACCACCATTGTTGTTCTGATTCTAGTTCTGGTTCTGGTTCCGGTTCTGGTTTTGGTTGTTATTCCAGCCTCCTCTGTTCTACCATTGGGAATTCTGATTTTGATTCCCATTATACCTTTGGTAACCCCCTTGATTTCCTCCCTGAAACTGATTCTGATTCTGGTTGTTGTTCCAGTTCCCTCTGCTCTGCCATTGGGAGTTTTGATTCTGGTAACCATTGAAATTTCTGAAATTGTTGTTCTAGTTCAGGTAATTCCCCTGGTTCTGTCCACTAACATAATCAACCTCCTCTTGTTGTTGGTCTAGGTTACCCTTAAACTTCCAATTACAACTCTCTGCTGTATGAACTGGACCACCACAGTTTGAACACGGGGCGGTGACTGCTGCTACAGTCGCCGTCGTAGAAGCAGAGGGAGGAGTGGTTCTAGAAAGCATCTTGAACCCTGGCGGTGGAGATGAAGGAACACCTGGCGGGAGCTATCTGAGCTCTTCCCAACTCATGCTTCAACCTCTGTACTTCCATCTCCAGGGACGAGTTATCCAACTCCAACTGACTTCTAACAATATCCACTAGTGCTGGAACTGTGGGAACAGGGTATGATGAATCAATGGAGAACCTCTTAATCTCTGAATGTCTGCTGTCCAGCTTCATTGGGTTAACTTGCATGAGAGATTTGATTTTCATGGAAAAACTCTTGCAAGCATCCAAGGCCGCGGTTGCGGTCATGTCGTTCAAGTCCATAGTCAGCTGTAGAGAGAACTCCTTTTTCTTCCCATAGTCCAGGCCACAGAAGAATGTAGAGAACTTGTTATAATCATCCCATCCATGGGGAGGACAAGCCCGGAGAACCCTAAATATCTCTGCCAAGCCTCATAGAAGTTCTCCTCCGCTCCACTCTCGAATCCTGCAATTTGTGCTCTGAGTGCATCTGTTCTAGAAGGGGAGAAGAACTCTTCTAGGAATGCTTTAGCCAGACCATCCCACGTAGTGAAGTGATTCGCAGGATGATCATACAACCACAGTTCTGCTTGACCGTTCAGAGTGAAGGGAAAAAGCTGAAGCTTGACTGCATTATGATCCGCTTCATTGTTGGAGACTGTATGAGCCAGCCTCAAGAAGTTCCTCACATGAGCATTCGGGTCCTCATTAACACCTCAGAGAAAGTGTTCCCGTTTGCTTGAATCATGTTGATCAAGTGAGATGGAATGTGCAGATTCCGAGTTCCCGTGTTGGGAATCTAGATGCTCGAAGATGTCCCATCTATGGTCGGTCGGTCATAATCCTTCAATGTCCTTTTCGCCGCCATAACTTCTATCTCAGGTGGGATAGGAGGATCTGTGGGAGGATTAGTAGTAGCAATGGTGGATGGTGAAGGCGAAGATGTAGATGAAGATGTGAAGAGGTTCTTCCTTGCTTTAGGTGACTTGGCGGGAGGAGGAGGTACAGAAGTAGTGCCGAACTGAGTGTAGAAAATTCTGCCCTTGACAGCTATGCGCTTACTCTGTCTTCTTTTTTCCGTACCTGCAATCTTGCCTGAAACAACAAAAACAAGAAATACCAAGTAGTATAAAAATGTGGGAGATAAGAAATGATGAAAGAGTGAATGAAAAGCTTAGACGCACAATGCCTTTCCTAGAAAAAGAAAAGGTCCCCGGCAACGGCGCCAAAAACTTGATGCGCAAATTAATGCACACAAAGGTTTACTCAATGGATTGCTCCAAAGAGATCGTTACTTCCCAAGGGTCTTCCTTTCTCTATTACTCAGAACAGTGTGTTAAAGCTAATCGAGGTTTCGTTTTGGTTTGAGAATTGGTTGTGAATGAAATTAACTAAGAATGCAATTGAAATCAAACAAAACAATTAAAGCAAATTGGGGTTTTTCAGAGATAGACTAAGGCGGTTGTTCAGACTCGAATCCACGCTAGTTCGATTAAGATGGATGAGACTATGCAATCGACGAAATTCAACAGACTAGACGACTCGGCAAATCCTTTTGTAATCTCTACTCCATGGTCAGGCCGTAGAGATTCTATTCTATCAAACCTACAAGCTCCTATGGTCAAGCTAACTTGCAAGAATTCAAGAACGATCAAGAACAGTGAAATGCCACAAAATCATGCAAAGAGATTAGGTTCTGACAATCCTATGGTCAAGCTATTGGAGAACCTAACGACCTCCTAAACTCTAGAATGAAGTGCGTTCATGGTCAGACCCGCAATATAAAGATAAACTCCGAAACTAACAATTGATCAAGTTGCCAGAATCAAAAAGCTTAAATTAGGGTTTAGGAGAAATCGCATCTATGTCTGAAAGATCATCGATTAACATAGAAACCCGAAATCATCCATACAAAATCCTATCTAACGCTTCATCTAATCTAAACAACCCTAGAAGTTTAGCCAGACATAGTTACAGAAGAAATCTCAGAAACAAAGCAGAAGAAAACTGGAGAAGAAGACATCTTACTCCGAGTAGACCTAATCTCGATTAAACCTTGAAACTCCTGAGCTAATCCTCGCTAAATCGCGTCTCCAAAGCTCCGTCTTCACCTATGAGAGTGTTTGGTTTGTCAGAGAAAAAATAGAGAATTGCAGAAAATGATGTATCTCTTCTCTCTCCTCGAAATTGGGTTAAAAACCCAATTTCCGTCGAAACTGCTAAAAATGGCCAAAAGTGCGCCTGGCGGGGTCAAAAAGTGCGTCGGCGCACATTGACCCCTAAAAGGTGCACTTTTCCCCCTCTCCGCCGAAAGTTTGGAGAAATAAATGCAAAGTGCGCCTGGCACTTTGAAAAGTGCGCTGGCGCACTTTTGTCCTCAAAATGCGCACTTTTGGTGCTGCTTCTTGCTCCGAACTTCTTTCTGCAATTCCAACCTCATTTGTGCTACGAATTGATCCCTGTTTGAACCGCCAAGCTCGTAGAAAAGTCTTCTACGATGTGAAATCCTGAAATCTCATCAAAATAACTTGAACACACGTCAAACGACCCAAAAGAGGGCCAACGGGGAATCAAACATATTTTACAATAAAATCATTGAAGTTCATCACAATTCAGAGTCAAACAAGAGGAATGTCGTTCAAATGTGGTGAGATAAACGCGGTAAATCTAACGTCATCACATTCTGAAGTGCCATGAGAGGGAATTGGTCTGGTCAGGTTTCCAGATTCCCAGGTGTAATTTTGTCGCCTGGCTTTTCGTGATTGATCGAATCACTACAAAAGATAAGATAGCTAAGTGGGATCCTGCTATTGATAGAAGTTGTCCTCTTTGTGGTGGCTATGATGAAACAAGAGAACATCTGTTTGGCTGCTGTTCGTTCATTCAGCAACTGAAAGCCCGTCTGCTGCCAGATTGTGCAGGTATATCCTGTTGGAGTAATTTCCTTACCGAAGCTATGTCCCGGAGAGGTTCTTGAGTTAGTAATTGTGTCAAAAGGCTGAAGTGGATTTTAATTGTTAATAGTGTTTGGAGAAGTAGGTGGGCTACCCTTTATGGTGGTAAGAAGAATTCGGTTGAGGAATGTGTTGCACAAATTGAGTGGGATCTTGTTTCTTTCACCAAAGCGAGAAGAGATGAGAATAGAATTATGAGTTGTATATAGTTATAGTTTTTTTGTAGTTACCTCTAGTTTTTACTTAATCTTCTTTTTGATGAAATGAAACCTTTAATTCATAAAAAAAAATTGAACTCATTTTCCAAGAAGACACCATCACGAGCAACAAACAATTTGTTCTCCTGAGGGTTTTAGAAGTAATATCCCTTCGTTTCTTTAGGATAACCTACAAATAGGTACTTTGTCTGATTGGGTGCTAGTTCTCGAAAAGCATATGCTTACCATAAAGTTCGCAACCCCAAACTTTTAAGAAAAGATATCACTAGTACCATACCAGTCCATATGTGATATGGTGTCTTTTCAACAGACTTAGACGGAGTTCTATTTAGTGTAAACGCAGTAGTTTCATGTCCCCAGAAAGATATTTGGAAGATTAGTGAAGCTCATCATAGACTGAACCATGTCTAACAAGGTTCAATTTCTCCTTTCAAACACGCCATTCAACTATAGCATTCGAAGATGAGTGAGTTGTGAAATGATTTCATAACTCCTAAGATGATTGGAAAACTCTTGGCTAAGATATTCACCATCTCGGCCAAACCGAATGGCTTCTGTCTTCCTACCAATTGGTTTTGTACTTCATTTTTTTTAAATCTTTGAACATTTCATAAGATTTAAACTTTTGATTCATTAAGTAGATGTACCCATAACACTTTATTAAAATTAAATAAGAAATTAATTATGAATTTAAATATTTTGAATTCTTAATCAAACCTATGAATAAAATTGAACATTCCCCTTCAATCGATTCGAAACTAAATCTGGTCAGCACAAGTCAAACCTAGTGAAAAAATAAAATGGAGATTTTTTTTAATTCTGAATTGAAAATCAGTCGAACCGAATTGATTTCACCCAAACCGGTTTGCTTGAACCAAACATCCCGATCAGTGGCCTGGATGTTTATTGCTGGGTTCTCAACCCAAGCCCATCTGGGCTGATAAACACCACAGACCCATCTATGAATCAAGACCAAACTATGGGCCAAAGCTATTCGGACTACCCGCAGCTCGGCCATGAAGGTTTGGAATTGGGCTCGCTAAGGAAGTGAGCTGGGTTGAGCAGTGGGTTCCAAACCCAAACTATGAAACTACTCAACCGTAGCTGCTTCCAAAGCCTAATGTAACTTCTTGCAAAATAAAGTAAACAAAGGTTTAATAGTTTTGGGCCAAAAACATGACATGTCTGAAAACCATTTTCAAAATTCCTCAAAATAATTAAACTATTGTCTCCTTCCCGTTGCTGGTCCTACGGAAAAACTATTACTGCCTCGCCAGTCAAGGACGGTAAAGTATAATAAAAATTATTATTGAAATCAGTTTACACATAAACTTAAAATATCCATGAATTCTTTGAAAACATAATTTTCAACAAAAATATTAACACGGCATAATCCCCTCCTTTAATTGAAACGCAATTTGTTTTGTTATGAAAAATATGCAAAACGAGGAGCTCTGATACCATTGTAGGAAATCGTTAGATGCAAAACTAGATACGTAGCGGAAATACGAATCAACATCTAACAACCTAGATTATCCCGATTCCATATTAATCAATAACAGGGGTTATCGTGACTCACCTTCTTGAAGCGTGATATTAGCTCGAAAACTAATACCTCCCGTAGCCTTTAGATCGATCCAGAGAGCTCAAAGTGCAGCTTACTTAGTCCACGCTAGCTGGGATCCAGATCTTCTTCGCCAAAGCTTGATAGAACTCCTAATCGAAGAATGATTTTTAGGGTTATGGCGGCTAGGGTTTTCTTCAGGAAAAGTGTGATTGGCTTAGGATTGACTACTATCCTAACAGTCTTATTTATACGATTAGGGCAGAAACCCTAATCCCTTTCTAACCCTAATGGACTACCAGCCCAGTAGTCTCAATCCACCATGGATTGAGTCTATTAAATGATCTGTTCCATACTATAGGCATGTGACCTTGTAGGACCCAGTCCGATTAGCCGTGGCCCAAACCACTAATTAATATTGGTCTCTAGCAAGACATTAATCCCTAATCAGCCCAAATTAATTCTATGAATAAAGTCCAACACTTAACTAGTTATTCATCCAAAAAGAAAAACACTTAACTAGTTCCTATACGGACTAGGACCGACAGACATAAATACTTCACCACAGAGCTCCTATTTGTCTCTGGACTATTGTCAGCAGGATGTGGTTCAGGGCTGTTTGAATCAGCTTGACCATTTCCAAGGTGAAATTTATCATCATCCCCAGATTCTTGTAGCTTATTATATAAACACACAGATTCATCAAATACCACATTAATAGATTCTTCTACTTGAAATGACCATTTATTGTAGATTCGACAATCCTTATTATTCGATCAATAATCGAGAAAAATTCCTTCATCTGACTTGGCATCAAACTTGCCAAGATGATCTTTGGTGTTTAGGATGAATCATTTGCAACCAAAAGGTGAAAAATATCCAATATTAGCTTTCTACCTTTTAGAAATAAACCTAGATATCAATCTAGTTGTTCACGAAATTTCCAGTTATCAATAACTAGATTCCTAATGTTAGTTGTTTAAATGAGTTTGCATTCATTCATATTCTCTAGGTCCTTAGTCAGCTGTAAATTTATATAATATAGTTTCCTATTTTCTTTTTCTAGAACTTCCTTCTCAGTGATAGTTTTACTAAGTTCTTTATTTATTGAAGAGTATCTCTTCTTAACACTTTGAAATTCAAGATTGATTTCCTAAATAGTTGATTTGAACTCATCATTGTCTAATTCATTTCCACTATGAGTAAAACAACTCGAGACACTCACCTAGTCTATATTAGGAATGATGTCGTCTGTGACAGCCATGTAAGCTCTTCCTTCATGTTGTTCATTATCACTGTCATCATATTCATCATCACTACAACTCCATGATGCTTGCATTGCCTTCTCCCTCTTGAGTTGTGGACATTCACCTTTAACATGACCCTGCTTACCACACTTAAAACATCCGAACTGGCTCCTACTACCAGCATTTGTCTGATCCATTTTGACTCTACTTGCAAACTTACTCAGATTTTTATTTGATTCAAAGTTCCTATCAAAACCAATTTCTTTGTTTTTACCTTGAAAATAGTTCTTCTCTCATCTCTTTGAAGTTTTAATAGTTTGCTAACATGCTTACTTAACAGAGCAAGATCAAATTCATCATAGTCATCAAAGTTTTTCATCTACAACTTCAACTAATGATTTTAGAGCAATTGACTTATTCTTAAGATCATATGTGGTTCTTCTCTTGTGATAATTTTGATGTAGGATGATTAGTCACCCAGTTCGAGGAGGAGATTGACTATCGTAAGTGGGGCGGGCTGAATTAGGCGATACGAGTCAGGAGTTTCCTAGTTAGAATTGGTTTTAAATTGAATTGTTTAA
Source organism: Linum lewisii (assembly GCA_034768395.1). Taxonomy (NCBI): domain Eukaryota; kingdom Viridiplantae; phylum Streptophyta; class Magnoliopsida; order Malpighiales; family Linaceae; genus Linum; species Linum lewisii. Next base: position 15,989,861 of record CM068303.1, read on the forward strand.
TTAATTTTCCTAGATAGTTTTGTTCCAGCTATTTTCCTATTTAAGTTAAGAGTTGGTGCCCTATTTAAAGGGACTTATTTTTGTAATGAGGATATCTTTTTGGACGATTGAAATTGTAAGAGTTTTAGAATTGGAGTTTTCAGCTTAGTCGAACTTGCGCTTGCAGATCCGAATCCTTGTCATAGCGATTTGTGCTTGCAATTCGCTTTCTGATACTTTCAGCTGCGTCAGGTGGTATCAGAACAGGTTCTCTCCTACTCTTTTTTGCTTGATTCATAATGGGAGATCAACCGGTAACAAGGGCCGACATTAAAGGGATTACGGTGGCCTTTACCACCGCTCTCACTACGATGGGCAACCAGATGAGGGAGCAGATGGCTACCCTAACTGAGCAGATCGTCAACATCAATAACAACGAGTTGTGGCGCGGAGGAGAGTAGAAGATTTTAATCGACCCTTACGACTTGGGAATCGAGCTTATGATGTGAGCTGTAGCTCGGAAGAGGAGCTAGACGAGGAAGAACACACACCCAGCGAACCAACGTGACAACGCCGACTACCGAGTGAGAGCGGACATCCCGCTATTTCACAAAACAATGAGGGTCGAGGATCGAGGTTGACCGATTTTTTGACGTAATGGGTGTCCCTGATGATAAGCAAGTGAAGATGGTAGCTTTGCAATTGAAGAGTACTACTACTGTTTGGTGGGATAAAATGATTGTGCAGAGGCAACGTCAACGCAAAGGGGCTGTTAGAACTTGTTGAAGGATGAAACAATTAATGATGGAGAGATTCCATCCCGATGACTATGAACAAATATTGTATCGGATGTACATCGACTGTACCCAAGGTAAAAGGACTGTAACATAATATACAGCTAAATTTATGTGACTCTCAGAACACAACAACATCGAAGAGATGGAGAATCAAAAGGTGGCAAGATATATTAGCGGATTAAAGAGCTCGCTACAGGAGAAGATGGGCCTACAAACCGTTTGGATGATTGATGTGACTTTAATTAGTGCATTTTAAGCTTATGAATGACCTATGAAATGCCCGTGTTTATTCGTGAAATGACATGACTTATATGCTTTTATTGAAATTTTGTGCAAAGTGTCATTTTGTTGTCCGGTTGCTACTTTGGAGCCAAATTCGTGGGCTATTGGAGTTCCCTCTGTGCATTTTCAGGTTATGGCATCAAAGTACGGATGACAAGGAGCGCATAGGAGCAAACTAAAGGTCATTTGGAGTCCGGACGAGGGAGATATGAGCATTACAAGATCGAGCTTTCTGCAGAGTGCAGGGGTGCACGCCGTGCATGATGCACGCCGTGCACCGTGCACGGTTTGGTGCACGTCCTGTCCAGGAGGTTTCGAAAGAAGATTCAGCTCCAAGGTGCACGCCGTGCAGCCTTGCACGCCGTGCACCCTGCACGCCGTGCATAGGTGCACGCCGTGCACTGTCCCCTGCACTATATATATTCTTGTTTTTGGCCATTTTAGAGGAGAGGGGGGGGATCTCTTGAACCCCAAACACATATCCACGAACCCTCAAACCCTAGAACACGTTTTTGGAGCAATTTGAAGCCATTGGAGCTAGGATTGAAGCCAACAAACCTTGGGAGAAGTGCTTCCAAGTGGAGAAGTGAAGATCATCTCAAGGATTCATCCATGGTGTTCTTGGTGACCATTCTTCCCTCTCTTCTCTTTACTCCCTTGGCCATGTGTGGCTGAGTTTCTAGGGTTCATCTTGGATGGGTAGATTAGTTGTGCTATGATAGAGAGATGATTGTATAGAACTTGCCATGATTGATCTTGGTTGTATGACGATGATTCCTAGACTTGTTCTTAATGCCATTTTATGCCATGTTTGTTTAATTTGGTCCATTCATTGTGATTTGATGCATGCGAGTGCTTGGATTGCATAGATTGTAGGTCTAGGGATTGAAGTGAGTGTGTTCTAAGAGATTAGATCATCTTATTTCAACAATTTTCACTTGATTTCTCTCTTGGGCATTTTATCGAACACTTGGTGTGCATGTGGATTTTCATTCAATTGAGTTTGAAAAGGCTTTTTGGTGAATCTCTTAGTGTTAGAGCATTGATATGAGAGTGTTGTGCCTAGCCTTGTGGTCATAGAGTCTTAAGAGAGGGTCTTGTGTCTTGGCATTTCATCAAACACTTAGAATGCATCCTTTTTCACTTAGCTTGAGAGCGAGAGCCTAAGTTGAGTGGTATTAGGATAGGGATTTGGTGCTACGAGAGTGCATTGAGTCTATAGAAGTGAAATGCATGGTCATCCGAATGCAAACTCGATCTTGATTAGCTTGTTTGGTCAATTAATCCTCTTGAGCATGATAAAACTAACTCTCCAAGTGAACCTCCTTTACCTTTGATTTGCACCATTTTGTTTTGTTTTCTTGTTTAGTTTCCTTTAAGTTTTTAATTTCTATTTCAAACCAAAACTTCTTTCAAATGAATAGACCGTCTACGAGGAATGTGAGTAGTGGCCATTGAGAGAACCCCGTGGAATACGACCTTGAATGTTGTGAGTTGAAATCCCACATATCAAGTTTTTGGCGCCGTTGCCGGGGAGTTTCTCAATCCTAAGAAAGCATTTAGTAGTGGACCGTTCTATTCACTTCCCTCCGTTTTAGTTTTGCTTCTTTTTATTAGTTTGTTTGGTTTTGTTATCCCGCATTGTTGTATTACTTGGTTGTGTTTGTTGAGCTTGTGTGTAGGTACCAAGTCATTGATCCACCAATCCGTTCTCTACCTCACTTAGTTCATGGGAGCAAGGTTGCAAGTAAGATGAATTCGTGGAATGGAGGTAATGGTTATGGACCCTATCAAGGGAGGAATCCATCTCCTAACCCATTTTATAGTCATCCTACTCCATCCAACTACCACCAAGGAACGTATGAGGGAGATAGCCAATGGTGGGATCAAGAACAACAAGCTTCAACACCCATGTGGAATGAACAATGTCCCTATCCATCTCCACCCTACCATCAAGTCTATCAAGAGGATTTCACAAGTCATGAACAACATTTTCCACCACCTTCTATGTTAGAGGAGCTCTTGAAAATGGTAAAGGAAAGTGAGCGTCCTCGAGAGGAGATTGTAAGCTATGAGGAATCTCCTCCACCTTTGCCCATGCTTGAGGAAGTTTTGAAGATTGCGGAAGATAATACATATCAACTTAATCGCATAGCTCAAAGCATGGCGCACATCAATGGGATGCTGAAAATGATCATCAACCCCATAAGGTGGAGCAACACTCTCCCTCTCCATCCGTGCTAGATGAGTTCTTGAAGATTGCGGATGACAACGCGGCTCGGCTCAATCGCCTAGCTCAAAGTATGAATCTCGTCATGGATGCGCTAGAGAATGAGAATCAGCCCAAGAAGGTGGAGTACACTTATGATGATGAAGATGACATGTGTGAACCGGAGGAGCTTGACACGGAAGAAGATTTGGTAGTGGAGGAGGTTGAAGAGCATGTTCTTCCCATGGAGACGCCATATGACAATGATGTGAGGATAGAGGAACCAATGATACTTGAGGTTGATGACCCTTTAGAGGAGGTGAGAGAAGATTTGGAGACGCTTCAAGAAGAGGTGGCACCGAGAGTGGAGCACGAAAGTGAACAACACCACCCTATTGAGGTCCCACCAAAGGTTGTGAGTACTCTTCAATCTTCTTGCTTGATCATGAAGTACTTGTGTCAAGAGACGGACACAAGCTTCATAACCTCCCCTAAGGTGATAATGGAAGAGAAGTCGTCCATGTGTGAACCGGAAGACTCCTTGAGTGGCATCACCAACTTGGAGACAATGGATCTCAATGGAGGCTCCCTACCATACTTTCTTCCTCAAGCTTCGGCACTCAAAGGTAGCAAGCCACCCCAAGGTCTCAAGTGCTATACAAGCATCAATGTGCATTGGCTAGTCTACCATTCCTCCAAGATGCTACTTGGAGCTCAACTTTCATCATGGAAGAAGCTACTTGACATCAAGGAGGTACTAAGTTGGACACCATAACACAGGTATCGTCGAGCTTAAGACGGTAACCAAGCGCTTCTTGGGAGGCACCCCATGTTATCTTTACTTTTATTGCTCTTGTTTGCTCTTTTTAGTTTTTGTGTTGTTTTAGCTTTTTGAATAAGGTTTGGCAAGCATTTTGGATCACTCTTCACCAAGGATCATCATGGAACTTTTTCACCTCTATTACGTCCTATGCTCCTCTCTACCAATGCGGTAACTTCGTTCCACCTTACCCTCTCTCTCTTGATCATTGAGGACAATGCTCATGTTAGTCGTAGGGGAGGTTGAGGTTTGGTGTGATTATTTGTCGGTAGAAGTCTAAAGCTATGTTTTGATGTGTTGCATGATTTTAATTGAATGTCGAATTCCTCTATTGTAGAATCGTTCGGTTCTTGACTTTTGGTGTCTAATTGACTTCAAGTTTTCACAATGACGTTTAGACTGTCCTGCTTAGAACCTATAACCAGCATGTTAGCACTAATATCAAATGAGTCTGGGCCAGAACTGAGATTTTATCACTCTTGCATGTTGGTTGATTGGTTTGATACGTGTTTTTGTACCGCTCGATAACACCGGTCTAAGATGATGAAGGCAATCAGAATTTTCACCCTGTTCCATGTCTTTCTTTACCCTTTTTGATCCTTCGTGATTGTGGCTTGAGATTAGACGGAATCCAATTCGAAATCTTGTGTGGAAGTTGTAAGGGGCTAAGGATCAAGTGGCTAAATTGTGAAAAAAAAAATAAAAAAAATAAAATAAAATAAAAAAAATAAATAAATAAATAAAAAATGCTCAAAAGAAAAGCTAGGCAAGCTCGGCACCTAAGTGAAGTGTCGGGTTGAGCACTAAGCAAAAGGGCAAAGGCTGTGAGCTAGGCAGGTTCAACACCTAAGTGAAGTGTTGAATCGAGCACTAGTATGCAGTAAGGAAAAAAAAGAGAAAGAAAAAGAGTTCTCAAATGTAGCCCTTGATCCTAGCCAGAGTTTTGTAAAGTGCGGATCTAGAAGCGGATGAAGTCGAGTCGATAGCCACATCATAATCACTCAACACTTGCGATCCATGTCCCGATTTCAAGTCCCTTTGATTAGAGTTGGTGTTGTCGTGGTCGGTTTTGCTGTGTCCCAATCAACCACTACTTGAAGTGTGCAGAAATTAGTGAGGTTTAGACTTGTTTGGTTGATGTTCTTGCATGTGTAGGTTTAGTTTGTTCGTGGAACAGTTTAAGCTAAATTGTGATTGCTTGAATCTCAATGGACCGAACTTGTCATTTGTGAACTTGGATGTTTTCTAATTCATTTGCTTGAGGACAAGCAAAGCTTAGTCGTAGGGGAATTTGATGTGACTTTAATTAGTGCATTTTAAGCTTATGAATGACCTATGAAATGCCCGTGTTTATTCGTGAAATGACATGACTTATATGCTTTTATTGAAATTTTGTGCAAAGTGTCATTTTGTTGTCCGGTTGCTACTTTGGAGCCAAATTCGTGGGCTATTGGAGTTGCCTCTGTGCATTTTCAGGTTATGGCATCAAAGTACGGATGACAAGGAGCGCATAGGAGCAAACGGGAGGTCATTTGGAGTCCGGACGAGGGAGATATGAGCATTACAAGATCGAGCTTTCTGCAGAGTGCAGGGGTGCACGCCGTGCAGATGTGCACGCCGTGCACCGTGCACGGTTTGGTGCACGTGCTGTCTAGGAGGTTTCGAAAGAAGATTCAGCTCCAAGGTGCACGCCGTGCAGCCTTGCACGCCGTGCACCCTGCACGCCGTGCATAGGTGCACGCCGTGCACTGTCCCCTGCACTATATATATTCTTGTTTTTGGCCATTTTAGAGGAGAGGGGGGGATCTCTTGAACCCCAAACACATATCCACGAACCCTCAAACCCTAGAACACGTTTTTGGAGCAATTTGAAGCCATTGGAGCTAGGATTGAAGCCAACAAACCTTGGGAGAAGTGCTTCCAAGTGGAGAAGTGAAGATCATCTCAAGGATTCATCCATGGTGTTCTTGGTGACCATTCTTCCCTCTCTTCTTTTACTCCCTTGGCCATGTGTGGCTGAGTTTCTAGGGTTCATCTTGGATGGGTAGATTAGTTGTGCTATGATAGAGAGATGATTGTATAGAACTTGCCATGATTTATCTTGGTTGTATGAGGATGATTCCTAGACTTGTTCTTAATGCCATTTTATGCCATGTTTGTTTAATTTGGTCCATTCATTGTGATTTGATGCATGCGAGTGCTTGGATTGCATAGATTGTAGGTCTAGGGATTGAAGTGAGTGTGTTCTAAGAGATTAGATCATCTTATTTCAACCATTTTCACTTGATTTCTCTCTTGGGCATTTTATCGAACACTTGGTGTGCATGTGGATTTTCATTCAATTGAGTTTGAAAAGGCTTTTTGGTGAATCTCTTAGTGTTAGAGCATTGATATGAGAGTGTTGTGCCTAGCCTTGTGGTCACAGAGTCTTAAGAGAGGGTCTTGTGTCTTGGCATTTCATCAAACACTTAGAATGCATCCTTTTTCACTTAGCTTGAGAGCGAGAGCCTAAGTTGAGTGGTATTAGGATAGGGATTTGGTGCTACGAGAGTGCATTGAGTCTATAGAAGTGAAATGCATGGTCATCCGAATGCAAACTCGATCTTGATTAGCTTGTTTGGTCAATTAATCCTCTTGAGCATGATGAAACTAACTCTCCAAGTGAACCTCCTTTACCTTTGATTTCCACCGTTTTGTTTTGTTTTCTTGTTTAGTTTCCTTTAAGTTTTTAATTTCTATTTCAAACCAAAACTTCTTTCAAATGAATAGACCGTCTACGAGGAATGTGAGTAGTGGCCATTGAGAGAACCCCGTGGAATACGACCTTGAATGTTGTGAGTTGAAATCCCACATATCAATGATCACCGAAGCCTCGAGCTTGGCCCTTAAAGCGGAGCAGATCGAGAAGTCCCACGTGGCTTCACAACCTTTCGGAAATACCCACCTCTAGGAAGTACTGACATCGGGGAAGAAAAGGAGCAAAATATGGCGACCAAGAGCTATAACGCGAGAGTTAAAAGCGGTAACAACTACAACACTAATGCTGGTTCAAGTCTACCAAACAAAACAGCAGCACCCAACCCTTATGCTAAGCCTTACGGTGACAAGTGTTGTCGTTGCGGTGGACAAGGCCATAAGTCAAATGTTTGTCCGTTTAAAAGAACCAATGACATCCTTCGGGAGTACGAGGATGATGAAGGAGAGGTTACTGAGTATGAAGGAGTTGAATTTGCGGAGGAAGAATCCCCCAAGAAGGTGAATGTGGTGGTTCAAAGAACCCTACTGTCAAATAAAGAGGAAGGTCAAAGAAAGAACTTGTTCAAGACACACTGTTCAATTCAAAACAAGGTATGTAATTTGATTGTGGAAAATGGCAACACTGAAAATCTAGTGTCTAAAAAGTTGGTGGATTATTTGAAACTTCCAACTGAAGCTCATAGTGCACCCTACACACTAGGATGGGTTAGTAAAGACACCCAAATTAGAGTAACTTTGATCTGCAAGGTTCCTATCTCTATCGGAAAACACTACAGAGAAGTTGTTGCTTGTGATGTCTTGGATATGGATGTGTGTCATGTCTTGTTTGGGCGCCCATGGATGTATGACAACGATATCACATACAGAGGATGAGATAATGTTGTGCTATTCTCGTGGGGCTGTCACAAAATTGCTATGGCCCCTGTTTCACGTTTTGGTACTGTGGACAGAAGAGAAAATACCAACTTCTTGGTCATGACTCATAATCAACAAGAGCTAGAACAAGCTGAGGTCGAATTTGAGATGATTTGCACTATTGTTGTTAATGGATTATTGACTGTTGTTAAAAAAGAGGTTACGATACCAGTCGATGTCAAAGTTCTTTTGCAGGATTTCACCGTATTGATTGGGGATGAGTTGCCACACAACCTACCTCCGATGAGAGACATTCAACCTCAAATTGATTTGGTTCCGTGTTCTAGCCTCCCAAATCTTCCTCATTACCGCATGAGTCAGAAGGAGAATGAAATCCTGCGAGAACAAATCGAAGACCTATTGAAAAAGGGATTCATCAGAGAGAGTATGAGTCCTTGCGTAGTTCCTATACTTTTGGTACCAAAGAAAGGAAATCAATGGAGGATGTGCGTGGATAGTAGGGCCATCAACAAGATTACTGTTAAATATTGTTTCTCATCCCGTGATAGGAGGACATGCTCGATGAGTTGGCTGGGTCGAAGTTGTTCTAAAAAATTGATCTTCGTAGTGGTTATCACCAGATTCGAATAAGACTCGGAGATGAGTGGAAGACGACATTCAAAAGTAAGGATGCTTGATGAACCAAGTTCTGCGACCCTTCATCGGTTCATTCGTAGTAGTGTATTTCGATGATATCTTGATATATTGTAAAAACAAGGAGGATCACTTAGGACATTTAAGGCAACTGCTACAGGTCCTACATGACAACAAGTTGTATATCAACCTAGCAAAGTGCTCATGCTCCACCAACAAGCTATTATTCTTGGGCTTCGTGGTGGGAGAAGATGGAATAGAAGTGGACGAAGAGAAAGTGAGTGCTATTCGCAATTGGCCACCACCCACCTCGTTGATGGAGGTTCGAAGCTTCCATGGTCTTGCCACCTTTAATAGGCGTTTCGTTCAGAATTTCAGCACCATAACAGCACCGATTACTGAGTGCCTCAAGAAGGGAAAATTTCAACAAGGTATTGAACAAGAGCAGAGCTTCGTCAGTATCAAGGAAAAATTATGCACAGCTCCGGTACTAGCCTTGCCCGATTTTGACAAGATATTTCGGGTGGAATGCGATGCTAGTGGTGTGGGGATCGGCGCTGTACTAACCCAGGAAAAGCGACCAGTGGCTTTCTTTAGTGAGAAGCTGACTGATACACGACAAAAATGGAGCACCTACGATCAAGAATTTTACGCGATATTCCGGGCATTGAGGCAATGGGAATATTATCTGATTCAAAGAGAGTTTGTTCTCTTTACTGATCATCAAGCATTAAAAATTTTACATAGTCAAAAGGTGGTGAATAAAATGCACGCACGTTGGGTCAGTTATTTATATAGATTCTCGTTCATCATTCAACACAAGTCGGGAAGTCAAAACAAAGTGGTTGATGCCTTGAGTCGAAGAGCATCCTTACTCACGACCTTGGTGCAAGAAATTGTGGGCTTTGAATTTCTGCAGGAGTTGTATGTTGACGATGAAGATTTCAGGGAGTTATGGAGGAACTGCAGTGAAGCTGGCATGTTTTCATGTCCAGGAGGGTTTTCTATTTAAAGGAAACCAATTGTGTATCCCACGCACCTCACTTCGAGAGAAACTTATTAGAGATCTTCACAGCGGAGGCCTTAGCGAACATCTCGGTCGAGACAAAACTATCGCAAGCCTCGAGGAACGCTACTATTGGCCACATTTATGACGAGATGTGGGTACCATCGTCCGTAAGTACTATACTTGTGAGGTCGTGAAGGGCCAATCGCAAAACACATGCCTCTACCGGTCACAGATTACATTTGGGAAGATCTAGCTATGGACTTTGTCCTAGGACTGCCTTGTACGCAGCGCGGCGTAGACTCTGCCGTTGTCGTTGTCGACCGTTTCTCCAAGATGTCACACTTTATCACTTGTAAGAGGACGGCTGATGCTTTTAACGTCGCAAAATTATTCTTTCGGGAGGTTGTAAGTCTCCATGGTGTTCCCAAGTCAATTACCTCGGATCGGGACACAAAGTTCTTAAGTCATTTTTGGATCACGCTATGGCGGATGTTTGGAACAACATTGAATCGAAGTTCCATGGCACACCCAAAAACTGATGGGCAGACTGAGGTTACTAATCGTACCTTGGGAAATATGATTCGTAGTGTGTGTAGAGATAAGCCAAAGCAGTGGGATTTAGTACTGCCACAGATCGAATTTTCCTACAACAATGCAATCCACTCAGCTACCGGTAAGTCGTCATTCTCATTAGTCTACACCTTCATTCCTAAGCATGTGGTCGATTTGGTTCAGTTACCCAAAGCTACTGATGTGAACCGCTGCAACCGTGGGCAGACGACCCTAACCACCGCAAGTTGGACACCGTGCAACGAGGTAGAAACCTTCGGGAATCGGGGCGGAATAGTACTTTGACCCGTCGGCTATATAACAGCCGGGAACCAGAAGTGTCCAGTCGAAGACGCCATGCCAAGAGATGGATGCTCTTGATGATAAGTCAACCTTAAGCAATGCTCCTCACATTAACTTGAAGGGAAAAGAACATAAGTTCTGAAATATATTTAATCAAAGGGGGGTTCTTAGTACAAGAGGTGGCCGGCGGCCTCTATTTATAGGTGAGGGAACAAGCTCTCCTCCCTAAACCCTACTCCTAAATAATAATAAAATAAAGAAATAAAAAGAGTCCTAATTAGAAAACCTAAAGAGGACTTTAACTAATCCTAACCTAGACTAATAAGAGGGAAAATTCGGACTCCAACCCTATAAGGGAAGAGAATCCTACCTAAACAAGAACTCCTAAAAAGGAGGCTGCAAAATCCTCAAAAACAGCTACACGGGTTCTGGAAATATTAGCCAATAAAAACTAAAAAAATTCGTAAAATCCTGATCTTCTGCAGATCACTAGTAAACTCTATGGGCTACAACTTTCATGTTGGACATCAGCCCAAATTCTGTCTCCAAGTAGCTCATATTCGTCACTCTTTGTCGGGCTACGAATCTGTCCAGAAATCCAGCTTTGCTTAGTATTAGTCCAGCTTTGGCCCGTGGCTGCTCGGTCATGGGCTGACCTCTTGGCTCTTCTTGAAGGATGAGCTCTCCTTCTTCTCCTCTTGGATCAGGCTCATGTGGTGGCCTGATCACTGCTCCTGGCATGGGCTTCCTCGGATCAGCATCCGAGTCTTCCTCTTTGGTGCTCCGCCCATGCTTTGCTAGGACTTGGCCGAGCTCTATCTCCTTCAGTTCTTCTCCAAATTCAGCTCCGTTTCTTGGAGAGTGCTCCTGGGGCTTCAAGATATCCATAGCAAGTTGAATTTCCTCAAAGGCTCGAGCCATTTGTTGGCTGGGCCAAAAGCACGCTTCTGTGGTGCCCGGCGCTCGGTCCAGCGCCCGGGGCTGGCTCCGTGCTGGGCCTTCTTCAATTCTGGCCAAGCCTTCTACTTTATGCTTCGGCCAGGTCTTTAGGAATGTTCTCATGGGGTCTTCAAGGGCTGGTGCTGGTACTGGGATCGAGTCTTCGAACCTGGAGCTCAGTTCTGGCATTTGGCCCGGTCCGTGGCTCGTACCGGGGTCTATCTTCGGGTGCCAACTTCTTCTGGCCAGGCTTTCTTCATTATTCTTTGGCCACATCTTCTGGAAGGTCTCCAGAGGATATTCAGGGGCTGTGGTTGGTCCAGGGCTCGTAGCATTTGGCCTGGGGCCTTGTTCAGGCTCTCGGCTCGAGGTTGACCCGAGGGTGGCCAGGATCACATCATCCCCCTCTTCTTGAAGAGGATTCGTCCTCGAATCCTTGCCTGATAATCCATTAGAAATAATGAAAATAATCACAGGGGAGTAAAGGACTTGACCTGGTGCTTTTTCGGCGCTCCTCACGGGTTCGGGCCGCAACGGGGCTGCTATGGGTGCTTCCGGGTAGGCCAGTGCCGCGTCGGGGTCGGGTGGCGTCGGGTCCGGGGTGGACAGGGCGGCGCCGGGGTCAGGCGGGGTCGGGCTGGGGGTGGACAGTGCGGCGCCGGGGTCCGGCGGCGTCGAGCCGGGGTTAGGCGGCGTTTCTTCGAGTAGTTGCAAGTTTCTTCGAAGCTATGCAGTCTAAGTTTACCAATGACACTAACAAGACCTTATACCTAGGGTTTCAGATTTCTAGGGCCAGAATCTTGAGTTAGGACGTGGGATGACAAGACAACAAATTTGGGTGTTCAACCAAGAAAGCTAGTAGTGCAAAATCTAGTAGCTATCCTATGAAAAACCCCTCTTCTTGAACTTATTCTACTACCTTACTTGTGATCGTGGCCTTGCTTTCTTTTTTCTAGGTCAATTTTTTTTGAGACCTTTGATTTTTCTTTTCTTTTCTTTTTCTAGGAACGGCCACAGCTTTTTCTCACACAAAATACTTGAAAGAAAGGTAGAAGAATAGAACAAACACAATGAAGATATTTTTTTTTAGGGTTTTTCTGAAATTGAAAACAACGAAAACATAAAAGATATGGATTCAAGTAAAAAACCTGAAAACTGGGATAGATTGTTGGTCCAAGAGTTGAACCGTGCTCTGATACCAGCTGATGCAGAACCGCTCCTCACTGAAGGGCTCGGCTTCCAACACCCAATACTATATCAGCCCCACGAGAACCTAACTATTGAAACCGCGGAGGACTTACTTGAAATCCACTAAGTATAGACTTAGGAATCCCAAGGTATCCGGTCGAATTGGTGCCACAAACAAAGGGTGATGACCTTTGATGATAAACCAAACCTTAAGCTAAGCAACAACGTGCAAAGACTCGAAGGAAAAAGAACAAAGTTCTGAAATTTCAATTATGACTTAATTGTCTTACAATGAAGGCCGAAGCCTATATTTATAGTACAAGGGCGGCCTAAGCCGACTCCAACTCAAATAAGGTAAGACTAAAATATTCCTAAAAGATAGGCCGAAGAAAATATTAAAATAAGCTAAGTTGTCCGCGGTGAAACTCTAAACCGGCAAAAATTGAACAAAACCCTAATCCGGGCGGATTAGGGCACGCCGGGTGACCGTGTCCGGATGGGATTAGGACAACCCTCCGGACGCGTGCTGGATTCCGGACGCGGCAAGGAAGAGTGCCCGGAACCCGCGCGGTGGCATTTCTGTAATTACCGCGGGTTCCGGGTGACCGGCCAGTCGGGTGGCGTCCGTCAGTGCTGGTGACCGGCTCGGCATCAAGGGCTCCGGACCCGGTACTAGGGCTTTGGTGATGTCGGGCGGTCCTGGCTTTTGGTTGAACATTTCCTCGGACAAATGAGGTTCCTCCCAAGTAATTTGACCTCCTGAATCTTCTGGCTTCAACTTGTCCGCCAGGTTCTGAGTTTGGAGCAGGGTTAGCCGAGGCAAGGGCCGGTTGGCTGCATCCGCCGGGGCCCGGCAGTGTCCGTCGGGCATTTGTCTTCCTCATGGGGTTTTCTGTCGGTCATCAAGGGTCAGCACAGTGCATCCTTCTCTGATGAACCTCTGATCCAGTTTTCATGCTTGGCTCGACTCCAATCTCCTATATAGGCGGCGACCCTTGTCTTGAAGGTTTTGACTTGGCTCCGGGTAAAGGGTAGGTCTGGTCGAGTCCAGGGCACCGGGGTTCATCATTCCCCTCTTCTTGAGAAGGATTCGTCCTCGAATCTGTCTCTACAAAATCATCATCATAGAACGGAGTTAAGTCACAACATTAAAAGTAGCACTCACACCATAGGTGTTAGGCAAATCTAAAACATAAGCATTGTTGTTTATTCTTTCAAGGACAGTGTAGGGTCCATCTCCTCTTGGTAGCAGCTTGGATCTTCTTTGTTCAGGAAACCTATCCTTTCGAAGTGAATCCACACTTGGTCGCCGGGTTGGAAGATCTTCTCTTTTCTCCCTCGGTTGGCATTTCTTAGGTATTGAGCCGTTCTCTTTTCAATGTTGGCTCTAGCTTTTTCATGAAGCTTCCGTACATATTCAGCTTTGGTGTGTCCATCTGCATCCAAAAACTCATGTATAGGCAATGGTGATAAATCCAAGGGAGTTAGGGGTTAAAACCATAAACCAATTCAAAGGGGGAGTATTGGGTGGCGGAGTGGACCGATCGGTTGTAGGCAAACTCTACATGGGGTAAACAGTCCTCCCAAGTCCTAAGGTTGGACTTAATGATGGCTCGAAGCATTTGGAAAGAGAACGGTTGACAACCTCGGTTTGGCCATCTGTTTGAGGGTGGCAGGTTGTGGAAAACATAAGTTTGGTTCCTAGTTTAGCCCACAAAGTTTTCCAAAAGTAGCTTAGGAATTTGGAGTCTCGGTCAGAAACTATGGTCTTAGGGACGCCATGGAGTCTAACTATCTCTCCAAAGAATAAGTCAGCTATGTGGGATGCATCATCACCTTGTGGCATGCAATGAAATGAGCCATTTTTGAAAACCTATCTACCACCACAAAAATGGAATCTTTGCCTTCCTAGACTTAGGTAATCCTAGAACAAAATCCATAGATAGGTCTACCCAAGGGTGTTCGGGATAGGCAAAGGAGTGTATAAACCAAAGGGTTGAAGGTGGGGCTTAGCTCGTTGGCATTTGGCACATTGGCTGATGATCTTCTCTACTTCTTTCCGCATCCTAGCCAGTAGAAGTGCTCTTTAAGGCAAGCTAGGGTTTTGGCAACTCCAAAGTGACCCATGAGACCTCCTCCATGTGCTTCTCTTATGACTAAGGTTCGGCTTGAATGGCTCGGGTAGCAAAGCTTAGGTCCCTTGAACAGGTACCCATTCTGCCTATAGTAATCCTCAAACCCTACATGTGAGCAAGACTCAAAGATGTCTTTAAAATCGGGGTCAGTCACATACAAATCTTTGATATGCTCAAAACCAAGAAACTTAAAACTTAAAGTAGTGATTAGGGCATACCTCCGAGAAAGGGCATCGGCTACCACATTCTCCTTACCTTGCTTGTAGTGGATGATGTAAGGAAAAGATTCAATGAACTCCACCCACCTTGCATGTCTTTTGTTCAACTTGTGTTGAGCCTTTAGGTATTTGAGAGATTCATGATCGGTGCGGATTATGAACTCCTTGGGCCACAAATAATGTTGCCAAGTCTTCAAGGCTCGGACTAGGGCATACAACTCTTGGTCGTAGGTGGGGTAATTGAGGGTGGCACCACTCAATTTCTCACTGAAATAGGCGATAGGTCTTCCTTCTTGCATCAACACGGCTCCAATTCCTACTCCCGAAGCATCACACTCGATTTCAAAAGGTTTTGAGAAATCGGGTAGCTTAAGTAAGGGGCTTCGGTGAGTTTCTTCTTGAGGCTTTCAAAGGCAGCCTCTTGAGGTGCTCCCCAATGGAAAGGAACATTCTTTTTGATGACAGCCGTGAGAGGGGCAGCTATGGTGCTAAAGTCCCTCACAAATCTTCTATAAAAGCTTGCAAGTCCATGGAAGCTTCGGACATCCGTGATGTTCTTTGGGGTTGGCCATGACTTGATTGCTTCGATCTTGTCCTCATCAACTCTAATTCCTGTAGAGCTAACAACAAAACCAAGAAACACAAGATGATCGGTGCAAAAAGTGCACTTCTCCATATTTGCATAGAGTTGTTCTTGTCTTAGGGTTTCGAGGACAGATTTCAAGTGACCTAGGTGATCTTCTAGGGTTTTTGAGTAGATTAGGATGTCATCAAAATAGACTACTACAAATTTTCCTATGAAAGGCCTAAGGACTTGATTCATTAACCTCATGAAGGTACTAGGTGCATTAGTTAATCCAAAGGGCATAACCATCCACTCATACAATCCTAGTTTAGTTTTAAAAGCAGTTTTCCATTCATCACCTTCCTTCATTCGGATTTGGTGATAGCCTGATCTCAAATCTATTTTAGAAAAGATTGTTGAACCATGCAATTCATCAAGCATATCATCTAACCTAGGGATGGGGTGTCGGTACTTAACTGTGATGTTATTGATGGCTCGGCAGTCGACACACATCCTCCAAGTTCCTTCCTTTTTAGGCACAAGAATGACAGGAACAGCACAAGGGCTCATGCTTTCCCTTACATATCCCTTGTCCATCAAGTCTTCAATTTGCTGTTGGATTTCTTTTGTTTCCTCTGGGTTGGTCCGATAGGCAGCTTTGTTAGGGAGTGTTGCTCCCGGTACAAGGTCAATTTGATGCTCAATGCCTCGGATTGGGGGTAGTCCACTAGGGATGTCTTTGGGAAAAACATCTTTGAAATCCTGCAAAAGTGAAGACACAACACTAGGGAGGGAAGTGTTAGGGTTAGAGATCAAACATTCTTTGTAAAGAATGACCACGAGGGATTTCCTAGAGACTAGGGTTTGTTTGATCTCACTAGGTGTAGCTAACAGGTTTTCTCTCCGCTCACCCCTCTCTTTTGAGCTCTTTGATCCTTAGGATCATGAAATTCTGTTTTTGAACTTGATTCTGTTTTTGCACCTTTTTCTTTTGAGGGTTCACTCTTTTCTTCTCTCGTCTCTCTTTTCTTGAGCTCTCTCTCTTTTTTCTCTCGGCTCACCTTTCTCTCTATTTGATCCTTGAGTATCTCGGTAGGTGATAGTGGCTTCAGTTTGAACGTGGTGTCTCCATGTAGAAGTTGATATTTGTTAGTCCTCCCATCATGTTGTGAGTACCTGTCAAATTGCCACGGTCTTCCAAGTAGGACATGGGCAGCCTCCATGGGAACGACGTCACAGAGCACCACGTCCTTGTATCTTCCAATGCTAAAAGGGATGTGTGCTTGTTTAACGACCTTCAACTCTTTAGTATTGCTTAGCCAATGCAGTCGGTAGGGCTTAGGATGTGGGTGAGTAGCAATTCCTAAACCCTTGACGAGCTCCCAACTCACTGCATTTGTACAACTTCCACCGTCAATAACCAAATTGCAAACTTTATTTAAAATCACACACCTGGTATGGAACAGGTTGTCCCGTTGTTCCCAGCCTTCTTCTTTAGGTTGTGTACCAAGGATCCGCCGGGAGACGGCTGAAAATTGAACCCGGGGGCGGGTGGCCGTCGGATTCATGGCCGTCGGGGGTGCCGGGTGGCCGTCGGGGCCGGCGCTCGACTTCAATACGTCACAGGACCCTTCGGCTTTCTTCAGGTCAAGATTGACCGAAGGGATGTTCAAAAGACCCGGGGTGGGCCGATGGACATCATCCGGCGCGGACAGGATGTCCGGGCAGTCGTGATGCTAGGCCGGGCAGGGCCGGCGCTAGGTCGGGGCAGTACTGGGTGCTGTGCCGGGGCAGCGCGGGGTGCAGGGCCGGGGCAGTGCTGGGCGCGGAGCCGGTGCAGTGCTGGGCGCTGGACTGGGGTAGTGCCGGGATGATCACTCGACTGCTGAAGGCTGAAAATTTTTCCAAGCCTTCAACCTCAACTTCTTCTCCTTCACTCGATTCTCCTTCCAATTCTTCAGCAATTGGTTCCTCCTCGTCGTCTGTCACGACCTCTCCTTCTCTAAGCACCATGGCTCAGGTGTTAGGGCATTCCCTTGCCATGTGACCCCTACCTTGACACTTAAAACACACGATGGCACTAGGCCGAGCGTTAGTAGTAGGGATTTTTGAACCAAGATTAGGGTTTACCCGTGATGTCGACCCTTGGTTAGGGTTTGGTCTCGATCCGGCGCTCCGGTTAGGGTTTGGCCGGTATGGGTGGTGGCCGGCGCTTCGGTCGCCTCTCACCGGGGCACTGATCGGTGGCGTCGGGGTAGTCCTTCTTCCGAGGCCGTTCTTCAACTCCTTCTCAACCCTAGTAGCCACGTTGATCAAGTCATCATAGTCAGCAAAGTTGAGAATGTTGACTTGATGTAGAATCTCCCTTTGCAACCCGCCGATGAAACGGGCTATCTTGGCATCTTCATCCTCATTCAGATCCAGCCGTGCAACCAGGATCTCCATCTCCTTGTTGTAATCCTCAACCGTCATGCTCCCTTGCTTCAAGGACTGAAGCTTGGTGTGCAAGTCTCGGTTGTAGCTACTCGGCACAAACTTCCTCCTCATCTTTCTTTTAAGACTCCTCCAAGTAAGGACGGGGTCCTCCTCTTCCTTCCTGATCAGATTCCTGAGTTGGGACCACCACAAGGCAGCATAGTCAGTAAACTCTAGTGTGGCTAGGGTTACCTTTTTCCTCTCGGAATAGTTGTGGCACTCAAAGAAATCTTCCATGGCTCTCTCCCAATCAATGTAGTCGTCGGGATTGGTTTTGCCAGTGAATTTAGGCACGGTGAGCTTCAAGCTGCTCACATCATCATCTTCCTCCTGTTCATGCCTCCTTGGCCGCCGGGGGCCTTCTCCATTCGCGGCGCCGAACTGCTCGGCCATCCGGGCTACGTTCTCGGCTATGGCGGTCAGCCGGGCATCAAAAGTGTTGAATCTCTCCTCTGCCATGGTTAGTCTTTGAACAAAAGGCCTCACAAATTCTCTCTAAGGACCTCACACACTCTTGTTTTTACCACTCGTGTTTGTATTTTTTTTTTTTTTTTTTTTAACAAGACACTCAAATTAGGGTTTCCTTGAAATTTTCAAAACAAGTCAATCTCAATTCAAGTAGTTGCAAGTTTCTTCGAAGCTATGCAGTCTAAGTTTACCAATGACACTAACAAGACCTTATACCTAGGGTTTCGGATTTCTAGGGGCCAGAATCTTGAGTTAGGACGTGGGATGACAAGACAACAAATTTGGGTGTTCAACCAAGAAAGCTAGTAGTGCAAAATCTAGTAGCTATCCTATGAAAAACCCCTCTTCTTGAACTTATTCTACTACCTTACTTGTGATCGTGGCCTTGCTTTCTTTTTTCTAGGTCAATTTTTTTGAGACCTTTGATTTTTCTTTTCTTTTCTTTTTCTAGGAACGGCCACAGCTTTTTCTCACACAAAATACTTGAAAGAAAGGTAGAAGAATAGAACAAACACAATGAAGATATTTTTTTTTAGGGTTTTTCTGAAATTGAAAACAACGAAAACATAAAAGATATGGATTCAAGTAAAAAACCTGAAAACTGGGATAGATTGTTGGTCCAAGAGTTGAACCGTGCTCTGATACCAGCTGATGCAGAACCGCTCCTCACTGAAGGGCTCGGCTTCCAACACCCAATACTATATCAGCCCCACGAGAACCTAACTATTGAAACCGCGGAGGACTTACTTGAAATCCACTAAGTATAGACTTAGGAATCCCAAGGTATCCGGTCGAATTGGTGCCACAAACAAAGGGTGATGACCTTTGATGATAAACCAAACCTTAAGCTAAGCAACAACGTGCAAAGACTCGAAGGAAAAAGAACAAAGTTCTGAAAATTTCAATTATGACTTAATTGTCTTACAATGAAGGCCGAAGCCTATATTTATAGTACAAGGGCGGCCTAAGCCGACTCCAACTCAAATAAGGTAAGACTAAAATATTCCTAAAAGATAGGCCGAAGAAAATATTAAAATAAGCTAAGTTGTCCGCGGGTGAAACTCTAAACCGGCAAAAATTGAACAAAACCCTAATCCGGGCGGATTAGGGCACGCCGGGTGACCGTGTCCGGATGGGATTAGGACAACCCTCCGGACGCGTGCTGGATTCCGGACGCGGCAAGGAAGAGTGCCCGGAACCCGCGCGGTGGCATTTCTGTAATTACCGCGGGTTCCGGGTGACCGGCCAGTCGGGTGGCGTCCGTCAGTGCTGGTGACCGGCTCGGCATCAAGGGCTCCGGACCCGGTACTAGGGCTTTGGTGATGCCGGGCGGTCCTGGCTTTTGGTTGAACATTTCCTCGGACAAATGAGGTTCCTCCCAAGTAATTTGACCTCCTGAATCTTCTGGCTTCAACTTGTCCGCCAGGTTCTGAGTTTGGAGCAGGGTTAGCCGAGGCAAGGGCCGGTTGGCTGCATCCGCCGGGGCCCGGGCAGTGTCCGTCGGGCATTTGTCTTCCTCATGGGGTTTCTGTCGGTCATCAAGGGTCAGCACAGTGCATCCTTCTCTGATGAACCTCTGATCCAGTTCTTCATGCTTGGCTCGACTCCAATCTCCTATATAGGCGGCGACCCTTGTCTTGAAGGTTTTGACTTGGCTCCGGGTAAAGGGTAGGTCTGGTCGAGTCCAGGGCACCGGGGGTTCATCAGAAGGTCTCCAGAGGATCTTCAGGGGCTGTGGTTGGTCCAGGGCTCGTAGCATTTGGCCTGGGGCCTTGTTCAGGCTCTCGGCTCGAGGTTGACCCGAGGGTGGCCAGGATCACATCATCCCCCTCTTCTTGAAGAGGATTCGTCCTCGAATCCTTGCCTGATAATCCATTAGAAATAATGAAAATAATCATAGGGGAGTAAAGGACTTGACCTGGTGCTTTTTCGGTGCTCCTCACGGGTTCGGGCCGCAACGGGGCTGCTATGGGTGCTTCCGGGTAGGCCAGTGCCGTGTCGGGGTCGGGTGGCGTCGGGTCCGGGGTGGACAGGGCGGCGCCGGGGTCGGGCGGCGTCGGGCTGGGGGTGGACAGTGCGGCGCCGGGGTCAGGCGGCGTCGAGCCGGGGTTAGGCGGCGTCGAGCCGGGGTTAGGCGGCGTCGGGCCGGGCTCAGGCGGCGTCGGGCCGGGATCAGGCGGCGTTGGGCCTGGGTCAGGCGGCATCGGGCCGGAGTCAGGCGGCATCGGGCCTAGGTCAGGCGGCGTCGGGCCGGGGTCGGTCAAGGCAGCGTCGGGGTTAGATAGCGCCGGGGGCTGCTCGGGCTCCGGGGACTGGTAGGGCGCCGGGGCTGGTGCTAGTTGCTGAACCTGGGCTGGGGCCGAGACTAGTGCCGGGGCTGGGGTCGGGGCTGGTGCCGGGGCTGGGGCCGGGG